>CM061353.1:62141250-63459166 GCA_030867105.1 Liasis olivaceus
GTCAGCTGGGGAGACGCCAATGTTCGAAATGCGACTTTTTCTCTGTTCCTCCTCCTCCTCTTCCTCCTCCTCCTCACTGCCGTGCCTCCAATGAAAGCGCCTGGCGAGAGGTGGTCGTGGTCCTGCCGCCCATCCCTCTTTACTCAGTAATGGCTGTAAGAGGAGCACTCGTTCAGTGTATTAGCTTGTGCTATACATTACACTTTTTCCAATAAGGACATTCCTTTTAAGAAGATATTTCAGAGGAGATCCCGTGCGAACTCGTTGCTTGGTACTTTTCCTTTATTACAGTAAAAAGGGAAATGTTATATTAGATGCCCCCTACATTTCCCATGAGGGAGGTCTGTAGGACACGTTCACTAACTGGTGTGGCCACGAGAAGGTATCATTTAGTCAATCATGAACAAAGCAGAAGATCCAACAGGCAGTCAAAATCAAATTAGAAGAAAGAAACAACAAAAGTGAGCCCCATTTAGCTTCAGGAACTTGGAAAAAACTAAGTTTGCTTCCTGTGGGGTAGCCAATTTAAAGCAAAAACCATACCCAGAGGCAGGCTTTAATAGCAAATTGATCTGAAAATAACCAGGTTTTATCTACATGCCCTTTGGGACAATCACTCTCTCAGTCCAACCCAACTCTCAAGGTTTTGGTTGTGGGGAAAATAGAAGGCAGAAACATTGTGTATGTTTGCCTTGAGTGGTACAAAATAAAGGTGGAATGTAATAATTATAATGATATCAATATTGGTAAATAAAGAAGAAAGATCCTCTGAAGAACTCACACCAGTCCCAGCAGAACTAAATTGGCAGCCCAGAGCCTTCACCTAGAGCTGAGCACAAATGGCTTTTCGAAATCCTCACCAAAGTATTGGCAGACAAATTGAGTAGATGATTTTGTCCTGGGGAAAGAGCAATTCTCCACCAATTTCTCAAGAGCAAAAGCCCTACAAACTGGTGGCAGTCCTGTTGCTGTTGAAGAAATGCCCAGTGGAGATATTCTCCCATGTTTTCCCTTGGATTTATTCAAAGCATGTAAAGAAAGGTGAAGGCCACTGGAGAGATTAATGTACAATGAAAGATAATGCATTATCATGCACACTTTGGCTAAACTTTAATTAAATGCAAGACTTAAAGAATCTGATTTAAATGAAATTCTCCACCTGTGAGTGTTTCTCCAAAATTCTCTTCCCTTTTGAAAGAACTTCTAAGGTAACTTTCTTTCATCAAATGGGGTGAGGACTGGCAAACAATTAAATAAAATACAGAACTATTTCTCTGTTCTGCACTACCTCCAGTATATTAGAGGTACCTCCAGTACATCTTTGAGTAGTGTGAACACTTAAATGTATTTGTACTTCTCAGTTCCACATTGACAGCGTAATCCCATCCATATGAAGACCGGTGCCCCTCTGAGTAGAGAGCAGGATGGCTAGCACATATATAAATGCTAACAAGGATGTATAAGTAAAGGTGGTGTAGGTGCAAAAAAACGATCACTTCAGAGCAAAACCGCTCCCATGCCTTGGCAGAATTCCCTGAAGTTTCTAAAGACTTTCCTCCAGATGTATAATAAAAACCTTGTTCAGCAATACTTCTCAATCCTGAAACAAAGGAATAAGCTTAAAGTTTTGTAAGACTGCACTATGTCCACTAATAGCTTTTCTTTGTGTAGAGACTCAGTAATGTGGGAAATCTTACATGTTGACTTTCTGTCAGTTGTGCGATTATTTAAGACTTGGGAACCCTGCTGTGGCACACTTATCAATTTTAATGTATGTTAACCATAAGCAAAGCTTAATTTAAAACAGAATTCAGTACTTCGAATTGCCAAAGTCAGTAACACGTGAATAGTATCTGCTGCTATTTAACAGTTATATTGTTAAAGCAGTGTTAGGTGAGAACTATTCTGCAAAACATAGACAGGAAAGGTTCAGACACACCAAGGAAGAGAGAGGTAACAACCAAGATATAACTAAGATGAAGCTAAGGATGGCTCAAAATCATAAATGTTCCTGATAAAGATAAACTGGCAGTGAATACAGACTTCACCATCCTCCGTTGTACAACTACCACACTCAATACCTTTCCCTACTGCTGAATTAAAGCGCTATCCATTCATCCTTGCATTGACAGAGTACAATACCAGTATAAATGTTGCTATCCTCAATGCCAATCCTTATCATGTTTCTGTGGTTTCTGTTGCCAAATGGCATAATCCTGTTTTGTTTGTGTCAACTTGTGCTGCCTAAATGATTGGTTTACTCCTCGGCTTTGCTGCCCTCCCTTTTCAGCGCATCACCAGATGATGGAGGAAACATTCATTGATCAGCAGAGGCTTTGACACAAAATCACTCTTGTGAGGCAGCCAGAGTATGAATTTAATTCCTTCCTTCACCCTTCCAATTGTTAATACTATAATTTCTGCCATGGCTTATACTGATCCTAGAAGTGAGTGGAAGGATAATACAGATTCATGGGTAGGTGACTCCAGCATGGCAGGGAAGCACTGAACCTAGGTGGAGAGTGATTGTCTCTTCCTTCTTTTCATTGTTGTTACTGCACCTATGAGATGACTCTGGGCAATGAATAGAAAAATCCCAAACAGCCATTTCCCCAGTAGAGCATTCAAGATAATAAATACAACACAACCAACAGGAATGAGGGAGCCAAATGAATCTCCAGGGTTAATATATTCCATAATATATGGGCCACTGCCATGAAGGCCTACCCTGTAGCCCACATCCCCTCTCGTCTCATGGTGGGGGCGGGGAGGCAGGATCTCAAGCAATCTCTCTCTCAATACCAGATAGGATGGGCAGACTTTGAGGTAACCCAGTGGCATGCCATATGGAGTTTTATAAGTGATAACTAGCCCTAGTGCTATTCTGGAATAATAGTACATTTCTAGAATAATACTAAACCCATGCAAATTAATAGTCAAGATCCTTCTGAATACAAAACATATTGCAATGAGTTTTGACAGATGATGAAACCTGCTGGCCTAGCCTCTATCCAAACTCATCCCCTCCCCTAGCTCCAGTTCTACCCTACGGAGAGTGATTAGTGACATTTGCTGGGAGGGGAGGGGAGGGGAGGGGAAAAAACAGAACCAGAGAAACTGCCAGCTTCAGAACTGATGGACAGCACTAACTCAGCTGTGAGGAAGTAGTCTAGGAATTATACGAGAGACAGAGAGAGAGAGAGAGAGAGAAGTGGCCAGACTATGAACACAGTTGGTTCTAGTGCCATATGATGATGGCAGTAAAGTACAAAATAGCTTAGAGAAGGAAAGAATAAACCTGTGCTGTTGCCATTGGGAAAAGGAGTCTCACTTCCCAAAAAACTGTTGGAGAAGTGCTACATCCTCCCCCAAGAACATCCAGAAAAAATATTATCATCAATTTCATCAATCATAAATAGAGAATCCGGGGAGGCCATTTCCATTTAGCCCTAAGTTTATGTTCACAGAACTGATTTTGTTATTTAATTGAAAAAGAGCACCTAAATTAGCCTAAATTAATCTAGGTTGCCTAAGTTTTTGAGCACCTAAAGTAAATATGCATATTACGTCATAATAATGTATATGATAATAATACTACATCTTTTGTTGTACTTTTATATTTTTACAACTAACACTACTACCCTCATGGAAACATATAGATCAAGCTTTTCTATAAGTGCTGATCAAGTGACCTAAAATAGCCACCTATCTCTGATAAACTTCCCCTAGTATGCAGTTCACAAATTTCTGTGATCTGTAATCTCCCAGGTCCTAGGAGAGAAGCACTAATGACTAGGGGTTAGCACACCAGGATTGGGTGACTACTTCTGGGAACAAATTTCTAATCTTGTACATTTTATTTCTACAATAAATAATCCTTCATTAATAATCCTTAAGACATTTCACCATTATGGATAGAGGTTGTTCTAAATGTTGAATGTTCCTCTTCTGCTTCTATTAGAAAAACACAACCTTTTCAAATCTTGGTAGATTTACCGCAGCATGAGAGACCTTGGAAGAGTAGATGCTTCTCCCCTATTTTTGTTCCTTATAATTGCTATGTTAGCACAGCCTAAAAGGGCCTACAAAACTCCAAGGAACTTGATAGCTACCCTTACTCACTCTAAAATCCTAGAGGATTTTCACTAAATGTATGTATATTCTAATGTAATATAAAAGGTTCTTACTCTTACCAAACGGCATTGTAGAATAATCCTGAGAAGTCATTTGCCCCATAACATGACTGATTCAAGTCATTTGGGTGTTTTAGCACAAACTATAAATGATATCCTCTGTCTGATAATAAACATAAACTCTTGAACAATCCTAATTTATTTTAGTGGAGCTATGCAGAAGAATGTCCTGGTTGGCCTGTGCCCCGTTGGTCAGCTTCATCTGTCTGTTAGTCTGCCTCTTAATACTTGAAACAGATGCCTCCTGTTAATTCCTGTTGAGGATGTACAGTATGTGCACATTAAATGGTTTCAACTCTTAGCAACGTTCATTCTAGTTTTCAGCAGATCTCCTGGCAACATATCAACAATTTAAAAATAGTTGTATGCTTTAAAAATAAAAATAGTCCCACGTACATATTCATTGTCTCAAATATATAACTACCACCTGTAGCACAGGAGTATCAATAGTGGGGTTCTTCTCAGTCATGTGCTACTGCTACCAACTAAATCATCATAATTAAATCCTGATGGCTAAGGAATACATTCCAATATCAGCTGTAATACAAAATTGCCAGGAAGTCTCTAGTAATTATAAGCACCAATCTATGCTTAAGATCATATGTGAATTAAACATCTGATTGATGCTATCAGTTCTATATCATTAACAGCATCATTCAAATATCTGTAACTAGCAAGGATGTTATTCATATTTTCATGAAGTCTTCATGATTTTGTTGGCTTTACATTCTTATTATGCTGCCAAAATAAACTCTATTCATTAATATAAATGTATAGCTTTCTTTTCTCTAAAAGCTCCTGACTAATTAAAAACCCTCTACAGGCAGGTATATTGACAACTGCAGCCTCAAAATGCTACATAAATAGGTGTGTTATTTGTAATCAGGATTTTCTCCTTTTATTGCTTTTGTTTATTTTTTAATTTTTGTATCACCTTATTAAACTTGTTCCACATTTTTGTTTGCTCATTTTGGTTGTGATCTTCCATCTGTCAGCCTCTTTCAAAAGAGTGCTGGCTGAAATACTTCCCTTTGAAGTTTTCAAATGGGCTCTGGGTGGCCTCACATTGATGCTGTTTCTAAATGGATATTTTAATACCCTAATTTGGGGACAGAGAGAAAAGCCCAGAAATCAAAGAAACAGACAATTTTTGAATCTATTCTAGCCTCAGGCAGAATGTTATTTGTTAGTACCTTTGAGTTATGTGTTATGCATGAAGAAAATACTCTTAAGCCAATTAGCACCACCTAAAGTGGTATTTAGACAGTTTGGAATAGATGTTAAGTAGAAAACTAGAATAAAAAAAGTTAAATAAATTAAATTATGATCATATACTCTGAATTGGGTAGGAAAGGCCAATGCCAGCTTCTAAAACAGAGATAAATGTGCCATTCAATGCAAGAACATCTTTTCATTGTAAAGTGTCAAAGGGAAAATTCTAGTTTGGACCCTGAAACAAAATACTTCCCTCCTTCATTAACTACCTCCACCCCTGATATTATTCCCCACATGTCTTTCCATATGCCCTATTTTTTTGTTTTTCTAAGCTAGTTATACATTTATTTTAAGAAAGGGGTATTTCAGCATAGTTGAATTAAATTTAGAAAGATACTAAGAAGTTTTGCCCCTTCATGGATCACTGCCTTGTCGTGGTGAAGGGGCTTGTGTAACTCAGTGAAGCCATGAGCTATACCGTGCAGGGCCACCCAAGACGGACAGGTCATGACAGAGAGTTCTGACAAAATGTGGTCCACTGGAGAAGGAAATGGCAACCCACTCCAGTATCCTTGCCAAGAAAACCCCATGGACAATGTTAAAAGGCTAAAAGATATGACGCCGGAAGATGAGCCCCTCAGGTCGGAAGGTGTCCAATATGCTACTGGGGAAGAGCGGAGGGCAATTCCAAGTAGCTCCAGAAAGAGTGAAGCGGCTGGGCCAAAGCCGAAAGGACGTTCAGCTGTGGATGTGTCTGGAAGCGAAAAGAAGGTCCGATGCTGTAAAGAACAATATTGTATAGGTACATGGAATGTAAGATCCATGAACCAAGGCAAGCTGGATGTGGTCAAACATGAGATGACAAGACTGAACGTCGACATCTTGGGAGTCAGCGAATTGAAATGGACCGGAATGGGTGAATTTAATTCAGGTGACCACTATATCTACTACTGTGGGCAAGAAACCCTTAGAAGAAATGGAGTTGCACTCATAGTCAATAAGAGAGTGGGAAAGGCAGTAATGGGGTACAACCTCAAAAACGACAGAATGATCTCAGTGCGTATCCAAGGAAAACCATTCAACATCACGGTAATCCAAGTCTATGCCCCAACCACTGATGCCGAAGAAGCTGAAGTTGACCGGTTCTATGAAGACCTACAAGACCTTCTAGAACTAGCACCAAAAAAAGATGTCCTTTTCATCATAGGGGATTGGAATGCTAAAGTAGGAAGTCAAGGAGTAATCGGAATAACAGGCAAGTTTGGCCTTGGAGTACAAAATGAAGCAGGGCAAAGGCTAATAGAGTTCTGTCAAGAGAACAAGCTAGTCATAGCAAACACCCTTTTCCAACAACACAAGAGACGACTCTACACATGGACATCACCAGATGGTCAATACCGAAACCAGATTGATTACATACTTTGCAGCCAAAGATGGAGAAGCTCTATACAGATGGCAAAAACAAAACCAGGAGCTGACTGTGGCTCAGATCATGAGCTTCTTACTGCAAAATTTAGGCTTAAATTGAAGAACGTAGGGAAAACCACTAGACCACTCAGGTATGACTTAGATCATATTCCATGTGAGTACACAGTGAAGGTGATGAATAGATTTAGAGGATTAGATTTGGTAGACAGAGTGCCTGAAGAACTATGGACGGAGGTCTGTAACATTGTACAAGAGGCAGCAACTAAAACCATCCCAAAGAAAAAGAAATGCAAGAAAGCAAAATGGCTGTCTGATGAGGCTTTACAAATAGCTGTGGAAAGAAGGAATGCGAAAAGCAAGGGTGAAAGGGAAAGATATAAGCAACTGAATGCAGATTTCCAGAGAATAGCAAGGAGAGATAAGAAGGCCTTCTTAAATGAACAATGCAAAGAAATAGAAGAAAACAATAGAATGGGGAAGACTAGAGATCTCTTCAAGAAAATTGGAGATATCAAAGGAACGTTTAGTGCAAAGATGGGCATGATAAAGGACCAAAAAGGCAGGGACCTAACAGAAGCAGAAGAGATTAAGAAGAGGTGGCAAGAATACACAGAAGAACTATACAAGAAAGATCTTAATGTCCCTGATGTCCATGCTGGTGTGGTCACTGACCCTGAGCCAGGCATCCTAGAGAGTGAAGTCAAGTGGGCCTTAGGAAGCATTGCTAACAACAAAGCTAGTGGAGATGACAGTATTCCAGCTGAGTTATTCAAAATACTAAAAGACGATGCTGTTAAAGTGCTGCACTCAATATGCCAGCAAGTTTGGAAAACGCAACAGTGGCCACGGGATTGGAAAAGGTCAGTTTACGTTCCAATTCCAAAGAAGGGCAATGCCAAAGAATGCTCAAACTATCGCACAATTGCACTCATTTCACATGCTAGCAAGGTTATGCTCAAAATCCTACAAGCTAGGCTTCAGCAGTACGTGAACCGAGAACTACCGGATGTACAAGCTGGGTTTCGAAGAGGCAGAGGAACTAGAGATCAAATTGCCAACATTCTCTGGATCATGGAGAAAGCACGAGAGTTCCAGAAAAGCATCTACTTCTGCTTCATTGACTATGCAAAAGCCTTTGATTGTGTGGATCACAACAAACTGTGGCAAATTCTTAAAGAGATGGGGATACCAGACCACCTTACCTGTCTCCTGAGAAATCTGTATGCCGGCCAAGAAGCAACAGTTAGAACCGGTCATGGAACAACCGATTGGTTCAAAATAGGGAAAGGAGTACGACAAGGCTGTATACTGTCACCCTGCTTATTTAACCTATATGCAGAGTACATCATGAGAAATGCCAGGCTGGAAGAATCACAAGCCGGAATTAAGATTGCAGGGAGAAACATCAATAACCTCAGATATGCAGACGATACCACCCTAATGGCAGAAAGTGAAGAAGAACTAAAGAGCCTCTTGATGAGGGTGAAAGAGGAGAGTGCGAAAGCTGGCCTGAAACTCAACATTAAAAAAACTAAGATCATGGCATCTGAACCCATCAATCCCTGGCAAATAGAAGGGGTAGAAATGGAAGCAGTAACAGACTTCATTTATTTGGGCTCCAAGATCACCGCAGACGGAGACTGCAGCCATGAAATTAAAAGACGCTTGCTCCTTGGGAGGAAAGCTATGGCAAACCTAGATAGCATATTAAAAAGCAGAGACGTCACCTTGCCGACAAAGATCCGCATAGTCAAAGCTATGGTTTTTCCAGTAGTAATGTATGGCTGTGAGAGCTGGACATAAAGAAGGCTGAACGCCGAAGAATTGATGCCTTTGAACTGTGGTGCTGGAGGAGACTCTTAAGAGTCCCCTGGACTGCTAGGAGGTCAAACCAGTCAATCTTAAAGGAAATCAACTCTGATTGCTCATTGGAAGGATTGATAATGAAGCTCAAGCTCAGATACTTTGGTCACCTAATGCGAAGAGAGGACTCTTTGGAAAAGACCCTGATGCTGGGAAAGATGGAAGGCAAAAGGAGAAGAGGACGGCAGAGGATGAGATGGCTAGATAGCATCACTGAAGCAATGAGCATGAAATTGAGCAAACTCAGGGAGGCAGTGAAAGATAGGAAGGCCTGGCGCAATATGGTTCATGGGGTCACGAAGAGTCGGACACGACTTAACGACTAAACAACAACAAAAAGAAGTTTTGTGTTAGTTTTAAGCCTTTGGCTGCCTATCATCAATTTTCTATTTCAGTGGAAAGGCTTACATGATAATATGGGAATGGACTTAAAGTAATCAATGATGTTTGCTCTTCAGGATTGTTGGGAAACTAAAATGTTCACACAGAAGTCATGAACATGCAGTGTATGTAAAATAATGGCCTACTCAACACCATACAATGAACTCACAGTAGAAGAAATGACTCTTATTGAACAGTTATTTTCCTGTGATATGCAGATTACCGTATTTTTCCAACAATAAGACGCCCCCATATACAAGACGACCCCCATTTTTCCAACCCCAAATTAAGAAATCAATATTTTAAAGATAGTGCAGAACACATTTTTATTTAGTAATTAGTTAACATTGACCTGCTACACTCAGTGGGAGGAGGTCCAAACCGTCTCTCTGCAGCTCTATTTCCAGGCTCTTTTGCATAACTGATTCCATTCAAGCACGAGTGAAACTAGCTTCTCTTTGCAAACAGCCTTCTCTAATTGGTTTGTTCAGCATCAGCTGACGCCAGTTACATAAGACTCGTGATTGGAGGAAGTCTGTTTGGGAGACAAGCTATTTCACTCGTGATTGGAGGCTCGTGATTGGAGGAAGCCCCAGAGACAAAGTATAGGCAGTTTTGACCCCGCGCCGTTCTCTCCTCGCTGACTTCCTTAAATAAGACGCCCTTCAATTTTTAGGGTAAGGATTTTAGAAAAAAAGTATCGTCTTATAGTCGGAAAAATACGGTAGTTTTCCATGTTTTAAATAAGTCCCAAGGAAGTTCCCCAGAGGAAAATCCTCCAATTTGGCTTTTTTCAGATTGGGATGTGGTATCCAAGAAGGCTTCAGAGTGTATCACCTCTGGCCAAAAAACATTATGAGTAACAGCAGTACCATCTCCACCTTTTCCAACAATAACTAAATTCAAAACCACCACCGTGAGAAATTCTGTACAAAACCCTGAACCAAGGGCATCCACAGAGGAGAGGTCAAAAATGTCAAGATGGCAGTTGTGACTGCATGATCTGTCCCTTTTCTACAGACATCTTCAGGAGGCAAGGGGCAAGACCATTAAAGTGGTGTAGTGCTATCCCACTGCAAGCTCCTCCCCTTTTATATGCATGTTGTGACATTGCATAAATGTACAAAACAAAGTAGAGCTTACGTTGCAACAACACACCTCTGCTTTTTCATTTTATTTATTTATTTATTTATTTTTCAGTCTTGTATGCCGCCCATCTCCCCCAACGGGTGACTCTGGGCGGCTCACAATAATAAAAAAGAAGAAAAAACACAAAAAACACAAATCTCTCCAAACATGGCTAAAATCTATAAATAATTTAAAAAACATATATTAAAAATGCCCTAAAAACCTAAAATTTAAAAGGATTTTAATGAAATCCTTTGATCCTGCAGACTCCTCTGTCTATAGATCAGCCTTCTCCAACCTCAAGCCCTCCAGCAGCTACCATTCCTAAAATTCTCAGCTTTTCATCTTTCTGTTCTGACAAACATTCATAAGCTTTGACCCTTCATATACAAGCTGCCAAAGTTTCAAATTGACTGCAGTGTGAGAAATTAGTTTCTAGACCAATGCAATTTAAAGCTGTATTTGCCCTCAGCAGTAGTGATAGTATAGCAAGATAGTTGGCATTCTGTAAAGACCAATCTTTTGCATGCTCTTCTGGCAGAGGATGCAGCTTTTTAATGATCAAATTAAACAGTAATAAAATCCATATGACAAACTTTGGTCATATCTCTCTTGTAGGGAGGGACACTGAGAAGATAAATTTGTTCATATTCTCGGGACTGGTACTTTAAACATAAGTTTGTAACCATGTACCAAGAGAAGCCGTACCCATACAAAAGATTATATGTTGTACACTTGTACGCTGCCCAGAGTCACTTTTTGTGAGATGGACAGCCATAGAAATTTGATAAATAAATAAATAAACAAGCAAATAAATAAATAAAAATACTTCCTCTATTAAGCAGAAAAGGAGCCAGCCATCAACTATTAAATATAATAGGCCGAATGGTACTTCAACTAGAATAAAACACATTTGAAAGCAATTCATTATTCAATAAGCGAATTATTCAGCAGACCCATTCATCCTGCTTATTTTCTTCTGACAGAATTCCAATTCAACCGGCAATCTCTGAATAAAATATGAAGGAATGAGAAGCATTCCTGATGAAGGGAACACACCTTGCAGAAGGACAAATACAGTTCGGCTTGAATTCCACATTGTATTTGAGTGAAGCTGAAAGGGCAGATGTTTGTTACTGTTCTTGTGTTTACAGCTTCTGATCAGGAATGGCTAAGGAGGGAAGGGTTCCTTCATTGTTTTCCCTTCTCTTCCCTTTTTAATTCAGCCACCCAAGCTGCTTTTACCTTGAAGACCAAACACACACACATGCACACACAAATACAACATTTTTAAATGATGACAAAGTCGGGCTAGAAAGAGCACAAGTATCCGGGATTCTGTATACTCCAGCTTTTGTTGTATTTTTGCACTGGCTTCTTCAAATATTAAGTGCTTGTAATGCCTTCTCCACTACACATGCCTAGGGTCATTGGTAGTTGGCACTGAAACTCCACCCTCCAATAGGGCTCTAAGTAGAACTTCTGGACCAGTGTTTCTCAACCTTGGCAGTTTGAAGATGCGTGGACTTCTACTCCCAGAATTCACCAGCCAAAATGCTGGCTGGGGAACTCTGGGAATTGAATTTCATGCATCTTTAAGCTGCCAAGGTTGAGAAACATAGTTCTGGAGCATGCTTCTATTATTTACTGTTGGTTGCAAAGTTAGAATGTAAGGCTGGGAAAGGGATTAATGATGATCATGCACAATTAACACTTTTCTTGCTCACTGAATATGAATTTTGCATGTAATAATTTGATTGTGTTGTATCAGGATATAGCGCCTGTGTTTAAATGCACGGTCAACAGTATTCTCAAAGTTTAAGGCCCTTCAGGACATCACAGTTGAGTATCAGCATATTCTCACCAGTTTTAATATGTTGCAATTGCAACATTTATATAGTGGATACACTCATTTTCCATTCTTCCTTCATAGATATCATGCCATCATCACACATCTTGGACACAACCAAGAGATATTTTTTGTATCAATAGACTTTGATTCATATTTGTTTATAACACTTTTAAAGAAGAGTAGTAGATTTAACTGAAAAACAAATACAAATTAGTGAACAATCAGCATTCATTTGTCCCCTTAGTTTCACATGCACAAACCTATATGCTGTCTCTCACTTTGTGTGTCCCTTGTCATACCACTTCTGCCTTATATGACATTTGTGTCTGTATGTACCAGAAATAATGAATTATTTTTCAATTATTTCTCTCTCTCCTTCTCCTTCTCCTTCTCCTTCTCCTTCTCCTTCGTTGTTCACATACTTAATTTTTTAAAGAATAAGCCTAGGAATCCATTCAGATATGCAGTAAAGGATCACTATATGTATTAAAAATGTAGCATTCAAGTCATTAAATTAATAGAAGCAATAATATTCATTTTTACCCCAGTCACTTTTAAAACATTTTCATGTGGCACTCTCCCCTTCTGCAGTGCTACCCCCCGCCCTAGGCCTGTTTCTACATCCAAGTGAAAAATTGCATGCCTATCTCACAACATGTCTTCCAGTGACCCCTGGTCCCAAATTTTCTTCACCTGTGGACGAGGTTTTGTTTTTCTGACTTATTCTCAGGATGATTTTGTTTACCTTTTATTTTGGTAGCATTTTTATGATTAAAATTGCAGAAGATGTTCTTTTTGTGCTCATTTTCTCCATCACTCTGCAGCTCCCACTGCACGTTTTCTGAACTGAAAAAGCACCATGTATTCTTCTGAGAATGAACTTCTAACATAGGCCACACCCACCCAGCCTTCTTGCCCTAACATGCAGTATACCCCACTAACCATTTCAAAAGGACATGTCTGCATGTCACCACCTGTATCTCATTGTCCATGCAGAGCTGAGGCTTTAAGTGATCCATTCTAGAAGTGGTGTTTTTCCTCTTATCCCAGCTCAGAATCTTCCATCTAGACAATCCATCATGCATGCAGGAACAGCCTTGAGATAACATAGTCAGGGGCAGTGATCTCTTTGATCCCAATTGGTCTGACAGGTCTGCTGTGGGACTGCCTCCTTCTGTTCAGTTCCTGGGCCCTGTACCTGTTCTGCAATTCAGGTCTGGCTGCAGGGAAGACTGGAAGTTCAGCTTCCATAGCCACTTTTTAAAAAATTTTAAATGAGTTGGTTAGTTGTCCAGTCAACCTAGAGTGCGTGAAGTCCTGAAACTTATCCCTGGCTTAATGCATGCAACTGAAAATATAATTGAAAATAATTGAAATACACAGTATAATTGAGTGTAGTACTTCTGTAGCTTGTATGACAGGGATTCTCTTCCCAGTGGCTGCTGCTTCCAGGAAAACCTTGCTCCTCATTTTCTCTCTTCATGTAATATTGTTAGTGCAAATTAACAGCTCCTCCCAGCAAAACCCCTTTCTCAAATTTCAGCACTGCAGCATTTATCCAGCAGTGGCACAAATCTGAATGATGACTAGATGGCAGCTAAGAGAAACAAAAGTATCTCTGACTCTTTGTTGCTACCTAGTGGTCAGTATTTGAATAGTCAACCAATAGTTATAAAGAGTTTTTAAAGGTTCAATCAGTCAACAGTACAACAGGAAATAAAAAAGGAAGCAATTTCAGTGAATTGAGTAACCAGTGTTGGGTATGCCAACTGGGCAGGAGGGGGGGCGGGGAACAGACTTTTCACATGGTGGATTTTATCAGTCAGGACTGGGATTTCAGCTGAGGGAACCAGCAGTCATGGCCCTTAGAAAGTCATGTGCTAAAGCTGAATGGCAGGTTCACCATTAAGGCATGTTGTGGGGGGCAGCAAGATTTAGGGCAACATGATTTCCTGGTGGTTTGGAGTTGGGAGGATGTAGTTCTTATGAAACAACAATTCTGCACAACACTAGAGAGATGATTGTGTAATGAAAGCTAAGACTAACAACCTATCAGCCATCCTGTAACTAAAATAAGTACAATCCTGATGCATTGTGCCCATATAATTTTACTTACATTTTCTACTTTGGAAGAAAAAAATCCAGTCTATTCCATTGAAAAAAGTCTTTTTATAGTATATTACATGACAACCAATTCCAAGAAGTTCTTTCTGTTTCACAAGAAAATGCACAATTTCTTGTTGGAACTGGAACAATCAAAACTGCTGTAGAGTGACATATTATATAATATTAGCCAAATTATTTTGTAAGTCCTTGCTCACAGCATTCCTGCTCTTTCTTTTTTAAAATGAAATCTATCATTTACTGGGTTTTTATCTGGCACAGCTGATACTTGCTGACCAGGGACCTGATGTCCAATACTGTCTCTCTGGCAATAGGAATTTGCTGCATCAAACAAAGAGGATTCCTCACATGGTTTATTCCTGTGTGTACACATCTGTTATTCAATATTGTCCTGTCTATAGTTTGAGGCAATTCTGATGTTATGTCTTCAAGTCAGAATCTTCTTATACCAGAAGGAAATTATACCCTTCCCTTCTGAAAGGAGAGAAGAAGAGGACGACCAGCAGCAAGATGGATGGACTCAGTTACAGTGGTGATGAGTGCACCATTGGGAGACCTGAAGAAACAGGTTAGGGATAGATCATCATAGAGAAAATCTATCTATCTGTGGTTGCTAGGAGTCAAACATGACTTGATGGCACATAATCAGTCAATCAATCAATCTTCTGAATGGAAGATATACTTTTACAGAGGTCCTTGTGGGAAATCAGAAAAACAGACCAATTATTGTTAGCATTTCTAATGGGTTAAAATACAATTTTCCTCTGATAGGAATGAATCCAACACATGCTGACATTTTCAAGAAAGAACAAAAGAAATCTTCTACTGTTTGGTTCATATTCAAGATTTTTCATTTGTCATAATACCCAAACATTAACATCCCACTATTTCTTTATAGTTTTGAAGACATGATAAGTTATTGCCTACAATGGCAGCTATAATGTATGTTATGGTTTTTTTTTTCTGCCATTTGAAAGTACAATAACGTATTTCTCATATTGCTTCTATATAGACATCTCAATTTTAGCTCATTTGTCCTGGAATATCCAACGGCCTCTGTGTTTCTTTCCTTGAGAGAATTTATGAATACAATTTCACTTCAGAATCACTGAAAAAAAATCTGTGCAGTTAGCTATATTTTCTCACCTGGCAGCAGAAGCAATATACAGTACACTTAAAAACATGACTCATGCAAGGTGCTGATTTTTATCTCTTCTTAAATAAAAAAGGTTCTTTATCCAAGGCTAAAAGGTAGTACCTGTGACATATTTACCCATTACAGTGGTACCTCGAGTTACGAACTTAATCCGTTCCATGACTCTGATCGCAACTCGAGTTGGTCGCAACTCGAGGCAAATTTTCCCATAAGGTTCAATGTAAATACGGTTAATCCGCCCTCCAAATTTGGTCGCACCACGAGGCAAATTTCCCCATAAGGTTCAATGTAAATTTATTCTTGCCAAGCCTGCTCTGCGTTTTCTTTGGAGCCACGCTGACAAGCACACCAAAAACCTTCCAAACGCCACAAAACACACCACAAGCCTCATCGAACGTCTCCTTGCTACCACGATCTCGCCCACAGGAAGCCGCGACCGCGTGGCAGCAGGGCAAATGGCCGCGGATCCGGTTCGTAGCTCGAGGCGGAGTTCGCATGTCGAGGTAAATTTTTGGGGCCGGAGCTGGTCGTATCTCGAAAAATTTGTAAGGAGGGGCATTCATAACCCGAGGTACCACTGGTACACATATCTTCCTTCCTTCCTTCCTTCCTTCCTTCCTTCCTTCCTTCCTTCCTTCCTTCCTTCCTTCCTTCCTTCCTTCCTTCTTGTCAATTGATACTACTGAAGTTTATATTTTCAGTTTAAATATTGTATAAATAACAAATATGAAGAAGGCAGGCAGGCAGGCAGGAAGGAAGGAAGGAAGGAAACATACACATACATGTAACTCTGAGCTAGAATATAAAGAAAAGATGGGAACTATACCTGGTTTTTATTGTACATGATAGGCTGGAGAGAGATGACACTCAGGGAATGTAGCTCCTCTCCAGTTTTCAAATTAAACACAGTTGGATATAAATACTGAATGAAGAAAATCTGCCAAAACAAAGAAACAAGAATGAGCTTTGTGAAAGTGAAGGGTGAGAATTGGTGGATCAGTCAGCACATTATCAGTCAATAATGTCAGAGCTTTAAAGGGGATAGACTAGTTGAAAAACACACATGTACTTAGCAGCGAGGTGGTTTGAAATATTGTGTTTGCTATCATGCAGTGTAAAGAAATGGGACTGATGGAAAAGGATAAGGCTTAGTGTGTGTTGGAAATAACCAGCACTCATTCCTGCAAATCTGTGTTCAGTGCCAACATTTAGACCTGGAACATGTGAACTAATGAAAATGAACATCCCTGGTAGGCACTGCTTATATTTGCCTCCACGCTGAGTACATGATTAGAGGTATAGGATTTTCCAGGTCAAAAAGCAGAGCATCCAAGCAAATCTAAAAGCTAATTATTGGAAGTAATATGTGTTCATTTTTTGAGTTTATAACATAATGATCCTATGCACGTTGTAATAGAGGTAATTCTGACGGACTCCACTAGAACATTGTTCTGGGTATATATGTATTGCACAGGATTGTTCCATAAATCAGTTTCAGACCTATTTATCACTTGTAATTTCCAGTTCTGTGGGTATGTGCATGTATAAATAATGATTTTAAGCATCTACAGATCCCAGGATTCTTTGAGTTAGAAGCCCAATGGTCATACAGGCTAATGTTATCTTTGTCTGGGTTCTAATATCACACTAATATGATTTGTTTGGTTTAGAGGTAGTGTGACATTTGAATCCAGACATTATAGCTTGTTCGTTTTATGGCTTTATACAATTTATGCATCAGTGCATGTATATGTTGTATATCTAGATCAGTGTTTCTCAATCTTGGCAACTATAAGATGTGTGGACTTCAACTCCCAGAATTCTGGGAGTTGAAATCCATACTTCTTAAAATTGTCAAGGCTGAGAAACACTTATCTAGATTTTCTGCCATAGGACACTAAGTAAGTGATACTAGCTAACTCCTATTCTAAGATCTTGATTAAAATAAACCATAGCTTAGAGCAATTGGGGAATAGAACGTATGTGAATTGCTCTATTGCACTAAATTCAGCTACACTTGCAGATAAGTAATATATCCATCAGTTCCTACCATGTATAGAGAGTAAGGAAGATGACCTTGACAGAGATAGGCAGAAACTGTTACCTAGACAAAATGGGGTAAAGCATTTTTTTTAAGTCCAGAACAATGCGATAACATTTGGAGGCAGCTCAGCCAGGTGCTTCCCTAATTCACTGAAGTATAAGAATGAGAAGGAGGCATAGCACAATCAGGCTTGCAAGATTCTGTCACTATGGCCAATCTCAATAAAAGTAGCATTAAACTTCCTGTGGAGTTGATGTCCTGGTTTGGTCTACCTAGTGGGTCTGACACCACATCTCTGAGTTGTATTTGTAGAGTGAATGCACAAAAGAAAACAAGTTGAGATTATGCTACTGACTGCCCCAAACGTTACATGCCCTTTGCACATAAAGTCAAGTGTCTTAAAAAGTGGCACCAATGGATATAGCCATACATGAATAGATGTTTCACATGATCCAGATTCCTTCTTCATGACTGTGATTTCTGATACTGTAGGTGCTCCATTTTCAGATCTTTGATCATGTGAAAGTCAGGCACTTATTTCTGGTTTTGACTGTTGGGAATGACATGTTAACTTTTTTCTACTAGAAGTAAACATTGGTCTTTGAGGGTTAATTCTCTTTCCAAACTTTCTTTAAGTTAAGGATCTGATTGGATGAATGAATAGGCTTGATTTCTGGCATGCACATCAGTGCTTCTGTAGAACATTCAGACCCCACGTAAGAGATCTGGCTGCCTTTTCACAAACACAACTAATGACTGTACAGATAATAATTCATATACTAAAACACAGTTATATTTTTAAGTTGTAGTTTAACTAAAAGAATTAACCCTCTCCTGGCTCCTGGCATACTGGGGTATATAGCAAAGTATAAAATAAGATGGGGATATCATTTGGAAGAAGCAAACAGATATATAAGCTTGTGAGAGCTTTAAGGGCTTGGTTGATGTATTTGAAATAGGGATCAGAGATTTTCCTGGAAGCAGTGACTAGTATAAGGATAAGGGTGCAACAAAATTCAGTTTGGCTAAGAATAAACCAAGCTATCTTCCACCATCTCCTGCTTATTTAGTTCTGTCATTTTCTCTTCAAAATACTGCAACAGCTACAGGTAAATTGATTATTTTCTTTTTCTGATTTATAGCTTGGAAGGAGCTATAAATAAGGAATTTACATAAAACAAAATTCTTCCAGACAGACATAAGTGCAGCCAATACAGAGAGAATAATTAATTGTAATCACAGGGCCTGTCTGAAACTGTTTGTCTTTTTGATTGAAAGCATTTTAATAAAAGCTATCTACAATGGACCAGATATCAGATAATATTTTATCTGTTAAGCGTACATACAGCTTTCCTGAGCAGCCAATATGCATAAAACATTCTGAGGATTTGTTTTTCTACAAAATAATTGGTTATGTTGACAGCAGAATAAAGTAACTCTTCCATTAAAGCCCACACATAATCCTGTCATGCAAATAGGAATGAATGAAATATATTTAGACCACCTTGGTGGAAAGCTATGCCAGAAATTAGTGCCAAGTACAGAAATCCTGCCATGTTTTTTTTCTATTGTCAAGCCCAGTCACAGTATCACTGGAGCAATCTAAACAAAGTTCAAATTCACTTCCATGTTCCACATCTTCAGTGATTAGGAACCAGGAATCATCGAAGGAACCAGAGACTCAGTTTGTTTAGTGGCTAAATTGCTGGACTACAAACTGGGAGACTGTGAGTTCTAGTTCTCCTTTAGGAGAACAGAAGCTGGCTGGGCCTGTCACTCTCTCATAACCTAACCTACTTCACAGGGCTGTTGTGAGGAAAATATGAGTAGAGAGCTCAATGTACACTGCTTTGAGCTGTACAAAAGAAAAAGTGGAATATAAATCTAACATAAATATTTTATTGTACAATCATATCTCTGGCAGAGTGCAGCTTTCCTGGCTTCCTACATTTCAGTTCAACACCAGGAGAAGACATCATTCTCATTCTGAGTTTTTTAGCAGTAGTGTTACTTGAGAAATCCAGAGAAATTGTAGAACCATTTTGAAGGACTACAGTATTTGTACCAAGCTATACTAGGAATCAGACAAGGTATAGTTCTGCTTGGGTTGTGCTTATCAACAATCCTAATATCATTTCAGAGCAAACATCTTGTAAGGACAATGTATGGAAACACTGTTTTATCTGGCAGGTGATAGTGGTTGCTGATCCATGGCGTTTGGCATTTAAAGTTCTGGCAGTGTTCTTCCCAGTTCAATATCTACATACAAGTATTGTGAAGAGTTGTCTATATAGTGTTGGATGTCATCTGATATAAAGGTAACGCCCAGCTATTTCCCCTTGACAATAATACAATTCTTAGAACACTATAGAGATCCTGAATGACTGTTTGGGAGTAATGGATTGGGTATGGGTCAGGAAACTAACATTTAATTCAGACATGAAAGAGATACTTTGATTTCAGCCTGGAGATAGAGCCTGTGCTGGATCCTCTTGAAAAATCACAGTTTGGGAGTTCTCCTAAATCCAACCTATGTCTGAAAGCTCAAGTTGCGGTTAGGACTGTTTTCGCTATGCTTTCGTTTTTGCATCAGCTACACCATCTCTTGGACCATCCCAATATGGCCAGGGTCATTTATGCCTTAGTCACATCCAGAGTGGGATGCCATGCACTGCATGCAGGATTGCCCTTGAGAAGCATTTGAAGATTTCAGCAGATGTAAAGTGCAATGGACAAAGTGGTTTTTGGTTATACTTTTCAAAACACTATATATTAATCATTTTTCATTGCATTGGCTTCCAATTCATTTTTAGGGTGAATTCAAAGGGCTGGATATGACTGGAACCAGGAGAGAAGTCCTTGATGGCAGAAATTGAAAATTCCTCTCTAAAGAGAATCAGTTGGCTCTTTCTCTTCATTTTTAGGAAGGCAGCAAAGACATTTTATTCCACTGTTCTTTTATAGTATTTATGTGGTCACTGCAGCATTACATCTTTCAGGTTTGGTCCAAATCATCCAGCTTTTAACTTGTCAGAAATTAGTAGAGTTAAAAACAGAAGCTTTTCTTTCTTCTTTTTTAATTACAATTTTCCTGAGTCACTGTTCTGGCTGGAAGCAGCAGATGAAGCTTACCATGTTCCATAGCATTTTACTTTATTTTGATATATCACTTTTAAGGCACATTAGGCAGAAAAAATGCAGGTGTTCTCTACCACCATTGGAATTTTTCTGAAAAATGTCCTCCCACCTCACCTGCAGATGGAGATCTAAAAATATTTGAGCAATAGCAGTACTTTTTTTCAAATTAACTCTGGTTCTGCAGCCCTTTCAATAAGTTCGTTGAGATTCTTGCTTATCTATCTATCTATCTATCTATCTATCTATCTATCTATCTACCTACCTACCTACCTACCTACCTACCTACCTACCTACCTATATCTATATCTATCATTATCTATTTCCAGTTTGGAAATCTTGGAGGTACATTCAGGAACCAGAAGTCAGGGCAGAAAGTTTCTAAAATAAATATTTACTTATGACCATGGGCAGCAAACATGAATGGATATTAAACCAGTATTTTATATAAAAATATGAAAACAAAATAGTTTAAATGAAAGTTTGTCATGGCGTGACTTCAACTGTTATGAATAGAGAAAACATACATAAATAAAATTATGATTGTGCTGCAACTTTTATGTACCCATACAAAAGCAATGATAGCTTTCCTTTCCCAAAACCTGTAACAAAAATGAATACATTGCAGGAACAAATTTACCACAGATCAAAGGTACACATCTATCTTGCTTATGAGAATTTGTATCTAGCAAAAGAATCATTTTGATATCTCTGTTATTTTAAACCATGTCTTACCTATCAAATATTATCATTGTCTTGACTTATTGGTATAAAGTAATAATTCTAATGTATGAAACAGGAGTATTAATCAAATGTGCACTGTAGGGATCTCACTGTTGGACTACAATTCAAAGGTTTCCTGTAACAATAATGTATGACTTTTGGACTCCTACAAGTATTTCTAATGTTATTTATACAAGTTGAAGTAGGAGTTCATAGTTCTGAGCCAATGCTTATTCGGAAGATAAGTATTCATACTTATTCATACTTAGGAGAGCATATGTTGAACCATATAAAACATAGGAATCCAAATAATTTTTACTATCATGAATTCAGAAAAGTTGTTTCATCTCAGACAGCACAGTTAGAGGCAAAGCTATCTGGATTTTTTAAAACTCCTTAACATTTGCCAGGGGCAGAGAGAAGTTCAACACCCTCCCCTTCCTGACTACATGCCTGGTAAACACACCCTTGCAGAGATTTATTATAACTTAAATCATCCAATTCTAAACATCTCATGAAGAGATTACATCAATATTTTCTACAGACTAGAAACTACAGCTGGCATCAATTGCTAGTTTCAACCTGTTAAGTGGAGAACTGAGATTACGTGACAGTGATTCCCAAAGCATTGCATTGGTAGTCTGTGAATTACTAGGCCTGAAATTTCAGCACAGCACAAAGACCTGTGTTGAAAAGATGACTTAGCATCCAAGTATATTAAAACATGCTTTTCAGACTGGTGGATATATGCTTTAAAGTCAGCCAGGCAGACCCTGACTGTGATCCCATCAATAAGAACTGTCTTCTGGATCAGAAACACTTTTTCATCATAGAGGCTATGCTTCATCCTCATCTTTGTGACCTGCCTGGGGGTGAAGTATGGCAAGTGACCCATGACAATACCAAATGGGCTGTGTTCAGATTTGTATCCAATTCTTATCAGACTTATGTTTTGGGGTATTTAACAGGCAAACAGGGTGCTTGATCAATCACAGCCATAGTTCAGGCTGTGGACCATGTTAGGGAGATAACTAATCCCAGAATGTTACCGTTCCAAGATTATGTTTGCATTATGATTCATTTTGTTTCAACTTATACTTGAATGTTAGCTATTGTGTAGAAATTATGGGGGTTTTGTTGTCCTGTGCATTGCTCTGAGTTCTTCAGAGAAAAAAGACAAAAAATAACCACCATAACGCAGCAAAGTCTGGGAATGGAGCAGTTACAATTTTGTGTTTTCATCATCTTAGAAGAATTGACATACTGTAATTCTTATCATCATAGTAACTATCCAAAATAATTAGATAATTGTTTCAGTAATTATTTAAGAGAATATCTTTTTTCTCACTCAGTACTCCAAAGCTTCTCTAGATGGCTGGGAAGCCCTCTTGAAAAACATGAGGTGATATGTATGTGTGTTCAGAGGCACTGCCAGAGGGAAAAAGTCCTTTCCTCCCATGAACTCCATAAAACCCTACATCTGAAGTGGATTGTGATCCATAAAACATAGGCAATAATGTAATAATGTAGATATTAGATAATATAATGCAGATTCCTTACTGTATTTTCTTCCATCTTCTGTGCATCATTCCATTATTGTGGGTTTTTTGTTTTGGTTTTTTTGGGTGGGGGGCTGGATGATAAAACTTTTAGGAAATGCAAATTGCTATAGTAGATGTAGAATAGAGAAGCGGTAATGATAAGTTAACTTAGTTCACAAAAGGGGGTTTAAGTTACTTCAAGTTACTGTTGAGTCTTGAAATACAGGACCAATCTTAAGAAAGGCCATACGGAAACAGGATAACACCTGAAGTGGTGTCACACTGAAGAAGATCACAGGACAAAGAATAATGATAAACATTCTAAAAGTATGAGCAGCTTGGCGATGGAACCAAATACCTAGGGAAGTGGTAGTCTCCCCATTAGATGTCTTCAAGCAAACTGGATAGATGTTTATTGGGAATGCTTGAATCTGCTCAGAATCCCAGAATTTAGTAGGGGATTGGACTTAATGACCTGTTGCAACTCTGATTCTATAGTTTTGTTTTTGTACTCAGAACACTATTGGGTATTGTGTTTATGCAGTAAAGTTAGTCTTATTGAATGTGCTCTTCATTGATGAGAGCTACTTCCTGGAAAACCAAGTGGAAGTTTTTTTTATGATGTGGTAATAGGCATTATTATCATATGAATTTACAAACATAACATATCCAATTTGCACCAAATATCAATATGCAGGTTGAGCTTCAAAGTGGTAATGAAAAAAAAAAAGATCCTACATTGACGGGTTCTTCTGCTTTTATCTGTGTGCCCATTTTACTTGTTTAAATTAGACTTTTTAACATTTCTTTTTTTAAACATGATACTGCCTGTATCAAACATATCAAAGTCTGGTCTAGAACATTTGGGTTGGTAGTGGGAAGGACTGGACATAGAAGGGAGAACTTCACCAATCTCTGTAGCTTTTGGTATATTTTTGGCAAATATCAGTGGTATTATCATGGGTGTCCACAGAAGACAGAAAGTGGAGCAAAGAAAGACATGTGTGTCATGAAATCATGATATAAATGACACAGTTTATGTATTTGTGTCAGATGTCAATCAAGTATCTCATGATGCCATTTGTACAGTGACATTATGACTCTTGTGTCATCATTTGACATCATCTCAGCTTGCTACAGCACTTATGGGTGCTATCAAAGCAAGAACTTGTGTTATCCAGGGCTTCATTCAATAGACTGAGTAGTAGGCATTCCAATGCAGTGAAACTGGATTGCCATTTTTATAAATAAGTGATTAAACTAAAGAAAACAAGTCCATAAGGTCCAGGTTAAAATTCTTACTTATATCACTGGCAGGATTCCTGGAAGGGCATGCAGACCTGATCCAGAAAGTCATTTATGTCCTGCATTTGTTCTATTTTTATATTTTGTTCAAGTCTTTATTTTCACACCACAACACAGAGTTCATTACATCTGCACAAAATTCAGTAAGAACAAACATAACGAAGTGGATGATCAATAGTGAGCAGTCTGGGATATTGCCTTGACTAATGGAAAGAACTCTTTTTCTCATCTCCTTGTATCTGCCACCTGCACGCTAATCCACATTTTCCTAACAGTGTCTTGCTTTTAGCAGATAGTGGGTTTCCTTTTTGTTACACTTTTCAACAGTGTAGCCTGATATACCCAGCTGTTTTGTGTTGTTCAGGGATTTAAAGTGAAATGAAAGATATTAATGTAGGTAGCCATAAATCAGCCTAACTGTACAGAGACTGTATATTTGAGATATTATTCAATCTACAGAATGGAGTTGTCTTTTAATGTGATATTTGTAAGTATTATTTTATTATCTTTCTTTCTAGCTGCATTTTCCTCATGTTGTTTTTACTATAGCACAAAAAAAACCCTGTTCAGTAATGAACTCTAGACCCTAATTATAGATATTTTTAATAGTACTATATTTTGGCTGAGCAAGCAAAATCTGTGCCCTCTGCTTTTGTTTCTAGACTTCCTTTGGCAGCCCCAATATCTCTCACATTGAAACCCAAGGCAGGATGTAATGAGATGCAAGTCTTCTCTGCATCCATGGTTACTATTTACTAACAAACCTGATGATGTCAGATATTTAATTAGGCTGTTCCTTGCAAAGGGGCTTAAACCATGAAATCATTATAGTGTCTAGTCTTTTCTGTGTTTAGTTTTTATTCTTTCTGCCTTTAAATAAGAGAGAGGGAGAGAAGTCTAAGCCACTATTATTTTCTTAGAGAAAGCCAAGAATTTTCAGAGCATTGCCAGGCATAATATACTAACAGGTTTAAGAGTAATTAACACATGCTGTCCCTTACAAGGCTTTCTCTCTCTTTCTCTTTCAGCAGCAGACACAGCCTCCACTGGCAATGATGTACTTTAGGGGTGTGTCAGTGTTTTCATTATATATCTCTTTGAATCTTGGCTTTTAAAAAGATTGGCTTTAAACTAACAAAAGAATGACATACGGATTTAAAACAAAGTTGCTAACAGGATGCTCTGTAAGAAGTCTAAGGAATCAATATTTTACTGGGCTGCATCATTCCTTTTTAGCCGGTTTGAGATATACCTGTATCATTTATATGAAGCAATCACTTTCTGTATTGAAATAATCACTCACACCAGCCAACAGATTCTCACATCACACTCTGCGGAGGATAATCAGACCAAAAATAAGGATGTTTTTTTTAGAAAAAAATGAAAAGAAACAGCAATTAGCCACTGGATCAACCTGTCAAGGAAGAGGATACATTTATCACACATAGACATAATAATGTATTTCTCTGATTTTGTGAGTTCAGAAACAGAGCCATTCATGGCAAGTTTAAAAAGCAAGTTTACAGCAACCACTTCTTGATATACTAAATTCCAGCACAAGTAGCAGAGAATATCAGAGGACATCATGTTTACTAAAGGAAACAAACATTTTCAGAAACAAAATAATATATTTATTCAAGCACTAGAATAGTGTAGAATTTAGGCCAACACCTTTTCTATTTCCTCAGGGACCATATTCTCTCAAGACCATCTGATGGGGTCTACATAGGGGGCAGGGGAGGAGATGAAGCAAGGAATGAGTAGAACCAAGAGTGGATGAGATGACCTATTCTCTCTCTTACATATTTTCAGCCCCCCCCCCCTTTTGGGGGGGGTCATTCTTTTTCTGGCCTCCTCTTTGTCTCCCAGGCAGCACACTAGAGGGAAGGAAGAGATACATTTTACCAACTTTTACCAACTGTTCGAAGACATCTCTTTTAGAGAGCTTTCAAAATTGAACCAAGGGCTTCATGTGCCCCTGAGGCCACAGTTGTCTATTCCTGCTGTAGACAAAAGACCTGACTAATCACACAGTTCCTCACCAAGTGGCAGGGTACTCTAAAATTTGGAACAGTCATTCTTTCAAAGTAAGAAATTCACAAAGTGGAACATTTTCAATCTGGTCAGAAGTCTAGCTGCTGCAATTTGTGCTAGCTACTGATTCCATATCATTTTGAAAGACAGCCCCATGGGGCTCATGCTATAGTAATCCAATTAGAATGAGCTTTTTGTAATAATTCACCTGGAACCAAGCAGGCATGTTTAATATTTGCTCTTAAAAAAAGAAAAATATTTGCTGGATATTGCTCTGTGTATCCTGTCCCTTAAAATATAATACAGAATGGGCAATCTATGCTTCCCAGATGAACTACTGTTTCCAGCATCAGTCACCGTTAACCAGGCAGCTGAAAGTTCCAATTTCAGGGATATCTAGAGCGTCACAGCTTGCCCGTATAAGCAAATACAAATTAATTGTGTTTGTAGGGGTCACAAAATAGAGGTGAACATAAATAACTGGGATAAAAGACCAACAGTTTTATTAAAAGAAGATCAGGAAACTGCTTTTGCCAAAGGTCAAGATATCATGATTCACAAAGCAGTAGAGCAAAGCGTTTGGCTCTAGAAATGTTATATTAGCTTGTGAGCGCTTCTAGCACAGAGGAAGAACTTATATTCTATTCACCAAGAGTTCCAGCAGCCTCTTCTTTATTGTCAGGAGATAAAAAGATCCAATGAATGAGATGTTTAAAATTCTAATTGATAGGGATATGATCGCACATGAAATTTCTTCCCCAGAGAAAGAAAATCAAAGAAATAACTTCAAAGTTAAATACGATAGAAAGGAAACCTGGAGGAAAAAATGATACAATCATGGGAGCAGTCGGGAGATCCAAAGAATTATTTTTATTCTATCCAAGAAAAAAGGCTTTGAATATAAAACTAATAAAAGGCAACTTGGCAAAAGATCATGATATAGAAATAGTCTTTAAAATGTGAGCACAGAACCATTATGGCAGTTCAGCTTTGAGTTTCCCAACATCATCATCATCACCCAGAAAATAGAATATAAAGCATATCCATAATACACATCAGTGTTAAAAATAGAATTTAAATGGAATTTTCTTAGTATGTTAGCAGTTAATAGAAGCAACCTTTATACTCTGTTAAAATCCATGCAGTTTGTGAAAAATGTGTGTTGTCTGATAAGTTGAGTCCTAAAAAGAGCAAATACAGGAGCCAAAGAGCCATGAAACTATGTTAATGGGTCCAAATGTTTTTGAATTTGATTTTTTTCTTCAACAAACCCAATATCTTAGGCTTTCTTGCTCTAACCCAGATAGCACGCCAGCTTTAAATCCCTTTTGGAAAGAATAGACATGAGAGAGAAATCTAGCCAATACAAGTGAATATTAACTGCAGTTCTTAGTCATTTTTTTGAAGAGCCATGATAGATGAGACAAAAAGTTCATCTAATCTAGCATTCCATTTCCCTTAATGATGTTTTTGGGAAGCCCTCAATCCACCCATAACCTCACAAGGAAGGTAACAGACAACTTGGGATGATAGCAAATGATGGAGGGCTGCAAATACCCTACACAGTGCTCTGGCAGAACAGGGAAGGGAGGAAGTGTAATCTGTGATAACAGTAACCTTAGAATCTGTCATGGACAATGAGGTCATTGGCAATACTTCACATGGATTATCAGTTTCTCTACTCATTGTGGCACCTTCACAAGCAGGACATTCATAACAATGGCAGGTATTCCCCTATTGTCAGCCCTTCAAGAAACAGACATTACAGAGAGTCCAGGAATGCTATTTTATTTTTGTAGGGTATAATAATAGAACCTTGAAAGGCTGTCCTATCTTGCACTAAACAAAAGCATGATGGGGCTATTCTGAGTTACTCTGGTTAACAGTCTCTCCTTTTTGAGAGTTTCTTAGGTTTTGATATGTAATTTGTACCAATAGAGGCAAATATAGTGATATTACCAATAGAGGTGAAAGAACCAAGCTCAGAGAACCCCAAGGACTCCACTATGTAATTTGTGCTTGTTGTTTCCAAAGAAACAGATAAACACGCAGAGTGCAAGCCTTCCATTCAAGCATCCTATGGTCATAGCATTCACAATCTGGATGATTGGTTTTAGTCCATCAAGTCATGGAAATATGGAGGATGCCATACACGATCTACTATAAACTGAGCAGGATCCTCTTTATATAAAGATGTGCACAATATTTGCTGAAGCACTAGAGACAGAGACACTGACACAGTCATGAGAGTTTTGACAATATATTACATACAATTCAGTATTCTGTATGAGAGGCACTGTGGTGTCAGGTTTAGAATGGTTGGAGTGTAGACCAGGACAGTCTGCCCCTATCTCAACAGGACTGTTTATGAAGGTATAGTGGGTGAGACTGCATATATACAGTTTTGGGCTCTCTTGGGGAAAAAAGGAACTGGAAGCAATTTTGCATAATATTCTTGAATAGTCTTCTCTGTTCCTTCCAAGTATATTACAAGAAACCACATGGAAAAATAGACCTATTTCATTAGTTGATTTTTTTTCTCTCTAAGGAACCACAGAAAATTTCTGCTTTCAGTAAAGGTACAACCCCACTTTTTTTTAAGTTTATCACCATCCTACGCTATAGCCCACTTTTTTAGTTGAAAATGTCGATGGGGGGGGGGGGAGAATGCATGATTACCATCCCATATTCTCTCTCTCTCCCTCCCTCTCTCACTCACAAATCAACCCATAATTATATCACTAGTATTTCTGTATTTACATCCTGTCTTCTACTCAGAGGGCACTCACGTACACCTTTGAAACACAGATTAATTTTCTAAGAACAGCGAGAAGTTCCAGGGTGGAAGATTTATTTTACATCCTCGGTAAGAAGGTCATTGGAGATTATGGGCATTTTTTCCAAAATGGCACTCTTGAAGAAGTCTTTGGCATTCTGTAATCATTGGAGTCATTTAACTAACAAAGGAGATATTTGGCAATTTTGTAGGGATTATTAAAATAGTCTCTGGTATCTATTAATCTAATTGTCTTAATCCAAACTCTAACTTTACACAACATTATTTTTAATTAATTTGGCATTAATTTCCCTTATCTCATGCATTATAATGTATTACCTTATGTGCATTTTCTGAAACAATCTAATGCTCTTCTTTGATCCACAGAATGAAAATATATTTGCATGCAGACCCGAACTAGCCAACTTTGATCCTTTACCTCTTTGTTTTCTTCTTAACTACAAACTGTTATTTGGAAGGAGGAGGAGGGTTGAGGGGGAGGGGGGGAGGGGGAAAAGGAAGGAAGAAGGAAGGAGAAGGAGAAGGAGAAGGAGAAGGAGAAGGAGAAGGAGAAGGAGAAGGAGAAGGAGAAGGAGAAGGAGAAGGAGAAGGAGAAGGAGAAGGATTATTACAGAAGATCAGGGAAGGGAGAGAATGCATGAGCACAAGGTCAAACATTACCTCTACTCCCCAGGAGTATGGTTGCATAGGCTGACTGTCACCCATGTGATTAGGTGATACAAGACTTGTCACAGAGCCAGCTGCTCAAAGGGACTGAGAAGGAGAACCATTGCCAAAACTCCAGGTGGGAGGGAAATGAGCAAAATTCCTGAGCCTTTGTTTTTATTGTGTTGGCCAAAAAATATTTGAAAGATGGTGAGGGCCAGCCAGCAGAAGAAGCCTGGAGCAAAGGTCTTGAAAGGCAGCTGAATGGTTTATTGTCATTTCTTGCCCCTGTGAAATTCCATTCTGTACTAAGATGGGTAAATAAACACCCAACGAGACAGGATTTGGAGGAGGGGATAGGAGAGGGGATAACGTGGAGAAAGTAAAGCCTGAAAGAGAGTAAAAACAGCAGGAAGATAAAAACAGTTTTAGGGAAAAGTGCCTGTAATTCTGTGAGCACATAATTCCAAAACTTGTTAGTGTCTTTTCTTAACTGAACTTAGTGACAGTTATATAGGTTCTACATATATAGTCAGTCATTTGTTATTTGCTGACATACAGCATGTGTGTGATTCAAATATTCTCCTGATTGTATAAGGTCTTGAAATGATGTACAGGATGGGGCTGCACACACTGGCCCCATCCCCTACAACCATGGGTGCCAACCTATCTCATCAACCTATTTAAGGTCAATAGGAAAGTTGTACTCCTGGTCACTTGAACCACCAGCAGTAAGGCTGCATTTGCACCATATGCTTAACTAGGGCAATTAGAGTCCTAACACAGGGGTGTTCCCAGTGAAGGGGGGGGGTAAAGAAAGTCAATATGGCAGCCATGACCGTGCGATCAAAGCACCACCCCTTTTTTTACTTGTGTCACAATGCTCATAAAAAGGGTGAGCCTTTCATCACATACCTGCCATATTGACTTTATGACCCTCCCTGCAGATACCCCTGTCCTAGCAGCTGCATTTGCACAGCAGAGAAAACCTGATTAGTGTTATGCTTATGAGTATTTTTACTGCATTTGTGAGTGTAAGACTACCAAACCTGGGCTGGAAATATCTAGACAACTAGTGGGTGGCAGCAAAGTGACATGGATATCACTAACTCTGTCTTGCCATTCAGTGGTCATCCAGGAGTTCGCAGCTCAGATCTGGCAGCCAAAGCTTAGGGTATTATGGAAGTCCTGCCTGATTGGTTAGCTCATAGCTCAATATATGTGTGAACCTAGAAAGTTGGTTAATTCAGTAATCAGCTGAAGTATGTTTGTCAGGCTTGTGGCAGGAATGATTAGAGAGATTTCCCCTAGCCCAGTTCCTGGCCAGGAAGGAATATAAGAACATGCTTTGGCTTTTGGGAAGCTGAAGAAGGCTGTTCAGTGGCTCCATGAGTTCTCCTGCTTGGTCTCCGATAGAGGAATTACTGAGTGATGCTTCTTTTAAAGTAAAGCCCTTACAAGTAGGATTCTTGCATTTAACCTAGTTACAGAATAGGTGAGAGCTCAATACAACTGTGCCCCACCTTTCACTAAACTGGCATCTCACAGTTTTCCTGGCTCCACACATATCTTGGGCAACCTTACTCTTTGCCAACTGTCAATAATAAAAATAATTGCTAAAATATCACCATTCAGAAATTCTAAATTTCCACTAAGCATGAGGTAGAAAAACAGATGCTTTATTCACCAGGAAAGAAAACTCTTGGGAAATTGGCACCAGATTAAAAAAAATATGACCTTGCTGTTTGAATAAAGAATGAAAATCTCTATTTTGTAGTACTTGGTTAGTCCCCAATAAACTTTCTTTCATTGCTAAGATCCTTAGGTAGGTATGCTTTATTTGAACCCTTTTATTTTCTGATCGCGGCATAAAAATTACTTTAGCTTTGTTTTGTACTTTTTAAAATCTATGTTTCTTAAAGTAATGCACAAGGTGTATCATAGTTGTAGTGTGAATATTTGCAAACTAATATTACACTTGCATTGGTATTTGGAAAAAAATACTTTACACTATTACAGAGAAAGAGTTTCCTTGCTTCTTTACACCTGAACAAACCCAGTGAAGGCTTTTGACACCTCATTTCTCAGGTTCCAACTGATATAACTATTGTAACAACAATACAGTTTCTGAGTTGCTGTTAGTCTTCAATTCAGCTGTCTTGTTAGCTTCTTTCATTTAAAGAAAACAGTCTTATTGGTATTCCAAGCCTCACCACGTTCAGTTAGTAACTTTTTAGGAAAGGGGAAAGGGAAGTTTTGCTGTCTTTTATATTCTCAGCTCATTTTTCTTCTAAATGCTCACACCTCACAACATGAAAGATACTGAAAAGAATTCCAGACATTTGAATATAATTAAAATCCAAACAAATAATGTGTTTCAGTTATCCTTCCTTATATTTTGTTCTAGGTGCTGAGCTTAAAATGTTTATTTAAAATGTATGTGAGTTAAAGAGGTACACAGCTTTCTTTCTTCTGAACAGTTTTGAGATGGCATTCAGAATGTCACTGTTGTATTATTAATATTTTGCAAACAGAAAGTGTTTGTTCCCTCTTTTCCTTTTTTTTTTTTTTTTCATTTAAACTGGATCGTTTTGAGGTGTGGCTGGTGCTCCAAGGCAGCTGTTTCCAAAATGAATAAATCTTTCCCTTCACTCTATGGTACATTAAACTGCCAGCACAGCAGGTGGTAAACTGCCAAAGTTTTTGGCTTCCATTTAACCAAGGAGAAATGTAGAAAAATGGAGAAGTTAACAACAAAAATGCCACTCTCTAAAACAGGAAATAGGTCTATTTCAAAATCATTTTTTTCAAGACCCATAAGCCAATAAGCATAATCAATATATAGGAATGGCTGTATTTTATTTGAAACCTTTTAATAATACTGTGAAACATGGGACAGAGTGTATTATTGGGGGATGGGGGGGAGATGATTTCAACGTGGCCGTTGAATAATAATCCCAACTCCAAATAGTCAATGGCTCTCCATGCAAGTCACAAGGTTACTTGAAAAGTATGTACTGTATCATTATAGGTTACTTTTTGTGGTTAAGGCAAGTGAATAGCTCTGAAATTGTCATTCTATACAGTTCCAGAATTCTTTAAATCTATTTCATGGATACTGTCCAAACCAAGGAAAACAGACATCATTATTTTGCAATTCCTAATTTTTAATTCCTGGATATCGCTCAACTACAGCTTCTATCATTCCCAGCCAGTGTGGCTAATAGGCAAGGATGATTATCATTATCATTATCAGTCATCATTTGAATCCAAGACAGGGAACCAGTAAGCTCAGTAAAGTGTAGATTTCCTAACTATACTGGACAAGACAACTGATAAAGCATTAAGACTGGATGAGATAATGACTGGATTCACACCTTGCATTAAGCCATAATGTAGGCTGTCTGGCTTTGGTTTGGTGAAGTGCTTTTATAAAAAAAAAAAAAATCCCCTCTCACCCCAATGGGTGGTACGTGTCTTCCTCAATCTCGGGTCCTCTACCAGAGGCCTGGGAGTTTGAGGGTTCTGCGCAGTATCTTAGCTGTTCCTAGCACTGCACTCTTCTTCACAGAGAGCTCTGATGTTGTTCCTGGGATCTGTTGGAGCCACTCTCCCAGCTTAGGAGTCATGGCCCCAAGTGCTCCTACCACTACTGGGACCACTTTGGCCTTTACTTTCCACATCCTCTCGATTTCCTCCTTCAGGCCTTGGTACTTCTCCAGCTTCTCATGTTCCTTCTTCCTGATGTTGCTGTCACTTGGCACTGCTACATCTATCACTACCACTGTCTTCTGGTCTTTGTCTACTACCACAATGTCTGGTTGATTAGCCAGTACCTGCCTGTCCGTCTGGATCTGGAAGTCCCACAGGATCTTAGCCCTGTTATTCTCCACGACCTTCTGTGGAATCTCCCATCTGGACTTGGGGGGGTCTAGCCCATACGCTGTGCAGATGTTCCTGTACACAATGCCAACTACTTGGTTGTGCCATTCAGTGTATGCTGTTCCTGCCTGCATCTTACACCCTACCACTATGTGTTGGACTGTCTCTGAGGCCTCTTTGCACAATCTGCACCTTGGATCCTGTCTAGTGTGGTAGACCCCTGCTTCTATGGATCTGGTGCTTAGTGCCTGTTCTTGTGCTGCTATGATCAGTGCCTCAGTGCTGTCTTTTAGTCCGGCCCTTTCCAGCCACTGGTAGGATTTCCCAATGTCAACCACCTCAGCTATCTGTCGATGGTACATACCATGCAGGAGCTTGTCTTGCCATGGCACTTCCTCTGCTTGAACCTCCTGCCTTGTCTGCTGCTGCCTGAGGCATTCTCTCAGCAGCTCATCTTTGGGTGCCATCTTACTGATGTACTCCTGGATACTCTGGGTTTTATCCAGGACAGTGGCTGGTGAGTGACTCATCAGACCCCGCCCGCCCTCTTTGCAGCTGGTGTACAGTCTCTGGGTGTTGGACTTGGGGTGGAAACCTCCATACATTGTGAGGAGCTTCCGGGTCTTCACATCAGCAGCCTCCATGTCTTCCTTTGGCCAGCTCACTATACCGGCAGGGTATCTGATGACTGGCAGGGCATACATGTTGATGGCATGGATCTTGTTCTTCCCATTGAGCTGGCTCTTCAGGACCTGTCTTATCCTTTGGTGGCACTTGGATGTTGCTGTCTTTCTTGCCGCCTCCTCATGGTTCCCGTGTGACTGTGGGACACCAAGGTATTTATAGCTGGCCTCTATGTCTGCTATGTGGCCCACTGGTAGTTCCACTCCATTGGTCTTAACTACCTTCCCTCTCTTTACTATCATCCTGCCACACTTCTCCAGTCCGAATGACATCCCAGTGTCCTCACTGTAGATCCATGTCAGGTGGATCAGTGAGTCGATGTCTCGTTCACTCTTAGCATACAGCTTGATGTCATCCATGTAGAGGAGGTGGCTGATGGTGATTCCACTCTTGAACTTGTACCCATATCCAGACCTTGTGATTATCTGGCTGAGGGGGTTTAAGCCTATGCAGAACAGCAGTGGGGACAGTGCATCACCTTGGTATATGCCGCACTTGATGGCCACTTGTGCAAGCTGTCTTGAGATCACTTCCAGTGTTGTCTTCCACAGTCCCATTGAGTTCTTGAGGAAGGTCCTTAGTGTCCTGTTGACTTTGTATAGCGCCAGGCATTCACAGATCCATGTGTGCGGCATTGAGTCATAGGCTTTCCTGTAGTCAATCCAGGCTGTGCTCAGATTGGTCTGCCTAGACCTTGAGTCTTGGGCAACTGCTCTATCTATGAGTAACTGGTGTTTTGAGCCTCTGGTGTTGTTCCCAATGCCCTTCTGAGCTGTGCTCATGTACTGGCCCATATGGTCTTGTAGCTTGGCAGCTAGGATGCCTGATAGAACTTTCCATGTTGTGGGGAGGCAGGTTATTGGCCGGTAGTGGGATGGTGCTATTCCCTTGTGGGGGTCTTTCATGATCAGCACTGTCCTTCCTTGTGTTAGCCAGTCCGGGTGGGAGCATGCTGCTAGCAGTTGGTTCATCTGTGCTACTAGGCGTTCATGCACTGCTGTTAGTTTCTTTAGCCAGTAGGTGTGGATCATGTCCGGGCCAGGTGCTGTCCAGCTTTTCATGTTCTTGACCTGCTGTTGGATGTCTGCTACTGTGATGGTGACTGGTTCCTGTTCTGGGAGATTGCTGTGGTCTGCTTTCAGGTCCTGCAGCCACTTTGCACTGGTGTTATGTGTCTTCTCTTTCTCCCATATGTTCTTCCAGTACTGTTCAGTTTCCGCTGCTGGTGGCTCAGCTGTTACTCTGTGGTTGCACTGCAGTTGGGAGTACACTTTGGATGGTTCATATATATAGATAGATAGATAGATAGATAGATAGATAGATAGATAGATAGATAGATATAGATATATATGAACCAAACTAGCATGATTTGTTTAGTAAACCAAATCAGGGCTTAGCAGGATATAAGAAGCAAGCTCTAGGGATAATATCCAGTTGTTTATGCTATATGAATACAATCAAAAATCTAAAAACTGCCGAATTAACATAGTAAAATGTTCTGACTGTTTCTTGGTGGTGTAGAATAATTATTGAATAACTGCTGTCTCTAAGACATATTGCAGTCAATCACAGTTTTGTCTTCAGAAATTATTTTAGAAAATGTTTTAGAAAAGAAATTTTGCTAGAATTGAGTGTGATTTGTTAGGCGAATACTGCTAAATTAAGGTAACTGAATAAATTATTTAATAATTTGGAGGGATAATTTCTTTCTATAGACCTAGTTATGTGTCTAAGTTTAAATTGTGTTCATGCTGATTATTATTTTGCCTCTAACAATGCAGATGTGAGCTGTATCTGCATAAATATCTTTGTCACATCTGTGTGCAAATTATGTATTATATATAGATGACTTAAAATATCAAACGACCGCACTTCAGGTAAAATTATTCTGGATCCAGGATCACTTAAAGTGAAAATTGAGGAGCTACAATCGTCTAAATCAGTGTTCCTCAACCTTCACAACTTTAAGATATGTGGACTTCAACTCCCAGAATTCCCCAGCCGGCATAGGAAATTGAAGAGCTGGGAGTTGAAGACCACATATCTTAAAGTTGCGAAGGTTGAGGAACACTGCTATAAATGTTCCTGAACTGCCACTATCAGAGATGGAAAAGACTGGATGAAGCAGGTAGGAGAACCATTTGTTAAATGCATCCACTTCCAGACAAGGCTGTACATCCAGTAAGGCATTGGATGTCTCCCTCTCCAGATGATGGCTGGCAAAAGTGGTCCTTTCCCATGTTTTTAGTCATTCAAGGAACAGTCACAAGAAGGTAGCAAAGCCTGCACCAAAATACTTCCTTATCTGGAAGCAGTGTCTGTTCTGTCACTGTAGGAGACACCCAGTTTGCCTTTCTCCTCCAGTGGCTGTTTTCCCATTGTAGCTGCATTCCAGTTTGAATAAGCAAAGGAGCCCGGATGTAGCAACACCTAGTATGCCAGCATCAGTAGCTTTGTAGGGGATGGATATCAACATGAAGAAATTATATTGTTGAATTTGTTTTCTTTTTAGCTGTTGGGAAAAGGGAAAGGGAAATTTTGGCATGAACCTGATGGCTGGCATTGTTTGGCAACTAAGCATTGATTAACTGGCTATTCTTCATGCTTGACTACTGGGAGAAGAGGGTTAGTATTGATTGGCTGGCAGGTCTTGGAATGTAAACATTCAGGATATAAAACCTCAAGCTAGAATCAATTACTTTTCTTTTAGAGATCTAAAGAAGCCAGCATGGATAGACACAGAGCTCTCTGAATGCCTAAGAGAAAAAGGGACATGTTTAGGAAACTGAAGGGGGACACCAAAACCAAAAAAAGAAGACAAGGCAATCTGCAAATCCCCCCCCCCCCAAAGAGTTCTTTGGTTGTGTTAGAAACAATAGTGATATGATTAGTGATATTATCCAAGTTGAGATTCTTTTGTAAAGATATCCAGCCTTTATCCTCCTGATTGCACTGTTCTTGAATTATATAGCATGTTTCTCATCATACTTAGCAAATCTGATTATCTGAATTGAAGTGATTATAGCTGATGATTGTTCTTTTGGGGGGAGGGGTCAAAGTAAAGAGTTATTGTTTACTTATAAACTGAATAATAGCACTTTTTTGGAACATGTGGGAGCAGGAATACAACCTCTGTCTGCAACTCATTAAAGCAGCTACATTTCATTTTCCAGCATAGCAAACCTGCTACGATCCTTAAGAGATACAGCCCAATTCATTAAAATCTGATGCCCATCCCTAGGTTTGATCTGTTGAGTATAATGATTTGCTTATATACATCCATACACAGCCAAAAGGATATATTGGTTTAATACTGAATATTTTCTGTAAATGAGTAAGCAATTAAATAATGTTACTGATATCTGAAACTGGAAGATTGGGGCTTCTTGGCATCTCTGCTAATGAACAACTAGAATACAATATCTATTGTACCCATGTTGAATAAAATGAAGGACAAATTTACATAAAGTTTTATAACCTGCTGGCAAAGAAGTGGATTCTTTTCAGTGCATGGTTGCTTAATTGACTCAAACAGATATAGTTAAATTGCAGTATAAGCAAGCCTTGGTGTGAAGCAAACAAAAATATATTTATGTAACTGCACAAAATGGACAAAACACCACAGAGATAGATGCTAATGCTACTGATAGTATCTTATTAAGAGCCCTGCTTTCCTGATTTCACATTCAAAGGAGCCAGAATGTACAGCCAGGACTGTAGATTCTGGAAGAGTCACTGTATTTATTCAAGAGTATAAATCACAAGCTAAAGAAGGGAAGGACCATGCAATTCCTATTGCAACAAAAAGGCAATTTATACCTGGTAAATGATAGATATCACTGCATGACTGCATCGATACATTTCCTAAAATTCCTGTACCTCTGTTTAAAAACTGATTTAGTTCCGATGGCTGATGTGGGTCTTCCGGTCTGTGGAAGCCTTCGACAATACATTGATTTGGTTCCATTTTGTCTATCCCATGGTTTCAGAAATTCCTGCTTAGTTCTCTTAGTTCTCAGATCCTGGACTTCTCGTGTCTTATGAAATTATACCAAGAGTGCCCAATGCTATTTCCAGCTCCCTTAATAGCTACATCTGTAGGGCTGACAACATGTGAAAATACTCTTATGGACCTAAACAGACCATGTGCATTTCAGAAAGCCATGGTAACTCAGGCCCCTGGGCTGTACGAGCCCTTGAATACCCTCTGGTTACAATTTTCAAAACCAATAGTTTCCTGCCATTTTGAGCTAGGAATCACATGGAAACTGTAAGATAAGTCCTAAAATAGACAACACAGTTTTAAAGATGCCCCTCAAACTCTACCCCCTCAAACTCTACCCCCTGCAAAGAAATCAAGGGAAAAAACATTCTACCCATATAGGTGATACAGCTCTATACACTTTGTAGAGTATCATTACCCCTCACACAAATATTACATGTTGCCTATAGCATCCCCAGCTTCCATCTAATTTAAATAGCCATGTCGCATTATATTCCAAAGTTTGTATCAGTAATTCCAAATGTATTCCTTTGTAGGATCACTGCATCATTACTAAAAACTTCTGTAGGCTACCACATAAGCAAGCTATTTTAGATATGCCCTCTTTCGAGTTTACCAAATAAAGGCCACCAATCATTATTGAATTCCCACATTCTAACTGCTGAATTGTAAAAAGAGTTGTTTCATATTGATGTTGCACAAAAGCACTATTATTTAAATTCAGAGAATGCTATTTATCTCCACACACACACACACACACACACACACTTTCAGGTCTTTATTGACTCCTGGCACCTGCCAGGACTAGCCCCTGCAATTTCTTTGGGCAAGATTTCACAAGTGGTTTGCCATTGCCCAAGGTCTGGCTGGCCCAAGGTCAGCCAGCTGGCTTTGTGCCTAAGGTGGGACTAGAACTCATGGTCTCCCCGATTTCTAGCCCAGTGCCTTAACCACTACACCAAACTAGCTGTCCAGTACCACTTTACCTTCCACAAAAGTAAAGTACAAGTCTGTACCTTCCGTAGAGACTGACTACAATTCTCTTGCATACCATCAGTGGTTTGGTCCATGCACCACAGATTGGAAATCACTAGCACAGACCATTGTAATCATATGGCAATCTAATGAAAAGTGCCAAATATTTCCAATAAAATGGAACTCTGTGGAGACAGGGTCAGAATAAACTGGATTCCTAAGGACAGCTTTGAGAGACATTTGGGAAACTGCCCCTTAATGTGACTCAACTTAGTAAAAATTGGCCATAGCCAAAGCTCAATTTGTAGCCATTAGTCATTTCCTAATATTGTGGTAAAAGTTCTGACATGTACCAGTTAGGCTGTACAGTATTTAGTGTAACCCATCCTGCTCGGAGTGAGAACAGAAAAAAGGGAAGAGACAAAACAAAAGGAGAAGTCATGTAAGAACACGGTGAAGATCATTTTACTTAGGTTAAAGCCATCTGTCTTATTTGAAAATAGTTAGTCATGGCCTTTTTCTCCTGATAAACTCAGATTTTGAAATGAGTGCACTCTGTAAGGCTAGGATCAGCACAGCAAGTTATGGCTGATATCTCAAAAGAGAAGTACCTGTTGCTTGAAACAAGACCAAAAAAATCAAGTGGAAAAGCAGCCTATCTCATCTCTTTTGTGCTTATAAATCATGTTATGTTCTAGGATTACAGTCCTTGGAAAAAGAAAAAGTGTGTATATGCAACCTCTCCCTCATGTCCAAGGAATGTACAGCTGCATGTGGCTATAATAATGTAGCTTTTCACCAAAGGTTTGTTGACTGATATGGATATGGCTACACTGAGCTAGGGGAAAGAATGAAAGAGCTTTGGATACATTAAAAAGATTGGTAAAAGCTGCTAATGGAAAAGCTTCTGACTTACCAAATTAGTAAGCTACAGGAAAAACAGAAGTTTGCTGGGAAAGAAATTCATTTCCTGCAACAAAGGCAAAGATACAGCCAATACAATTTTAAGTCTCCAGAATGAACCATTGAGCCAACATAAGGCTGGCGCTGGCAGGGCTGAATCCAAATCCTCCCAGACCAGGTTTTATGGCTCCCATTGTATATATTCAAAACAGTTAGAACTATTCTCAGCTAAACCTAACTTTGTGGTGGCTTTGTGGACATCTCCCTGCCATGCTGGGGGTGGCTGGTGTCATTCAGCAACCACGTGTATCCTTCCTTCTTGGCCTCTATTTTCACTCTTTTGCCAGAATAATCTCTAATTTTCTTGGCAAATTTTGGCATCAGCTAGCAGATGTTGTGCCTCATCAAATTCTTTCTGATGTGTTTTTTATTAAGCTACAACCCTAACATTTTAGTCTTAAGTGCATTAACTTAAAATATTTTCCATTAAAATTACATGCTTATTATATGATACATTCACATAGAGATGCAGCATTATTCATAAAGGCGTTAGCCTGAAATCAGTACATCTTCCTTCTAAAGAAATGAATTTAAAATTGGGCTGGTGGTGATCTTACCAGATATCTGAAAAATTTTAAATTTAGGGGGTTATGGATTCCAGTATTTTCCATTATATAAATGTTGGATTTTTTTTTCACAGAAAAGGGAAAATAACAATAACACTAACAAACCATATTGATTTTCTGTGCATAATCTATTTTCATTCAACGTCATGTCTCCTGGTAAGACAGAAAAAATTCTGAAGTGTTTGGAATGAAATTTCAAAAAGTTGGTACACCTCAGCAACATCTATATGCATCTTGCCTACTAAGGTTCGAGCACACTGAGTAAAGAATGGGCCTTTTGCTGACATGTTTATTCCAGTAGATCATTTCCTGGTATATTAATTTAGAGAACCTCTGAATGGAATGTGTTTAAAATGAGAAGAACATTTTCATGTTGAATCCACACCCTTCCTTTTTGCACTGCTTCCTTACTGACATGCTGACATCTAGAAGAAATATTTGAGATGAGATCATGTCCTGACAATCCCAATCTGACTGTTACCAGATGGTATTGGTGGTTTTGCTGGTTCTCATACCAAAAGCAGATTTAGTTTCCCAGGAGATCAGTGGTTCAATTTATGAATATTTTTAAAAATAAAATAAAATCATTGGACCCTATTTATTTACATTTTGGTTCAATGTAATATAACCAATGGAACTGAACATCAAGGATGAGCTAGGATATATTTTAATTCAATCTTATAACTTAAGCATTGTTGTCTTCAACACAATATAATCTAAAGGCTATTTTAAGGACAAAGAAATATCCCTAAATCGCTATTAACAAGAATTGGCACATTAACCAACCCCGTTTTTCATCAGACCATATTAAAACATGCAGTCAATAAAATCTGTGAATCACCTTCCAGGCTGTACATTTATTTGATGTTCTTGTGTTAGAAATTCCCTTGCCATTATTCCAACACTTCTGTCTTTCTCTGATCTAATAATGACTATAGCATGTGTATTGCAAGGGTCCTGAGTGTGAATAGTTTTTTGTTCAGTGCATTTCAAACTCATACAAGAAAAATTCAGTGGGTAGAACAACCCTTGTTCTTAGGTTATCTTTGGGAAAAATGAGTTTGATCAAGGAATGGAAGTTCAAGTGAGGCTGAAACTACTATTTCCATCATCAATCTTCCATCTTTCCATATATTTATTTTATATAACACCTACTTCCCAAAGAAACCTAGAGTCATGCAAAAAATAAAGGCAATAAATAATCTTTGTTTTATTTATTTTTTAATAAAAAAACATCAGTAAAAGCTCAATAGTAAAATAACTATGTTTAGCTTTTGAACAATTAAAACAAAAGATTTCAATTGATAACTGAAGGCAGTTTCATCCCGGAACAGCTATTACTCTGAAAATGCCCATGTAAACAAGTATGGCTTAAGCTGTCACCTGAAACTGAAGTACTGTCAATCAGATTGCAAACAAGATTCACAGGTGAGATTACTATCTTAATATATAAGTTGGATGATAATAATGTAGATAGTTAATAGATAAGTTGGAAGAGATGGTTGCTCAGTATGTGGTTCTAGAACATTTGAGGCTTTAAAAACTTGTGCCAGTACCTTGAACTGGTGTTATGAAATCACAGTTAACTATTCAATATACCAATCTAGCACATACATGTTTACACTAGTTGCAATACAGGTAGTCCTCATTCAGTGACTATTTGAAGTTACAATGGCACTGAACAAAGGGATCTGTTGTGGCTGTTGCAGTGTCCCCATGGTCACATGTTGGCAATTCAGGTTCTTGGCAATTGGCTCACACTTACGACAGTTGCAGCATCCTGCAGTCACAGGATCACCTTTTGTGATCTTCACTGCTGGCTTCTGACAAGCAAAATCAATGGGGAAGCCAGCAGGAGGTCACAAATGGCAATCACATGACCATGGGATGCTGTGACTGTGCAGGATTTACCTAACAACAGCAACTGGAACTGCTGCACCTGTCGTCATAAGTTGGTGTAGTTACATGATGTCGTGCTTTACAATTGCATCAGTTAGCAACAGAGTTAACAGTCCCAATTACCGTCGTTAAGCGAGGACTACCTGTATATGGACTGTTTTCAGAGGTAGCTCAATATAGAGCACATTTCAGTAACCTAATCATGTAATAGAATGCAGAACATAAAAGCTAAGCTATCACATATAGGAAAGGTTATAGCATGCCTCCTTCTGACCATGCGTTCATAAATTTTGTGAAGAGCCTATTTGTAATATTCAAGTATCTTCCATATGAGGAGAAATCTTTAGCCATTTAAGATTGTCCCCTCAATAAAGACCTAGGTATTCACATACAGCCCCTTCACTGAACTAATGATTTGGCAATGCCGGAGCATGTTGGTTGCAGAGATGCTAGATAGCCAAATGGTCATGATCCCATAGCCAATCACAAATCTTTTCTTTGAACTCTCTCTTGCTCTCTCTTGTTTTCTCTCTCTCTCTCTCACATACACACACAGACATATTTATATGTACACACACATACATGTACATCTGCCTCTTTTATCACATAAACTCCATCAGTTTCCGGTGTCCTACTTCTAAGGAAGCCAAATCTCACATGAGCACTAGAACCTGAAAAATGTGGTATGTATCTATAACATTACTAGATGTTTTATGAAATAGGGCTGTATTTTCAAACTATATATATATGAAATTGAAGTAGGAAATAACTTACCCAAGACTACCTAAATAATTAATTGATGAATGAAAGCAGAACTCAAATCACCTTGAGACAGAAGCATTTGTTTGACAGTACACTAAAAGTGTTGATATTTAAATATTAAGTTCTATAAGCCAAAATATGCTCTGATTATACTTTCCTAAACATTTATTCTCTACATTCATTTGCATTTCTTCTTTGGGCCCTTATTGAGCCTCTGTTTTTGAAATAATTTCAGATGTGAATGGAAAATACCATAGTTGAGTTGAATGCAGAGGAGGATTTTGGCTATAGTCTTGCCTTAAATATATATACCACTGTTCATAAAGAATATTCAAATTGGCTTTCAGTTACCTAGCATCCATCCTAGCATCTGAATCAGTATAACATATATATCTAATGAGCTTTGAGCAAGATCCATATTGCTTATTCTTTCACAATGAAAACTGCAGAAAACCTGTGTACCTCTGCAGTGCTTGTTAAACTGAGCTAGATTTATGTTAATTGTTATATACTTTTGCAATATACATTCATAAAATAGAACCTTGGTTAGATTTTGACTCAGATCCAAATAAAAATTACAAGGAATGAGACATAAATCAAAGGTACAACTATAGTTCCCAATTATTTAACAACCAGGTTAAATCACAGTGCTATTATACTGCTGTGTTCAGCATAATAAAAGTCTGAACCTTATGTTACCATGTTTACATAAGCACAAAGCTGTTATAGAAGAAGGCAAGTAATAGTCATATATGGAGAGTTCAGAAATTCTCTTTCTTCTTAGTAATGTCCTGTGTTATATACTGTATGTGTAAAGAACACACAATATCTGTGATGGAATGGAATTATGAAGGCCAGGCTCAGAGCGAAAAACATTTTCTTTCATCTCCTGAGGAGCATGGGAGATACAAGAGGATGAGACTGGCACCTCCCTGAGGAATTCAGAATGTTGTGGCTGGCGTTACTTGGGAGCTGGGTTTCAGTCTGGGAAGATTCTTGCTAGAGGTTGTAGCTAATAAACATAGTTGAACATGAATTTACATGGTCTCTTGGAGTTCCTTGGGCTAGGCCTGGCAATATCATAGGCACCCTTGAGCCTGTACCTGAGGAAATGATCACTTCTTCACAACAGTGGTGGGAATGTATGTGTGCTTTTTATTTAGTTTTCATGTTGACAGAATGAACTGAGTTGCATATACAGACTGTAAGGTTTCTTCTTCACATAACTGAGAGAGTCAGTGAAACGGAGTCTGCTGCAGCCATAGTATTTAAGAAAGACTTTTTTTCATGCCTATTTTAATTTCTTTACTTCCACCAGTCTGGAGACAAAGTTTGGACCTGGAAGTAATTTATTGTATTCCTTTTCTGAAAATTATGCAAGCTCCTATTCTCTCCATTTTCAAGTGTCAGGGAAATGGAGAGGAAACATTCTTTTTAATTAAATGTTCTCAAAGAGAAAACAACCAACAACATAAAACAAAACTAAAGCAAAACACCCCCAAAGCAGCTAAATACTAAAAATTGAGTTTAATGAAAAGAAGACTCTTCTTGAAATGAATGAAATCATCCTTGAAACAAGCAAAAAAGATGAGGAGGTGTGGGAAGAATATAAAATGTTACAGTCTGAGAGAGCTGGCTTCTTTGTAAATTAGATGCTGCTCTGCCAAAAACATTGGCATGAAGTCTCATTTGCAAACTTCTGGCTTCGTTGTTGTTTTCTTTGCCCTCCACCATCCCAATATAAACTTTCTCAGAAACTTTTTTGGGGGGTAGGGGGCAGGGGGGCTAGAAATGGCAGAACATTCCAGAGAAACAACCAATATTTACCTCAAGAACTTTTTTTTTTCCTAGTGAAATTGCTCCAAGTCTCCCCTTCACTTTGACTTAATTCTTCAATAATTATTATTTAAGAATAGGATTGGGATTTTTTGTTTGTTTTTCAGAATCATGGTTTATATACTGGATGTATGCAATTATGCCAAGGTTGAATAGACCTAGAACAGATGAATTGTTACTCTCTTTCCTCCTTTTGCAGTAGAGTTGACTGAAATGCAGACATTTCCAATTAATCTTTGTGAATCATTTCATCTGAAGTAGATAACTTCATAATAAGTTGATGGTTGACTTTGTTTTATTCAAGCACCTACTATTTTTAGCTTATGACAATGAGATATGATTACAAAACCCAGTCACTGTTTTCTCTCTGTGGCCCTCCCTCCACGACCAGATGGCCCTAGGCCCTAGCATAATTGCAATTAAAATAATAATGCTGGAAGCTTTCAAAAGTTTGTGTTCATCCCATAAGAAGATGCTCCGCTGCAGTATTAATCAAACTACAAAATCATCTTTATACACAATTAATGCACCCAAAGTTATAAGCAACAAGGAAAGCAACGTGATAAGCTCTAGACATTGCTCCTGGTAAACAGGAAGCTAATGAAGGTGAACAAGCTATGCCAAATTTTTAACAGACCAGTAGGATAGAATAAATAAATCAAAATGAAAGACCTCATAATCCTTCCACACACGGCAGTAAATCAGGAAAAATTCCATAAAGGAGAATGAAGTTTGCCAATAGTATATGCTTCATTACCTGCTCTTTCAGGATAAATTTGTGAAACAGGATAAGCACTATTAGTAAAAGTCTTATCACTATTTATACTAGCATACTTAGACATTCAGGTTTAGGCTACATTTCTGAAATGATTGACTTTTATAGGTGTTGACGTTAAACCTAAATACCAAATCTTTATTACCAACCCAAAACTATCACTTGCATCTCCTTTATCTCATTAACTTTCTGCCACTGGCATGAGGCCAACTCTAACATGCATGTAGTATCAGCCATTTCCAATAAAGTTGCCACCAGACTTGCTTTATACAGTTCATACAAGTTACAAATAGTGTTCATAGAGCCAGTGAGCAGTACAGCAAAATGCACAGAAGAGAGCAGAAGACCTCTGTACTCTGTCATGGCTTAATATTTATTTAATTCCCATGTGATGACACGTTAAATGGTTCAGTCCAATATTTGCTTTCTTCCCTAGGTTTCATAGTAAGTTCTTCTGCCTTGCAGATCCTAGGAATGAAAACTTTCATCCACTTGCCATCTGTTCTCTCTTGTGCTGGAAAACTCACTAAAAGAAATGCCAACAACTGGAGAGATATAAATGACTGTTTTATTATTTACAAAGCTAGCAGTTTACGGTGAGTCACTGGTCTCTTGCACCCAGATGAGCCAAGAGCAAGAGCCCCAAGGCTACATAGGTCTTATAAAGGATGTTGACTGAAGAAAATTGAGCATGCATATACATTAATAGGAGACCCCAACCAAGAGAAATGCTTTACAACTGATAAGGAAACAAGATAATTAAAGGAGACACAGTATCATTCATGGTGTGAAAACATTGCAGAGACATTCTTTGGAAGGCAACATAGCAGCTTTGATACAGGAGAAGTGTTAAAGCTCTGTTATTCTAACAAACTGATCCTGTACTTTACTGCAGAAGGAGGTAGTGATACGGAAGTACATCTCTGAATCTCTGTCTTTGTTCTAGGCATAAATTCTATAGTCATTTAATTGGCATCATAAAACAATTCCCCACTTAAAGCAGCCATCAGAGAAATGCAACTGAAAACATATATATGTAATAACATATAAAAATGATTGTCTAATAGTGAAATTAATTCAAGGTAAAGTCTTATTCCTAATCACCACTCTCTTTCTTTTCTTTTAGAGCCCCATTGTCTTTGTTTTCTTCTCTGTCCTCTTTCTTTAGCCCTAAGTGGGGAACCCACCACCTGTAAGTCTCAAAGGCCTTTTCTGCACTCCATTAAAAGCTCCCAAGTATTCCCTTCTCACTTACAGCTATTGCAACTGCTATCTTCAAATGTTTTAGAGCATTCTTTAGAACAGTGTTTCTCAACCTAGGCAGCTTGAAGATGTGTGGACTTCAATTCCCAGAATGCTGGGGGAATTCTGGTTGGGGAATTCTGGGAGTTGAAGTCCACACATCTTCAAATTGCCAAGGTTGAGAAACATTGCTTTAGAATGTCATCATAGCCTTGTTGGGAAAAAGTATCTCCTTATAGTAGTAATTCATATATTATGTTTAAGTCAATAGATGAACCATATTCTACATCATTTTTTATCTTCCTGACATAAATAGTAAAATTTTCTAAATACAGTTAAGTCAAATAAAATATTACTTTTACCAATCTCCATGTAATTAACAAATATCATGAACACATATGCACTTGGAAGATTGCAAAAGATGAAACAAGACTACACTAGATTCTGTTGATATTAATAACAGCAAACTAAGTGAGTTCTAAATAATAATCAAGGGGTATATTTCCAAAAAGTGCTTAGGATCAAATTGTAACTCAGCAGTCCTTCAGTTGTGCATTCCACAAATTCTAATTTGAGAATTGTGGTTTATGGATGGAATCCACAAACCACATCCTCTGGGAAGATTCCATAGACATCAGTAAGAGTATTATGTAGTAAATAGTTTGTTGATAGCAGTTTTTCCCAGACATCATGTAAAGGAAATCATCTTAGCATAAATTGTCTTTATTTCAGACCTAATTGTCTTTATGTGCCCCTTACCCCTGTAAGTCACTTAATGCCATTTAGCTCTTGGCAATGAAGTCACTCTTCCATCTAGGCTCTCTGCTGATGAGCTATTAGAAGCTAAAGAACAGAAGGCTAATCTGACTGTTTAGCTTGTATCAATCTTTGAACTCAGTCTACTTTCCAAGTTAATTGCCATCAGGGGTTCAATTCTGCTCACCTGTTTGTTTTTATCCCTTTCCTTTCTCCCTAGCAAGGATTGCCTTTTACGGCTTGATTAGTGTATATACAGGGCATTCTAAACACAACATTTAAAATAGGCACATTCTGGTTTGCTCGTAAAACAATGACCGGAAAAAAAAAAAAATACAGCAACCAGTCTCTTTATACAAATGAAGTGATGATGGTATATGAGAAAGTATATTTCAAAGCAGATAAGTGAACAGCCTTAAGCTGTCAGTGCCAAGACAACCACTGACAAACTTTCCCACTGCAACTGAGCTAATGTTAGACAGTGAAGAATATAGCATGTGTATGTAGCTATGTAGTATGTATGTATGTAGTGTATGTAGTATGTATGTGTATGTAATGTTAGACAGTAAAGAATGTAGCATTCATTAGATGTATGTCCTGCCTCCCCTCCAAAAGCTCAGGGTGGCATATATAGCACTCCCTTCCTCCACTCCTTCCCCAGTCTTCTGAGGTTACTAGGCAAAAAAGTAGCAGTTGACTCAAAATTGGTAGTGGAGTTCCATAGCAGATAATGGATTTGAACCTCTACCTCTCTGTTCCTAGCCCAACACCTTAACCACTACATCATACTGGTTCTCATACTGATGAAAATTGTCTGGAGACAGGATCTATGTTTGTTTTTTTTTCTATGAACTTTTCAATGACTTAAATCTTTTGTAATTCTAAACTGAAATATTACGGGAACTTAATTCTGCAGTTAGACTTGTTAGTGTGTATAAACTCATTACTGACTGAGAAATCTGTCTCTGCTTGGATGAAGAGTTTCCAAAAGAAACAGAACTCTGCACTGGAATAGTTAGCAGGAAAAAAAAATCAGACAGATGAACAGTGTCATATAGAAATCAGAAAAATAGAAACTGTTGGGTTCCCCTTTTCTATTCACCATGTAAATTAGTGGATGTCAGCCTTTTGTTTTGCAGTGGATCATCTTAACTAACTTTTTTTTAAAAACAAAAACAAAAACTCTGACCACCAGCAACTATTTTGTATGAGCAATGATTTGGTCATGCATTTATTTAGAGGCATGGGGACAAAGTTTATTGTTGTCAGTCCAAAAGAGACAACAAGTATGGTCTGTGTAGAAATCAGACTTTACTTGGAATAAACAACTTCACAATAAACTCTGTCTTAGCTTTGTGGATCCAGACCACAGTAAATTATAAAATTATGTTCCAACCAGGCTAGGAAACATGAATAATAAGGAAGCTATTTATTGGAAACTTTCAGAGAACATTCATGATCCACTTTCTGTCAATATTATATCATTTGCTAAAAAATGGCATAATCTTAGCTTCTAAAATTATTATCTGTGCTGAAAGCATTCAACTATAAATTCATAGTGATTGTTTTCCAGGTTCCTCAAGACTGCTTCTAAGCAATCATCACTATTCAGTCATCTATCTATCTATCTATCTATCTATCTATCTATCTATCTATCTAGACTCCCAACAACTCCCAATACAGCTAGCATTTGGCATTTTGAGGTGGAAAGAAATCTTATACAGTGGTCCCAAGATAAATCAGAAAGATCTTATTAAAAGCTCTGCTCAACTACTTTTGGAATAAATGGATAGAAAGTACAACTGTAGCCTAAGTCAATACATGGTGAAAGAAAAACAAAGTGAACTTATTTTTAGTTTTAAATAGGCATGGGCATATTATAGTTTGCTGGAAGAGTAGAATTATTAAGTGTAAATAGATAGGTGATTAGATAGATAGATAGATAGATAGATAGATAGATAGATAGATAGATAATTAGATAGATATACACACATACATAGATACATACATGCATACTGAAATAACAGGATGTTATTGCATGCCTCCATTTGAAGAAACAAGCTTCTTCACTTAAGAAAGAGAACAAAAGACCCTAATTTTAATTATTGATTAACACAGAAAAAGTCTAATTATTTTATTCCCCTAAGTTTTTGGAATTATACTCTGTCTTCAGTTAATGTTAACTAAACCTGAGAGCACAGTGTTACAAATAGCAAGAAACTACCACAAATGTTTCAGACAAAACCAAGTTCTTAGATCTACTAACGAAGGGAATACAGAATTGGAAGAGAATTCTAATCATCATCATGAAAAACACATTTATGGACTCTTTTGCACTGCATATCCTTGTTTGTATATGAACATGTACTCATATATGTTAAAATGTCACTATGGATATGGAAATGAAGTGATCTCCCCTACAGGCTTGGCACATACATAGCATTTTAGCAAGGGAGGAAATCATTACTTACTTTGAAGTAAGAGGAAACAGCTCAAACTTTGTTTTTTTTAACAAAAAAGGTAGAGGCACTTTTAAAAGCCTACATCAATCCATACACATATTAAAAAAGAAAAAATGGTTAAGTTACCATTCATAATAGAACAATGTTCTGTTGTATTCTAATAAACATTATATTTTTATATACTTTTTATATTCAGAACCCTTGTTTTCCCAGTCTGCAGTTTGGGATAATCATTATATTTCATTATCTTTTATTTGTCTATCAATCCTTTTTCACTTCTCTTGCTTAATTAGTAGCAAAAATTAACACAGTCCCTGTATCTTTAAGAGATGCATAAAAGGAAATTGTGAAAGAAAAGTTGCAGTAGTTCCTTTCATCTTGTACTCTCCATACAAATTTTTGCGTATCTTTCTATTTCTTACTTTAAAACCTGGATAAAAGAAAAGAAAATCACAGAGATAGTGTCTAGAGGGCTCACTATAGATTTAGATTTATTTGCTTCTATATCCCAGCCCACAAGCTGAAGACTTATCAGTGCTGTGGCACCCATAACTTTGTCAGATAAAGTGGAGTAGGACAAACCTCTCCAATCTCAATTCAAAACATATAGTCGTGAAGTTGAAGAAAACCCATAATAAGTCTTTCTGTTAGCAGTCATAAGAAAATGGAAAAGAATATCCAGGTCTCTGAACCAATCATGCTGTAATTTAAGAAAGGGGGTGAGGGGAGTGAATTCTCTTAGTGGAAAAAAAATAATAGTATTCAGTGAATGCACTTTTTTTGCAACTGTCTGCATCCTCTTTGATCTAACTACTTATATGCAAGCAAAGTTACTTTCATGTCAAAAGGTAAAACTCCAACAATTTTGAAATATAACAATATGAATTAATGCATTGCCTAATTTCTAGTATGTTTCTTTCATATGCTGTATGTTTTGTTTTGTAGACACTGTCTCTCGTGGAAGAGTCCTTATCTAAATATGAGTTGAACTGTTAGACCTGGAATGGGATGAACATGTTTCTGAACTGGGCTCCAAAAGCTCTGAAGTCTTGGTGTAAATCGAAGACCTTTGCCGGCTTAGAAGGAAACGTTTGAAATTCGGTTAAGCCGCAAAGAGTGTAGCCTGAACTCATTGGAACTGACCTTCTAAATGATAAAAACTTACTTATAAGAAAATTTTAATTGCAAGGATAATTTATTAAAAATTACCTAAATTATAATACCTCAATTTCCAATGGTCACTGTCCCTACTAGTCCCTGATCCTGTCTCATAATTTGATTGCTCTTGACTTTTTGAAAGTCTCTTGAGTCTTGGCCTTATTCTGGAATCCAACTTTGGATTTTGTCTCTGATCTTCTGAGTCTCACTTGAACTCTATGTAGAAACTCAGGTCTAGCTTCAGATTCTGTTTTCAGTTACCTATGAACTGCAGCTCCTGGCCACGCTAGCAATCAACGTATCTTATTGCTTGCTGCTCCTCAGTCAGGACATTCACCCATATTGTCCAGAAGTTTATTTAACCTCCATGGAAGCATCTCCCATGACATATCAACTGGAAACAACATGAACACATGCAACCTACCATGTTACTATTCAAACTTTCTGTATTGGGTTTACCTCACACCACTGCAGCTGGACAAACAAAACTTCCAATGTTGCTTTTTAAACTTAAATTGGAGTTGGTTAAGTACTGTATTATCATAAAGCTATTAACATATTTAATATAATAGTGAATGCCATTAAAAATCTTGACATTTACTAAAGCTATCCATTAAATAAATAACACATTCTGTGGCAGCCCACACCCCTTATATCCTGCAGACCTGGTAGGAAAGATAAATAGAATGATTTAGGAAATGTCAGCTTTTGAATAGGGAATTGTTGCAGGCACCTTTTGATAATTTGTGTATGGGTAAAGCAACCAAGCTATCCAGCAGACTGCTCAGATGACAAATAAATCTTCATTCATTATGGTTTGGGATGTAATTTGATATTTACAATACCATAAGGGGTCACCACTGACATTTCAATACAGACAGGTATAGGCACTGTTCATTCCCAGTCCTAACTTCAGAGCTTTTACTACTTAAAACCTTGTTGTAAGAAGACATGTCTCTCTCAATGAAATCATAAGTGACATTTACATTGTGACAGAAATAAATAAGACAAGTTGCTGCAATGAAAGTAACATGAAATGCATTGAACTACAATCCTTAGCCAACAAAATATATTTCTAATACATACTCATGAGCTTCTTCTCTTGCCTATTCTAGCCATTGGTGCAATTCTCCATTTTACCATATCACAGAAGGAAGACCACTAGCAACTTTGCTAGATTTGTGTGCTTGTTTTTCAGCTCAGATTCCCTACTTTAAATGTGTTTGTTTGTTTGTTTGCTAGATTTAGAAGCCATCTATTCCAGGGGGATTCTGGATAATTTACACTTAAAATAGAAAAGAATAAAAAAAGGAGCTAAGTGCCAGACAAACTATCACCCAGGGCTCACAAACACCCTACCACAAGGCCTGGAGAAGCTAAATGAGATCTCTAGGGGGATATCGTTCCAGAGGACAGGCACTGCAACAGAGAAGGCATGTTCCCTTGGTCTGGATAGATGCCCTGAAATGCACCAATTCTGTCTGATCTTACCAAATGGGCAGAAACCATGAGAGATAGGTATTCCCTCAAATTATCTGGACCGATGCCATGAAGGACATTATAGGTGACAACCAAGCACCTTGAATTGCACCTGGAAGCTTACTGGCAACCAGTACAGCTGATGAAGCAGTGGTGTCACATGGGCATAACAGGGCATACCCAACACTGCCTGCACCACTATATCCTAGACCATTTGTAGCTTTCTAATGGTTTTCAATGATAGCCCCACTTAGAATGCATTGCAGTAGTTCAACTGTGAGGTGACTAGGGCATGAGTGACTGTCTGGAGGGCCTCCCAGTTCAGGAACAGGTGCAACTGATACACCAAATTCAGCTATGCAAAGGTTCTCTTAGCCACAGCTGCCACCTGCTCTTCAAACAAGAGCTGTGTGTCCAAAATGACACCCAGATTGTGCACCAGTCTTGAATGGGGAAGTGGAATCCAATCCAAGACCAAAGATGGAAAGTCCCCAAATCCAAGTGGCCCAAAAATCCACAGCTACTTAGTCTTGGCAGGATTGAGCCTCTTCTTCCCATCCACATCTGCATAGCTTCCAGACACAGGGACAAGATATTGACAACATCACTAGACCAGCCCAGAACTGAGATCTACAGATTGTATCATCCACCTGTTGATGATACTGGTCCCTGAACTGATAGATGACCTGATCTAGCAGTTTCATGTAGATGTTAAACAAGAGGGGAGAAAGTGTTGATCCCTAAGGCACTCACAGGTGAGGGACCAAGGATATCACTTCTCCCCCACTCTGTCAACACCCACTGGAGCTAGCCACTGAGAAAGAAGAACCACCGTAATATGGTACCTCCATCTCCCAATCCCAGCAGCTGATCCAAAAGGATACCATGATCAACAGTATTGAAAGCCACTGAGAAATGAAGGAGCATCAGGATGGATGTTCCACACTGATCAAAGATCATCAGCAAGTAAATCCCATCCTGAAACCTGACTGAGATGGGTCCAGATTATAAACTCCCACCAGGATCCTCAGCAACTGCTGTCCAATCAATGTCTAAAAAGGAAAGGTTGGAGATTGGACAATAATTGTCCAAAATCTTCAGGTTCGGCAATGGCTTTCATACTACTTCAGATGTTCGTTTATGTGCTTGCCAGTCTGAATTGTCAGGGTTTTGTGTGTGTGTGTGTGTTACTTTCTGTGGTTTATCTATTAAAGTGAAGTTACTATATGGGAGTCATTCTGTCGGCTTTCTCATTCCTATAACATTTATCATCCATGAGAGATAAGCCTCTGCCTTATGGGCTTCTTCTCACATTTATTGAATTCAATATCTTCAGAATACAATAATTTCATGTAGATTTCTTCATTTTGAAAGTAGTATGTTTTGGCTGATCCTTTACCATCTTTGAATATCTTTATTATAGATGGTAAAACACTACAGCTGAGTTATAGATGTGGGCAACATCTTCAGAATTATGTTATTTAGTCACATTTGTCCCAGATACTATGAAATACTCAAAACTGTGTAGGCATGTACTAGCATACTGCATATTCAGAATGAACAGCTATGAGTGTATGCTCATACAAAAGGACGAAGTATTTTATTTTCTTCTAAGAGGCAAGCTTTTGAGCTCTTGTTTCAAAACCACTGGGAAAACAATTTAGTGGCAAATTCACATTTACTTAAAAAGCTGGAAGTTACAGCTACATCTTTTCGGTAGTACTTGCAGTCAAAGTAATCATAATGTCACCTTGTGATCTATACAATCATTACTTGCACAGCTGCCTATAGTCATATAGTCTGCCATGTGTTCTTAGATCATTAATGAGGCATCTTTTTCCAGGCTCACCGCAAATACGCATATCATCAAAAGCTTCTTGTGGATAGCCTAAGTGGCCTTCAAACATCTATTTTCATCCAGACTTTTAGAAACCTTTTTGGTTTTTTGTCTGTATGTTTAGAATTTATATGATGCTGGGCTCGAATGGTTTGATCATTTGGATTTTACTCTGCATCATACTGCAAGCTGTCTAGAGCCACAGAATGGGAGCAAGTTAATGTTTAAATAAAAATAATGTAAACATCTGCATTCTTCCACTTCTATTTTCAGTATTCAGTACTGACAACAAACTATGAACTTCCCTGTCAGAAAAATAAATCTGCAATCTTAACAAGGAAATTATAACAACTGGTTGAAAAAGATTTCTCAGATTTCAGGTAAGAGGGGTCACCCATTCTAGAACAGGTAGTGGCAGCAGAACTGTCTGCTCAGGTACAACTCTTTCACCTGTGAGCATAGGACACCCAGATATCCAAGAATTTATGTAAAACAACTGTGAAGACGCCTCTGTCTACTACAAAACATAGCATTGTTTTTCTGCAATGAATGCCACATTCTGTAAAATTTTATCTACTTTTGCAACTTCTACATTGGCCGAAGCATCCTTTTATTCACTTCCTAAAGATGAAAAGGGTGCTTTAAAATTTTTAATATTTCTGCTTTTTCACACATGCTTATACACAAATTCTAAAGGTTTTTTGAGAGGATTTAATTCTACTCATATCCATGGTTGTTCACATTTATTTTGTATATTTTTGTCAGAGTTGAAGTCCTTCAAATAAGAAAAAGTGTATTGCAAAAGCTCCTGATTGGGCAACACTAGGAGCTGGTTTCATTCTTTCTCTTCCATTCTTTTTGTTTTTCATATCAACAGATAATGGCATCTTTTCATGCAAGTTTTGTATATTTGGCAAAGTGCCTGAGAACTTCCTTTCTCCATTCTCTTATTCCATACAGATTCCTAACAGGGATTAAAAGAAATGCACTAGGAATCCTGATGCATAATTTGCTGCCAGTAGATCTATGGCAGATCCATGGCAGAATGAGTAGTAGCTGGAGCAAAGTCTAGTTAGATTGTTCTTTCACAGAAGAAAAAAATCTGGTAATGGGAGTTGGACTTATTTTGTCACTTTTATAACATTGTCAAGGAATCCCATCTGTTTTTTTATATATATACTGTATATATATAGTAATTTGTTATGCTTTTAAAAAGCCTGGTACTTTCTGGAACAGCCATGCAACCACGCACATTACATGTACCACATGAGCATTCCAGGAAGAGTGGAGATGTTTATATTGCAGTATTCAAAGAGCCACGGGCTGCTTCAAGTGTGCTGGTCTTTTTAAAATTTAAAAAGAAATAGAAAGGGTTCCTCAGCCTCTTCATACACATTCGAAAGTAAGTGCAGCGTCTGTCTTGCTCTGGGTCCAGCCTGGTGATCTTCATCCCTACAGATTTAATCCCTACAGATTTTACACAATAAAAACTGGTCCAAGAAGCTGAGAGATCAGAAATCTGTTCCCCAAAGCAGAGAGTTAAACATCAGTAGATATATCCTTGTCTACAAATCTCTACCAGAATGTTGCTTAGCATCCTAGCTCAGCATTGTAGCCTGATGGATACTATACATTTTTGAGGTTTTTTTCCCATCAGATGAAATATTCTGCAGGAAGAGACTTTTGATTTGTTCTTTATACCTGTGAGTCAGAATAGATATTATGTTAAATATATTTTTAAAATCTAGTGTTGGGAATGCCAAGACAAACAGTATAGTTTCCTATGGCACCTTTATTAGGGCTATGGTATGAGGAAAAGAGTGCTAAAATTAAACTGTTCCTGCCCACTTTTCCAACTGAAACAACATTCCAGCAGCTTCTTTCCATGGCATTCAGAGATTCATTTACTTTATTAAGATTTTAAGTAAAGAAATGAGAAAAGGAATTGTTATGTTTGCCCTCTTTGCTTGGCAGCAAATGCTAAACCAATGAAGGGAAATGGTGGATAGAGCAAAAGGAGGGCATTTGTTGCAAGGCTCTTGTACAGAATGTGGAAAGAAGAAAAGAGGCAAACAGAAAAGGAATTTCTAGGTCAGTTAAATAAGGAAACCCTCAATCTATACATTTGATATGAGCTGAATTTGTGAGGTCCTTATTATGAAGCATCTTGCTTCACTGTTGCTCACTACAGACTGGCAATGGCACTGGATCAGTATCAGAACCTCTTTTATCTCTTTGCCCTTGGAAGCTACCATGAAAAATATCAGTACCATGTTAGCATTAATACAGATTGAAATATTTTCTGATAAATATTTGCCATCAAAAGCAGATGTGGGTCCTAATCACCAGATAAGGATCAATAAAATTGGGTTGTTTGCACATGTCCTTAGTCCCAGGAGCCCATTTATGTTGGCTGCATTTCACAGGTAATCACTTGAAAACAAAATTGGAAGGAAGTGGGGTGGGGAGAGAGAGGTTTGTTTTATCTCTGAAAAGGACCTTTGGCTGCTGAAGTTAAACAGGCACAATTGCAGCCAGGTCTGCTGAATGAGCCACAGCATTCATCTATACATCTCTAGGCTGCTAGCCAAATAGATCCCCCTGTCTTAGGTAAAGTTATTAATTGATTATAATTCATAATTAAAATATTAGCTCCAGATTGATTGATTGATTTATAACATTTGTAGAGTCACCCATCTTAAAGCCAAACTCTGGGTGGCTTACAATCCAAGATATATTGGTCATAAATATCTTAATATCATGATGTCATAAGTAGTAGTTTCAGAAGATAGCTTACTTTTTCAAATAAGGAACTAAAGAATCTTCCTAGATATCATGGTGCCTGATGACTGAAACCCAGAAATACAGAATGATAAGCAGGAATATTAAGAACTTGTGGTTAAAGAATTGCAATTCAGTCCCTAGATGAAACCTGGTGTCAGGCCTAGCCCAAGGAACTCCAAGAGACAATGCAAATTCAGTCCAGCTATGTTCATTAGCTACAACCTCTAGCAAGAATCTTCCCAGACTGAAACCCCAGCTCCCAAAGTCAGCCAGCCACCACAGTGTGAATTCCTCAGGGAGGTGCCAGTCTCATCTTCTTGTTCCTCCAATGCTCTTCTGGCGAACTAAGAAAATGGTTATCTCCCTGAGCCTGGCCTTCATAATTCCATTCCATCACACCTGGAGAGGAATGTGGGCTATAAATATGGGGAGGGGGTCCAGGAATGAGCATGTCCATGAAGGAATAGGATGTTGCAGAGAGAACAGGTAGTTCAGGTTGTAGGAAGAGGATGAAAAAACTGAGGGATATACTTTGGAAAGTTCTTAGAGTTGAAAACATTTGCACTGGTTCAGGGTCCCAAAGGCAGGTTGACAGGGGAGGGGGAGGGGGTAGCCTAGTGTGGCATAATAAGAAGGGGAAAATTACAGTAGTGGTGGTTGGAGGGTAATATAGTGGGACATGGGCCAATACAGAGAAAGACAGGTTGGAACTTTGTGACTAATCTCTATTTGTGGCCTCACAATCTCAACTACGAAATCCAACACTGTGTGTGTTGGGAAAACACAACAAAACTGCACAAGTGTGCATATTTTGGCTCTGTCTATAATCAGTGCAAACTTTGACCTTCATCAAATATGTACTTGAATCCTGCTAGTCTATTAATTGCTTTCTCTTGTGGTTTCTGCTTTATAGCCAGAGTTTCTTCAGACGTTCAAGGCAGGGCACGTACCACTCCTTCATCCTATTTTTTCCCCCATGAGAACAACTCTATGAGACGGTTGAGCTGAGACAGAAAATCACCCAGTGATTTTCCATGGGTGAGGGTGGAGCTGAATCTTGGTCTCCCAAGTCCTAGTTGAATACTTTGACTGCTAACCCACACTGGCTTTCTGATCAGGATCAGGGGATTCTATTTTCTTTGCAAGCTTGTTTTATAGGAGAAAAGTTATTATATATATATATTTTTAATTGACTGCTGTTATTCTAGAGGTCATAAAACCCATAGATACTGATTGCCATAATTTTTTAACTGTCTCTGCCTTCTGTGGCCTTACTGGCTCTTTGTTTTGGCCACTATAGCTCCTAATGGAAAATGGCCATGGAGAGAACAACCCTGCTAGCCTTCCTCGATATTTTAGTAGTCTTGTACAGTTAATGTTTTCTGGATCATTATATTGGAACAGTCTTAGGAGTCAAAAGTTTTACTGACTTCACTATTTCCTTAAAAAAGACATTGTTCACAGACTTTTTTTCACCTTTTCCTTAGACATTGGATAACCCAAGTTTTTACTCAGTTACCCCACTTTGTTACCACACACTGTTCCCCCATGAAGTTGGTGTAAATCATCTGTAGGTTGAGTAATTTATCTGTCATTTGCACTTACAAATTCCAATGAAGCATTAGAACTTTTGAACAAGTATCTGGAGGCATTTTGGGTATAAATTACAACAAACAATCTGTTGTTCAATCCATGATGTTGATACTGTAGGTTGTATAGTCAATTATATCGGATTTCTAGATTGGACTGTATTTCTTCTGAAAAACCTATTCCAATGGATTTATTGAATCTCAAGTGATGCAATAGAAAAAAATGGTTAGTCCAAGGAAAAAAATAGTGAAAAGATATACTTGTGGAATGAAAAGCAGAAGTCAGATGCAGCCATCCATGCACACAGGAGTGCTTTTATTTCTGGATGCAACTGTAAAGGAAACTCAAGGAAAGGAACACTGGGGATGGTATGTCCAGAAATTCTAATTTCTCATTTCATCTTCTCTTTATTCTCTTATGTATTGTCCTGATAAAAATCTCTACCCAAGGTACACATGGATGGTTCTGTCAAATATGACATATTGAAGTAATGGAACTAGCACAAAGCATTGCTTACATTAAAAAGTACTTTTGTAATTTATCAAGAGTTTTGTATATGCTATCAGGAAACTATCAGACAGAGCTTATTCTGAGCTGGGCAGCTTGAGATTCACAGTTTGAACCAAAGTCCAAAGATATTTCACTTAGCATGCACTCCTAGCAGTGTAGCAATATATGTATTGGAGAACAGGTGATTATCAAGTGGAACATCACAACATAATTGAGCAGCTGCTCTTTGAAAATCTCTGCTGGTTTCAGACTGCATAGGCAGAAGTCAAAACCGGAACATCTGACAAACCTTTTAGAGATTGCAGACCACCCACCTACCATTCTGCAAGTTATCTCTTTTAAAGACATCATTTCAAGCTCTTCCAAGTGCTGTAGTTCAAAGCCATTCCACAAGACAATTCATTGCATTCTCAAAAACCAAAATTGTATAGATTTATAATTCCATCCCTATTTATTTGAAGTGGTGAATATAGCAGTCTATAGTAGTACATAGGGAGTGCTAATATTTAAACAACTCAAAATAAAAATTTAGGGTAGAATTTTTCAACAAATATGAGCTCCAAAGCACTGTTGAAAAGACCTAACTCACAATCTTATCACCCATTTAAGCATGGTCTTCAGAACAAATGTTTGTGTAATACAGTTGTGATAACTGTAGTCATATCTGAAGTATGTGACTTGGTAGACTTATTTTGCTTTTATTCTGATGGACTGGGGGGACATGCATCCATCATTGGGGGTGTTGACTGTAGACCTGTCTCTATAACATAGATCTTCCTGCTTCTGAATAGACATTCCAGAACTACATTCCAAATACAATAGGACTGGGCAGAGTTTCAGATTTGATTCAAAAAAGATGTTTCAAGAATACTTGGAGGCATGAATGCAGAACTATTCTGCACCCTTAAAGCAGTCCAGCTGATGGTTTTATTAAAAAGAAAGGTTCTTAAGTCTAATTCTGGTGGCCCCTAACAACGTTGTAGGATCCCTAACCAATGGGAGCTGAAACAATATTTCTTCTGGTCCCCAACCTGAACAACAGAAGTCCATTCCATAAATCTCTCCTCAACTGTGTCTGTAGGGGTAAATATATATAGGTGTGTATAAAAAATCCCTTAAATCCCTTTTATTTATTTGTATCCATTTGGGAAGGTATAATTTTATATCTATCTATCTATCTATCTATCTATCTATCTATCTATCTATCTTAGATGAGATCTTAAATAAATCCCTCTTAATTTTTCAAGCCACATGAAGGCAGGAGGGCCACATTATAAAATGTATATTATTATTATTATTATTATTATTATTATTATTATTATTATTATTTTGCCATTGAGCCAAAGACATAAGAGTTGTGGATTATGAAGTGGAGGTTTGAATCATAAAATTGGAAAGGAAATCAAGCCATTAAGTCCAACCCCTTGCTCAGTGTAGGAATCTGAATGAAAACATTCCAGGTAAAAGACTGTCTAGCCTCCATTTACACAACTGTTGAAGTGGTGCCTACCATCTCCTTGAGTAATTGATTCCACTGTTAAATAGTTCTTAATGTTAGGAAGCTTTTTCAACTATCTTATGTGCCCCCAGTTTAGGAAGACTGCCCTTGCTAGTCAAGGGATGTTATTTTAGATTTTATACTTGTTTCTAATAATATTTAGATCCACAGTCTTCTTAGGTAAAAGAGATATGCCCTGCCAATTTATACATCCTAAGCTCTGGACATAAAACCTTTTCTTCTCTAACTGCAGTCAATCCAAAAACATGTCATTTAAGTCTAGGTGCTTTAAGAGGCTGTGTTCCAAATAAGTATGTTTACAGTTATATCTTTAAAATGCAATTATTCGCAGAAATTCTGACTAATGCTGTGAAGCTTACTCCAAATAAAAACTTCCATAACATCAGGTGTGTAACTTCTATTTTTAAGACCCACAAGAGGACGTATCTGATGACATGATGTCTCAAGGGAGCAAAAATGGAGAAGTCATGACCAAGGCCCCTAGAACATGGGGTACCACAGGGTTCAGCTCTCACATATTCTTCTTTAATATTTACTTGAAACTCCTGTGGGAAGCAAACTGCTGGCATAGAGCTTTACATCTCAACCCCAGGCCAAACAGGGGGTATTGTCCAAGTGCTTGGAATCTGTTAGGATCTGGATGAGGAAGAATGAGCCTAGGCTCTGTGCTAGCAGATTAAAGCAGCTTTGGGTAAAACATTCCATCTTTACTTCTAGATGGTGCTGTACTTCCCATGCCCAACTGGTTCATAATCTGGGGGTCCTTCTTGGATCTTAGCTGTTGCTCAAAAAACAAGTAGCAGCTATGGCAAGGAGGGCTTTTGTACAACTCTATCTGTTGAAACAGTTGTACACTTTCCTGGAAGAGAAGGCCATTCTCTTCATCACTCACACTTTGGTTATCTTGCAACCGGACTATTGCAATATTCTCTAGATTAATCTGCTGTTGAAGACCACTCAGAGGCTACAACTGGTCCAGAATACTGCACATAGAGTAGTAATGGGCATTTCATTATTTGCCCCTGTGATGCTGGTACTTTGACAGCTGTGCTGGTTACTAGTTTGCTTCTTGGTGCAGTTCAAGGTGCTGGTTGAACCTTTATTTATTTTATTTATTTTTATTTGTTATTAAATTTATATGGTACCCATCTCCCCCAGAGGCTTTAAAGTCCTTCATGGTGCATAAACCTGTATATATTCAGGACTACCTTTTCCCAATTGGTTCTGCCTGTTCAATAACAGTCCTTTCAGTTAGAGATTGATGCCTGCAGGGCCTCAGAGGTAGGCCTTTTCAACTGTAGCCCCCCTTCTTTGAAATGGCATTCTCCCTGAGATTTGGAAACCCCTATCCTGCTGAGTTTCAAAAATACCATTAAAACCTGGCTTTTTCAATAGGATGTTGTGCACTGCTCCCTCCTGTAATTTGGAGATAAATGAATGTGGTATGGGGTTTGTTTTGTTTTTTTGGTGGGCCACCATGTTTTATATTGCATTGTCATTTATGTTTTAAATGTTGTTGTTTTTAACCTTATTTACGCCAATATATGTAAGATACTCAGGATCGGTTTCAAGTTTAATAGCATATAAGCCAATAAACAAATAAATTTGCCCCCTTTTCACATTTAGGACAGTGGTCTTTTTAAAAAGTATTTTCTATTTTGCACCTTTTGGAAAGCAAATATTGTTTAACTGTGTATTAATATCTAACTTAGCAAAAGAAGCTCAGAGAAGTCAACTTTCCAATTAATATCCTTGCCTCCATAGTATGAAAGAAAGAAAGAAAGAAAGAAAGAAAGAAAGAAAGAAAGAAAGAAAGAAAGAAAGAAGGAAAGAAAGAAAGAAAGAAAGAAAGAAAGAAAGAAAGAAAGAAAGAAAGAAAGAAAGAAAGAAAGAAAGAAAGAAAGAAAGATTGCTTTGCAAAATCACCTTCTCTGTGGATTGAATGACACAAACCATCATGTGCAGCATCTCTGTATGTTACTATGGAAGTATGTCCAGTGTCAATCTTATGACTTCACTCTAGAATAGAAGAAAGGATACAAGAAATAAGCTTCTATGTGATTGATAATTACTAAAAAGGCTCACAATGAAACACTCTGATGGTGGATTTTACATTCCCAAGGTTTGTTGCAATCCCTTGCAGTATTGCTGTTGTTTTACTGTTTTGCCTTCATAATCATCATTTACTTGTTTGAATTTCCCATTTTAGATCAATTTAGATCAATCAATCACAAATCTGGGGGGTTAGGATTAGAGAGAAAGGTTCCAGTCAAATAAAAACAGCAAGAAGCATAAGCCATTCATCCTATGTAAGAGTTCTTTTCAACTTTAATTCTTATCAGTTCCCTTTAAAAAAACAGCTAAGTGTCATGCAAGGCACGATCACTTTCCCATCACTAAAAGTAGTAACTATTAAATGTCAGAAACGTCGATGAGAAAATTTGGCTGGGAAAGAGTCAGCTCTTGCTGGACACATGTTACCAGCAGCACTGGTGTAGCAATGAAAGTCTCAGACATGTGCTTTCTAAAATTATCCATGAAATTCAAACCAAGGAATAGCATACTTAAAATATTATTTGCACTAGCCTGCAGTGGGCCAGCAAAGGGCTCTCTTGCTGTATCACTGCCTGGAATCTGCCTTTGATATCAAGAGAGCATAACCACTGGATTTTGACACAGCCCTTATCCTTTCTCTATTTACCATAATTACTCCTCCTCCCCAGCATTTCTAACATTCTTCCCATAGTCACTTGTTGTCACTGTAGTGAATCTATACAAAGAGCATCTATCTTTGTGTGTAGGTAAAGTTGAGATTTGGAACATCTATAGGAAACTTGTTGTTAATCATGCAGTGCTAAATTCTACAGTGAAGAAGTTTTTATTGAATATGAGGAACCATGTCAGAACCTTAAACTCACAATGCTGATATTGTTTGGAATATTATTATTCCCATATTTCATTTGTTGACTATCCTTTTTAATTGTGACAATTTTAGGTACATGGAGCAGCTAAGGTGCAGAGTAAAATTCAGTCATGAATGTCACCAAGACAATATGCCAGTGGTCATTTACCATAATTCACTTAACTCATTTTAGGCATTCTACTTAGACATAAATAAGCAAGCCAACATAAGCATGCAAGGCAACATTAACATGCAAGCCAGGGCATCTATACATACTGTAATTACCCTCTGAACCCTGACATGTGATGTAGGCCCTCCCACAGATTTCCATACATGTGAAGGAAACTATTCCATATGTATAGCAATGCATACTAAAGGTTCCTTCATGCAGAAATCCATGTGGGTGCCCAGATATCTGTGGAAAGGACTACATTACATACTTAATGTCAGAAATAGAATTGCATGCTTTTTTTTTCAATAATTTTATTAAGAATTATATTTAACAGATAAAACTAATACAAGAATCTAATACAAAAATACATTTAAAAAAAGAGAAAGAAAAGATAAAATATTGAAGAAGTGCAAGAAAAAAAATCCCCCCAAAAAAGAAAGAATAAGAAAAAGAAACTTCCTTCTTCATCCCCAGCAAGTATATTCAACATTAACAATGTATCACTGTCTCTTAAAATACAGCCAAATACATTTCCGTTCTATACCTCAGTCCATTTTCTATAAACTCATCTCTAAATCTTCAGCTCTCCTTATTAATCAGCAAAGGTCCAGTAAAAATTAACGGAAATACCTAACAACATAAGTATATAGTCCCCCTTTCCATTTAATCAAAATCCCTCTAATACCTCTCTTTGGTAATCAAAATCTAATCCCAATTAACAATTAAACAATACAAAAAATTAAAGACTATTAAACATTACCAGAAATAGTAACCCCTTATTTACATATCAAAAATAATAATGTAGATATTGCAAACTAATCCATTACACCCAGTTAAACATATCCAGAAACAACTATGCAGTCAAGATAACCATCAAGCATCACTAAAAATAGCAACTCATTATTTAACCATAATCAAATAAACCAATTTCACATTTTTTTCTTCTTCCTCCCAGCAATCCGTAAGTCCCATACATAAAGTTCTAAGTTCTGCTTTCTTTTACTATTCTTGTCTTTTCTCTCAGAGTTCTTGTCAGTTTTATCCAAGTCCATCTGTAATTTCTGTGTAGATCTCTTATATTCCAATTTAAGAGGATAATCAACATCGCTCTTTTGATACATTATTTGTATGTCTTTTCTAATGTTTAAATGATCATCCAGTTCCATTTGTAAATGCAATATTTCCATCTCTTTCTTATAGATTATAATTTATAAGAATTTAGATTTGTAAATCTAATCTATAGCTCTAATCTATAGATCTATAATTTAAGTCCACCTTAAAGTCCATTCAGTTATCTTTAAAGGGACTTGTTTCTTTTCAATAACAACTTTTGATTCCAGTATAGAGTTAAATAGTCCAAGTATTTCTTGAGCCAACTTATAAAACATTTCCATTAAAGTAACCATCTAGTGTCCTCTAGTGATCAACCTTCAAGGTCTTGTTATCAGCTTGGAATGTAAGCAACAGAAATATTCCCATGTGAAAGGATTCTTTCTAATTCACTTCAAAGTCATTCTTTATCATCCTTTTTGCTGTATATTGCAAAAAATAAGGATATGAAGCTGGAAACACATAATTTTCTTTCTTTTTAAATGGATTGAAGAGAGGCTCACCCAGCAAATGCTAAACTTGCAGTTCTGAAGGTTTTTCGATCTTAAAGAAACAATAAAAAAAAAAAAAAAATTCCAAGGAGATTAAAAAGATGAGGTTTGGTCGAAACTTAAGTCCATAAAAGGCTGCATTAACAGCTCAGAACATGGTGGAACCCATGACTCCCAGCTGATTGCAAGCGGCTGCAAAAACATTAGTTTCTGCCATCTACTCACCAAAAAACAGCTGTCCAGAGTACACATGGGTAATCTCAAGATCTCTCTTTGATCCAGAGAAAATTTCAGCAGTCCAGATTCTGCATCCAGCTGCTTTTTCGGCTGTAATGCCTGTAATGCTCTCTGCAATCCGCGGAGCAGAGAAAATGCAGGGCATTAGTTCTCCATTCCTCACCAGAAGTCTTCTCCCCCCCCCCCCCCCGCTCTTCTTCAATACTTTTTCTTTCCTTCTTTTTTTTCTTTTTTTAATCTATTTTTGTATTGGATTCTTGTATTACTTTTACCTGTTTAATATAATTCTTAATAAAATTATTGGGGAAAAAAAAAAGAAATGGAGTTGCATGCTTTCCAATCTGTATATTTCTGCTCACTATAAGCTGAATATGGTTCATTTTTATTTTGCAACATGCTCAAAACTGGAATGTCTATTCAAGGACTACAGTTCATAATTGCTTGGGGATCTTTGCTCTGTTTGTAGTCAGGCATGTAAAACAAAAGCTGATTTATTTGTTTTGTTTTTTGGGTGGTTTTTTTGGGGGGTTAGGAAGTTTGTAAATATTGTTATAGTTGACAACAGTAATAAACAAAATGTCAATTTAAAAGTTGAGAAGGAATGGTAGAGAACAGTTGTCTCAAAAGTTTGTTTTTGCTTGGCAAGTGTTCCCCACCTCTCATGCCCTATTTATGTGCTCTTAGAGCTCAGTGACAGAATATGGACAGTTGCGTGCCACTTTTTCCTGGCAGAAAAGGATCTCCAACAGCGAGGAAAGGCTATTTAATCCTTTTATGCTGCAGTAACTTCAGCATAACCTCATGAGATCACTTTTCCTCTTCAAATTTCTTTAGCTGTTTTACTCCCTACGGGGAAAAAGATATGGGAAAGACTGAGACTTTTTTTTCTAATATGTATAGAAGAAAGCATCAGAGGGGAGCAATTTTATGCTCTTCATGATGGCTTTACAACAAAGATAGAGAACCTTCTGGTGCTGGGGAGTTACATTTTACATTTGGGCTGGTGTGCACAGCAAGCAGTGCAATGTAAGCAAAGTAGTGTCATACCCACAAGGTCTGGCTATTTTTACCAATTTCCTTTATTTTTATTTTAAGCCATATTAAACCTATTTCAGATTTTAAGCCATATTAAACCTATTTCAGAGTTTGCTTGTTTGTATGTTATCATCTCAGTATGGTGGAAAATAATGCCACTGATTTATGACAGATTTATTTATTTATTTAAAACATTTATATAGCCACCCATCTTCAACCAAAGTCTGGGCAGCTCACAACCCAAAATAAAACAATACCTATCTACAATAAAAAAAAACACCATTAAAAACAAAAGAGCTGGAACCACAGCTAAACTTTCCCATGCGGCCCACAACAAGTTCATCCCATCAATCTCACCCTATCCCAGCATTTGGGGGAAAAGCCAGGTCTTTTGTGCTTTTTGGAAGGATAAATGGGTAGGGGCCTGCTGGACCTTTGGAGGAAGGATGTTCCATAGGTCAGGGGCTGCCACAGAAAAGGCACACTTCCCAGGCCCCATAAGAAGGCAACATTTAAGGGAAGGGACTAGAAGCATGCCTATCCTATCCGGTCTGGTAAAATGGGCAGATGTCCTTAGGGAGGGGAGGTCTCACAGATAACCTGGTCCCATGCCATGCAGGCCTTAAAGATAATAATCAGCACCTTGAATTGTACCCAGAAGGAAACTGGAAGCCAGTGCAGCTCACACAACAGCAGTGTAACATGGGTGAATCTAGAGTCATCAATCACTGCACATGCCACCACATTCTGGACCAGTTGTAACTTCCAGATGGTTTTCAAGGGCAACCTCATGTATAGCACATTGCAGTAATCCAAACAGGGAGTGACCAAGGTATGAGTAACAATAAGGAAGGCCTCATAGTCCAGGAAAGGGTGCAATTGGTACACAAGATGAATCTGTGCAAAGGCCCACCTAGCCACAGCTGCCACCTGTTCCTTGAACAAGCTGTGAGTCTAGGAGGACCCCAAATTGCATACCAGTTCAGTCCAGGGAAGTGCCACCCCATCCAGAAGTTGACATATCACCCGGGCCGGGGGGGGGGGGGGGGAGACAAAGACCCAAAGCCACTCCATTTTGCCAGGGTTGAGTTGAGTCAAAACCAGTTTCTCCCCATGCAGAACCTTACAGCCTCCAGGCAGTCAGCCAGCACCACAAGAGCATCACCTGCTCAGCTAGGGGTGGAGATGTATAGCTGGGTATCATCAGCATGCAGAGGATACTGCACCCCATGCCATCAGATGACATCCCCCAGTGGTTTCATGTAGATGTTAAAGAAAAGAGATGAAAGACCTGAACCCTGGGGTGCCCTAACACTGTGGAACTGGCCAGAGAGAAAGGAGGAGAACCAATGCAAAACAGTGCCTTCCACTTCCACCCCACTTTATAACATTTAATTCCTTCTTCCATGGATGCAGCTCTAAGTAGAAGTGTAATGCTGAAATGTAAGAGGGTCATCTTAAGAATCTGAAACTAGCAGATCTGTCAGTTACTACAAGCTGTATGCTTTTGTGAAGAACTGTCCTTTATTATAGGTTGATTGTAAAACTAGTGACAACAGAAAAAATTGTTTAGTTTGCATATATATGCTAACTTACCCAGTTTGTATCTTTTAAATTTATAAATGAACTATACCTAGACACTAAAACCCACACCTTTAAGAATTTTGCAATACATTTCATAACTTAAGGAATGCATGGAAAAAGTGTGCACAACAGTAAAAGTATACCTTTGGGGAAAGTCACATAAGCATGCATTATATTAGAAGAGAATAATTTTCAGGAACTTATGTATAACAGGAAAAATAAATACAAAATGCATCTATTAAAAGAAATGGGAATGAAAATAAATGTGGGTTTGATTAGATTTTTATATGTATATACAAATGGGGTGAAATAATTTACAAGCAAAAGGAAAGGGAAGGGAAGGGAAGGGAAGGGAAGGGAAGGGAAGGGAAGGGAAGGGAAGGGAAGGGAAGGGAAGGAAAGGAAAGGAAAGGAAAGGAAAGGAAAGGAAAGGAAAGGAAAGGAAAGGAAAGGAAAGGAAAGGAAAGGAAAGGAAAGGAAAGGAAAGGAAACCAAACTGAAATCTTTGTCCTTTGTCAAGTTTGCTCATCCTTAGATGAAACATTGAATACAAAAATCTGCAAACATTGAATATAAAAATCTATTTGAATTGTTTCAACTGCTGTCTATAACATACTGCCAACCAGGTCCAAGGATTATGGGTGCCAGAAAGAGTTGTAACTTGATGCACCCTCTAGTGCTAAATGTATGCTTTAGATAGCAAGGGGCAAAAAGCTGGCATCCAGAAGTTCTTGTAATAGCTATTTATGTCCATTAGAATAAAAGCTGCCCTTTGAACTGTTGTGTGCAAATATTTGCAGGACTACATACTGCTTTGGGAAGAGGAAACCTCCACAAGGCATGGATAGTCTTGGCTGAGTCCAACACACAGTCTTTAAAAGTCATAATAAATCATTAAATATTGCATCGTTAAATGAAAATATTTGCTGGACTACTTCCTGCTTTGGGGATTAAGCATGCTAGCAAATTGTCTAACACCCTTTTGAACAGTCATAATAAACCGTTAAGATCAAGATGGGTGTAAGCTGCTTTGGGAAATAACAAGCTGTAGATGTGTGAGGAAGCTGTCTTTCCTAACTATATTAGATAACTATTTGCATCAGAATTAACATTCATTGTCCTTTGTGCTTTATTTGCATATATTCATAAAGGAAAAATTCTAGAAGTCGAAAAGAAATTTGAACAAACATTCAGAAACAAATGGTACAGCTCAGTCAGAATTTCACTCTCCTTTTCTCCCTTTTGACTAGAAGTAGAATTTGTCAATTCTTAATGCCAAATGCTGGTGAAACTTGTCTTAAGTGCTCTGTCATGGGGTCTCACTCATACAACTGATTCCTTTAAAATGAGAGATAGAAACACTTATTAATGGATTGCCAGGGCAATCAGATCCACACAACTTCTATGAAAGGGTCATAGCAGCTTATCAGGGATGAGCCTTTAGATGGCATGGAAAATTAATACAGAATCATTTAGAATTTGTTAAACAAAGAGCAGGTTTGATTTTGGGATGCTGGTTCTGAACTAATATTGCATTTAACTAGAATTTGTTGTATATTTACTTGTCCAGACCCATTACTCCTGTTAAAGTTTTATATTCATGAAAACAACAATAACAACAAAATCTGGTCATTAAAAAGGTATTTAGTACTCTCATTTCCAAAAGAAATTTATCCTGAGAAAGTTCCCTTGAAAATGCTGATGTCTGAGAAACAGGGAACATGAAACATGAATTACTTCCCTGTCTACCTCAAAGCCCCTATCTTCTCAAATTAGATCTAACAAAAGGATGCTGAACCGTTTGCATGTGTGTGTTCTATCACTCTTAGAATTACTATCTTCCTGTTTTTTGAGAGAGAGAGAGAGAGAGAGAGAGAGAGAGAGGGAGGGAGAGGGAGAGGGAGAGGGAGAGGGAGAGGGAGAGGGAGAGGGAGAGGGAGAGGGAGAGGGAGAGGGAGAGGGAGAGGGAGAAAGAAGGAAGGAAGGAAGGAAGGAAGGAAGGAAGGAAGGAAGGAAGGAAGGAAGGAAGGAAGGAAGGAAGGAAGGAAGGAAGGAAGAAAGAGAGTGAGTGAGTTTAGGACCAGTTGCAAAATTCCTACTCATTTATTCACATATGGATTTAAGTGGGGTTTCCATTCAAGATTTACAAGTTAAAGGATATCTTGATAAAATAAAAGGGTGGAAAAGATGGTCTTCCAAATGTTACTGAACTACAGTTCCTAAGAGCTTACATCATTGGTCTGGTGAGAGATTACATTTAACCACAGAAAGACCCCAAGTTTTTATGGGGCTAGAGATTCATTGGCAGTGCTGTGGCTCATTCTATGCTTGGTTATATGTTCAGCACAAATTGCATCTCTTCTACATTCATAATTAACAATTATCCCCAAAATACCATATTGTAAAGGCCAGTGGTGTTCCTATGCTGGGGGTGGGAGTATTCTCATTCTGTGTGAACACTGACATGTTCAGGGTGAAATAATCTGTATACTGTGAAATCATCATCACCTTGATTATCTGGTAGATCAGCCAAGACCTGGAGCAGAGGTGAGGAATTTGTAGAACTGAATTATAACTCCAATCAGCCCTAACTAGCATACTCCTTGACGAGGGATGCTGTAGTTAAGTGAGAGATGAAGGGCTGCGGGTTCTTATTCCTGCTTTAAAGTCTTGTGGTCGCATTTTTCAGGGAGGCAAGAAACTTCTTTGGGCATTCATAATTTTATTGGGAGCAAATTTCCAACCTATTTTGAACTACAGAGAACTTCAGGGATAAATCTATTCAATATGACTCTTGAAACATATTAATTCCATTCTCAAAAAGTTGGCTATTTTATATGGAATCTTCTCTTCTTGTAATAAAGTTATGCAAGATATATAACATATGCAGCCAGTTGCAGCATGGCAATAGGAAACTCCTCTTAAGTAAGTCAAACTGGTATCCAGATCTGCCTTTATAAAGAGATTCTCCCTGAAAACGTATACTGTGAACTGTTGACAAGACCACCTATTCCCACCCTGAACTTTTAGATCTTCAAAGGAGCAACTTTTGTGGGCCCAGGTTTGCTTTTCACCCATGTTGGGGAACAAACTGCTATTGGAGTTGAATCAAGCCTCTTCCTTATTACAGTTTATAAGGGGACTCATGCCATATTTGTTTGCCTATGTCTTTTAACTGTTTTAACTATTTAAATTTTTAAAAAAACTTTTACCAGTGTTTTAAGGTTTGTTTTAATTGCATTTAGATTGTTTTAATGCAATTCTGCAAGCTGTCCTAAGCTGTAAACAGAGTGGCATACATATGCCATAACTAAATAAATAGTAATAGCTAGCTTCCCTGTGCATCCTTCAAATATAAAAGGAAGAGCCCCCTTTTGTGCTATTCATTAAAGCATCCTGAGTGTGCAATAATACCACTCTTTTAAGAAATCCACTCATTAAAATTAATAAAAATCTTAAAGCAGTGTATATGTGTGTGTGTGTGTATAATATTATTAAGAATTTTTATTATAACAGTAAAATCTAATACAAACTAAACTTTAAAAAAGAAAAAAGAATAGAGAGATGTAGTAAAAAGTGCAAGGAAAAAAACTAAAGAAAAGAAAAACAGAAAAGTAAACATATAATAAAGAGAAAAGAAATATATTAAAAAGTTATTTCCAACCTTCATCACAAGTATAAACAAATTTAGTAACTCTTCACCCTCTCTAAAGTTACATTTATCTCTTCATCCCATATCCCATCTCTTATCTATAAACAAATCTATAAAGCATCATCTTTTCAGTCCTAATGTCAGCAGAAAGTCCATAAAGGGTAGAAGTAACAACATATTTAACCTTGATCAGATAAACCAACTTTATATTCCTTCCTTTTACTTCTAACAGTCTTAATCTTTAATTTGTTGAAATATTGTCACAGGATTTGATTTCTCTTCATTTCTCCTTTGTCCCATCACACAGAGTTCTTCAAGGCTTTAACAAGTCTCTTTTGTAAATCCAGTAGGAAAAAATTATCCAAGTCACTCTTGGTTTGTCATTTGTATTTCCTTTTTAAATTTTACAACCTCAGCCAATTTCTTTTGTAGATCCAGTAAAACATCCTTTTCTAAATCATTCTCTTGGTCTGTCAGTTGTAAATCCATTTTCAATACCACCTCTGCTTGTCAGATAAAATTTGTTCTACATCTGGCATTTCTTCAATAACATCTTTTGGACATAACCTATTCATAGAAGCAGACATTATTACTGATATTGTTGATACTGGGGCTACTATTTTCTGTTTCCATTCTTCAAAAGTCTCCTCAGTATTTTTATTGTCATAATGTTTTGCACCATCTTGCAGGCTGTATATCTTTCCTCTATCTAAAATATTTAGTCCCCTCTAGTGTCCAGTTTTTGAAATCATGAACATTATTTATCTATGTTATGTCTTGTAAAAAATAAAACAGGATCTATTTCCCACAAGAACCTGTTTGTACTTTATAATTCATTCCAAAATCTTATTGTAAACGTTTCAATATTCCAATTTTATCTGGACCCTTAGTCTGTTTATAACTTTCTAAGGTCAAAATCTTATTTAGCTTTTTGCTGTTTATTTCAGATTCGTTAAATTCATAAGCTTATGATTACAATTTTATTTCATTCAGGATTAAAGGCAGACTCAGCCAGCATTTTCAAACTTGTCATTCCGAAGGTCTCTAATCGCTTAGAAGTAGTGAATGTACAATTTCTGAAAGTGAGGTTTGTGAATTTAGTGTCCTTTAGAAGTCTTTGCCATGGTTGTGATCAAGATGGCTAATCCCATCATCTCCTGGCACTCAAACCTGTGGAAAACTGCTGTCCTGTGGTCTCCTTGTGGGGAGCAGCCATCTGAAGCACACATGAGCAATCTCCTGTCCTCTCTTTAGAGATTCCAAAGAACTGGTCTACACACCAGTTCCTTGGTCTTTGCCACGGTCATTGGCTCCACTTTCACAGACCCATCTTCAGTTCGCCATACCTTCCCCAGAAGTCACAGGTAAACTTTTTTCCCCCCACAGGCCAATGTAGAAGAATGGGGGGGGGGGGGAATGGTCAGGCTGCTTTAGTTAAGAGTAAAGAAGTGCAGCACGTGGACATTTAACTATTTTGAATCATGCACAGCCACTACTGTTTACAAGGGGAGTCAAAACAATCAAGTGGATGGATATGGCATCATGCCACTTGTTTGTGCACCAACATGATATCCATGTACAAAAGGGGCAGGGGCAGGGGCAGGGGCAGGGGCAGGGCTTGCATTGGGATACAACATCCTCCATCCTGCCCCTTTGGACATACTCCTAGACACGCCTGCACCCAGTCCCATTATCTCATTTAGTTGGATTTAGCCTTTTGAGTGGTACAAGCTCTTTTGAGTAAGAATGTGGCGGTAGTTATAATGTACTAGGAAAACAGTTTGTCAAATATTGCAAGTGTACCTTAAATCAGTGTTTCTCAACCTCAGCAACATTAAGATGCATGAACTCCCAACTCCCAGAATTCCCCAGCCAGCATGCTGGCTGGGGAATTCTGGGAATTGGAGTTCATGCATCTTAACGTTGTTGAGGTTGAGAAACACTGCCTTAGCATTAGCTTATCCTATTCATGCAGACATACACTTTTGCATTTCTGATCTATTTTTGTCTGTGAATATTTATCTTCTGTTTTGAATTGTCTACTCAAAAGGCAAATGTTTGATATTTTGCAATGGGAGAAAGACTATACAAAGCATTCTCAGAAAGCAATAAAACTACTGTATGCTTGCTTTTTTTTTTTTTTTTGGCTTTTGTTATTGCTCTTTGGTGCCCTCTCCTGGCATTTACCATCCCAAATTACACATCATTATTCCCCTTTCTAGGACCTTTTTTTTTTTTTCTGAATTGCCTTCCACAAGAAAACATGAACAAATTGAATTGTACTGTCGTATACAATTACAAATAAAGTGAAGCAAAAAAAGTTTATAGTGTGAGTATCTGAGTTGGGTCACATAAACTGAACATTTTTTTTTTCATCCTGAGCCTGGAATTTGTTTGCATGATTAAAGAAATAACTGGCAAAGTTGAGGAAAGCTGAAATCACAAGAAAGAGAAAACAAATACATATGTATTGTATGGTATTTGTTCTACTTTATATATATATATATATTTATGTTTTTATTTATTTATTTATTTATTTATTTATTTATTTATTGAGAGAGAGGAGAGAGAGAGAGAGAGAGAGAGAATTATATTAATTTGTAAATTGTAAATTACAAGGACAGTTTACAACTCCAAAATACATAACAGCAGAAGAAGCAAACATATCTGTCCTCCCATAAAATTATCATTTCATCATTAAAATCAATAACCCAAACTCAAAACTAGTGAAAACAAAAGGCAGCCCTCACCCTCACTAGCACCCAAACACCTGTCAAGAAAGGGCTCTTTTTGCAGCTTTCTAGAATGCCAGAAATGTGAGAGTCAAAGCAAACCTCCAGGTGTAGGATCTTCTGCAATCTTGGGGCTGTTCTTGAGAAAATCTGCCTCCAGGCCCCCATCCTCTTGATCACCTCTCCTCTGGATGCTTGCAGAGGTTCAGCAACTTCTAGTGGGGAAATGTGCTTCTAAAGAACCAAGCCTTATCGGTCCGTATACCTATTTAGAAATGTATAAGGCTGCCCAGTTCTACAATGACTCTGGGCAGCGTACTGTAAAAGCCACTATTCAGTACAATTTAAAAAAACAAACAGATGCCAGGAGAAACAACCGTAAAAGGCAATCAAATATGCAGGACCTGCCACTCACTCTAACCCAAGGCCTGGGGAAAGAGCCAGGTTTTCAAAGCTTTTCTGAGCATGGCCAAGGTGGGGGCCAGGCCTATCACAGGGTGGATGGTGTTCCAGAGGCAGTACTGTGACAGAGAAGGCACCTTCCTAGGTCCCATCAGGGCTGCTTAATGGTTGGGACCTGGAGCATGCCAATTCTTTTCAACCGTCCAGGCCGGGAAGGAGCCATAGAAGATTTAGATAACCTTTAGATAACCAGGTCTTGTGCCATGAAGGGATGTGTGGGTAATACCCAGCACCTTGAATTGCACCTGGAAGCCTACTGGTAACTACTGCAGCTCACATGAGCCGGATAAGATACTGTTGTTGTTGTTGTTGTTGTTATTATTATTATTATTTTATCCTGCCTTTTTAATATACAACTCAAGGCAGGAAACATACCTAATACTCCTGCCTCCTATTATCCCCCAACAACAAACCTGTAAGGGAGGTTGGGCTAAGAGAGAGTGACTGGCCCAAAATCACAGCCTACTTCACCGCTACCCCAAACTGGCTCTTGAGAATTCCCTGTGCTGCAGCATTCAGGACCAGCTGCAGCTTCTGAGTAGTTTTAAAGGGCAGCCCCATGTAAAGCACAACATCAGCACTTTGACTTGGAATGTGGAATCCTGGTGATCATGCAATAACTGTACCCAATGCTCTGCTACTGAAGGCATTTATCGTCACCAATAATCAGGCTGCCACCTTTGAGCTTAGTACAGTTTACAGATTGTCTTCAAAGAAAGCCCCATCTATAGTACGTTACAGTAGTCTAAATGCACAGTGATAATGGCAGGAGTTACTGGTATATCCAGATAGAGCTTCCTGATGTTTACTTCTATTCACATGTGCTCCTGCAATGAAATATTTAGTTCTTGTACTACTTCAGGAGAAATGAGCAAAATTCAAAACGTATTATATGGTCCAAATGATGAACTATTTGCAAGTATAGGGACTGTAGCACATGATTAGGAATACTCAGGAACATTTTCAGGTGAATCAGTGATGTATATTAATATTAATACTAATAATTTAGTAAATGTATATGCCACCCAACTCCCAGCAACTCTGGGTAGTTTACAAAATGTTTTAAAAAATGTTCAAAACAAGAAAACAACATAAAACAAAAAAGAGCGAAGATTACAAAGATAACTAGCCCAGATGGAACAAGGAAAAGAAGGGGCATCAGTCATCCTTGTCAAAGGCCTGGGTGAAGAGGCAGATCTTCAGGGCCCTTTGAAACACCAGAAGAGTGGGAGCCATTCAAATCATGGGGGAAACTGAGATTTAGTGCTTAAAGCAAGGTTATTCATCTTTTTTTCTGAGCTAAGACCCATAGTTGGCCCTTTAGAGATTTTTATGACCCATCCTCAAAGGTTTTAAGGGAATCCTTAAATCCTGGGCAGATTTTCTGTGAGAACAAAATTGCGAATGGGGACATAGACAGTTCTGACTTCCAGTGGAGGCATGACAAGTTAAACACATCTCCAGGAAAGTGAAGACAACAACCACAGCAAAGACTGAAGAAACGATGAGTAGACCAGTTCTTTGGAATCTCTTTGGACAAGAAGAGGATAGGAGATTGCCTACATGTGCTCTAGACAGCTGCTCCTCACAAGGAGACTGCAAGATAGCGATCTCTCCCAGGTTTGAGTGCTGGGAGACAAAGGGATCAATCATCAAGCTCACAACTGCAGCGGAGCCTTTTAAAGGACATTAGGTTCACTAACCTCACTTCTAATCACTTATTAGAAATTGCTTATCTAGCCAACTTAAAGCTATTAGAGTTCTTTGGAATGACAAGTTTGAAAAGCCACCTGATGAGACTATCTTCATTTCTGAACAAAAGAAAAAGTAACTATAAATTTAAGAACTTAAAGAATTTGAAATAAATGGCAAAAAGCTAAATAAGATTTTGAACCAAGAAAGTTATAAATGAGCTAAGGATCTAGACAAATTTGGAATATTGAAACTTTTACTATAAGATTTTGGAACTAACTATATAAAATAAACAGCTTTCATGGGAACTAAAATTATTTTGTCTACTGTAAGTCATAACAGAGATTAGAAACTTTATGATTTAAATTGGATACTAGAGGAGACTAAAGACTCCAGGCAAAAAGGAAAAAAAACTGCTTTTGGTTTTGATTAGAATTGGGATTTCCAAAATAACACAAAACACTATAACATTTGAAATATTAAAGGAGATCTTCGAAGAATGGGGCCAGAAATTAGAAGCCACAATATCAACAATATCAGTAACGATGTCTGCTTCTATGTCTAAAGGATGTTAATGAAGACATGACAGATGTGAAACAAATTTTGCTTGATGCAGAAATAGTAGAATCAGAAATATTGGATTAAAAAAGTGTGGATTACAAGACAAAGAAGGCATTTAAAATGGACATATAAGTGACAAGCCAAGAGAATGACCCAGATAAGGACTCTTTACTGGATATACAAAAGAAACTGGCTGAAGCTTTAAAAATTAGAGGGGAAATGCAAATAATAAACCAAGAGGATAATGTCTTTTTATTGGACTTACAAAAGAGGCTTGTTAAAAGCTTCAAAGAAGCCTTTGCGATGAGACAAAGAAAAATTGGAAAGAGATCAAATCCTACAACAATATTTGAATGAGCTAAAGATTAAGATTTTCAGAGGTAAAAGGAAGGAATATAAAGTTGGTTTATCTGATCAAGGTTAAAATAAGACATGTTTTTATGAAATGTTGGCAACTCTTTGCAGACTTTTTGTTGACACCAGGATTGAAAAGTTGACGTCTTAATGGATTTTCTTATAGATAAGGGATGGGTTATGGGAAGAAGAGATATTTGTTTGTAACTTTATAGGGGGTGAAAAGCTACCAAACTTGTTTATACTTGTGATGAAGATTGGAAGTCACTTCCTTATATATTTCTTTTCTTTTTCTTTATTTCACTCTTCCTTTTTCTTTTCTTTTTTTTTACTTTTTCTTTCTTTGCACTTGTTTTACCTTCCTTTCTCTCTCTGAGTTTCATTTGTATTAGTTTTTATTACTGTAATTAAAATCTTCAATAAAAATTATATATAAAAAAGGACATAGTTCTAGCCTACGTTTCCTTTTTTTTTTTTTTTTAAAGAATAGAATGAGACAGAAATATGCTTAATATGATATTGAAAATGAAGATGAGAATACTGGATTTGAAGTCTAGCTTCATGGGTACTTCACTGTCTTTGTTTGCCCTCTGTACAGATGAATTTCCGCTATCAAGATTGGCAAACCACCATCAAATTAATTACACATGTTCAAGGGTAAATCAGGGAGCACCACGTACAACACATCATTGTTCATATATTTCCCCAGCAGACTTCATTTCCTGTTATTATTAGAGTATGAGAAAAGCTAGCTTGAATATTAGCACTGTCAGTCACAAGCTTTAATGCAGTTTGCACTCTCTACAATTTCTGATCTAAAGAAACCCTGATTAATTGGAATATTATTTGTTTTCTCATGAATGTGGCATAAGAATTGTTTTTTAAAGAAATAGCTTAATTGTTGCCTTGGATTCTACAAACATTCATCCCAGTTTAATTCTACGATTAAAGTTGCTATACTTAACATGCTTTTAATGTATTCCTATTGAAGTAATGGAGATATTACAGGAATAATTGGTTTGAAGGTCTATAATCTTTCATGAATCTCTGAACAGAACAGTGCCATTACCACTGGCATGGAAAAACACTGGGATATTCTCATGGTGATTCACCATTAGCATAGCCTTTCTGTTTAAAATGCTGTCTTCTACAGCTAAATCATTTTAATGTTTTCTGAGTCACTTGCACAGAATGCAATGAGATATTCAAGCAGCTGCAAATTCAACAAGTATATAGATGAAGTGCTGCACCATTGAGGTCTCCTAGAAGAAATTTCAAAATCAGCTCCAAAAGGTCCAAATGTTTCACCAAAAATAGTAAAACCAGGTTGTATTATGAAAAGAAATAGAAATAATACATACATGCTGATTTGTACATTTTATATAAAATGGGGTAGGGGAAATTCACAAGTTGATGTGATAGTATGATTCTGTACGGTCTTGATTCAATTCATTGTTTAAAAATGAAGTGGTAATGTTGAAATTGAAAAATGTAGTATAATTTTGAAATTTGATTAGCCTGGTATTTTTAATATATTTTCTTCCCTATTTTTATCTTCTGTTCATTTTTTGCATTTTGTTTTGAGAGGGAGTTTTGTAGTTCCTTAGCCTCTTTTGTTTTGTCTTTAGCTTCTTCTTTACTTGTTGTTGTTAATCAAAAGCTGTTTGAAAGAGATCAGGTTAGGCCAGTGTTGTCCAAACTTGGCCACTTTATGATGAGTGGACTTCAACTCCCAGAATTCCCCAGCCAGCATGGCTGGCTGGGGAATTCTGGGAGTTGAAGTCCACTCATCGTAAAGTGGCCAAGTTTGGACAACACTGGGTTAGGCCCTTGATAAATTCTATTTGTTCCTTCTCTATTTTTGATGGGGAGGGCAATTTGAAGCACCAAGACTATATTGACTCTCATCTGAATTGCATAAGCCCTTTATGAGAGCTATGGATAGGCCTCCAACTACATCATACAGCTTGTTTCTTAGGATTGAGAAAATAAGGGTGTTGGAAAAAGAATGGCAAAAATAAAAAGAATGCCAGAAGAAAGGGGGGGGGGGAGGGATAGCAGAGAGAAAGTGCCTCTGTGTACTTTTGAAGTTGGTCCCACCTATTACTTCCTTTAGCCCCACCTACCATACGATTCCCAAAAATTACCCTGGAGGACATGTGGCCGTTGATAGAAAACAGGTAGCCTAATCCTGTTTTAGGATAATTATGGAAACTTAGTTCTATCTTCTTAGCTCTATTATCTACAGGGCCTGTAGATAATATTCAATCTTTACTGTACTGTTCAGCCTATAAGAAATAAATTACAAAACTGACCTCAGAAGGTTGGCATACTTCCAGAATTTGTGGAATGTGAAAGCAGCACATATGCCTTTTTTAAAAACTGAATATCTTGTCCCACTGGAAATCTGAGCATAGTTAAAAACTTCCAAGGTTTGTTGTTCACTTTTAAAATGGCTGGGAGCAGCCTCTAAGCAGCTGAGTGCCCTTTCACATCTACCAACTCTCTTTTTCTTCTGTGTCCATGCCTATCCTGCCTTTCTCTCCCTCACTCTCCTCAATTTCTTCTTCCTCCCACTACTCTGGCTGTCCCCAGTCATTGTGGCTCTTCCCAAGCTAGTCCTTTGCTGCCCTTGCCACTGTTCCCCCACCAGCACTAACTTCCATCTAGGATCCAGGTTTTGTCCTGTTTTTCTGACCCCCCAACACCCCCACCCCCAGTTAAGATCCAGCACTCCTCATCTCTTTTCCCATTTTCCTTGTCCCTTATACCAAGATCCAGTTTTCCTCCTTCTTTGGCTATTACTACTACAGGAGACAGGCAACAAAAGGGCATTCAGGAGGAGTGCAGGGGTAGCATGAATGTGTTTACATATAATAGTGTGTATGACTGTTTAAATACATATGTGTATCACATGTTTAAATACATTGAATAGGGAGAGCTAGATTCAAGTTACCAACTTGTTGGAGATTCCAATCTAATGTCTCTTCAGCATACAGTAAGGGACAGTAGGGTATAGTTAAAGCTTTAAGGATGTACTCTGTGTCTCTCTCTGTCACTCAGCCTACTGTTTGTCTAAGTCAGTGTGTTGTCCAAACTTGGCCACTTTAAGATGAGTGGACTTCAACTCCCATAATTCCCCAGCCAGCCATGCTGGGAGTTGAAGTCCACTCATCTTAAATAGCCAAGTTTGGACAACACTGGTCTAAGTGATAGCTAATCTGACATTACTCACATCTGCCTTTCTTCCCAGGCACACGCACACACAGAGCACGTGCTCTTGGACTCTGCTTCTGGTAGGATGTAATTAACTAGATGCTAGGCTTTACTTATTCCTTTAACATATTTGCTGTAATCTCCTTTCTGTTATGTCATAAAACATGTTTCACTAATCCTTTCTGAGGTTAGAACGCTACTCTCACTCACACACCACACATAGAATGCTTGGACCTCCAACACACTTGACCACAGAACTCACTTTGACCCAATATTCTTTTTCATCTTAATTTATCTCATTCTTTTCTTGTTATAGGGACAAACTGAGGGGAGTCCCCACTTTACTCAGACAGTCCCTACTTTCTCAGAAAAAGGTGGGATATAAATGCAATAAAAATATTTTTTTCTGGATTATGCATCCAGATTATCCAAATTAACCCACTCTCTAGAATATTAGTTCAAATAAGCTAATGCTACATTACTGGGCACTGGACAGTTTCCAGCAGGAAGTATTTTGCTGGTTCTGTCACAACTGTCTCTCAGCTCATCTGCCCAATAGCATCTATAGCAAATATCAGTGATACTAAAATGACAACATGCACACAGTGACATCATCACCTGCATGCAATAGGTGATCTTTGACGCAAGTATATAATTTGTGACATTTGCATGGCAATATCACCACGCATGTTTCGTCTCCCCCCACTTACAAAAGGGGAGGGAGGGAGGGAGGGAGGGAGAGAAGGAGCAGCCCTCCAAGGAGCAAAATAGTCTTGCATAGGAAAATTATCTGTTTCTTTTAGAACATAATCAAAACTGGAAGAGAAGATGGTATGAAAAAGTTAATCTGGGCCATTTGGTGCAAGTAGCTCAGGTGTTCTTCTCCTTCTGTAGGAAAGTTGCATAGCTCTGCAGGAAAGGCCCCCAGAGACTCTTCAGTAGGGAAAGGAGCATATTTCAAAGGAAGGAGCTGGGAAAGAGGAAGGGAATCCAAACTTCTTACAGAAGTTCACATACACAATAAGCTAGGAAGGGATTGTTTTTCCCAGCTGCAGATTAAGCGCATAAAAAAAGGAGTAAAGAAGAAAGAGAGGCATGAGATAAAAGACAATAAATCAGGATGAGGAGTCAAAATGCATTCAAGATTTTAAGGAAATAAATACAGTTATAAAGGGACTCTTTGGAAACCTGCTCTTCCAAGGAGGCTTCTGCTACACTTGTCCTCTGGCAATCTAAAGTTTGTTAAAAAGTACTTTACATTTTTGTTTAGAAGGAAAGGAGACAGAACAAGAATATATTTTCCTTTCCAACTTCATCCAGGGAGCAACATTGCTGCAACAAGCACTAAATGTAATGCACAAAACAATCATCAGTCAGGAAATACTACACAGGAAAAGAGAGTTTCTCTTTTTTCTGTCTCTCTCTTTCACCAAGGTTGAGGAAATTCATGCTGCCAGAGCATTTAAGTTTTAATTTGCTTTATCTCCAGCAAAAAAACATGTGTGGTTATATCTGTTTCCTTTAAACCTGGAATCAGAAGTAACCTGGTTACATGCAACATGTGTATCCGGAAAACTAAGTCATGCTGGAATTTAAGTGGGAGGTTTAGTGGGGTTATTTTTTCTTTTTTGAAAAAAAATATTAAATATTCAAGCAAAAAAGGTATCGGAAGTAGTAATTGAGCAATTCAGATGTTTTAATGATTGCCATTTAATTGAAACAATTTTTCATCACTGAAAATAAACATTTATTTTTAACAGCTACTTTCCAATCCTAAAACATTTATTACCCACCCTCTATTAATATCTTAACTAAAATGCATCAATTCTGTTCTTTATAAAACAACTAATATGTGGTGACTTTCTTTGTAGCTACAAATACGCCGAAATAATGGGAAACAGAAAACCAAAATGTAATTCATTTTATAGGAAAGACTATTAATTTAGTTTCAAAGCATTTATGTAGTTTATGGTTACCATTTGGAAACACTTTGAGGGATGAAAAATGGAAAGAGAACCCTTGAATAAATGACAGGAGATGTTCACAGAATGGAGGAGGACAGCCTGTGGCCCAATAGCTCCAGGTGGCTGTAGACTGAACATGATGTGACTCTTGGCCAAATGTTTTGCATCATGGAAAAACCAGAAGAGGAGGAACTAGGAGGACAGAAATTGCAGGGAGAGGAGAGTTAGTTGAAACAGGAAGAGAAATGAAAAGAGAGAATGGGAGAAGCTCCTCCAAAGGATCACTTCAGATTTTGGCAAAAGTGCTTTGTCCAAACACATAGCAAGGTGAGACAGCTGCCTCAAGTCAATGTGGGTGTCATGACCAAGAAACAAATTGTTAATTGTTTATGATTTAATATTTATAGTAAAAAGTGGAGGAAGTATTTATGAGATGTTCTGCCTCAGGATCTGAAGTAATAATATTCTATATAACTTGATTTAGGAGCATGAGAAGCAAAATGTTTTGGACTCAATCTCAGCCATCTTTTGGGCAGAAAGTAAGAGAGAGCAAAGGTCAGGAATTACTCAAAAGTAGAGGGAAATTGGGAGACCTACTAACTTGGCCCGCCCATTTTGTGCTTTGATTCTCCATATGACTGAAATATGTTTAGTTAAATAAGATTTTAAGAGAAAGAGGTTTCACTGCCCCTGAGGTAGAAGGTACTGCATTATTGTTGGGAAAGTGATATATATCTTCAGACATTCACCAGTACTTGAAAGTTTGAAAGCGGCATATGATAGGACTCTTGATGAAGCCCCATCCGTATCTCTCTTTGATTTTCATCTGTTCATCCAGAAAGGAATTGTACTTACATTTGCATAAATGTAAATACAAAAGGAATTGTATAAAAGGAATTGTACTTACATTTGCATAAATGTGACTAGAGCTCCATGAACAATCTGGAACCCTTACAAAGTTGTATTCATCATCAGGCAAATATGCACTCAGCTCTCATTCAAACCATCCTGATGAACATATGGGGGTCAGAAAAGAAAAACATATACACCCTGTAGTTTATCCACTTTTAAACAAATGTCTCATGTGTCCTTTGAATTAGACTGTTACTGGTTTTTGTAATTCTCTGCCTTCGGATTTAGGAGTGCATCCTTCTATGAACATCTAAAATCCCATTTGTGCAATGTCCTAAGATGTACTGCAGTTTAGTTTATTGAATTATCCAGATCCAGACTATGAATCAGACTATGGATAAATTGTAACCACATATTGGAGTATGACTGGATGAGTTTATCTTAATTACAATCTAGCCTGCTATATGAACCCAGACTAATTGCTGAGTCATCACCCTCTTTGGTATATGGTGTTTTTTGGCACAAGGCTGCTGGGACACATGGCCTCAGTAGCGTGGGAGATGGGGACTCACTGCAGGGGTGATAATTTAATACTCTGTAGAAAGATAGGTCCCCCAACTATGAACAATGTTACCATAATTCAGCCTATCATGCACTGTTTTTAATGTTTATAATATTTCTGTGTATGTATGGCAGAAAGAGAGATCATAAATGTATTGCTTGTGGCATTGACCAGAACCATTGTTATAGGCTGCCAGATTGTGATGGGCAGAGCCCTTCTACCCTAGATTCATTCACACACATCATGCTAAGATAGGTGATTGTCTACTTTTAGCGTAGCATGTTGTATGAATCCAATTATTTGTAGATTAGGCACTATGTGAAAAAAGCTACAGAGTCATTGATTGGATTCACAATCTATTGATTCTTTAAGCAGAAGTATAATGTAATTTAGATTTAGGTTTCAATGGTTCTTTCATTTGTTATGGGCCATTCAAGTTACTAAAACTCTATATTTAGGTTGTGATCATAATTTGGATGTTAATATGTTAGAGTATTAATGTTTGAAATTATATTTTATTATTAGATACTCTGTCTATTTAATGGGCACATGAAAAATAAAACTGCTGCTACTGCTACTACAACCATCATTGCACAACATGTTACACCATAACATGGTTTGCTTTATTTTGACATAATGTGTTGTGTAAATCCAGCCATTTATTCAATTAACTATGATTAAATGACTTCATTCTTTGAAGTTCAAAAATATTCTTCTCCAATATAAATCATTTCAAACAAATGAAAATTCTTAGAAAATCAAACCCTAGTTCAGTTAAAACAATGTTTTTAAAGAATTGGAATGTCAAAGTGCAGAAATGTTTCTTATAAGGTCCATCCTTTATACATTTAAGTCTCATAAATATAATAGTAACCATTAAACAATTAAATTATGGTTCCCTGTTTTCTTCAGAGGATCCTAATTGCATCACTCTTTCGACATCATGAACTGTACATCATCAATATTGTTAAGTACACGGTCACTGGGTTCCAAAGGAACTCATTTGATTTTGTAATCAAGCAGCCACTTTAATCAATTTCTTGTCTAGACAACAAAAATACTTAGAAGACAAAATATTTTATTCTGCTACCTTGTAGAGAGGTTACCAAGCATATTAAGCTGGAAGGTAAAACTGATTCTCTTGATGTTCTACAGTAATCAAATGGGCAGTATGATATAAGAAGAGAAACCTGTGGAGCTTTATTCTTCCATTCCTGCTTGGAAAGAGACTTGGCAGACTCAAAGATTAAATAGTGAAAGAGTGCACATATCGCAAGGTTTGTTTAACCATCATAGGAAATATTTCCTTTGAAGCGGATCATTTTAACTGGAGATTGGTTTATTGACAGTGCTGGAGGCAAAGACAGGCCTAAAGAGTTACACTCCCTTTTTAGAGACTTACATATATGTGTGTGTGTGAGAGAGAGAGAGAGAGAGGGAGACTGGACCAGCCCTGGATTAACCATTAAGCAAAATAAGCATGTGCTTAGGGCAAAAAGAGAAGAGGGGCACCATAAAGTTTTTTCCCCTAGCTATCATACCCTTAACACCTTCACTATCACACTTGACTAATCATTTTTTTGTAATTGTCCTTATCTGCTATGTTTGACTTTAACCTGCATTGTTAAAAAAAGTTTTCTTTGGCATGGTGAATGACTAAAGTTTAAAAGTTTGGTTTGAAGATGTTATCGGATATCATATTTATTTCCATCTCATGGAATGAGAGTTCTGCTTCCTTCAAGGGGCACCACTGTTGGGCTGTGCTGAGGGCATCAGTTGGCCTTTACCTGGCCCTGGATTGGACAGAGCAACTAGATATTCCATTGAATATAACACATCATGTGTTTAGTAAAGTTAGTGAGGCCATTAGGGTGTGGCTAGGAGGCAACAGGGCAGGGCAGGACTTCAAAGACAATGGGGTTTGGGAAGAAGAAAGAGGCAGTATTTCACGAACATAGTTTCCTTCTAACATGCGGTTACTTTCTTTCACTTTCCAAAGCTTTGTTTCGCTTCCAGTATTTTTTCCTAGCTTAATAGCATTTCTTGGCCTTCTAAATGTTCTATAGCAAAGCTGACAGTGTAGTTTTCCTGGGAAAATGTTTTTGTAATGGAGTAATTGCCCAATTTGACACCATATAGGTGATCCAGTGCTTTGTTTTCCATGGGAAGATGTATTTGGGTTAGGAACTTTTAACTTGGCCTGAAGAATTCTCCTTCATAATAACGGTATTAAAATATTATCATATGTACAAAAACTACCATTTACACAACATGCTAGGTTAGGAAATATTTTTGGCCTGGGGGGCATACTTTATGTGTGTGCCCTGCCTGAGAGTTGCAACAATTTGACCAGTGGTATTGCAATGTAAAATTTTGGCCAGGACCAAAATTTTCAGAGAATTTTATAATTTTTAGCAAATTTGAAGGGGGAAAATGACAACTTGCTTTTAAACATCCATTTAACTTCATAACACCCAGAAAAACAAGAAAAATCAGCTGAATTTCTTATGGGATTTTAGATTAAGGCATATATTTTATCCTCCAATCCCTATTCATCCCCCATATCAAAATTAGGTCTAAATCAGCCTCACCCTCTTTAGAAGAGTGCCATGAACCAGACATCTAGTTTGAGAGACTATATGTGATTCACAAACTTTGGTTTGTCTGGTACCATGTTAAGCCAATATTAAGCAAAACAGATTATGATTTAGTACAATATGTGAATGTAGTCATGGTTTTATTGGTCTAACTCGAGAATCTTAAAAGATACTCATGCATCTAAGTTTTCATGTTGAAGACCAAATGTCATGGCAAAGTACAATGTGTTGTGGGAAGTTGGAATAACCCTGAGGAACAGGAGGAAGAGCCACAACCAAAGCAATGGTCAGATAAATGAAATCTGAGTCTGGGACAGAAATGTAATTTGAGAAAGTGTCTCAGACAGGACTCTCCCTAGTCCTCATAAAGGTAAAGGGAGGGAGAGGGGAAGCACATTAAGACTTTCAAGATTCTGTTACTGTAATCGTATAATAAAAGAATTTATTAGCATTTTTAGCATTTGAAATTCTGATTTCCTAGTCTGGTATACCTTGAAGGGCTGACATAATGAAGTTTAATTAAACATTGTAACCTTACATATTTCATTTCACATCTGTCTGAATTCACCAGGTGTTTGAAGAATGGCTAACACCCAGGAAGTATACTCCAATAGTTAATTCATAAGCCCCCAAAGTTACCATTTGGAACTCTGGTGAGGCAGGGTTCCCCATCATTGGAAAATGATCTGTGAACTGTGTTCTACAAAATGGTTTTACAACCCTCTCTTCAGTCCTTATTGATAAACACAGAAAGGTCTGCACATTTTAGTTATCTTGCTTTTTAAAAAGATCCTTCCAGCTATGTGACATAAAGCTACCAGATCAGTGCTGCAAAAGTCCAGGGGGCCACTAGATGGCAACAAGGGGATTGCATTTTTTAATGAATCATCACCATCTAGTGGTCACTGGATTTTTTTTCAGCTTTAATCTGACAATCCTACTTTTAACAAATCTTATCGCCTAAGAACAGAATATTGCATAACATTTTTTTACAGAAATTAATATGAAGGTCATCATAATGATATAATTATGTCAGAATACATAATTAGCTTCAAAACTACTACTTATGGTTTATTTTTATATTATTTCAATGAACCTATGCTCCTAACCCCCCCAAAAAATATTGTTCCAAAAGCACTTCTATTTATATTTGTGTTTCCAGTCTCAGTTTTTACAGCTTCTCATGGCCTTTACAATTATCTCTGCTTTTTCAAACAATACATGTTATCTAAAGTTTGACTTGGATACATACCCTGTCTCATCATGCTTCTTCAAAATATGACAAAATTTTACTTTTAACAGAACAAGATAAGGCAGTGAAAAAACAGTTTCATTCCCAGAAGTGGCTGTAGATAAGGGTGAATTCACATTCAACAACATCTGATTTACTATATGTAAGACAGCTGTGTAGGAATTCTTTTCAATCTTGCATAACATCTATAGTGAGTATAAATTTCCCAATCAGTTCAAAGCAACAGTTTTTAGCTATAGTTTTAGGTAAGCCAGATGTTTTCAACTGACCCCCCCCCCCCAATTTTTTAAATGCATCTGTTTTCTACAGACCCTCCTGGTGGATGACTGTATGCTACATGTACAGAGGTAATCAAGACAAAGACCTAAGAACAATTCTTTCTTCTTGGAAATTGACCATATGATATGTTGGTTTCCTCTTTCTGAGCGTGAGGAGGACCACTGGCTTCAAAAGGAAAATCACATTCCTTCTTCTACTTCTTGCCCCCAGCATATCCCACTCTTAGAATTTTTACACACATGCAGCCTTAAGCTTGCTTGACTTGTGCACATAATATGGCCGAAAATGAAGTCAGCTTAAGAAATCTCTTTCTGGATTTTAAACCCTTCCCTCTCGTTTGGACATGATGATGACTTGCTGCCACACCATGCTTACCACACCTCTAGTGGATTCATTGATAGACATCTTCCATTGACTTCCCCTTGTACTTGACACCTTCCTGTGTAGTGTGACCACTGGAGGACCAGTAAAATAAATAAGGAAGAAAACAGCACAGTTTTACCATTCTTTCTGTTTCTTGGGCTAGAAGAGGAAAGTGGAAGAAGTCTTAGCAGTTTTATCCTGGGGAAGGGGGGGAGGGGAGGGGGAAGAGGAGGAGGAGGAGGAGGAGGCCCCCTGACAGTGAACTTGTAAAAGGAAAAGAAAAAGGAAAGAAAACACAGTTCCCCATTATGTTGGAGTTGGAAAAGGAAACTGACAGAAGTCTTGTCAATTTCACCCTGTTTATTTTTTAAAAAGTCATTTATTTAAAAATGCCCAGTCTTCACTATTCCACTGGTGGACTTGTATTTTGGTCCAGTATTTCACTGATCCACGTGAAATGAAAAAAAGAAAGTCACTAGTTAAGGTCCCATCAGAAGGAGGCCAGGCAGCCCAGCAACCCAGGACAAAATGGAGAGGATGGGGCATTCCCACCACAGCACACAGTAGCCAGTTGGAGTGCCTTCAATGAAGCAAGGGGATGCAGACAAACCAAACAATACTGCTTGTGCTGGCACAAGTGAGAAAACACTACTTTTGATGTGTTAGAAGACAAGATGGGTAAAGTTGCCTTCCCGGGGCAGGTGGCTGTTTAGAGGATAACATGGTATATTCCTGTCCTTGAGAAATAGTGTCTCATACTCACACTGGACAATCTGGTTATGCAGATCAACTCTCTAGAACAGTGTTCCTCAATCTTGGCAAATTTAAGATGTGTGGACTTCAATGGGGCGAGAAGGGATATAGCCAACCCTGGGGGTGGCTAGCACCTTGAAGAAGCTCCCCAAATCTAAAATATTTATTTTTATATAGGAAATCTTCTTGTAATGTATTTTAATTCATATTTATTCTATTTTAACTAATATTTATTGTTTTTACTGTAAACCACCCAGAGTTGCTCTGCAGTGAGATGGGCAGTGACAAATTTGAAATATAAATAAATAAATAAATATCCCAGAATTCCCCAGCCAGCATGCTGGCTGGGGAATTCTGGGAGCTGAAGTCCAGACATCTTCAAATTGCTAAGTTTGAGAAACACTCCTCTAAAAAACTCAAAATGGCACAGAGCAAATGTTAGGATCCTCTGCCACAGTACCAATGTTATTTGAATATAGGTTTGGTTTTATCTACATTTATGCTCTCCTTTTGGGCACACTGTGATGAAATTCCTCCCACTCCTCCCACAAAAGAGGGAATGCTCTCTTTCCCAATTCTGCCTTGCTAGTCTTGGAAATTTCAAAGCACTCTGTTTTAGAACTTTGAGCATATTGTATTTCTTGCTTCATTTCCACAATGAAGCAGGAAATACAATATATCAATATATCAATGTTCAGATAAAGACAGAATCATCTGCTTCTATGAAAAAATAATGAAAGTTTCAGGCCTAGAATTTTATCTCTACAGGTTGCAAATAGATTTATTTGGTCTTTCCTGCTTCTCCAAAACGATCTCGCATTAAAATCAATTGATGTATGTTTGAAAAGAAAATGTCATGTGTCTGCTATGGGGAGGAATTGCAATTATGCCAAGATAATGTGCTGAACTATAATGGATAAGCAACTTCATTTTGAATAGGCTTATGAATTATCAGTTTCCTTGATTAACATGCCTTTTCTGTTTCCTGAGAATTGTCTGCCAACTGATAATATTGTTGCAGGGTTTTCTGTGTGTGGCATCTTTGAGTTAGTTTTTGACTCCTGGCGACTGCTGGGACTAGTCCCTGAAGTTTTCTTGCTGAGGTTTTTCAGAAGTGGTTTGCCATTGCCTGCTTCCTAGGGCTGAAAGAGAGTGACTGGCCCAAGGTCACACAGCTGGCTTTGCACCTAAGGCAGGATTAGAACTCAGAGTCTCCTGGTTTCTAGCCTGATGCCTTAACCACTACACCAAACTGGCTGTCTTTGTTTTATTTGGCCCTCTCTTTTGTGGGGGGACCTTCATTTTCACATTAAAGAAAAAAATCCTTTGAAGAATTTTGCAAAGATTGACCTGTACCATAATAAGTATTTATGACTTAGGCAAACAAGGGATAAAATGATGAATTCAGATTATTCACACATACTTGTGTTTTGATGGAGGTCTAAATCTCTTGGCCCTCACTCTTGAGCACCTCACTACTTTCTGATCATAAGGGGGACGTAGAGTGTAGGTAAAGAGTGAAGAATGTACTTTGTGTTCCCTTTGCCACTCTGGCTGCTCTTTAGCTAAGAGATGGCTAATCTGTCATCACTTCTACCTGCCTTTCTTCCTAGGCGTGCATGGACAGAGAACCTGCTCTTGGACTCTTCTCCTGGCAGAATGCACTTAACTAGACAATAGGCTTTGCCTATTCCTATAACATATTTGCTGCATAAAACCTCCTTCACTAATCCTTGCTCAGGCGGTTAGATTCATGCTTTCAGAAGCACTCCAACAAATGCACACAACACTTTAACTTCCAATACATTTCTCAATCCCATATCATCCAGATCTGCTAGACCAGTGTTTCTCAACCTTGGCAACTTGAAGACATGTGGACTTCAACTCCCAGAATTCCCCAGCCAGCCTAATGGTGCTAGACTAATTCTAATAAGTCTCCCCCAAGACACTACTGTCATCTTCCTCACATTGATTGGAGATTATGGAGCCCGACTGAAGGTAAACCTTAGGCTTAGGTGGATTAGAACCTAAGACCATTTGCAGACAAAGGCAATGCTTTACCACCCACTACATCCTTTCTTCCAAAGCAAAGCTAACAATGCTTGATTTGTAGCACAGATCAGTACTGCAGATTCGACAAATTGGTGCTCTAAACCAAGCATTAAAAAGTCTGACACAGAAGATATCAATTAGTTCATGTTTAAACATTTTTTATTACAGCATTTTCGGCAACAAGACTGGAGGGACAAATTACTTCTGATCTTATAGGATTATTGTTTTGTTTTCAAAATAGAAAGACTCAAAATAGATACTGCTATTATATGAGACAGATTGAATTCACCTTATGGTTAGTTATCCGCCAAATCTTTTGCACCACGACTAAAAGACCTTCCTAAGTGATGGACTGTGACTGAACATTTTTTCAACATGAAGAATAATGATCAACTCCAAGCACAGCTGTTCAGCATTATGCTGTAGTAAAATATCCTACTTCTCTCTCCATTGCATCCCCTCTGAGTTAAATAAATGACAGATTTGGAGATTAGAAAGCACCATACATATATATTAATGTGCTATTCAGCTTCTTCAGTGAATAGCATTTAACCATCTGGAAAACTCTTTAAATTATTGTTCCGGAGAAATCCTGAGTGGAACAAAAATCAAGAGAGAAGAGACTATATGTATTCAGTCTTTGACCTATGGTCAAAGAGGCAGAAACAGCATGCTAGTGAAAAGTAAGATATTTAAGATTCTCAGGCACTGGCTACACCACAAAACCTGCCAATCACATTCTAAGTATTAAAGAATGAATTTATTCAAAAAAAAAAATGGACGCAATGAGGAATACCTCAAAATACTGTCTAAGCATTAAATAAACCAAGATGGCCAATTAGCATTTTTTTAGTCTCTGAAACAGTTCTAACTAGCCTCTGGCAATCCAGTCAAAAGTCTGCTGAACTTTCACTTACAAGAAAAACAGAATTGTTTTAAAAATGATAGGCCAAAAGGAATGCTCAATCTTCATCAGGTTATTTTCTGAAAAGGATGTGTTCCCCCCCCCCCTTAAATATCTTGCATTTTTGCATTTTGGGGGATTTTAATCAACCATGCTGATATTACTTCTATTTGACAGTGGGCCTGTCTGGATCCAAACCTGTTTGCCATATAGCTACTTACATTCACTATGATAGAGAATGATTCTCCACTTAAATTGTTTTAATTGTTTACATTTTTATGGATTTTGTAAGCCACTCAAAGTCTTCTGGAATAAGAATCTATATTAATTCAAACTAAATTAAACATCTGTAAGGGTTTATATATGATGTTCCATAAATGTCTGAATGTATCTGCCCAATAAATGTGAAAGCTTTCTTAATAAAAGGTGCTGGTTACACAAAAATGGTACAAGCTTTGCAAAATTCCATTTTTTTCTAGGTTTTTATAATGAGAAGGAAATGGCTCTCAAGAATATTGAAGACAGGCTGTTTTAAATGATAGCACCACTGATAGCAAAACTATAACACTTTGGTCTCCAAGATAAGACAGATTTCTCATAATAGGATTCTGAATTATAGCACGATTTTCTTTAATGATGCGATGGGGAATACCTGGCCAAGAGCTATACATCCTCACCATCCTCTGTCTCCAAGCGGCACTCCTTCATACTTTCCAGGCCCCTCTTCTAGGCCCTGTTTTTCTTCTGCTTTGTGTGTCTGTAGAAGAGAAATATACAGAAGACATGAGGGAACTGTGTGATGCTGGAAACTCTGCTCACAATGAACTGCAGCTCCAAACTGACTTTTTCTAATGATCAACAACTCTTCTTAGGAAAACAGGCTCTAAGGACTAATGAAATTACAGAACTAACTCAACACATCTTGCTAAGCTAAAATACAGTTCAGCATTGGGTGTTGTGATGTACTGAACAAACCATCGCTAAGAAACCCTGGATTGTGCAGGATGTAAATGTGGCAGCTTTTCTTAGTGTCCTTAAAGAGGGTAAGAAAGTAGAGAAAAATGGCAAAAGGAGAGATGATATTTGTGTTGCTCCCCAAGTGCCTTTTCTGGAGGGCGGAGGGGGGGTTAAGTCTTGAAAAAAGCAAGACTATACTTCCCTTTTCTACAAATGTGTCCACCATATTATAAATACAGACCTAATTTGCAGATTATAATAAGGTTTTACTCCCCATGATTTATTAAATGAATCACACAGATGGCTAGATTCACACAGCAAGTTATACCATAAATTATGCTTCACAATGGCTGGGTTTTAACCCAAGTCAAAACCCAACAAAGCATGGGGAAACCACGGTGTGTGAACCCAACAACTGGCTTTTATATACTTTATTTTATTAAAAATACTTACAGCTCACTTGCTAGCCAGAAGTCCTTGTAATGGATTAGCATCCATAAAATAACCCTGGTAACAGTAAATTCAAATAACATAAATAGTAGCTTGGTGATAAATCACAGCAATAACCTTCAAAGCTGTGAGACAGGAGCATTCAAGGAACAAAAGGACCGTGAGTCCTGAATGCAAAAGTAAAAAGCTAAGCTTTACCAGCACCACAAGATAAATATGGCCATAACAGCCTGGCCTCAGAGGAAGGGTATTCTAAAAGCAGGTGCCCCAAGTGAGAAGACCCTGTCCTGCATTTCTCTCTTTAACAGGATGGGTTCTCCTCCCTGGGCAAAGTCAATTCTGGAAAACTCAGATTAAATGCATTGAACAGCAACATTTTTGTGTCTCCCATTCAGCTACCCCCTAGCACCATGCCATCGCTTATGTTTGGGCTTAGTATATCCTATGAACCCATCCTCTGTGGTCTGTAAACCACAGTATACAGGTGGGCTACAAGTAGCCCAGGAGCTTTATCCAATTTACCACTCTTTTTTCAATCCCTGAAGTTGTGAAAACAAGAAGTGTGATGCCTATTCATGAGGTATAAATAGAATGTGCAGCAACACATATATTTTGGGTGATGCTGCTTTAAAAGTCTGAAAACTCTACTGCTGATCAAGAAAACTATTTCCCTCCCACCATTAACATGCTTTGGCCTCAGGATCTGACCTTTGATCACTGATCCAATCTGTCATCTTTTTCTGGTTAACAGCAGTGGGAAGGGAAGAAGGGTGCATTTTGTAATGTATACTCCTGAGCCGTGTGGTCAGCATGTTTCTTGCTACGTAACCAGCCTCAATTAAGTGCCAGGTCCTGGAAATCAGGGTCAGACCTTTCGAGCTTTCCCATCCTTACTGTTTACTCTGATGAATATCTCCCCGCCAATCTTCTGAGAAATAGCCAGATTGTTTCCTATATATTTATTTGTCTAAATTGATTGACAAGACTAAGTTCTGAAAAAGTTCGGAGCAAAAACAGGCTCTCCAGAAGGGATCTTGGTTTCATTAGGATTTCAGTCCATGTCCTTGAACAGGGGACAATTTGTCATCATTGCAACAAGCTATTGAGTAGTTCTGAACAAATGTGAGCTTTTCCCCTGAACTAATTCAGGCAGCTAATTTGCATTACTGGTGTAATGAGCTAGGTAATTGTATATTAATCATTCATTACATCAAGATGGTGGTGGTGGTGGTTGCTGCTGTCAATTGATTACATGAGCTGCATAACTTTTTGTTTGTTAAATAACATTGACTACCAGACATCCAATTAAAATATATATTCTGCTTACTACACAGGGTCTGGTAGAGATCTGCAATGGATTTTGTTCTATTTAGTTACCTTCATTAGATTGAGGATAAATTTCAAATTCTGAAATAATGTCTGAACATTAATTCAAATCAGTAAAGAATATTACATATATAAGGTTGTTCAAATCCTTTTAAAAAGGTGCTTTGGGACAAGAGGAGCAAAGGCAAAACATCTCTTTTCAGATTGTTAAAGCATCCACATATATGACCATCCACAGCCACTTTGCTTCACATTTTTCTCAGTGAATTATTTGCACAAGCCTAACATATATTAATTTTAGGGCTATACTCCGTATCATGCTAAATGGCAGTCACACAGCTAGTTCTCCCTCTCCCCCACCCATAATACTTAGAAAATCCCATAATCCCTGTTTACTCACATAATATTTAGTGTTTGGTGATATGATATCAACAACTTCCTCCATTTCTCTGATTATGTTTTTTAAAAAGAAAAGAAAAAGAAACTCCCCATTTTGTGACACCACCACCACCACCACAGCATATTACTGTTGGTCACACAGTCAGCCAGTTGTTTAGACTGGATCTGGCATTTTTATCCACCTATTGAGTCCTTCCCAAGGACCTGGGATAGGCAGATGTTGTTCAATGGTGTTAAAGGTATCATCACAGGATGTAAGCTATTCCAAGTAAAGCCGCCTTTTGCAATTGTCAATGCTGATGAGTAATATTATGATTATGATTTTATCCCACCTTTTTAAAATTTGAATATTGAGAGATGTGCTATAAAATATTCAGCAGAGGTCAAGTTATCAGTTACCAGTTGTAGCAAGCAGGGCTGCGTCCATAGGGTGATAGACTAGAGGTCTCAAACCTCCTGTACCAGAAATACTGTGGATTTGCCGCCTAACCCTGTTTGCTGCCTTGGCATAGCAGCCTGATAGTTTCTGCTGCCCCAAACCATCTTCCAAGGGGCCACCTCACTAGGCATCCTCTCCATTAACCTCCAGTATATGAGACATTGACCTATTTTTTTAGAAATAACCAGAATCACAAAGAAAGTCCTCTGTTCATTCTCTCTGGACCTCCCTTAGCCTCTACAGATAGTTTCAAAGCTGTTGGGGAGATGGTACAGCTCCCTTCTTTTCCCAGGTCAAGCACAGCAACTCCTTTCTCTGTTTCCTAGGAATTCTGCCCCTAATTTTAAAAAAAGCATAGGAGAGTCTGAGGATTCTCCCTTTGTTTTATATAACAGAATCATGCCTCCCCCAATGTTGAATCTGCTCAAGACAAAAGAATATCAATTGCTGTGAGGAGCTGGCTGTTCTCTCTGCAAATGCAGGCTGGCATCACAACCCCAGGGGATCCTAAAGTTATTCTCATAAACTATTCCTTCAAATTATAGAAACTGTAGATTTCCTACTTATAATGTTGTGTTCGTTTTATTAACATAAGCAAAAACAAACATTTTACAACACTAATAAGTAATAGACGCATATCACTTCTGCTATAGGAAAATACAGGAATTACTACCATTTATTTTTTTAATGTTATTAGGCAGCAAAATAACTGCTGCGCACAAATCTGATTGGGTGGCTGGCATCATATATTTGGGTTGCTGATTCCCATTCCTCTACAAAAGCACATTGCATTGGGTATCATTAGTGAACTTGTTGATTTACTCCTGTGATTGAACCAAATAATGAAAAGCAGATACCATGTTTCTATTATGAAGTCCTTTTGTTTAAGTCTCTTGTGTCAAAATCAATAGACCAAGTTGCAGTTATATCTTATGGTGGGTTTCTGTTCATTCCATGTGTATTTTTCCCTCCATTCCTCTACTTTCAGAATTTTACCCAGTACATTCCTTGTTTGATTTTTATAGGCCTTTGATCTTCTCAGAAATATGATCATTCCTTTGGGTTGTCATAAAGACTGAAGAAAATGATTATTGCTGACAAGATGTTCAGCTGGGGACAAATGTTCTTCATTAAGCATAAGGAGTTTTTTTTTTTCTGCTTATAAAAACAATCCTCTCACAGTCTTTCATGGAAATACCCTTATTTTTATATAGGGATATCTACACTTATAGCCTGCAGGGGACTTCAGTGATTAGGTTGTTTTCTCATCAGTCTTCTGTGTTTCATGAATCTTCATAATGTTAGTGAAATCACGATGGTTCTAATATTTCTTTGTTCCTGTAAGAATATACATAGCACCTTCGCTTGAATCTTTCTGTTAAAGCAGCAATAAACTAATGCAAAGGGGAAAAGGACAGTTGCAGAATTAAATAACAACCTTACATTTGTTTATTACATTCAAATCATGCTCTTCAGCTCGTTTAGGATTCCAACAATGGTGTACAACCAATTAGAATCTAGCAGTGAGACTCATTGAGGAAATCCTTAATGCCTCAACATTATAGACTGGTTAAAATGAGGTCAAATGCCTGAAAGAATAGGGACACGTTTATCTAATGTCCAAAACTGATAAGTGCCATAGTTAGTCAAGGTTCAAAGTTTGAGCCTTTCCACATAAAGTGGCACTGGAGCACTTTATTATTCCCAATTTGCATTCCAAACTATATCTCATTCATCCCCTACTCCAAATACACTCTAACCCATGATAGAGATTTCTCTGTTGCTTTTCTTTCTGCAGCTGCAAAAAAACAATTTGCCTCCCCATGAAAGCACATCATTAGTGGGATACTTCAAAAGTCAAGATACTTCAAAAGTCAGGATATGCTTGAGTGGTAGTCCTTCTGTTCATGTTTTCCCTAAGCCTGCATCTTTCTCCATAGCTTTCTAGCAGCAGCACCTTTCTGAGTTAATTCCACTAAGCTGGACACTAAGTGCTCCTCTGCTTCTTTCAACGATCAGCTGCCGAACAGTAAGCCGGATCCCAAAGGCTATGCATGCTTCCACTTTCTCATTGAACCAGGTTCCTCTGATTACAAATGGCTTGTACTTGGTTTAAACAGACAAACATTTTCATGCCACTAGATATTAAAGTCAAGACATTACTTGAATAAGAAATGTGAACTGATCCTAAGGCATCTCCAAAGATCCTTCCAATATTTTTTCTGTTGCTAATAATACTTGAATTTGGACAATTAGAATCACATGATAGAGGGAGAATGGGGCCATATTTGTTGGTTTCTCCCCCTTTTCACATCCCCATTGCCTGGCCCTGCTATTTTCCATATACTGTAGGAGAAGGTCTGAAGGAGAAAACCTACTGAATATGCATAGGATCTTAGTGTAACATAAAATTCTGTGCAGAATTTTATCCATGGGGAGATCCTTGCTTCAGATCTTCTCCAGGTATAAACAGTGGTGAGATCAGGCAAATATGGATGTTATAGAGAAAGCAAAGCTTGTGAACACCAGAACAACTGTGTCTTTGAAAAATGAATTCATTCTACTGTAAAACAGTATTATTACTCCACAGATTGGAAGGATATGTTTGCTAATTCTTAATCCATATTTATACCACTTGCCTAGAATGGGATATAAATCTAGTGGCTCTGATTACTTGTAACTGCAAAAAATAAGTATTTTTTAAGTACTGTCTCCTTGTGTATTAGCACTTACAATTATACATCTGGTTTTCTTATGGCTTTGAAGAAAACTATAAGCACAGAGTCAAGAGGTGAAAAGGGAGAAAATTCTTCCATTATTAAGATACTAGCTAAATTACAGGAATGAGAATTGTTTGCTAAGAAATAATTCTGGCTATAATTGAGCAGTGAGAAAGAATTATGTAGAATGTTAGAAAAAAATCAGTTTGCATCTACAGTGTTTTGATAAAATATGTGATTGATTAGACATGTTAGATAAAGCTTTATCAGTTTCAAAGTGAGGGAGATTTTTATTTATTTGAGCTGCTGCACAGAGTTGTGACTTTTGTGCTCATATTTAGCTTGTGCCTGAGCAACCTGTCATAGTCCCCAGATCAGCCATCCAGAAGAACAGAAAAAGACTTGGATGAGAAGTCTTGAATGACACTTTCTAAGCAGATATGCCCAAATTTCTTTTGGACTAAAGGTGGCCAGACTTCTGGAATTAAATTGGATAGTCAATATTCTTAAAAGTTTGCTATCCAACCATCTTCACCCTCCAGCAGACTCACCTTGTATCAGCCCTTTTTCTCTGCCATGCGTGTCTCCATTTCCATAGAACTACCATATTTGAGTTGCAAAAAGCTAGGTGAAAGAGTGGTCTATATCTGTTGCTAACATGCAGAAGTCATCTGGATTTCTGCAGCTTAGATATGGTAGCTCTACTTTCCTGAAGTCCCGTGAGGCAAGACTTAGAGGCAGTAAAAGTTCATTCAGGTATGAGACTGTCTTGACTGGGAGGCACAACAGTCTCAACAGGAAGTAATAGATACATTACTCTAGCACAGAATGGACAGACAGTAGTCTAATTTTAAAAGCTGAATGCTGGCAAGAATATTTTGCCATTTGACTAACAGCCTTTGAGGAAGAAAAGAAGTAGGAGAAGAAGCCAAGACAATAAATCTTTAAGCAAAGTGAGGCCATCACCTTAGGGAGCAGATGCTACATGTGCATTGCTTCTGCTGGAGGACTGAAACAAATTTCTATTGCCACTCCAGACAGTTTCTGTAAATCAGTGTTGTCCAAACTTGGCCACTTTAAGATGAGTGGACTTCAACTCCCAGAATTCCCCAGCCAGCATGGCTGGCTGGGGAATTCTGGGAGTTGAAGTCCACTCATCTTAAAGTGGCCAAGTTTGGACAACACTGCTGCAAATGGAATGATGACTTTCCTCTTGTTCTTAATCTTAGAGGGCAAAAGACAAAAGGAATGGATTCATCCCTTGCTCCATTCACAGAGGCTTCAGCCAACACACTGACAACCCTTAATACAGCCATCAAGAGTCTCAAAGTCTCTCCATACTTATTCTGACAAATCAGAGGAAGATTTCTATACAGTTTGTTTAAACGAAAAGAATGATCAGCAGTGTTACCAGTCCTGCCAAGAAGGGGGAAGCAGAAAGCTGAAGAAGGAATAAACATCAGCCAGTACCTAATCCGTGTGACTGAACCTTTCAGTTGTAGCCACCAAAATAGTTCTCTGAAAACAGCTATCAAGCTCTCCAAAGGAGAATGGTTAAGCCCTAAAAAAGAAAGAGCAAAGGCTCCCCAAATGTTAAACTGGAGTGGAAATGTCAAAGGGAGTTCATCATATGAACAGTCAATTGACATTAGTGCTAAGAAAATGGTGGAGATGGTATGATGGAATTATATCTTATTGTCAAAAGGCATATACCCATTTCTGTTTCCACAGAGCCATCCCCTTGTCATTGGTTGCTTTTATAAGTCAGTAAGCCAAGAGTCAAGTATCATTGTGATAGTGCTCACTTCTCCTATTTATGCTGTAAGTATCCATTTTAAGTACAGAACCACAAGCAAAGGCTACATCAAGTGGACTTAAATTAAAAATGGCACAGGGACAAACAATTTTATCTGAAAATTATGGTGTAATGTGATCACAAGTTGCATTTTTCTTTATTTGTCAAAAAAATCTCTAATTAACTGAAGGGGAAGGGACTTTGTAATTTTTCTTTCCTTCCTAAAACATCCTTAAGGCTTTTGGGCCAGCTCCTGGAGGTCACTCTCAAATTGAAATCAATGACCATAAGCATATGATAGTTTTTTAAATATTAAACATTGAGCTACTTCAAAAGTAATTGGAAATTTAAACAGGTTTTTGTTTGTTTCATGATAAATAGAAAAAAAAATATGCTGTGATTTGCCGGAAAGATTATCACAATCTGCCAACAGGTTTAATTGCACAAAAAACCCATAGTGAAGGCAAAAGCATTTTGATAAAAAATTATCTGTAGCATTTTAACCTTTTGAAAAACACACTGAGAAATCTCAAATGCTGGAGAATAACAAATGAGATAGCGTAGACTTTTTAGCAGTCCATAGTGTTCCCATTGGCAACTTCCAAAGGAACATTAATGAATTATTATAAGAGAAGCGGGCTTTCTTTTGAGGGGATTGGGGAAATACGGGGAGAGAATTCATACAATATTCCTATGATGATGTAATAAAATATAGTTTGGTCCACCAACATATTTTATTATTTAGCAATAAACAAAAACACTTAAATTCTACCAATATTCTGTTTATAAAATCACTCTTTTCACAAACTATACAGCAGGGGGCACTTGCAGACAGTTGAAAATATTTCTTGCAAGACAATAATCATTTGCCCTACAAATTTAAAAGTTTATTGGCACCTGTGGCTATCTAGGAGCTAATGACTGGCATATCATCAAGGGCTCAAGTAGATGATCAAAGTCATTTTGAAATTCAAACTGAGCACTTGCATTTCAGTAAAATTTATCCACAATTAGTAATAACTATCCACATAATAAGGATTGAGCAAAAAGCTCTCAAGCAAGCAAAGATCGTTTGTGATCGAAAAAGCATGTTTGAATCCAGTTGAGAGATACTTCACCTGTTCAAAGTGGCTTTTTAAAAAATGTATGCAACTTAAGTGTATATAAGTAATGTATAATACAGTACATATACCTGAATGTCACTTTTGAATCTGGCCTTTTGTGCCAAGGTCACTACTGCTCAAAGCATGGCTTCCAAGAACATAGATTTTGGCTATTCTTCTCAGTGCAAATCAAAAATAACTTAAATTTGAAACCAAATATTTTAAGGGCCATCTCTTTCAATACAATCCCATCCACCCACTATAGCCAACAGTAAAGTTCCTGATGTACATTCTGTCAGAGCATACCTCCCTAAAGTTGGATTAAGCCTAAGGTAGGATGTCATGTTCTTTCTTCTCCCTGTCAATCTTTTAATGTAGACTAAAGTTCTAGCTCTCTGTATACTTCCAAAAATTTATTATATAACTCTCTTATCTCATTTGTGCAATTTTGGAATTGGAGGTCTTGACCACCATCTGTACCTGTCCTGCAGTTCTTTTTCCATTTTTTTAAAATCATCAAACATCCTACAAATATCTTTTAATTATAGAGCCACCAGTTTTATGCTAATTTATTTTATTATTTCAAGAGTTCGCCTTTCTAACTCTATTCAAACAAGTATTTTACCACTAGTAGTCTCAACTGGAAGACTTTTAGAAAATTGGACTGCATATCCTAGTTCATATATTTAATTCCCCTTGTTAAGCAAACTAATTTAAATGTTAATAATTGCATAATATAACTGTTACATAGCTATATATGTAACACTAGTTTTGTTTAGTACATGAGAGAGCTAGGCATCTGTAGGGTTTTCCTTTTCCTTTCTCCTTTTTTTCCTCTTCTTGTATGTACAATAAACCAACAATAATAATAAAATGTGGTTTTCTTGGCTTTGAGTATGGTTTTAGCAATTTAAATTGTTTTTACAATTTTACAATTGTTTGGATGCTTTTTAAATATTTTGATTATAAGTCAGTGTGAATAAATTAAAGAAAAGAGGAATATAATTTTAAAAATAAATAAAGGCTTTAATTTAGGATTGTCAATCCACGTGCAACTCTGGTTTGTTTGCTTTCCTCTAAAAGTTTTAGTTCTATTTGTTTATATATACATAGCACTGGATATGTATTTTTATGATTAAATGGAAAGAATCCCAAATATATTTCACTATATTACAGTTATTACCCAGATAAGTCTGAATCTATTATAATATCATTCAATCTTGCAGGTGTTGCTGCAAAACAAAAACACATTTAGAAACCACATACTTCCTTGCATACTGTGGAAAACTGGCTTGAGTATTTTCTCCTTTGGCAGTGACTGAAAGCTTCAGCTAGAGTTAAGGCATTTGTGTTGTTGCCCATTCCAGAAATGTTTCCTATCTGGAAGAAAATCAGGCAAGCAATGCTGTAATATGACATTGATGCTTTCCAGTTCCAAACAAGCTTTCTGAAAGCTTCCATTAATTTCTCCTCCTGAATAGTGACTAAGATGCTTGTGAAGTTTCACCAAGAAGTATCTCCTAAAACCCTTTACTTTAGTCCATTGAATAATACAATTCACTGGGCATCACATTTCCAGAAGGACATTGACAGATTAGAATAGGTTTAGAGGAGGGTGACAATATTGACACAGAGTCTTGGGATATGAGGACATGTTGAAGGAACATGCAATGTCCAGTCTGGAGAAAAGGCTAAAGAGAAAGATGATATCAGAGTATAGGTACATAAAAAGATACTTAGGGAAGATGGCAGGTATCGTTTTCTATTGCCACAGAAAGTAGGACCAAAAATGATGGATATAAATTGCAGCTACCTAGATTTTGTTTAAATATATGGAAAAACTTCTTGGGTGTAAGATCTGTATAACAGTGAAACAGAACACATGCAGAAGCATTAAGAAGAGGTTGAGCACCTACCTCTCAAGAGTAGTGTCATTGGTTTCCTTGCACAATGCAAAGGGTTGAACTGGATAATCCTTAAGCTTCTTTTCAACTCCACAATTCTATGATTCTATGAAATGCTTGGGAAAAAAACTGAGACCCTGATATTCTGATCATGTGAATCAATGAGGACAACAGGACTCAATGCTACAGATTACTTAGAGACTTCTGTAGCAGCAGTTTTGTTCAGCAAACATTGGGCTGGATCCACTTATTCAAGTAGGGGATGGGGAGGTGACAAATATATAATGACAGGATTATGAATGTTGTTGCATGTCACTTTTCAAACTTTGCTGACTTATTTAGGGCCAAGGCTGGGCCTGGAGAAAGTTTTTAATCTTTTTTAAACTAAAACTGGGGTAGATATTGCTGAAGATTTAAATACAAATTACAATTTCACAAAACTTTTTCTGGCTTGTGGTGCATTAGAAAAGGGTGGCTTTGAAAACTGGAATAAGACAAAAATCATCCAAAAAAAAAAAAAAAACTGAATGATTCACAAGAGGACACCAATTTGCATACACTGATCTACCTGAATAGAGGTAACAGAGAAATAATTATTATAGAGAGGAAATACAGTGGGGAAATTAGCAACCATGTACAGTAACCTGTATGCCTGAGCAGTCTTCTATTGGAATGAATTAGTGATGGGGAACTTCAAGACCTCTGCTCCCTTCGCAGGGAGGTGGGAAAGTACTAGAAGTAGGAAGGGCAGGAAAGTATTAGAAAAAGACTCACACTCCCCCATCCCCACCCCCAACTTTCTGGGGTACAAGAAGAAGGGAAGGGGAAATGCACTCACACTTTCAGCTACAATAGCCTATCTCAATAAAGTACAGTTTTAGTCTTCGTGTAGAGTCGGTTTTTCTGATCTGGTCTACCTCATAGGGTTACCTCAATCTTACAAGTCTGCCTGTGTTTCCCATTCCTTCCTTGGGGTTAATGCATGCTTCTGCACCTGTTGTTGTTGATGTTGTCCTAACAGCTTCTGGATGCTTCTCCAAAGTCATCTCCATGGCTCCCTGAAAAAGGCTAAGCCTAAGCCAGATACTGAAGGAGACCAAAGGAAGATCAGCAGCTGAAATGGAGCATTGGGGACAGCTAAATTTTGGCACTGGCCAACCAGGCAGTGGCCCAACATTAGGATACCCAGGCAGGTGAAGGCATTTGGGGACATCAGGGCAAACAAGCCAGGTGGAAGGAAGGCAGCAGGAAGGCAGCCTAAGGGACTAGCCACACCAACAACCTGAATCAACCAGTGGCAGCAGGAGCTTCCAGAAGAGCCCTGCTTCAAGTAATATCATCCCTCTACTCCAGTGTTTTTCAGCCTTGACAACCTTAAGATGTATGGACTTCAGCTCCCAGAATTCCCCAGCCAGCACAGTGCTCTACACAGTGCACCTGTTGCCAGAGACTACACAAGTGATTGTGGGGCAGTGTGGATCAGTGATGGCAGGCACAGGCTGAAAACCCAACAACATAAGGGAAAGGCTTACATTATAGTTAAAGCAAGATAAAAGTAGAATAGGAGTACAGGAATTGAAGAACCTAGAATTACAATTTTAGAATTGTAGATAAATAATAGGAAGCACAGAATAAAAAATAAGCTAAGATGGGAATATAGAAAATAAGAAGAAATAGAAAATGAGATGTATTTATTTATTATTTACAAGTGTTTTATGTCACTCAGTCAAAATAAATCTAAGCAGCTTACAAAAGCAATAAACCCAAAATAACCATAAAAAATACAAATAAAATTAACCATAAAAATTACAAATTAATATCCACAATTCAAATTTATAATAACACACAGTCATCATCCTTTTAGGTATTTAAATCTCAGCCTTAAATGGCTGCCTGAACAATTAGAAACAAAATAGTTGGGATAATTTCTGGAAATAAGGAAAGGGAAATAAAATTCTAGTGTTATAAAGAATATTTGCTTTCCTAATAAAATCCCATTTGTAAGGGCATTGTGAATCTTCACACATCTGACTGGTGTAACTTCGTACAAGCTGATCCTACAACAAAGGGAAAACTATTAAATGACACTTTTGTCAAACTTCCAATAATTTCATAGGGAAAAAAAAATCTTAGATGTCAAATAACTGGACAGAAGATGAAGTTATAAATCTTGACACTTAAGCAGCTCTTATGTCCTACAGTGCAAAGAATTTGTCCTAGGATATGCTATTCCATTAGAACCAGATAACAAACTAGAAAAAAACTAATTTAGTTCCCATGTGCATCAGCATGCCTTATAGATCCAGATGTTTTCAATCAAGTTGAGTACATAGTCTGAATAGTAAAAAGGCAATTAGGCTGGAACTTAGGCTGTGTGAAATGCTGGGTATATGAAACTGGGTCAGGAATCACAGATAAATAGTTTAGGGAAAGCATATGTTCAGTTCTAAATTAACTTTTAAATATATTTTAATATGTATTACTAAACTGTATCTTTTGTGAAAAGCAAAAATGAAGGTGACTGGCATGGAAACCTATTCAATTTTTCACTGGAAGATGCAGCTCCAGGACCCACAGATCCAGCTTCTGCAAACCTCTGTTAGCAGAGAATTTACTATTGTACATTAAGATTAGCAGAAACTAGATCTGTGACCCTGGAGCTGCGCCATCCAGTGAAAAAATGAATGGTTAGGCAACCAAATCTATAACCACATTAAATGATATGGCTAGATTTTTAAAGATTTATAACCTGACTTTTGTAGTCTAAATTCACTATACTAAAAGAGTATAGTGAACTACTGGAACATTGGTTTTATTAGTTCTGTATATTTTAGTACAAAAAAAGATGATTTAAATATTACTACTTGGACCTAAACTGAATTGTGATCTAGAAATATAAAAAATTAACTGCTAAGTTATATAGTTTCAGTCTTTCTTTAGTCACACCTTACACATACAGCTTATGGTTGGGGTATACGCAGGTACCCTGGATCCAATTGTAAGATTTCTTTTGCTTTTTTGTGCCTTCAAGTCCCTGCAATTTTCTTGGCCACCTTTGCAGAAGTGGCTTGCCACTGCCTGCTTCTTAGGGCTGAGAGAGTGACTTAGTCCAAAGTTACCCAACTGGCTTCATGGTAGGACTAGAACTCACAGTCCCCCAGTGTCTAGCCCAGTGCATGTAATGACTGTACCAAACTGGCTCTCCTTATAAGATGTCACATATGGATTAATTGGATCCATCCAATGAAGGTGGCAAAACAGTATAATCCTAATGTGATAAATAATCTTGCATAAGTGTAGGAGCAGTCACTATCCCCACCTGTACTATATAAATGCTGGTTTAATAAATTGCCTTAAGACCACGGTGTCTGTAAATACTTCAAGATTAGAGGGAAAGGCTCAGACTGGTGTGCTAGGAAAGTGACATTTCTTCCCTTACAACCACCCCCTATCTCATATACTAAACAGCGCGTCTGTTTTGCAGCAATACCTGTAGAAGCTCATTCAACTTTCTGCAGCTGACACAACCAGGGACCTCTATTAATTTAAAAGAAATAAGAGAAAGTAAGTTCAGATGTGAAGTTAAACCTAGTTGCATGCAGTAAATATTTCCTAGATATGAGGTCACACAAAAAAATGTGAGGTTTATGGCGGACTGGACACCTCTAAAGAAGCAGAGATGGCACAGTGGTGGCGACTGGTGGCCAGGCGAATTCTGGCGGGCAAAGCCTCTCCAGATAAGGGGAGACTGAGAGATCACTCACCTGCACCCCTGGTGGCTGTTCCTCATGAGGAGACCATGGGAATCAAAGGTCCTTACAGTCTTCTTGTGAGCAGAGTGGTCGGGGGACAAGGGAGAGTCAGCATGCTCACAACCACAGAATGGAATTGCATTTTAAAATTATTTTTAAATTGTCAACACAAAGGATACATCCATTGTTTAAAAAGGAAAATGCATCTTTTACAGAGAAGGCATGTTTGTAGGTTTTGTTTTTCTATTAATATTTTGTTATTTTACATTCATGCTGGCATTTGTTCATCAATAAAAAACATCCCTTATGGGAAAGAAATTAAACTTCATGGACATAACCTAATACACAATGAAAAAGAAATAAAGGGTTGGGTTTTTTCCCTCCATCACCTGTCACCAATATCTCTAAAATATGAAATAATGGGTGCCATTTCTATCAGTCCTCTTTACTCTATAGCCTGTATAGCTAGAGTTCAGCTACAGTCATTCCAATTCATAAGAGAATGAGTCAAGAATGATCCAGCAAATTTTAGCCCAATTAGCCTTCTGAGCATTATGTGTAACTTATATGCTAGGTAATGTACTGGAAATTGCTAGAAAGGATTCAACAAGAAACTGTTTTAGTTGATAAGCAGGCAGAATTTAAGGCAGAAAGTTAGATTAATGCATTGTTTTGTACCACCTGATGCAAAAACATCTTTTTAAACCCAAAGGAGCAATTTATGTAGTTTCTTTGACTTGAAATCAGCAGTCAACCTTATTTTGAAGAATAAACTTTACTTTAATAAAGAAATAAAGCATTCCTCCTTGGAATGCTGGCTAGGGTTATTAACATATAGTGTATATGAACATATATCCTTATAAAATACAGTACAATGATTTAGGTTTTATGTCTACCCCCATATTAATCTCGAGGAGGTGTAAAGTGGGATGCATTATCTTTTATTTCACATTTACATTTATTTCCTAGTTGAGTTATACTTCTAAAGATTTTCAACCATTTAAATTGGCCTGTAGACATCTTTCTTTGCTTTTCTGCACTGATAATGGGGTGGTCCTCTCATCCCAGTGGATACAGACTATTTTGGGCATTCTTTACCTACTTTGCTGATAAGAAATTAAAAATTAATTATCAGTAAACTAAGATCATGCACTTCTCAAAGAGTCCCCCTAAAAGTGGGGATCCTAATAGAACAAGTGAGTATCTTTATGGACCTGAAAGTTGTGCTTCAGACTTCCGGGACAGCAACTCCTAATAGAGCACAGAAGCTAGAGTGCTAATGCTATTTTGAGATTTTTCTGTTCAGGGGGGAAATATTTTATCTCAATTACACTCAGAATGTTTCAGGCAAGAGCTACGACCTAGCTTTTGTATGGTGCGTGCATGTGCCTTTCAAAACTATTCTCCATTAGAAAGACTGCAAACGAGATTTCTAGGTGCAATTTCTTTGTTACCCCTGAGTGCACCAAATAATCTAATGTACATTGAGTGGGACCGTAATGAGCTAAGCCTAAAATCTGGATGACTTTCAGTTAGTTAATTATTGTTCTAATTGGCAGGAAATGGTGGAAGAGAAACTTCATGAAAACAGACTCACTCCTGAGTTTGTAGCTACAGGGGGGATTCTATAAGCTTATGTCAACAATAGGACAAAGAATAATGGATAATGATTATCAGTAATATTCAGTGAAAACTCATTTTAGGTGTCCGTAATTTCCAAAAGTTCCATGTCACTGCACGCAAACTCCCTTTCATCAAGGTCTGAAAAACTGAGGCTACGATGTACTACCAGGGAGACACCTGTCTGCAGATTCTCTAACTTAATGATCTCTGATCAGAGGATGGCTGTTATAATGTTCCTTCTGCCCTATTGTCACGTTTGCTTGTCTGGATAAAAAGAGCACATTTAAATAAATTTATAGGGCTCATCCTCTATATCCCTTTGACACTCCCCCCACCCCCCCAATGCAGTTGATGACTCAGCTGGGATGGAAACTGCTGCCCCGTTGTCCACTTAAGGCTGCTGCCACCACTCTACTCCAGTCACTGGGCTGTGCCCTCTGTGACCATTTTGACTTGGGCTATAGTAGAGACCAGGCAACTGGATTCTACAGAGGCATCTGCCCACTTATAATGCCTGACTGGTACTTTCCAAAGGCTTGTGAGGTCTTATATAGCAAGCACTAGGTTTAAAGGCGAAGAAAAGCTCAGGATCCACACAATATTTGCAGTGGGGAAAGAAGGTGCCTGCTGACTTTACCCAGCTCAGAAGACTGTTGCTTCTAGGCTGGGAAAAAGCAACATGGAACATCCTTTCTGCTGTAACCACAGTGCACAAAGCCCAGCCGGTTCATTTGAGCCTTTCCCTCAGCTTGCTGCCATCACTCTCCAAAGTTTGCCTGTCTGCCTTCCCCTCCCTGGTGGTCCCAAAGCCAGCACATACTGTGGCACAAGAGGCAGAAATTCCCACGTGTGCATGCACACACACATTTAAAATACAGTATTAACTAAGTTGTTATTTTCTGCTTTTTCCAGAGATCCCCAAATCTGTTGCTTGAGTATAGGAACTCGTACATGCAGGAATATCAACCTTCTGGATTGCTTGCTTCCGCAAGATTTCAGCTCCTATTCCTGACCCATCACCACTCCTCCTCCCCCAGATACCCAGGTGGAAGGGGCCGGTCTTGCGGCAAGCCAGGGGGAGCCCTGTAGGTCCCCAACCTCTCTCAGGCTCCTCCATGCAGCACTGGAGGTTTAATTGCGCTTTTCGGTGGAAAATATCCGTGATCAGCTTCAGTCTGTCTCGGCAGCATGCTGACAGCAAGACGGTGTGTTCCCTGCAAGAGTTAAATAAGCCAACTGGGAGCAGGGGCACGGAAGACCCTAGGTCTGCAACTGGCCGGGTTATGCTTGTTGTGCGAATGCAGTCATTCGGTACTGCAAAACTTTCGTGACACCCAAGAAAGCACCGCCAAGCAGCGCCATCCTCGCTTGTTTGTTCGGAAAAAAGCCCCAGGATCCTCATTCCCAGCGCCAACGGGATTTCACAGCCTTCTTTCCGCTCAGGGTCTCTCGAGAACGACCCTCCCTCGGACGCCAGAACTTTGAGGACGCCACCGAGGTCGCCTCCTCCCGCACTCCTAGAGAAGCCGGAAGCAGATTCTTTCTCGAGCCGGATGTAGGTGGGCTGTAGGGAGCGACGGCCGCGATGAAGCCGGCGGTGGACGAAATGTTTCCCGAGGGCGCGGGGCCCTACGTGGACCTTGACGAGGTGAGGTAGCGGCAGCGGCAGCGGCAGGGAAAGGCATCCCGGGCAGGGATATTTTCTCCCCCGTCCTCGGGAGTGGGATTGCGCGACGTCCTTGGAGGGAAACGGGCGGCGCTGTATGTTCTGATCCGTGGTCCCTTGTGTGTTGTCAGTAAATTAGGGCAACATTGCTTTGTCCCGGAGGACAAAAAACTACAGTTCCCACCCTCCACTCCTGGTGTCTGGCTGGGGAGGCTGAACGAGGGAGGGTGGGCAGATTGGATGCTTCACAAGAGCGTACTTATCTTTACGTTTTAAAGAGCTGATTGAGAGAGAAAGTTTGTTTCTGTGACGGAAAGGGCAAGATTATTTGGGGGGTCGTTTTTATTCTAATCTGTTTTATGTTTATCTGCCATCCCGCCACCATGCTTGTGCTTTTTACATGAATGAGATTTTTGAGAGGAGAAAGAAATGCTGTACAAGCATTGGAAGGCAAACGTAGCTTCCATCTTTTAATGTTAGTCCTAACATCTTAATTCAATAGTATTTTTTTAAAAATGAGAGAAAGAAAATAGGAAGACAGGTGTCTTTATAAGAAATTAGCTACTAAAATTATCAGGGCACTCTGTCATAAACGTAAAATGAACAAAAACATTCACAAACTAAAGTAGCATAAAATATGTAGTAATTCTTTTAAAATAAGATACAGTTAAAAAGAAATTTGGGAGATTTTTTAAAGAATTTTGTAAGATGCCATCTATAAACATTCCAGGAGAATCTCTAATTTTTTAGAATTTCTCTGGCTGTCTATTTATCAGGCTGGCTTTGACTGATTTTGTTGGCTTTTAATTTTTGAATTTGACCATTCAAAACTCATTTTTTGTTGCTTCTCTTCTCCTGTTTTCCAGACCTCCATTATACCTAACAGGAATTTATGTGTAGTTTTCCTCAATTATTTTTTCTCTTTGATTTTAAAAACTACAACATGGGGGTCAAGTCTGGCTAAATTATTATGCTAGATTTTGGTGAGCAAGTAGAAAGTAGAAACTAAAGAACTGTAAATGTAAAATTAAAATTATAGGATATATACAGGTCAAATAATTATTACAAGAATAAGTTGATACAGATGATAAAATAGTTCTTTTTCAGGCTGGAGGAAGTACAGGTTTATTGATGGATCTAGCAGCTAATGAAAAAGCAGTACATGCAGACTTCTTTAATAGTAAGTGTTAAATTTTATTTTAAACCAGGCATGTTTATTTTAGTCATTGCTGTGTTTCTTAAAATATTATTTCTTAGTGTCATTACTAGAAATATAGTTAAAAGTAAAAACATATCAGAAGAACATCATATCTGTGGAAGAATGGGAATGTTAAGCCTGCAAGAGTGTCAAGCAAATGATGCCCAATCACTAGAACTATTTTCTTTACTTATCAGGGGCTATTGGATACATAAGTTTTTTAAGCATTACCATCAAATGCATTGTCTGTTAAGCAGAAAACCTTGGGAAATCCTTCTGCTTCATAATAGTAGTGTACACAGAATATATGTGTATCCTTCAAACTGTGCAATAGCTCAGTAGCAGTCAAGACCAAAACAGTTTAATTCTGGTAAGTGCCACTGTCAAGGGAGAAGAATAATCAGTGTCTGTCCAAATAATTACATGCTATGGTGTAGAACCAGAAATGATTTCCTGATAACTTAGGGAAACTACAAACATTTAGCCTGAATGTGTAACTGAAGTAAGGAAACCATTGCATGCTGAATGAGTAAAGTGAAGTGATAGCTTATGCCAGACTACCATAACACTCTGTAGTCAAGATTATCCTGATTTTGTAAAGTGGACAACCAATGGCCTCTGATCTGTGCACAGCGAAAGGCTGTCCAACCCTGCTGTAAAACAAGTTAGGTATAGGAGAAATAAGTTTTTCATAATCAATCCCTTAGCATGTTAAAATAACTCACTGAGTTGCATGGTGTGAACTATACTCAAAAAGATCAACTTTACCTTACATAATGGCCTTTCCATTTTCAGTAGAATTTCTTGTGAACTTGTTAAATGGATTTCAAGATTTTTTTTCCAGAATGAGGAATAAGTTTTGTATTATTATTAAACTATATTTACTAAATCTGGGTTGCAAAAATCCAAACAACAGCAAAAAGATGCAAAAAACCTCTTTGCTGACATTTAGTGGTAAGCCTGATTTTTGTAGTTTAGATCCCATAGACCAAACTGAACTATTCAGTTATTTACTTTTCTTTACATCAGAACAATGAACATGTATTTACCTCTATGTGATATTCATTTATTATCCTTTTAGATTTTGAAGATATGTTTGACGACGATGATATCCAGTGAAATGTGTCTTCCAGCTGTGCGGTGCTCATTATTTATATTTCTTGTAGATGCTATGTTCTAAACAAAAAGGAAATGTGAATGTAGTCACTAAGACATGAAAGCATTATGAAATGGCTAAAGATGGATGAAGAGAATTGTGAAGCTCATTTCTATTAGGATTTGTTTAGATGTGGAATTCTGCAGGCTTGCTTCAATAAAATCTAAATAAATATTTAATTTTGAAAAAAAATGGCTTGTTTTTCAATTAGATCACTCTAAAATTTGGCTTAGAAAAGACAAGTTGTAATTATATTATCTCCCCACATAGAAAAAACTCACATGTTCATAGCCCAACAATCTGTAATTCTACTGACAGATGAATGGACTGGAATCTGCCTTCATTCCGTTCTGCAATTTGAAGGCATTTCATATATGGCTATGATTATTTTTCTTTAGCATTATTAAGGAATTGTATCCACATTTTACAGTACATTATTTTATTTATACAGTTTTTCTGTCCGCCCTTCATGAAACTATTCCAGGGAACTTTAAAAAATATATATTGTGATAATACAATACATAGAAAAAAAGATCAGTGTGAATAATATCCTAGATTTCTGTCTTACAACTCTATATGTTCTATATCTATAAACTTTATAATTTCTATAAACTTTAAAAGGCCTAGAAGAAAAGAATTATTTTCACATAGTGCCGAAATGAAAACTAGCCAGTATTGGTACTAATCTGACTCCCATAATACAATGTTTCACATCTAGGGTGCAAAAAAGAGAATTTCCCATTAGTAGCTATCCCACTTGTTTGTGTTTTTTACTGCAAGAATTGAGGATGGGAATGTTCAACATTATGATCATAAATTCAGTGTTCATAAGTTACACTTATAAGAATCAGTTGATCCTTGACTTAACTCCTCACATGCCTCCAACAGAGCAACCAAATATAATATATAACATCTAGTAACCTCAGGATTGTTCAGCCCCTACCTGGTCCACTGCCATTGTTGAGAATGATAAACCCTTTACTTATATTTTTACTCCATATAATCTCTTAAAACTGCAGATAATTTCACTTAAAACAGAAGAGTCAAGCTGGAATAATTATCAAGAATTGCATCGGATGGAAAGAGTCTGAAAGAATCGGAAGAATCATGGAGGCAGCTGCATGGTCTTTGAACATCTTGTCTTTCCTGACTGCCAACTTAGCTAGAGAACCCAGTATTCTTGGTCCATGAAAAAACTCTTGGAGAATGAATAAGCTTTCTTTAAGAGTCTGTTTGGCTTTTTGCCATCCCATCAGTCTTTCTAATGCAGCTTGCTCTAATTTCTATTCCTTCTTCACCAGCATTTCCAAACATGTTACATATTCTTTATGGACTACTCTGAATCTTTCCTTCAAAATAAGATATTGTTTAGATGACTGTTTCAATTGTCTCACATTTTTTCTTAGCTTCTAAGGAAAGTGCCTATATTTGGGGCATTTTTGAAGATTCATGTGGCACATCAGACTACTAATATCTTGTTCATTCCCTCCTTTCTTTTATATTAATCCCTGAGAAGTAGGATGAAGTGCTAATACTGTAACAATAAAATCAGAACAGCAGTGATGAGTCTGAAAGTAAATTAACTGAAGATAGGAAAGGCATGAAATTATTTGATTGATTGTCATATGTTGCATTTCAGTAATATAATCAATGTGAGGTATTAAAATGTGAATGCCACAAACTAACTATGAAGCCCTCCTCAGATCATTTTACCCAAATAAACATGTCACAGAATAAGTCTGAGAGCAATGCTTCTACAGTATCCTTACCCATAAACTCAAAAACATTTTAGAAGTCTAAGCCCAGCTTGGTTCCTCGTAATATCATGGAGATGTCCATGTAATTTTTTTTTTTCACAATGATACAGAAGTGGTTTGCCATTTCCTTTTTCCTGGATTATTTTTCAGGAAATAGGCACTCTACAGTGCCAGAATTCAGCATTTCATCTAATGTGATTTTCCTTTTAGAATGAGTAAAAAACAGAACCAGTTCATAATGTACTACAAGCAGTGGGAAAAATGAAGAGTAAGCAGTAGAACTGGATGGCTGCAGGCAGCTAATGACTATCGTGGACCTTATAGTATGAATTTGTAGTGAAACCAACTTATTTTTTATTTTTTTTAAAAAAACCTTTCTTTGTTATTTTCCCATGCCTTTTAAACTTCTAATTTTAAACATGTTTAAAATAAAAAGTAAGGTATAAAGTTTGATGTACTTTTAAATTAAATTTCAATTCATTCATCCATTCCTGTTGATTTTTAAACTATAGCTAGAGTCCATGTCTTTATCTTTTTCTGAATCAGTTCTCCCAATTTGAATGTTTGACAGAAAGCAGGGGTTGGGAGGCTGTGGCCCTCCAGTTCTTTCACTAAAATTTCCATCATCCCTGACAGTAGCTGCTGTGGGCTGAATCCAACAACTGAAGGGCCACAGTTTCTCAACTTCTATTGCTAGATAGATAAGTAAATAAGCATCATTTATTTAAAATAACAAAAATAATCTGGGACAGAAGGCAGAATCTCAGCTGGTACAGTTTGTCTTGTCCTAGTACAGTATTATGATGAAGATGTACTTTCAGAAATGTGTGCCTTTCTTTGCATGATTTTTAAGAATGGAAGAACTCTGCTTGAAGCTATTCTGTGCCAGATTTCCGTAGCCTGGCATACTTGAGATGTATGATCCAGCATTTACAACCAGTACAGCCATGCTGGTTATGGATGGAAGTTTTGTCATGAGTGCAGAGAGCAAGATGAGCACTCCTGCATTAGACAACTACAAATACTTTGATTTAAAAGGGGGTGCTATTTAGTTGAAAGCCTGATTTATAGAATGGTAAGTACAACCATAAAAAAATAGTCTAAAGTTCTCAGGCCCTGTAAGAACTTACACTGATGCTTCTGTATCATTTTAAGGTATAGAATCATTCCACCAAGTACATGTTTTCCCATTCTAATGCTGCTATGGCTAGAAAGAATTGGATTCCCTTACTAATATATCTTTGAAAGGGGCATAAACTCTTCTCAGAGTCTGGCCCTGGTCACTCTAAGATGGGTATACAACTTATTGTTTAAACCCAGCATATTGCCACATGACCACTGAAGATTTGACAGCATACTTTGGAGACTGAAGGATGAAGCTTTAAAAGAGTTACATTTCAATTTAAGACTGGTAAAATTAACAATGTGATTGCAGCTTAAAATTTATATTTGTTGGTTTGTCCTTGCTTACCAACTACTTTGAATGAATCTCTACACATCTCACACAAAGATCAAGAGTGGCTTTTGATGTGACCTAAGATATCAACTTGATTTGGCACGCAGTGAGCATGCTATATGTGTTTCTCATGTCTGCATATTGTAAGGCAAGATAAATTGTAATCTGAAAATACTATTCTGTTATATATAGTTTCTCACTAATTATTCCTGCAGCTAATCACATTGTCTTATGCAAAAGACCCTTAGTAGGACCTTTGTATGGAATTAACAAAAGTGAAAATCTTACTCCATTAGTGCTGATTTCCATGAAATCAGAATCAAATCTTGTTTATATACATCTGATCCCACACACTGCAGGCCTTTGATAGGACTATTAGATCTGAGGTGCGAAAATCCAAGTGACCACTGCTGCCATGTATTGGTCATCTGGATTTTTGCTGCTGAAATCTGGTAGCCTTACTTTTGAACAGTCCTTTGAAATAGGTATGCTGAAGGATGCATGGCCTTAATAATTGCTGGAGTCATATATTGTTCTTGCTTATTTGTTTATTTATTTATTCATTCATTCAACAAAAGTTTTGCCCCACCCAATCTGGACAGATTCTGGATGGCACACAACAAGAACAAATGCATAAAGAAAAATAATCCATTAATCCTAAAGCATATAGTTGTATAAACTCAGCCATTGTAGTTTGTAAACCATGGTTAAATGCCTTAATATCCTAGTCCCCAAGGTGGCATCTATGGGCACCAGTTGTTCAGCCAGGCTTCCTGCCACACCTCCCTTTTTACAGATCAATGATAGATGAGAGAGAGGGAGAGAGCACAAATGGGAGAAGGTCTTCAACTGGTTTTGCACCCCCAGTATTTAGAAAACAGAACTGGCTTCCTATTTGCTTCCAAGTACAATTCAAACTGCTGGTTTTAACCTTTGAAACTCGACATGGCTGCCACTGAAGTACTCACAGGACAGCTTCCTCCAGCTGGTCTCAACCCACCTGACATATTTCTCCCACTAGTGATGCCTCATTTCGTGAAGTGAGGGTGGTGGAGACTCATAGGTGATGTTTTTCCATGGGGGCATCTGCCCTTTGGAACTGCTCCCCCATCCCCCAAAATTTCAATCTGCCCCTATGCTGTTGGTTTTCCATAAGCAATTAAAAACAGAGCTTTTTCAGAAAGACTTTGATATGTGAGCTTGCATTATCTGTTGCAGCACTGTATATGTTAGGTTTCTTTTATTATTTTGTTCTGTTTAATTGTTGTGCAGTAGATGTTCGTAATTTGTACTGACAGATGTTGTAAGCAGCCAAGAGTCTGTGGAAGCAAGATAATGTATTAGTAATAATGATTTCATTTTGAGTAAGTCTGCCCAGAGATGAACTTCAATTAACCTTCTCTGCTTTACAACTGCCTTAACCACACGAGTGCCCAGAACTGGTCTTCAACTGGTTTTGAGGAAGAATGTTTATATTGTAATCACGTGCAACAGATTTTTCATAATCGTGCCAGTGAATGTGCAAGTGTTCTTGATATAACATTTTTGAATTATGCATGCTCAAATATATGCTAATCCGCTAATGAATAATATATATTCAGTCCTTATATAAATGGAAACTTCTATGATATCAACTGTGAGCTGTGTCATTGAAATTCTGCATCAGCCTATACTCCCTTAATGCCAAGTAAAACAATTTGCTGCAGCCAACTATCTCTGTTGCCTTCCTGGGAATTGGACAAAATGTCCAAGAATGCCTCTGAGTCCCAAATGCGCTTCGTAAGTCCAGTGTTTTATTTGGATGTATTTAGACTGGTCTAGAAAAAAGTCAAAATTAAGCAATCGTGTTAGGAGAAGCGCTAGGTTTGGGTAGTGTTCGGTTCAATTGAAACTTTGTAACTAGATGTATCCCCCATGGCAGCTATCTTGTGAATGGGCAAACCCTTCACGCAGCAATTTTGCGAGAGCATCTCTATGATATTCTCAACATTTCACATGTTTCCAGCTGGCCAAAAAGTTGAAGACCCTGATTTAGGATACTACATGAATCCAGTGAATTGCAGTTTAGTCAACAAGCCATGTTTTTAATAGTTATGGTGAGCACGTGCACCCTGTGTTTTTCTGGAAATAGTTTTTAAGATTCCAAGCTTTTTAAATAGTCTTGTTAAATGTCACATTGAAGCCAGAAGTGTTGAAGACATCTGTTATAACTCTCAGTAGGCCCCACCAGCATAGGCAGTGATAAGGAATATTAGGAATTCTAATGCAGCATCTCGAGGGCCACAGGTTCTCTTTGCCTCCTTTAAGCCTCTACTGCTCAACCTGCTGCTTTATAAAAACATATTACTCTTCAATGTTTTTATTATATCATGTTTTTCCATAGCCTCATGAGTACTCTGCTTTATAAGGGAACTAATAAATATAAATGAAAGAATATCTAAATAAGCAGCCAAGCTTGAGCTAAGGAGGAAAATTCTAGGAACTTTAGGCAATTATTCATCCAGGAATTGTACTTCTCTGTCAAATGCAAGATGACAGGCAGACCAGCCTCTTTGCTGTTAATTTGATTGCAAGACCTTTTCCTGGGGTTCTGTCAAAGTATTGATTGCCCTCCACTGCACAAGCAGCTCTGAACAGACAGATCCAACCGCGATAGAAAACAGTTCTCTGAAGCGGAACTGTATCATGCTATCACCAAGCAAGATTCCTGCTGTACAAAGGAATTGGGGGTAGCAATTAGAACATTCTTTTTGGGGCTCCCCACTGAGGGATGATTAAAAACCCTGGTGCTGAGAGGCAGGTAGGTCAGGCTGTGAGAAGAAAGGCTAAGTCCATATGTTTCCTTTTCATTCTGGTGGAGAAAACACTAGGAAAGGGGTCTTCTACCTCAGCCAGATGGATGTAATCTACTTATAATTGGTCACTGGTCCAGTCACAGATTCAGAATGCAGCTGGAGACCAGAGTGCTGTGCTTGCACACTTTAAAGTGATCTTACCATTGGTATGGTGCAATCAATATATTGCCTAGGTTTAGACATGATACTAGGCCATAGTTTACTTAATTGTGGTTCATTGAATAAGCCATAACAAACAGGGTCCACACAACATATTAAGATATAACCGACCTAATTATGTTATGGCTTGATATGGTGTGACACGTGAACTTAGGTAGGATGTGGGGAATCTTTTGTTTAATGTCAAAACAGTTATAATAAAATGAATATAATGAAATATTACTTTTTCAGATATTATAATGCCCTTTTTTGCCTTACGTTTTGCACCAGATTAAGACAGGACAGGACATTAAATAAATCAGTCTTCCCTAAACTATGTCACCCCCATATAATCAGCCTTCAGACCCAGAATGGCCATATTGGCTGAAAGTTTTGGGAGGAAGTTCACATATTTGGAAGATAACAGAGTGGAGAAAGCTGTAATTGAGAAACCATCTTTCTCCAACTTGGTACAACAGATCTCATCTACCCAAGTGATTATACTGAGGATGATGTAGAACATACATCATATCGCATCTGGAGAGCAGCAGTTTTGAGAAGACTGATCCACAGTGACTTTTTCTTTTCCTTTCTCTCTGTTTTGCATCTGGTTGTCTTATAACCTATTGCCTAATTCATGGATAGGCAACCTGGAATGGTTCTACTCTCACCATTCCATGGTCAATGGCAGTAGATTGTGGGAATGGTAGTCCAAGTCCCCTTGAAGGCACCAAGGGGTTGCTTAACCCTGAGGTTTCAAGCTGTGTTCTGTGTTCTGATGAGAACTTGATGGGGCTTGATGAGAGATTAAGGGCAAAGAAAGAAGTTCACTCAAAGAAAGAAGTTCACTCAAACACAGCCAATTTTCTATCACCAGGCTTTACTTCTTGATTAGAAGTTTGAGATTTATTTTTTTACCAAGGGGTTCTGTTGCCTGAAAAAGTGTGAAAAGCCCTGGCTTATCCTACCCCAATCCTTTCTGCCATAGGCTGCTGATAATATGTTCAGGAGTATGGTCAGTAAGGAAGGTAGATAGCATTTTTGAATCTTTGGAATTTTGGACCTTGATTATTTTATAACAGTGTGGTTTCGTTTTACTTGATTTTGGCTTAACCAGGACCTTCAATATAAAACATTTTTGTCATGTTTGTGAGTGAACTGATTGTGTAGTTATTAATCTCAAATCTTGTATAACAATCAGGTGTCATCAAGAAGTAGATGGGGGGAGGGGTGACATTTCACATGGTGAAGCTAGTGGGACCAGCTGGTGGAATATGAATTAACTAGTTTTAAATATCTGCTAAAGTTTGTTTGATTAAGTAGGTCTATGTAAAATCAGGACTATAAACCCAAATGTGCTAATGTCAAATGATCAAAGAGTGAGAGATTGATAATTATTCTATAAAATATTTCAGTATGATATTCTTTCAGTGGCTGAGGCATTGGACGGGCACTGAAGAAACCAGATTGTAGCCCACAATTAGCCTCAGAAACGCACGTGTGTCTTTGGGCCAGTCACTTTATCTCAGCCCAACCAATATCTCAGGTTGCTGTTGCTGGGAAAAATAGGAGGACATGGTGCTAGGCATGCATCTCGTGCTCCTGAATGAAAAGGTGAGATAGAAATTCAACAGATTAACATAATTAAGTAAATAAATAATGGAGAATTTTAAAGGTTACAAATCTGATGTAGTCTGTAAAAAGAAATTGGGCCATAAGCAGATGCCTGTGGGAATGGAACAGCTTAGAAATACCAACAAATAAATAAGCAAACAAAATTCTGGGGTGCATTAAAGTCAGCATGTTGTTGCACAATCTTCCCCAATGTGGACCTTTACAAATATTTTGAACTAAATCTCCCATCCACCATGCTATTGTGTATTGGGTTATTGTTAGACTTGATTGATTAAGCAGGTCTGTAATTTTGTATTGTTGTTTGATCACCTTGGTCTGTCCGTATATATTGCAATTCTTGCAGACCTATGGGAGATATTTCTTCCAAACCAGTGTTTCTCAACCTTAGCAACTTTAAGACATATGGACTTCAACTCCCAGAATTCTGACTGGGGAATTCTGGGAGTTGAAGTCCACACGTCTTAAAGTTGCTAAGGTTGGGAAACACTGGTCTAGATGTTTCAGTAAGGCAAGCAGGAGAAAAACCTACTCCTGATTTGAATGTCTTTGACTGGTCAGTAGAAAAAAAAAACAGTGGTGATGAGGTAGGGCCATAAAAAAGAAAGCCTTTGAAGTTTTGCCTTATCTGAAGAAGGAAGAAGAGGCAGCAAAATAGCCACAATGAACAGAGGAAGAGCTGATGGCAGTGAGTGAGGACGAAGGGGAAAGAACACAGCAGGACAGCTAACTTTATTGTGAAGATTAATGTGTTTGATAGTGACACAAATGATAGGGTATTACAATACAGAAGGACTTGAGCAATGTTTTGAGGCAAATTAGATAGTTTTTGAATAAAATGTCTCCTTTTTCAAGTGTGGCAGAAGGAGAAAACATACAGTTTATTGAAAAGATTAATTGCCTCAAACAACCCCCATCCCCTGAATGTAGTTTTATAGAACTATTCAGAAATAATGCAGCAAAATTTTGTGGCAAACTTATTATTAATTGCAGAGAGTTTCTGGGGTCATCAGGACAAGCAAAAAGGAGGAGAATTCCTTGTAGCATATGCAGCTGAACTGAAAAAATTGTCTGAACCCTGCACATTTCGCAAAGGGCTAAATGACGACCTGAGAGACTGGATAATCAGTAGAATTCTGAAAGAAAGCATTAAAAAAAGTTGTTTAACACAGGTGAATTTAACATTTAAAACAGAGCTTTTAACTTTTAGCTCAGTGGAAACTGCTGCTAGAGATATTGTAGAGCTGCAGTCAGGAGTAACATAAAATGGCAGACAAACAGACAATAACAGATCAAAATGAACTGTGCTTTGGTGGTGGAGGTTCCAACATGCCAGCTCAGTGCCAGTTTAGAGAAGAAACCTGAAGAAATTGTAATAAAGTGGGACATATTCTCTTTTACCTCTATAGGCTAAACAGTCTGAAAAGTCCATATCAAATGAAAATCCTTTGACATATTTTTTTTTCTCACAGAGATTGAGGATCCTCCTATCATAGCTGAGATCATTCAACAAGAAACTAGAAGAAACCTGTCTCACGTGTACAAAGCAATCCAGAATGACTGGAATATACAGCAAAAATATGATGTTTGAGTGGTTGTATTATGTGGGGACTAAGCTTCTTTGAATCATCCAAGTTGAGAGCTCATACTGGACATCAGGAATAGACCATCAAATTGCATAACTTGCAATGAATTATTCAGATTGGCAACATGTCTAAAAGATTCCTGGAACACTACCATTTCATCCATAGGAATGCCCTGCTTTGCCATGGCAAAGAAGTCAATACTGTAGATTGTACAGGACCATTTATGGCATAACCATTTTAGTTATGGTGGATGCATGTTTAAAGTGGCCTGAGATGTTCCAATGGTTTCTACAACAATCTTGCAACATTCAACAATACCATAAATGTAGTGAGAGAATCCTTTGTGAAAATGGGTATTCCAGAAAAAAAGTAGTGAATGATAATTGAGCACAAGTTATAGCTAATTAGTACTAGACATTCCTGAATACAGGCAAGAATAAAATCAGACAAATAACATTACTATATTACTCAGCTACAAATTGATTGAACATTTATTCAAAGTTTCAAGAATACTTTAGGAACATTGTCTGGAGAAAACATCATACTAAATCAAAAGCTTGCAAATATTCTATTTGCATATCTCAGTGCACTATGTGCGACAACAAATCAAAAGCCCGCAATATTATTCTTAGGTTGTATCTTATGTTCAAGGTTGTATTTTCACCTAAGAAGTGTTCAAGAACTGTTGAAACAGTTGAGCCATCTTTTCATGGTGAAGCATAACACTCATACATTGGACAAACTGTAGCAGCAAGAGACTATAGGAGGTAGTATAAGTGTGAACAACTGGAAAGATAAAAGAAACAGCTGGATTTCTTTCTTACGCTATACAGATTGGTCCTGATAACATGTGGAGACAATACATTGACCAGCTAACAAAAGACAAAGTATAGAAAGAAATTATGACTGACATGATTGGAGACACAACTATGATTCCTGAATTACCACCAGTATATAATATCACTAGTATTACCAACAGACACAGTGAACATTTCTGGGTTATTGTTATCATTGATTAAGAATGTCTGTGATTTTGCTCAGTGATAGTACCTCAGGCTGCCTGTACATGTTGTAATCCTTGCAGTCTCCTGGAGTTTCTTCATCTAGAAATTTCACTAAAGCAAGCGGCATAAAAACCTACTCCTAGTTTCTTTGTTGATCAGTAGCAAAGACACAACATACTCCTTCCATCATCCAAGCTGATGAGAGTTGTGGCCTAGAGACAGAGAGAGAGAGAAGAACCCAGCTGGAGGAAGGCACTCAGTGGGTAACACTGAGCAGCTTACCGCGTCTCAGCTTAATCTAATATAAAGAACATATGGATGCAGATATAAAAATAAATGAAGCTAGATTTCATGGTACTTAAAGGAAGGCTGAATTCCATATGTTAGCCTACTGATATTTTTTCTGTGACTGTCTTATTCATCAAAAACAAACAAGAAGAAGCTGCTGAGCATAAAAATAAGTTAATAAAATTGTCGGAACCCCCTTCTAATTTGTGTCTTTAACAATCGTTTGAATGACAACAGTTGACATTTGAATATAGAATAGTTGTTACCCAGCTGATACAGATCAAGCTATAGGGATCAGTTATGAAATTACCAAGTATATAGGTAGTAATTTAAATTTTTTGCACTGGCCAAATTGCTTGCATTCCTAGGAACAAAATATCTAAAGGTGTCATTCACAATTGATTTCATTTTTAGAAAGTTGTTCACTGCATTACATCCTTGCTGAGTTCTTCAAGGATATTTTCCTTTTGTGCAATTCTTTTTTCAGAAACCTTGGTCTCTGTCCCTAAGGAGCGGGGGGGGGGGGGGGAGTCTATTTATGTGTGTGAAAAGGAATTCAAAAGGAAAATGCCCCTGAAACACAGCAAGATAAAATAGAAACTCATGTTAAATATTTGCATGTTTTCTTTCTCTTGTCATTTTAAAGTTTGGAATAGAATGCTTCTTTCTAAGTTGCAAGTATTCAAAGCCTTTTTGTCATAACCCTTCCCCCCAATCATTTAAATATATATAATACTAGAGGACTGTCATATATCCCATATATTAAATAGCTTCCTTATGGAGCAGCTGTATAAATTATATATTCTTGCTCCATCACATTCTTTACCTTTCTAAATGTGGTTTTGGCAAGTCAATGGTATAAATAGAGTCAATCCATTTCTTAGCTTAGAATAATCATTACTACCTCTTTGACTATTAAAATAGGATTAGGAGTAGTAGGACGTTCTTCTTACCATGATACAGCTTTAAAATACTTGTTAAGGCTAAAACAAAGCAACTCTTGGTTTGGTGGTCCATAAACAAATAAACAACAGCTGAGATTTTCTTCCCACATGAAACTGGCAGAAGAAGTGGCATCCAGTGGAATCTTGCTTTCAACGCCCAGCAACCACAGCAACCTTTGAGGGAAGGGCAAGGGTATAGTACTGTAGGTGGAGAAGATGATGCAGAGCAGATGGGGCTATAGCCTGCTTCAGATACAGTAATACAAAAAGTACCAAATTTGGTGCGTGAAGAGACATGAGTGAATCCTCCCTTCCGTAAGTTGTACTCTAATGTCTGTGAATATCTGGTCATCCATAAGCATAGCCCAGTTTGTTGACACTGCAGAGACTTTGCTGTTTATAGTTAGACCAGTGGAAAGAGTAGGATTTGACGGGTTTCTTCTAGGTGTTTGGTTTGGTTTGGCTCCTCTATTAAGGCTTACACAACAGTATTCTTATGTTTCTTTCCCCCAATGGGGAGGACCATGCCCATTTTTTGTAATCATCATAGGAGTCCTACAGAAAACTAGTTTGTAGGTCACAGGTGTCCCTGATACCTTTGGAGGCCCACCCCATTTATATCAGCTGTTTTTCTGTAAGCCAATTTTATGTGCCTGGGCTATGTAACTTTTTCAGGCTCCACTACCCTTTAAGTGTCATACCACAGCCACACTCTAGAATGGGCAAGGCCAAGATAAAAATCAGATAAGTCATGGATACATCAAATCAAAGTTCAAATAACTTTCATTATTGTTACTGACCCACATTAAAATAAAATAATATGCAGCAGTTGCAAAATATTGATACATACATAGGGATAGATAACAGTAATATGAACTGCCAACCATATTATATTGACCATACTGCCCAGCTCAGCATCAGTTGAGTAAAGTGCTCTACTAACAGTGGTCAAGTATTGCATACTACTAATGTGAATTTGGCTATAATAAGTCTAGATTCTAGAGACCATGTCTGATATAAGGTGACACTCATCACTTGTCCACATGGAGAATCCTCTAAGAGGTGTTCTGAGTATGTTCTGGAAATCACTATAGAAATCACAGCAACTGTTCCACAAGGACAAATTCTTCCTGAATCTGTCCTCAAACAGCTAATGGTAAGATATCAAATCACATTAACATAAAAGCCCTGTAGTATTTGTGCACTGTGAGCTGCTCAGGATACCTAGCTAGTTTAAAACAATTCTAAATATTTCCCAGCTTAAATCTTTTAGAAATTTTGTAAAATTCAATCAATGCTTTCATGCTGAGGGTTCCTTGCTCAAGTTTTGCCATGGCCTGTTCATAACCTAAAGCTAGCAACACCGCCAGATAATTTTTATAGTATTTTCATGTGTTGATGGTGCTCTGTTTCCAGGAAGATTGAAGGAGTTAATTGTGCTAGGTCTTGCTGCAGAAACTTTAGCTTTAGGCTATAATTGAAGATGCTTGTACATACTCTATATGCTATTTTATTTAGTCCTACTTCTATGCTAAATTCCACAGTAGAAACTCACCAGTTAACCTGAAACAACTTTCTTATAAATTTGGTTTGAATACATGGACTTAGCTGTCCCCCACAGAGGAGTTGCATCAGTGCCTTGGTCTCACTTTTAGAGCTGCTGGAAGATACTCTGCATCCTGGAGGAAAAAAAAGTGATGTTCAAGGAGATTCTTTGATCAGTTTAGTGAAGCATAAGTAGTATGAGATTTTTGCTTCTGGGTAGATTGGAGTACAAAACATAAATAGCTAAAGCATCCATCTGCCAAATGCTATGCCTCTTAATACCCCAATACTTTCTGCAAATTATCAAACTTCTCAGGCCTTTTTGAGTTTCAGTTGCTCAATCTGTTTGTCTGCCTAAGTTTAATGTGTTATTATTATGGTTGGTTGCACAGACAGCCAGATGTTTAGACTAGATTCCGCATTTTTATCCACCTATTGAGTTGTTCCCAAGGACCTGGGATAGGCAGATGTTGTTGTAGTAGTACTTGTTGTTGTTATTTCTGAAATTGTGACTAGTGACCAGGCAGGGAGCTGTCATCTCCTAGCTCCAGGAGAATGAGGGCATTCTTTCTCTATCTATGATTATGTGTCATCAAATCACTGTCATCTCTTAATGACCACATAGCTGGACCTTCTCCAGGATGATGTGTTCCCAATGAGACACTTCAGATCTTCCATCAGTTCAGCCATCACCACGGTAATCAAGTCCATCCATTCATCTTGCTGCTGGTAATGCTCTTCTTCTCTTTTCTTCCTTTCCCAGCATTATAGATATCTCAAGAGAGCTGGGTCTTTGCATAATGTGTCCAAAATATGATAATTTAAGCCTAGTCATTTGGACCTTGAGTGAGGACTCTGGACTGTTTTGCACTATGATATGTTGGCTTGATCAATTGGCTATCCATAATATTCTCAGGAGTCTTCTCCAATACCAAAGTTCAAAAGCATTAATATTCTATCAGTCTTGCTTCTTCAAAGTCCAGCTTGAAGCCAAAGTCCAATTTCTCTAAAGTGTTATAAAGAAAACCGTTTTTTTGTAAGTATAGACATGTCATGGCATTTTGATATCTTTTTCAAGGTCTTCATTATTACCCTGCCCAAGTTCTCATCTGTGGCATATTTCTTGACTGCTGGTCCTTTACTGTTGCTAGTCGAATTTAAAAGACAGAAGCACTTTAGTATCTTCATTATCAGTCCTCTTTTTCCAGTCCAGCCTTCCTCAATATATATTCAGCATATAAGTTGAATAAATAAGGAAAGAGTATACAGCCTTGTCTCACTCCTTTGCTGACTTGAAGCCAGTCTGTTTTGCCATGTTCTATCTGGACTGTGGCTTCCTGTCCTGCGTATAGGTTTCACATGAGGACAATGAGATGTCCTGAGATTTCCATTTTAAACAAAGATAGCTCACCAAAATGAATGAATTTAAGAATGAAAATGATGCTATGATTTGTGATGGACTGAAATGAGGGAATACTAAAAGGACTGTTATAGAGATTTATTTGGGAATGTTAGAAAGACTGGAACTGAAATGAACATTATAAATGTTATTGTCCAAGAAAAAAATGGAAAGGATGACATAAAGGCTGTGAAAATGTTGAGAAATTGTAAGGCTGCGGGTGCAGATAGTGTAATTGGGGAATTGTTAAAACTGGGGTGTGTGCTTATAGACAGTCTCTGTGACTTGCTGAAGGCATCTGTAAAAATTGCATCTCTGGAGATCCCAGAAAATAAGGTGGAAATAACAACCAGAGAAAGTCATTAAGGAGAGAGCTGTTGAAATTTTAACAGAGTTTATGGAATGGAAAGAGGAAGATGAGGGTACAGAAGTGGACAAGGTGCACAGAACCAACACAAAATATGTAAAGATAAATAATGTTTCAAGAGATATACCTGTGCACTCTGTCAGTATGACTACAACAGATCATTATGCAATAATACCTCAAAACCAAGTTAATTCTGCCCAGAGAAACATCTAGTAGAAGATTGCCTACAAGGAAAGAATATAAAATAGAAATGTTTGATCAGGGTAAAATAATAACTATTTCCATAAAAAATTGAAAACCCTTTATGGACATTTTGCTGAAAATGGTTAAAAATGACCTGGATGATTTTTGCTTTCATTAATTAAAAGGAGTTGAATATGGGAAGAGAGGAAATATTTATCAAATTTTAAAGGAGGAGGGGAGAAAATAAGCTTGTTTGTAACTGCTGCAAAGAAGATCAGAAGCTGCTTCTTTTTTCTAGTATCTTTTTCTTTTCTTTTCTTTCATGCACCTTTTCTTTCATCTTTTTTCTTCACTCTCTGTTTTATATTTTTTCATGTTTCTTTTATTCATGTAAAAAAATCCATACAAATTGTAAAAATTGCATCTCTGCCTGATGTTTGGAAAAATTCTGTTACTGTTCTTCTGTACAAAAAGAAATGTTTAAAAAACCAAAGTAAAAACTTCAGAGGGATTCATTTGTTAAATGTGCATGGAAAAGATTCAGATTAAAAGGATAGAAGAAAATCAGCAATATTTGGGAACTGTAATGCAACTTTATGCTGGTCAGGAATTATGCAGACTAGATTTTGTTCTTCAACAAGTCACTGAGAAATATATGAATATGAGAAAAAAAGTTTATTCTACATTTGTTGTTTACTGTATAGCAAGTTCATGATAAAGTAACTAGGTTTGAATTATGGAGCAATTTGTGGAAATATGGAGTTGAACTAACAAAAGTAATGCATATGTTAGAATAAATGGAAAGTATGGAAATGATGCTGCATTGCTGGCCAACAACCCAAATGATTTACAGTTAACCCTAGAGTGTTAAAACAACTGTATGATGGAACAAGAAGTGCAGATCTGAAAATTAATGTATCAAAGACCCAGGTAGTTGTTAACTCTGAAAAGGAACAGCTCCATAATCATAAAAAGATAAAAGAAAAGCCAGTGTAGCATAGAATGTCCAATAACCATGATATGTTGACCATTTTGAAGATGAGCTAAGATGAACAATAGAAAAAATAGAATGGAATACATCAGGTTTCCAGTTTATTCAGACTAAAGAATACATTTGGAATTTTGAGAAGATGTGAGTGACCTCACAAAATGCCTATTCATTCACAAAAAATCAATTTACCAGAACATTCCTCTTACTCAATCTAATCATCTCCTCCTGGGATGTTCCTATGGCTCCTGCTTATCCTTGTCCTTTTGAGGCACATTTCCCAAAAAAGTACTGGCCTACAATCACCTATACAGTCACCTATCTTCCAAGAGAGATTATGGGCCCCATTCTAAGCTCAGAGGCATTCTTGAAGAAATACAGTGATACGAGGCTGATGCAACTTGCCAGCTTCCTGTTTCTTTTGCATTAAGATATATTTTTAAAATTAGTTTATAACTGAAATAATGTTAATTAAAATATTTTTAATTTTAAAAAGTCATAAGGGACAGGAAGCCTGAGAGGTGCCAGGAGAGGTGTCCATTGGCATCCACAGACACTATTTATTTATTTTTTATTTTATTTTATATATCAAATTTGTCACCACCCATCTTGTTAAAAAATTACTCTGGGCAGTTTACAAAGCAGTTAAAATCAATTAAAATTACAATATAAAATAATCCTAAATAAATAGAAAATAGATATAATCCAAGGATAGATGTTAACATTGGCAGTAACTCGGGGAGCGTCATCAAGGCACTAGCCACCCACAGGATTGGGTAAGATTCTTTTAACCCCCACAAGCTGGCAGAGCCAGGTCTTTAATCCTTTCTGGAAAGCCGGAAGGGTAGGGGCCTGCCACACCTCTGGGGAAAGGATATTCCAAAGGATGGGGACAATGGCAGAGAAGGCTCTCCTCCTGGGTCCTTGCCAGCCAACATTTCCTCACTGGCGGGGTCCACAATATGCCCTCTCTGCCTGACTGGGTGGGACAGGTTGATGTGATGCGGTGAGACAGTCCCTCAGGTAACCTGGACCCATGCCATGTAGGGCTTTAAAGGTAATAACCAACACTTTGAATTGGACCTGGAAGCAAACTGGGACCCAATGCAGCTCCCACAGTAAAGGTGTTATATGTGCCATTCTTGAACCAGCTGTAGCTTCTGGATACTCTTCTGGATACTCTTCAAGGGTAGCCCCACGTAGAGCGCATTGCAGTAGCCTAACCGAGAGATGACCAAAGCGTGAGTGACTGACTGGACAGCTTCCTGATCCAGGAAAGGTCATAACAGGTGCACCATATGAAGTTGGGCAAAGGCCCTCCTGGCCACGACTGCCACCTGCTCCTCGAGCAGGAGTCATGAGTCCAGGAAGACCCCCAGCTTACGCACTGGGTCTGTCTGGGGCAGTGCAACCCCATCCAAAACCAAAGATGGTAAATCCTCAGATACAGAGGGGCCTCCAATCCATAGCCACTCCATCTTATCTGGGCTCAGCTGAAGTCTGTTGCACCCCATCCAGACCCCCACAGCCTCCAGGCACCGCGACAGGGTGGTCACAGCATCACTCATATCACCCAGGATGGAGATGTATAACTGGGTATCATCTGAAACCCAGCAATACAGTCCCTTGGAAAACCTCATAGGATTCCTGACTGGCTAGCACACTTCAAACTGCCACATTATACTTATTAACAGTAGTCCCCTGTGTAATACTATTACCTCTGCTTGACAGTGTTCTGAACTGACAATTTTGTATTAAGTCCATCTATCTAAAGAATGTAGAGCTCATTATTTAGAAAACATTTTTTTTAAGTCTCCAGATTTCAACAGTATAATGGTGCCTTTTCAGATATTGAGGTGGAAGCACCAGAATTTGTTCTTGACGGGCAATAATGCAGCATGCAGCTAAATCCGAAACATTCTTAATATTTCATTTATTCATTTACTGCAATTGATATGACACCTACTTGAGGATTCTAAATCATCATCATCATCATCATCACATCAGTCAATTGCAAAAGGCAGCTTTACTTGGAACAGCTTATATCCTGCGATGATACCTTTAACACCATCAGACCATCGAACAACAACATCTGCCTATCCCAGGTCCTTGGGAAGGTCGATAGATGGATAAAAATGCCAAACCCAGTCTAAACATCTGGCTGACTGTGCAACCAGCCGTAATAATAAGCTCTGTAGGTTGGCAAAAAAGCACTGTGGCTATGGACATTCAAGTGATAAAAGCAAATCAAGTGATAAAACAATGCAAGTTATGTTTTGTTTTTAGGTAAAAATGTAACTTATTTTCTGGCATCTCTGTTCACTCAATCCCAGTTACGGTCTTTAAAAAAGAAGCACTTGAGAGCCTATTTGAAAATTATCATTGTTATTGATAGCGTGGCACCATCTTGTGGGTATTTCCAGTGACTGCAGGGTAGCTTGAGATCTCAATTATTTTTATCACTGAGACTATCCCAAAAATAGTTTCACTGAGCCAAAAGCAGCAAGGTCAATTATGGATTTTAGGAGAGAGAAAATTACTGAGTGAGTTATAAGAGACTAAGCGTGACCTCATAGTAGGCTAAACTTTGAAAAGGTAATATGTAGTAGTATATATTAAGATTCTGTACTATGATTGCTTTTTAAAAATATATCTCATTATGTTGCTAAGCAACAATATTAATATAGATAATTATGCATAAAAAGGACTCAAATATATGTATGTCTTTATATGCTTTTAGAGTCACTTCTGATGCTTTATGACATGATGGACTAATTTTGCTAGGATACATAGTCCATTTTCTTTGACTTCAATCCTTAAAAGAGCTACTGTTACTTAAGAAAATTTAAAAAGGGGGACATTTCCCATTCCCCTCCCCCTCCAAGCAACTTCTTTTCAAATCCTCATGTTTACTCTACTTTTTTTAAAATTGCTTTTTACACTTTTGAAAGATAAGTGAATTCAAGGATATTCATGGAAGGGAAGCATAGTTTACCCTGAATTATACATTGGGCAGTCTTACTATTTCAATAATTCTTTCAGAATTATAATTCAAATTATTTTCTGTTTTGTTAATGCATCTTACTGTATTTTACTGTTCCTCTCCAATCTTCTTTTATATTAACATGTCTAGTGGATTATTCTTTTCTGGCAATGTTAAACATTCTTAAATCTAACATCAAATGAATCTTACTAAATCTAGCACTGTTTCTTTTAAGTGTTACGGCCTTTAGGCTATTCTGTCTCGGTGAGAGTATTTCCGATGGATTCGGTTATGTGGTTAGCTCTGGAAAAACTGTCTTTAAAATAAAACGTTTCACAACCTTTTCTTGTTACCGTAATGAAAGAACATCGAGGCCTCTGTGTGTGGCAGAAAGGGAGTGAAGAAAAGGGAAATAATGTTGTGTCACCAAACTAAAAACACATGGGCAACTCATAGGTATTCCTTCAAACAAATATATATTTCTTAAAAGTCATTTCCATAATATGGAAGAAAACTAGGAAAAGAAAAATAATGAATGACATAAAGTATGGTAGAGATTTTGGATTATGAATAGCTAATATGTGCTCTTAAATAGCTAAATTGTGTGCTTTTTAATGGGGTAATAGCAAGCAAGTATGTCACAGGTTCCATGGTCAATACTGAATGGATGTATTTTGCCCCAATTCTGCTTTCATGCCTTCCTTTTTTATTATGGTCCCTGGCTAGAATTCTCCAAGTTAACAAAGTAAATAAACAGATTCTGCTTCAAGTAATTCAACATACAAACATACAATATCATGGAGGGAATCAAAGTGTGTTGAGACTATATAACAAATTTTTGCCACATCCAAGGAAACTGAATCATACTGGTCTGACAGGAATAGCTCCACATAAAATCAGTTGGAAATGTGTGGGTACTTCACCAAATGGTCATGAAATGGGCCCTTGCGTCCCTATAGAAGGGTTCATATAATGGAACATGGGCTAGAAATTTAAGGGGTTCTTCTCTACCAGTACACAATCTTAGCTTATATGGAACATTTTTATAGCTCAGGATCATATTCCTGGGTAGGGAGATTGGCTCAAGTCTCTAGCACGTTGCTTGAGAGCAATAATTGCTCTATCATAGCCAATCATCAAACCAGCCTTTTTTGAGAATTTATAATGTTGGTTTTGCAAAGATGAATTTTTCCATGTTGATTCATAATTATCTGCCATAATCAAAGAACTCAGACCTTCTGAAGAAAACAATAACTAACCGCTGCATGTAACATTTCCTACTAAATAATATAATTTCAAGCCCAAAAGAAATAGAACTGTCAGTGAACAACTTTTTTATTTATGATTCAAAGACGTATTTGGTTTACTAAAAATCCTGTTGTAAACCTTCTTTCTGACAGAAAGTCTTCTATAATCGGTGGTTAAATTATCGAAAAAAACAGAACCATTAAAGGAACAAAGATACGAGTTTAAATTCAACTGAATATTTAATTTAGGTCTAAAGAAGAATCATTCTGAAAATTGTGATGCTAAAGCTTTAATCTCACTGACTTGATTCACACAACATGGTTTAACCATCGTTTATTGAATAAATCACAACTAGCTAAGTTCACACAGCATGCCAAGCTATAAAATATGGTTTACAAACCACAGTAGCTGTGTTCATGCTACATGTCAATCCAAAACCAAACCCTCATTAAAGCTTAATACAATGTGTAAATCCAATCACTGTTTATTGATGTAACTATACACAAACAATACTACAACATTATCTTGAATGAGTTCAGGCTGAATTTCATTCTATCTGATTATTGCATAACTATAAATACCTTGGGAGAATGGGCCAAGAAATGCTGCCTAGGGAACAATCAGATAAAAGTCAGCACAGCCAGCAGCTAGATAGTGGGTAGGGCAAGAGGCTCAGAAGAGACCCTCCCTAGTTTCTTCGGTTGTAAAGGGGATGGTGGGAGAATTGTACTTTCAAACTTGCAAGATTCTGTTAATGTAGCTTTACAATAAAGTAGAATTAGCTGATCTGGTCATGTTTCCTGTCCAGTCTACCTAGTAAGGCTGACAAGAACAGACAACTAAATGTGTGAACTGAAAACTACTGAAGTTGTCTGAAGGGGTACAAATATTTGATGACTTACTCACACATACAAATCATCATAATATGCAAGCAATAAACATTCAAATGTGAACCACCTCCAAGTTTATTTTGTTTCTATGTATTGTGCTTTTTGTGTTTTTAACATACCAGAAGTTTACAAGAAAAATGTAGTCCATGTCATGCTTAGCTGTTCTTTCACTTCCCTGCCCCCCTCCCCAATTCTAGCGCCCATAACTCAAATCAGGATAGAGTAAGAATCCCATGAAAGTAGAATCATTAACATTATCAGCATAGATACTACTGTTTTCTTCTTCTCCATATAACTGAAGCCATACTTCATCCCCAGATGCCAAATGGAGTAAAACAGATCCAGAAGCCTGATCAACATCATTTTTCTGGTACTGGTCATAGGTGATTATGATTGCCGTGTCCTTCTTGAATAAACTGACTTTCACATCTGAGGCGTATACACTGAGATGATATGCAAAATAGTACACTCCAGGAATGGTGCACTGGAACTTTCCTGTAACTGTATCGTAGTGATTTTGTTCATTGTAGAAGATCTTTGTAAATTTGATAGGCATATTGATATAAGAGACTCTGGATGTTAAACCAACACTAAAGGCAGATCGATAAATAGTGGCACTTTCACCCTTTTCCCCTTTTAATCCTGGGAATCCTGGAACACCTGGCACTCCCTGGGGACCTTCAGCACCAGGAACACCTAAGCTTCCATTATCTCCCTTTGGACCAGGCTCACCTGTAAAACAAATGGATTTTTTTTAATTAAGATAGATCATTCCCATTCAGCCAAAGACTCTTAGCTGAATATATGATATTGCCAAGATATCAAATTAATCAATCCACGTATAAACGGCAGTAACAGTTGTTATTACCAATATTACTAATATTACAGTTGCAGCTGAATCCTGTGGTTGTTTATCAGAAGTTATTACTCAAGAATTCCAAGGGCTATCTCCCAAATGCTCATATTTATGAGTGCAGCAATAGTACTCAAGAACAGGTAGAACCACTTTCCCTATTAATTCCAACTTCAACTTCCTCATAGTTGTACCTTTTGATGTTTGTTCAAACAAACTCCCCACATCCAACTGTTATTAGATATGGGACTATGTCAGCCTTTTAAAAACAGACTTGCAATTGCCCCACTAGTTTTGCACCTCATGCTGATATGGTCACTGGTCCCAGCACTCTTCTGACTATAACTGCCACCTCAGTCACCAGATACTTTATCCTTGTCCACTATCAATATCTGTTCCATGCTTCTGAAGAGCTAGCACAAGCTTCTAATATGTGGTCAGAAATACATGCATTACAGTCCACTTCAGGACATGATTTTGACCACAAATGTGATGAGAGAATTAAATTTGTGTGATTTGTGTCAGTGTTTCAGATACTGTTTTATGGTGGATATGTAGAGATGTGCGTGACTACCATATCCACAACTTGATCACCATAAGAAAAATTTATGAGACTCTTTATTGAATTATTACTCAAGTTTATACGTCATTTCAATCATATCTGATTCTGGCATGTACTCCATATCCGGAGCCAGAATTTAAACAAATAAACCATCAATTTAGTAACAAAATTTAGTAACCAAAAAAAAAAAATTGAGACACCATTCTTCCAAACTGTCCCAACTCGCAGGAAGGCCACCTCTACTTCAGTTCCCAAAGTCTTCCTGGAAAGGCCTTGATGGTCTTTCTGAATTCCAAAGATTTGGAGTCATGCTATTCATGTGGGAAATGTTGTTTCACAGGAGGTGAAGGCAACAGGGAGGATTTGATTCTGACATCCCTATCGGTAACACTCTCCTAGAATGTGTTACTGAGTGGGCAGATACTGTTGGAAGCAGGCAGTCCTGAAGACATGCAAGTCCTAGGAGATTTAGAGATTTAAAGGTGATAATCAGCCACTTGAATTGCACCCTGAATCCCACTGGCAACCATTGCAACTATTGAAGTAGTAGTGTTGCACAGGTGAGCCATAACTGACCCCCACCCATAACTACTCAATCTACTACATTCTGGACCAGTTGTAGCTTCCAGGTGATTTTCAAGGGCAGCCCCATATAGAGTATACTGTAGTTGGACTTCTGGTGAGGGTTCCTGGCAAACTAGATGTCTCTGAAGGAGCAGAGATGGCATTGTGTCGAGATTGATGGCCAGATGGTGATTTCTAGCCAGCGAAGTCTCTCTGGAAAAAGGAGAGATTGTGAGATTACCCACTTATACTTTGGACAGCTTTTCCCTATGAGTAAAGGTTGAGGTTTCTGCAGTCAGCTCATGAGTTGAATGGCTGTGAGTAGAGGGATTTCTACCAAGCTCACATCTACAGTGTAGCCTATATTATGAACACAAAGTTCTGCCAAGCCTCATTTCTTAATCAGTTTTGGAAATTGCTTCTTAACTGCTTTACAACTATTAAAAAACTTTCAATCAACAAGTTTTATAATATGCACCAGGTGAGTTTCCTTTAATCCTTAGCAAAAATAAGTTTTAATTACAAGTTAAAGTACATCAAAAAAAAAAAAAACCTCTTTTTTGGAATAAACAGCAAAAGGATGATTAGAAAGTTGATTTTGGAAAGTTATAAATGAACTAAGGGTCCAAAGGGATTTGAAATAAGATTTCAAAATTAATTATAAGAATCCTTCCCATGGGAAAATGCTGCTGTTTTGAATTCTTAAAAAAAATAATAATAATAATAAGATGGGAATTTGAACATTGGACACTGCAGGGAACCAGAAGGAACGAAAGGTTACAATTAAAGAAGAACACTTAAATTTGACTTACTAACATAGAATGGAGCAAAATACTTTAACATTGGACATACTGGGAGATATTTTTGAGCAATGGATCCAGAAGTTAATCTTAAAAGTGTCTGCCAGTATAGATAGACTGTGTTCAGATGTTAAGGAAGAGGAACAAGTTTTACAGGATAAGACTGAGACTGATCTGAAAGTGAATTTAAAAATGACAAAATATAAGAACGATATGGAAAAAGATGTTATACTGGATATACAAATGAAACCGTCTGATATTTTAATAATTAAAAGGGATACACAAATGGCAGACCAAAAGGGCAACTTGGATAACTTTCTTTTATTAGATTTACAAAAGAGACCTGTTAAACTTCTGAAGGATTTTGTGAGAAGGGACAAAGAAAAAATGAAAAGAAAACAAGATCCTGGACATTATTTGAAGGGATTAAAGATTAAGATTATTAAAAGTAAAAGGAAGGAATATAAAATGGGTTTATTTGATCAAGGTTAAAATAGATTATGTTGTTATTTCTGGTAACCTTTAATGGACTTTTGCTGACCAGAACTGAATGATAAGGTTTTAAGGATCTGTATATAGATAAGGAGATATGGGATGAAGAGATCATTTATTGTACTTTAAGAGAAGGTGATAAGTTGTTAAAACTGTACAAAATTGTGACAAAGGGGGAAGTCACTACTTTATATATTTCTTTTCTTCTTCTTTGCTATATTCTTATTTTTCTTTTCTATTTTTCTTTTTTTCTGAACTATTTTTCAATCTTTTTATTTTTTTGTATTAGTTTTTATCTGTTTAATGTAATGTTTAATGGAATTGTTATTAAAAACAAATAGAGTGCACTACAGTTGGCCACTGTAGTTGACCAAGGGTATACCCTGAACCAAGCTAACACCATGCTTAACCACTGCATGAACGTTAATATATAAATAGCAAGAAGCATGACACAGGCTGTATCTGGGAATGCTCATGGGACTAATGCCAGGTGCAGTGAAACTAAGGAGTTCACAGGAAAGGCATTTCACTGATAAACTAGTTTCTCACACAACTTCTTTTGCACCCAGGATTAATGAATGCTTAGCATAATGGTTATAAAAGTTTTATAAACCAGTCCCTTGGCATGGATGTGCCATGGCAGAACAGAGCATACATACCTGTTATCATCACAGGGAGCACTGTGTGTTTACTCCTGTAAGTATTTACCTTTAATAAAGCTCATTCTAATCACACTGGCTTTCAGCTCCTCTTTCTTGGGAAACAGCATTTTTGCTTTATCCAAGAGCACCCGGGGAAAACAACTGGCATCACAAACTGGATTTCCAAGAAATGGATAAGGTAAAAAGGAGTTGGATGGGGCTTGGGGGTGGGGGGAATCCCGGGCTGGCCATCCATCTTACACTAGTATCCAGTTGCAGACTGGCTTGACCAGCTAGGGATGCCAAGGGACTAGGGGATGCCTCTAATTCCCTGGTGGAGATTAGGTAGTGCCTGGAAATGTTAAAAATTCATCAGTAAAAGCTGACGGAAGAATGCTAGCCACTCAGACTGGATGGCTTTTCCTGGAAGCCCTCAGAAGGGTAGATGATGAAAACTGGAATTTGAGAGGAGAAAATAAGATATTACAGGAAGAGTTGGAGCAGGAGATTCAATTATTATCATCCCAGATGGTAAGAAATCTAACATCTCAAATTAATTAGGGGGAGATGGGTGGGGATAAATTTAACAAATAAATTTAATAAATAATACATAAATAAAAATAAATAAATTGTCAGGAGGAAAAATGACTGCCTTGGCATGCAGTTATGCCAAGGTAAAAGGCAAAAAGATGAAAAAGCTAAAAGTGAGATCTAATTCAAAAGTCAGATTGGAATCTAGAAGAATGGAATCTGGCAATGAGCTTGGGTGATTCTGAGACTGAGGCTGACAAAGTATCAGATGAGAAGGAAGCCTGGGAATCAGATTGCCAGAGAGATAATTAAGGGTAAAACTAATGCCAGGCAGGTTATGGAGGATGTGAATGGAAGGCAGGAATTTAGATCCCCTGAAAGGACTTTAGTAACAGAGGAATTCACAGTGGCTCAACTGGGGGACTTTTACAAACTTTCAACAGTGGAGTCCTTGTGCTCTCTTAGCTTGGTTGTTTGCTTGCAGATGTTTCATTACCTGACTAGGTAACTTCATCAGCACTGATGATGTTACCTAGTTGGGTAATGAAATGTCTGCAAGGAAACATCCAAACTCAGAGAGCACCAAGGACTCCACAGTTCAACTCTGAGCTACATATATTCTCTTCCATTAAAAGTTTCAACAGAAACCTACAGAACCACTTGGATAGTCCAAACATGGGACAATGGGGGTGATGGTATACTTTTGAGTCCTCCCAAAGCAAAGAAAATGAGCAGTGTTACTACTGACCCTGCATTAAGACAGCACCTTCATGGTGCATGGCAGGCACAAGGAACCCATACCTTGGGTCATAGCAGGGGTGAGGGGAGTCTGGCCAGTATCAAATGATTTGCCAATAGACCACAAGCAGTGGAAATATATTACAGAAGCTTTACATATATTAAGAGAGCTGGGAATGAAGCAACACATTTATTCTCAGGGCACCAAAGGGAGGGAGGGGCAGACAATGTTGCTTTTACCCCAGGCATGCATAACCACATCCTAGCAACAGCCCAAATCAACTGGAAGGGACCTCTGATTTCCACCCTGAGCTCCTTAGTAGGCAGATTGATTTACAATGTGGGAAATAGCTTAGCTGAGTTACATTGGTTTACTGAAGAGCACTGAAAATCTGAAAGAGTGCATACTGCACAGGAAAGAAACAAGGACCGGTGAAGGTAAGCTGTTTGCAAATGTAGCAGGACTTGTTAGCTGCAGGCACTCCAAAAGAAAAAAAAAAAGGCAAACAAAGCAATAGGGTTTTGTTAAAATTATGGAAGCAGTTGTCTCCAAAACAGCAATCTGTAAAGTAGCAAGCACGAACTGCTCCGCACTCTGAGGATGAGAAAAGAATCTGTATCCGTATCTAGATACATGGAAATACCCCTCTCCTACAGACTGAAGGGGTGGCCAAAGTCTACCTGGGGAGACAATAAGAATTAGGGCCCCTTAACCCCAGGGGAATGGGGGCCATATATTGAATTAGCAATGTATTGGACAAACAGAAATGTGCAAAAACAATGGCCTTGGTGGACACAGGGACTGAATGGACCCTTGTGCATAGAATCCAGCAAGGTTCCAGGGACCCAGAGCCTACACTGATAGGTGTGGGGAAAATGCAGTATTGGGAAGAGAAGAACATCTTTCGTAATGGCTATAGGGGAAATGCCACCAAAGGAGTATCAGGTTTTTATTTCCCAATTAAAAAGCATACTTGGGAATTGGTGTCTGGATGGAAAGTAAATTGTCAACCACTATTGGCACGTTTTCATGATCTGTGAGAATTGTAAAGGTGGTTCTCAGAGGCCATGCCAAATGGACACCAGTAGAACTACCAACCCCTAGAAGGGTTGTTGCCACCAAGCAGTATAAACTACTGGGGGATGCAAAGAAATCATTAAAACTCTGGCAGAATTGCAGAATGTGGGCATTGTCTGGCCTGCACAATAGCCCTTCAAAAGTCCAGTTTACCCTTTTGCCAAGCCTGGTAATTCTTGGAGGATGACCTTAGACTATAGAGGTGACCCCACCAATTCATGCAGCAATCCCTGACACTGTGAGTGCTTTGGAAGGGCTGGCTGGTTCCCTGGGGCACCAGCATGTTGTTTTGGATTCGGCAAATGCTTTTTTCCAGCACTGACATTGCACAACCATCCCAAGATGAGTTTGCCTTTACTTGGAATGGGCAACAGTGGATGTTCACTATGATGTCCCAGTGGTATTTACACAGTCCTACGAAGAGTCGGACACGACTTAACGACTAAACAACAACAACAATTTGTCATAGTGTAGTTGCAAAAGACTTGGATGCATTCTCTCCACCATGTGGTGCTTATAAGCTCATTATATTGATATTATGCTAACCTCTGATGATTTATCTTTACTGCAGAAGTATTCAACTGACCCACAAACATACATTTATGCCCAAGGGTAGGCAGTTAATCCTAATAAAGTCCAAGGACCGGATTCCAATGTAAAGTTTTTAGGAGTCCTGTGGTCAGGAAGGACATGGGTTTTGCCTCACACCATTGTTGACAAGGTACAGCACTTTTCCCTTTCTCAGATGGTGAAGGAATTACAGCAATTTTGGGGGATGCTGGGGTATTGGCGTAGTTTCCTTCCACACTTAGCACAAACTGCCCCTTGTACAAGCTTGTAAAGAAAAGAGTAATATGGAATTGGAATGAGGAACACATCAATTGAATGCATGAATGGATTGTTAAAAGAACAAATTAAGTTGTGTTCAGGAAAAAAGAATCTTAGGCAATGGACAAAATGGTTGGGGGAGGCAGTTTATAAGCTAAACAGCCACACTAGGGGATCTTTGCCCTCCCATTTGCAGATGATTCGAAAGTCCCCCGAAGCCCCCGCTCTGGCCCTAAAAATATGGCACGTAGCTAAAGATGCACTAATGCTATTAGGGGCACTCCAAAGCAATTGGGCTAGATCTCCATACCTCTAGATCTGTGGTTATAGCTGAATCAAAAGTTAAAAAAAAAAAGTCCCTTTGGGAATTTACATTTGTGTGCCTCAGGGCACGTATGGCTGGATTTTCCCCAGAAAAAATTACGCTTTGACTGTAAAGGGAATCCAGGTGCTAGGTGGTGTAAAAGACCCAGATTACCAAGGGGAATTCCAGGCTTGTTTTATATAACAGAGGAGAAAGCACAGTGTGTCTATTGAGGGATGGGATTGGATTGCCCAGCTAATTCTGGAAAAAGCTATGATTTGCCCAATAAAAGAGATGGATGGGCCAGCAGATAATACCTTGAGGGGCAAGGGTGGATTTGGATCAACAGGAAAGAAAGTATGGTATCAAAAAACAGGTGGTAAACTAGCAAAAGCAGAAGTGCTAGCAGTAGCAGAACAAGCAATAAGTGCTATTTTAATTGAAAAAGATAGGTTTAATTGATAAACCTATCATTGTCCCTAACAGTTTTCTATCTCCTAGATGAGCACCATTCTGAGTCTGCCATTTATTTTGGTTGCAGTAGTTTCTGCAGTACATTGGGGCCACAAGAACATCTACCTCACATGGATGACAAAGCATGCCTCAATAAATAACCAACATAACTGTTGGATTTGTTCTGCTTTACCAGTACACTGACATGATGGGTTCCTGTTGTATATAGAGCCTTTATTAGGACATGATTATTATCAGCTAGATCTTTTTAGGAAGGTGTTAAAAGAAAAATATATTTCTTTATCACATTTAACCGGTACGTTTTTTATGGTAATGACAGTGATGAGGATTTTCATAATATTGCTTTAGTTCATGAGGCAGGAAAGGCCAGTAAATATCATAGCCAGCCATGAATGTGAATGGCAACATACAGAGCAGATATTTGATGGTATTGTTTGGATAACACCCTTATTTGTTATGACAGTGAAATCAGCAGACTTTTGTTGGGTGCAAACGTCTCACAAAAAGGCAAAAAAGGACAGATGTCCCCCAAAGTGGGATAGACAGGTGAACAATATTATAAAAATATGGTAAAATCACTATATGGTGGGAAGAAAGAAAGCTCAATGTAACTTTACAAACTGGGAGAATGCTCCAGAGTTGCAAATGGTTGTATCAAATGGGACTTTGTGGGTATGTGGAAGATATGTATGGCCTTGGCTTCCCCCCAGGTTGATAAGGAGATATTACCTAGGGATGGTTTGACTGGACTATTATTTTAAAACCACTTTGCCCAGTAATGCCATTTTTAATTATCATACTTGGAAGAGTAGATGGCAAAAGAGGAGTGTTTTTGGATACTGGGACTATGGGCTATCTTTAATTCCCCCTGCTGGAGTGGGACATGTCATGACTAAAGTTAATGAATTTGCAGATCTCATTTCAGAGTCCTTGAACACTACTGCTGGTGCCCTAGCAGCAGTAAATCAAGAACTTGTTGGAATGAGACAAGTGGTTATACAGAACTGATTGGCTCTCGATGTGCTAACTGCTGCTATCTGTTCATCCTGCACAAGGCTGAATTTTTAAATAAATGCATTTGCCATCTAAGAAAGCAAAGCAATGCCATTCTACACTTTGAAGATGAAGGGTTGCTGGGAGAGCTTAATAAAATGTTTTTGGATGGGGAATATGGTAGAAAAAAATGTAGGGTTCCTTTGTATGATTGTTGCATGTTCACTTTTATTATGTATGTGTATATGTTGTTGGTATGCTTTTTGTACCCATATATGTAGTAAGCAAACATATAAAACACTAGCTAGAGCTAGAGCTAGAGCTAGAGCTAGAGCTAGAGCTAGAGCTAGAGCTAGAGCTAGAGCTAGAGCTAGAGCTAGAGCTAGAGCTAGAGCTAGAGCAGTGTTTCTCAACCTTGGCAACTTGAAGATGTGTGGACTTTAACTCTCAGAATTCCCCAGCCAGCCATGCTAGCTGGGGAATTCTGGGAGCTAAAGTCCACACATCTTCAAGCTGCCAAGGTTGAGAAACACTGAGCTAGAGGGTTGCCATATGAAAATCCTGTTTATGCAAGCACCACCTAGCCAGCAGAAGAATTATTGGTGAGATTGTAAGGGGCAATATGGCTCATTTTTTATACTACGGGTGAATTGTATACCATGAACCAAGCTAATGCCATGTTTAACCACTGCATGAACTTTAGTAGAATAATAGAAAATAGTAAGATGGCCAGCACGGCTGTATCTGGGAATGTTCATTCAAACCACACTGGCCTTCAGCTGTGCTTTCTTGGGAATCCCTTATGGAAATACAGGTAGTCCTTGTTTAGTGACCACAATTGGGACCAGCAACTTGGTTATTAAGTGAAGCAGTTGCTAAGTGAAATTGCAACTGAACTTATGATCTTACTTCAGCTTTCCTTTGCTTTACAGACCTATGAAGGTTGCAAATGTAAGGATTAGTCGTAAAGTTACTTTTCCATCACAGTCATAACTGTGAAGGTCAGGAGATATCACCCACATACTGATATCTCACCCTTTGTTGATGGATGACTTTTCCTAGTCATTTCCTAAATAGTAGAGAAGAGAAAGCCAAACTCTGAGGTATCCCACAACAAAGGACGTCATAACTTGATCCTTCCGCTCTCTTCACCACCAACTGGAAGCGGCCTCAGAGGAAGAAAATAAACCACCATACCTATACCCAACCAGAAGGATACCATGATCAATGGTACTAAAAGCAGCTTTAATACTAAAATGGTACTAAAAGCATTTAGAAGGTCCACCCTATCCCACCTTACCATTCCCACCAGTCATCCACAAGAACGATCAGTGTGGTCTCAGTACCATGCCCTGGCTGAAACCAATAGTTCCAGATAATCTCTTTCCTCCAAGGCCCCACAAATGCAGCCTTATCACCTTTTCAACAACCTTCATTATAAAGGGAAGGTTGGAAATTGGAATGATAGTTCTCTAAATAGCCTGCTGAACAATGACTTCTTGAGTAAGGGGCACATGGCCACTTCATTCTCAGCTAGGTGTACTACTTCCTCCCCTAAGGATATATTTATCATAGCTGTAACACAGTCTTCTGTCACTTTTCATCAACAAGGATGGGCAGTGATCTAAACTACAGGAGGCAAAGGCCTTCTTTATCCTAACTGGGGCTGCTCAGCTAACATCTAACTCCAAACAGATCTGAGCAGCTGCATTCTCCAAACGCACTGCAAACTCCTCTCAGCATTCCAACAAATGTTCCTCCAGCCCATCCTTCCCCAAAAGGTTCAGGTCTCGTTAAAAAGTGCCACTGGTCGCAATCTAAGGATGCAATAAGAACAGAGAAAAAGCATTACCAACATGGTTTAGGCATGATTCTGATCTCTTGCAAGTGCTCAGTCAGGCTTGCTTTTTGCCTTCTGCTAGCCTGGATCTCAGCATCTCTCAAAGCTCCTTGGTAAACCAAGGAGCATCTCTGCACCATGAGCCAGGAAAGGCCTTTCAGGTACAATTCTGCCTGCTTCAGCATTCCAACGAGCAACCAAGGATCAGCAGGACTGCCCACCAAAGACTTGAGAAATTCCCTAAATGCCCTCTGGAAACCTTGATGATCCTGCAGTGGGGAATGGACCTATTGTGACGAAATGACAGTGTGCTGAGTAGCCAGCGCAATGATGTAATCCCAATATTGATTTTCCCCTGCCTGAATCACAGCTCTTATCTCTGATAACTGGCTTGTACCCTTCCATTAACTTTCCAGGACAGCTAATAATCACAATTTGTTCAGGATACATTTGTTCTACCGATATGATATCCCTGTTTGTTTATATAAAACATATTACCATATTGCTAGAACTAGAAAGAAATCTGTCAACAAACCCAGAGTAGCATGTAGTATAACTGAAATAATAATTATACACAGGAAAAGGATACACTGATTTGCAGTAGTGACTTCTTGATACATGTTCTTTGTGAAAGTTTGACCAAAAAAACCCCCAAAACCCAATGTCAAAAAATGTGGTCAATTTTCTTTTGAGTACAGGTGAAACTCAAAAAATTAGAATATCATGCAAATGTTCATTTATGTCAGTATGGCAACTCAGAAGGTGAAACCAATATATGAGATAGATGCATTACATGCAAAGCGAGATATGTCAAGCCTTACTTTGGTATAATTGTGATGATTATGGCGTACAGCTTATGAAAACCCCAAATTCACAGTCTCAGAAAATTAGAATATTACATGACATCAATAACACAAGGATTGGAAATAGAACAATATCAGACCTCTGCAAAGTATAAGCATGCATATGTACTCAGTACTTGGTTTGGGCCCCTTTTGCAGCAATGACTGCTGCAATGCGGCGTGGCATGGATGCTATCAGCCTGTGGCACTGCTGAGGTGTTATGGAAGACCAGGATGCTTCAATAGCGGCCTTTCAGCTCCGCTGCATTGTTCGGTCTCATGTCCCTCATCTTTCTCTTGGCAATGCCCCATAGATTCTCTATGGGGTTCAGGTCAGGCGAGTTTGCTGGCCAATCAAGCACAGTAATCCCATGGTCATTGAACCAGGTTTTGGTACTTTTGGCAGTGTGGGCAGGTGCCAAGTCCTGCTGGAAAATGAAGTCAGCATCCCCATAAAGCTCATCTGCGGAAGGAAGCATGAAGTGCTCCAAAATCTCCTGGTAGACAGCTGCGTTGACCCTGGACTTAATGAAGCACAGTGGACCAACACCAGCAGATGACATGGCTCCCCAAATCAACACAGACTGTGGAAACTTCACACTGGACTTCAAGCATCGTGCATTGTGTGCCTCTCCATTCTTCCTCCAGACTCTGGGTCCTTGGTTCCCAAATGAGATGCAAAAGTTGCTCTCATCAGAAAAGAGGACTTTGGACCACTGGGCAACAGACCAGTTCTTTTTTTCTGTAGCCCAGGTAAGACGCTTCTGACGTTATTTGTTGTTCAGGAGTGGCTTGACAAGAGGAATACGACATTTGAAGCCCATGTCCAGGATCCGTCTGTGTGTGGTGGCTCTTGATGCACTAACTCCAGCCTCAGTCCACTCCTTGTGAAAGTCCCCAACACTTTTGAATGGCCTTTTCTTGACAATCCTCTCCAGGCTGCGGTCATCCCTGCTGCTTGTGCACCTTTTTCTACCACACTTTTCCCTTCCACATAACCTTCTATTGATGTGCTTTGATACAGCACTTTGGGAACATCCAACTTCTTTTGCAATTACCTTTTGGGGCTTTCCCTCCTTATGGAGGGTGTCAATGATGGTTTTCTGCACAACTGTCAGGTCAGCAGTCTTTCCCATGCTTGTGATTCCTACTGAACCAGCCTGAGAGACCATTGAAAGGCTCAGGAACCCTTTGCAGGTGTTATGGATTCATTAGCTGATTAGAGTGGGACACTTTGAGCCTAGAATATTGAACCTTTTCACACTATTCTAATTTTCTGAGATTGTGAATTTGGGGTTTTCATAAGCTGTACGCCATAATCATCCCAATTATACCAAAGTAAGGCTTGACATATCTCGCTTTGCATGTAATGTGTCTATCTCATATATTGGTTTCACCTTTTGAGTTGCCATACTGACATAAATGAACATTTGCATGATATTCTAATTTTTTGAGTTTCACCTGTAGTTTAGTCTATGTGTATTTCCTAGAGGTTTTGCTCCTTTGTCAGCCCATTTTTTTCAAAAAAAAATCATACTTCATTTGTTGGGTTTCATCTTACTATATTGTCTAGTAAAACTGATGTTTGTAAGTATGTGGTTATTTTTAATAATCTGTTATTCCTCCCTTCCCCTGCCATGTTAAGTATATATATTGGGGAAACCGCATGAGAGGAAAAAATGAACTATCTTCTTCTAGAATCTCTCTCTCTCTCTCTCTCTCTCTCTCTCTCTCTCTCTCGTCTCTGATGCCACATCTAATTTGCTCCTAAATATGCTGCTTAATAGTTTCTGGTAATGTATTTTATAGCATTGATTTCTCCTTGTGCTTTCCTTCATTATTAGATTCTATTACTGTCATTTTATTCTTTTTAATTGTTTTATCTGCTGCTATATGACCTGTCCAAGATGCATTTGGGAAGCAAGTTCCAGAATTTCCAGCAGATGCTTTTGGAGAGAGTTGCTGGTCAAATAAATCTGAAAGGTGTCAGGAAGGCTATTAAGCAGCACTGTTCAAATACTACTTTCTGCCCTGGAAGCCCTGAACAGGAAAGAAAAACAAGATACAGTATTCATAAATAAACGTTTTTCTTTTTCCAGTCAGTTAAATCTATAGGGACATCTGTTCTTCTTTCATCCATCTTGTTCTGCTGCACTTTCTGTGTACCTAATGACTCATGACCAACATTATTCAGATTTTCTTTAACATTAACTTTCTATTTCTGGGGCATGTATAGCATTCTGTATTTCTGTTATGTTCTTTCTATAAATCTAAAGGAGAATAAAAGAAAGGACTATCTTGAGAATTACTTTCTCTCTGGGAGGAGAAAGCCACCAAGGTATAAATCAGTATTTCTAAAACTTGGTAATTTTAAGATGTATGGAGTTCAACTGGCTGAGGAATTCCGGGAATTGAAGTCCATACATTTTAAAGTTGCCAAGTTTGAGAAACAATGTTGTAAATAGTCATCTCCATCCTATTTAATCAGGAACCTGATTTAAATGAATTAGAGCAGCCTTTCCCACCTGGTGTCACATTACACCACAGTTCCCATAACCCTTCGCTAGCTCAGGAGTGTGTTCCAAAATACCTGGAGGCACTAGATTAGAGAAGTCTGCACACTCTCAAGGAAACAAGTTGAACATTGGACCTCTCACCTTGCTCTCCTTTCTCTCCCTTCTGGCCATCTCTTCCATCCCGTCCATCTCTCCCTGGAGCTCCATTATGGCCTGGGTAACCTGGTGTTCCAGCCATCCAATTTGCACAAGATCCTTGAGGTTGTTGAGAGTTATCTTCTGCAGCAACTTCATGGTAACAACTAAGTTTCATTAGCAGCACCATGGAACAAAAAAGAAAGCTTGATCCTTGCTTCATGTTTAACCTGGAAAAAAATGTTGTGTAATACCATCAGAAGTGTTTTTTAGGAATAAGATACAGTGGCATTTCTGCAAGCCTTCGAGCAAGGGGGAAGAAGTTGTGGCTCTCAAAGGGTTATTGATCTAGAGCTCCCATCATTCTTCAGCAATGGTCATGGTGGCTGAAGCTACTGAGTTGAAATTCAGCAACACTTAGAGACCTTAGGTAGTAATATTGGAAGCTGCTTTGTACTGAGTCAGGCCATTTCTCAATCTGATCGAGTAAAGTCAACAATAATTCATTCTTATTCTTCAAAGTTTCAAGGAGGAGGCTTTCCTGCCTAACTGAAGTTTCCAGGGCTTAAATTTGAGACCTTGTACATGCCAATTTATACTTTACCACAGAGCTAGGTTCCTCCATGGAACATACATACATATTTATATCACTGAATACAAAAACAGATTTAGGAAGTGTATCTGAATTTTTTTTTTCCTAAAGCTAATTGTTACAGAAAATTTATTTTGCCAGGATCAGGGTGAAAACAGATGATGCTGTCAAAGTACTGTTCCAGTGTTTAGAGATTTAGGATCTGGATAGAGAGGGACAGGCTCAGGCTTAATCCTAGCAAGATGGAGTGGCTTTGGGTTTGGAAGCCATCTGATTCCAGATAAATGCTTCTTTAGTTCTAGATAGGGTCATGTTCCCCCATACAAAACTGGCTTGTAACCTGGGGGTCCTCCTGGACTCATAGTTCCTGCTCTATGAGCAGATGCAACTATGGCCAAAAGGGCCTTTGCAGAATTCTATTTTATGTGCCAGTTACGCCAATTTCTGATTCAGGAAGCCAGAACAGGAGGACCTACTCACAGTCAGTTATGCCTTATTTACCTCTCAACTGAACTATTGCAATGTGCTGCCCTTGAAGGACATTTGGAAGCTACAGCTGGTCCAAGATGCAGCAGCTTGAGTAGTTATGCATACACCCTGATTTGCCCTTATAATATCACTACTTCAGCAGCTGTGCTGGCTACCAATTGGCTTCCATGTGCACTTCAAATTGATGGCCATCACTTTCAAAACTCTTAATAATTCAGGACCTGGATATCTGTGGAACTACCTACTTCCAATAGTGTTTGCCTGTCCAATGTGATCAGATGGGGGGCATCCCTTCACTCAGAGAACATCATGTTAAGGGACCATGGAAGTGAGACTTCTCACTGTCCTCCTTCTATGAAACAGCATATCCACAGATATCTGCTTTTCCAGAAGGCTATTAAAATGTCAGTTTTATAGTCCTTCTCTCACTCTGAGTGAAGTGAGCTGCCAGCTCTTTACCCCATTTTAACTTCTTCTTCCCATCAGAGAGACTGTGTGTATGAAAAGCCTTACCATTTGGGTTTTTTCCCCAGCTCTTTCCCCGGCTTCAGGTTATCACCAAAAGTACAGTTTGTATGTCGGGGGGATCATGTGACAGGATGGCAGATAGTGTTGGCCTTTTCCTTTCTATCAGAGTCTGCAATCTCACTGTCTTTTGAATCATTATTCAAAGTAATAAAGTTTCTCATGGGGTGACGGCAATTGCATATCCATCTGCATTTCTGGGGCTTCTGTACCCTGCATGCTCTTCAATATTAGTTTTGACCGTACCACGTGTGTTATTTATTTGTGGCTACAAAGAATAGAAGGGATCAGTTTCACTTTCCCCTCTTGATTTGAGTACTGGCTGCAGCAACCATTATGCTAGTATCAAAGTGGCACCAGTAATCCCTAGCAGAATAAGAATGTAGGACTGTTTTGCCCACTTTCCTTCATCTTTTAACATAAATACTCTTTGCTTTCCCCTCTGAAACACTGTGAACACACATGCAGGTAAGGACAACAGAGAGCAGCTTCTGAAGCAAACAACATGGCTGCTGAAATTACTAAAAAAGAGATGCTTTATACGTATTGTCGTGTGGTATGAAGCATTTCTTTTTAAAGTTTTCACAGTCCTAATTAAAAAAAAACAACAGTGCTAAAATGAAGTTAAGCTTAGATCAGACTATCTGTCCAGTTTGTACAGGACTGGCTTCTTTGATTGGTAGCCAGTCATATCCCATTCATTCTGCAGCCTCCCAGGTTACCCACGCTCCCTGATCTGGAAAAAAAATCCATGAGAGAAATTCCCTTGTTTGACTTTGAGATGCATTTAAAATGTAGGATGCCAAGGAGACTGCAGACCCCTGAACTGTACAGGACACCAACTAATATTCTTCAGCCACCTCATAACTAAGTCCAACAACCCTATGCCCCCATCCATAATGATTTCGTCAAAACCTTTTTCAGTTGTGGAAAAAAGTCAAAAGCATTTACTTTTCCACTAAGCCGGAGGACAAGATACTAAAAATGTATTGGAAGAGACATTCAGCACAGAACTATCTGGAAAAACACAAAAGGGAGCACTCCCGTTGGTGCCTCATTCCTACTTCTCTCACCTTTACTTGTAAGCCTTCTGTTGCCTTTGAACAAGTCTCTGTGAAGTCCAGGAATGCTGGTCACTTGGCATAAGAAAACTGCTGCTGCGTCCACCAAAATATATCTGCAGCTTTTACCATGACTTCTATTTTAACTCAGCCTTTCCTCTTCTTCAGAAGCACTACAGTACTCCTACCTGGGGTTTGGGCAAGATGGGCTTCCTCCAGAATCCTTGTAAATTGTGTCTTAATTGACATGAAATCAATGGGCAGTCCTATAGCAGTTCCAGAACAGTAAAAAAGAATATTCAGGTCATGGCCTGGAACCTTGTGGGAGTTCTCGCAACATCTGGGAAAGTGGCACTGTGATATCCAATCCAATACTATACATGTGTGCTCAGAAGCAAATCTCTTTTGCATAATGATATTTATTTCTAGATTATTGTACATAGGATTGCAGCTCTGACTTAATGCTTTGTAGTCTGTGGCCGAAGTGATGGACTACTCATGCTACACTTAGGAGATAACTGTTGTGTGCTTTATGAGGTGTTTTGCAAACTTTGCTAGTTCTCCTTGATCCCCATGAAACAGTGAAATGACCTCTAGATTCCAGTAACATTATCCGAAGAGTATGTGTGACAGAAAATGTTTGGCAGATCGTGCAGGACATATTTCAGCATAGCATACTTGTTCCACTTCACTGTTCTCATCACCGTATTATCTACAGAACAGAGATGTCCTGATCGAGCCAGCTATGCATTCTGATAAAACCTGCTGTATAATTTTGGCCCAAGTTAAGTGTGCATCCGTATTTAATGCATATACCTCTATTGTACATTTAGCATATATTTCTACTGCTAAATTGGATAAAGTATAATCACCTTTCTATCTCCAACCTTTGGAATTTGTTTTAAGGTGTTCTGTAGAAACTACTATACCCATCCACAGAGATTGTGTAAGTGGTATGATGATTAGTGTATTGGATCAGATCCAGGAACAGCCTAAGAACCAGTGCAGTGTAGTAGCTGGGGGACTAGACTAGCATCTGGGATACCTAGGTCTTAATCTGCAACCAGCAATATCAGCTAACTTTAGCTAGTATCTTCTAACCCATCCTTCCTTATAGTGATGTGGTTTGGGAGGAAATTAGAAGAAGAAATCCCATGTGCACCACTTTCAACTCCTAAAAGAAAGGCGATACAGAAACCTAACAAACATCAAATGTAAGATGGCATTTTAAGCCTTTCATATTTTACTTCATCTATCTTTCCAATATTCTTCTGTTTAAAAACAATGTATCAAGGTGAGATTTTGAAATTCATAACAGAATTCCGATGGGTTCTGGCCAAAGATACATTAAATCCTTATGATGCCTGACTGAATATCAGAAAGCAATTGAAAGAAGTGAAGTTGATGAGACGGGCTGCAATCATGTATACTTAAACATGGGAGTAAGTTTGTCTCTGATTTCTAAGCAGACATATATAGGACTGGACTATGACAGTATCTTTTGTAAACTAACTTCAGAAATAAAGATCAACGAGTACATTAGGACTTGTCTTACTTAGACATGCACAGGAGTGAGTTAATGAATGCATTCTTATGAATGCATTTCATTTCTAAGTAAATATGTATAGGATCAGGCTGCACAACGCATATGTAGAACAAGACTTAATTACAGATTATTTTGAGTAGATTACACTTATTTTGAGTAGTTTATATTAGGTTGATTATGTTAAGCTGCTGTATCATGATAATTACATACTGTAATACATTCTTTAGTTTCCTTTAGTTCCTAAAGTTTCATTAGGAAAACAACATTTAGATTTGTACATTAGCATTCCTAATTAACTTTCTCAGATTTTTTTAAGCATAAGCTTAAAATAATATTTGACTGTAATAATATTTTTATAGATATATAGAGTGATGGGCTATAATCCTTATTAAGGCCATCTAGTATGATGCTTTACATTGAAGTTAGAACCACTATGGATGTTTTTCTGAAATTTTCTTCATCTACAATTATATATGGGACAGAACTGATAATCTATAGACATGAAGTACAACGGACCTTCTTTTGACCCATTTTGGCATGTGGGATGAGATTATGGAGTTTTAAGAGGTGAATCGGATGCAGATATTCATTTTACCCCTTCTTCAAAGCCACTAATACCCATCAAAACTGAGTCAACTTCCCCATTTGGGTGGTTAAGAAACAAAATGAAAGCCTTCCACCAAGGTATGCAAGAAAAGGTATGCATTTAATGACCCACCCATCTTACATAGACATAAATGGGCTGGAAATGTTATCCTTGACCTCAGTGATGCTGTCATGGTGTCACCAACCCTCAGGGGACACACACATACAGAGATATATTCTGCAGTTCCTCCGATAAAAATTATGAGTGAATTTATGTGGCAGAGGTCTGCAGAGAAAGCAGTATAATTGCAGAGAAAACCCCAAAAGGGGAAGTATGTGAATGCCATACTCTCCACGGAAAGGGAAAAGTACATTTGGAAATTCTAGCAACCACTACATTTGAAAATTTCAAAACTGGCAGTCAGAACAGAGTTTTTTTTCCCAATAATCAATCTAGAAAAGCAAATCTTTTCCTTTTCTGGGCAAATCCCTCACTGCATCATGCAATAAGCCTTTTAGTTAAACTGGATGATTCAAGTTGCAATTCTATAGCCAGTTCCTTTGGATTCAGTGGAGTTTATGCTCAGATTGATAAGATTGTGCTGCCAAGCTAATGACACTGCAAATGGCCAGAAACTACCAAAAGGTTTAAATCTGCAATCAGTAAAACTCAAAAAGATTCCAAACTTGCTACATTTTTCAACATTAAAATTATAATATCTATTATATGTTTAATCAACTTTGTTAATTCAAACACCTTAGAAGATACGGACAAATGCAGCCAAGTGAGAAGCAGTTTAGTCAATAATAATATTCAAAGTAATAATAGATTAAAGTATAACAGCATTTAGGACAAGCACAATTTCTGGAAAAAGTACAGCATAGTGCAATGATCTACCCAAAAACAGGTCTATCTTACCAGTTGTTCAGATGAGGTCCTCTGCAGTTTGCAGGCACATCTGAAATGCAGTGGAGAGAATAGCAATCTTTGGATCACTTCTCACAAAGAGGCATGTGGAACTGTCAGTTAAGATGCTGTCCTTTCTATTTGTTACCAAGTCTGCTAGTTCAATACTTGGCATTTTTCATCAATCTTCCATTGTTATTCTTAATTTCAGAATATTATAATCATATGCTATTTAAAAGTTTACAAGCAACTTGCTGGCGTGCTGGCTTTAAAATGGTTATATCCCTTAAAACAAGATTTTGGAGCAATATGCAACATCACAGTGAAAATATGTCTTCTAGAATTAAGCATCCTGCTAAACTGCAATGTGGCTTGTTTATTTTTGGCTTATTGTAGAGGGGGGAACTTGTTGCTATCAAGGGCCTGAACTTCTTATTATCATTATAGCAGCAAGAGCCACAAAAGTGTGATGTGAAGTAATGTTACTAGAGTAGGGCAGGGTCAAATTTTCAGGGTGAATTTATGTGTTTTTTGGTTTGGTTTGGTTTGGTTTGGTTTGGTTTTGCTTTAGTTTTTACAGTCAGATTAAGGCAAAATAAGAAACTGAAGGTGAAATGTACTACATTATAGTAACCTTTGTTTTTTACTTTGTGGTTTTTTTTCATGCTGATGAAAAATCCAGATTGTTGTTCAGTTTTAATGCTGTAATCTTGGGGGAATTTGGAATAATAAAATAGATCTAGGAGACACAGATTGCCTATGGGACATGCCATACCTGTCCACCCCATACCTGTTCATAGTTTAGGATGTTAAGTTAAATGGGAGAAAAACAGCTTCCTTCTTCTATGTTCATGCATCTTTTGCATAAAAGTGCATGCATTTATGTGTTATATGTATCCAACTTATCTAGTGGAGTAGTTTGTGATCTGGCCACCCCCCTCGCTCTCAGTTTCAAAGGGAAAATATTATGTAAATGATACAATGAGTTATATTTGGCTGGATTATCTGAAAACATTTGAAACATGCTGCCTTATGAGAAGCAATAACTCTGTCGTCCAAATTAGAATCATGGTGTCAAATGTTCAAATGTTATTGACCAGCAGGTTGCTGGAAATTCCTGGTTTTAGAACTCTAAGTTATAATCTACTTTCTGATGAGCATGACTACGTTTTTGATCACCTCCCTTAATGTTGGACTCTACTGGAAAGAGATGAAATCCACAAACCATATCTCTTAACATTATCTAATGTATACAAATAATATTCTATAGTAATTTAGGCAGTTCTTCAATAACTGAGGACTATTGATATCCTGTGTTAGAATGTAACAAAGATAAGTGAATCCTATAGTGGCATATAGCTCCCAAAGTCTTAGGTGAAGTCTCCACAGCCTTTTGCAAGGTGATCCTAAATAGCAATTTTCAGTGTGACACAAGGAAAAATTATTGTTCTCTTAACAATATGTTAAGATATGTTATTTTAATTAAGTATAAATGAAATATAGTTTTTGTTCTGGCCACATTAATATTTTGAGCAATATGGCCCCTATATACTAGTCAAAAGCCAAACATAGCCTTAGTTCTGGCATAGAGGTTACCATGGTAGATTAAGATTATGGTGATGCAAATTCAAATCCCTTTTCAGATATGAAATTTCAAAAGTGACCATGTTTTAGCCATTGGTTGGAGTCACAAATTGCACTAAGCCATAATGTGATTGTTTGGTTCTGACTTAGTTTGTTCTGTGAAACTAGCCATTATGGCTTATAAACTATTGTTTATGGCATATCTACAGATAATAACTACATTACATGGATGATGGCTTGATAAGTTTAAGTATAATATGCATGCTGTTTCATCCAGCTGAGCTTCTAGTGTATCTTTGAAGATGAAGGCATTCGCTATACAGGAAACCTCAATTTCAACATCAGCAAGAACCAAGAGTACGGACAGAGTACAAACACACTTTGCTCAAATCCAAGCCAGGTTATACTTTGCATTTACATCACTTATTTGTAAACTTAAAGCACACTAGATTTTTCAGAAATACACATATTTTGTATTACATGCAGCAATCCATTGCTTTTCTTTGAAACACCACACACACTAACCCACACACATGAAATCTAGCTTACTCATAGAAAACTTTACAAAAAAGCAGCAGTAGCTTATTTTCCAATTCTGACAATGGTATGAGTTGAGAAGAATCTTTTGCTTCTGTTTGAACTGTATAATCTGCTACTGGTCAAAGCATCACCTCCACGCTGCATATGTGTGTGCTATAAGTAGATATGGTCTTGGTGCCAGTGCACTCTGTTTGACCTTGCTGGATCAGGGACTGGGGCCCAACGTTTCTGGACATGCATGAAGGTAGGTTGGTCATGTCACTGGCATTGAGGAAGATTGCAGAGCTGTGGGATGGATGGTAGATGAATTCCTCTGCAATTCATATGGTGCAGGGATTACATAACCCCATATGAAGTCTCTTCCAATATGAGCCTTATTCAATTATATTGCTTAGTAACTGAAAGAGCATCCAGCAGGTGTACCATATGGAGTTTTCTTCAGTAAGACCCTCATTCGTTGTTTGCTGAAGGACTGAAAGAGACAGGCAGGTGAGTTATAGTATGATTCTCATACAGTTTGCATCTCTCAAGTGACATGAACTACGGACTCATCACAGCAAGAACTGCTGTAATGAACATGAGACTGGATCATTCCAAATGTGGTCCAGATGAGCTGGTGTCTTAGGTCTCATTCTTCACCATTGGCCACATCTGGGCAGTGGGTAGGCTGCTGTCATCAATTTGGAAAGTGAGCTGAGGGGGGCTAGTTCTTATTGTCCTTTCAATAACAGATTAAGCAGGCCCAGCAAAGTCAAGTTCTTCTTAAGGAAGATTAGCTGTTCCACCCAACTAGCATCTAGATGAAACTGATGAAACTGATGAAACTGTCATCATGTTATTTTCTCTGGAGAATACCCTATTGCTTAGAATACTGGTTGGGATTAAGAAATGTACCACTTGGCAAACACTGCCTCCTGTAGACTGATCTTGGCATTGGTTGCCCCAAAATGGAATGTGCCCATTCTTTCCCCTTCTTTCTGTGGTTTACTCAGTACAGAAGACAGCATTCTGCATTGCAGTCCAAGAGACAACACCTCCCCAGCAATGTGCCAAGCTCAAGCAATATGCCAAGGACACTGCTTGGCATATTCAAGGGTCCTATTCCTGAACTGGGGCCCTACCAACCACAAGGGAGAAGTGTCTGTTGGAAGGCCCAGTCCCCTCCACTCAGCTGTGGCTTAGTCTTCTGCCCTTCAGCTAGGGCACTTTGGCAACCAGAAGCTTTCTCCACTGAGATAGATTGTCAGTGCAGATTATTGTCTCGTATACCTCTGGGTCACTTAGCTGGCAAGCTGCTTGCTCAGAACCCAAGGGCTTCAACCACTGCAGATCTCCATTATGAAATTGGGCTGCCAAGGCTTCCATCCTCAGGCTTAGTTTGAGCTCATGCAAAGAAAGAATTGTGGGCAGAATCTGGTTTAGCATGCCTGCCTCTATGCTGAAGAGGTTCATTGTGAAGATGGGTTTGCATGCAGAAACTGCCTTGGGCATGAGTTGTCACTTCTAGGTGCCCACGATACACATGGTCAAGTGCCTTGTCATGTCATGCATTGCCACTATTTGAACAGGTAGACAGGAATATCCTGAAGGATATTGGGGTAGGTGGAGTTCAGTATGATGTTGATCTAATGACTGCCTACTCTTCATTTTCTAGTCAAAATAATCAACAATGTTATTGCATGTATCCATTAAGAGCACCGGTGGCAAACTTGGTGCCAGATGGAATGATCCTGATGCTGGTCCCATCCAGATCAGGACCATCTTCTGCAAAGGTAGTTTCTAAGCAATGCAGGTGATGCCTAGAAATTTGGGCTCACAGTGAGCATGACCACAGACAGCCAACTCTGAACCATGAAGTTCATAGCCATACTCTTCTGCTGGGTATTGGTGTTCTCTGAGCTTGGTTGTTTTCTTGCAGATGCTATATTACCAGGCCTGTAGGATAACGGATATCTATTCAACTTCATTAAAAAAAATGCCTAGCTACATAAAGACATAACCAAAAATCAAGGAAGGAAGCAGACAGCCCAGAGCACATCCTTACTAGCAACCAATGCCCAGATAAGCAGGAAACAGCACCAGATAAACAATCAGGAAAAAAACAGTAGCCTAACAATCAAGAAAGAAAATGCACTCCAACCAAGACTGTCAGGATACAGTACTGTGTATCAACAACCAGCAAACTTCATTCTCCCAGTCTTGGTTGTACCTAGATAGCCCTAAATGAGCAGAAGGGGAAGAGAAGCCTTAAAGATAAAGCTTTCTTTAAAACAGGAAAACAGTTCTGTTTAATTTACATGCAACAGCGCTATCAGAGCACACACACACACACATACACACACTCATATTATTGAAAGAATTAATTCTCCCAAGTGAGCAAGCAAGCCTTATTGCAAAGGACCTAGGCCAACAATTAACAATCAGCCTTCAGAATATCGAGAGCCAGTTTGGTGTAGCAGTTAAGGCTCCAGGCTAGAAACCAGGAGACGGTGAGTTCTGGTCCTGCCTTAGGCACAAAGCCAGCTGGATGTCCTTGGGCCAGTCAGTCTCTCTCAGACCTATAAAGGAGGCAATGGCAAACCACTTCTGAAGTCTTGCCAAGAAAACTGCAGGGACTTGTCCAGGCAGTCGCCAGGAGTCAAAAACTGACTCAAAGGCACACACACACACACACGCTTCAGAATATTATTAATACATGTTTAATTGTGTCAGATAAATCCCAAGAGTATTGGAGAATAAATGCACAGAGACAGGGAAATACAATTACAATTAAGAAATAAATATCTTAATTCTCCAATCTTGTACCCTCTCTTACAACACTCTCAGTTTGGGACCATTTGGCTATGCTTGGCTGGGAATAGGAATGACAGCCAACATATCCAGAGGGCATCAGGCTGGGGGAGACTAACTGGCAATTAGCCTGCGATTTTCCCATTTCATGGGAATTGGGTTACATTCGGCCCCCTTTAAGCTTAGGTGAAGTAAAGTGATATTTTGAATGCTGAATCCTTCGTTCACTAAGTAGGATTGTACAGGAACTGGTACAAAAAATAATATCCACCCTTTTTTACATCTACTGTTACTATTGCCCTGAGGAAGAATACTGTACATTCCTGTTGCATGTGCCATATTATGATAAGCAATTCCAACCCTTTTTATTTTCATTCTGGCAAGCATCTTGCCTGAGTGGTGTGTGCAAGGCAGTGTGTATCAGTCTGATTCTTCACATTTCCATTTTTTTTCCTTCCTTGGGGAGATAGAGTGGTTAGAATCAAGCTCTCATTTTTAATTGATAGTTACTCTTCTTTTCCAGTTCTGGTTCATTTTATAGACACAAGGAAGATGCCCATTAGTTTCTATCAGTTCCATGTTAAAAGTTTTTTGTTTGTTTGTTTGTTTTTAAGGAAAAAGACAGTAGATGTTGGGGGGAGGAAGAGTGAAATGAAGAAAAGAAAAAAGGAGAAAGGAAAAAAATAGGATGTGATTCAAAAAGGTAAAAAGGAAAAAAAATGGAAATGTGAAGAATCAGACTGATACACACTGCCTTGCACACATAGTCAAAAGCAACCACTGCAGTAGAATGATGCACGAAGGTAACCGCATTAAAATATTAACCCTTTCTGCCCGTCCCTCTTCCCCCCAGCCTGGTATGCATGTCGGCAGGAGGTGATACCGTCTACCCTCATACGAAGTGAATGACAGAGGCGCCCTCCCTCACGGGGCTTCCTTTGGACTCGCTTGCGGGCGTGTGTCCGGCTCTTTCACTGTACCCCGCCTGATGCACGGGTGGGAGACGCTCTCTGTACCCATTCACCGAGAGGGAATTGCTGGCAGGCGAACTTCTGCGAGAGCGAGACTGGGAACGGGACTGCTTGCTTTATGGACCTACAGTAGCGAGTGCAGGCGGCGGCGGTGGCGGCGTTTTCCAGGTTTCTAATAGCGTAGGTGAGGTCTCCCGGCCCGTTCCTTGCCGCTTTTCTCCTCCTCCTGCCCTGACTTGCCTAACCCCGGGAACGGTGTGGAGAAAGGAAGAATCCCCTCTTTTCCACCTGCTCAGGACAACGGAGCACAGCAGACCCGAAAGGCGTGCTGGGAATCTCCAGCCCTCGCAGCTCGCAGAGGCTCTCAGCTTTACAGCGTTCTCCTCTTCCTGGGACATTAACCAGGAGGCGGCTGCTGGCCCGTTTCCCACCTGCGTAGCGGGTAAGAGGCCCACGCGCTGTAGGAAGCATCTGTGCCAGCAAGAGGAGGAGGTGGAAATGGGAGGGAAGAAGCAGTGCTGGAGGCCAGAGGTGGCAGGATGGCTGGCACCATCTTAGGCTGCCAATGTGAACCCACAAGTGCTCCCCTCTGCATGTGTCTCTGTGTGTTTAAACAAAACCAAGTATCACATAAAAGTGGCAGGGCAGGAATAGGCCCACTAGAATTTTCTCCATGTGGCTTCTTGCTTGAGGTTTCCCATGTTACTGTTACCCAAATTGGGACAGTGGGATGGGCACAGGGTGAAACTTATGTGCTTTTTATGCAAATAGAGGTTGGGACAGGAGGAAGCAACTCTCCTTCCTCTGCATGTACTGATTTTTAGACTCCAGATTTCTCTGGCTGCTTCCCTCATAATCCCTCATAATATCCCTCATAATCTGACTATCTGGCAGGGAATTCCTTATGCCTGAGTAGAAATGCATAGGGCAGTACTGTTACTTATTAAAGTTTGTGTAACAGTCATTGAGTCTGGAACATACATTACCATTTTCCCTTATAATTTGTATGTTCACATTAAGGGTTAAGACAAACTGGGATGAGACAGAGGTCAGAGACTATGATATGGGGAAAGAGAAGGCAGGGAATTAGGGTTAAGTTCCTGACACAAGGATTGGGGTCCAGGGCAGAGGTCTCAATTATGCAGCACGTCAAATCATATTCTGAAGCCTGCAGTGGCACTTGGTAGGTACTGATGATGCTGTCTGGCAAAACCTGGATGCTGAGTTCTAATTAAAAGGCCAGGCTAGACTATGAGAAGTGTTCCAGTAAGAGGAGTGGCATGATGGTGGTAGCAGGGAGGTTCACTTTGATCCAATCCATCAGTCCAAGACTCTTGATCTAGGGTTAGGAATATAGGAAATTCTTTTAAAAGTATCAACCATCAAAATAATATTGGTTTTTATTTTAAAATATATTTTACAATAACAGCAGGTTACAGATTGTAATGGGCTGTGACTCCTGCTTGAGGAGGTTCCAGCCACCAGAGCTAGGATTGAGACTTCTCTGCCTTGTCCACAAAGATGGTCCCTGATCAGTGGTTTTACCTCCTTTCTCTTTCCTCCTTTTCAGCTGAAGTTGGCCAAGTAGTCTTATCAATATCACCCAGAAATGATTTGTATATCCACCATCAGTACACACATTGAAATAAACCACATTTACACACCATTCAAAAGAGACATTAAAAAAGCTAAGAAGGAAACAAAAAGACCAGAACACATCCTCTCCAGCAACCAACATCGAGATAAGCAGGGATTAACACTGGACAAACAATCAAGCAGAAAACAATAATCAAGGAACTACCAAGGAGAAAACCTTGGTACCACCAAAACCCCACCAAGAGTGGCAGGGCAATCTACTGTATATGAACAGGGAGAAAACCCCTCACTCACTAACTGATGATGTTACCTAGTCAGAAAATGAAATGTCTGTAAGCAAATAACCAACCTCAGAAGGCACCACAGACTCCACAGTGAGTGGAGCTACATATATTCTCCATGAGCTACATATATTCTCTTCTAGTTGAGTCATTATCTATAAAGATTAGAAAAATATATGGGACAGATGGTATTGTCTCACAGACTGAAGTAATAATACTTAAACACATGTAATTCAATAATATGAAGGAATTCAATAGTATAAAGGAAAACATCTGTCATTATTGATTTGGACCTGATTGTTACTTCTTCTTTTTTTTACTTTTGTTGTGATCTGTTGTGAAATTAATGGCAAGGTAAGAACTTAAGATGTTGCTTGCTCACTGATTCACTATTGGCTATGAATCAACTGGAAGAAAGTTTTAAAAAATATGTTACCATTATTATTTGACCTGACTTTCTAATAGTAATTAGAATTTTGCAAGAGAAACTCTACCCTGTGCCATTTTCTTGGAGGACAAATGACTGCTTAACTAAAATCCATTATCTGGTTGAAATGACACACTAAACCAAAGTTGGAGTTCTTAATCAAAACTAGAAAAGAGTTACCAAGAGTGGTTATCAGTCTCTCATCTAATCTTGAAGTGATATATATCAGCTTTTCCCAGCCTGATACCCTCAGAGTTGCTGCTTCAACACATCTCAAGAGTAGCAGATTTGAGAAGTTTACCCTACATTTTAACATTCCATCAGTGGAGTTGAACCAGCAAGTGCGGAAGCACAGATTAGGAAGTTGTATCCTTCTAACCTCAAGCCTTTTGATAATTAGAACAATTAAATTATGGTCCATGCAACACAGTGAAGATATACTGCTGCAGAGAACAGAAACTCATATAAATGTTTTCCTGAGAAAACAAGTATTCTATAATAACCCATAGTTTCTGTGTGAAATATAGGAATCTTTTTTTCTTTTAAAGGTCATACAGCGGCTTAGTTAGAAGTAATATTACACCTGATATAATATATAACTCTTGAACTCAACATATTTTGAAATCTTAGTCTACTGAAAAGTTGAAAACAAATTCTAGGTTGACAACTTCCTGCCCTGCCCTATCCTTCCTCTGAACAGCATTTACTTTAGAAATCCACACCATCTTAAGCATAGTTACACAATTCAGTGCAACAAAGGACTTCTCTTTCATTTTTACTGAGTCAGTCACAAAAACAACATCATTTATTGTGATACTGGTTTCTGCAATATTTGTAGAAAATGTTTTGCGGATGTCTTGAGAACTTTTTTCTGGTCAGATGTCTGCATATTTGAGTGCAGCATAAACACCTGGAATCTGTGAGCATTATCAGCAAATTTCTTGTCATCAAATAGTATGCAATTTCTCTATCCAATTATCTCATCATATCCAGGAAGAAAATTAAAACTACACCTGCATCACAACAATGACAGAAGTTGTACAGTAGATGCATGATCAGATCAAGATCTACCTTTTCATCATTAAAACTATGGTGGTAAGCTTTAAGGAGTTCTTGATCGTCTGCATTAAGTTCACTAGCATTAGCATGGACCAAGGGACTTTCATCTAGATCAGGGTTCCTCAACCTTGGCAACTTTAAGACTTCAACTCCCAGAATTCCCCAGCCAGCCTCTAATGAGTTACAATAGGATTCTAGCAGGTCAATCACTTCTGTATGCCTAAAGTGTTTAACCCAATCCAAAGCTGCCAGCCATTGGATGATTTGATGTGAACATTTGCTCCCATACCAATCAGCTGTTCTTGATTCAAGAAACCTCTTCCAGAAATATCATTAATGTTGCTGCCCTTGTTTCACTGTGCCTGTAATCAGCACTGACATTTTCAGTTAAAATAAGATGGAACACCTGTGCAAAAGCATCATTCAAAAGTTCCCAATGATTTCTAATATTTTACTTGCTGTAATAACAGTTTAAATTTTTTTTACTGATTTTTGTATATTATAACGTATTTTATTAATGTTCAGCCACTTCTGTGCAGGTTTTATCTTATTTGTTATGACCGGTGGACAAAACAATAAATATTTTTAAAAACTCTTGAATCCTTTCTAGGCCCAGCATCACATGATCAGTCCATCACGGAAGGATCGATGGAAGGCCCTTCATCTATTCTATTCATGCTGATGATGTAAATTAAAAGACGTTACACATTAATCCATTTGTTTTATTTGTTAAAGTATAGCCTAAGGTTCTTCATTAGACTTTGAAATGTAAATAATTGCATAAGGATTTGGCATGACAGTTATCAATCTGCAAATAGAACATTTTTGGCAGTATAGGTATGTTTTGTACTTGACAGTATAAAACATCCCTGGATATTTAGACACAAAAATCCCTTTTATTCTTCTTTAGTCTAAAACATCCGCTAAGTCTGAATACACCCATTTGCTAAATGAAAGCAAATTAAAGTTTATTATTTTTTAATCTAGGTATCTATGGATATTTACCATTTCCATGAAATAAGCATGGCTTTCAAATCCTGATTTTAAGATAGTCTTATATAGATCCTTTAGAGGAAGGTCCACATACATCCTGAAGTTGCAGATTAGTTGAGTTTCCTTAATTATAAGAGCAGCTTTCACATGACTGTGCTACATGTATCTTAAATCCAAACATTGCTGTAAAACTAGAAATCAGTGGTTTGTTGGAACTTCTAATATATGGTAAGTACTTAATGGGAATGGATGATATAAGACTTATTTAAATAGGTCACAAAGAAACAAGTATGGTAACGTTAATTTATGTCTGGCTTACACTAGGAGATAACCCACCTAGAATTGATACAGGATAAAGCTTTTCCCCAAACTGCACACATTTAACATGGGAAATTATCTTAGATTCTGGGAGAATTAGTAAATGGAATAAGATAAAGGTGTTTGTTTATCTTTTTCCTGTTGTAGTTTAATCTTCCTTTGTGAGGAATTAGTTTTAACTCAGGGTCATTTTTCAGGTAAATACAGTAAAGCAGGCAGAGCACTTTTTTCCTAGTGAGTTTGCATCCCTATTTTGTGTAATGTCTGAATGCAGCATAAGTGGTCTTAAGACTGCTCCCACTATACCAATACTCCATTTACCATTTAATTTGTTGCCTGCAAGGCAGCTTTCAGGATTCTAAACAGAGTTTTTGGCTGCAGCTACTTTTAATTGTGTAAAAAAAAATCAACCAAGCAGACATGACAAAAGGATTTCTTCTTCTAATTAGAAATAAGAAAATGGCCACACATAGATTTTATTTTTGACTCATGATGCAGCTTGTATTATCTCAGTGTAGCTACTTCATTTTTTTCCTTCACTTTTCATACTTCATTCAATAGCCAATATAGTGTAGCAAGTAAGGTATCAGATTAGGTCTGAAAAGCCTGGCGGAAGTCCAGTTTCAGCCATGGAAACTCAGGGTGACTTTGAGCCAGGCACTCTCGCTCAGCCCAGCCTACCTCACAGGATCGTTGTGGGAAAACTGGAGTATACCACTTTGAGTTCTGGAAGGAAAAGCTGGATATAGTTCTAAAAATAAATATTTTTGTGATATCTATTTGATGAACTAATGAAATTAACAGATTTTATGTATTTATGTTAAAGCATGATATCTTTCCTGGGAAAAAAAAAAGGAAGATCACTACCTCACAATGAGATAAAGTTGCTGTTAGCATTATGGTGTTGTAATAATTCAATAATGCAGATTTAAAATTTAATTAAAAAAAAACTTTTCAGTCACCACCATTCTAGCAATTACCAGAAACATTTAAAAAAATATTTTAAATTAATAACTTTTTTTGGTCTATGGCTGGTCAGCAAATAGATAAGCTCTATAATACAGTGCTCTTCTTCTCAAACTAAGAACTATCTAAACTATTGTTTAAATCTTGTATCTTTGGGGGCAAGTCAACATATCTAATGTTTTCAGAATACATGATGAGAGAAATGGCTGCTTTGGCAATGTATTACTTCAGAAAATAGTTGCTAAAATACCCAATTAGCAGAAAGAAAACGGATTATGTTTCTTTCTAACCATCCCCTACAGTCCCTGGATGCTCTCTGCTACCTTGGTTTGCATTTGTCTTTTTTCCAGGCTGATTTGGCTCATTTTCAAACCAAGCTCTGGGTTTGCACCACCAAACTCCTTATTCTCTAAGAGTCCTATGGGGCCTATGTGTGTCCAGAGACATTTTTGTAAATAAAGGAAGCTGTAGACAAATTGAAGAGTTTACAGTATATGGTTATAATGAGCTGGATTTTGGTGTTTTTAATGACTTAACTAGCCCCTGCATCACCAAGTACTTGAACAATTGCATGGTAGATGTGTTAAGCGCTAGGTAAATTTGTTCTGGAAGGGCATCATAGAAATGTGTAAAAAAATACCAGGACAAAACTTGTTTTCTTCCAAGTTCTTTCAATGCAAAGAAGAAAAAAAAGTCAGTGCATAAGGGCATATCTTCCTCTTTTAAGAAATTATGTAAAACCCATGGGATACATTAGAACAAGGGAACAAACACAGTGCATAGTAATTAACCCATGCTAGTAGCTTTTAATTTAGCCAGTTTGGTGTAGTGGTTAAGGGATCAAGCTAGAAACCAGGAGATGATGAGTTCTGGTCCCACCTTAGGCACAAAGCTAGCTGGGTAACCTTGAGCCAGTCACTCTCTCTCAGCCCTAAGCAGAAGGCAATGGCAAACCACTCCTGCAAAGCCTTGCCAAGAAAACTGCAGTGGCTTCTCCAGGCAGTCACCAGGTGTCAACACTGACTTGAAGGCACCCAAAAAAAAAAAAAAGGACCAAAGCCTTTTTATGGTGCAGTATCCAGAAACCCTTCTCCACCCTTTCCCTGATAGGGGTAGCTTTAAAAATGAACGCCTCTAGTTCAGAGCTCCAGCTCCATGGCTTGTGAGAGCCTTCAAGATGGATATGGTGACCTCTTGTCTTGGGATCACTGGTGGCACTACATTCAATAATGTTCTGGGTGTGAAAGCAATAAGCTCTTATTTAAATCAGATTGTTTTTTAAAAGAGAAACTTATATGTGAAATGCAGAACCATTAAATCTAAAATATGAGATTATTTTTACTCATTGATTTTAATCTAATATATTGTGAACCATTCTTAGCTCAATACCTTATAATAATTTTAAAAGCATGCCCATTTTAGGTAACAAAACGATGAGAAAGGTGATTTCTTATCCCTAGCTTTTGTTGCCTTTATTAAATAAATCTACACCTACTCCTACTCCTGCTACTACCACCACCAAAATACTTATTTGAGGACATGGTGTTCTTCATGAATGTCATGCTGAACTTAGTATATGAGAAAGAGAAAGTGAGATCATTTGGAATCAACAGTCTATGAGTATATGCTTTCTAAGGAGAGATCCTTTGAAAAAGATGCATCTCTCACAACTTCATGGAATTTTTAATCCTTTTTGTATGCCGCCTTGAGTTACTTGCAGTTTTACATCTTTGCTTACATGGAGCAACCTGGCTAAAACAGTCCATCCCCAATATTAGCAGCAGTGTGTCTCAGCAGGTGCATTCATCTGAACAAACTTGTGTGAGCTCAGAAGCAAAAGAGGGTTGGTCTGGTCAGCACTTGGGTGGATAAGGACCGGTCAAAAAAGCATCCTGGAAAAAGGCAATAGCAAATGACATCTGTAATTTTTCAAGACAACAGTATGGATGTGTCCATGTAGTTACCTGGAGACAGGTTTATGCTGGGGGTAAGAGCCATTGAGCACAGTAGGATTGATTACAGAATGAGCAAGCCTAAGCTTTTGTTTGCTGAGCCAAGCCTTTGACATATTCTTTCTGTGTGAGATTCTTGTATGTGCAAGAAACTAACTTGTGTATGAGATGATTTGTGCATATGCAGATCAGGAATTAATTAATTTTACAAAATAGATGTTTTGTTTTACAGGTAATACATTTTAATCTGTGGTCATCCACTCCATTAATTTTATTTTAAGTGTGGCCCCTAGCCAGCCCATCCGTATGTATGTATGTATGTATATATGTCTATATGTAAGTATATAAGTAAAGAAATATATAAATATGTTTCATGGACATATTTGGGGGGGGGGGGAATTTCCAGGATTGGTTTGAGTGACATCTGACAATCTTAACTGCAAAGTAGGGCGGCTGACCCCTTCATGGATCACTGCCTTGTCGTGGCGAAGGGGCTTGTGTAACTCAGTGAAGCCATGAACTATACCGTGCAGGGCCACCCAAGACGGACAGGTCATGACAGAGAGTTCTGACAAAATGTGGTCCACTGGAGAAGGAAATGGCAACCCACTCCAGTATCCTTGCCAAGAAAACCCCATGGACAATGTTAAAAGGCTAAAAGATATGACGCCGGAAGATGAGCCCCTCAGGTCGGAAGGTGTCCAATATGCTACTGGGGAAGAGCAGAGGGCAATTCCAAGCAGCTCCAGAAAGAGTGAAGCGGCTGGGCCAAAGCCAAAAGGACGTTCAGCTGTGGATGTATCTGGAAGCGAAAAGAAGGTCCGATGCTGTAAAGAACAATATTGTATAGGTACGTGGAATGTAAGATCCATGAACCAAGGCAAGCTGGATGTGGTCAAACATGAGATGACAAGATTGAACGTCGACATCTTGGGAATCAGCAAATTGAAATGGATGGGAATGGGTGAATTTAATTCAGGTTACCATTATATCTACTACTGTGGGCAAGAAACCCTTAGAAGAAATGGAGTTGCACTCATAGTCAATAAGAGAGTGGGAAAGGCAGTAATGGGGTACAACCTCAAAAACGACAGAATGATCTCAGTGCGTATCCAAGGAAAACCATTCAACATCACAGTAATCCAAGTCTATGCCCCAACCACTGATGCCGAAGAAGCTGAAGTTGACTGGTTCTATGAAGACCTACAACACCTTCTAGAACTAGCACCAAAAAAAGATGTCCTTTTCATCATAGGGGATTGGAATGCTAAAGTAGGAAGTCAAGGAGTAATTGGAATAACAGGCAAGTTTGGCCTTGGAGTACAAAATGAAGCAGGGCAAAGGCTAATAGAGTTCTGTCAAGAGAACAAGCTAGTCATAGCAAATACTCTTTTCCAACAACACAAGAGACGACTCTACACATGGACATCACCAGATGGTCAATACCGAAACCAGATCGATTACATACTTTGCAGCCAAAGATGGAGAAGCTCTATACAGACAGCAAAAACAAGACCAGGAGCTGACTGTGGCTCAGATCATGAGCTTCTTACTGCAAAATTTAGGCTTAAATTGAAGAATGTAGGGAAAACCACTAGACCACTCAGGTATGACTCAGATCATATTCCATGTGAGTACACAGTGAAGGTGATGAATAGATTTAGAGGATTAGATTTGGTAGACAGAGTGCCTGAAGAACTATGGACGGAGGTCTGTAACATTGTACAAGAGGCAGCAATTAAAACCATCCCAAAGAAAAAGAAATGCAAGAAAGCAAAATGGCTGTCTGATGAGGCTTTACAAATAGCTGTGGAAAGAAGGAATGCGAACAGCAAGAGTGAAAGGGAAAGATATAAGCAACTGAATGCAGATTTCCAGAGAATAGCAAGGAGAGATAAGAAGGCCTTCTTAAATGAACAATGCAAAGAAATTGAAGAAAACAATAGAATGGGGAAGACTAGAGATCTCTTCAAGAAAATTGGAGATATCAAAGGAACGTTTAGTGCAAAGATGGGCATGATAAAGGACCAAAAAGGCAGGGACCTAACAGAAGCAGAAGAGATTAAGAAGAGGTGGCAAGAATACACAGAAGAACTATACAAGAAAGATCTTAATGTCCCTGATGACCATGCTGGTGTGGTCACTGACCCTGAGCCAGACATCCTAGAGGGTGAAGTCAACTGAGCCTTAGGAAGCATTGCTAACAACAAAGCTAGTGGAGGTGACAGTATTCCAGCTGACTTATTTAAAATACTAAAAGACGATGCTGTTCAAGTGCTGCACTCAATATGCCAGCAAGTTTGGAAAACGCAACAGTGGCCACGGGATTGGAAAAGGTCAGTTTACGTTCCAATTCCAAAGAAGGGCAATGCCAAAGAATGCTCAAACTATCGCACAATTGCACTCATTTCACATGCTAGCAAGGTTATGCTCAAAATCCTACAAGCTAGGCTTCAGCAGTACGTGAACCGAGAACTACCGGATGTACAAGCTGGGTTTCGAAGAGGCAGAGGAGCTAGAGATCAAATTGCCAACATTCGCTGGTGTCAGAATCCTCGCAAGATTTTAGAATAGATTATTATATGGCTAGTTTAAAAAATGGGTTCTTTTTTCCATGCTGCGGTTCTGCCATTGTAAAAGGGGAGGGGGAGCAGGAAGGAGAAACCGTTTGAAGCAGATGGCTCCTTATCACAGGCTCTGGAATGTTCAAGGCTATGCCAGCGAGGGAATCAGAAGACAAGAACTAAGGGCGATGGAAGGGGGGGAAAAGTAAGAAGGGCAATGTAAGGGGGGGAAAGAAAGAAAAGCGGTTTTTGGCGCGCTTTTGCTCAGTCTCAGCAATGCTTTGGATCTGTACACTTATTCTTAATAAATGAACTTTCTTTTGAATCAATATTGGTTGCAAGGAAAGTTACTGGATTTAAGATCAACAGGTGGCAGTTCGTTACATTTTGCTGAGACTCCCTGTGAAGACTTCTACCAGGGAGATTGCCCTGAGGGGAGTCCCAAGCCTCACGTTGACCGGGACCAACCGAGCAACGGGATGGCTGATGATGTTATTGAGGAAGAAGAAGAAAGACCAGTCCCTCCTCCATTGGAAGTAAAGGTGATAACCCAGGGGGAGCCGGTGCAATCATCACGCCCAGACCGGACGGGGGTGAAAGCAACAGCGACGAAGGGACGGGCTCCTTCGTTGAAAGATCACATGGGGAAATTGGAAGGGCAGATGGGGTCCCTATCTGATGATATGCGAGCTCTAAAGGCAGCGGTAGACCAACTGCTTGGAAGGGGATCTATGCCTCCCACACGAGAGTCGGCTGCCACACCGGGAGGTACAGAGGTGGCAGAGCAGTCAGCCGAAGATGAGACCTCCAGCGAGGAGGAGGAGGATCTCACACCTAGCAGAGCCAAGAAGAGCCCGATGCAGCAGCGGGGCATCTCCATGAAATTCGGGGGCGATGCTGAGCAGCTGGCTTGCTTTATCACCCAGGTTCGGATCTACATGGAGGGCTATGGAGCTCTGTTCCGCAGCGAGGAGGAGAAGGTTTCCTATGTGTCCAGTTTTTTTGAAGGTACAGCTGCGGAATGGGTGGTTGGCCTACATAGGGCTAAGGACCAGGCTTTAAGAAAATTGGAGGATTTCATGGCGGCTCTCTGCGCGCGCTTTGAAGACCCGTGCGTGGCGCTTAAAGCACGACGCGACCTGGAAAGGCTGAAGCAGGGGTCCAAGTCGGTATCAGAGTACGCCTACGAATTTCGGGGCTTGGCTCAAAGGCTGCCTCACGTGCCGGAGGAGCTCCTGATCGAGTTCTTCCAGAGAGGCTTGCAACCTGAATTGCTGCAGCGCGTGGTGTGCCGGGGTTTCCCTAAAACCTTTAATGGATGGGTCACTATGGCCGGCAAAGTGGAGGAGCAATGGCGTACCATTGAAGCAAGAACCCGACTTCCGCCCTTACCCGGTGCAAAGAAGGTGGCGCCCAAGGCAAAGACCAGCGCTCTGAAAAGTAGCGGGAGCCGGCGCGTCTGTTTCAACTGCGGGGAGCCGGGACACTTTGCCGCTGCGTGCCCTAAAGCGAAGATGGAGCAAGGAGGCAAGAAGACGGAACGGAAGGGGCCGAAGTCTTCGAAGCCCGGCAGGAAGGAGTCAGCGGCAGCAGGCAGCGAGACGGGAGCTAGAGAGGCAACACACGGCAGTGGCAAAACCCGGAAGTTGTTAGCTCCGCTCTCTCTCCGACAGGCGGCCGTTCTTCCAGAGAAAGAAAGCAGCTCACAGGAGGACTCGGAGAGCGAAGAGATGGGGGTGAGTCCCATTAAAATTTGGGTGGAACTAAGGGTGGTGAGGACTAATCGGAGGGCAGAGATACGGGCGCTGATAGACTCTGGCTGCTCCCGAAATCTGATTAACCCCGCCCTTGCCCGGGGTTTGGGACTGCACTTAAAGAGACTCAAAACCCCTGTGATTTTTATCCAGCTGGACGGATCCCCGGCGGGGGATGGGCCGGTGGAGCATCGTACAGAAGAGCTTGAACTAACTATGGGGGACCATAGAGAGACTATTAAATTCCTAGTGACTCCCATGGCATGCAACCCAGTGCTTCTGGGCATGAACTGGTTAAAAAGGAAGAACCCAGAAGTGAACTGGGAGGAGAAGATCTTGCGTTTCCCGAAGGAGGGGGGAGTGGAAGTTGAAGGAATTACCGAAACGTTGTCAGATGGAGAGATGGGCGCTGTGAGTGGGGAAAAGGCAGTGGAGGCTGCAACCCAGATTCCCAAGCAATACCAAGACCTGCAGGAGGTGTTTAGCGAAAGGGAGTCAGATCAGCTACCCCCCCATCATGCCAGTGACTGTACCATAGAGATTGAGCCTGGGGCTAAATTTCCAAGGAAGAAAATGTATCCAATGACACCCAAAGAGTTGGAAGCATTGCAGGAATTCATTGACAAGAATCTAAAGAGGGGCTTTATTGTACCTACGCATTCTCAAATTGCTGCACCGGTGCTATTTAGGGAAAAGAAGGATGGCTCCCTACGTTTGTGCATGGATTATAGAGGGCTAAATGCCATTTCTGCTGACAACCGGTACCCACTCCCCTTAATGAAAGACCTGTTGGCCCATTTATCCAAAGGGAAAATTTTCACAAAGCTGGATTTAAGGGAGGCGTACTTCAGGGTGCGAATCCGTGAAGGAGATCAATGGAAGTCCGCCTTTAACACGCCCCTGGGGTGCTTCCGTTATGAAATAATGCCGTTTGGATTAAAAGGAGCGGCAGGGGTGTTTATGCAACTTATAAATGAGGTGTTACAAGAGCATTTATACCAGGGAGTGTTGGTTTATCTGGACGATATCCTGATTTACACTGAGACCATGGAGCAACATGTGCAATTGGTCAGGAAGGTGCTAAAAGAGCTACTGGAAGCTCAATTGTATGCCAAACTCTCCAAATGTGAATTTCATAAACAGCAAATTGACTATTTAGGATATAGAATTTCGCATCAGGGAATTGAAATGGACCCGGCAAAGGTGAGGGACGTTACAGGTTGGGAGGCTCCCAAAACCAGGCGTCAGCTTCAAAGTTTCCTGGGCTTTGCTAACTTCTATCGGCAATTCATACCCAACTTTGCCCAAGTAGCACTCCCACTCACCGATTTGTTGAAAACCAAGGGCAGGGACAAGGCGAAGGCATCAAAACCTGGAGCCCCCTTGGCCTGGACTAAGGAGTGCCAGGAGGCGTTTCAAAGTTTAAAGGGTCTGTTTACGGCTGAACCAATCTTAAAACACCCTGATCCAGAACAGCCATTTGTCATACAGGCAGACGCTTCGGATGTAGCAGTGGGAGCTGTGTTGTTACAGAAGGGTGCAGGGGGGGAACTGTTTCCTTGTGCGTACATATCCCGGAAATTTTCAGAGACTGAGAGACGCTGGTTGGTGTGGGAAAAGGAAGCGTTCGCAGTACGCTGGGCATTCGTTTGCTGGAGGCACTTGTTAGAGGGGTCACCCCACCCCTTTGAAATTTGGACTAATCACAAGAATCTAGAGGCTTTGACTGCACCGAGGAAGCTGTCACCAAAGCAAATGAGATGGGCACAATATTTTCATCGATTTAACTTCTCCCTGAAGTATATTCCTGGGGGGAAAAATTTTCTGGCAGATGCTCTGTCTCGATTGCCTCAACACAATAGCAAGCGGGAGGAAGTAGTCGCTCCAGTAATTCCATGTACCCAAGCAGCCCTAAGAGTGGTCACTAGAGCTCAGAAAAAAAAGGGTGAAGGACAACCAGAAGGAGAGTTATTGGTAAAATTGAATGCCCAGATTGCTCAGGATGAGTGGTTCAAAAGCAACAGCCAGTTGCTAGTGAACGAACAAGGGGCATGTAAAGGCTCCACATTTAGTTAAAAAATTTTATGATACTTATCCTACAAAGCCTTAACAATTAGATTGGTTATTGTATTATGTTTCTCTTTGCTTTTTCTTTTTAGAGTGAAGAAGAGGAATCATCTGACTGACATCCTTTTCTGTGGAGGGGCAGTATGTCAGAATCCTCGCAAGATTTTAGAATAGATTATTATATGGCTAGTTTTAAAAATGGGTTCTTTTTTCCATGCTGCGGTTCTGCCATTGTAAAAGGGGAGGGGGAGCAGGAAGGAGAAACCGTTTGAAGCAGATGGCTCCTTATCACAGGCTCTGGAATGTTCAAGGCTATGCCAGAGAGGGAATCAGAAGACAAGAACTAAGGGCGATGGAAGGGGGGGAAAAGTAAGAAGGGCAATGTAAGGGGGGGAAGAAAGAAAAGCGGTTTTTGGCGCGCTTTTGCTCAGTCTCAGCAATGCTTTGGATCTGTACACTTATTCTTAATAAATGAACTTTCTTTTGAATCAATATTGGTTGCAAGGAAAGTTACTGGATTTAAGATCAACAGGGGGCAGTTTGTTACAGCTGGATCATGGAGAAAGCACGAGAGTTCCAGAAAAGCATCTACTTCTGCTTCATTGACTATGCAAAAGCATTTGATTGTGTGGATCACAACAAGCTGTGGCAAATTCTTGGAGAGATGGGGATACCAGACCACCTTACCTGTCTCCTGAGAAATCCGTATGCGGGCCAAGGAGCAACAGTTAGAACCGGTCATGGAACAACCGATTGGTTCAAAATAGGGAAAGGAGTACGACAAGGCTGTATACTGTCACCCTGCTTATTTAACCTATATGCAGAGTACATCATGAGAAATGCCAGGCTGGAAGAATCACAAGCCGGAATTAAGATTGCAGGGAGAAACATCAATAACCTCAGATATGCAGACGATACCACCCTAATGGCAGAAAGTGAAGAAGAACTAAAGAGCCTCTGGATGAGGGTGAAAGAGGAGAGTACAAAAGCTGGCTTGAAACTCAACATTAAAAAAACTAAGATCATGGCATCTGGACCCATCAGTCCCTGGCAAATAGAAGGGGTAGAAATGGAAGTAGTAACAGACTTCATTTATTTGGGCTCCAAGGTCACCGCAGACAGAGACTGCAGCCATGAAATTAAAAGACGCTTGCTCCTTGGGAGGAAAGCTATGGCAAACCTAGATAGCATATTAAAAAGCAGAGACGTCACCTTGCCGACAAAGATCCGCATAGTCAAAGCTATGGTTTTTCCAGAAGTAATGTATGGCTGTGAGAGCTGGACCATAAAGAAGGCTGAACGCCGAAGAATTGATGCCTTGGAACTGTGGTGCTGGAGAAGACTCTTAAGAGTGCCCTGGACTGCTAGGAGGTCAAACCAGTCAATCTTAAAGGAAATCAACTCTGATTGCTCATTGGAAGGATTGATAATGAAGCTCAAGCTCAGATACTTTGGTCACCTAATGCGAAGAGAGGACTCTTTGGAAAAGACCCTGATGCTGGGAAAGATGGAAGGCAAAAGGAGAAGAGGACGGCAGAGGATGAGATGGCTAGATAGCATCACTGAAGCAATGAGCATGAAATTGAGCAAACTCAGGGAGGCAGTGAAAGATAGGAAGGCCTGGCGCAATATGGTTCATGGGGTCATGAAGAGTCGGACACGACTTAACGACTGAACAACAACAACAAAGGGCGGCTGAGCAATTTGCAAGATTCTTTTTGTATGTTCTTAACTTTCCTTTGTGTTGAAATTTCTTTTGGAGGGAATTATTTTAAATTCAGAGTCACCTTCCTGGATAATTATAGGATGCTGCTATTCATGCAGACTAAAATTGCATTTGTCTTTTTTAGTAACCACATTGCTACTGCTTACTCATATTCACCTTGTCATCAACTACAATTTCACAATTTCTTTTACACATACTACTACTAACCCAGTTGTTCCCCATTCTATATTTGTGCACCTGGTTTGTTTTTCCTAAGTACAAACATGGCATTTTTCTCTATTAAATTTCATTCTATTGTTTTCAGACCACTTTTCTAACCTATCAAGATTGTTTTCAAATTTGTTTCTTTATTCTAGATCAGTATTTCTCAACCCATGTTGAAGTCCACACATCTTAAAGTTGCTGAGGCTGAAAAACATTCTTCTAGATCATTAATCAGAATCTTTCTAGAGGCCAATGGTTTGCAACTGTGCTTTTAATTTCTCCCTTTTTAAGGAAATACTATCTATCTTACTTTATTTTTCTTGTTAGTTTTTTCCTGCTGTAACATCATACAGGTAGTCCCCAAGTTACATCCATTCTTTCAGCGACCATTCAAAGTTATAATGTAGCTGAACAAATGGTAGTTATGACCGATCCTCAAAGTTCCGGCCATTGCAGCACCCCTACAGTCGCATGATCAAAATTTGGGCACTTGGAGACTGGCCCGCATTAATGTCCCACGGTCACATTCTCCTGCCCTGCACAAACTGCCCCTGCCTCAAATCCCCCCCCCACCTATCTCCCCCCATCTCTGCCTTTTTGGCTGCCCTGCACTCTACCACTTATACATGCAACCCCTTGCTGCTGCTGCCTCCCCCAGCTGACTTTTACTATCTTCTTCCTCTTGCTGCTGGCCCAGGATCCAGGCAATGGACGTGGGATGCTCATGTTGGAAGTGCTCCTGGAAAACTGGCCTGTGGGCTTCAGTGAGGGGTGAAGGCGAGCCCAGTGCTGACAAAGACTACCCACAGGCCATCTGTTTGCTCAGCCCAGCGGTCCTCCTGCAAGGCCTCATGAAGGTCCAGCAGCTTCCAACATGAGCTGCAGAGTGCGTGCTGCACCTCCAGGAAGCCCTCGTCTCTCCACTTCCTCCAGTTCTGCTGCCATCCTACAGCATCTCCCCCACAGTTGCCACCTTCACCTGGGGAGCTGCTGCCACCAATTCTCCTGCCTCACCCTGCAACAAAGCACACTGCACCTCGCCAGCCCATCCTGCTGCATCCTCCGGTCTGTGGGCTATCACTCCTCATGCTGGCAGCAGAAGACAGGACTCCTCCACTCACACCACCACCCTGCCTCCTCTGCCAGCTCTGTCTCGCTGCCTCCTCCCTGGCCAGGCCAGGTGAGCTTCCTTCAATAGACAAGACTCTGCCATCCTGCTCTACTACCCTCGCCCAGCACCTGGAACCTGGGCCAGTAGCAGGGGGGAGATATAAGGGTGAGGGAGTTGAAGCAGAGGCAGTTTGCACAGGGCAGGAGAAGCGTGAGGTTCTCGCCTAACAACCGTGTGGTCCTCGCCTAATGACGGCAACTGAACTACCATCGCTAAGCAGCACAGTCACATGTTTTGCTTAATGACTGCTTCACTTAGTGATGGAACTTCCTGTTCCAATTAGGGTCATAACCCAAGGACTACCTGTATTTACAGTATAATTGCATCTATTTTGTCAAAATCTATTTTCTTGAAATCCACCTTTAGTTTCCTTCAGAATCAAAAACACCAGCACTACATGTTGTATTTTCTCCAAAGTTCCAAAGTTTCAACTTTGCAACTTTCCCTATTGGTTAGCATCAAGTCAAGGATAGCTGATTGCTTTACCTGAGATCTTCTTTGTTGTGTTGCAGTTTCCAGGGTCTCATTGATCACAGTTGTGAAAATATGGTGTGATTTTCTACCATTTAAAGGCAAAATGGCACAGCTTCCTGCAAGACACAGATCCCAATGTAGCAAATTACTAATCTTGTAGTTCAATGTGCCATATAAATAAACTGGTTCAAACCATTAATGAATGGTTCTGCAGGAAGTGAAACTGTATCTGTGTATGTGAGGTAATTCAGGAAAATGAGGGAGGAGGTAAAAGCAGAAGGAACTCTGGTTATAGAAACATGAACTACACTACCTAGAGTCCTTCAGGGCAGGTTGTAAGTATTCTAAATAAATTAAATAAATAAGCTAGAGACCAAAATAGAAAAAGTGAGGTGCAAAAAAAGATTGCAGGGAATAGGTTTGAAAGCAAATCATATTTCCAGGCTAATTTTGGAACTGATTACAGGTGGTCCTCATTAAGTGACTGCAATTGGTTCTGATGACTCTGTTGTTAAGCAAAATGGTTGCTAAGTGAATACATGACAGAGAGAGAGATCCATTGTGAAAATCACTGGTTGCTGCTATCTCATTCAGATAAAGTTCACTCATACCTGTCCTGTGCCTGACCCATTTTGCAGGACTGAGAGATTACTTAAATCTCTTCCTGAGCTGCTTTTCTCCACAGCCAGCACATCCCTAAAAAGTGCTAACTGCAAGTTAACAACCTCAGCTCCACCTTAATTAGTTGATTAGAACAATCCCACAGGCTGGCAGCAGGTGCCTGAACCTGACCAGATCTTAATCAGTTTCATACTGAAGGTTTTTCTTGTTGTAAATGTGCACATTGGTTGGAAAATGGATTTTTATTACCAATTATTACCATTGTATTTGCAAATGGTCACTATCCAAGGCAGGTGCTAAAGGAGGACTACCTGTAATAATAAATCTGGCCATCATTAGTCCTATCACTGAAGAGAGCAGCAAGAATTTGCACAGACAGAATTAAATCTCGAAATACAGATTACAGAGGGACGTCAGTCTCTATACAGCCTGGGATGAGATACAGCAAAAGGATCACTACACTAATTCTGAAGGAAACTTCAAGGAGATTCCAGTCTAAATTAAGCAGTGCTTTTACCTGAGGTGACAGAAATTCCAGATTGGACTGTTTCCCAACAAGATCCAAGTTTGCCATATTGTAGATACCCTCATGGCCAACTGAACCTGGCTGTGATGGTAATCAGGGTGGCATTTCTGCATATCTGCACTTTTTTTTTTTAATTTTCATCATAGTCCAGATGCTGCTATGTATGATTATGTTTCTTTATGTCAGCCTTCAGGCGTCTGATGCCTCTTTCATAATAGTACGGGCATATCAGCTGGAAAATCACTCTGAAATCAGCAAATATATTGGATTCAAATTGGGTGTGGGTATAGCCACCTGGCTGTAATAGCCCAGATATAGTCATCTCTTCCTTCCATCATCCTATGGCATTTTTCAACAATTGCCATTCTGAACTGATTATTGGGCATCCAATAATGCAACAAGCCAACTATATGGTGATACTACTCTGCTAGAACTATCCCACCCCAAGAGATTAAAGATACAGGTACTCTTCAATTTATGATGGCAGTTGGGACCCGAATTTCTGTCGCTAAGTGATGCAGTCGAAGCGCAACCTCATCGTTTAGCGACGGCAATCTCTGCAGTCCTGGTTGCCATCATTAACCAAATCCCATGGTGGTTAGGTGAGGCAACTTCCTGCTGGTTTCCCACAACCAAGTCAGTCCCAGGTGGCTTGCACACAGGCTGGCAAGCAGGTAAGTGGCTGCTGCTGGGTGGGGGAGAGGGTGGGAAGGGGTGTGAGGGGATGCACGTGAGTGCAAGGGAGGCACGGTGAGGCTCAGAGAGGGTGTGTGGGGGTGTGCAAAGGTGCAAGGGAGGTGCAGTGAGGCTCAGGGAGGGTGCATGAGGGTGCGCAGTGGTGTGCAAGGGATATGCAAGAAGGCATGAGGAGGGTGCACAAGAGTGCACAAGAGTGCACAGGGGTGTGCAAGGGTGCAAGGGAGACACGACAAGGGTTGGGGAGAGTGCGCAGGGGTGCATGTGTGGTGCAGAGCTGCAGCAAGGCTCGGTGAGGATATGTGGGGGGGGTGAACGGCCAGTGCAGCACAAGCACAGAGGGGCTGGGGAGGGTGCATGAGTGGGGGAAACCTACCCCAGTGACTTGCAACCTTCCCCACCAGCTTCTCCATTGACTTTCTGGGGAAGTCAGCAGGGAAGGTCACAAATGACAATCATGTGATCACAGGGTGCTGCAACCAGTCATAAGTGCTAGCCAGTTGCCAAGTGCCCAGATCACAATCATGTGACCGCTGGGACGGCCAGAATTCTGAGGACCGGTTGTAACCACCATTCATTCAGCACTGCCATAACTTTGAATGGTCGCTGAACAAATGGTCGTAAGTCGAGGACTATCTGTACAGCCAAGGGAGTTGAATGAGAAAAATAATTAAATCACAAAAACTTCCCCTCATTAAACTTGCATGAAAATGCACTCATACAAACACCTTGAAAAACAAGCACTCCTTTACTGATCTCATTTTTGCTTAATTTCTTCATATTTCCATGCTTTCAGCCAAATTGCTTCTTCAAAATTACCATCCCATGTTGAAACTATTTTTGTTGAAGAAATGCTGGATTTCACCTTTCCTGCAGTGAAATAAAACAGAAGAAAACAGAAGCACAGAATCAAAACTGAGCATAGAGTTTGGAAAGGTGATCTGGGCACCTTATAGCTTTATAAGAACTATCCACTGAATCAAGTGTCTCATAGTTCCAGAGACAAGGCTTACAATGGAACATTATTAATATCACCGTTATCTCTTCTGCATTTTTTTTCCTGGAGAGAAGATTTAGTGAAATTGTAATGCGCCAAGTATGGGGTTATTGCCCTTAGTGCGTTATGAAGTGGCACCAAGAATTACGTGTGTGATAGAAGGTATTATCTTCCATTTTTTAATCCTCTTTGGCTACCCACATATTGCAAAGGAAGACATTATTAGGAAATAGGGTGCCTTTTTCAAGTCAGAAAGCTTGAGCAACCAAGGAGGCTGCAGAGTAATGGGAGACAGCACAAAAAAGCAGCAGCACCCTTACCTTTAACAATAAGGTAAGTTCAAAAACACTACCAAGAAAATTTAAAACAGCCTGAAAATGAGGTAGAAAAACAGAAGCCTCTTCTGTCAGGGAATATAAGAAGATACGGTGCCTGTTATTTTTCAGAATGACAGTAAGAGGACCAAACTTAGCTGTGAAGATCTTCAAGTCTACAATCTGATACAGGAAAGAACTGAGGAATAGGAAGATGTTGGATGGAAAGTTTAAAGAAGGGAATAATATATATACAAGCAGACTAGACTAGGCTATCAATATTCTGATAAAAGGCAGATGCATCTGCTTCTCGGATACGTGAATGCACAAAACACAAAGCAAAGTGCTCTGCATTGGTGGGACAGGTGTACATTTGTGCACCTGTGACTATCTGACAGCTATGCTTTGTAACATAAGCCACAGTAGTCTGATTTGCATACAATGCTAAGCCATAAAGGGTAGGGTTACACATCAAGTTAAGTCACAAGTAAGCATATCAAATTGTAGTTTGTTTATTTAATTTATTTATTAAATTTTTCAACCGCCCATCTCCCCCCAATGGGGGAACTCTGGGCAATTCACAACAAACATTAAAAACATAAAACACATAAATACATAAAACCTTAATTAAAAACATTACTAAAAAGGAGAAGGAGAGTCCAAGAGGATGAAAAATCTGAGGCTGAAGGCAGAAGGCCTCTATGGGGCTAGCCATCCCCATGCTTGAGGTATTCCCACCCCACCCCACCCCACCCCAGGCCAGGTGGCAGAACCAGGTCTTCAAAGCCTTACGGAAGGCCAGGAGTGTGGGGGCCAATCGCACCTCCGGGGGCAGGATGTTCCAAAGAGCAGGGGCTACTGCAGAGAAGGCCCGCCTTCTGGACCCCGCCAGTCGAAATTCTTTCACCGAGGGGGTCCGAAGCATGCCCTCTCTGTGTGATCGGGTGGGACAGGTTGAAGTCATAGGGGAGAGACGGTCCCTTAGATAACTGGTCCCATGCCATGTAGGGCTTTAAAGGTGATAACCAACACCTTGAATTGGACCCAGAAGCAAACTGGCACCCAATGCAGCTCGCGGAGCAGAGACGTTACATAGGCCCTCCTTGGGGCACCAACAATAGCCCGCACGGCTGCATTCTGGACCAGCTGTAGCTTCCGGATACACTTCAAGGGTATCCCCATGTAGAGCGCATTGCAGTAGTCTATCTGGGAGATAACAAGGGCGTGAGTGACTGTTCGAAGGGCATCCCGATCCAGGAAAGGGCGTAACTGATGCACAACCCGAAGTTGTGCAAAGGCCCTCCTTGCCACGGCTGCCACCTGCTCTTCAAGCAGGAGCCGTGAGTCTAGGAGGACCCCCAGATTACGCACTGGGTCTGTCTGGGGCAGTGCCACCCCATCGAGCACCAAAGATGACAAAATCCCAGATACATAGGAGCCATTAACCCACAGCCACTCCGTCTTACCAGGGTTCAGCCGAAGCCTGTTGTTCCCCATCCAGACCCTTACAGCCTCCAGGCACCGCGAAAGGCTAGCCAGTTTACTAGAGTATATAAAGGGGGAAGGGCTTTCTAAGCGGTTCTCCACTTAGCCAAGAATCAACATTGCCCAGAAAGACATCCCATCTTGATCTAGACATTGCTGGGAGGCTAAAAAACTTACTGGAGGAAACGTACAATATATCATGAGTCTTCTCATTACTGGTTTCCTAATGGCTGTTTGTTTGTTTGTTTAGCTCCTGGCAAACAGATTAATCTATTACTAAAAGATGTGACAGGTTTTACTTTAACAACAACATGTAAGCCAGGGAGCACTAGTGGGCACTATTCTACCTCCCAACCTTACAGAGGGCCACAAGATACAAGCTGGTGATGTGATTATGTCCCTGGAAAGGTTGAGTCTGAAACTTTGCTATTTTTAGGGTCTGTAAACTAGGCAGGGGAACATGATACCTCTGGGAAGCACATCACTCCCATTCCCAACTTGAAATACTAAAAAGCAGTCCCAAATCATCATTCTGGGGGTTGACCTGAGGTCGGTTTTCAGGGCTGTGGTGTTTATGGGTAGGTATGAAAGTAGTTTACCTCTCAGAGGCCTTTTGCTCCCATCTACACGTTTAAAATCTCCCCAAATACTAGAAACCAAGTTAAAAAAGACTGTTTTGAAGAGTCTTCCACTCCCATTTCCCCACTTATTCTTGAATAAACAGCAATAAATACATAAAAGAGTATCCACACCTTCATCCTGAACTCACTCATGGGAGCCATATGTGGCCTACTGCGCATTCATCCATCCCTGCTTTATAGATTAGCATGTGTATGAAATAAGCCAGTTATGATATATTAACATTGATTAAAATATGATTTAGTATAATGTGTGAACTCTTGGCCCAGTAGTGATTTTTGACAAAGACTGTACCCTCGAAAATAGACAAAAAAGTGACAAATCTGAAACAATTGCCTGGTTTTATATGTAAGCATAATTTACTCAAATCTTATTTATTTATTTAGGGCACTTATATGGCCACCCATTTTATACACAGTAATCCCAGATGGCTTACAACAACAGCCAATAAAAATATAAAGATAAAACAACAGTCCCACATCTTACAAGAGAAAACAGTAGAAGACTGTACCACTGAAATTGAAATACAAGTGGGCAGGGACTGTCTTACATATGCCTGGCCAGAGATGAGCTTGAAAGATAACATTCTGGTTCTGATTCTACAGCCCTCTTCAAGAGGGAGAGAAGAAGTATGGAAAAATCATGATCCCTGTTGGAATACTATAGCAATGGACCTTACCCTATATTGTTGGCACTCTCACTTTGGGGGATGAGCCTTCCAGAATGAATAAGACAACTGGAGTTTCAAAGTATGGAGGACAGGCTTGGTAACAAGAGTTAGCATGAAAAATGCAAGGCTTGATCTTTAAAGGTATATTGTTGCAGCAGAGTGCTTGACCATCCATCCTGCAACTATGAAAACGCAACTGCTGTTAACAGCAAACAAAAAGACAATTAGGAAAATGAGAAGGAACAATTCAGAAATAAAGATTGTCTTGAGTATTTATAATCTGTGTGAAATTTGCATTCTGTGAGGTTGGCTGGTGATTGGATGCTTCTTGGGAAGTATCAGTTGACTGATGGTTGGGGATGGTGTTAGCTCTATTCTAATTGGTCTGCCTCATCAGTCTTTTGTATGTGGTTTGAATCAGGAGCTTGACTGGATGGTAGATTGTATTTCGTTCCATTGATCTGCTCTTCTGCTGTTTTCCTGGTCAATTATTTCCATATTTTCCCAGTCAAATATGTGGTTCATCCACTTAAGCTAAAAATATGTTTGGGAGATGCTTCACATATGCTTGAACATGGGAAAACATTTGCTTGATCACAGATAAATAAATGTGTGATCATTTTCATATTTGCTTTCCACCTGGCATGGACAATGCCTACTTGCTAACAGAAGGAAGTCAGCAAGCAGCACGGACATGGCCAATGAGCATGTCTTTGTTCATCTGTCTAGTCTAGCTGCCATGCCTCCATAACCATATGTGAAGAGGGTCAAAGTAAGATGTTAAATAGAAGATCTATATATAGTTTGATATCTTTATGAACATTCTAGTCAACCATCAAAGGAAGCAGATGGTAACATATTAATAGCACTTGCACAAGAGCTTTCTAAATACATTCACTTACTTTTTTCTAAGCACAGGCAACATTTCTTACTTGTTCTTTTCTCCAGTGGCTGACAGAATAACAGTTATTCTTAACTTTATTCTCTGAATGTAGTGATTGTCTCCACAGTTCAGGAGTTTGCACAGTTCAGTCCAAATGAGCCCATTTTCAAGCAAACACATTTTGGTAAATCACACTTTTTGATGCCAAAACAGGCAAGTAGGTCAAGCACTATCTTGAGTCAGGCAAATCCTCCATCTAGTGTACAATCATTTGGTTGGTCTTCATCTTGCCAACAGGACTTGGTGTTTCTAAAATTGTTATTTTAACAATTCATGTTGTTGTAACTGCATCTGACACATAGTTATGTCAGAACTCTGCAGAGGAAGAGGGATCCTGTCTCTGCCACAATTCAGTAAAGGTTGTGAATTTTTCATTGCTGATCAAGTTTTGTAGAGTGCTTGCCTTCCTTTTGGCCCACAAATATATAGCAGCTAGAAAACAGCAGTGCATCTGACGCATTAATTTCTGTTCCGGTATTCAGAGAACTCTGTGTGTGTGCATATATATAGGAAATCTAATATACTCTGAAGTTCATTTTTAATAAAAAAAAATAAGGAAAAAAGCAGGGGCTCTTTTGGAATCTTCTGCCTACAGCAGGCTCCTTTCAATTGCTGCATGGATTTCTAATGTTTGAAATAAAGAACTTCTTCCAAGACGGCATGTATTAAATATGCTGCAATTCTAACCTATTCCAAATGCAATGGGAGACATCAGACAGTTCCCAGCAATAATCCATATAAATGCACTGAGTAATCTGGCCTTACACATCTTCAAATGGATGCCTAGTAGGAACAGCTAATTCTGTAGTTGTAGTGCATCACAAATTATTACTTTCACATTAATTGTTCACCTATAAAGCCCTGTTACGGCTCAGCACCTGGGTATCTTTGTGACTGACTATTCTGTAAAGATTCTGCCTGCCCAGTTTGAAGACACAGAGAATGTCTTCTGAAGCTCCCCACTTATCCAGAAGTGTGACAAAAGGTGGGCTTTTTCTGTGAGGGTTCCACTCCTCTGGAATAGTTTGCCCACGAGGGGAGGGGAGCTCACACTCTGCTGGCCTGCCAGAAGCTCCTAAAATTTTTGGTCTCCTGGGAGGCCTTTGGGACTTAAATGGTGCAGATCTTCCAGTGCCAGGAAGATCTTTTTTTACTGTAATTATATATCGTATTTTGGTGATGGTATGTTATTGTTATTATTGCATTGGCTGGGGCTTCTGTACACTGCTTAGAGTAGCCCTGACTGAAGCAGTTTAAAAATTCATGAATAAATGTATTCTGTCATATGGCTATATATAGTAAGTGTTCCATAGGGAAGGCTTTAGGACTACAAAGTGCATTTCATAGGTATAGACAGCATCAACATGCATATGCTCTTGTTACATATCTGCTAAAACATGTAACATTTTTGAAATTCAAAATCTGAATTAGCTAGCAAAATTGGGAGATAACTGTGCCTAACTTTTCCAAATACTGATACTAAACCAGTGTTGTCCAAACTTGGCCACTTTAAGATGAGTGGACTTCAACTCCCAGAATTCCCCAGCCAGCCATGCTGGCTGGGGGATTCTGGGAGTTGAAGTCCACTCATCTTAAAGTGGCCAAGTTTGGACAACACTGTACTAAACCTACTGAACTAACGGGTGAAAGGAGATTTGTTTAGGTCAGCACTGGAGAACTTCACATGCGGTTACAAATATTCTTACATGGAGCTTTCTCATTGTTCTTGGGGATGATTGGGAAAATAGGAAAGCTGATCTCAGGAAACAGCTTGTGTGCTGATAACATTTCTGGGAATGTTCCAGACATTGACCCTGTTTGTGTTGGGTAGTTCTTGAAGCTGCAAATAGCTCCCAACCATCTTATGTAAGAAACCCCACCATCTAAAACCAGAAATAAAAAAGAAATGATAGCAAAAATGGAACTGACAGGGATTCAGTTTTTTTTAACTTATCTTCAGCAAATCCCTTAGTTCACCTATAAGCAGTCAAATGATAGGTGATGTTGAAGGGTAACTTCCAAGCAACTAAGGAATCCTGCCCTCTACACTGCCCACAAGGCTGTGCACAGATTAGCTTTGTTTCTGAAGCTACTTGACTTAATTCTGTTAAGCCAGCCAATATACTGTATACATCATTCAGCACTAGGATGCTATCACATTCTGGACAATTCTTATAACCTCTGCTTCAGGAGCCTGAATTATATAATCATATGTCATAATATAATTAATTGTGGAAGACATGATAAATATACAGTTAGCATTGCAATTGGCAATGGTATCCTGGGCCAGCTCCTAGGATTATGGTGGTTCTCCTCCTTTTTTCAGGGCTGGATCCAGTTGGTATTGGAAGAGGGTAGAGGTTGAACCAGAGGACCCTATTTTGTGGGTTGCCTCAGGTCTCTGCTGTCTCCCCATTTCTATTCAACCTGAAGCTGCTAATGGAGGTAATTTGTTTTTTGTTTTGTTTTTTAATAATTTTTATTGAAAATTTTGTTTACAATAGTAAAAGCAAAGAGAAACTAACCTCAGACAAAAGGAGAGATAGAAAGGAAGAATAAAAAGTGCAAAGGACAAAAACGAAAAATAAAAGAAATATTTAAAGAAGTGACTTCCAATCTTCACCACAAGTATAAATAAACTTAGTAACTTTTCACCCCATATAAGGTTACAAACAAATATCTTTTCTTCCCATAACCCATCCTTTACCTATATGCAAATCCAAAAATCATCAACTTTTCAGTCCTGGTATCAGCAAAAAGTCTGTAAAGGGTTACCAGAGCTTTATAGAAACATATCTTATTTTAACCTTGGTCAAAAAAAACCCACTTTATATTCTTTCCTTTTACTTCTAACAGTCTTGATATTTAATTCATTCATACGTTGTAGAGCTGTGGTGCACCAAGAAGCCCCAGAGCCACAGCACAGCAAGCAGCCCCAGAGTGGGGCAAGGTGCAGGGCAGCCAAAAGGGCAAAGATAAGGGGGGAATAGGTGTTTGGGGACAGTTGAAGGGGAGGCAGTCGCTTACCTTGGAAGAACTGAGGCTCGGGGCTGCGAGGGACCAAGCCAGGAATGGCTTGGTTTGGGGTGGGTCCTCAGCTAACGACCAGTGGGATTCAGTTAACAATGGCAGCAGGGAGTGCCAGGATTGCCGTCACTAAGTGATGTAGTCACATGACATCGAGCTTTACAACTGCATCATTTAGCGACAGAAATTCCAGTCCCAATTGCCCTTGTAACTCAAGGACTACCTGTACCTATAAAGCCCTACATGGCATAGGACCAGGCTATTTTCAGGACTGCCTGTCCCCCATGGTTTCTACCTGCCCCACCAGGTCTAGCAGGGAGAGCATGCTCCAGGTCCCTTCTGTTAAATAATGCCTTCATGTTGGACCCTGAAGTTGTGACTTGTCTGTGGCTGTGCCTATCCTGTGGAACAGAGTCCTACCAGAGTTCTGGATATCCCCAAACCTGTTAGCCTTTCATAAGGTTCTGAAGACTTGACTATTCCCCCAAGCATTTGGACCTGGAAGTTAGGCAAGCTGTGCTGGTGATGTGGCTTTTTGTTTGGGGGTTGTTGTTTTAACCAGGGCATCATGTGTTATATAATATTGTGGTGATTTAAATCTTTGTACACCACCCAGAGTCACTCCTGCGAGATAAGCAGCTCTATAAATCTCATAATGAATGAATGAATGAATGAATGAATGAATGAATGAATGAAGAATGTGTTGTTTTTTCCAGTTCCAATTAAGCCTTCTCTTCTAATCCTTGATGTTTCAATTATCAGCCATGCTATGCTTTCTAAAAGTTCATCCTTCCAGTGACACACAATAGCACTGAGCTGAAACACAAGCTGAAAGAACCATTAGTTTACCACATATACTGTACTTTTCTCTTCATTTAACATATTCATACAGCAATGTCATGGGCACTGATAAAGAAGTGATGAATCCTAGAATCAAAATGTTAAGGACAGCTTTGAAGGCCATTTGGTCCAGTCCTCTCCTCTATGCAGAACAGCTAATGATTCTCTGTTTATATCATAAAACAGTTACTTCTTATACTCAAATACTCCCATGTAATTTAGATCTAGGTCTTCTCTATGTTGCAGTAAAGAGCAAACCTCTACCTTCTTCTATATGGCAGAATTTCAAAAATTTAGAGTGCTATCAAATCTTGCCTTAGACTTCTCATGTACAGAATAAACATATATAATTCCTTCAGTCTTCCTTCATATAAATTGTTTTCCATATACCAGTTTGGATTCTGTCCTCTGAATCTGCTTCATCTTATCAACATATTGGATACATTATGAGTTCTGATTGGGACAATATAAAATTGAACAATGAGCTATTGTGATGGGGGGGAGGGGAGATTATTTATGTATTTATTTATTTGTCCAATTTATATAGCCGCCCATCTCACAAAACAAGTGACTCTGGGCGGTGATTAATTAGTACATCCAAAACTAATTAATTAGATTAATTAGTACATCTAAAAACAACATAAACCATTTTACAGCCACCCATATTCAGATTGACCTTTCGATTGGCCATACTCTTCAAAGCTCTTATAAAGTTCCCTCACCACTATTCACACATGACATGCTTGTGCATTTGATGATTAGATACTACATTCTTCCTGTTCTTCCTTATCCATCATAATAGTTATACAAGTGTTTCACATCTTCCCTTAGATTCCTAGGTGGAAAAGAGAGCTAGAACTACATGCTATCTCTGAAGCCTGAAGACTCCTCCAAACATTTTATATAGAATTAAAAGTACTAGGGATCAAGAAAGGACTGGAACATCATAACTGTATTATTCTAAAACCCATACCATACAGTCACAACAAATGGATACTACAATCAATCATGTCAAACACCATTGAAGGGCCCAGAAGTACCAAGATAGTAACACTTCCACCATTCAGTCCCCAATGAAGTCACTCATTAGGACGATCAAAGCATTTTATGTCTCAAACCCAGGTCAAAACCTGGACTTAAATGAGCCCCTATTTAATACCTAATATTAAATATCTTCTCAGAAAGGGAAGGTGTGAGACTAGACAGTAATTATCTAAGTTCAACACATCTGATTATGATGAAATTCATTAAGATTCTGTCTAAGGAACTAAGGTACAGTGAGTGGTTGAGGGCAAGAGCTGGCAAAAACAGAATTGCTGCAGTTGATTAATCAAGCTACTCCTGGAGGACAGCCCCTGTTTGGTGGATATAAGTAAATCTGCTGCTTATTCCCAGTGTTGTTTGCAACTGAAACCTTCAGGAGTTCAGAAAATACCCAGTGGGTTCAAAGCTGAGAGACATGGGTTTCAGCAACGGTACTAAGTAATGGCAGAAGTATGAGGAAAGTCAGAGTCAAAATGGGGAGGGAGAAACATACTCTCTGTGCCATCACAAGATCCCAGTCAGGATTTAATTCCTGGTTGAGTGGATGAGGGGAAAGACACAGAGGTGCATGCTGTGTGCTAAAAATAATGCACTAATTGGCTGGGGTTCAGAACCCTAGCCCTTTCCTGTGGTGGCTCGCATTTTCCTATCAGTTACTTCCTGCTTTTGTTGTAGTAGTCTTTATACGTTTCCAAGAAAACTGCATATTTTCTGATTGTTTATCCTTTCCTTTGCTGTTGGTGATGATAAGAACATTCAGATAAAAATACCGAAGTATTGCAGCCAGCAATATGTCAAGCCAACACAGACACTAAAAATGCAGCAATAAGTGACCAGAACAATCTCAGTATATTTTTAGCATGTCATATTCTTCTTTATGAGAAAGCAGAAAACTTACTGCGTGCTAATTTCATATCAATATTACTGCCACACTACATTTCAAGGCAATGCAATCATGCCTCTGGCATCTTCCCTGTTTGTCTATACTGATGCATATACATATGCCCAGTAGGAAGTCACAAAAGTTTGTAACTGATACTCGTATCACTGAGGTTTTCAGAACAGAAGATATTTTAAGTAAAAAAAGCTTGAGGGCAGAGATCAATTTTGGTCATGAAGTTTGTGCAGATACTTTCAGGCAGAGGGCTGGACAGAAGGCAGAAATGTGAAACAAAAAGACAATAAAGCAGAAGAGAGCGTATTCCCTGGAATTACATTAGAGCGTTCTCAGCTGGAAGAGAGGTGGAATATAAATCCTACAAAATAATACATCTGAGGATGTGCTAACTATATCTGAGTACAGACAAAAGAACCAGTTTTCCAGAGGATATAACCTATGGAATAAACTTCCAAGTTGTCCTGACAGCCACCATCTTAGATTGCTTGAAAAGGAGATTACACATTTAGGGGAACAAGACTATGAGTGGTGGCTGATCATGAGATTTCATCAGCATTATAGATAGTGGCCTATGCTAATAGCATTTGTGGGAAAGAACAGCATGGTATGCAGTACTGTATTGCCTTGAAGTCCTTTCTTTGGCCTTCTGACTGGTTATTCCTAGAAAGGGCATATTAAATTTAATGCAGTATGGGTTACTCTTTATTTCTATCTCCTTTCCATAAGGGAATTGCAAACGTTTCTTAATTTTACAGTTGAGGGAAAGATATTGATGTGAGCCAAACTTGGAAGAGAAGTCCAAGTGTCAAGGTACACTTTGTGTTGCAAACTGAAAGATAATCATGAGGTAGTACTCTTTCACAGTGGAGATCTTTGCTTAAGATAAGAGTACCACTTTTAGGCAACAACAGAGATCCATTATTTATTTTCTAGTGAGTGGTGGTTTGTAATGATCTCAGAAACATATAAAGAATTGGCAACAAAAGGGAAAAAATTCAGAAGAAATCTCTGAGCTAAGCAGGAAGTAAATGTTGGGACAAAAGACACAGCTGAAAAGGAGTCAAAAGGACAAAACTTTATTGATATGCTTCAACAAGATTTTGAAATCTTGTTGTTGGCAACATTATATTTACAAATTGCCTAGTAGGGAAATTTGAGATTTTTGTCTACTAGACTGATTGTCATTTTATATGTCTCAGTCAATTGTGGCTTTTTATAACAACAAATGAAATATAATAAAATAAATTGTTATTATGTGCCTATGATATATCTTATAAATAATTGTGAATGTTCTATACCAAATTTTATTGTTATAACAGTTTGGTACATTGTTAGGCCACTAAAATAAGCTGAACACCCTTCCTATAAACTTTCTACAGGTTCCAATGTATCTATGGAAATCTGTAAAAATTAGGGCTTTACTTGTGTAATGAGGTATGTACTTGTATACATATGCACAAAGATATGGTGGGTTGACCCCTCTCATTCCCTCAAGTAGGGCTCCTGTCCTTCCCACAAAATCCTAAATTTTGCACCTGTCTATAATCCTGGGGTGAGTCTGTTCAGATACTTCCACCTCTTCTGCAGAGAAAATTCTTCTCTGAACCTTTTCTCAGGAAAGTTGTTTGGAAAACTTACTGTGATCTCAGCTTCTTGCCTACTGATAGCCAGCAGAATGGCTAGGATGTGTGCTTGGTTAAATTTCCTGACCGAATGAGACTGCTAATTTCAGAAGAAGATACAAGTTGTTTATTATGCAGATGAAAGTTAAGGACAGTTGGGAGTTGAAGATAATGTGAAAGAAAAAAGGAAAAGAAAAATATAACAAATCCTGCAGATATTAACTCACAGCTAATCCTCCAGCCAGGAATATACATCCAGGCACACATACAATATAGATAGAACAAAACAGGATCAGAGATACAAAGAAATAGCTCTGATAAACGATAGATAGATAGATAGATAGATAGATAGATAGATAGACAGACAGACAGACAGACAGACAGACAGACAGACACAGACAGACAGTTAAAAGATTCTAATTTACATCTGAGAACCAGTTTGGTATAGTAGTTAAAAGCTGGGCTAGAACGTGGGAGACCATGAGTTCTGCCTTAGGCACAAAGCTAGCTAGGTGTCCTTGGGCCAGTCACTCTCTCTCAACCCTAGGAAGTGGGCAATGGCAAAGCACTTCCAAAACCTTGCCAAGAAAACTGCTGGGACTTGTCCAGACAGTCACCAGGAGTCAACGATGACTCAAAGGCACCCCCTACTCCCAAAAATTCATATTTAGCTCCACATTTTCCTGTATGGTTATTTCCTTCTGATTCTCCATTCCTCCTCTGGGTAAGGATGCTGGTTTTCCTGATGGAAGACATGTTTTTTCCTTCCAAGATAGAAGACAAAAGCTTCTTTAAAGAGCATGTGTTCAGACTTGTTCAGAATTTGAGTTTCCAGGGCTTTAACTGTCTCTGCCCCGTTCCCATTATGTAGATTGACAGGGTTCAGTTCTGACCAATTCTTTTGTATCTAAATCTTTTGAAGTGTTTTCTTCCCATTCACTATAAGTTGGTGTTTAAATATTTTTACATATTTTGAAATAATTATTCTGAGAAAATAATATTTATTTTTAGATGTAAATATTTCAATTTGTTTATCTCAGATTAATACTGATAAAAATAGATTAACTTTAAGAAATTTCCAGCAAATCCCTAAATTATTAAGATGTTTAGTGGGAAGAACAAATCCCTAAATTTTCTTGATCTATATTAGGGCTGTCATATGATGCTGGGAAGTTAGTTTTCCTGACTTTCAGCTTTATCACTGTGCATGCACAATCATGTTTTTTCAACTAAGTTGTTGCAAGAGGAATTTCAATTTTTTAAAACTACAGAATAGCAGTCTATCCAATTAAAACATATTTTTATTTTGGTCCAGATGTGTTAGCTGCACCTAAAATACCTGATTTACTATCAACACTGAAATACATTATGGATTTATTCTAAGCCTACATTTTTAAGGAACAAATTAACCAATATTATGAAGGTGGATATGATCTTTGCAAGAACTTAAGCTTGGAATTCTCATATTAACATATGAACTTCAGTTGAGACTAATTTAACAAAACATTTCTTTGTGTTAAGTGGACACGTCAGAGAATATTCAAAAAGTGTTTGTCTTTCAACTTCATTATGCTAAAAGTGTAAAATAGGATATCAGCTTGGTCCACTATTGTTCTATTTTGGTTTGATAGCCATTAGGTTTGTTGATACAGTTTCGGAAAGAGCGGTATCTTTTAAATATGTATTAACATTGAAAGTTAATAAAGTTTTATAAAAACCCTTCTCTTTATGACATCTGGTCAAAAGAATGCCACACGTTATGGTGATTATAGAGGTGCATTGGTAGATGTGAATATATGCATATTTTAATATGAAGATTATAGGGTGCTATTGGTTGAGAACTTAAATGATTTGCAATGAATGTTCGGTTGTATGATAAAACAAGTAATATGGTCCTGATGCAATCCTCAAAAACAGGTGAGAGGTTTAAATAACAGAGATAGTGTTCGAATTGCTATATGGACATGAAGGAAGCAAGAACGGTTTGCAAAAATATAAAAGTATGAAGAAGTATATGCTGATGTAAACAAGAGTTAGTTAGATTTCCTTTCCTTTTCTCTTAACTCCTGCCTCTGATTTGTTTTGCTTACTACTTTTTTCTGCACACTCCTTACCCTGAAAAGGAATAGCCTGGTGGGCAGGTATTTATGTAGCTAATCCAAACAAAATTCCTCAGGAGGTAGAATGTGTGTAAATAGACGTAGGCAGGACAGAGAAATGTATTCCTAAAGTCCTGCTGTAATGGTTTGTAGTATATAATATTTTAAGTAGTTGTTTTTCTGTAGGAAGACAAGATATTTTCCCCAAATACTTATAAATATTGTTTATTAGTAATAAATAATAGTGAATTGGGGTGGGATTGCCATCTGAGAATGGAAGACACTGTGTGAATGGGATAGTGCAAATGGCCATTGACATCACTGTTGAAGAGTGTTGATGTCTTTGAAGATTACCTTGAAGATTACCATTGGTTGGGAGAAGCTGTTTGCCAGGTAAATGCAACCTTTTGTAACACTTGAACAAGGCTTCTCTTTTTCATTTTGTTCGTCCCCTGTTCAACTACTTCTGTCTTTCCTCTCAAGTTTTGTTTCTTCCTTTCCAAATGCAGCTATCCTTTCCCCCATCTTCACCCTGTTTTTCTTCTTTTCCTGCTGGAAAGAGGGAGGAGAATGTGTGTTTGTATAGAATGTTTCTCTTTGTGAGAGTAGTTTGTGAGCATGGGAAAGAAGAGTTGGGTTGGTATAAGGAAATAAGTTCACAAATAGTGTATGCTTTATAGATGACTTTATTATTTGTTCTTGGTTCAGTTAAAACTTTAGGATTTGTTTTGGCTCTATCCTTTTTTAAAGAATAACTTCTAGTGGGCATAATGTAACATACATTGGTGTGGGAAACTATTGGTTTCACTTGGGGAATGCAACTCTAGGCTGACTAGGTGCAGAAGCTGAATATAGGATGGACCTTTTGTCTGTATTGTAATTTTGATGCATACTTTTAACTTTTGGAAGGTTCATCTTAAATCCAGGCCCATCTTCTTTTAGGTAAATATGGCATATGCTGAGACAGGTTTCCAGTGTTGGGGGCTCTCCTTAGACGCTGGCACCATAAAAGTTCTAAATGTCATTGTGTCTTCTAGAAGATTATGCACCCACACACCACCAGCAACTTTTTATAATACAAAAAGAAATTACTCCTGACTAATCTGAGGAAAGCTATTTGGTAAAACTTTAGGCAATTTAAATGTAGATTTTCCTGTGGATTTTTAAGGACACTTGTGTTGTTTCACACGTCTACTACTCACAACATTTTAGTATCTGGAAATACATACAAGGGTCATTGATGTGTACTTTCATTCTTGAGCAGCTCTCCCACAAACAAGTAACCACAAAGTACTGTGAATGGAGTGAGGAAGCTGTGTTATGGCTGTTTGCATGATGGATGGACTGGGGAAAGGCCTGCCTTAATATTTCTAAAGCGCAACCTTTCAGAACAGCCCCATCTTCCTTGGTCATAGTTTCTAGGACGGAAGGTGCACAGGCCTTGCTCCCAAGGCACTCTGTGCTCAAAATTCCTGTTTCAAATTCGCTTCTGAGGGAAATAGGGCAGCAAAGGGGTGGGAAGGACATGCACTCTGCACGAGCTCAAAGCCACTGTCTTCCTTTTTTTTTTTTTTTGCCAGTTACTTTGCCCAAATCCGCGATTCAGATACTGTTTTCTAGCAACATCTGATCAAGCGATATCACCCCCGCCGCCCCGCTCTTTGGGGGACCCTACCCTGCAATTCTGGCTTGCAACAAAGACGCGGCACGAAGTCTCGGCTGCCTGTGCCCGCCCGGCTTAGGCTGAATCAAATCCGCGGCAGGAGAGGCCGAGGGCTCCGAGCAGCGGGGTCCTCTGGCTTCTCCATCTCCTTCACGCTCAGCTCTGTTTCCTTCCCGCTAGCTCATCCCCACCCATCCAGGGCGCGCTTTCTATAGCTTTCTGCCGCAGCCTCTGCGTCCTTGCCTTGGCGAGCTAGCCAAGGCTTCCGACTCCACGTGGGAACGGCTGGAGAAGTCGCAGGGTGGAAGATTCAGGGCAGGAAGGGCGTGGGAAAGAACGACGGGAGGCAGACTGGATAAAGCAAGCTGGATTTCGGAGACAATGGGGTAGCCCTACTCCCTCCCCGCCCAAGGCAGAAGAGGAAGCGTAGCAAATCGAGGAGCGGTGCAGCTTCTGTTTTTCTATGCGAGGAATCATTTCCCACTCCCCTCGCCTGGCCTTGGACAAGGCTCTGCCCCCTGCGCTCTCGCTCTCGCTCTCTCACAGACGCGCACACACACACACACACGCACGCACGCAGACTCACGTTTGCATAATCCTCCCGCCCACCTACCAACCCACCGCCCTCCTCTCTCACCCCAGCCGGGTTTATGTTTTTGTGGCGATGGGGGTCAGGCTTTCGTTCAGGCTGGCAGCCTTTGTGCAGAACTGCGTAAGGCGTCCGCAGCTGTACAGGACGCAGCTTTTAAACGCCTGGATTTCAGGGCGGTAACAAAGGCAGAAAGAAAGAACGAACGAGCGAAAGAAAGGGAGGAAGGAAGGAAGGAAGGAAGGAGGAAAGAGAGGCAAGCGACCGGACGGCTTCCCTGGGCCGCAGCCAGAATCAGCAGCAGTACCACCAGTAGCACTAGCAACAAACGGGGAGATACAACAGTTTAAGTGAGTAAAAAAACAAAAATCACCAACTTCCGAGGATCAGTCTTCGCATACACACGTGCACACTCATTTGGATTACATATCTGGCACATGGGTGACTAGGAAGGAAGGAGAAGGCTTTCTTTGCCCGCATCCCTGCATTTTCTCCGGCGACGCTGCCATTTCGATCGCTTCTGCTGCACCAGTTCCAATGAGATGTAATTTCGCTATCGCCACCTTTCCTCTTCCTCTCCCTGGCATCCTATCCCAAACGCTGCCTTACTTTTGACCTAGAACTACATTTCTGCTTAGAGAGGTAGCAAGGTTCCTCCCAGTCCCGCGTTCCAACCTCTGACAGTCTTCCCGGAGGGAGAGATGAGACTTGGAGTGCTTAATAACTAGACGCTCGTGTTTTGTGCCCGTGTACTGCACGCAATAGTTAGGAGCGGGGAATATTTCCTTGGAGTAGTCTTGAAACTCAAAAGAGCAAGCAACTAGTATCTGGAGACTGTGTTAAAGGCTTAATTTTATTTCATTTTGTGTGAACATTTGAGTTGCCTTTAGCTTATTAACAAATGCTTTTGCCCTCTTCTCATTTTGCAATGGCAGCTTTCACTGTTAGGCTTGATGGTGATAATCTCGTTGACTTTTTGTATCTAGATCAGCTTTCAAATGCTGGGAAGTTAAAAGGCAGAAACAAACACATTTTATTAGGTTTGTGTGTAAGTGTGTTGTGTGGTAGTAGTGGTAGTTGTGCTAAGCTGTCTGTAATTGAAATACTTGACCAAGCCAATCCAGAAACAGGTAACTCTGAATTAACTTGGTGGAGAGATGAGTTCAAGGTGAAAAAGTTCCAGGTTTAGCCTCTTGATAAGTTATGCAGTTCTTATTTGATGAACACAGTTGGAACTGGAAATGTTGACTGTTGTTTTTCTATAGAAAAGAGCAATTTGCTGAGATGATAATATGAACAACCAGTACTGCGTTTTTCTCTCGAAGATCCATCTGTTATGACAAAGTAGGCATCTTGTGTTCTGCATGAGTTTGTTTCGTGCAGTTTGCTGTTGAAGAGCTGTGAATTGCTTCTTTAGGTCTTACTAGCAATGGGCACAATCCATTGGGAAACTGCAGTGAAAGTCCACCTACCCTGCACAGTTTAACCCCAGCTCACTTTGCTTAAGTGACTGTTTGAACTGTAGGTATTTATTTGAGTATATGTTATATACTCAATCATAATGCTATCTATGTTTGTCAGAAATCCAGAGGAAACCACATTGTTTCCAGTTGTTTTTTTTTCTCATGTAGAGTTTAGATTGTTCATTTAATTTGCAAAATCCATGATGTGTCTTTCTTCTGACCTGGATGCTGCTTGTTATTCTGCTTTCAAATGGATTGAACTTTTCTACTGCCAAGCATTAAGGAGCGAGAGTTGGAAAGTTATGTTGAAATTTGGAATAAGGCATATTTGGGTTTGAATGTGTTCTTAATGGTACCTTTCAGCCCATTTTAAACTACGTACGCACAGATAAATTGAGTTTTCTTTAATGAGGTTATATGTACAGTATTAGGCAACGTATGAGATGGCAATATTTTTATTTATAATTCAAATAGCAACAGTTTTAAATATAGTTTAGACAGCGATTTAGGTACCAATTTCCAGACACTAAGATTTTGTTCCAGTGGGAATTATGGCACCCCCTCACAAAATACACAGAATGATTGCTTCCCTATCTATATGAATAATTATAGTAATTTTATTTATTTCAATCAAAGATTGAATTAGACTAACAATATCAGTAGAATTATAATATGAGGAATATGAACACTGGAAACTAGTAGAATAAAACACAGATGAGAAGGTGTTTTAGTCAGACATTTGAAGGAGTGTTAGATAGTTTTAGATTTCCAGACTAGATACACTTCACATCCATATCTATAGATCCATGCCTTCTCTACTCTTTAATGATCTTTGAGTAAGCAACTGAGTCCTATGCTAGATTCTACGCACAAATCACTCCAGCAAAAAACTCTGAAGGAAAGCCATGGAATGTGTGACAGAATTTTCCAACCTTCTTCACAACTTTGCAATATATCAAGATTGATTGATTGATTGATTGATTGATTGATTCCAGGATTCTGAGGGAATCTCAGGACCAATTTCACAAGTACTCAAAGACAGGTGTATAGCTTGTACTTGGGAATACAAACTGAAGTAAAAAATATCCCATGTAGTGAAATACCATTCTCAGAGTATCACTAAGTGGTTAATGCACTTTTAGTTCTTTGATACTGACAGTCAGAATGTGTTTTTCGGATGTTTGGTAGAATTGTAAATTGTTCCAATCTAGAATCAAGAGCAAGAAAGAGAGAGAGAGGAGGGAGGGAGGGAGGGAGGGAAAGAAAGAGTGTTGGTTCCGTTTTGCATTCCGTGGAAAGAGGTTGAAATGGGTGCGATAGCTTATGATTGTTTCTATTTCTGTTTTATTTTTCTGTGCTATTTCCTGTTATTTTCTAACAGTAAAACTTATGTTGTGGTTAGCAGTAATAGAATACTCTGTAAGTGTTCTCACTGTTATCTGAAATTAAATAAACAGAACATATTTTTGTCTGATGGCCATATTACTAGTTTTAAATTGACCACTGAATGATGTACAAGCACATATATAAAATACTTCACATTTACACATGTGCATTTGTTCTAAAATAACTGATAGGTAAAGGTTCGGTTGTTACAGGACTATAGGATACATCCAAGTAAGCTTGAGCTGATATTTAATTGGGTTTTAACCATTGTTTCTCTGAACTTTTAAGTCAATCAGATGGATATAAACAGGTGTCACCTTTCTGAATAGCAATTTTTTTTAAGCCACACATTATCACTGAAGAGGTGCTGTTTTCTCCTATGACTGCATTTCCATAATGAAATAAGCAGAAAGCTTCAGTGTTAGAACTGGCAACCCTGAATGTTGAGCAAGTACACATGATTAGATGGTGCAATTTTCTAAGACATGGTTGGTTGGCTGTCTCTGAAAGAATGATGTAGATTTTTTTAAAAAATCTACTACACATATTTATACATTGTAAAGTATGGGCTCTTTATCAAATGACAAGGTATGGTTGGATGTCATCTGGATCAGATATTTGTCATCTGTGGCAATGAGTGAGGAAGGTCACCTTCAGAAATCTAGTGCTTCATAAAGTATCTTGAAGAGCCATTCCCATTGTCAGAATAACCAAACAAATAGCCTAGGTGTAAGGAAGCTTTCTATGTTCTTAACCTAGTTGTCTTTTGTAGAACAGCCTGTCTTCCATACTTTCACCCTATGGATCTCAGGTGTCGCAATTCCAAGTATATGGACACTTTCTAAATACTTTACTGGTTCTCACAAAGGGGTTCTTTACATTTTCATCTGTTTTCTGATGAGTTGTTTTATTTTACCAAAAAGCTATCTTATGATATATTCAAAGTTATGTTTGGTCCAGTGTGGAGTGTTCTTGGGATTTAAAGTACACTCTTATCCCACTTAGAAGGAAAACTCATTCAAGAATGTCAAGTCCCATGAGAGACTGACATTGCTGCTGATTTTCTTCTCCAGCTCTATTGTTGAAAGAGAGCACTCACTGACTTAAGTGGGTACATTTTGTTCCTCTCACTCAGCTTCGCATGGAGAACATAGATGAAACAGGATCATGGTGAAAGAAATAAAGTCAACATGCAATATCCTTCTCTTCCCCTAGTACATTTATTTATAAGTTTGATTTCTATGGCTGCTCACTCATGCACAACTCATGAATTTCTGATTGAATGAAGACTGTATTCTCTAGTCTGCTGGCTATCTCCTGGTTTGAGACAGTCTGCCTGTTACACTTGACATACCTGTTTATCTGGTCAAGGCAAATAATATTGAAACTATCAATTTTTACAAGCTATAAAATTTCAAATCCATCTCAGTAGCCCTTAAGATGATGGACGTTACACGGCCTTGTTTTAGAGTAATCATGACTCTGTTGAAAATGGAAAACTGTGGTACTGTATCATAGAGTAGCTTTCTCTGTGGCAGTTTCTGTGGTAAGCAGACAATTTTATGTACAGCAGTAAAGTCCAAAGTGAATCTGCCTGTACTGTCTGTGATTTTCGCTGTCCTCCATTGCATTACAAGAAAAATCTGAAGCCATTAAACATTCTTGTGCCTCATTAAGCTGAGATATTATATTTCTAATGTTGCTTTAGTTTGGTTTCTGCAGGTAAATTCATTCTCAAACCTTGTTTGCCTTTTCTTTGTTCTGGAGCTGAGTACCATTAACACAAAGTTTACTTAGCTCTACTGTCCTCTACATCACTGACATGGTTTTGTAACTTAAATGCAATGAACTCTTAGAACTATTATTTCCAAATTACCAATTCTTTAGTTAGCAGGGTTATGAAATCACATGCCCTGCAATTGGAGCTTTTGTGGTTTAATTTAGGTGGGCTGACATTCTTCAAACAGTTATTAATCAAACAGCATTATGAATCACTGTTTATATAGTTTTATAGTATATTTTTCATACTAAATGATGTTCAGGCATTTAATAAAACCTGTTTCTGCTGGCTTTATGCACCTTTATCCAGTTTCAGGTATATTCCTTAACTGCTGAATAGATCATGCTGGTATTTATTCTGTCAAAACTGCAGAGGGGCATCTTGCTTACATGGGGGTTAGTACCAATATTGTCAGTAGAAGATAAGTGTTTATTTTTAACATCAAGCTAAAGATACATGAATTATCATTTAACATAAAGAAAAATAGCTATAAAATACATGAATAATGAAATATAGTTATATCTAGACTGTTTAATTAAAGGTGTCAGCTTCTGGTTTCTTCAGATGTGTATTTGGAGTCTCAAACGAATTTTCTTAGCTAGTGCGATGGTTTCAAGTATTCTAAAATAATTTTAAGAAATGGGACATAGGCAACAGTTTTTAAAACAAGAAAGACAAAACTGGATAGAAGTTAACTGTTGTCTTTTGGATTACACTTGGGGATTGAAATTTTGAATATGAATTATGTTATTTAACATATACATGAAACTACTGGGAGAGGTCATCTGTTGGTTCAGGGTGAGCTGTCATCAGTATGCTGATGACACCGAGCTATATACCACTACCCTCAGCTAGGCCAGAGTTGCTGTAGAAATCCTGAACAGCCTGGAGAGAGTTAGGGATTAGATTAGATTGGGCAAAACAAGCTCAGATTAAATCCTAGCAATATGAATTTGCTTTTCATCTGTGGACAGCTGGGCAATTTGTTAACATGAGTTCCAATAGCTATTCTGTACTCCCCCTGAGAGAGGTGGTCTGTGATTTGTGCACCTCCTGGATTTGCAGGTCCTGCTTAAACAGCAGATAGAACCCATGTCCATGGGAGACTTCACTCAGCTTCACTATGTATACCAGTTACAGCCCTACGTAGACCAGGATGCCTTGGCAGAAATCACTCATACCACTACTCAGCTGGACTGTTGCAATGCATGGTACAAGGGCTGCCTTTGGAGATGATTTACAAGCTACAGCTAGTACAAAATGTGGCAACAAGAATGCTGGTAGGGCAAACCTACTACTGCAGACTGACACCAATATTGCACAGGTTACTAATAGGCACAGGTTACTGATAGGCTACTGAGCCCAATTCAAAGTGCTAGTTTTTATCAACAAAGCTTTCTATGGCATAGCATCTGGATACATCAGGAACTACCTTGCTGGAATTGATTCTGCCTGTCCTATCTGAAGATCTAGGAGGGTTTAGCTGAGGGTCACACCTCCTCCAAAGGCGCATGGGATATGGGCCTGGTGATAGGCCTTTTCAGTAATAAATCCCATGCTCTGGAGCACATTTCCCAGGAGATATATTTGGGTCCAGCCCTTCTAGTATTCCTTAAGGCTGTTAAAACCACTCTGATGCAGTGCGCCTTTTACTTTGATTACTAGCAGGTGATCATTATGGTAATTATTATATTGTTTCAGGTATGTAGGTTATTTTCTGTTTATTTCTTGTGTTGTTCTGCTCTGTTGTACACACCCCTGAGGCTCAACTGATTGGGGCAGCTTACCGGTATTAAAATGAATACATAGGAGGTTTGGGATTTCATTGTTGCTCAGTAACAGGACTAGGCAAATTAAAATAAAGTAGATGTCCCAGGCTTGTAAAGTAAATAAGCGAGCAAGTTGCAAATGGGTTCTTAGGTTGGGTCTTGTGGTAAGTGCAAGTGATGATTATATCATAAACCTGGGGTCTACTGTGTGTTGCCCATGCATAAGAATTTGAATGCTTGCTCACTATTTTGTGAACTTGTTGCCTCCAAATTTGTTTTATTTGATTTAATTAAAATATACATTTCACTGGCTTTTAGAATTCAGCTAAGTACCCAGTAATATTGCAATATTGTGTTCTGGATGGGTAACATAGGGCTAAAAGTTGTATTCTGTTCTTCCCCAACATGATATATCATATTATACTTGTGGAATCCTTGGTGCTCTCTGATCTTGGTTGTTTGATTGCAGACATTTCATTACACAACTAGGTAACATCATCGGTGTTAGTGAGTGTGGAGTTTGCTCCCTGTTTATATACAGTAGCTTGCCCTGCCAGTGTTGGTGGGGTTTTGGTGGTACCAAGGTTTTGTCCTTGGTAGTTCCTTGATTAGGGTACTGTTTTCTGCTTGATTGTTTGTCTCCTTGGTAGTTCCTTGATTGGTTTCATTCAGTGTCACAGCACCCTTTAAATCCATAGACCGAAAGAATCCATGGCAGCAGTACTACACAACACACCCGACCTAACCAAATACACTAAAATTGAAATACCCAGAATCATGGACCTCATCAACCTCTGCTGCACTACCTACTTTCAGTTTGATGGACAAATATACTAACAAATCAGAGGAACACCCATGGGATCACCACTCTCAGGACTCATAGCATGAATGCTAGTCATTCAACCAGTCATCAATTATAAGCGATAGTCTTCAAGTTGTAAGGAAAGTTTTGTCATCTTTATTATTATTACTATTAACATGTGCGCTAAAAATGTGTCACCCTGATAGGTTGAAATAAAGGGTGGGTGAGAAAGCCCATGAATTGAAAGGAATCTACAGGATGGCATGGAAGCCATCCTATTTAAATCAGAGCTAGTAACAAAAATAAGAAAGAGACTCGTGATAATTGAAAAGCTAGCAGATTTATTGCAGGATAGAATTTTGTAAGCCAGAGTGCAGTTTATCAGCTCTAGGAGCCATCAAAATATACTTTTATTAAATATACTACATAATAAATTTACTTGCCTTCATGTTTTTCTCTGTAATAGGTTTCCATATCTACTTTGGGGTGGGGGGGGAGTATAATTAGTAATTAACAAATTATACATTTCACAGTATATATGTTAAATTATACCTTAACAAATATTATGTGTGTTAACTGAGATGGCAAAATTGACAGCTTTGTTTAGAGAAAAAACCTTGACTAGCTTTAATGCTAATTGGAATCCCCTTTTGGACTTTTTGCAGGAAACAAAAAATGAAATTATGATATATTGGATTGGATGATTAGTAAAATTAATAGCTATGCAAAAAATGTATATTACGTTGTAGTTTTAGAATAAGAGGTTATTTTATGTTTCATTTATATATGCTGTAATAAGAAGTTGGAAGTCATTCTTTTGTATTTCTGTTTTTCTTCTTTTCCTTTTCTATTTTTCAACACTTGTTTTCTTTCTCTACCTCTAGCTTTCTTTCTTTCTATTCTTTTTCTTGACTATTAGTTTGTGTTAGTTTTTATCTTTCTGCTTTTTAAAATTTAATAAAGTGATTATTAAAAACAAATATGTGTGTGTGTTTTTTTTAAATCACAACAGGACATATTTAAACTGCAAATTTATATCGATTATCAGTTAAACTACTGTGTCTATTTCACTGAGACCTAGGAATTATAATTCATTGAGGGTACTAAGAATTCTCAAGTAAGCATTTGTGCCTCACCTTCTCCTGCCTTTAATTTAAATATGTAAAGATTAACTAAACACTTGACCATTTCTAAATGGAATATCTAAAATGCATACCTGAAGCCGTCTGCCTCTCATTGTCTAATTGAGGGGGTGGGAAGTGTAGCAAAGTGCTAATTCAACTTTGAGACACGATTTAATATTTTCAAATGAACATATTCTTTTTAATTATATTCCTGTCACATGGAATATGACACATCTAGCCTTTCTTATAGCTAAGAGACTTATTTGTCAGTATTGGAAAAACAAATTTATGGCCCCAACTACTTAGTGTTCTGCAGAGTTGATGTTATTACAATTTACAAATAAATTACAAACCTTGCACATTAGCTATAGATGACAATAGCTACCATTCATTGAGATGCTGATGTAGAATTTTATATATGCTCTGTATGTAATAATCTGTTTTTTTTATGATGATGATGATGATGATGATGATGTTTTATTTTGGTTTTGGTTTTCATAATTTTGTTTATTGATTGTGTTTGCATTCAGCTAATGAAAGAAAGAAGTTTATGCATGGTTAAGTGAAACATGATTTATTCAGTCAATTTCCCTGGGTTGCAAGATTCCTTGAACCATTGAGTAGCCACATAGCCTAGATGTGGTTTGTTTGTTGTGAAATTCATCCTAATGGTGAATATGGTAATTCCCCTGCATTATCCATCCCTGTGCTCTCCAAAGGAATGAGGGTGAAAGTGAAAAGTGCCTGCTCTCTCTCTGTGGCTAATGTAGACCAGCTGTTCATTTTATAAAGTTTTAAGTATATTGAAATAGGCATGTAAGGCAATTGAAATAAAAACGTTTTACTTCTAACTATGAAAAGGAACCATCTAGGCCAGCCTTCTATAAACTGGCACTACAAGTCATCATGTTGCCAGAAGGTTTTGAAAACTTCAAATGCAACATAGCTAGAAGGCTCCATGTTGAGGAAGATTGTTCAAACAATGTCAAATTGTAAGTAATTGTTTTGAAAACTCTGTAGCTCAGTTTTCTCAGCCTTGGCAACTTGAAGATGTGTGGACTTCAACTCCCAGAATTCTGGGAGTTGAAGTCCATACATCGTCAAGCTGCCAAGGTTGAGAAACCCTGCTGTAGCTAGTTCACCTTCCGTGGCATTTATTGCAGTCTTTGAATACCTTCCCATCACAGTATTTAGTGATAAGCCTTCAGTGGGCGCCAACATAGGTCATATTCCCAATTTTATCAGTCATAGCATGCAATCTCTGGGCTAGATAAGGAAATCAAGAGCTGATAGCTAGGACTCAAAACATACAGTTCAGTTAGCATTAGAGCTACACCTTCCCCATGCACAAAACATGCCGGGCGCTCTTCGTGTTAGTGTTTTTCCCTCTATGATGTGTTAGCTAGAGCCCAAAGGATATATAACCAACTATTCCATATATATCATATCAAATTCTACAGAAGCTCAAGGTAAGCTATAAACTAATCATAACTATAAGTAGTTATAACTAATGGGAGTTTTGCCATTTCTATCCTTTTTTATTTTCTCTTTTTTTTCCTCTCTCTTTCTTACTTTTTTTCTAGCCAGTGATAATTTAAAAATGCAGGAAATAGAAAATACTTTTCACAGTGTAATGTAATATCAATTATTATAGTGTTAATGTTTCATATTCTATTTGGTAAATGTAAATATATCAGGATTCCCCTAATTGTTTCATCTCACAATAAGTACGACCCAAACAGATGGAATCAAGTTCTTGAAAGTATGTATGTTTTAATTAGCTTATTTATCATGAATTAAGATAAAGCACCTCCCAGTGTAACGCTGGAAATAGCTGTTACAGAACAGGATTCAGCTATATGGCATCTGTGGCGATCATGGTGTCCACTAGAGTCCCAAGAGGCATTGTCACACTCCAAAAGGATTAACATGGTATCAGTGTAGAATTGTGCAATGTTGGTGTTCTGGCAAGACTTTTTGGAGGATGGGTCTGACTACCATACAAGTTTGTACAGTGAAGCCCAAGTTTAGGAAAGATTACTGACCACATTACAGAAATCTGTTACTTCTGCCACCAATCTAAGACTGCAAGTTTCTTTCTGCTGTTGATGGCAACCAGTGAGGAGAAAATTTTGCGGAGCGAAATTGCAGGGATAGAGTAGGGACAACATGTGAATTGCCAGTCCCATAAACACTGATTAAATCTATTACTTTGAGACCAAAAGTTTTTTTTAATGTGATACTGAAAATAATTGACATAAATTAATAAAATAGGACCCTGGAAAGCAAATACTTAACTGCGTCAGATGCTTAGGTGTTTATACAAAACTTTTTTTTGTAACTACCGGAAAAACAGTTCCTGATGCCACATATTTTTAGCTTGGCAGCTTGTTTATTGCTAGCTAAGACAACCTGAACTGAGTGGATGTTAAAATATATCAAAAATCTGTAACGAAAGAAAACTGTTAAAAGTACAGTGACACTGCCGTGGGATATGATATCAGAATATGTTTGTAACGAAGAAGTTCCATGTTAACTTTCCCAGCTGATGAACTGCGTTGGTAACTGCAACACCATAATGGGTATTCCAGGCTTCACTGATTTATTTTTAGAGATTTCATAAGGCCCTTAAACAAGACTTAAGAAGTGCTGGTTTTGCTACATCAGGTTAATAAAGCTATTCTCCTGGAACATTATTGTTGGGATTTCCATCCTTTTCTCTAGGGTGCAGAATTTTATCTCAATAAAACTGTTAGGAAAAACTACAAATATCTATACTCACCTTTCATGTGCTCTTTCTTTTTCTTCCCAACCTTTTCACATGCTTTTGACTGTACTGTATTCTAAATTTAAATTTCACATTCCAATTTCTTCTTCCCAGTTTGATCTAACCTTTCTGCTCTTTCTTGTCTTTGATTCTTACTCTTCACAGGTGAATAGACAGTAATAAGTTAATATTTTAAAGTCTAATGTTCCTGATCTAATACATAATAGGACCTCACTCCTATGTATATATTTATATGGTTGCTTAGGACGTTGCATGGAGCCCAGTGGGTGAACTAGGAAATATTCTAAGTAATTAATACACTCTGCTGTCAGTTATCTAATAAGAGTGTGTGTCTTCCAGCAGCTGGAACTGGCACAACTTTTTCTTCAGCGAACAGACACTTTTTCTCCAAAAGGTTAAGCTTCCTTCTGCATCAGTGTGACTCCAAATAAGAGTAGGGAGTTGGTTGCTTTTATGAATAAGAAAGCTGTCTCATGGTTTGTGTGAGCTATAGTTGTACCCATTTGAAATTCATCATGTTTTAAAGGGGATTGTGGAAAGTAACTAAAAGTAGATCTAGACGTTGTGACTGAAATGCATGAAGAATGTGAATAGGAATGTAGGAAAGTATTCAGGAGAATTCAAGGATAAACTGATCTTATATGTGATAAATCATTGCTTGCCTGAACTGTAGAGTTTATATTCTGGAATAATTCCTTGGGACTGCTTGTAAACTATAAGCCAAAGGATTTTGATCTAAGGCTACCCTGATACATTTTTAATGGAGAAATTGGGGATTTTGTCTAATTTGGATTGCAAATTGGTTTGTGGAATCTTTTCATGATTTTAATGAGCCCTGAACTCAGGAATTTATTTAGGAAAAAAAAAATCTTCATGTAAATGCAATTCAGTGTATAGAAAGTCCATAGCCTCAGGCTTCTACCCATGATTTCTATTTTGTTTAATTCTGTTTTACCTAGTCAGTATTAAAATTGTTTAATTTAAAAAGCTGCCCTTAGTTACACAGAATATATTGGCATGACCCAGAGTTTCAGTTCTTATTGATTTGGGAGATGACAAAGAGTAAAATGGCACAGCTCCTAGCTTTCTTTGAAATGATCTTTGTAAAAATGATCTATAAAATGAAAGCCAGTTTGGTGTAGTGGTTAAGGCACCAGGCTAGAAACCGGGAGACTGTGAGTTCCAGTCTTGTGTTAGGCACAAAGCCAGCTGGATGTCCTTAGGCCAGTCACTCTCTATCAGCCCTAGGAAGGAGGCAATGGCAAACCACTTCTGAAAACCTTGCCAAGAAAACTGCAGGGATTTGTTCAGGCAATCACCAGGTGTCAACACTGACTCAAAGGCACGCGTGCGCGCGCGCACACACACACACACACACAAATGATCTGTAGATAGCCAAATTATTTACTTCTGATAGTATTCAAAAGAAGAGGTTGAGTACAACTATAACTTAGTGAAATAAAATTTTTGATGACATTTGGTCTCATAATACTTTTTTTTTTTTTTGTCTGCGCTCAGTCATTACTGACCCTGCAGTGACTGCCTGGACGAATCCTTGCAGTTTTCAAGGCAAGTGTTTTTCGGAAGTGGTTTGCCAGAGCCTCCTTCCTAGAGCAGAGCCCAGCTGGCGAGCGCAGGAGGTGGGATTTCCATTGCTTCACGCCCTTTTCGGGCAAGCGCGGTTTCGCGCTTACCGGCAACTGGTCCCGTCTCTCTGTGCAAGGCGCTGCCAGCATTTTTCCTCCCACCGGAGTGAGAGTCCCCATTTATCTACTCACGTGAGTTTTCAACCTGTTGGGTTGACAGGAGCTGGGGAGGAAACAGGAGCTCACCCTGTTAACGCGAAGGCTGGGCTCGAACCGCCGAAGCGTCAGCCATTTCTGGCTGGCAACTTTCAGCGTCATTAAGCCGCTGCGCCACCGCATCCCCCTCTCATAATACATAGTAAGTGAAAAAAGACCAGATTTTATTAATTATAGGATCAGGAGGCTTTCCAGTCAGTCACTCATGCCCTGGTCATCTCTCAGCTAGACTACTGCAATGCACTCTACATGGGGCTACCCTTGAAGAGTATCTGGAGGCTACAGCTGGTTCAAAATGCAGCTGCATGGACAATCTTGGGTGCCCCAAGAATAGTACATATAACATCTTTACTGCGCAAGCTGCACTTGGTCCCAGTCCGCTTCTGGGTCCAATTCAAAGTGTTGGTTATAACCTTTAAAGCCCTACATGGCATGGGTCCAAGTTACCTGAGGGACCATCTCACCACCATCAGATCAACCCATCCCACCTGGCCAGGCAGAGCGGGTATGTTGCGGACCCCGTCAACGAGAGAATGTCGGCTGGCAGGGCCCAGGAGGAGAGCTTTCTCTGCCGTTGTCCCTGCCCTTTGGAATATTCTTCCCCCAAAGATGTGGCAGGCCCTTACCCTCCTGGCTTTCCGAAAAGGATTAAAGACATGGCTCTGCCACCTTGCACAGGGTGACAACAACCTTACCCAATCCTGTGGGTGGCTGCTGCCTTGATGACTCTTCCCGAGTGACAGTCAATTTTAACATCTATCCTTGGATTTATTTATTCTTTATTTATTTAGGATTGTTGTATAATGTAGTTTTAATTGATTTTAACCACTTTGTAAACCACCCAGAGTTGTTTTAACGAGACGGGCAGTGACAAATTTGATCAATCAATCAATCAATCAATCAATCCATCCATCCTTTGTGTAATGGTCTTTCCCAGTATTAATTCTACAATTAAATAGAAGATGAATATGAAAAACTATTGTATGGGATATACAACTGCTTGCTACATATATAGTCCCAAGTATATGTAAGTGGATTTATGCACATTCTTCTGTTGTCACTTTTGTCACAATGCCACTTTGGGTTATTGTGAGAAAAGGTTACCTTTGCTTATTTGTTAAAAACTGATGTGTATTGATGCTGAGTACAGATTAGCAGTAACAGCAGTTAGCTAATCTTGTCTGGGCTTGAAGCTAAGAAGAGCAGTGCCTGATTATAGGAGATAACCAGGTCTTTAAACTACAGTGGGAAGTTGAAAACCCTACCAGAAGAAAACAGTAGCAAACTACTGTGTGCATAATTGTGACCATGCAGTCACTAGAGATCTAGCTCAACCAAGGGCAGCTTTATTATCACATTAATACTGTAGTGGTGATAGGGAAAGTGACTCAAATGCACACATTAGTTTCAAGTTCTTTCCTGCATTTTTTTCTTTTGCTAATTTACTGTTGTAGGCAGAATTATTCTATACTGAGTTTTATTAAGAGATACTAAATTGTATCTTTCTTATTACTAAAAAAAAGCTAATAAAAAGTGGGTGGGGAAAATATTTTGCTACAACTGATGTCACATTGTTTTTTGAACAACTGTATAATGACAGAAAAACAAGAGTAATTTCTTATTTGAAAATTCAAAAATGGCCAGGGATCTGCTTGTAATAAGACTTATTTGCCATTCTGAAAGTCTCTTGGCAGGGGTCTGAATTAATTATACCCTTAAAATCTTCCTGTAATGATTTCTTCTTTTGTGAATCTTAAAGTGCTATAGAAAAAAAAACAGCACCAATATATTATGATGGATTTAGAATATGGCTGTACTGGGGAACATTTCCTTCTTTTTCTCCTCTTCTCTTCTCTTCTCTTCTCTTCTCTTCTCTTCTCTTCTCTTCTCTTCTCCTCTCCTCTCCTCTCCTCTCCTCTCCTCTCCTCTCCTCTCCTCTCCTCTCCTCTCCTCTCCTCTCCTCTCCTCTCCTCTCCTCTCTTCTCTTCTCTTCGGGTTGCATTGGTTATGGTTAGAACTGCATGTCAGCATGCAATGGGTCCCAAGTAAGTAGGCTAGTATCCTTCCTTCCTCCCTCCTTCCCTCTCTTCTTCCCTTCCTCCCTCCCACTTTCATACACTAACACTACCAGAGCAATCTTCTTTTTTCCATCTGACCAAATTTTATTATAACTCTAAGTTTTTTAGTGAAGATTCAACAAGCATGTTATTCTTCAGTTTTCACTGCTTTCATATAGGAACAATGTTACTTTTGATAGGCATTTCTTTTAGAGGGAATACTGTATTAATCATTATTATTAACTGTATTTTTCTTTTGCCTTTCTTCTGAAACTTAAGTTGGGACATCATTATTCCTGCTTCCTCCCAACCAACTTGCAAGGTTTATCAGGTTGAGAGGCAAAGAATGCTTATGGTCATGGAATGAGCTTCAGAGTTGGGTGAGATTTTGATAGCCAAAACAAGCTTAACATTTTTGGTGAGGGTCCAGTAGAGACACAGGGTTTGGAGAAAATTGGGAGACTATTTGTTTTGTTGTTGTTTAACCAAGATATATAAGTTTTAGGGCTACACTTTTCATCTGATTCCCCAGGATGGAGGAATGCCATCAGTTTTCAGCAATCATGGCCAGAGACAGTTGTGAGGACTACAAAAAAGACTCAGGGCCATTTGTTGCCTTTCCTAACTGCTGTTCGGTATCTGCAGATTCTGTTTTCTTTCCTCAAATGTTGGATTATATTATCTTAACACATTGGCAGTGCCTACATGCCACTTCAAGCAGGATTCCTGGATTTATAAACCAGAATGCTAATGAACATTTTCGATGTGCACAGAATCCCTTCATTTATATTTCACTTCTCTCTTCATGCAACCACTGGTTGCATGAAGAGCTTTATGTGATGCCAAACACTGGAATTATGATTAAGAGCATTTAAGCAAGCCTGGATTGTAAGTAAACTTTAAACAAGAGTTTGTATTATTGGTTTATGAACACTTGCTTATTTTCAGCACATTAAATTGTAATCCAAGGTTTGTAAAGGTCTGTAAAGTTAGCCATTTCTTATTTAATAATCTACTTTTGTGAAAGAAATTTTACATTGTGATTGAACAAGCCAAAAGTTTTGACTTACATCAAGGATGGACTATCTGAAGCCTTTCAGGTGTTGTTGGATTACAGCTCCATAACTGTTGGCCATATTGGCCATAGCTGATAAACATATAGGGGCTAACAAAGTGCCTATCCTTAGTTTAAAATGATGCATGCATGTTTAGGGTAAGATTCTATACATGATCCTTTCTCAATCAAATACCCTCTTGCTGTTTTTGAACCATAGCTTCTGTCATCCAGTAGCTCCAGAGAGCAAAACGTTGGTGAAATTACTATGTATTATGCAAGCATAAATGGGAAAATCTTATTCATTTCAGAAGAATTCACTTCTGATTAGGCATGGATGCAATTTACACTCAACAGTAGTGACTTTGCTCATTTTGACCTGTTCTACCAATCTGTTTAAAAAATAAACAATAACATCAGGATGTCCTCTACATTCCTGTAGGCTAGATTGAATATTGAAAAGACTTCCTGGAAGAAAACAATGATGAATCACTTCTATACTGTTGCCAAAAGAACTATAAGGATATGTCCTTGAAGTCACCAAGAGTTGAGCTTGAGTTGAGGGAGACTTTGTCTTTTAACAAATATTGAGATTGGCTCATTCGTCCAGTTGTGTTTCACATTGGAAGATGAGTGGGTGATATTGTGGGAGACATTATTATGTTCTGTAAAATGCTAGGTTGACACATATTAATTCATGGTTTCCTTTAAACATGCCTTATTGAACAAGCAATAGCAGCTTAGTTCACATACAGTATAATATTAAGGTGTAAAGTGTGGATTATAAATCACAATGTTGCTAAGTAACCACATTACTCACTTGTAACTAAGCAAGCCACATTATGGCTTACAGTAGTGCATGAATCCTAAGTGTAATGATGGAGACTGAGCTGGCATCATGTTAGACCTACCATTGCTAGGAAGCTGCTGTTTTTTTATTGGTTCCTTACATTGGTTCATCTGTACTATTTGGAAGAACATTCATCAAGTGAGTTTTATTTTTAAGAAGATAAACATTTCTATATTTGCGAAATTATAACAGTAACTAATTTTGTGATTCAATAATAGTAATATTCCTGAAGGTTTCAGTAACGAGAATGTCTTTGTTATGTATATATATTAAAAATATTCCAGATAAACAAGATATTTTCATCATTTTGCATTTTCATTATTACTTTATACTGTCGGACATTATGCTCTTAATGAATTATATCTTTATATCAATCAAGGGATTACTTGGAGACCGTTAATCCAGAAAGCCTTGATTAATGATCAGGGTTCAGTTTATTTAATTATTTTTCTCCCAAATATGGTGCCAAGGCTGGCATTAGGTTTTAATCAAGCTTTTTAGTCATGGGTGATTAGAATGTCTGTAGGGTGGTAGTTGGGGTTGAGGAATGTTTTGTGGACATGTAGTCCTCCCAGATCTTCCCATGTTATCAAACTGGATCCATGGGTGGAGATTTTTGCATAATCAGACCAGCATGATCTTAACCTCTTGTTGGCCTTGCAATGACTAAGGGGGCCAGAGGTAGTTAGTGATTGTTCTCTGCTGGACTGGGAATAATGAGGGAAGCCTTCTGACAGCCAATGGAGATGTGAGAATTGGGACTTTGCAACCAGCATGCCAATCAGCTGTTTGGTGGTTGGCATAGAGACGAAGTCAGAGCTGGTGACACTGGACAGACTGGGCAACTTTCTTTTCCTGGTTAGAGGCAGCCACAAAGATCAGGCAGTAGTGGATCTTTCCTGGCATAGGTGATATGGGGCAAGGGTGGACTCCAAAGAGCAGAGGCTGGAACAGGCCAGTAGTATTGTGGTGGGTCCAGCTGTGGCTCTGCGGCTTCTCTGCAGCTCTGTGTTGTGAATTGGTGGCCAACTTGTTCCACTCTATGGTCCTTGGATCCAGGGGGATGGTGCTGGAGCAGATTAAAGTCCCCAGTACCATAAGCCTGGGAAACTCCACTGCCAATCTGGCCATGGAGCTAAGGAGCTCTAGCAAGGAAGGTGGTACACCTGATCCCTAGTACCCAACGTAACAAACACCTGTGGGGCAGTGCCTCTGGATGTCACCAGAGTGCCTCGGACAACCATAGCTATTCCTCCACTCCTGCCCTGGAGTCTTGGCTGATGCCACTCCTGAAACCTAGCCTGTAGCACCCATCCCCCTGGATCCATGGCCATGGTGGGGCAAAATGGCCACCAACTCAGCCATGGACCTGACCCAGATTATCAATGGCCCATTGCATAATGGTGGGCATGCTCTGGATCTGGTCTTTCTATCAAGGCAATGACAATGTGTTCTGGAGTTGGTGTAGATTGTCATCACTCCCCTGCCATGTCATGAGGGAGATGAAACAGGCAAAGGGGCACCTAGAGCACTGCTGGAAGACTATGAGAAGTAAAACCAACTAAGCACAAGCTAGAGTCATCCTAAGACCTTACTGTCATAAGACTTACTTCATGACAGTAAGGGCGGTGCAGCGTCAGTACAGATGAAAATATATTTACAGGGCCATTGTGAGGAATATGCTAGGCATTTGTTGGAAAAGTCACTCTGATTTGCTCCAAGCTGGACTCTGGGCTTCATGCAGATCTGATGGAGTTGACTGAAACTCAGTCTTGCAGGGTCATCTGGTCTGACTTTGATCCTATGAGTCCTGGGGCAGTAGACAGGGTTTTTGAGTGTTTAGCTTGGTCACTTGTGAGATCCCTAGTCAGCTAAGGCCACCCATGGGTGAGTGTGTTTGGGTTCTGGCACTGTAAATGCATCCTTGAGAGAGGGGTTGGTCCCACCAATACTTAGAGAGGCAGTGATCCATCTTCTCTTCAAGAAGCCATTGCTAAACCCCATCATTTTGGAGAATGTTGATCCTGTCTCCAAACTTCCCTTTTTAGGGAAGGTTGTTGAGAAGGTAGTCACACTGCAGCTGCAGAGAATCCTGGAGGAAGCAGATTATATGGATCCCTTCCAGTCAGGTTTCGAACCCCAGCGTGAGACTAAAGTGGCATTGATCATGCTTGTGGATGACTTCTGATGGGAGCAGGATGGAGCATTGACCTCTCATCTGCTTTTGATACCACTGATCTGGTATCCTTCTGGACTGGCTTATGGAATTAGATGTGGAAAGCACAGTCCTGCACTGGTTCTCCTCCTTCTTCTGTGGCATGTTCCAGCTGGTGTTGACAGGAGAGTAGAGGGCCTACCCACAGCCCCTACTTTGTGGGATGTTGCACGACTTGACAATCTCCCTGTTCCTATCTACCTGAAGCCACTGGTTGAGATCATTCAGTGGTGTGAGGTATTATCTGTGTGTTGATAATACTCAGCTATAGATCTCTGCCTTGGGTCAACCCACCTGTTCCAGGACTGGGAAGCACTGCACACTCATGCTTTGATCACCTCCCAAATTGACTACTGCAATACATTCTACTCTAGAGGGTAAGGAAGATGACCTTGACAGAAATATGCAAGAACCATTTCACAAGCAAAGATGGCTGACATATTATTTAAGTCCTGGGAAATAAGATAATATTTGGAAGCAACTCAGGCAGGCTTCTCCCTGATTTACTAGGGTATAAGAAAGAAGGGAGCTAAAGCATAATCAGGCTTGTAAGATTCTGTTATTGTAGCCTATCTGAATAAAGTATAATTCTAGTCCTCCTGTGAAGTTAATAATCTGGTCTGGTCTACCTAGTGAGGCTGACACTGCCCTTGAAAAACATCCAGAAGCTGCAATTGGTCAAGAATGTGGCGGTGCAGGCAATTATGGGTTTCTTGATTCTTCCATGTTACATCTTTGCTTCATGAGCTACATGGGCTCCCAATAGGCTTCCAGGGGCAATACAGGGTGCCAGATGTAATCTATAAAGCCCTTCATGGAATGGGGCCAGGATACTTGAGGGGCCACCTCTCTCCAATTGCTTCTGCTTGCTCTGTTAGATCCAGCAAGAGGATCATGCTCCAGGTCCCATCAGCTAAAGAATGCCATCTTGCAGGATCCAGGAAGCATGCCTTTTCTGTCATAGCACCTCCCTTTGGAAGACCTTACCACCAAAAATCAGAATAGCCCTTACTCTAGTGACCTTTTGGAAGGCACTGGCTGTTTGCCCAGCATCAGGGTTGGGAAGTCAGTGAAGGCTGTGTGGTTTGTTCTTCTGAGGTTTTTATTGTCGGCTGCCATTTTTGTTTTGTTTTTATTACATGTTCTGTGTTTTTTACAGTTATTTATATTATGTTTTTAAACCTGAAAGATGGGTGGCGGTATACATTGAAGTAAATAAATCCACAAAAAATGACAATTGTCAAAGGTGGAGTTCTTGGTACTCTCTGAGCTTGGTTGTTTGCTTGCAGACGTTTCATTACCCAACTAAGTAACACTGATGATGTTGCCTTGCTGGGTAATGAAATGTCTGCAAGCAAACAACCAAGCTCAGAGAGCACCAAGAACTATACAGTTCAACCCTGAGCTACAGATATTCTCTTCTATTGGAATTGTCAAAAGAAATTTGTGATTGTTTATTATGCTCCATTTGCTTGATTATCTAATGAAAAAAGAACCCTCTGTATGCAACAATGCTGTCAGCTAAAGGAGAGATGAGACCAAACTCAATGTTCAGTTGCTATATGTAGCAACCCTCTCCCTTTTCATGGGTGGGGGCTAAAATGTTTATGTTGAAAGTCTTGGTGGTAGTGGCATTGAGTAACCATTTATCAGTCTTGGTTTGCGAGGGAGAGCAAATTTGTTTGATTAGATTGTGAATAGGGGAGATAAACTTCCCTTCCCCACACATGAAGTTTTCCTTGCTGATTCTGTAATTGGATAAGCAAAATCTTGATGAAAGCCTGCATGCTACATATCAAGTAAACATCTAGTTTAATTTTTAGTTTCTCTCTCCCCCCCCCCCCCCCCCCCGCCACCTGTACATCCATCTATGCAGGCCAGGGAAGAACTCTGATGTAGTACTTATTCCTCCCACAAATATACCTGTTTTTTGACAGAAAACAGTATACTGTAACTCTATTGGTCTGAAGTAAAAAAAAAAAAAAAAGGAGTATTTACTGTGGGGAAAAATGCAATTCTCTGTTTTCTGCTATGAAGAACTATATTTGACAAAAATATTAATAGTCATCAACAATCACTTCCTTGTTCATTTTGAAACAGATCTACATGAGATGAGGAGATTTCAAACAGAGCCTAATACACACAGAATGGCAATATACAACTATGTAATTCCTTAAAATGGAATGCTTTAACGTGCTTTTTTAATGAACGTTATAACTAAGATATTAGCTTGTAGTTGTAAGCACATTTTGTTAATGGCATCAGGGCTCTTGCTTTGCAAGCATTCTGTTATGGACCCTTAAAGTTTGTTCCACCCAAGTTTAGCTTAGTGTGTGAATCAGATCATTGAGTAATGAATCTTCATAAGAATTTAGTGTTGATTCTGGGGAAATGAAGCTTCCATACTTAATAGAATCAGAAAGTCAGTAAGTGTTCATGTTTTTCTAGGAAGGAAGCATTTCATGCTTAAACCATTTCAGCAGATGGTTGGCCATTCTTACCTTGGAAACCTCTGTGGAAAAGATTTTGGCCATTTAAGTAGCTCATTTCATTGCAAAACCAGCCTCCATTTCTAGCAGCTGATTCAGGGCAAATGTTTCTGCCAGTATTTCTATTTACGTGTTCAGAATTACATTTTCTTTGAACTTGATGGCTTTGGCTAAAGTCTTGAATTGATTTTCTTCAATGAACACATCTAATTATCTTAAAGGACAACTACACACTTGTACACTGAGTAGTAATGGCTACCAGTGCCAACTAGAATTCTATAGAATTCTATATTTGCTCTGGTTCAAAGACACGTCAAAAAAGAGTGTAATTTCTAAATGGTTATATCATAATCATTCAGATTTCAGGTTTATAACATGATGGTTGTTCATGTGTAGGAATCGTAAATATTGCTGGAATGAAAATCAGCAAATTAGCTCTAAAAAGTTGCTAAGCAAAGTGAAAAGGATGGCTTTAAACAGAGATTAAGCTATTCCTGTAAAATCTTGCCATGTTGTTATACTTACATGTGATCTTGGCCAGTATTGTCTTATGGTATGTAATAATGTGTTTGTCATAACAGATATTTCTGATATGTCATATATTTACTCTTGGAACTGTAAACAAAAAAATTGACGTAAAACAATATAAAACATAAATTATGATGATGCTGGTTTGCAGTTCTTTTTAGTTTAATCACAGTTTTAGGCCATGGTCAAAAGGGGATGGAGCAATCGCATGCCTAATCACATACAGTATATCCCCAATATATGGATCCCTGGGTGTGAAACTAGAGCTCCCATCATCCCCAGTTAGCATAGCCACACTGGCTGGGGTGATGGGAATTGTAATCCCACATATCTGTGGTGTACTAGGTTGGATAAGGTTGGTTTAGGGCATTCCTATTATAATTAGTGTCCTACATGATAGTAACATTATCTCTGTTTCTGGGAAGTTAATGATACCGCCAAGGTCTTCCAACATTACCAGAATGGGCCAGAATAAGCAATCAGAGCAGTGGATATGTCATTAAAATGATAAAAAGAAGACTGCAAAGGTTAGAACGTTTCAAGATTGTACATTCATGCATTGCATTTTTGGAAGTGTTTGCTGGGTTACTATTTCTTATGCTTCAGGAGTAATCGAAGAGTAGAGGGTAAACTAGACTTCTTCCACTAGGGTTTCCAAAATCCTGATTTCAGCTTGCTTTTCTGAATAGTATTGCAGATTATCAATTTGTCTCCAAATCGAACTGCAAATGCCTGTTTTCTCCTTCTGTAACACTGATATCTTCTGTTTGATGAATGAAGTAGTGTTTCTATATGGGAATGCTGTGAATTACAAGAATCTGCTTGTGTTCTTAATCCTTTTCTGTTGATTTTGGATTACCTACTCTATCATGCAGGCATGTGATTGCTCCATCCCCTTCATTAGCATAAAATTAACAGCTTTAGGTTTCCAGCATGATAACATTATTTTAGTCAGTGAGCTGGCTGAAGAAGGGTTGCATTCTCAGTTATGTCTAAATTGCTTTCATGAAATGTGTTGAGGAAGAGGGAATGGAGTCAGCTAGAAATGGATACACAATCTCAGAGTCCTCTCAAGAATTAGCAGCTATTTTGTTAAGTGCTTGCACCTAATTTTTTTAGTTCTAACTTGACTTGCCCTTAGACTAACATGATTACAATTAAGATTTGGGAACTGATCTTCAGAAAGATTTAGCTTACTGGCTCATGGTTTTTCAGACAATTGATCATGCATTGTTTTTCTTAATTTTCTCAATCGTGGGAAGAGATAGAATTTGTTTTCCTCAGTTGTTACATCTACTATTGGAAGCCAGGTTTCATGAACCCATATTTTTCACTGAAACACATATTTTTCAGTCCCCACTTAGAGAGAACTCCCATGCCATTGAAAGAATGGAACTTATTGATTAATACAGGTGATACAGTAATTTGCAATATAGTTTGCCCTTATTAAACCAATAGGAAGGAAAAAGACAGTTTTAGAGATTGTGACTCATAACATCATAAAAATAACTGTTTGTGAGAAATGAAAGAGAGTTGTATCAGTTGTTTCCTGAATATAGCTTGGAAATCAAATATTATATTACATTACTTTTGTAGGAATTGATTTTAAGCAGTTTTCCTACTAACTGCCAATCAGCTGTCATGTTGACCGAAAACTGAAGCCTAGGCAGTAGGTGTGAGTGCTTTATACAGTCATGTGAAAAAGAAAGTACACCCTCTTTGAGTTCTGTGGTTTTACATATCAGGACATAATAAAAATCATCTGGTCCTTAGCAGTTCTTAAAAGTAGGTAAATACCTCAAATGAACAGCAACACATGACATATTACACCATGTCATCATTTATTTTACAAAAAGAAAGCCAAAATGGAGAAGCTGTGTGTGAAAAACTAAGTACACCTTATGATTCAATAACCTGTAGAACCGCCTTTAGCAGCAATAACTTGAAGTAATGGTTTTCTGTATGACTTTGTCAGTCTCTCACAGCATTGTGGAGGAATTTTGGCCCACTCTTCTTTATAGCATTGCTTCCGTTCATTGAGGTTTGCGGGCATTGGTTTATGCACGGCTCTCTTGAGGTCCCACCACAGCATTTCAATTGGGTTGAGGTCTGGACTTTGACTGGGACATTGCAACAACCTTGATTCTTTTCTTTTTCAGTCATTCTGTTGTAGATTTGCTGATGTGCTTGGGATCATTGTCCTGTTGCATGACCCAATGTCGGCCAGGCTTTAGCTGTCGGACAGATGGCCTCACATTTGACTCTAGAATACTTTGGTATACAGAGGAGTTCATGGTCGACTCAATGACTGCAAGGTACCCAGGTCCTGTGGCTGCAAAACAAGCCCAAATCATCACCCCTCCACCATTGTGCTTGATGGTTGGTATGAGATGTTTGTGCTGATATGCTGTGTTTGGTTTTCACCAAACATGGCGCTGTGCATTATGGCCAAACATCTCCACTTTGGTCTCGTCTGTCCAAAGGACAGTGTTCCAGAAGTCTTGTGACTTGTTCAGATGCAACTTTGCAAACCTAAGCCGTGCTGCCATGTTCTTTTTAGAGAGAAGAGGCTTTCTCCTGGCAACCCTTCCAAACAAACCATACTTGTTCAGTCTTTTTCTAATTGTACTGTCATGAACTTTAACATGCTAACTGAGGCCCGTAGAGTCTGAGATGTAACTGTTGGATTTTTTGCAATTTCTCTGAGCCTTGCATGGTCTGACCTTGGGGTGAATTTGCTGGGACATCCACTCCTGGGAAGATTGGCAACTGTCTTGAATGTTTTCCACTTGTGAATAATCTTCCTCACTGTAGAATGATGGACATTAAATTGTTTGGAAATGGACTTATAACCCTTCCCAGATTGACATGTGGCTTCTCCATTTTGGCTTTCTTTTTATAAAATAAATGATGACATGGTGTAATATGTCATGTGTTGTTGTTCATCTGAGGTTGTATTTACCTACTTTTGAGAACTGCTAAGGACCAGATGATTTTTATTATATCCTGATACGTAAAACCATAGAACTCAAAGAGGGTGTACTTTCTTTTTCACACGACTGTATGCTTGCTTAAAAAGATATGTACATAAACATGAACAAACAATATCCTTCATGTTATTGTATCTATACAGTATTGCTTAGTAATATCGCAAAAATTAAGCTAAGATCTTTAGAACATATATTCTGTGCAGGATGATACTTACATTCCTTTGTTACAAGAAATTTATTTTTATTTTATTTATTTATTTATATTTCAAATTTGTCACTGCCCATCTCACTGCAGAGCAACTCTGTTACCATAAACGTGTGTTAAGATGATTCCCTAGTCTGGATTAGATGGGACAACCCAGAACTGAGTCTCAAAGAGGGGTTTATATACCCCAAAATAACCTACCCAAAGTACATCCCAACAATATGTTCATAGGACATGCACTGATAAGGGCATATCTGAGTTAAAGTTACCTCTTGATCAGTTCAACAATAATAGAGGATATAATTAATTCTAAACATATACAGGAAAGATGATTCTTCCTTCTGGAGAACAGTATATGTTAGCCCAAAAAAGACACTGTAAGGTTTCACTTCCCACCTAAAAAAAAGAAAATACAGAAGCAAAGTATATTCTAAACATGCAAGTTATAGAATAAGATTAATACATAATAAAAAGAGATAGGGAATAAAATATAAACATTATCATTAGCTGCACATCTCATAAAATCCAAATCAGGATAGAAGCTCAAATTTAAATGATAATGCAGAATTTTTATACAGTAAATGTATTGGCATGTATTTTATTACAGGTCACTAATAAGCCACTCAATCTGATGAAATTTCCTTCTTCATTTTATGGGACATATTACAGTAACCAGAGAAAAATCTCACTAGAGATGCAAGTTATATACTAATATTCTTGTTTAATATTGATGCCAAAATATTAAGAGCGATGTTAGCAGGTTACAGAATGTAATACCATGTATAACCAAATTAATCAGGATTTATAAAAAATAGGCATCTGATAATATTCTTTGGAAGTTGACATTCTGGAAATAGCATCAGCTAAGTTGGATTTGTCTGTTTCAAGTCTTACTGGATCCTGAAAAGGCCTTTGATATTGTTCAGATAAAGTTTCTGTAGTATGTTTTTAAAATATTTGGTTTCCCACCATCATTTGTACATTGCATTGGTATCTTCATCCTACTGCTAGAATGATTACAAATGGACTTGTTCTGCAACCACTGAGTTACACTGTACACCCAACAGAGATGCCCATTGTCTCCTGTAGTTTTCAGTTTCATTCTTGAATTTTTGGCTCTTTTTATTAAACAATCACAACATATTATGAATGTTGTAGTAGTGGGCATTGAATAAGCTTTTTTTAATATCCTGGTGCTATTTTGCTATTTTGGATGATTATTTAATATCATTATCAGAGCTTACAGTAGCTATGTAACAATATGTAGTTTATTTAAGGTATACTATCCATTGGGAAAAATCTTGTTGCCATAGGATCAAAAATGACTATAGATTATTGTAAGAAATTGGGATTTACAATCTGTTTAGATTGTGTAGAATATTTAAGATTACATTTTCCTTGAATTATATCACAATATGTTGAATTTATATCTAAATGTATAGATATGATTGCCCTGGATATAAATCAGTGGTTTAAATTACCTTTGAGTCTTTGGGGCAAGATTAATGTAGTTAAAATGAATATAACTTCAGTGGATGTATATGTCAGGTTTAGCCCAGAGAACTCCAGGAGACCATTCAGATTCAATCCAGCAAGGTTTATTTGGCTACAACCTCTATACAGAATCTTCCCAGACTGGAAATAGTTCCCAGGGTCAATCAGTAAATACCACTTGCATTCCTCAGGGAGGTGCCAGCTTCATCCTCTTATCTCTCCCCCGCGGTTCAGGAGATGAAAGAATATTTTTTACTCCCCGACCCTGGCCTCTATCTTCCCATATCCCCACATCACCCCTCCCTCCATCTTCATCCTCCCCCTTGGAGTTCTCAGCAGAACTTGGCAAAGGCGGGAGGGATGACATGTCAGGTGATGTGGGAGTGTGGAGTCGAGGTATGAAACATGGACTCTCATCCGCAGAAGAGCGAACACGAGATAAGAGAATGAGACTGGCCCCTCCCTAAGGAATGCAGAGGATGTTTGTGGGGTGACCCTGAGAGTTGCTCTCAGTCTGCGAAGATTCTGTAACGGGAGTGAAGCCAATAAACTTTGCTGGATTGAATCTGTATTGTCTCTTGGAGTTTCCTGGGCTAATCCTGACAGGTGATGCAGAGTTCTCAGCACCTCCTGCCTCCTCCATACCGTCTTCCACTGGTTCCTGAAAAACAGCTACAACATTAATAGAATCAGCCCCCCTCCCTCCTACCATCTGTAACCCTGAAGTAGAAGGCTGTGGGCTGCCAGCTCGAGTCTGCTCCCCCCTTACATTCCCCACCAAACCTTCCTCCAGCGCGTTGCCCCCTCCTCCTTCTTCTTGCTGATTAACTGCTGGTGTTCCGGACAGCGCTCGAGGCTTCGGCTTGCTAGGGAAACACCTATGGAAGGCAACGACTAGCTCTGGGGCATGAACGTTCTTTGCATTCTCCCAAGAACGGTCTGCTTCCGGGTAACCCTTCCAGTGAATCAAATATTGAATTCCTTTTCCTCTCCTACGAGAGTCCAAAATTACCTCCACCTCGTATTCCTCAGGGAGGTGCCAGCCTCATCCTCTTATCTCTCCCCCGCGGTTCAGGAGATGAAAGAATATTTTTTACTCCCCAACCCTGGCCTCTATCTTCCCATATCCCCACAGTATATCTTAAAGGGGATTCTGATTTTAAATCCTATTAGATATTTTACACAGCTAGATACCTTATTGAGAATATTTATTTGGAAGGAATAGACTCCTCAACTTTCTTTGGCTAAATTGAGATTGCCTTATGAGGATGGTGGTTGTAATCTATCAGCTTTTCAACTTTGGGCTTTTAACAGCTATATTTATGTGGAAGTAGATGATGGTGATGATGATGATGATGGTGATGGTGATGGTGATGATCCCCTTTGGGCTTGTCTAGAGACTCCCTTGAAATCTTGACAACTCCTAAAGTCAACTTACAGTAAACAGAGGATGACTTTCCCAGCTTTGAAAAGTGCTAAATATATTTGAACATTAAGAAGGAGGAGGCTGAATTCTGATCGGAATCACATGGAAAATTAATGTTGTAGACATTAGTTCTAATTTAAAGATAGTGAGGAAAACATTTTATTGGAAGTCAGGCTAAGCAAGAGATTCAATGACTTGAATCAACTGGTTTGTATTGACTATTTTAAAGATTTTGAAAGTCTATGCCTTGAATATAACCTGAATCATATACAATTAAAGTATGTATTGATAAAAACATTATACCCTGCATATTTTTAGCAGCTTCAGAGATACCTGAAGTACTTGGATGTTTAAGTGATATGTACTTAAAGTAAAACCCAACAATCCAATTCTTTACAAATTTAAAAATACAATGTAGGTTAATATTAGTAATACTATATATGTGATGTGTGGAATAAGGAATTGACATAGACAGTTTTTGCAAATCAGTGAGCAAAAGTCTTAAAGAAATGTCAAATATACTTCTTATGACCTAGGGATGAAGGTAATTTTGTTCCATGTTTATTGGACTCCTTAAAGAATGCTTTAAAATATGGATATTAAACTTTTTATGTTGGGATTATCAGAAGTTTGAGGGCTCTTTGAATAATATGATTTGCTCATATTTCTTTATGACTCTTTTCTGGTTTCAAGGTATTACACACATTAATAGAATCCTGGGAAAAACATAGCAGCTAAAGATGTAAATGTGATGCTGAATTATATTCCACAATGAAGATTATGGTTTTATCAAGCTTGGGGTTCAACAAAGAGAATTATCCTATGTAGTTGAAAGCACTGTACATATGTGTGTCTTTATACTGCAAAAATGAAAAGATGGAGTAACATATTTCTCTATGGTATAGATTTATTTGTTTGTTTATTTGATGTATATAATTGCCCATCTCACATACGTGACTCTGGGAAGCTTACAATAAAATAGGTAAAGCAAATAAAATACATATTATAAAATAAAAACACATAGAAGCTGAGTATCATAAAATGATCATCCATAAAGCCAAGAGATGAGCTCTATGAGACATTCTTAATATTTTAAAGGATTGAGTTACTTTTATATTAATCTTGTATGGGTTTTATTTTTTTCCTTTAGTTGTAGTATGTGTGTATGTATTTGATTACTGTTGTATTATTTTATTTTTATTATATTTCACCAATAAAAATGTAAAAATGAAGAAATTTAACTGACAATGAAGTCTACAATGAGATTGGAAGGAATGGCATATCAAAACTGGGCCTAAACTTGATCAAGATATTCTCAGAATACAAACCTTCACCACAAAGACATGTGGGCATAAATTTTGAGTATGTAGTATTTTAACTGTTAGACTTTGGGTGGACAACCATATAGGCCACTGTTTCTCAGCTTAGCAATTTTAAGAACTCCTAGAATTCTCCAGCCAACATGGCTGGCTGGGGAATTCTGGGAGTTGAAGTCCACACATTTTAAAGTGACCAAAGTTGAGAAACACTGATATAGGCTAAAGAAAAACAATTTTTTTACAGATCCCTAAATATAAAATCAAATTAGCCCTAAAGAAACTAAGTGGAGATGAGCCAAATTACAAGGAACAAAAAAGTAATAATCTTTTATAGGTTCAAATGTAGAGATGGCACTGAACAAAGGAGAAACTGAGGCTTTAAGCTAAGCTATGAAACCAAGCACAAAGCAAAATTCTAGGGCTGTATCAAATTGACTAGCAACAGGGTCACCTGGAGACTGCATATGTATTGTGTCATAAGGACAGGCCAAACTTAAGGCAAACAAATGAACAGAGTCATGTTATCAGGAAGCATATTGTAATTCAGACCTTGATGGCCAAGAGTGTCCAAAACATTGCTTGTTACACTGACCATCAGGAGCCAGTATGTGACTGTTTTTGTTCTCTTTGGGACTCTTCAGACGTACATAGATGGATGTTATCCAGTTTCTGATGCTCAGTGGTGTTGCAAGCAGGAATATACAATAGAATCTATCCAAATGGTATATATAATCTATCTTCCTTAAGCCCTCAGAGAGACAGAGACAGAGAGACAGTTGTTACATTATGATGTCATGCCCCATGTATGTGGTTTTACTTGAAATATCCTACCCATTATATACTGTGTAAAAATAGGCAAAATTCCCCCACTCAAGAGGGGTGTGGGTAGAAGTAATGTAAAACCTCTTTTTCATGCCTTCGCCTTTTCCAGGATGGAGTTGTCTATTATTTTGTTTCAGCTGCTCCTGAATTCCCTCTTTAAGGGTATCTACACATTCCTTTACATCGGCCTGCCTTGAAGGACTGGCATCAATCTTGAAATCATTTCTACTGTCTCATCAGACAGGCATCAAACCTTTGAAATCTCTGAGAACTTTATTGCGGTCATTAATCAGCACAGGCATTGCTTTTAGACATTCAAGATGGTGACAAATCCTTGGGGCAACCTACCGCCACAGAATAAGTTGCCGAGTCATTGTTATACCATTAACAGCAAGTGAATGTACAAATAATGAACCTTCACAATTCCGTGATATAACTAACATAGCAATCGAGTCAAGGCTTGCCTCAACCAGGAGCAGCTCCACAAAACCAATATTGCTTTGTTCTCCTGGAAATGTGGGGGAGGAGGGGACATTCCAGGTCTATTTAGTCTTCTGTACCATCAACTGCCAAGTCCACTTGGAGGCAAGGGAGAGGGGAGTAATCCTCTGTCTTATGCTTCTGATGACTTCCCTGGTTTGTCTTTGTGAGCAGGAACAGGGGTATGCATGGGTGTGTTTCTTATGGAAGAAACAGTCTAGAGCAATTTAGCTCTGGCCTTGAGAAAGAAGTACGTTAAACGGTTGCTCAGCCCTGAGAAAGCATAAAATGTGAGAAACTCAAAATAGCCCCACCTTCTCTATGTTGTCCTTAAGAAAGGGCAGTGAAGTTTTTGAGAAGACCTTCAAGATTCTGTTAGTAATTGCACAGTAAAGGTAGCATTCCTGAAATCCCTGTGGTATGTTTCTTGACCTAGCCTACCTTGAAGAACTGAAACAAACACTCTGTCCTTTTCATAATAAACAGTTCATCAAATATGAAACGTTTACATGTTACCTCCTGATGGTTGGAAGTAATATGATCCTTTCGTTATAGAGTTGTTTAATGATAATAGAAGGTATTAAATTCCATGCTTGATCGCAATTGTTTTGAATTTGTTGATACTGCAGACACTGATCTCCATTACTATTATCACCTTTCCCCGTAAGGCATTCCCTCCCCACCACCTCCACTGTTGTAAAATAAAGAAGAACTTTGAGTTCTTTTCTTGTTGAAAAACTGGAATAATATAAAACGGATGTTACCAGGGTGAGACCTTCCTGCTACAACAAGCTTGTGTTGAGAATGCTTTGTGAGATTTCCTGCAAAAATTAAATAAACCTTATTCCTGGAGTGATAAGGAAAAGCTCTGCATCCTGTCAAAATATTAATCTTTTTGATTACTTTTTATACATTTACAAGAGATAAATGGTCATTTCCTGCATTTTACAGAAATGTGAAGTGTAGATTGAAAACGCAATGATCAAAGATCATTTGGATACATATTAGGATGGGTTTCAGGTTTGTATCAGTAAAGACAGGAGTCTTTTCCATTTCTCACCCATTAAGCATCCTTTATGTGTTTGCACAAGTGAATAAACTTCCACTGAGTAAGTGCAAGTTCCAAAGTACAAAGTTAGCAGTGTATTGTCCCAAACTATGACTAAACATAGAGTATGACTAGGGATGCTCTTGCCATTCCCTTAAACCAAGTTGAAATAAAGGCTATTTAAGCAGCTTTATGGCTGACGGAGAAGGAACACTGAATTCAATTAGTCATTTTTTATCATAAAACAAGAGCTGGAAAACTGAACAAAAAGGAAGGAAAGATAATGCAATATTTTTCTTAAGTCTGGATGAGATATTAAGGAAGTAAAAAATGTTATGGAATTATGTTGGCCCATAATTCTCTAAAACAGTGGGAGGCAGAAAAGCAGTAAAGAACTCTTAGTTATCGGTCCAGATTTGGAATGTCATGTAAAAAGAGGAAAGGAAGAATTATCTTTTTATATTAGCTGCCAAATGATTGTTGTTGTTGTTGTTGTTCAGTCGTTAAGTCGTGTCCGACTCTTCGTGACCCCATGAACCATATTGCGCCAGGCCTTCCTATCTTTCACTGCCTCCCTCAGTTTGCTCAATTTCATGCTCATTGCTTCAGTGATGCTATCTAGCCATCTCATCCTCTGCCGTCCTCTTCTCCTTTGGCCTTCCATCTTTCCCAGCATCAGGGTCTTTTCCAAAGAGTCCTCTCTTCGCATTAGGTGACCAAAGTATCTGAGCTTGAGCTTCATTATCAATCCTTCCAATGAGCAATCAGAGTTGATTTCCTTTAAGATTGACTGGTTTGACCTCCTAGCAGTCCAGGGGACTCTTAAGAGTCTTCTCCAGCACCACAGTTCCAAGGCATCAATTCTTCGGCGTTCAGCCTTCTTTATGGTCCAGCTCTCACAGCCATACATTACTACTGGAAAAACCATAGCTTTGACTATGCGGATCTTTGTCGGCAAGGTGACGTCTCTGCTTTTTAATATGCTATCTAGGTTTGCCATAGCTTTCCTCCCAAGGAGTAAGCGTCTTTTAATTTCATGGCTGCAGTCTCCGTCTGCAGTGATCTTGGAGCCCAAATAAATGAAGTCTGTTACTGCTTCCATTTCTACCCCTTCTATTTGCCAGGGATTGATGGGTCCAGATGCCATGATCTTAGTTTTTTTAATGTTGAGTTTCAAGCCAGCTTTCGCACTCTCCTCTTTCACCCTCATCAAGAGGCTCTTTAGTTCTTCTTCACTTTCTGCCATTAGGGTGGTATCGTCTGCATATCTGAGGTTATTGATGTTTCTCCCTGCAATCTTAATTCCGGCTTGTGATTCTTCCAGCCTGGCATTTCTCATGATGTACTCTGCATATAGGTTAAATAAGCAGGATGACAGTATACAGCCTTGTCGTACTCCTTTCCCTATTTTGAACCAATCGGTTGTTCCATGACCGGTTCTAACTGTTGCTTCTTGGCCCGCATACAGATTTCTCAGGAGACAGGTAAGGTGGTCTGGTATCCACATCTCTTTAAGAATTTGCCACAGTTTGTTGTGATCCACACAATCAAAGGCTTTTGCATAGTCAATGAAGCAGAAGTAGATGCTTTTCTGGAACTCTCGTGTTTTCTCCATGATCCAGCAAATGTTGGCAATTTGATCTCTAGTTCCTCTGCCTCTTCGAAACCCAGCTTGTACATCCAGTAGTTCTCGGTTCAGTACTGCTGAAGTCTAGCTTGTAGGATTTTGAGCATAACTAAACGTTCCTTTGATATCTCCAATTTTCTTGAAGAGATCTCTAGTCTTCCCCATTCTATTGTTTTCTTCAATTTCTTTGCATTGTTCATTTAAGAAGGCCTTCTTATCTCTCCTTGCTATTCTCTGGAAATCTGCATTCAGTTGCTTATATCTTTCCCTTTCACTCTTGCTTTTTGCATTCCTTCTTTCCACAGCTATTTGTAAAGCCTCATCAGACAGCCATTTTGCTTTCTTGCATTTCTTTTTCTTTGGGATGGTTTTAGTTGCTGCCTCTTGTACAATGTTACAGACCTCCGTCCATAGTTCTTCAGGCACTCTGTCTACCAAATCTAATCCTCTAAATCTATTCGTCACCTTCACTGTGTACTCACATGGAATATGATCTGAGTCATACCTGAGTGGTCTAGTGGTTTTCCCTACATTCTTCAATTTAAGCCTAAATTTTGCAGTAAGAAGCTCATGATCTGAGCCACAGTCAGCTCCTGGTCTTGTTTTTGCCGTCTGTATAGAGCTTCTCCATCTTTGGCTGCAAAGTATGTAATCAATCTGGTTTCGGTATTGACCATCTGGTGATGTCCATGTGTAGAGTCATCTCTTGTGTTGTTGGAAAAGAGTGTTTGCTATGACTAGCTTGTTCTCTTGACAGAACTCTATTAGCCTTTGCCCTGCTTCATTTTGTACTCATTTGTATCATTTGCCAAATGATACATACGTTAAAATGACCCAGTCATACAATTTGTGACACTTCGTCTTAATTGTGTTTTTAAAATTTAAAATAACATTCAGACATAGCCTTCCCTATTTTTTTTACCCATTCTCAAGAAATCCAGTACACATTCCATTTCTCACCCTGCCCTGTTAAGTTCGCATAATGTAAGTGCATTGCATTGTTGTTACAGGACATCATATTCTGATTCTTTCCACCCCAGCTGCTCTTAGAAATTTAAACTTGGGTGGAGCAGATACTCTTTCCAAGGTAACTTCCTCATTGACTGATTCAGACTCACTGGTAATACAAAGCCCAGAATAGTTCCTGATTGACTGTGGGCCCTAAGGGATGTTCTACCTTCAAAAATATTCCTTTCTCCCTTTCCTCCATGCTGGAGTCCCTCCAGAACACCACACTGTAGCCAGATAAAACACATGATATGAAGTTTAGCACATACACAGTATAGCTTGGGCAACAAAACATGGTTAAGCTCGGGATTTAGCATAGTGTGTGAATTCAACCAATAAGAGAAAGTGTGTGAAAAGAATAGTGTGCATGTCAGTCAGTGTGAGAAGATAAACAAGATGAATATTCATTCAGGATTGTTAAAATTCTTAAGGGAGAAAAAGATGAAGAGCATGAGGTAAACGAATGATGATAGCTGGGAAGAGCTAAAGAGGTGACTTGGTATCTGTTTATTCCTTTTGAAATTTCCTCTGAAAGGAAAAGGTCGGTGTTCCACATCATTATATTGTTGCCCGTCTTTTGCCTAATACATGAATTGGAAGGGTAGGTTTTTTGGTGCATAACAGCATTTTAGCATCCTTCTATTTGTATCCCATAATATTTCCACCTGTTCTGAAAATGAATTTGGAGTAGGACAGCTCTTTATTTCAAAAAGCTGTCCTTTAGATTTACTTAATTGAATTATTTATTTCCTTGGTTTTCCTCTTGAATTTTCCTTTGTAAAGCAAGGTCATAAACAAACAATTTTTTTTTATCCTTATGAACCTCTTTCAGATTTGCCCCTTTTTCAGGTTTGTCCTTTATTTTTCCAAGAAAATATGGTCGCCGTAACTATCAGTCACAGAGTCAAATAACATAAAGATTTTGTCAGAATGAAAAGAACTTGGAAGACTGTTGCTTTGTCACTCCTCATAAAATGGCTCTTGCTAGTGCTGCTATGGAAAAAGTTGAAAGGTTTTGCCCTTGGGGATGTCCCACAATAAGAATGTGCTACCAAAGGAAATTGCAAAACAGTGGGGTTTTTTGCACACAGCCCATTTGTTTTAATGCGGTTTGGTAATTGTGCTTGTGTTTTTTAAAAATTTTCTCTGCAAAGCAACAAGCCTGATTATATAATAAGAGACTTAAGAAGATGTGGAGGGCAAAGCATATTGGGCCTAAGTGGTAGTTTATCTTCTCTTCAGCTGCTTGACAGCAAGTTGTCTTGAAAGAGGTTCCTGCTGCTTTAGATTCTGTTTTGAGCAGCTGTCATTCAGCTGTGACATTCGGTATCTTCTGCTGACACCTGTTTCCCCTCCCTCTTCCCCTTTTAGTTTATGCAAAGTTTAAGGAACTGTTTCTTTGCTTTGCAGCAAGAAAGATATATTTTTGGATTAACAAATCACCAAACAACCTTGCAATTTAATTTTAGCCACATAAAACTCCACCATCCCAGTTAGCTGTAAGATTTTTCTAGATATTATAAATACTTTCTTTAATCAAGGCATTTCACACTGTTGGTTTTCATTGCAAAAAGCATTGGTGGCAAAAATACCTCCTCTTCACTTTCTCAGCTGTAGAAGGTTATTCATCATGAAAGCAATGAGGTAACCCAGACTGAACACTAGATATAATGGAGCCATGACAAAAAATGTATTAGGTATATTTGCTAACTGATTCCTCACATACCACATGGAGACTTCGGTTTTAATCTTACTTGGAAACAGATTACATCTGCATGAATGGGATTTCTGAAGTAAGTATTCGTGGATGTGGGGCTAAGGGAACATAGTTTGCCTATAGAGGGATGGTAGTGGTAGATATTTCATATCCTGTGAGGGAAGATTAAATTTCTATATCATCTGAAGGAAGCTTTAGAGCAGTGTTGTCCAAACTTGGCCACTTTAAGATGAGTGGACTTCAACTCCCAGAATTCCCCAGCCAGCCATGGGAAGTTGAAGTCCACTCATCTTAAAGTAGCCAAGTTTGGACAACACTGCTTTACAGCATAACCCCCAAATCTGGAATTACTCTGTCTCTAGCCCACTAAACCATGGCTCCAAACTGCATAATACTATAATGTGATAATTCAAATGTGTACAACACATACAGTATTCTTGCTTCACCAATGTAGAATTTAACTGTGGAGACATTGTTAAGTAGCTAATTACTATAGCACTTATTTACTCTTTTTCTACACTGGTACAATCTGGTTCTGGATCAATACAACAGGACATGGATATGATAGTTCTTGCTCATATATTACCTAGATATTATAAATAAAGATATATGCAATTCATTACCCATGTATTCTCAATATTTATGCTTATACCAACACTCACAGTGAAGTAGTAACTTTATTAAGCCCAGTCAGAATATCTCATGAAAAGCCTGCAAGCTTCATATTCTCCAGAACTTTACATCAGGTACAAGTAATGTAAAAGGTAAGGGCTAAGAACAGGCTCCCATGGACAATATGGATTTTTTTTTTCAGTTTCCACGATGTTTACACTTTATACCTTAGCAATGGAAAGCAGTTTATTGTGTTTTGCAAATTCTAAGTAGTACCAAGCATAACAAGTAATGTTTTTCTTCTAAAATCTGTAGGGTTTCCAATGTATCTTCTTTACAGTCCCAGGTTTCTGGAATGCAGTCACTGTTGCATTCATTGCCTCCTTGTTGGTATTTCAAAATGCTTTAAAATACATTTTGATTATGGTTTTATTTAATTTTTAATTTTTAATCATTACTTTAATATTTTTATTAACTATTTTATATTCTATTTATAAAGGGCCATGAGATTATGGTAGTCAATAGCGTAGCAATTTAATAATACATTTATATATACATACATACATACTATCAATTTTTATTTTTAAAAATGCTTTATTTACTAAAACAACAAAGAAAAAATAAAATAGAAAAAAAAAGGAAAGACAAGAGAGAAAAGAGGGCAATTCATAACAACAGAACTTATATATATAAGCGGCTGGATAGCGTAGTAGTTAGAACACTGCCTTTGATGCAGGAGACCGGGGTTCAAATCCCGGCTGGTACCTACCTTACCAGTAGGGGTCCTTGGGCAAAGACCCCCTAACGCTTCACCTGCCTACCTCAAAAATATGAGAGTGACACGAACTAAAAGAGTCATGCCGGATTAACAAGGTCCGCGTCAGATTTTGGGGAACCAGGACAATCTGATGTTAAGTGGGCCACTGGAACAAACCATACATAGACGAGACAAGAGAACTTGGAATTGATGGAATGCTACTATAACAGCAGCCCTAATGAGAGGGGATATATGAAATGTATGAGGAAACTATGGCTAGGCAGAAGGCCTATATCCACACTAACTGAGAAACAACTAGTTACCCAGCGCTTCAACATAGTGAAGAGAAAGCTGCTCTCACAACTTGAGATAGACCAACTCCACATTACAACCCGGACTCAAGCAGACCTGGAAGAACAAGCAGATCTGCAGGCAACACCTGAAGCTGGAATGTCACTGCCACCCCTTCCATTACAGAGCACAGCAGCTGATATGAGGCATAAGATCATGGATAAACTAGCTATAATCAACCCTCGAGTCCGATTACCAAGGCTCAATGGAGAAGTACCATCAGATAGTATGCTAGAAGATGCCAACAGAGCCCTCCAGACAATCCCTACTACCACCATAACTGAAACCAATGAATTGGTATATGCTACAACCACTGTAATCCTGGAAATGCTTGGCTACACGATCAAGAAGAAAAGCAGTACATACCCACCCTGGAAAATGAGATTGGAGGCTAAGATCAAGGCAACTCGGAGAGAAGTCAGTCAGCTGGTGGAACTACAGAAGCGTGTGAAGATTAAGGATACGACTCGGCTATTGAAAAAATATATGGGCCTGACTCCATCTGAAGCCCTAGAGACTGCTAAACAAAGGCTCACAGCACTGGCTGCCAGGCTAAGGAGATACACTAGAGAAGCAGAGGCCAAGAAGATAAATGCCCTGTTCTCCAAAGAACCATCCAAAGTGTACTCCCAACTGCAGTGCAACCACAGAGTAACAGCTGAGCCACCAGCAGCGGAAACTAAACAGTACTGGAAGAACATATGGGAGAAAGAGAAGACGCATAACACCAGTACAAAGTGGCTACAGGACCTGAAAGCAGACCACAGCAATCTCCCAGAAGAGGAACCAGTCACCATCACAGTAGCAGACATCCAACAGCGGGTCAAGAACATGAAAAGCTGGACAGCACCTGGCCCGGACATGATCCGCACCTACTGGCTAAAGAAACTAACAGCAGTGCATAAACACCTAGCAGCACAGATGAACCAACTGTTAGCAGCAGGCTCCCACCCGGACTGGCTAACACAAGGAAGGACAGTGCTGATCATGAAAGACCCTCAGAAGGGAACAGCACCATCCAACTACCGGCCAATAACCTGCCTCCCCACAACATGGAAAGTTCTATCAGGCATCCTAGCTGCCAAGCTACAAGACCAGATGGGCCAGTACATGAGCACAGTTCAGAAGGGCATTGGGAACAACACCAGAGGCTCAAAACACCAGTTACTCATAGGTAGAGCAGTCGCCTGAGACTCAAGGTCTAGGCAGACCAATCTGAGCACAGCCTGGATTGACTACAGGAAAGCCTATGACTCAATGCCACACACATGGATCTGTAAATGCCTGGCACTATACAAAGTCAACAGGACACTAAGGACCTTCCTCAAGAACTCAATGGGACTGTGGATGACAACACTGGAAGTCAACTCAAGACAGCTCGCACAAGTGGCCATCAAGTGCAGCATATACCAAGGTGACGCACTGTCCCCACTGCTATTCTGCATAGGCCTAAACCCCCTCAGCCAGATAATCACAAGGTCTGGATATGGGTACAAGTTCAAGAGTGGAATCACCATCAGCCACCTCCACTACATGGATGGCATCAAGCTATATGCTAAGAGTGAACGAGACATTGACTCACTGATCCACCTGACACAGATCTACAGCGAGGACATTGGGATGTCATTCGGACTAGAGAAGTGTGGCAGGATGATAGTAAAGAGAGGGAAGGTAGTTAAGACCGATAGAGTGGAACTATCAGTGGGCCACATAGCAGACATAGAGACCAGGTATAAATACCTTGGTGTCCCACAGTCACACGGGAACCATGAGGAGGAGGCAGGGAAAACAGCAACATCCAAGTACCACCAAAGGATAAGACAGGTCCTGAAGAGCCAGCTCAATGGGAAGAACAAGATCCATGCCATCAACATGTATGCCCTGCCAGTCTTCAGATACCCTGCCGGTATAGTGAGCTGGCCAAAGGAAGACATGGAGGCTGCCAATGTGAAGACCTGGAAGTTCCTCACAATGTACGGAGGTTTCCACCCCAAGTCCAACACCCAGAGACTGTACACCAGCCGCAAAGAGGGGGGGCGGGGTCTGATGAGTGTCAAAGCCACTGTCCTGGATGAAACCCGGAGTATCCAGGAGTACATCAGTAAGATGGCACCCAAAGATGATCTGCTGAGAGAATGCCTCAGGCAGCAGCAGACATGGGAGGAAGTTCAAGCAGAGGAAATACCATGGCAAGACAAGCCCCTGCATGGGATGTACCATCGACAGATAGCTGAGGTGGCTGACATTGGGAAATCCTATCAGTGGCTGAAAAGGGCCGGACTGATCATAGCAGCACAAGAACAGGCACTAAGCACCAGATCCATAGAAGCAGGGGTCTACCACACTAGGCAGGACCCAAGATGCAGATTGTGCAAAGAGGCCTCAGAGACAGTCCAACACATAGTGGCAGGGTGTAAGATGCAGGCAGGAACAGCATACACTGAACAGCACAACCAAGTAGCTGGCATTGTGTACAGGAACACCTGCACAGTGTATGCGCTAGACCCCCCCAAGTCCAGATGGAAGTCTCCACAGAAGGTCGTGGAGAATAACAGGGCTAAGATCCTGTGGGACTTCCAGATCCAGACAGACAGGCAGGTACTTGCCAATCAACCAGACATCGTGGTAGTAGACAAAGACCAGAAGACAGTGATAGTGATAGATGTAGCAGTGCCAAGTGACAGCAACATCAGGAAGAAGGAGTATGAGAAGCTGGAGAAGTACCAGGGCCTGAAGGAGGAACTAGAGAGGATGTGGAAAGTCAAAGCTAAAGTGGTCCCAGTGGTGGTAGGAGCACTCGGGGCCGTGACTCCTAAGCTGGGAGAATGGCTCCAACAGATCCCAGGAACAACATCAGAGCTCTCTGTGCAGAAGAGTGCAGTGCTAGGAGCAGCTAAGATACTGCGCAGAACCCTCAAACTCCCAGGCCTCTGGTAGAGGACCTGAGATTGAGGAAGACATGTACCACCCATAGGGGTGAGAGGGGATTTTTTTTTTATATAGGCTTCTCATACATGTAATCTTGGAAAATATCTATGTGGTTGCTAAGAGTCAACAGCAACTTGATGGCACATAATCAGTCAATCATACATGTATATAAGTATATAAAATTCTACACAACAGTTTCAATAACTATATTTCAGTGTAATCAATCATACATTAATCAACATCTATAAGCACTCCTTTCATAAACTGCAAGTAATATCAAGCCTTCAATCCACTGAGTAATTGGAACCATATATTTATCTTTCCAGTGCTGAAGGACTAGTCTCTTAGCAATATTAATGGCACAGAAAATCCATTTCTGTTGTTCTGAGTGTCAAAGTCCATATAATAGGTATGTGGTTTAAAAGAATGCAGAAAATATTAAATGTTGTCCCAAAGTCAGATTAATCTATGTAATTATTTCTTCCCTGAACATATTACTTTAGGACATTAAAAAGTATGTTTTAATGAAGCGTTATTCTCATTGCATTTCCAACAACACAATCATTGATTTATTCCTTTTTTGTACAAATGCAATGGGATCCAGTAAGGCAGAAATATTTTTTGTTGAATAAGTAATCTAAACTCCATTAAAACTTTTGATACTGATGTTAAAAAGTTTCCCATTGTTTAGGCAAAATGAAGATCTCCTTGTTTCATTCAGTCTTAAAATTTGTAGATCAAATTGATTTATCAATAATGTCTAAAAATAAAAATTAATTGTGGGCTTTTTTTGTCTCCAATAGGATTTAGTGATCACTTTTAATAATTCAGGGTCTCTAAAGCTGAAAATGCTGCAATATAAAACTTACAGATATATATCAATTTACAAGAAGTACATATAAGATATATGGCACAGAATAGAAATGTAAATATAAAAACTACAATATAAAGAGTACAATAATGGTAAAGTAAAATAACATAAAATACAAGTAAATAGATGAAAATAAAAATCTTTAGCTACGAATAAGGAGAATAGAACATATAGAGGCACAGAACTGGGCAACCTGGGACCATAAACTTGGGTGGAGCAACAAATGGAAGCCATGCTGTCTGGAAATTTCTTCAGGTTGGGGTAGATGAGTGTCATACTAGAGTCCCTATAAAGGGAACAATAAAGGGTGGGAGTTTTGTGCTTCAGACTTGCAAGATTGACGTCAGCCCTCCCAGGTAAACCAAACAGGAAACAAGACTAGATGAATTAATTCTACTGTATTATTAGGCTACATAACAGAACCTTGCAAGTCTGAAAGCATAAATCTCCTGCCCTCCCTATTTACCACCTGAGTAGTTAGGGTGGGTCTTTCCTAAGTTTCTTTCTTTGACAGTTACCCTGTTGCGGACTCCTTTCTCTTTTATCTGATCATTTCCTAGGTGGCATCTCTTTCCCCCGTTTTCCAAGTCCACCCTCACATTTTATCACACTTAGTTTGAACAACTTCAGGAGTATTGAACTTAGGAAGAGAGCAAATGTGAGTACCATAAAGAAGCTGAGGGACAGCTTTGGCTAGAAAAACTTTGCAAGCTGCAGGGATATAATGAGCTTTCTTTGAATGAAAAAAATTATCTTAATAACTGTGGAGCTACCCTGAGCAACACTAGTCTGGTAGGAAAGAGGTGTGCTCCAAGATAAAGAGGTGTGGAACAGCACTCCAAGATATTTATAGGTACACACTGGCTCAACTGGAGTCCTGTCAATTTGCCATTTATGATTTTATGACAGTGTCAAGCAAATATTAGAACTATAATAGGCTGTGAGAATAACCTTGAGAGACAAGAGGAAGAGCCACAGCCTAGACGTTGGTCTGATAAAAGAATCTGAGTCTAAAGCTGGAATGGGGGTGGAAAAAGCATCTCAAAATTGATCCTCCCTAGTTCTCCAGAAGGTAAAGGCGGGGGGGGAGGGAGGGAAGTGCTTTCAGATTTGTACAATTCTGTGTCTGTAACCTTGCAATAAATGTAATAGTAGAATTCTTGATTTTGGTTTCTTGGTCTGGACTACCTTGGAGGGCTGACAAGAACTTGGGTTTTCTGATAGTTTACTAATAATCTTTCTTCTAAATAAACAAAAGGCAGTGTCCTTGGTGCCCTTCTCATTCTTATCTGTCAAATAGACATGATAACTACATCATCTGCATATAGAAGTGCCAGAATCACTTGTTCTGCTAGAACAGGAAGGTGATGAGCAGGGACCATAAGTGTTTGAAGATTGGTTTTATATAGAGATTAAAAAGTAAGGGGCTAGGATACAACCTTGCCTTACTCCTCTATAAGTTGGAATAACTTCTGAAAGATGGCCATAGACATTTAACTCTTAGAGAGGTATTTGAGAGACTGAATAAGTAGAAGCAGCCTTTTTTCAGTGGTGGATCACCTTAATCTGTCCCACAGTCTTTCCCTTGAAATTAAATCTAAAGCTTACTTAAAGTCAACAAAAGGTTGTCAAAAAGGAGCCGGGGGGGGGGGGGGGCGGGCAGAGTATTTTCTAGCCAAAGGATGAAGGACCAGACTAAAACCAGCCTGCTCCTCAGCAATAACATTATCACTTTGGACCCAATCCAGTAATTTTGAATATAGAAATCTGGCATATGGCTTACTTACTGTATTGAGTAAACTAATAGGCCTGTAATTTGTAGGGACAAGTCTGTTTCCTTTATTTTTATAGAATGGAATGACAGAAGCTTGATTCCAATAATGTGGGAAATGATCTGAGCTAGTAATATGAATAAATAAAGCAACCAAAAGAGGGGCCCACCAACCCTTATCCTCCATTATTAGTTCTGGGGGAGTGATATCTCCTCCTGATGCCTTTCCAGGTTTTAGATGAGTGATGAGGTCTTTGACCTCAGCTGTAGACAGATGACCAATCAGGGAGATCACTGCAAGAGGAAGTCAAATGAACATTTTCCAATGACTCCTTTTTGAAGGTATTTTGAAAATAGATCTCCCAATCTTCCACAGATATTAGCAAGACCAAAACATCTGTCAATAGGAAAGTAGTTATTTAGATACCAGAACCAAAAGGGTTTCTTAATTTTGGCTGCTACAATGAAATTCCTCCAGTCCTCTCTCATAGCCTAAATTTTCTTTAATTTTAAGGGATCTTTATATATTTTCTTTTGCTCTTTGAATAATTGAAAAGCACTTGGTAAGTTACTTTGTAAGATGGTATTTACTGCATGGAAGAGAGCCCTTTTAGCTGGATACAGTCTATCATATCAAGATTTGGACCTCATATGAGAAGAACCCGAGCTGGCAATCAAAAGAACAGTAAGCGCTGTAATTGTAAATGCTGCCAGTGAGTGGAAAATGTATAATTTATTTTTCTAGTCTGTTGAGGCAAAATAATCTTTATGCCCTTTAGTGCCAGATGTTTCAACTACGCAAACCCCAAATGTTGTAAATGTAAGAATGCCGTTATTAAGTTGCTTAATATATCCTGGAACCCTAAACCTGTGTCAAATAAATTGACTTTCACAAATTACCCAAAACCAAAAGGAATGTTATCTTAATTGGAATGGAAATTGTATTTTGTTCAACTGATTCAACATTTAATTCCATCAATTACTATAAATATGATTAATAAGGTTGAGTATTTATTTTTTAACTATTTTAAAGCAAGAGCCGTTGTTCCATTCAGAACAATAGAAATGGTGAATAGCATATTTGAACTCAACGATTCTATTTATAGAAGAATTATCATAGTATCCTGTTTTGTAAAAATGGGATACTATTTTACACTGTACTCCACCAATCAAATTTACAGCAATAATAGTAATGTTTTAACACAACACATTAAAAACATGGCTAAAAAAGGCTGCTTTATTCTGAAGACATGGTATAGATGGTTATGATTAAATTAGGTCTCATTAATTTCAGCAAATCTCAGTCCTAGACAAGATCCCACAAAGCCATTAATAATTTCTTTGTCCTTGTGAATGTTCCTTTCATCCACTCCAACTGGAGTAGATGCAGTATTTGGCAGGGTAAGCTATTTTAGAGGGAGAAATGTTGTTGTTGTTGTTGTTGTTGTTGTTGTTATTATTATTTCAAAAATAAATAAATGATGCACTTTTTTGCATGCAAGAATCAATTATTTACATTTGTTAATTTGTTTCCAAAGACTTCAGAGTTCTTAGAGAATTTTTTAACTATTATTAGCCTGTGTGCTATTCATGTATAATTGGCAGATAAAGTTATCAGATGGTTATACCTTAATCTGAAGCACAATCATCTGTCATGGTCTTTTTCATTAATATATATATTTTTTTCATTTCACAGGTATGATTTGCAGCTTTTGTCAGAGGTCTCATCACTCTCAGTCTTTGAATTTTAGAAAATAGCAACATTTTTAAGAGAAACCACTAAGAAACCAAGCTCACTTCCCATAGCAAAGTTTTGTAGACACCGGTCCATTCCTCAACAGCAGGGAATAAATCTGTCAACAGACTAGCAAAGGTACTTTGACGATGCACTTAAAGAAATATTTTATTTTTTTAATTAGGAATTGACTTGTTATATAGTGCACATGATTAGTCACTCATTATTGCTTTGGTGCTATTTTTGAGCATAATTATTATTAATCTCATTAAAGTATTGGCAATGTATTTGTAATTTGCTCATAACCCTTTTTTTTTTTTAACATTCTTATAGTTTCCATCATGGTGGTCTGATACCAAGGTGTCAGCCCTATATCTGAATGGTGTTTAAAAATCTGCACATAACCACCAACTGTTGCCAAACAATAGAATGTTATTGATATACTGTACAGTGAAAGTAGCATTGGTTATATACAATAATGACATCAATTTTACTTTAAAGTGGTTCCACCGTCTAAGATAAATACTGGTTACAAGTGAAGGTAAATTTTGTGATACCAAGTTGCTAGGACTTTACCATTTTACATGTTAGGAAGGGGAATATTGAGGGAATATTCTCCTCAAATTTGTTCTACCTTATTCCCACTTTTACTATTGTTTTAAATTATTGTTGCTGTCTCTTTAAAATGTATCGTTTATTACCGACTTCCCCAAATTGCTGTTCTCGGGGTTTCTTAAGTTTCTTCAGCAAAACTTGTACAGCATTTTAATTGCATATTACTTCAGAAAAGTAAGTCATATTTTATAAATGAATAAATATTACAGTTCAAAAGTAACTTGCATGACCTTTATGGAAACTGCTTACAGTGAAGGGTTTTTTTCTTCATTACAGAACGTAATGTGTACAGGATTGCAATTGTTTATTACACACAGTTGTACTGACAGCAGACTATTTTGGGGTGATCAAAGGTTATATAATGAAAGTTTCTGTTTTAAAGTTGGGTAAATTACTAAACCAGCCAGTTTTGATTTTCTCCCACAGCTCCTTTATCATAACTTTTGCATGGCAACATTTGTTTAGTAGGAGAGAAAAATAGATATTATACAGATACAGATGTGTGTTTAATCAGCGCATAAGCAGACTCAGATTCATCTGGCTTTCCCAGCGCCCACTCCCAGCCCCCACTCCTCGTGCTTCCGCATTTGAGACAGTGCATTCACATCCAGAACAAAATTAGCTCTTCTACTTCCTTTCTTTCTATGCTGACACATTAATTTAGTTCATGAGGAAAAGATCCAGTGGAGTGAATGTATCTTGGTTGAGCAGAATAAACTGAATAAATTAAAGCTATCTGAACTAAGTATATGAAGGACTGACCAGAATGAAAATTACACTCCTTCAAAAGTTTTTTTAATCTTATTTTAACCTTGTAAGCTGCCATTTTATGAAAGAAAAAATCAGAACACAATGGTAGAACCATAGAGTTGGAAGGACCATTTACATAATGTAGTTTAATGTCTGCTCAGTACAGAAATCCAAATTAAACCATCCCTACCGATGGCTTTAATTTCATGCTTCTATAGAATTAGATTCTATATAATATAGATAGGTAGAATGCTATTATATTTATAACGTTTGTATAAAACGTGCTTTTGGGAAAAGTGACTTTCTTTTGAACCTCAGGTGAAAGTTCATGTAAGCAAACACAATGTGGACATAATGCTATAATATGGGGAGGTAAGCCAAGCCGTGAGAACATCAGATAATCTTTTAGTTGGGAACAGTTGCAGGAGAAGGAAGGAGCCTTCTGCCACTTGTAATCTTTTAGTTAGTTTTGCAGATATTGAATTAAAAGTTACGTTTTACTTGTGAGGAAATATTACAATATTAAGTTAAGTAAATGTGTTTTTATACATTTTAATTGTATATTTACTTATTGTTTTGGTGTGCTGTGGGCCACCCAGAGTTCCCCATTGGGGGGAGATGGGTGGGGATAAGTTTGATAAATTAATTAATTAAGTCATGAGATTATGTTCCTAAATATCAATTTTAGCTGGCTTTATGTTTAGTTAATCTTCTCTATTAGAGACAATATAACTTTTCTTACTATCTTCCATTAATCAAAATTATTTTCCCCATATTTTTAGTTATAAGTGAAGTATAATTATGATATTAATTAATCCCAGTTGGCAATTATTTTACATGCGTCGTACCTTCACAGCACTTTTTCTATATACCTATCCTATACAGGACAACACTGTTTCTTTCAGTGTTGTCTTTCATTAAGAACTGAACAGATTTCTTAAGGGTATGGTTTTATGGTGGTTTCAAGCTAATATTCACCAAGTGGTCATAAAAATATAGAAAGCCTGATTAGTCTCTGGGACTCACAAATTGTTACTTTTACACGCTAGAAACACAGTAATTCATTGATGGTACATGTAATGCCATTTAGTAAATCTTTTATATTTTGAAGAGTGCAAAAAGAGCAGTTTTGTATACAAAGCCACAAGGTATTCTAGTGACAAATGATTCCCACCTCAGATGTCAGTCTACAGTTTCCAGCATCTGTATCAGTATAACTAAGTGATAATGGTTAGAGTACTGGAAGTTGTAATTTAATGGAGTCTGTGATTGCAAATGAATGTTCTTGTTTGTGAAAGTTTATGCAACAGTAAGCAACAATAAAATTATTAGGCATTTTTAAATGGGAAAACTTGATTTTGATGCAGTACTAGCATATAAACTTTAGAAATCAATATTTGTGTATCACATGAAAAGGTGCAGTTGCTACATTGAGCAGTGCCAAAAGGGGATTTCTTGTTTGTTTGTTTGTTTGTTTTGCTCTGATTTTGTAAAATGTGCTGAACCCTAGATATTCTGTTTCCTTCTGATGAATACAAAGTATATTTAATGCCAGACCCTAGAGGATGACTGCTGTAATGGTTTATTAAAGTTGTTAAAAATACTGTACAGGTAGTCCTCAATTTACGACAGCAATTGGGAGTGGAATTTTCATCACTAAGCGATGCAGTCATAAAGCACGGCCGCATTGCTTAGCAATGACAATCCTTGCAGTCCCAGTTGCCATCGTTAACTGAATCCCACAGTCATTAGGTGAGGCAGCTTCCTGCTGGCTTCTCACAACCAGAGTCAGTGGGGAAGCCAGCAGGAAGTTGCAAGTCCCAGGCCCACAGGCAGGTAAGTGGCTGCTGCAGGGTGGGGGAGAGAGCAAGGGAGTGGGTGGGGGAGTGTTGGGAGGGTGTGTAGGGCTGTGTGAGAGGCACCACAGAGATCAGGGAGGGTGCACGAGAAGCGCCATGTGGGTTGGGGAGGGTGCGCAAGGATATGTGAGAGGTGCTGCATGGGTCAGGGAGGGTGCATAGGGGTGTGGTGCGGGCCAGGAAGGGTGTGTGGGGGTGACCAAGTGTCTGGTGCAGCATGAGCACAAAGAGGCTGGGGGAAGGTACGTGGATGGGGAAGACTTACCCCAGTGACTTGCAAACTTCCCTGCCAGCTTCCCCTTTGACTTCCTGAGAAAGCTGGCATGGAAGATTGCAGATGGCAATCATGTGATCATGGGGCGCTTGGCAACCAGTCATAAGTGCAAACGAGTTGCCAAGTGCCCAGATCATGATCACAGGACTGCAAGAGTGCTGGCACAGCCGGAACTCGGAGGACCGGTCATAACCACCATTCATTCAGTGCCATTGTAACTTCAAATGGTTGCTGAACGAATGGTCGTAAATTGAGGACTACCTATGCATCCTAATCACAAGTTAGTAGAGATTTCCTTCTGATTTCACTGAAACTACCTTCAGATTCTCTGGGTTAGTATGAAGTCTCCGTTTCCCATAAATGGGTTTCAGTTCAAATTGGCACTCACATACCAAGATAAGCATAGGAAGTGACTCATCCAGTCATTATCAGTTTGCTTTCCTCTGATGTCACCTGTCCCAGAGGAAAGCATAAGGCTACATTTATTCCTTAAATGAAAAGCCAGAGCACATGACTACATAGCTCTTTATTTGTGATTGCAAAATGTCTTACTTGCTTTTACATTGGATGCTATTCTGTGTGTATGAGCTCAAACAGTTGTTAGAGTAGTAACAGCTGCATAGAACTCAGGGTCACTAAAAGCCCAGCTGCCCTTGATCTAAAGGCTCCCTGTTACCCTGTAACAGCTATTGAAGATTTGCCTTCCTGCACAAGCAAATAGGAGTTGGCTGGGGAGTTCTCCTGAGGAGAGGGAAGAGGCAGAAGAGAGAGGAGGAAAAGAAAGGGAATTGAGTGATAGCTGCTGATTGTTTTCTGAATACTGCTGCTGTTTTGCAAATACCGCTGATGGATTACTGTATGTGACTGGAGTATTCTTGCTGCTGACCCTGTTGAGGCACCATTAGAGGCCATTGACTGATGGATAGATTAAGGGCTATCAAGTTAATGACATCTCTTAGCAACTACATATTCTCTCCAGGATTATCTGTCTTCCACCTGGCCTTTTAGATCTTTCATTCGTTACTGTCATAAGTCCATCCACCTTGCTGCTAGTCACTTTCTTCTCTTTCCCTCAACTTTTCCCAGCCTTATGGACTTCTCAAGGGAGCTGAATAATTATAATCTTTGTAGGTGTAGACACATCACGGCATGTGAATATCCTTTCCAAGGGCTTCATTGCTACCCTACCAATGCTGGTCTGCAGTATATTTCTTGACTGCTGGATCCTTTACTGTTGATGGTTGATGGATCATAAAAGGCAAAAGCTATTTACCATCCTGAGTATCACTTCAGTGTCTTCTACCACTTCAGTATCTTATTGGAGGCCATATAAAGGACTTATAAGGAAGCCAGCTCACCAGAGAGCAAGCTCACTGAGAGAGATTACAGACAGAGCAAAAGAAGTTGAGGGAAGCATGTCTATTTTTATTTGTTGTTCACCAGAGAAACATGGAGAAGGAAGGAATTACTCTTATTACCTCCAAGGGATGTGCCATGTGTGTTTTTCTTCCTGTAGATGACAAGATGCAGGAATTGCAAGCTGATTGCCCTTTGGAAGTGAAGATGGGGGAATTAGAGACAAATCTATCCACCCTTTAGACTGTCAGGAAATATGAGGAATTCTTGAATCAGACACTGAAAGTGCTTGCAGACAATAGCACTAAGAAGCCTCCAAGAAGATAAAAGATGTGAATTTTAGTTCTCACAGTGAAAAACAACATAACAGCAAACCTGATTATTGCAAAAACAAAGGACAAATGGAAACCAGTCCTCCTGCACAAAATTGGGGGCCAGGGAAAAGTTTGAATTGTATGTATGTATGTGTGCATATAAAACAGATCACTAGAATTCTTTTATCAATAGTTCTTGGATATTTGTGAGTGTGCTTACTTGGTTCCAGTTCTGCCTGTAGGTGAAGTCTGGCATAAGCCAAGCAGAGGGAGCAGAGATGGAAGAGCGTGAGACAAGACCTAAAGTTTTGCAAAAAGAATTCTTATACGCTGGAGTCTCAGAAAAGATTCCAAGACCCCACTGTTTCTGATCCCTGGATGAAGAGCAGCTGCCACAAGCTTCAGGAAATGAAGAAGAAGATTCTACAGGTTCTGTAAAGGAAAGGATTCCTACCTCTGTTCTGAAAAGGAAGAAGCAACAGATGTTGATGATTGAAGACACACTACTAAAAGGGCTTGGCAGTCTCTCAAGAGACTATTCTGCCTTCTCAGGGTACACATTCAGAATGTGATGAAAAAATTCCCAAGATTCTTTAAGCCCTCTGATAAATATCCCTTTTGATTGTGAGAACAAATAACACAAATATGGCCTTGAAGATGCTACAAGGGACCATGAAGTGCTGGGCAAGAGGGTGAAGGAGTTGGTACATAGGTAATCTTTTCTTCACTCCTTCCTGCTCAAGTACATGGCCCAGAAAGACAAGAGAAGGAGTGAACAACTGGCTACAGGGATGGTGCCAACTGAACAGTTTGAGATCTTTGAAAATGGAACATAGTTTGGATATGAGAGATTCCTGGCAAGAGATGGGCTGCACATCGTGAGAATTGGAAATAATGTGTTCAGAAGGTGCCTTGCAAATGTGATCCAAGGGACTTTAACCTAAAGCCTGTGGGGAAGGGGGAACAGTGCCCAGAAAATAGCACGATATCGAGCACTGGGGATGTGATTTTAAGGGGTATGCAGGATGTAGAGGCACCCAATGATCATGTAAATACAGAAAGGGGTAAGTTAGGTTTTGTGACCCAAAGATTCCAGTCTCTCTATACAAATGCACAGAGTTTGGAAACAGGAAAAACTAGAAATCTTGATGCAGGAAGGCAAATATGATTTAGTAGGTATTACTGAAATCTGGTGGTATGAAACCCTTGAGTGGAATGCAAGGACAAAAGTAGTAGGCCAGACAAAATGTGTGTGAAGAAACTGCGCACATTTTTTGAGCTCCAAGAATTTGAGCAGGAAGCTCCAGTTGGAGATTTGGGTAAAAATACAAGAAAAGGGAAGCAGAGATATTATTGTGGGATTTTGCATTATCCAGACAGAAGATCTGGACACTGCTGTCCCAGACCAAATAACAGAACTTTCAGGGATGAGGAAAATAAGAAACCTCAACTACCTAAACATTTGTTAGAAATCCAACTCGGTCATGACTGCAAGGCCCCAAAAGTTCCTCAGTATTCTTGCAGATGGTTTCATTTTCTAGAGGATTGGTGAAAATATTGTCTTAAAACTGATCCTTACTAGTAGGGAAGAGCTGGCTGAAGAGGTAAAGCAGTGGGAACTTCAGAGGAAGTGACCACATCAGTTTGGGATTCAAGATACTGCCCAAAGATAAATGAGAACATAGTCATACATGCATACTAGATTTCATACATGCATACTAGATTTCAACAAACTTAGAGAAGGCAGGATCTCACAGATAGAAACCATCAGGCCAGAGAGAAGACAGGAAGGTTGGAAACTTCTCAAAAATAACATGCTGAAGTAAAATTTCACATCATTTTAATGAGGAAAAAACAGGAGAGAGTTTAGGAATCCATTGTGGAAGCATAGGGAATTTTTTATTGAGTTAACAGTTCAAAGGAGCATGTATAGGAAAAGTAAAATAAGTGCAATCACCAAAGAGAAGTACCAGCAAATAATATTTGCAGGGAAAAAAACATTAAAAAGGCTAAAATAAAAAAATGAGTATATGCGTGCAAGGAAAGCAAAAAGCAACAAAAAGGGTTTTCTGACTATATCAGTATTAAAAGGAAGCAGTAGGCCTGCTGTTGGGTGATGATGATAGGATAGTAATAAGTGTTGGAGAGAAGACAGAGTTTTTCAACTCCTATTTTGCTCTGGTCTTCTCTCCAAAGCAGAACTGAATTCAAATGGATTTTTGGCAGACAATTGGCAGACAATTGGCAACATGACTGATGGACAGCTGGCAACAGAAGGGAATGAAAACCTAGGATAAGGGAGAATAGGTAGACCTGACCTTGGAAATGGGGAAGCAATTAATAAGCCATTACCATTACCAACTAAGTATTCAGGACCAGATCAAAAATATCTGAAAGTCCTAAAGGAGTTTACTTTGTTCTTTGAGAAATCAAGGAGGACTTAGTGCCAGAGAATCAGATAAGGGTAATTCCTGTCTTCAAAAGGGGAAAATGAAAGGTCAGTTTAATCATCAGTACAGGAAAAACTCAAGAACAGATGATTAAGCAATATTTTATAAGGATTTAGAAAATATTGCATCTCTTTGCAGGAGCCAGCATGGGTTTATCAAGAATACCAAACCAACCTGGTCTTCTTTTTTGATATAATGAACAGTTTAGTTGATCATGAAAATATGGTGCACATACAGGTGAAACTCGAAAAATTAGAATATCGTGCAAATGTTCATTTATGTCAGTATGGCAACTCAAAAGGTGAAACCAATATAGACGCATTACATGCAAAGCGAGATATGTCAAGCCTTATTTTGGTATAATTGTGATGATTATGGCATACAGCTTATGAAAACCCCAAATTCACAATCTCAGAAAATTAGAAGAGTGTGAAAAGGTTCAATATTCTAGGCTCAAAGTGTCCCACTCTAATCAGCTAATGAATCCATAACACCTGCAAAGGGTTCCTGAGCCTTTAAATGGTCTCTCAGGCTGGTTCAATAGGAATCACAAGCATGGGAAAGGCTGTTGACCTGACAGATGTGCAGAAAACCATCACTGACACCCTCCATAAGGAGGGAAGCCCCAAAAGGTAATTGCAGAAGAAGTTGGATGTTCCCAAAGTGCTGTATCAAAGCACATCAATAGAAGGTTATGTGGAAGGGAAAAGTGTGGTAGAAAAAGGTGCACAAGCAGCAGGGATGACCGCAGCCTGGAGAGGATTGTCAGGAAAAGGCCATTCAAAAGTGTCGGGGACTTTCACAAGGAGTGGACTGAGGCTGGAGTTAGTGCATCAAGAGCCACCACACACAGACGGATCCTGGACATGGGCTTCAAATGTTGTATTCCTCTTGTCAAGCAGCTCCTGAACAACAAACAACGTCAGAAGCGTCTTACCTGGGCTACAGAAAAAAAGAACTGGTCTATTGCCCAGTGGTCTAAAGTCCTCTTTTCTGATGAGAGCAACTTTTGCATCTCATTTGGGAACTAAGGACCCAGAGTCTGGAGGAAGAATGGAGAGGCACACAATGCACGATGCTTGAAGTCCAGTGTGAAGTTTCCACAGTCTGTGTTGATTTGGGGAGCCATGTCATCTGCTGGTGTTGGTCCACTGTGCTTCATTAAGTCCAGGGTCAACGCAGCCGTCTACCAGGAGATTTTGGAGCACTTCATGCTTCCTTCCGCAGACGAGCTTTATGGGGATGCTGACTTCATTTTCTAGCAGGACTTGGCACCTGCCCACACTGCCAAAAGTACCAAAACCTGGTTCAATGACCATGGGATTACTGTGCTTGATTGGCCAGCAAATTTGCCTGACCTGAACCCCATAGAGAATCTATGGGGCATTGCCAAGAGAAAGATGAGGGACACGAGACCGAACAATGCAGTGGAGCTGAAGGCCGCTATTGAAGCATCCTGGTCTTCCATAACACCTCAGCAGTGCCACAGGCTGATAGCATCCATGCCACGTCGCATTGCGGCAGTCATTGCTGCAAAAGGGGCCCAAACCAAGTACTGAGTACATATGCATGCTTATACTTTGCAGAGGTCTGATATTGTTCTATTTCCAATCCTTGTGTTATTGATGTCATGTAATATTCTAATTTTCTGAGATTGTGAATTTGGGGTTTTCATAAGCTGTACGCCATAATCATCACAATTATACCAAAGTACGGCTTGACATATCTCGCTTTGCATGTAATGCGTCTATCTCATATATTGGTTTCACCTTTTGAGTTGCCATACTGACATAAATGAACATTTGCACGATATTCTAATTTTTCGAGTTTCACCTGTATATTGATTTCAGCAAGGTTTATTGTGAGATTCTAGTCAAGAAGATGGCAAAATGCAGGATAGATTATATTGCCATGAGATGGCTACAGAACTGGTTGAACACTTGTACCCAACAAGTGTATGTTAGTGATTTGGTGTTAAGCTGGAAGTGTTGAGTGGAACACTAGAGGGCTTTGTTCTAGACCCTGCCCTGTTCAAGATAGAATATTTATAACTGACTTAGATGAGCATTTGGAAAATATTACAAATGACAAAAATGTAGAGAAGTTAGTAATCACTTTAGAGGACAGTATCAAGACTGAGGAGGATGTTAATAAATATGGCAGAAGCCAGCAAGATGAATTTTAGCTGGACAAATGCAGACCCCTATTCTGAGTTATAAGAATCAAAGTCATGAGAATAGAAAGCAGGGACATAGTGGACAGCAGTAGATGTAAAAGGGACCTGAGTGATTTGGTGGATCATAAGATGGACATGAGCCAATAGTGTGATGCAGCTGGAAAAAAAAGCACTTGTAGGCTGCATCAACAGAAGCATAGGGTCAATATCAGGAGGAATCCTCATTCATCTCTATTCTACACTGGCCAGACTGTACCTAGAATATTGTTCTATGCACCACAGTTTAGGAAGGGTACTGTCACTGGAATGTGTCAAAGGGACAGCAATTAAGGTGATAAGAGGTCAAGAAATAAAGAGTAATGAGTTATGATAAGAGTTATGAGAAATGGTCAGATTTAAATATGCTTAGCCTGGGGAAGGAGATATTGCGAAAAATCGTAATAGCTATATTGAAGCATCTGAAAAGCTATCAAGTAGAAGATAAGGTAGGATTATTCATAGTTGGGCCTGAAGACTGGACAAGAAACAATGGAATTTACAAGGAAATAGAATTGGTTGAACATCAAGAGAAAATTTTGATTGTATGAGCTGTTCAACTGCCTTGGAAGGTGGTAGACGTGTTCTTCGCCAGAGCTATATAAACAAAGGCTGGATGGCCATCTGATATGGTTGCTGTAGTAGTGGGTTCCTGCAGTGGTTAGGGGTTGGACTAGATGATATCCAAGGTCCCATCTAACCTTTTCATGCTATGATTCTGTGCCTCAACATCAGTTGAAAAAGGGGGCTTTTTGCAAGTACCAGAAAGGAACTGCAATGATGTCCTTTCCTTTCCATGTTTGTGAGTCTGTATGTTTGTGTGTATGTGTCATTAGTAGAAATGAAAAAGTTAATGAAAAGAAATCCCCTGATTTTACACCCACATCTCTGGCCAGCCCAGTGGTTCTACATCTGGTAAATGCATCCCAGCAGTCATTTCTCTACCCAATGCTAACAAATCAGCTCTTCTTAAATGTATTTGCTCTTACCACTCATACTTTTATCTCATTTATCTCTCAGGAAAAGAAAGAAGAGAGAGAGACATATGTTTTATTTCATGAAATAGTACACAGGACAATAAAAAAGAACTTGTATTAATAGAAAATTGATCTAATCCAGCCCTCCCTCCCCAAGGTCTGAGTTATAGGTGCTATTTAAAGACAGTGGCAATCCTATGCAATCAGCTTTTGGAGAAGTATCTGAGACAATGTGTAAAAAGCACTAATCTATAGATTGCTATCGCCCCTCCCCCCCCATTAATATATTTACATTGTTTCCTTTTTTTCAGGTCCAACCATCTGAAATTGAACTTCCCAACTGAATGCATTGTACATTATGGTTCATGTCAACTTGTTTAGAAAATGGATGTTCGGCATTCTGGCCTTTGTTTTGGTTGTGACTGTTTGTCTGTGGAAGGAAACACGGAAAGGAATTTACATCTCCGTAACAACAGAAAGCCAAACCGATAATCTGCAAGTGAAGCTGTGGAAATGGATTTCGATGAAACCAAGAATGGACCAGAATAAAACTCTCAATGGCACAAGCAAAGTCACTTTGTCCAACAAAGAATCCCAGGCTAAAGTTAATAATATTGAACCTAAACCCAATGAAATCAAAGTCTGGAACAAAGATAGTTCCTCCCAAGGTCTTCACCCTAGGCTCCAAATGGCAAGAAAGAATTACTTAAAAATGAACAAATATCATGTGAAATACACTGGACCGAAGTATACTACTAAACTCAGCCCAGAACAAGTGTTGTGCCAGCTTCGGAAGAAGCTAGACTTTAGGATGATAACTGCATCTGATGGCCCCTTTAATACAACTGAATGGGAGACATACTTGCCTAAGAAAAATATCAGCATGGAACTGGGCGAGCTAGGTCGATGTGCAGTCGTATCCTCTGCAGGATCTATGAAACAGTCACATTTGGGGGAAGAAATAGGTTTGCATTTGCATTTTTTTTCTGTTACAACAAAAGCATCTAAAGATGATTAAAACATTTTGCTGTTGAGTTTTCCATGTTATGGGGCAGGAAATGCTAGTTTATCCTGAACTAATTTGTGGAATCCAAACATCTGGAGGGCACCAGCTTGGGCAAGGCTTGAAAACCCAGCTGGAACCACAACCAGTTTTCCTGATATCTATCTTATGCAGATTGAGGTTCAGTTGGTTGTTCCTCATTCACTCCAGTAATTGCAATTAATCAGAATCATGTTGTGCCTTTCAAGAGAGGTAGCTGCAGGTATTGGATAAAACCATCTGTGTCAAATTCTACAGCTTAGTTAAAGGAGTGGTTTTTTTGTATAGACATAATGCTCTTGAGTTTTCAGTTATCTTTCCCTGCAGAAATTATTTTTTCAAAGGCTAAATATTAATGTAGGAGCAGATCAACATAAAGTAGCTATAAGGCTGTGGTATAATTTTTTCAAATACAGGACAAAAACTTTGAGATGAAATTGAAACTTGTTCCTAGCTTTTTCTGTACAGGAGGGTTTTCTGTTTAGGAGGGTTTCATAGCTAAACTACCAAAACTTTGAGGACTTTGGGGGATTTTGCTCTGAGATGCAATCAGTTCATGTTTTCTGTTTCTTTCAGACAGCCATGATGCAGTCCTGCGGTTTAATGGGGCCCCTACAAAGGGGTTTCAGGTGGATGTCGGTGAGAAAACTACATTACGTCTTGTTAATTCTCAGGTAGGTCTGGTAAGGAACAAGAGAAGAGGGAGAATTTGGGAGGTTTTCAGAAGGGCTCTTTCTGTTGCTCAACCTCTTTGGATCTGCAAATATAGTGGCAAAAATTAGAATTTTTCTCTTTGCATAGAAATAGGGCAACTGAACCTAACTAATCACCCTAAATTGCTATACATTAAATGTGTATTTTCCTTGTTTTAAAGCACTTGTTAAAGCACCACCTGAAGGTGTTTGCTTTTGCTTTACTCCTCTCCTTGAGAGATATACAGTTCATGGTCTAGAGGATACATGAAACCTACTAAAGATCCTCCAAATGTTCTCACCCAACTGTCATTTTTAATAGCACAGAATAAGAAAATTATTAAATATATGCAGAATATTGTGTTTATACAGGTAGTCCTCGGGACGTCCATTTGTTCAATGATTGTTCAAAGTTATGACATCACTGAAAAAAATGGACTTATGACTGATCGCACTTACAACCATTGCAGTGTCTCCGTGGTCACATTATCAAAATTTGAGTGCTTGGCAACTGGCCCGCATTTACACATTTATGACCATCACAGCCAAGCACCTGGCAGCCAGGGAGGCAGTGGCAAGGGGCAGAAGAATACAGTGGCATCTTCATCTCGGCCATCCTGTGCAGGGCAGCCAAAAGGGCAGAGATGGAGGAGAGATAGGTGGGTGTTCCATCTGAGCCGCCCTCTGGGGTGGCAGTGGTGGAGAAGGAAAACCTCACAGATTCCCCCCTCCAGGGCTGTGCCTGCCATTGCCTGTGCATGATGGAGCCGGTGCTGCTGCTGGCCATGCTGGCATTTGGCTTGCAAAGCCTGCTCTGCACCCAGTTCCTCTGGGACCACCTTGGCATGGGCACCAGCAACAGCCCTGGGGGTGGAGAGGCTGGCAGTGGCTGTCCCAGTGACACCAGTTCCAGGTGTCAGGTGTGTGCGCGCATTGCTTTCTTCTTTACTCTGCTCCCCACCTTGCTGCCTCTTCTTCTCTACCATGGCCTGCAGTGCTTGCAAGATGGGGAGCCATGCCTCTTCCTTCTCCCAGATCTGCAAGGGTAGACTGCCCCTGAATAGTGAGCTCTCCTGACCAGGCTGCCCTCACAGTTTCTTGCCTGCAGAACCACAAAGAGAATAAAGAAAGGCCAGGTGAGGGAGGTGGTTGGGTCCTAGAGCTGGTACCGTTTCTGCATCCAGTGCAATGTTAGGCCCTTCCCACCCTGGCTGGCTGTGTGAGTGGGGGAGGAAGCAGCCAAGAAATGGCTTTTTTCCAGGCTGTGCCTGCCAGTTACTCCAAGGACAGCCCCGTGGGTTGGACACTTTATGCTGCTTCTGCTAAAAGGATTTCTAGGCTGCTGGGGGCAGTGGCAGCAAAATACAGCAGTTTCTTCTCAGCCATGCTGCACAGGGCAGCCAAAAGAGCAAAGATGGGGGGAGATAGACGGATGGGGGGAAAGGGAGACAGTTCACACAGAGCAGGATAAGCATGAGGTCCTCGCCTAATTACCGTGTGGCCCTTGCTTAATGACCGCAACTGGGACTGCCAGGACTGCTGTTGCTAAGTGGCATGGTCATGTGATGTTTCGCATAGCAACTGAAATGCCAGTCCCAATTCGGGTCGTAACCCGAGGACTACCTGTATTACTTTTATTAAATGTTAACTGAATGTTATTAAGTCAAATTTAGCTTTTGTCCAGATTATATCTATTTCTGTCTTAGGCCTGCCAGCTTTTTTATAGTGCTGCTCCTGAAATCAAGGACCATAGTCCAAAAATAGATGTGCAGTTTGTGCTAAACTAATAGAATACCAAAATATGTCTCCCAGTTTCCAGAAAGTTTTCCTTACTTCTTTATATCATTATCAGGGTGCTTTTGAATATTTTCAGATTTCCTTCTGGTGATGTTTTTCAAGTTATTCTAACATTCTATTTTATTTTATTAAAGGAAGAGAGTGCAGTAATTTATTCTCTGTTACAAATCTTTATATAAATGTGCTCGTGCTTCCTGATTAAAAAATGCCCCAAGGGAGAGTTCCCTTCTCATGTTTTCCCTTGGGGCTTAATTGAAGCACAGGGATCCAGAAAAGCTGCAGAGCCCTGGAAATAGAATTCTGTGATAAAAGGGAGGAGCTGCACACACACCTGTCATTACTGCAAAGACTGCCAAGCCTCATGAGAATTTAACTGAAATTTTGTTTCCTTAAAAAAATTGAAAGCAATTTGAGTGAAAGAATGATAAAAATAAATGCAGGTGTAATTAAAGGCAAAACACTATTTTAAGCTAATCAGACTTAGCTGTGCAATCATGTTAGCTGGAAACTTTTAGACACTTCTTAACATATTCTGTAATAAATAACATCAGTGCAGCTTCTTATTTATATTGCAGGAATCCAAACCATAAAGCAACCGGGAGATACAGCTTTGATTCAAAATGCATCTTTGACTCAAAGTACATTTATTACCAGAAAGTGCTTTGTGTATGATTTTGAGGATGTGTTAGGAAATGACACAGGAATTTTCACTGGAACTTCTGTACGTGTGTGTGTGTGTGTTAAGCCTCCACAATTACAGTTGTGACATACAAAGTGCATACTATGATTAGCCTGTGGAGAAAAAATATCTTTAATGCTTATAAGCTGATGCCAACGATGGGAAAGAGCTTCACTGGGATTGTACAATCCCCATGAAAATTATTCTCCCCCTTCTCTGTGGTAAAAAAAATTAAAAGAATAATACTAATAACAATACTAATATTCTGCCTGAAAGATGTAAGTGGGAACAGTCCTTAAAATGGGCTTCAGAACAGTACAGTATGATCCTGCATGTGTTTACTTAGAATTAAGCCCTAATTGTATTATCAGTCAGTGATGCAGCATCTCTATCTGGAGCTGAAATAGAATAGTTGCAGGGCTGTGTGGGTTTCTGAGTTATCTGCTGAAAAAGAAGAATTAAGTTACTCTGGAAAAAGGTTTAAAGGAGTCGGTCTGTAAAGATAGGTTATGGACATCAGAATTACTTGTACACTACATTGAGTGCAATCTGTAAAACTGCTCAGTCTGGCTGGTGATGACAGAAATTGTACTCCACCATTCTGGGAAGTGCAAATTGGGGAAGGCTATTTTAATTAAATAAACAAGTGCATTCCTGATTTTATGATAGTTTAAAATTGTTGTACAGTGATAAAAGGAAAGAACTCAACAGATACAAATATCATGAATGATGAGTTAAGCCTGGATTCTATTTCACATTCCAAGGCTGCATGTTTTTAAATGGGTCCATTTTTTAAATGATTCATTCAGTCTTCAGCAAGGTTAAACTTAAAAATCTAATTTAGTCAAAAAGAGAATTCATATTCTCTGCAGCATATCTGCAGTTCATAACAACCTATTTTTTTTGTTTTGTTTTTACACTTAGTTTGTGACCACAATTCCAGTTTGCATATTTGAATAGTAGCCTTTTTCAGTGTGGTAGCCCTCCAGAAATACTGCACTGCAATTCATAAAACTTCTAGCCAGTTTCAGAGAATTGTAGTCTAATATGTCTGGAGGGCACCAGGTTGGAGAAGACTACTCAAGAGATTCCATACTCATTGCAGCTGACTCCATCAAACAACGTAATTGACTAGTACAGCTGGAATGCATGAATCTCTCTGCCTATGATGAATGCAATATGATGATGGAAATGGAGCCACTGAAAATCATTCCTTAGAAATACAGCTCTGAAGTTTTCCTGAGCATATGGAGATAATTATATATATTTAGAAGCAGTAGAAGTTAAATTAATGCTGAAAATTAGTTAATGTGCTAAAGTTGGCTAGCCAATAGAAATATTGTATTATTAGTTAATTGATGTGATAGTTTATACCGAACAAATAAAGGAAACAATTAAGTGAGAATCAACAAGGGAATGAGAAACCAAGCAGTTAAATAGATAACAAAGCAAGCAGTTCATTACAATCAACACAAGACAGAATTACTAAATGTGGATTCATAAGTTAAATGTAGCTCAAAAAGGCACTGAGACAGAGATCTGAAGTTGTAATTCTGATGCCTTGTGCTCAGCTAAAAATAGCCAAAAATATGTGGTGACAGGATATTAATGAGGTAGCTGAGTTAACAGATAAGGACTTCGTTAAAGCAAGTTCGTTATAAACTGCCTTATCCCTGCAGTTCACAGAGCCCAGGGAAGTAAACAAGACATGCTCTCAGTCCTTGTTTTTACTGGTGGCCTGCTGCCTCAGTTGAATGTCAATGTCCCAGAGGCTATGGCGATTGACATTCACGTAGAGAACTAATAGGTTTATGAGTAACTTCAGAGTTTTTAAAATGCAACTCAAGAGCCTATATAAACTAAAAATAAAGTTATGATGTATCATTACAACAGAAATAACTGTGATTCTTCACATAGACATTCTCTGCTTGAGATAACATTCTTTGGAAAACTTAGTGAATGTTTAAATTAGTAAGCGGTTACAGGCACTTGGGAATTAGAGCCTTTGCTGGAGTTTTATTACAGAACTACACAGTGGAAAACTATGGAAAATTGAAAGAGGGAACTCTGACTGATTTCTGCTGCCTATCAGAGTTGGATGCTTGGCATTGTCTAAATAAAAATTAATGCCAACACTCTTCAACTGATGTCACCTGTAGATGTCTTGTATCTTTCTTCATCCTGTGCTTTGCTTATCTGTGTTCCATATCTGGACAATGATGTTGCATTTACTTGGGTTAGTAGATTAACAAAATAACTAGCAAAAGTTATTTGTAGATCTACATCTGCTATTTCTCTGAAATAATCAGATTGGCTCATAGGGATGTCCTACTTCAGTTCTTTTAGCTGTGAATATGGTATCCATTTATATGTTTGTAAGCCATAGTCAACCAGCTCTGCTGCCTGCAGTAGAATACATGTTTCAAATATATTGTATACTCCTACAAATATTGTTCAGTGCTATGGCAAAACTCAAAATGATAAAAATATCATAACTGGAGGTACATGTGTGTGTACAACATCTCTGAGAAGGCATTTGAAGTATTCCAATGAAATGGGGCAAATGTGTGCAAGGGTTCAAGACCATGGGGATGTTGGAAATACATTTCAGATCTTTGCTTAAACATTCAAAATTAGAATTGGACCAAGTCTATATGTATACGTGTGGTTGCTTAATGACTCACAGAGGTATTCATATTTTCCTCTCCATATTAAGCTGCATACATTTGCTTACACACTTTTTACTCACAGTATGTGATTTACTATGATTGAAACCCCACTCAGGCAAGAAAATGAAATGTAAAACACATGCAGCAGTAATTTGTCCCCACAAACTGTATTGTCACATAAGTTAAGGGCTGGTTGGTCATGAAAATAAGTGTATTTGTTTTCTTCAGAGGTTCTTGCTTGTGGCACTGTACATACAAGATCTTCCATGCTATCCCAGGTCCTACACACAGAAGTTCTATAATGCATCTAGAGAGCATCAGGTTGGAGAATGGTCCAAATAAAACCATGACACCTGCCTCCTTAAGTTAGCTTTCCACAACCTCAGATACATGCACTTCAACTTTCAGAATTGTAACTAGAGAATTCTAGGAATTGGATTACATATACAGGGAGAACATTCAGGTTGGGGATAGGTGTCCCAGGCTTTTCAAATGGGGAAGAATGCATTGATCTCCATCTCTTTTTCCATTTCTAGCTTATTACTGTTGAAGAAAAGAAGTTTGTTACAGATGTACAGTATAACTTTGGAACCATTATTGTGTGGGATCCATCACCATATCATGCAAATATTGATGAGGTAAGTTTCATTGGTGTACATTATACAGGATGTCCAGAAATATTGGTGGTAGCCATGTGTAGTTGCATGGATAGACCCATATTTCATATATTCCTCCTTTTAGCAATTCATACCTAAATGTTTGTCCTGAATCTGAGCCTTGAATTTTGTGCCAAATAAGGAAAAGATATCAGCAAGAAAGTAATCACTATATATGATATAGCTATGGTTCTATATTATAATTTTGCCAGTAGGCACTATTAACAGGAACCTAATACTTTGCTCCAAAGGAGAATTTTTAAAGAGGGACTGTTACCCCACCCCTCTTTAGGCCTGACTTTGCTTTCAGCACTGTCAGTAAACTAATTTGTGCTTCAGTGAAATGTTCCCCAGTCTCCAGTTTAAATGAACCCCCTTTAGAGATTTTTTTTAATACAGCCCTACTATCAGCACCACACAAAATATTCCTGCTTGGGAGATTGATAACAGCTACTTAATTGGTAACAGAAGTTTATAGGCTTTCAAATAAAGCTGTTCCCATAAGTCTGAATATTGCTGGTGCCACAGACACACAATAACAAAACACGGTATAAACATAGTTACGGCATCTCTGTTCCTCCCAAAAGCACAATGACTGGAAGTAAGGAGCAGAATCTGTTTCATTTGAATTCTTTTCACTGTATCCAGTTTCATTTGGATGTTTTATTTTGTGCTTTGTAACAGATTCTATTTTGTAACTTTTTTTGCTTTTTGAATTTAACATATCTATAACCACAAGAGAGAGCTCTTGTACAAGGAACTATTGCTTGAGATTTATCTTCATTTTTTGGGCAAGGGTTGTTTATTCTATTCACCTGGGCAGGAGATCCAAAGACATTAGGACTGGTAAAAATAGATTAAAATTCTATTACATTTTGCATTTATTCAGGCATATAGTATTTTGTATTTTATTGTGTAACATTGCTGTAAGGATAGCAGAATTTAATATATTTATAAAAACAAGAGGGAGCTCCTATATACAGAACAATTTCTTGAGATTGTTATTCAAACAATTTATATCAATATGTTTTTGTTATAAAATTTGCAATACTTTTAAGAGCTTTCTTTATTCTTCTTATACTACAGCATATAAATATTTATATAATATTTAAGGAATTTATGAATGAATGTTATTAGATTTAATATCTTACCTGTAACAGTTTAGTATTCATCTTTGAATCTGTTTAATGAAAAGGCATTTTAAGAGTAAAACTATCACTTACTTGCTAGAAATGAGCAAGAAAAGACAGCAAGGATGAAGACTTGTCAAGAATGGGAGAAGTCCAACAAGAAGCTGGCTCCTCTAGTAGTGTTTCAAACATTAAAGATTTGCTCATAAGTGAATTGAGTAAGCTTCAACAATTGGGAAAAAAAATTAAAGCTTCAAAAGATAACATAAATTGATCCAACAAAACCAACAAGATTTAGAAGCAAAATTGGATTCCTTTAAAAGTGATATTAATGATAAATATGATAAATTAATGATTAAATTAGAACAGCCTAATAAAGATATCAAAGATATGCAAACAGTACAATAATTATTCTCAAATCAAAGAATTCAGAGATAAAGAAGCTGGAAGCTAGGTTACAAATAATAGAAACAGAACTGCATAAAAATAAAGTTCAGAGGAATTTCTGAACATTTCAGAAGAGAAGACTTAGAAAGAGAAATGGAGAATATACTCAAAGAATATCTTGACCTAGATGAGAATGGATCATAAATTCAAGAAGTGTGTAGAATAATTTCATGGACAGCACAAAAAAGAAAGTTGCTACATGGTATATCTATCAGATTCACATATCTTAAGATGAAGTATGCAATACTATAACAGAAAAGTGTGATATTCCTTTAAAACACAATATTTGAGATTTTACCAGACATTCCTCTGGACATGCTTAGAAAGAGAAGAGATTTGAGGTTTTTGACATCTGCTTTCCAAGAAAGATCAGATATGTGCTGTTCCATTTTACCTGGAGATCTTTATGGATGGTGGTAAAGTCTTAGTATAAATAGAGGATTCCAGTAGAATGCTCAGGTCATTGGCAGTTACAGAATAGGTTAAGAAAGACGTAAAACAGGCAGAAGATTTAAAAAATGGACCAAGTGACTTCTCGTTCTTCATAAGCTAACCTGATAACTACCATCATGGAGCGAATATTGTTAACTAATATTAATGGACTGAATAGTCCATTCCAACAGAAAAAAATTTTTTGAATTTAAAAAGGAAATGTACGTATTTCCATGTCTCCAGTAGGTTATATTAAAAACACAGTGTTAATCTGATAGAAAATAAATGATTCAACCAAACATTTGTGGTCTTGGGCAAATTAAAAAAATAGAGTAGTCATATATGTTAGAAATTGATCATGGAGTCTGGAAAAACAACTTCAAGATGAAGAAGGGAGATATAATTTATTACAATTTCAGAATGAACATGGAGGGAAAAAACCAATTACTTAAATTTATGTTTGAAATGATAATAAAACATGTTATTTTTTTTTCCAAATCATTTCTTGAAATTGCAGGAAGAGTTTTTTGGGTGTTTTCCTTAAACCTTGATAACTCTAAAAATATTCTGGGGAACTCCCCAAAATGTTTCAAATTATATGTTACTACTTTCCCCTTCAGATGCATGGAGACACAAATGAGAGAAAGAATATACTTATTCTGTTCATAAAAATCTACTCAAGAATAAACATGTGTTGGGTCTTATTAACTAAGCTAATAGACCTGGAAGTCCTAGCTCTTATGCAGATCATAATTGTACATTTACATGGAGGAGCTGCTGGACTAAAAAGGTGGAGACTTAACAATGTATTACTACTGCACATAATATTAAACTTAAGTGTCAACATGAACTAAAGAACTTTTTCCAAACCATTTTTTGGGGGGCAGGGGGATCAACATATGGGCTTCTAGTAAAGCATTTATGAGAAGATTATTTATTTCTTTATCATCCAACAGAAAGAAAGCAATATAAAAACAATAGGCACGTTGATAAACGAATGAATGAAAGCAAATAGAGTGAAAATGCAAGTAGAACTCACTCCTGGATTTAGAACAAAAGATTAAAGTGATCTGTAATCAGCTGGACCTAACAGAAATCAATGAAAGTTACAAGAAGATGAATTTTGCTAAACAGAAATATTTTGAAAAGAGTAATTGTGATGAAAGGAAAACCCCAGCCTCCTAGTGAGTAAGCCATAGCAAGGAATGGGTGTTTGCAGACTTAGAGCCTGCTGAACATTAAGACTGCTCTGATGAAGGAGTAGGTGTGAAGTCTGGAGAAGAAGGTTGAGGGAGAGGGAGAGGTCAATAAAGAGAAACCTAGAGACAAGGCACCTGCTGAATTACCCTGATCTGGCCTATATCAACTCATTCCCCTACCCTTCTATGCTGCCTGGCCTTGATAAAACAAAATGCCCAGGCAGAGAAGAAAGCTAGTTCCTCATGCTAGAAAGTCTTTCTTAAGAGGGAAATGAGGGAGCCAGACACTACACAAGTACGGAGTTGCTTATAGACACCCAGCTGAAGCTAGAAGGCTTATTGTTGCTGCCAGAACAGTTTGCCTTCTTGGTTACACATTGTATTTTGAATGTTATTTTGAAGTCTTAGTTTGGACTGCCTAGATGCCAAAGAGTCAGATTTTGATTTCAAGTGCTATCCTTGAATGTATTTGGAGATAGTAGCTCTTCATACAAGAATGAATACTAGCTATATCTTTATTGTAGGTTGCATTAACAGAATCTTGTAAGTCTGAAAGTACCTCTCCCCTCCCTTACTAGAGGGGACTAAACATTCCAGGCAGAAAGGGAAAGTGGGGGGGGGTGTGAGCCTGTCTTTTTTATTTGGTCAGCATTGACAGAAAGCACTGACATTTGAAATACTTCAGGAGATTTTGAAGAATGGGATCAAAAAAGAGCTTCAATCTCAGCAATGATGGATACTTCTATGAACAGATTATGTCCTAAAGATATTAAAGAAGAAATTACTGATGCAAAAGAGAACATCTTGAAAGATTTACAAATAAAGAGATGAAACAAATTTTGCCTAATGCAGAAATATCAGAACATAAAGAATTTGCAGAAGTACTGGAAAATAAGAAAAAGTATGTACTATAAGACAGCTAAAGAAAACAACTAAAGTGGAAGTACAAATGCCAAGCCAAGAAATTGACCTGGATAAGGACTTTTTACTGGACATACAAAAGTTGGTTAAAGCCTTGAAAAAACCTTCGAGATGGGAAAAAGAAAAATGGAAGGGAGATCAAATCCTATAACAGCATCTGAATGAACTAAAGATTAAGATTGTTAAAAGCAAAAGGAAGGAGTACAAAGTTGGTTTGTTTGATCAAGGTTAAAATAGAATATGTTTGTATAAATCTGGGATCCCTTTATGGACTTTTTGCTGACACCAGAACTGAAAAGTTGATGATTTATGTATTTGCATATGGGCTATGGGAAGAAGAGATACTTGCATGTAATGTGATATATAAGTACTATTAAGCTTGTTTGTACTTGTGATGAAGATTGGAAGCTACTTCTTTATATTTCTTTTTTCTTTTTCTTTCCTCCTTTTTTTTTGTATGCCCTTTATTCTTTTTTTTTTTTTACTTTCCCTTCTTTTTGAGTTTAGTTTGTATTTTCTTTTACTATTGTTATTAAAAATTTAAATAAAAATTATTTTTAAAAAAGGATCATATCTCCAAAGAGGAGCTTTGCAACTCATTTTTATTTCTGGTTTCAGTGGTTCCGGAAACCCGACTATTATTTCTTTGAAAGCTACAAGCATTATCGGAAAAAACATCCCAAGCAGCCTTTTTATATCCTGAATCCATTCATGCAGTGGCAACTCTGGGATATCCTCCAGGAGAATTCACCAGAGGATATTCAGCCAAATCCACCTTCTTCTGGCATGCTTGGTAAGTCTTTCGTTTCTCCTTTCAACTTGTATTACAGAAATACAGTACAAAGCTGATCATGGGTGACTGCTAGTATATAAAACATGGGAGCAGACTCTGGTGCCCATCAAGTTGGGAATTAAAAACAAGGCCATCAGAAATTATGATTATGTGCCATCAAGTTGTTGTTGACTCTTAGTGACCACATAAATAGATTTTTCTCCATGACGATGTGACCCTAACATGCTCTTTCAAGTCTTCCAACGGTGCACTCATTGCCACTGTAACTGAGTCCACCCACCCTGCTGCTGGTCATCCTCTTCTTTCTCCTTACACCTTTCCCAGCATTAGAGACTTCTCCAGAGAGCTAGGTCTTCATATAATGTGTCCAAAGAAAGATAATTTGAGCCTTTGTGCCTTAAATGAGAACTCTGGGTTGATTTGTTCAAAGATCCATTGTTTTGTTTTTATTTTTGGCTCTCCACAATATTCCCAGGATTCTTCTACAAAACTAAAGTTCAAAAGTGTCAATACTCTTCCTATCCTGTTTCTTCAAAGTCCAACTTTTGCTTCCATAGAGTGTCACAGGGAATACCATCACTTGCATGATTCTGATCTTTTCCAAAAATTAAGGAACTCAATTTTGCATACCTCAACCTCTGCAAGAGGTTTAAGATCGACTTCAACTCCCAGAATTCCCCAGCCAGCATGCCGATACACACACACACACACACACACACACGGAAGATAACAGCATTCTGTACTGAACTAACATAACATAACAAATGCTGTTTAATCTTCATGCACATATTTAGCAACAAAATAGAATCAACTTTAAACATCACACCAGTTTGACTCCTGCTGCAGAACAGACGGGAGAACTACCTTCCAAATTAGTTTATATCCCAGCCTGCTTTTTCGTTCCAAAAGGAAAGTGGGGTTTTTTTTGTTGTTATTACAGCCTGTTGTTAAGTGTATTCTGGAAAAATCTCAGATTTATGATCTGGCTGATGTGAAGACCAAGAGAGAATGATTTCACCACTTAGAGTTTCTGAAATGGCCCTTATGAATATTCACTCTCTGACAGATTGGATTAAATAAGATTAGACTAGATTGATATTTTTAAATGTGTTACCAACACTTATAATCTTACACATCTGGTGGACACCAAGTTAGGAAAAAATTGGTATGGAATCCTTTAAGTTTTCTATCATTAGCATTTCTGGGCAAAAGAAGAGTTCTTTCTTTTCTTTGTTTTGCTTTGTGTTACTATTAATATATTTTCTGTTAAATTGTTTCTTTACCACGCCTGAAAAATTATCTCTTTTTCTCTTCTCTAGGCATTGTTCTTATGATGAACTTCTGTGATGAAGTGGATGTTTATGAGTTCCTCCCCTCTAAGAGGCAAACAGACATTTGCCATTATTACCAGAAATTCTTTGATCAAGCTTGCACACTGGGTGCCTACCACCCACTGCTCTTTGAAAAAAATATGGTGAAGCACCTTAATCAAGGCACAGATGAAGATATTTACAATTATGGGAAAGTGACTTTACCAGGCTTAAGGAAGGCACAATGTTAGGAGTGTGAAACCCATATTCTGAGCTTGGAAGCCTGTCTTGAATCACAAGGCACTTTAATTTTTTAAAGTAAGGGTTGAAGGGACCTGTCAAGAAATTAACAGGTTATTAACAATGAGCATTTCTTCCATTCAATTTGCCTTAATTCAGGACTGCAACATGTGCCAGAGACATACATCGCATTCAGCAGGATGCGTTTCCCAGATGAGTGCCGAGAATGTAATTACCCAACATGATTATAGAAATATAATAATAAGTCTGATTCTTAGAAATTCATTTGCTTGTGTCTAATTTTTGTGACTGAATTAAAAAGAAAATGAATGGGCAGTTATTGCTTCAGAGCAGACACTGAAAGCTTCTAGATGAGGCTTCCGCATTTTAGAAACAATCCGGTGATGGAGGAACCAGGGTTTCTGTGCCTTGTTATCAGACTTGTGTCTGTTCTGGACTGTTCAGATGCCAATATCAGGATATGATCCAAGAGGACAACATTGTGAGCAAGAATATATGGATTTAGAGAGCCGTTTGTAAGGCCATGGCTCCCGGCAATGAGCTCAAGGCTTTACCAAGACATTTTGTAATCCAAAGTAAAGAACAAGATGGCTTTTATTTCCATACTTTATCCAAAAGTTAGTCCTCCAGTGCTCTTAAAGGTAGCAGAGTAGTGTAGCAGGCATAGGGTATGCCACTTTCCAACATCTTGCTGCTGCTAGCCATCAGCATTTACTACTGAAGTGATTGTCCCATTCTGTAGGACCAATTCTGGAGAAGTTGAAGAATGCTGCTCCAAATTGGATGTTGCAGATACTATAAATGGTGCCAAATTCTGTTGAATGCCTGATATGCCAAGATACTTCCAATATTACTAAAATAAACCCAGTATTAAAAATTGGGAAGCAATCTATACAAACCTAATTGGATCCATCTTCTCTACATGTAATTAAAGATGGAGCCATGAAAAGTATGCTACAATAATTGCTTTTTTAATGTTTGTTTCCAGAGTATGTATTGCAGCTAAAGACTTTTTCCACAATATGATAGTCTGGATAATTTTCATAATACAGGTGTTTTCATAGAATTAGTGTTGAAAGAGACCAAAACTCAACTAATACTGTAACCTTAGACAGGAATGATGCTATTTTTCACTTATGCATATTCACATACACACTCAGTCGTATAAACCCAATACAGTAGTTCCTCTGAGCACATGCACCAATTTTGGCCAATTCATCCGAAAGAACTAAACAGCTTAGATTATAATGTGTTTTGACAACTTGTAAGTCACTTTCCAGACTGAAATGTTGGCAGGGGTGCCGTTTTTGTCATGCATGGTTTTCTACGGATTATTTCCCCTGTTCTGCATCCTCTTAGTTTCAGTGAGGAAAACACTGGCATGAGAGGCTATCCTGAGTCCTATCTGATGAATGGAAAAGCTGTAGATCTAAAAACTCTCCTCTGACCACTATTTCAGGGCCTGCAACTGAGAGGAACACTGTTGTTGGTATAATTACACCTGCAGCGCTTTTTGCATCCATAATTGATACTTCAAAATGATCACACCTCCTTTTATCAAAAGAGAAGCATTTTCATCCATCCTGGACACCCAATGAATATTTCAACAGGATTATGTTGTATCTGTTCACCATGCCACTGTTTAAAATATGCTATAAAGCGGGGGGGGGGGGGGGGTTGCCTTTCTTAGGCTGTTCTTTGGTATTCTGACTTTTTGCAGTTATCTTCACAATGATAGGTATGAAAGGGCTACTTTTGGTATTATTTATGAAATAATTTGCTACTTTAACTTTAAAACTGTTCTGTTAAAAGAAAAATGTATTCATATAATGTCGGTGCAGCTAATCTTATGTTTTCCAGGAGAAAAGAGTATTCTGACACATTATGATTACAATGATAACATTATAGTCATGCCATAGAACTACACTGGCCAATCTTTTACCTGGTTATTGTGCCATCCTTATTCTAGCTGGATTTTGGTGGCATGGCATTCCTTACATATGCTACCAGAATGTAGCCCATGAAAGGGAGGCAACATCCATTTGAAAAACTGTGTGGTTGGTGAAATAATGAGTCCCTCATAAGATTCCAATTCATCATCAGCTTTAAGTACAGCATGTAATTATACATAACAAAGTTTAAGATTTTGAGGAATACAGATGCAATTGGTAGGAGGTGACATCTGCATTTCAACTTCTAATTAATTTACTTGTGTATATAAAATCATCAGATACTTTGGTCACCTAATGCGAAGAGAGGACTCTTTGGAAAAGACCCTGATGCTGGGAAAGATTGAAGGCAAAAGGAGAAGAGGACGGCAGAGGATGAGATGGCTAGATAGCATCACTGAAGCAATGAGCATGAAATTGAGCAAACTCAGGGAGGCAGTGAAAGATAGGAAGGCCTGGCGCAATATGGTTCATGGGGTCACGAAGAGTCGGATACGACTTAACGACTGAACAACAACAAAATATAAAATCAACTGGATAAGCACCAACCATTGATAAGAATTTTTTTTCTCTTACATTAATCTAGATACGTGTATTTGAATTTCTTTAGGCAGATCATTGTCTGGTTTTCCACGTATGTTAATAATATGAAGGGGAGATAACAGACGTTCCCCAGACACTGAAGAGATATCTGCGGGGGCTGGACAAAATAGCCATCCCCACCTAAAATTTGGATAATTGGAGCAAGCTTTCATTGTACATTCTTTCTACATGAAATAGTGTCATGTGAATCACCCCACCCAGCCACAGCAGCTGAAACAGGAAACATTACTATAATAACTCCTGCTTAACCAGTTTTACATACCTGAACAATGTTAAGTTTTCTAAAATCATATGATGTCATTCAATTATGTACTATTTTTTAATAGACTTGGATGAAAGAAAAACTACTCTTAAGATCCAAATCCCAGCCAATATTAAATATTTTTCTTTTCATTTTTGCTCCAAAATGAAAACGTGGAATAAGAAGTACTTTGTATTCAGGGGTGTTTCTTTCCCACTTTTATATGTAGAGAATTGTTTTATTAAGAAATGTTTGCATTTTTTCCAAGTCTGATTTGTCTGATTTGTCTGATTTGTCTGATTTGTTAACAATGATCTTTAAAATAATTTGAAATAACTCTGAAGGACCCAAAGATGTAAAATCTGTAATAAAAATTTTGTAAAGTCATTGTTTCTATTCCTATTTGTTTCATGCCAATTCATTAGCTGAAGTGGAATTAGAATTGGAAACTGCATTTTCCAATTCTATCAGTATGAAAAAGTAAAAAGACATGATGGGCTCTTAATATTATCTATGTTTGATTATGTAACTTCTTTACCATCTTAGAGGATTGATTTGAAAACATGTCCCATGTGATTTACATAATTTACCATCAGCCTTCCCTAACCTGGCCATGATGGCCTTGATATCTGCGAATTATAGTTCTAGCACATTTGGAGGTCACTAATTTAAGAAAGGCTGAGAGTTTTTTTATTTATCTAGCAATATGTCTTGTTGGAGTCCCATTTTTCTATTTTTATTAGCCATTTTAACACCTTTTCTCTAAATATGAACCTTTTTTTCTGGAATTGTAGGCTCTTAACTATAAAACTTGTATGCTCAAAATACACTAGAAATAAAAGAAGTTGACATGGGATTTTGTCACTACTGACTGTGCAATGAACTTAACGTCCACTAGAACAATTAATTCAAATACATATGGTCTTAGATTACAGGGCATAAATTCCCAGTTACATTCAGGCTTTTATAAAAAGATGGAGAATCAAACTAAGAATAAAGACTGATCATTCTTAATGACTGGATTCATACAACCTGCTAATTCAAACCAACAGTATCAAGTGACGAACATCACATTCTGCTATCAGTTTTTATTAAGCAAGGAAAGATGCTGGGATACTACCCTGGATAAACAATTAGTTTGCCAATCTGGACTCTATCTGGTAAAATAATTATTAGAAATAATTAGAATTATTAGTTTCTGGGTAAGAAACTATTTCTACATCATTCCATGACATGGTTTGGTATGCAGTATGTGGACCCTTTAGATGTATCATATGTTGGAAGATAAATGGTTGAGATGCTTTTCACATAAAGCTGTAGGAATTTTTTGAGTAACCTACAATTTTTATCTAAAGGTATATCCTATGGGGAAAGGCATGAGAAAACTTCAGGTGCACCTAATATATTTTGTTTTTTACTGGTGCTCAGATGGTAAAGTGGAGCCAGATATTTAATACATCTCAAAACCTGACCTAAAGCCTGATTACAATGGAACTAAGAAATCAGTTTCTTCCAAGATGTCTAGATCTTATCAGTTACCATTCCCTGGCCTATAGATCTTTAGGCCATTCCTTTTCATAGGGACTAATCTATAACCTCCTGGACCTAGCTGTGCACTCCATTCCTACTAGATGTAATCAATCTTGAGGGAGTAGGGGTAAGCATACATGTAATTGGTCAAACTCATCTGGTCTTAAAAACTGAAACTCATCCCCCTTCCAAAAATCTGATCTGACAGGCCCCTGGTTACCTTTACAGAATTAATGATCAATTTTGCCATAATGTCCATTAAACATGTCACAGTGAGTTACTAAGCAAAGCAACTAATAAGGGAACTGAAAGTACAGTTTCCACATCTGAGTGGAGATGATGTGCTCCAGTTGGAATACAGTCTGGAACTGAAGTTGGAAAAGTAATGACACAGAGCTCTCATCTTCTCTGCTGCAACACAGCAATCAAATTGCCTTCTGCTGCTCCAGCCAACTGCTGGAGGGTTTCTGAATGCCCTGCTGAATGCCCTAAATTAAATTTATTAGAAACAGAAGAATTACAGAAGAAAATAAAATTTGCTAAACAGAAAAATTATGAACATGCAAAAATTTTGAACATGCAAATAAACCATGAAAACTATTAGCCTATTAGAAAAAAGTACAAACAATATTATCATTTTTCATTCACCTTCACCCCCTCATCTTGTCAGAGAATATTTTATGGAGAAGGTGCAATATTACCAGTCCTAGGCCTTCACATTTATGCAATTTCTGCCAGGAATAGATCTACTGGAACTTTTAACAGTCTTAATTGTCCATGTTAGGCCAATCCACTCCAGCATTGCAGCTGGGAGAGCCCTTATCAATAGAATGTTGCTGAGAAATCAAAATCTCTCCAGTCTGCAATAGCAAGGATTGGAACTAAGCTCAGAGGGGATTGGGAAACCTTAGAGTGATACCATTGATGACAGTAGTTCTGGGAGATTTCACCCTCCCCTCCCTGCAGTCAGGGGAAACTCAGAATTTTATGGTTACCATGACACCATGGGCTTTTCCTGGTTATCACTAGCCTGACCCACACTTTAGGCCACGTACACTCATTCAATCAGGTTGGCCAAACCCTGGCTAGGGCAATGGGAAAAGTCTGGTCTGGACATAGAAGCAACTCAATTCTTTCTTTCCCTCATTTAATTTTATACACAGACTTGTTGCTGAGTGGATTCAGAGACACATTGCCCTGTTACTGAGTGAGCTTAGGTAATCACACAAATCAGTCACTTCCTCCTTGCACTCTGATGCATTTACCGGAAACTTCAGCAGATTTTGTTTGCTTCTTCTTGTGGTTTCCTGCCTTGCTTACATGCTGAATCCACTTTGAACTTAGGGCAGATGGTTCATAAAATCATAAAAATGGCTACATGCTTTTGTAACATGTTACTCTCCGATTTTCCTTCAGTATGTTTCTGTCTTCATTATACATGCCAGGTCAGCTGCCCCATCCAAAATCAAACTATGGATGAGGGCAGTCTTATTGAACACTGATCTGGCATTCAATAACAGCAACCAGAGCCAGGGCCAACCAGAATCCTGGGGCCTGGCATCAAAAGTAAATACTAAGGGCCAGAAAGTAGAAGTGATCTCAGCCATAGGCCCTTTCATCCTTGTGAGTGGCCTTCCTGCAGATTCATGGCAGATATTCCTCTGCCTGTCATGACCATGATGGTATTGCCTGCCTACTTCTCTCCCCCTAATTCCACCCCACCCCCACCTTCTAGGCCATGGAACCCATCCAACCACCACACACACACACACACACACACACACACACCCAACAAACCACAGTAATTTCCCTCAACAGCACTCAGCAGCCTGAAGGGTGGTCTGCTGACACAGTTAAACCAATAATCCACATGCAACCCCACAATATTATTTAAATAATGATCAATATCTTAAATTTTGAAAAATCAAAACAGTTCCAACAATACAATTAGGATATTTTGCCATTTATTATAAATCTAATTGAGATGGTTTTCCATTCATTTTAGGAAAATTATCAAACAATTATTGGACCTTGTACATAGTGCTAGTAATTTGTATCTATAAGCTTTAATCACCGGACAGATCTCAATTTGAGTTTCCTGGCTCAGGTATTTCCCTCAAATTTCACTCTTTTTTTCTTTTGGTTTCTCAAGGAATATTAATATTACTATATGCACATATGACTTCAGTTTTCAATTTTCTATAAATTATTCTCATACTCAACAACACATTTTACTTTGAGTTCATGAACCCAGTTATAGCAAACATCACTCCAATTTTTATTACTTTTGCTGTTCTATATACATCCGTATCCCATACACACATATGCACCAGTCTACAATTCTTCTTTCCCTGAAATATGTATTAGTATGCAGAGGTTCCCTTTTTGCAGTTTTATCAATTTTAAATTTGCTTTAGATTTAATTCCAAGGAAGAAGCTGTGGGAAAAACTAAGAGGATCCTCAGTAAATAAAACACTGCTTCTACTCATTTAGTCCCTCCATTCTGACCCTACTTGGAGAGTTGGATGTTCTCACTAAGGACATCTGTCTGGAGCTGGCAGTCCCCAGAGAGATGTGAGGCAGAAGTATGATCTAGCCCTTCTTCTATTTAAGTTGTACATCAACTTATATTTAAGTTGTACATCAATTCAATAATCGACTCATCTCTCCCATGTATTACTGTAGGAGGCCAATTTTTCCAGGCTTTCTACATGCAGACAACATGGTGATCCAGTCTATTTCCCAGGTGGGAATGAAAAGGGGATTGAGAACTTTGGCCTCTCTTTGTTTAGAAGAAAAACTAGTAATGATCATAAAATGAAAGTCCTCATTTTGGCATGAATTTATTATCAAGTGCCATTAAGTCAGTGTCAACTCTTAGCAACTACATTTCAGCTTTTGCATATAACTTGCATAGGATCTGCAAGTCCTAGTAATAAAAGTCAAGGAGCACAGTGAAAAAATGGGACTAATATTAAATATAAAGAAGACCAAACTAACAACAACAGGTAGAACAATCAGTCTTAGAACAGATAATGAAGATATTGAAGTGGTGGATAGCTTCTGCCTTTTAGGATCAGCCATCAACAGTAAAGGAACAAGCAGTCAAGAAATACACTGCAGACTAGCACTTGGTAGAGCAGCCATGAAGGCCTTGGAAAAGATATTCAAATCCCATGATGTCTCTATACCTACAAAGATCAGAATCATGCAAGCCATTCCCCATGACACACTATGGAAGTAAAAGTTGGACTTTGAAGAAGCAAGATAGGAAGAGTATTGATGCTTTTGAACTTTGGTGTTGGAAACAACTCCTGAGAATACTGTGGACAGCCAAGAAAACAAATAAATGGACCATTGAAGAAATCAACCCAGAGTTTTCACTCAAGGCACAAATGACCAGGCTCAAATTATCCTATTTCAGACACATTATGCAAAGACCCAGCTCTCTGGAGAAGGCTCTAATGCTAGGAAATGCTTCTTACCCAGAGTTGTGTTTACTATTGCTACTGCGGCTGCATCACATGCTGCTAGGTGGATGCTAAGCACTGTCATCTCAGTAAGTCTTTTTCCAAATCTCCTTAAATTTGCCTGATTAAGCAGAGGAAAAAAAAATCCACACTCAGGCACAAATGCCCAGACATACACACACACACGAGATATTACTAAAGGCTTCACTATGTTCTTTATTTCCCTTATTTTTTCTTATATTGTTTTCATATGATATCCTCACTATGAATGAAATACGATTATCTCCAGATACAACTGGAGCCAAAAAAAGAGATTTTTAAAAATGATAATTGTTCACGGATGGAGTGTAAAAAATGGACAAAGCACCTCTGTCTACGTAGCATGTAGTAATGGCCACCAAATCAAATGTTTTGGAAAAAGAATACTTGCTCACATACAGCTATTAGTAACTACTAGTCAAGATCAGAAGCATGCTTTAAATATCAGTTCACAAAAAGCAAACTGTAGGAGTCACACTGTCTTCATGTCCCGTTTATGGGTTTCTTTTAGATCTAGTTGGTAATCATAAGAAACAGATGCTGTAAAGGTAGATCTTTTGTTCTCCCAGCAGATTTTTTATTAATCTTAATATTATAACTGCAACTGAAATTAATGGAGATTATCACATGACTATATTTTGTCTTCTTTAATGTCAGAAAACCATGACAAAAACAGGGTAAAGCACAGGATTTGAACTAACTCTGCAGACAAGACAGATCACTCCCAATTTTAAATAATTTCCACCCAGAGGACATGTATCTTAAAAAGTTGCATTGAATGACATCACATTACTGTATTCTCAAGTTTAAACTCTACACAAGTGAGAAACATCAAAATGATTTGCCACAATAACACCCTCTTGTTATTGTGGCAAATCATTAAATCATCCACATAACAAAGTATATACACATCCCTCCCATTTCTGTGTCTTGTGTCCAGCAGGGATCAGCTTTTCCTTGAATGAAACCCTGGTCAAGAAGTATTTGGTTTAACTTCTTGTTCCACGCTCTGGCTGCCTGCTTCAGGCCATAAATCCCCTTCTGAAGCTTGCAAACGAGATGCTTGGTATTGAGATTACTAACGCCTGGAGGCTGTGTCATGTAAAGTTCTTCTATCTCCCCATGTAAAAATGCAGTTTTAACATCTAAGTGTTCAACGTCCATGTTCCTGGATGCTGCTAGAAAGCATTCTAATTGTGGTGGGTTTCACAACAGGAGCAAAACATTCATCATAGTCCTGTCCATATTTCTGTGAGTAGCCTTTTGCTACCAATCTGGTCTTGTACCTTTGTACTTCACCATTCTCATCTTGTTTTGCCTTGAACACCCATTTACGACCTATGGCCTTCTTGCCTTTTGGTAGTTTAGTTAAAGTCCATGTTTTGTTTTTGTACAGAGGACCTAGCTCCTCCTGTGCTGCCCTTTCCACTTATTTGCCTCATCTGCTGGCATTTGTAACACCTCATTCCACGATGCGGGTTTGCTTGGTAGCAACAACTTTGCGAGGTAGGTAAGTCTGTCAGCTGGAACTCCTTTGTTAGGTTGTGATGAGCATCTCAGAGCAGGTTCAGGGGCAACTACTGGTGGTTCACCCTCTTCTGCATCCTCGGCCTCATCATCTGTCTCTGGTGGAGTCTCTTCCTGGACTTCCATCTCCCTTTGGGTTGGTGTGGTTGTGTCTTCTGGTGTCAGGCTGAACATCTCAGGCTGGTAACTGCTGCTGCTGGTTCTCCACAGTCATTATCCACCTGAGTGCAGCAGCCTCTCTCCCACACATCAAAGTATACCACTCTGCATATGCTTACTCTTCCCATCTTTGGGTTCAGGATTCTGTATCCCTTGCTTCCTGGAGCATAGCCAATCATGACCCCTTCTTCAGCTCTAGGGTCTAGTTTGGATCTCCTTTCTTCTGGTACGTGGGCATAGGCCTTAGATCCAAACACTCTTAAATGTTTGACACTTGGTTTTCACCCATGCCAAAGCTCAAAAGACGTTACCTTGTTGGCTCTGGTTGGCAATCTATTTTGCAAGTATGTAGCTGTGATAACAGCATCTGCCCAGTATTTGTCAGGCAGATCTGCCTCTAACAGCATACACCTTAGCATGTCCATCAATGATCTGTTCTTTCATTCTGCAATTCCATTACTCTCTGGTGTGTAAGGAGTGACTAATCTGTGCTCCATGCCTAGTTGTGTTAGGTATGTCTGCATGGTGTTAGAAATGAACTCACCGCCTTTGTCGCTTTGAAGGGCTTGAGGGGTCTGGTTGAATTTATTCCTCACCATAGCAACGTATGTCTTCAGCATATCCCCAGTTTGGGACTTTTCCTTCATCAGGTAGGTTACACAATACCTGGAAAAATCATCTATAAAATATATTATGTATTTGTTTCCACCTGCTGACGTTTTAAGAGGTCCACATAAATCAGTGTGGATAAGTTCAAGTGGTTTAGTTACACGCCTTTCCCTTTGTTTGGGTATGGCAGGACTTGTTGCCTTTCCTCTGATGCATACTACACACTTTGACTGGTATTTTTCACAATTGTTTAATTCAAGGTCTCTTACCATATTTTCCTTCTTCATTCTAAAAATTGCATCAGAGTCCCTGTGTGCAAACCGCCTGTGCCATATGGTGTTGCTGATGTCCTCCTTTCTCTGCTGCTGTTGGCAGGTGAGGCTGACATCTGGTGGTGGCTGTTCACAGTTCACCTGCTACACTCCATTTTTCTCAAAGCCTGTAACATAAATCTGCCTATCACTGGTTACTTTACATATTCTATTGGCTTTAAACATTACATTGAAACCTTTTCTGTTTAATGATCACACACTCAGCAAACTGGTTGTCAATCGTGGTACATAATATGCATCTGTCACTATGAGGTCTTTGTATTTTTCTCCATTAAAACATCTCAAGGGTATTTGCCTTTTCCTCTTATTGAGATGGAATTCCCATCAGCAAGAGCATTGTTCCCTTGTGGCTCTTCATTCAGTTCATTAAAGTTAACTCTGTTCCCACAAAGATGTTGGCTTACACCTGAATCTAAGATCCACTGACTTTTGGCTTCATTAGAATTAGCTCCAAGAGCATTTTCTGCTCTGAAAACTGTATGCAGAGCTAATTTTTCCTTGGAATGCCTTCCTTTGCCAAAAATCCTTTTTGTCTCTGCTTTTACAAAATCTAGCTATGTGCCCTGGCTTGTTGCAGGAATGACAAACAATGGGTTTATTGTGCTGATGAGCAATCAATGGCTTCTGCTCACATTTACCTTTTTCTGCCAGGTAACCCATGTCTTTTGTTGACTTTTTATGGAAATACAAATAATTTTTCTGTCTCCTTGCTTCACTTCTAATTGCTCCAAACAATTGAGATAAATTCATCCCTTGTAAATTCTGCGCTGCTACAAAAGGGTAATATTTGTCAAGTAATGAGCTTAATAGAAAAGCCATTTTTAGTCTTTCATTCATGAGATTTTGAATTGTGCTCAGCCTTTCAAAGATAGACTGCATTCTCAATAAATGCTTGTTAATATCCCCATGTTCTAAAAAACTAGATGCAATCAGTTCCCTCAGTAATGAAATAATCTTCTGATCATCATTTTCTAAATATAATATCCCCAGGTTCTCAATCATTTCTTTGGCACTGGGAAGATCTTTTATTTCTGCCAGTCTGTGATCAGGTAGTGAACTAGAAATTAAAACCATGGCCCTTTTGTTTCTCTGTTCCCATAATCTCTTGGCTTCCTCAGAATCCCCTGGTTGTGGTGGAGGGGAATCTAAACAATCTAGGCTGACCCGAAAGTCCAACTGTAGCTTTAGTCTGTATAGCCAAGCTGAAAAATTATCTTCATTCAACTTTGGGATGGGGGGAAGCCCCTCCTCCCTCTCCATTGTTAAAAGATAAATTTTTTAAAATGTGCAAGCAGTTTCTTGGCTGCAAGACCAAAGAAACCTCCTGGACAGATACACTAGGCCCGTAACTCAATGTTGTGGTTGTGAAATGTTAATACAAAAACCACGAGGAGGAGAGAGGATTCATTCCTCCCTTGTGGAGAGCCATGAGAAGAGAAAGAAAATGAGGGAAACAGGAAAAAGGCGGGATCCAAGCCCCTCCCACACAAAGCAGCAAAGCTAGGCCGCAGCGGAGCCGTCCCTCCCTTTGTGCTCGTGTGAGATAGGCTTGGTTGAAACCCCATATTTTCCAACAACAAGGACCCTGTCTACTTCCTCAGGCCCAAGAGGTTCAAACCATTCCCAGATTACAGGGCAAGACTCTGCCCCAGGCATCTCCCCAGGACCTGCAACAAGGCCAGCATCCAACTGCGAACTAATGTAACGAACTGCCACCTGTTGATCTCAAATCCAGTAACTTTCCTTGCAACCAATATTGATTCAAAAGAAAGTTCATTTATTAAGAATAAGTGTACAGATCCAAAGCATTGCTGAGACTGAGCAAAAGCGCGCCAAAAACAGCTTTTCTTACTTTTCCCCCCCTTACATCGACCTTCTTACTTTCCCCCCCTTACATCGCCCTTAGTTCTTGGTCTTCTGATTCCCTTGCTGGCATGGCCTTGAGCATGCCAGAGCCTGTGATAAGGAGCCATCTGCTTCAAACAGTTTCTCCTTCCTACTCCCCCTCCCCTTTTACAATGGCAGAACCGCAGCATGTAAAAAAGCCATTTTTTAAACTAGCCATATAATAATCTATTATAAAATCTTGTGAGGATTCTGACATCCTCCCCCTCCACAAAAGAGGATGTCAGTCAGATGATTCCTCTTCTTCACTCTAAAAAGAAAAAGCAAAGAGAAACATAATACAATAACCATTCTAATTGTTAAGGCTTTGTAGGATAAGTATCATAAAATTTTTTAACTAAATGTGGAGCCTTTACATGTTTCTTGTCAACCCATTCAGCCATTGATTTGGGAAAATGTTTCCACTGAATTAAAAATTGAACCCCCCCCCCCCGTGCTTTCTACTGTCCAGTATTTCTTTAACTTCAAAATGTTGTTCTCCTTCAACCATCAATGGTTTAGGAGGTACTGGGGAGGGATGCCACCGAGATGACTCCTTATAGGGTTTAAGCAGGTCACAGTGGAATACTGGATGGATTCTTTTAAAGGTAGCAGGCATCTGTAATCGTAGTGAAACTGGATTAATTACTTTATGTATAACAAAAGGCCCTACAAATCTTGGAGCGAGCTTTCTGGAAGGTTGTAATGATTTAAGATGCTTGGTAGATAAAAGAACCTTATCTCCTACTTTCCAGTCTTTTTCTGGGGTTCTCTTAGCATCTGCAAATTTCTTGTATGTAGCTCTGGCCTCCTCCAACGAGGCAGCAATCTGAGGCCACACTTGTGTCTTTTGTTGGACCCATTCATCAACTGAAGCGACTTGAGTGGTTTGCTTAGGCAGTTCTGGGATGGGTACAAAGTCTTGTCCTGTAGCTATTTTAAAAGGGGTGAGACCAGTGCTTTGGTGCACTGCATTATTATAAGCTACTTCAGCAAATGGTAACAGTTCATCCCAATTGTCTTGTTGGTAGTTAATGAAACATCTCAAATATTGTTCCAACACTGAGTTCAGATGTTCACATGATCCCGCCGTCTGGGGGTGGTACCCCGAACTCAAGCCTTGCGATGCCCCCAGTAGTTTTAGGAACGCCCTCCAGAACTTGGCAGTAAACTGGACCCCGCGATCCGAAATTATTCGTTCTGGGACCCCATGAGCTCGGTAGACGTGTTGTATAAATAACTTAGCCAGTTTGGGTGCTGATGGAATGGCTTGGCATGCCACAAAATGTGCTTGTTTGGAAAAAAGGTCTGTAACTACCCAAATAACTGTCTTTTTGTTGCTTTCAGGCAGGTCTACAATAAAGTCCATGCATATTTCCTTCCAAGGAGCTCCAGGGTTTGCTACTGTCTGTAGAAGCCCCATTGGTTTGCCCCCTCTCTTTTTGGCCATTGCACACATGGGGCATGTAGCTACATATTCCCCTACATCTTTTCTCATTGTTGGCCACCAAAATTGATGTCTGAGTAGATGTAATGTTTTCACAAAACCAAAGTGCCCAGCTGTTTTGCTGTCGTGACTTCTTTGCAAAACCCACTTTCTAGCGTCTGCAGGGACATATAGCTTGTCTTGCCACCACCATGCCCCTTGTTTGTTCACTAGCAATTGGCTGTTGCTTTTAAACCACTCATCCTGAGCAATCTGGGCATTCAATTTTTTCAATAACTCTCCTTCTGGTTGTTCTTCACCCCTTTTTTTCTGAGCTCTAGTGACCACTCTTAGGGCTGCTTGGGTACATGGAATTACTGGAGCGACTACTTCCTCCCGCTTGCTATTGTGTTGAGGCAATCGAGACAGAGCATCTGCCAGAAAAATTTTCCCCCCAGGAATATACGTCAGGGAGAAGTTAAATCGATGAAAATATTGTGCCCATCTCATTTGCTTTGGTGACAGCTTCCTCGGTGCAGTCAAAGCTTCTAGATTCTTGTGATCAGTCCAAATTTCAAAGGGATGGGGTGACCCCTCTAACAAGTGCCTCCAGCAGACTAACGCCCAGCGTACTGCGAACGCTTCCTTTTCCCACACCAACCAGCGTCTCTCAATCTCTGAAAATTTCCGGGATATGTACGCACATGGAAACAGTTCCCCCCCCCCGCCCCCTTCTGTAACAACACAGCTCCCACTGCTACATCCAAAGCGTCTGCCTGTATGACAAATGGCTGTTCTGGATCAGGGTGTTTTAAGATCGGTTCAGCCGTAAACAGACACTTTAAGCTTTGAAATGCTTCCTGGCACTCCTTAGTCCAGGCCAAGGGGGCTCCAGGTTTTGATGCCTTCGCCTTGTCCCTGCCCTTGGTTTTCAACAAATCGGTGAGTGGGAGTGCTACTTGGGCAAAGTTGGGTATGAATTGCCGATAGAAGTTAGCAAAGCCCAGGAAACTTTGAAGCTGACGCCTGGTTTTGGGAGCCTCCCAACCTGTAACGTCCCTCACCTTTACCGGGTCCATTTCAATTCCCTGATGCGAAATTCTATATCCTAAATAGTCAATTTGCTGTTTATGAAATTCACATTTGGAGAGTTTGGCATACAATTGAGCTTCCAGTAGCTTTTTTAGCACCTTCCTGACCAATTGCACATGTTGCTCCATGGTCTCAGTGTAAATCAGGATATCGTCCAGATAAACCAACACTCCCTGGTATAAATGCTCTTGTAACACCTCATTTATAAGTTGCATAAACACCCCTGCCGCTCCTTTTAATCCGAATGGCATTATTTCATAATAGAAACACCCCAGGGGCGTGTTAAAAGCAGATTTCCATTGATCTCCTTCCCGGATTCACACCCTGAAGTACGCCTCCCTTAAATCCAGCTTTGTGAAAATTTTCCCTTTGGATAAATGGGCCAACAGGTCTTTCATCAAGGGGAGTGGGTACCGGTTGTCAGCAGAAATGGCACTTAGCCCTCTATAATCCGTGCACAAACGTAGGGAGCCATCCTTCTTTTCCCTAAATAGAACCAGTGCAGCAATTTGAGAATGCGTAGGTACAATAAAGCCCCTCTTTAGATTCTTATCAATGAATTCCCACAATGCTTCCCACTCTTTGGGTGTCATTGGATACATTTCTTCCTTGGAAATTTAGCCCCAGGCTCAATCTCTATGGTACAGTCACTGGCACGATGGGGGGGTAGCTGATCTGACTCCCTTTCGCTGAACACCTCCTGCAGGTCGTGGTATTGCTTGGGAATCTGGGTTGCAGCCTCCACTGCCTTTTCCCTACTCACAGCGCCCATCTCTCCATTTGACAACGTTTCGGTAATCCCTTCAACTTCCACTCCCCCTTCCTTCGGGAAACATAAGATCTTCTCCTCCCAGTTCACTTCTGGGTTCTTCCTTTTTAACCAGTTCATGCCCAAAAGCACCGGGTTGCATGCCATGGGAGTCACTAGGAATTTAATAGTCTCTCTATGGTCCCCCATAGTTAGTTCAAGCTCTTCTGCACGATATTCCACCGGCCCTCCCCCCACTGGGGATCCGTCCAGCTGGGTAAAAATCACAGGGGTTTTGAGTCTCTTTAAGCGCAGTCCCAAACCCCGGGCAAGGGCGGGGTTAATCAGATTTTGGGAGCAGCCAGAGTCTATCAGCGTCCGTATCTCTGCCCTCTGATTAGTCCTCACCACCCTTAGTTCCACCCAAATTTTAATGGGACTCACCCCCATCTCTTTGCTCTCCGAGTCCTCCTGTGAGCTGCTTTCTTTCTCTGGAAGAGCAGCCGCCTGTCGGAGAGAGAGCGGAACTAACAACTTCCGGGTTTTGCCACTGCCGCGTGTTGCCTCTCTAGCTCCCGTCTTGCTGCCTGCTGCCGCTGACTCCTTCTTGCCGGGCTTCGAAGACTTCGGCCACTTCCACTCCGTCTTCTTGCCTCCTTGCTCCGTCTTCGCTTTAGGGCACGCAGCGGCAAAATGCCCGGCTCCCCGTGGTTGAAACAGATGCGCCAGCTCCTGCTACTTTTCGGAGCGCTGGTCTTCGCCTTGGGCACCGCCTTCTTTGCGCCGGGTAAGGGCGGAAGTCGGGTTCTTGCTTCAATGGTGCGCCATTGCTCCTCCACTTCGCCAGCCATAGCGACCCATCCATTAAAGGTTTTGGGGAAACCCCGGCACACCACGCGCTGCAGCAATTCAGGTTGCAAGCATCTCTGGAAGAACTCGATCAGGAGCTCCTCAGGCACGTGAGGCAGCCTTTGAGCCAATCCCCTAAATTCGTAGGCGTACTCTGATACCGACTTGGACCCCTGCTTCAGCCTTTCCAGGTCGCGTCGTGCTTTAAGCGCCACGCACGGGTCTTCAAAGCGCGCGCAGAGAGCCGCCATGAAATCCTCCAATTTTCTTAAAGCCCGGTCCTTAGCCCTATGTAGGCCAACCACCCATTCCGCAGCTGTACCTTCAAAAAAACTGGATACATAGGAAACCTTCTCCTCCTCGCTGCGGAACAGACCCCCATAGCCCTCCCAATTTCCCCATGTGATCTTTTAATGAAGGACCCCGTCCCTTTGTCGCCGTTGCTTTCACCCCCGTCCGGTCTGGGCGTGATGATTGTACCGGCTCCCCTGGGTTATCACCTTCACTTCCAATGGAGGAGGGACTGGTCTTTCTTCTTCTTACTCAATTACATCGTCAGCCATCCTGCTGCTCGGTTCGTCCCGGTCAACATGAGGCTTGGGACTCCCCTCAGGGCAATCTCCCTGGTAGAAGTCTGCACTGGGAGTCTCAGCAAAATGTAACAAACTGCCACCTGTTGATCTCAAATCCAGTAACTTTCCTTGCAACCAATATTGATTCAAAAGAAAGTTCATTTATTAAGAATAAGTGTACAGATCCAAAGCATTGCTGAGACTGAGCAAAAGCGCGCCAAAAACTGCTTTTCTTACTTTCCCCCCCCCTTACATCGACCTGCTTACTTTTCCCCCCCTTACATCGCCCTTAGTTCTTGGTCTTCTGATTCCCTCTCTGGCATAGCCTTGAACATTCCAGAGCCTGTGATAAGGAGCCATCTGCTTCAAACGGTTTCTCCTTCCTACTCCCCCTCCCCTTTTACAATGGCAGAACCGCAGCATGTAAAAAAGCCATTTTTTAAACTAGCCATATAATAATCTATTATAAAATCTTGCGAGGATTCTGACAACTAAATCATGAAATTTTATATGATAAATGCTGAGCAAATTCTTCCACACAACCCTGCAGGGGTCTCTGAGCCCCTTCTACCAAGAGGGCACAGGTCACCCAAAACAGGACTATGAGATGGCTATCTGCAGATGCAATCAGGGCAGAGCAGTATTGTCACTTCACTGCCCTTACCACCACAAGGTGGGCCTTAGTAGCAGCTCTCACCCATGTTCGACTTGGGACTTGGCTTATAGATGGGTTCTTCCTGCTACATATACTGATTCTGGAGGATAAAATCTCACAATGACTTCATTCAATCAGACATTTGACCAATGAGATTTTTCCCCTTTACTTGAATATTTCCACTCTAAAAGGAACACAAAACACTCTTTTTTGATGTTTTGTTGTCAATATCCAGACAGTGATGTTTAAATGAACATATACATTTTCATAAATATTTGTATACACAACACTGGGAGTGCTAATTTCTGTGATATTGCTTAATATAGGGAAACACACATTTCTTCATTGTCAAACTACAAGCCTTAGTTTATCTGTACAAGTACCACACACTCTATCCTAGAAAAAGATTTAGGTTAGCAATTCAGTGTTCAAATATTGCTTGTTATCCTTGAACAATATTTTTTAATTGGTTCCAGAGCTCACAAGACTTGAAAATGGATAGATAGATTAAAGGAAATAACATTCCATAAACAGCCTTATGTAAGTTAGTCTAGTTTTTGTTCTTTAGGGTAAGGTGATTGCAGCCTGGCCAAAGCCCCTAGAATTCAAACCACGGTAAAATGCAATATTCTCTTCCTGCCATGTTTGGGTCACTGAAAGATGCTGCTTTACTCTGTGATAAACCACAAGACTTAGTATTATTTCCTTAATGTTGAAAAACAGATTAGTCACTGTTCCTCTATACTGAACAGCTATCTTTTTTCATAAAAGGACAGTGGCATTTCCAGCACCGTTATTCCTCCCCTCAGAAGGAACCTTTCAGAATTGTAGAGATTTTGGAAAGAAAAAAAAAGAATATTTAAACTAAAAGCTAGTGGTGAGATCAACAACCAAAAGTTTCAAGTGGATTTTCTTTTCAATCAGCATTTTAAAATCATTCACCAGGCTGTCTTCACTGAGCTAATTTTGGGGGAAACTTCAAAGATTCTCAAGATCAACTTTTTTGAATTTCTGCAAGCCTACTTTGATTCTGAGTAGTAGATATGGCCATTACTAAGATCAATATCAGTATATGAAACTGTTTTAACACAGGAAAAGGACAGATCTAGGGTGATTAACCCAAAAGAAGAAAGAGAGGTGCACAAAAAAGCAGGCTGAGCAAAAGGACTCATCACCCTGAAGAAGGAAAAAGAAAACCAAGATGGAAGCGAACAGAAGAATATCTATGAAATCCTTAAAATTCTGAAGGGTAAGTTCTGTTGGGTAAAGATGCCTAGATACTTCCATATAAGTCTTTTATTATGTAATTGCCCTGCTTAATTTACAAAATCTTATAGTGTAATCTGACAGTATTGTTCACTGTAATCCTTCAGTGCTTTCCTCATATTTTCCATTTAAAAAGATGAATGGAAAACCTGCAATGATAGAAACCATCTATCTAGAAGCACTGTGCTACAGCTGATCACTAATTAGATTGAAAACTTCAGTTACTTGATTCTGCCTACGTCTTTAGCAACTATAAGCAAAGATTACATTTACATAGCCGTGTACTGTAGTCTGCCAAAAACACTATTTGAGGACTAGTCAGCAGACTAAAATCTAGTACTATACAAGCTCTGATTTTGTTTCTAATCTGGCAGCTGTTAAAAAAAATGCAAACTCTGGAGAGAGATGCTTTGCAAGTCAGAGTTCATGTTTGTAAAATTTCTCCACTCTTGAGGCATTCTCATGGCACTGTCTAGTATTTGTTCACATGGCACAATCTCATATATATCCATTCTGTTGACTTAAAATAATTTCCAAGATGCTAAAAATAATACAGTTGATAACATTCAAATTTGTTCACCTAATTTGGTGAAGGTCTAAAGCAGCTCCCTTTCCCATTCTGGCAATTAGTTCCCATCTGCTCTATGGGAATAATTGTACTAGCTTTTCATTATAAAGTTGTTGCAAGGATTATTAATAAGGCTGTACTTCACATACTCCAAAGTTGTACATAAGTATTAAACATAATGCTTAGTATGAATTGTTATATATTTATTTATAAATAAATATATAAATAGATGTGAATATTACAAAAATAATCATTATTGTAACATTTCTTTTACAGCATGTACTGTACAGTAATGGTCCAGAAAAAATGAACTGCAGCAACGATACTAGTGCAAACCGTGCCATTGCTCTTGCTCAAGCATTCATTTATGTACCAGTTTTCTTTATTGGAGTTATCCTAAATGTTTTTGCCTTGAGGGTATTCTGCTGCAAACTGACCAAATGGACTGAAACCAGAGTATATATGACCAATTTAGCCATAACAGACTGTCTATTTCTCATCACTTTGCCTTTCAAGCTAGTTTATAGGGCTGACCATATGAACGAATTGTGCATAGTTTTGGAGGCTGCATATTTTATTAACCGATACATGAGCATCTTCCTTATTACCATCATAGCACTTGATAGATACATCGCTATAAGGTACCCTCTCCAAGCAAAGAATATCAGGTCTCCTTTGAAGTCAGCTCTTGTCTGTGGACTCTTCTGGATCTTAATGATAAGTATTGTATGTATATCCAAATATATGAATAATGAAGAGCCTCCAGGAGTTTGCTTTAGAACAAATTCAAGAGAAATATCAGTGTATATTTTTGCCACGGCAATTTGGGGGTTTCTTATACCTTTAATTATCTTGAGTTTCTGTTCTATTCAAATAATTAAAAAACTCGCAAGAAAGAAGAATGTTGATCTACATGAAGAGAAGCTCACTCAGAAAGCAATCAACATTATTCTTGCAAATATGACCACATTCATCATCTGCTTCTTACCACTTCATGTTGTATATTTCATTTCATTCATAGATTCCAAATATGCTAGCTGTGCTAAACTTAAACAAAATGACCTCTTTTTAAATGTTGCTGCTATTCTTGCTAACACCAACTGCTGCTTGGATGCATTTTGTTATTACTTTGTAAGCAAGGAATTTCAGGACGCTTCTGTAGTACTAAGGACCCAGAATCAAGAGCCTGAAAATCAAGGCACTGAAATTATTTATTAAAGCCATGCCTGCATGAATAATTCTGATACCTTCAGACCTATCTGGAATCATTTTCCTCCAATACATTTTGATTGAAATTCTCCTTCACTGGTGCCTCAGTAGTTCTTCTTGGTCCTGATAAAGTACAGTTTGGTCTTCTCCATTAATGTATTCATAAAAGGCAGCATGTCCCCGTGTATACAGCAGTATATATTATAAATTTCAAGAAATCTATTTGAAATGCCGATTCCTTCAGATAAATCAACCCTGGGAATCAAAGGGGTATGCTATTAAGTATGCAATAAAGATGGTTGTATCTACTGTAGATCACCGTAATATTCTTTCACTCTTTTTTTCTCTCTCTTTGTCTCTCTCTCTTTCTTAATAACCCATTGTGATTCTGGTGATGGAGCTTTACACTGATATCTGAAATGTGATAATATATTAGTCTCTAAGTTGTCACCTGATTGCTTGTTTATTGTTGCTCACTGTGTGGTTTTCAAATACAGGATGTTCCAGTGTCATTTTTGATCACTCCAAAAAACAGCAGCTGCTGATTTAATGCTTTGTTCTCTTTAGCCTGGTATTATTTTAATATGGTATTAATGATATTATCTCTTTCTTTCGTTTACATCCCAAGAAAGTCCCATTATCAAAAAGGGCAAGATATCTATGCTTAATCAACACATTATTATAGCTAACATACATTTGAGTTTTGCTCATTATTTTAATTTAAATATTATGTATCATAAATATAATAAAGTATAAAGAACAATAATCTTCCGTTTTGCTTTTAGAAATTGTTTAAATGAAAAAAAGTAGATTTACTGAGATGTAAGGTAATAGTGTCTGCATTGAAGTATTTGATAAAACTGTGCTTAAACTGCTTGGAACAAAATACTTTCCCCTGGACCTTCTGGGCACTGCTTTCTGAATGGTAGCAAAACTGGAGCTTAATGAAAAGGGAAAGATATTGTTTGTGTTTATCATGTTTCAGATATTTGGGGCATGGGAAGAGATGTCAATTCTTGCTTGCCTGCTTTAACTTAGTCTCTGAAGGTTCCTTATCAGAACAGTAAAAACATTGTGAGATTAAACATTAACCTGCTTCCCTAGGTCAAGGTTATAGCTACAGGAAGGAACAGGGGTAGTTTTAATTTTTACCTTGGCACAGACTTGCTGTTCAGAGTGGTTTACCTATATTTATATCTACTCAGTTTTGGAGGAGGGAAGGATAGCAGGGACAAACAGTAATCAGTGACAATTACCTTTAGGCCAATGTTTCTCAACCTTGGCAGCTTTCAGACAGCTGGACTTCAACTCCCAGAATTCCCCAGCCAACCTTGTTCAATTCTGGGAGTTGAAGTCCACCCGTCTGAAAGCTGCCAAGGTTGAGAAATCCTGCTTTAGGCAGTGTCCATTGACAAAGGAACTATACTTTCTCATTCTAAAGAGTGATTACTCATGGAGGCAGGGTTCATACATCACGCTTAATCACAATGTAGTTTGGTTTTGGTTCCTCAGACGTATCCAGAGGGATAGTCGGGGGAAGGGGGTAGTGGTGGGGAGACCAAAGCAGCACTGCACTGTTGTAATGCAAGCTCCAGCCTTTTTGTGCACAGTACAAAAGCTTGTTGTTGTGCCATTGCAGTGCTGCTTTCATCATTTTGACAAAAGCATTGGATTCTACGGATACCTCTGATATCAGCTATTGTGATTTATAATGCTGCGTGCACGATAGTTTAGTTTTATGTGCCACTGTGGGGTTGCCAACAATCCATAGCTTAGCATGATATATTAACTCAGGACAAATAAAAGGAACCCTGCTCAGGAGATAAAAATAAATGTAGAATTTATCAGTTGAACAGTTCTTCTTTATTTAGAAAAAAATCAGGTTAATTTGAAAGTTGCCTCCAGTTTTATTACTCTGAGTAAAACAGAACATAATAGGAAGCACAGAAAGACAGTTGCTTCTGTTTCATGGAGAAGTTTTTCTACCAAGAACTACATCTGATAATTTTAGTTAAATAGGTGAAGAGAAAATGAAAGTACATTTTTAAATTCTCAATCAGATGAAAACATATTTCCTGTTTGTTCATATTATTCTTTAAATCCTATGTATGTGGGATTTCTGTGTATTTGGCTTCCTTCTCATGGCATGTCCAAAAACTGTTCTAGACAATAAGGGTAGCATTTAAAATGTCATTTTTTCTTCATGATGGCAGTGTTGTGCATCACGGTTCATCAGCTATCATTTGGATTTTTTTAAGCTTCTACTTTAATTCAAATACTTGCCAATGGCAAATGCTTCTCTTTCATTTATATACAACCTAGGATCAGACAAACCTCACAATATTAGCAAAAGAGAGAAGTTTAAACACACAAATCTGAGCAATTACTTTGATGCTTATCAATTAAAATTATTCATATATATTATTAGCAAATGATAATTCCACAGGTACAAATGTAATTAGCATTATTGCTAGGGCAGAACCATTTCATCTTCATATTAACAAATTAAATTTACTTGAATTTTCAGAATTTAACATTTACCTTAGATGTTTTTTAAATATGAAAACAATTTCTGCCCTCTGATTCTTCTTCCATCCCTTGATTAGTTAGATACCATCTAGTTGGGTTCAATTCCTGGTGCATGGATGAACAAATGCCAGTTATAGCTTGAGTTTGTAGCTTTTCCAAGGACATTCAAGCCATTTCTTGATTCTGTCCATCCTGCTTATCCATAGTCTTCCCTTTCTTCTACTTTCCTCACCCTGCTAAGCAACATCTATTTTTCTAGGCCATCATCTACTTACATCATAAATCCAAAATGAGTTTCTGCTTGTTGATTATTATTTTGCAATCCACTTTTCTACAGTTTGTAGAACCCCATACAATAAGATCTGGCTATATAGTATATGCCTGACAATTCCCAGTTAAGATGGGTCATGTATTGCCTCCTGGTGGTGATCAATGTAACCATCTTGGCTAACTACCCCACTGTCTTTTCAAGAACCTCTTGTTTCTTGGCATTTCTCACTCCACATATAGTTTTATTCTTCTTTACAAGATCTTAAGTAAACCACTTTTATTGCTAGGGCAAAACCATTGCCACTTTGTGTGTGGACTTAGTGCAGTGGTCTGGTAATTTGTGCATTGTCTTGTATCTACTTTTTAATGTATAGGTATATATACCAATCTTACCCAGTCTTTATGCAACACCATCTTGTCCCTTATTTTTTGATACAGAGTTGATAGCATTTTAACTGCCTGCAACTTTAAAAAATTCTAACTTTTAAAGGTATGGACATATCTTTATATATATATCCATATATATGAGAAGTAGAACAGCTGGGAAGATAGAGAATTTGATTACAGAAAATAATGTGATGAATGTATTTTGCTGAAAATTTGATCACAAATTCTAACCAAATTCCAATACTATACAAAATGCTTATATAATATAGATCAGGCTCTTTTGAAAGTATGGGAAGAATATTTTGGATTTGATCTTAGTGAATCAGTTTGGAACTGTTCATCATACAAAACTCCATTTAACTAAATTTCAGCTTGTCATAAAAATTGACTACTTGTAGTATAATACTCTTCTAAATTAATGTTATATCAATCAACATACTTCTAGACTGATTTGGAGGATTGTACAGTAATAAGTTGGTACCCATTACTATTTTTGGTAGTAATACCTACATAGTTAAGAATCTAAACAAACGTTTTTAAGATAGCTGAAAAAAATAGTCAAAAATATTTTATTCTTTAATTCATTTTTCTGGTAGCTGTCAGATTTACATCTTTCTTAGAAACCATGGTATTTAAAGGTACAGGGAATAACACATTATCTGTTATATTAGCTACTGCCCAGTAGGCTCAGTGGCTAATACAACATCTAAAGCAGTCTTTCATCTTCAGATTAAGCATAAGGCCCAGACCAATAAAAATCACAAAGCTCACTAGTAGGTGAGCAATTACCAAAAGGAAGGTACTGCATAGCTTCTAAAATAACACATCAAAAAAAATTTTTTAATTCAAAGAACCCTTCAATGAAAGAACGTTTTATTCAGATTTTATATAAACAGAATTGGAAGATAACACTGAGATCATCTACTCCAACACTATTCAATTAATTGATCTCCCTTTTTTAATTATATGAACAAAATAATTCCTAACAGATTATCTTTCTCTATAAAATGTGTGTCTGGGCAAAAATATTGTATATATATATCTGAGATTATATCTTTCTTTAAAATTACAAATGTATTCCCAAATTATTTTTTACTGTATTTGGGTTTTTTTACTGTATTTGGGTTTTTTTACTGTTTTTGTATTTTAAAAAATTATTATTTCATTTTTCTTATCTTCAATGCCTAACAAATTCTTAATTAAAAAACAATAACAATTTTAAAAATAATGCATAGTGGCCACAAAAGAGGGGCAGGTTTGTTTACCCAGCATGCAAGGTCCAATCAACACACCGAGTCGGGGAATCCTTTTATTCTTTTTATTGAAGCACTTCAGCAAAAAGGGTCCTGTCTCTCCAAGGAGAGGAACTTTGAGCAAAGTGTTACATCAATCTTTATACTTTTCAGAAATAGGGAAGTAGGCATATAAAAAACATGAATGGTTACATAGTTGTGCAGATGCACTTGATTCCATGTTACACACTAACATCCCATAATAAGCTTAGCATGTTCTATGTTTTCTAAAATTTCCACCTTAGGGGTGTGCGTTTTACTATGTTAATTAGCTTTTGGTTACACTAGGGTTGTAAGTGGTCTCATAATTGGGTCACTCGATGGTCTCTGAATATCTCAAAACCATTCCTCTTCCCCTTTTTCAAGGTACGACTTTTCTGCCTGCTGTCAAATGTCCGCTGCAGAAACCACATCCTCTTGAAACTCAACCACAAGCATTTTATAGTGTGCTCTAGTAAATATGCACTTTAACGATTCCCTACCATGTGGCCCTCAGTTGTTACTCATGTCTTCCCAGAACGAAAGCCTAGTAAAGGAATGAGGATTTCTGCCTAAATCATTACTCCAAAAACTCAGTTTCTAAAACAATGAAGCTATTTCTTTATGAAGCTACAGCCCACGACTGTTGCCTTTAAAACTCAGGTACCCCGAGTGGCAAGGAACTGAAGACCTATTCCCTGAATTTGGGAGAGAAAACAATTTTACCTTTGCAAGGGGGACTTCTTAGCCTACCCGAAAATACAAATCACCAAGTAACTCAGGCAAAGCAAAAAGCATTTATTAAGGGGGTCGTCTTTTTATAGGGTACAGAAACAAATGATACATACATTCGGTATATGTGATACATCAGAAAGCAAATAATCAAACAATAAAAGACATTGATTACATATGAGAATTGAACAATATAGAACATTGATTACAGATAACATTCCACAAGTGGCAAATTTTGGGGTTACATCATTCTCTTCTCAGCCAGGTTTGTATCATTAAAACTTGCAAGTGTATTCAAGGACTTTTCAGAATATGCTCTCTATTGTTTAGTTGCTGAAAAAGCAAGTTCTCACATACCAAAAGAAATGGCCTTGGCCCAGAAGAAAAACATGCTTTCCAAAAATTAGAAAAGAGCCCTAGACTGCCATGTTAAAAATGTTAATATAACCTTAAAATGCTAATAACAAAGCCTAAAATTTCAGCTAACGACTATGAGCAATATTTTATTATTCAGTGAAAATCACTCATTTTTCACACTTTATACTGTGCAGTTCTGTCTTATGTTAATTGCTTGTTTATGGTTTCAAAAATGTGATACATGAATGCAATGCATTTTGTCAGTTGGGCTGCACTTCTAAGCAGTCTTAATAAAAAGTAATTTAAAAGATAATTGTGAAATGTCCATTGGCTGAGAATGAGAAAGTGAAGTTTCCAAACAGAGTAACTGCTTACAACAGTAAGCAAGTGGAGTTACTCTTTTCTTTATAGCTGTTAGTGGTTTGTATCCAGACAGGCAAGAAAGATTGGAAAGCAATGGCATTTAAACATAATATTAAAATATTTAACTACTTAGATCTGATTCTATTCTGATTGGACTGCATGATGCACATTGTTACATACAAAAAATCTTAGAGAATAACTGCTATATTAAGTCACGTTTTACTGAATGTTATCCCAGGAAAAAATTATGCCACAATACTTGTTTCTTTTTTAAGATACCAATATCTGTCTATCATTCATTCATTCACTATCTATCTACGGTATTTATTTTAGTGTTGAGATTACAGACAGAAGTAGCCTCTCACTAACTACAAAATGCGAATTCTGGCTTTCATGAAAGCATGAAAAATATAGTAGTGAAATAATATATCAGAACGTATCAAGAACCACACACTAAGAAATTCCACTTTTTTCTTTTTTTTTAATTTAGGCTTTCGGCAGGAGGATCCATGAACTGTTTCCCGATCCTAACAGCCGCCCAGTCATAAAAGCCATTCAGCCTATCCTTCAGCGGAGGAGCCATTTCCCGCTCAAAATTCCACCGGTCTCTCATTCCCCATCACTCGAGGTTCTTCCCACATTAAAAAAAAAAAAAAAACAAAACTTGTGCAACCAATCAGCTTCCAGGAGTTGAGTAGCCTCCACCAATGGGGAGTAGCAGGCTGCAGTAGGGGTTCGCGGTCAAGGAACCGTTGCCCTAACGGTCGACAGTTGAAAACACCTTCAAACGGGTGTTGAACGTCGAATCCACGAGGGGAGGCAGTGAAGTTCGTCATCTTCGCGAGGCACCATGGTGGGAAGTGGGGCTTCGGTGGCTGGGCTTCGTACAATGGGGAGCGGGGTCATGGCAGCTCCTCAAGCCTCTTGGCTCAGAGCGTATTAATGCTATGAGGGAATTGCAAGCGTAGGGTACGAGAATGGCGTGCAGGGAAGAAGAGAGGAAGACCGGATTGTCGAATGTTGCCTCGTGCAAGCCTCCCGCGCGAGCTTCGCCTCAAGCAGTCGAGGCTTCGCGACCTCCGAAAGGCGCAGTTCTGTCGAGGACGTCGGTTGGCCGCACATTGTTGGCGCTCTTGTATTTGGCAAGGCACGAAGGCTGAAAGGCGCTCCGCCTTGGACTTGCCATGGTGCGGAGCGGAAAAAGGGGTGGGGGAGGAAGAATATAATGGTCTTGGTGCTGAAGAGGCGTGAATCAGTAAGACACAAGAGAGCAGTGGGTCTGCCGCATTGCTGGATTTAGAGTCCAGTTTATTTGGCGTTACAAGAAGCCGGTGGGAGAGAGCTGAGTTAACAAAATTAAAAGTAGGCAGTCTAATGTAAAGTAGTGGTGAAGAATGAGGCATATTATACGAGGGGCTGAAGTAGGAGGTACTGTATAATTACAGTTGAGACAAAAGATGTTTTATATAATTGCATAGTAGGTATCGAGTGTATAATGTGTAAGCTTAGTAGGCCATAGAGAAAGTGTACTCTTTAGGAGTGTTATTAAACATTCTCAAAGACCATTTTTTAACTTGGGGGTTCTAAGGGCAATTGATTGTTAAAGTAGTACATATTTTAAAATATAGCACATTAGAAATCTAATAGGTACATTATCAAACTGCAGACCTAGGTCAATATGCATTTTTGTGGTGCTTCTTTATTATTAGTATTTCCAGAAATAAGCATTAATCTTGCCTTTTTTAAAATTTTACAATTTTTTAACAGCGTGAATGTATCTCTATCCACGTTGGACAAGCTGGAGTTCAGATTGGTAATGCTTGCTGGGAATTGTATTGTCTTGAACATGGAATCCAGCCAGATGGTCAGATGCCCAGTGACAAAACCATAGGAGGTGGAGATGATTCCTTTAACACTTTTTTTAGTGAAACGGGTGCTGGCAAGCATGTACCTAGAGCTGTTTTTGTGGACCTTGAGCCAACTGTTGTTGGTATGTATATGGGTTTGAGAATACTTTTGGGGGTCAATATGTGCACATTTTGGATGATCAGAAATAACTTACTTTATACACACACACACATACATTATTTAATTATATCCAGGTATTGAGCCTTTCCTGGTTTTGGTGGAGTTATTTGCATATCATCATTTAGCATTAAGAAAGCTAGTGGGTTTTTTTTACTAAACAAACCTGAAATCTGGCGAAAGCAATTGTAAAATAAGCCCCCACTAAGTTAAGTGTGACTTTCATACATTGACTTTATGAGATGAAATCAAATTGTATGCTGTTAGCAAAAAAATGGTAACATTAGAAGTGATTTCATTCATCCTCTCTTCCCTTAGCTTCCCCTACCACTCAAAATTTATTCTCACTATTCTAAACCAGATTTTGAGGAAGCATGAAAGGAGGAAGTTCTGCTTTGCTAGTGGAAGTACAGTAGAATGACTTAAATTTATCCCTTATATTAATATGTATTAAAAACAATAGGGGTTCACTTTGTTCAATTTTTTATAACACAATCTTGTTTCTTGCCAAGAAAAAAAACAGATGTATCCATGTAGTCACCAGAAGTCAGGGCAGACATCACCTTTTGAACTAACACAAAATATTTTCATGCTGAAACTCTTCTATCTGAAGCAGATATGGTTAGTTTTAACTCCTGCAGAAAGGAACCCATATTCCTTTGTTCAGAAATATTAGCCAGAAATGATCTGATAAGTTTGAGGCATTCTCAATTTTATAATATTTTTAGAGAATGTAAAATCATACATATGTTTAACTAAGAATAAGACCTGTTGAATATATTCAGACTGACGTAAATGATAAATACATTATTTCTGACTTTGTAGAATATTACTAGAAATAAGCAAACATAGAATTTTGAATGAGAAGAATTAATCAAAGTTTTGTTTTTTTATCTTCAAAGATGAGGTGCGTACAGGTACTTACAGACAGTTATTTCATCCTGAGCAACTCATTACTGGAAAAGAAGATGCTGCTAACAATTATGCTAGAGGCCATTATACCATAGGAAAAGAGATTGTTGATCTAGTGCTGGATCGCATTCGAAAATTGGTGAGTCATAATAAGATGAGGATTAGAAAATACCTGCAAATAGAAATTTTACCTTTTTAAAATCAGGAGCATAGAAATTCCAATCTTGTATTTTCAAAAGTACCATATTAAAAAAATACTTGGTCTGTTCAAATAAGGAATGCATGTTTAGAAAGTATGCTGTATTTTTTTTAATTAACTGTTTGAAGGGTATTTATAGTAAGACAAATGTTTTAAATTGACACAGTGCCAATAAATATTGTCTACATGTTAAATATGTACTGTTGAAATTAAGTATTTTGTTCAATGACTTCATTTTTTGTTGGTTTTTGGGGGGTTATTTGTCTTTCCCTAGGCTGATCTGTGCACTGGTCTACAGGGTTTCCTTATTTTCCATAGTTTTGGTGGAGGCACAGGCTCTGGATTTGCATCTTTGCTTATGGAAAGACTCTCAGTTGACTATGGGAAAAAATCCAAACTGGAGTTTGCAATATACCCAGCTCCACAAGTATCTACTGCTGTAGTGGAGCCTTACAATTCTATCCTTACTACACATACCACATTGGAGCATTCTGACTGTGCATTCATGGTGGATAATGAAGCTATTTATGATATATGTCGACGCAATCTTGACATTGAACGTCCGACTTACACCAACCTCAATCGTCTCATTGGTCAGATTGTATCCTCTATCACAGCTTCACTACGTTTTGATGGTGCTCTGAATGTAGATTTGACAGAATTTCAAACAAATCTTGTTCCTTACCCACGAATCCATTTCCCGTTGGCAACATATGCTCCTGTCATCTCAGCTGAAAAGGCATATCACGAGCAGTTGTCAGTGGCTGAAATTACTAATGCTTGTTTTGAGCCAGCTAATCAAATGGTAAAATGTGATCCTCGCCATGGTAAATATATGGCATGTTGTATGCTGTACAGAGGTGATGTTGTGCCAAAAGATGTCAATGCAGCCATTGCAACAATCAAGACGAAACGTACTATACAGTTTGTGGATTGGTGTCCAACTGGGTTCAAGGTACTGTATTGTCTAATATAAACAAACTGGGTATAATCTTAGTTAGCTCCACTGGATTGGGTGCAGCTTCTTAATATATATGTATAAGATTGCATTTACCATATAACTACTTCCACATGAAGGGATTTTGTCACAGACATTTGAATACAGCAATACTGTTTTTTCTTCTGCAGATGAGGTGATAGATGCAACCAGTTCTGAAAATGTTGATTGGTATTTATTTATTGGTTAGATGTATATCCCGTCTTTCCTCCAGGAGTTCAAGGTGGCATACACTCTCTCATCCAATTTTTCCCATAACAATCCTGTGAGGTAGGTTAGGTTGAGAGTAAGTGACTGGCCCAGAGTCACATTGGGAGCTTTTGTGGCTAAAGGTAGACTTGAACCTGGGTCTCCTCAGCCCTTGTCTAACATCTTAATCACAATACCATTCTATGAGGAAGGGATACTGTTTTTTTCTCTTCTGAAAATAAGTGATCAGTGGTAATAACGTGTGTGTGGTGCTACAATTCCTGTGAAATTTGAGAAGATAGGGAAGTAAATGCTACACACCAAATTGCATTTTTTTTAGTTATTAAAGTGTAGCCATACTTAAATAGATGAAATAATAAACTGCATTCTAAATGATAAGATAGTGTACTTACTTGAGTTTTAGTATATTTAAGGGAATTAGGACCTTAATCATTCCGTTTATTAATGTGATATTTCTATCATGATAAAGTGAGGCATTTTCATGGATTGCATAGAGTGAGGGTTTGCTTTTATTTATTTATGGGGTATATGTGAATACATTATCTGCACCCAGTCCAGCTTCCTTTCTGATTCAGAAATCATGAAAGATATTTGAGTTTCATGTCTAAATTTTTATTTGCCATTATGCTTTGATCCACAAAGTACAGTGGGAAAAAGGGAAGAAATTGGAGTTTGAAATACTTGAGGAAATATTAAAATATTGAGGAATATTTCCTCAGCATTGAAATATTGAGGAAAACTTAATATTTTTGCCTCCCTTTAGGTGGGCATCAACTACCAGCCACCCACCGTAGTACCAGGAGGAGATTTGGCCAAGGTACAACGTGCTGTATGTATGCTGAGTAACACAACTGCAATTGCAGAAGCTTGGGCTCGCCTTGATCATAAATTTGATCTGATGTATGCTAAGAGAGCCTTTGTGCATTGGTATGTTGGGGAAGGAATGGAAGAAGGAGAATTTTCTGAAGCCCGAGAGGATCTGGCTGCCCTTGAAAAAGATTATGAAGAAGTTGGTGTTGATTCTGTGGAAGCTGAAGCTGAAGAAGGAGAAGAATATTAAGCTATGTCAGATGATAAACATTTAAATATTTGGTACTTCAAGTTCACTTGTTCAGTTTCAAATAAACATTTAAATGTTCTAGCAAGTTTGATTTAATAGCTATTATTTAAAATAGCTTTAAAAATATTCCTTGAAACAGTTTTATGTAAAACTTTATGCCTTTCAGAAACATATCCATCCATTCCTTATTTCTTCCTTTCATTCTTCTAGGCCTTTTGAAAACCTATAAAAATGGGTATTCAGAAATAGTCATTAAAGTGTTATTGGATCTTAGCATATATGTTCATAATGAAAATGATATTGGGGATGTCACTGATTGTGTATGTGGAATTTTATGTTAATTAAAGCAATGTGAATAAGTGAAAGTATAATTGTTACCATGATCAACCTTAACCATATTGATCCCGAGAGACACCAACTTAATTTACATTGAAAGAAAAATATTTTTGGTACTTACATCCTGCTAGCTGATCAACACAAGCTTAAAGATTTAAGTCCAGCAGTAACAAACTGATAAGCTCTCAGGCTCTATCAAACTTCTAACTCTTCTCTCACTTGATATTAAACACCTGAAAATGGAATAGCATGATAGCCTGAAGTTATGCATTCCAGTTAATTGAATTATGAAAAAAAGTTAATGCAGTAGATGGGTTTGATCAGTACCATATTAAAACTAAAATGTGTTATTATCTTACAGATAGTTGAATAACTAGTCCTATGTATATTTACTGAGAAGCCCCATCCAGTTTGATGGCTTTTATTTCCAAATAATTAAGGAATTGTATTCTTATCTCTGTCCTATTCTCACAGATGTGCAAAAACAGAAACCTTGACTGCATTATCTCTTTATCAGACCCTGTTCAGCTGTATACTAAATTATCTTTGAAAAATCAGACCTCATACTGGCTTTCATTTGGGGTGATGCTTTGTCTGGAATGTCAACCCTGTAAGTAGACTAGATCAAGGAAGGACTCTAGAAGACTAGAGCTGTACTTACTGAGGTAGATTATATTAATAGAATCTTGCTAGTCTGCTTGTGCTTTTGTGATCCCCATTCCCAAGTGAGTCAGGAAAGTCGGATTGAGTCTCTTAATACTATCACCCTTTCCAGAACTCAAGTAATGCTTCTGTCCTTTTTGTTTATATAATGGTTTCTGAATATTTGCTTTAAGGCCATCTCCCTGGTGCTATACACAGGCCTTTGTCAAGCCAATATGTTTCTGAAATATTTCCACATAAATAATAGTTATCAATGATAGCATTCTTTTTATCAATGCATCCTTTTTACATTTAGGGACTGGGGATACTAATCTCCCATTGGGGGGCGGTGGGCAGCTGAAAAATTTAAATAACACCACCACCAACAACAACCTCATAAATACTAGTTAAGTGTAGGTTAGTACACTTAATTGGCCCTAACAAATAGATGCATAGCTGGTTTGGTTTTTGTACTCAAAGTTTTCTCATCATTGGTTCCTCATTAAACTGGAAACTTAAGTGGAATGCCACAAGGTTCAATCCTGTCCTTACTCTCCGCTAAGAAGTTGGGTGAAGGGTGGAAATCTTTATCAAATTTGCAGATGAAATTAAATTGGGCATAACAGGTAACAGTAGATTTTCGTTTTAAAAAATCTTAATAGCTTAGAGTAGGGCTTTCAAATTTTTGTAGGTTATGGAATTTGTTTCTAATTATTGGAACCCCTGATGAACAGGCAAAGCTCTAGTGACTGAAAATTGGCTATATTCAAGTGAACTTTTTTTAACCTCTTAGTCTCTCAGAACCCCATCAAACTCGTGGAATTCTAAGGTTCTGTAGAGCAGTTTAAAAAATCTGAGGAGCTGAAAGTAACAAAATATAATTTAACAAAGACAATGCAAAATTCTTCATGTAGGAATGACGACAGCAATAACAAAATCAAAGGCAATGTTATGCAATGGGGAATACCTGGCTTTTTAATGTTACTTGTGAAAAACACCTTGGAATAGTAGTAGCAAACTATGAACTAGTAGGGTGATGCAACTACACAAAAGACATACAATTTTCAGCAGTACCAAAGACAGTTTCTAAATCACAGGAGTAATTCCATTTGATTTTGCTCGGGCCAGATACCACATCAAGAAGTATGTATGCTACTGGATACCTTATTTTAAGATGGACTAGAGAAACAAACTCAGAATAGCAGTGAAATACAGTAATTAGAAGATGAGAATGTAATAATGTTCTTCCAGGACCTGAAACCATGTTGGGAAAAGCAAGATCCAGGCCATCAACATGTACACCCTGCCAGTCATCAGATACCCTGCTGATATAGTGAGCTGGCCAAAGAAGAACATGGAGGCTACTGATGTGAAGACCCAGAAACTCCTCACAATGTATGGAGGTTTCCACCCCAAGTCCAACACCCAGACACTACACCAGCCAGAAAGAGGGCGGGCGGGGTCTGATCAGTGTCAAAGCCACTGTCCTGGACGAAACCCAGAGCATCAAGAAGTATATCAGTAAGATGGCACCCCGGGATAAGCTGCTGAGAGAATGCCTGAGGCAGCAACAGACATGGGAGGAAGTTCAAGTGAAGGAAGTGCCATGGCAAGACAAGCCCCTGCATGGGATGTACCCGCAACAGATAGTTGAGGTGGCTAACATTGGGAAATCCTACCAGTGGCTGGAAAGGGCTGGACTAAAAGACAGCACTGAGGTACTGATCATAGCAGCACAAGAACAGGCACGAAGCACCAGATCCATAGAAGCAGGGGTCTACCACACTAGACAGGACCCAGAGTTGCAGATTGTACAAAGAAGCATCAGAGACAGTCCAACACATAGTGGCAGAGTGTAAGATGCAGGCAGGAACAGCATACACTGAATGGCACAACCAAGTAGCTGGCATTGTGTACAGGAACATCTGCACAGTGTATGGGCTAGACCCTCCCAAGTCCAGATGGGAGATTCCACAGAAGGTCATGGAGAATACCAGAACTAAGATCCTGTGGGACATCCAGATCTAGACAAAGAGGCAGGTACTGGCCAATCAACCAAACATCGTGGTGGTAGACAAGGACCAGAAAACAACAGTGGTGATAGATGGAGCAGTGCCAAGTCACAACATCAGGAAGGAGTATGAGAAGGTGGAGAACTACCAGGGCCTGAAGGAAGAACTAGAGAGGATGTGGAAAGTAAAGACTAAAGTGGTTCCAGTGGTGGTAGGAGCACTCAGGGCTGTGATTCCCAAGCTCAGAGAGTGGCTCCAACAGATCCCAGGAACAACATCAGAGCTCTCTGTCCAGAAGAGTGTAGTGCTAGGAAAAGTTAAGATTCTGCGCGGAACCCTCAAACTCCTAGGCCTCTGGTAGAGGACCCAAGATTGAAGAAGACACATACCATCCATAGGGGTGAGAGGGGAATTTACACACACACACACACACACAATCTGAAATAGGAGGAAGTATTTTATAAATAACTAATAAACTAGAATATGAATTTTGAATAGTATATTTTAATCTCATTTTCTCAATCTATGTTTTCATGGCAGACAATAATTACATTAACTGCAAGCTGATATTTATTTTATAAATATGCATGTAAACTGGCTATTATGGCAATGTATTTTCTCTTCCTTCTTTTCTTTATATAAATTAATTGTAGCCTCTATATTTCAACAATTTAAAATCACTAAGAGATCATTTAGGGATAATATATAGGCATAATTTTTGAAACCCTTATCCTTACAGTTGTGCCATATAAATTTTCTTCTAAGTACCATGTGACTCTGCTCATTCCACAACTTTAGGCTGCAAATATGTTGTCATGACACATATCAATTTTGCATCTCTTTCAATAGCATAGCTATATTAGTTGTGTCATTTAGAAAGTGCGATACTATATGTAAATCCTTTATATGTATTAATATGCTTTTCCTATTACTTTACTATTAAGGCCACAGCACATCCAGTTCAGACAGTTAGCTGCAGTTAAGCAATCCCTTTCAGAATTTCCTGAAAAACTTGACTTGCATTAACATTCATAGTTAATGAAATTATGCATATTATGAATTTCCTGAAAAACTTGGCTTGCATTAGCATTCATAGTGTGGAATCAAAATGCAGGACAGAAGTGCAAAATAATCAAGGCTTCACTGCAGTGTTTAATAGGCAGTATGTACTGGAGAGGGGGGACCCCATCAAAGGTTAGTGGGAGACACTCCCCTGTAGGCAAAATGGATGCTCTGATATTTATACAGTTCTACAAGGGGAAGGGGAAAAGAACGCATATGCATACATATTAGTATGATGATGCATAAATAAATAAATAATAAATAAATAAATAATAGCTAATAGCTAAATAAATAAATAGATAAATAAATAGATAAATAAAATCCTAAATAAGCGATACTTCTCAAGTTACTTTCTGTCCCTCTGTTATCTGCTATCTACAAGGAAAACAATAGTGTTACAGAGAAGAAGAAACAAATTAGTTCAAGTGTTGCGCAGAGTGCAGCAAAAAGGTCCCAAAAAATCCTGCTCTCAGGTAACTTACACATCAACATGAGAGCTTGCAAAATGCAATATCCATATTTAGCTTTCCAAAGAAAATCCAGTCAGAAAATATAAACTAACTGGTCTTTATTGATAAAAATGCAAAACTTTATAAAATACAAGTTGCATACAAAATATAGGATATAACAAAGACTTCTTCTCATCTTAGCTTCCAAGACTTAACCACAACAAAATCTCTAGCTAAAAAACACTCTCAGAGAAGAGGTATACTACTTGGTTACTAGTTAAGACTACATAACCCATAAACTACATGATTAACTTTTTACAAGACAAACACACTGAACAGGCTGGGCATTTACCCTCCCGTTATATTGCCAGCATGTCACCCCCCCACTGAATAACTAACATACACATTACAGTAGGTGGCAGTAAAAAACATAACAGAATCACAAGATACTTTGTAATCTCAACACCTGTTTTTGTATAGCTAACGGGATGACCTTCTTCCCATGAGAAAATCCTGACACTAGTAATGCCAAATACTAGGAAGAAGGCATCCTCCCTCAAGACAGATGCCTAAGTTGCTATGGGGATGTTTGTGATAAGGAATTTACAACCAGCCTAGTTCACACCAGCTTCAAGGATGCTGCACATTCCTTTATGTTTCAATTTTATTAAGGCGATCCCATTCATCTGAGGCCTCTAAATACTTGCTTCTTTCACCCAAAGGTATATTTTCCTCACAATAATTAATGAAATTATGCATATCTCCTTAGAAAGTTGGTGTCAGCAGGAGGCATAAACTGAAGAAGTAGCACTGAGGTAAAGAACATGCCAATTATAGTTACCTCTTGCACCACTTCTGAAAGCTGAAAGCTCTTGCTCAACCGGACTTCCGGGAGAGGTATGTCAAAGTGAAGACGGCTCTGTGAAAGCGAAGCTGATGACCGTGGCAAAGACAAAGGAACACACACACAAAGCAATTTAGTCCAAAAGTAAAATATTTTATTACCTCATTTGATTTAAAATATTTTTCCCAGATGAAATATATAAAGCACTAAATGTTTTCTTCCATCCCAGAGCAGACTTTCCCAACCAGATGCCCATCCTTCAAAAGTATGAGACGTCCCAGGCAGGTTGGAGATGGCTATTCCACAATTATGATGTTCCGACTTCAAATCTACTTTAGTTTTTTACAAAAAGAATTATGGCATTATCATCATGATTTGGGTTTCTACAAACTTAACAAGATTAACGAACAAAAAATATTATTGGTTTAAGAAAAGTTTGAATATCTAACTTGAGTTCAAATTACAGTAGTAGATAATAGTATGAAAGCAAGGTTTAAATATAAAGTTGGAAACAAGAATCAAAGTATCATGTCCTTTTCTTTTTAAAACTAACCTTAGGTACATGAGTTCTTCAGTTAATATCCTCTTAAAATCAATAGAAATACTATCATGAATAAGCAGAATGCATACATTAACTGGAGATAATAATTATTTGCAATGCCTGATTGAAGATAAAATAGCATCAAAGAAAGTTATACATATGACATAACTGCTTTAAAAGGGATCACATCAAATTCATCTCTATATGGTAAGAAGCATTTTATTAGATTAAAAAGACTTGTCATTCTTTATTGGGTAGACACTAGGCAGCCTTCTGTTAGCACTGGTAAGCCACAGAGCTTCCAGTTGATTTGTAATAGTACTGTAAGTTGCTGCTCCACAGCTAAACCTCATTGAGGAAAAAAATGCCACATGGACCATTTAAATTAGACAAAGACCAGCCATTTACTTATTACAACTAGCCCATCTCTCAGTCATAAACACAGAAAGTTCAAAATGAAATGAAGATGTATTTTTAAAAATGAGACAATTCAAAACTCAAATATTTCCCAGATGGAAAGCTATACAATTATATGCATGTTTCCCTTCCAGACTTTGCCCACAGAAGCAAAAATCCTTCACAGATCTGCTCTTCAACTTTCATCTGCTGTTTTGGGGGATTTTTAAACAAACATTTTACTTCATTTCAATAAAAGCGTAACTAATCTTTTCATGATTGATCCATCCAGCTGAATGGGTGATATGATTCTAATTATGAAATACAAATTGTACAACCTAAACATCTCCACTATTTTAGTACATAGTTCTTTTTTGTCTCCTTTTGAGAAAAAAGTATTTATTTATCAATAAAGCTATACACACTATACACAATTATCGTGGAAACTGGGCTAAATTAACACACTAAAAGCTAGTATCCCATCATTAGAGGTATGCAATACTTGCCAATGGTACCTCAAAGCCCATCTCACAACTACCATCTTGATGCGACCACCTTCTGAGCCCAAGGACTCTAATTCAGAAGCCACAATGGAGCCAATGTCTTGAGTCAAGAGCTGCTATAACAAGCAGCTTTAATTATATCTAGTTAAAGTAGCTTCTATAGTGCTACTTACTCAGATTAAGCATTAAAGTCCAGTTCAGCTCTTAATTTGGAGTTGCTTATTAGTGAAGCAATAGCTGCACCTACTCATATGAATGTCTAGCCTGACTTTCACAAAAAATTAAGATGCTGGCAGAAATCTGAAGCATTAATACTACCAAAACTCAAATTATTGCACAGACAATTCCATTTGACAGAATCTGCCATGCAGGAAACAAAAATTAAATGGAATGTAGTGTGCATTAACTTATTATTGTGACCCAAAAAAGATAAACGTAGGGGTTTTTTTTTCCTGTAAGGAGCCAATGAATCAGATTATTACTAAACAATCTATTTTGGCCACTGACTGAGCTGGAGCTACTGTCATTGATTAAGTTTTTGTCCTATACCATATGCAGAGAGACTCTGTGTACATACAAATTACTTCAGAGACATGAGAACATGACAAAAGCCACATGTTCTCATGATGTAACATAGAACAACCTAGTCTCTTAAGACTATGATTTCTATTTAAGACTACAGACATGATTAATTTAGATGCACCTTCCTCTTCACTTTCAGGATTTAATTTTACAGTGTTTTTATTAATACTACACTGCTATATACAATACGCTTTCTATACTCAGCAGATGTCCTTACCAGGAGGTTGCACATGCTAATTCATTGTCTGTGAAGAAGGGCAGAGACATACAAGGACAATATTTATCTCAAAGTTTTCTATTCCATCTCTTGTAATTTTTTTTTTGTTTTTTTATTTGCCTTCCTGTTCCCATCTGTACACATCTCACAGGACAACATGCACTCTGAAAACAGATTATTATGCCAGTTTTCACTACAGAAAAATTAATGAGGGTTAATATATAAATTAAGCACTGGCCCAGTGTCAAACATCAGTAACCTAACAATTTAGTAATAGACAGACAATGGTGGGCATTTTTTGAAGGGAGGGAGGGAGGGAGGGAGGGAGGGAAACAAAGCCCAGGATACAAAAACATCTGAGTGGCAGTTCTCACAGTGACTGGCAAATTGCTGTGTCAACCACAAAAGTATTTGCAAAATGGCGGATGTGATGACACTTCTCAGTAGCTCGTTGATGGATATCTGGAAAAAGGAATCAGAAAAGAAGGTCAAATTGGAGCTTTTAGAGAGAAAAAAAAGTGATGCAACCATTTAATTTCTACATTAAATATGTAGAAATCAGAAATATGAACAATACAAATCACAGAAAGTGATGCAAACATTACTAGTATTGTCATGTATGAATAAACACAACTCTCAAAAGCTATTTTCTCACCTCAAATGATTTACATAGAGTAAAATGTTATGATTCAAATATGTTGTCAAAATATTACAATTATTTGTTATAGAAACAGCATCTAGCCTTAAAAAAATGAAAAGTACATTGGTTTTTTAACACTTAATTTTAAACTGCCAGTGACAAACACAAATTACTTTTTCCTTAATCTCTTAACTTTTGCAGTTTATAGCCACTGCCTTGCTATCCATCCATCCATCCATCCCTCCCTCCCTCCTATTATCATATATACAAGAATGCATTAATTCATGATATATTAATATCATATATGCAAGAATTTATTAATTTACAGTTAGGTGATATTTTAAAAATAGCTTTACTCTATCAGTATCTTTCATCTTTTGCTAATATCAAATGTTGAATTGAAAAATAATAACTGCTCTAAATTTACAGGCCAGTTGAAAAGCATAGTACAAACTTCAGCAAAGTAATAAAAATGATGATCCCCTTACGTCCTCTTGCGATCCTATGGTCCAGTTTGAAGGTTTCTTTGCCTTGGCAGAGTTTATGGATGTAGGAGCCAAACAGATCTGGGTCAGTGATATGTTCTATCACCATCCTCTCTTCCTGGATCATGTTGGTTTGTGGCAAATAGTCCCCTTTCTGCAATCATAGAATTTGCAATTCCTTGAGAACTTGCTTGTTTTAACATCAGGAAAAAACCTTCTATTCAATTAGTCCAAAAACCATTATTTTCACTCTCCAGGAATTATTGAGCAAAGTTTCAATATATTATTTCAAGCAACAGTAAGTAATTTCTATCATCTGAGGATAATGCAACCTATATATTGAAGTAACAGTGGGATTAGAGCTACAAAATGATGGTTATTTTGTATATTTTTCTGATGATAATCTACCAATACTGAGTGAGAATTTCTCAATTAATTCATAATCTTCATTCAAAGATCAAAACCAAAATACTACAGAGACTGAGAATCCTACTTTCTTATAAGTCAAATATCAGGGTTCCATTACTCTACTACAGTCTTCCTAAACTGGTGACTATTACTGGAACCACAACGCTAGATAATTCTTGATAGATAATAGCAAAGCTGGACAAATAATAGCAATTATAGGAATGTTCAAATATAACTGTAGTTTGAAAACTGCCTGGTTTGTGCAAACGATCCTACTTATACTTTAAATAATCCATTCCAAGGAACCTAAAATGCTATTTTCACAAAGAATAAATATTTTCCTTAAAAAGGAATGTATATGCTATCTGGAAGAAAGTGCCAAGGACATACATTATAAATGCACTAACAGTATTCCTTTGACATAATTAGGGAATGCATTATCTGTTCCAAGGAAGAGTGTAGTGGTTACAGAATATAGCTATAATCAAACATAGAATAAAAGGCATTATTCACTGACCTTTATATTAAGCTTCAGTTCCCAGAAATGCTTAAGTGGCATGACAATAGTAGTATTCAGCTCACCAATGTAGCATTTATTTACTACTCGATCATAATAAGCTGTCAATCCCTGAAATCACACCAGACAAAATCAGGTCAAAGCAGGTTAAATGGGCACAAAACAGACCAAAGAACTCACACAGAACAATCTGGGATGCTTAAAGCCAGTGTATGGTAAAGGTGACAGTGTTTGACTTGGATCAGAAAGATTAGGTTTCATGTTCCCACTCAACCTCTGGGTGACACTGGGCAATTACGTACTCAGCCCAACTTAAGGCGCCAGGCTAGAAACTAGGAGACTGTGAGTTCTAGCCGCACTTTAGGCACAAAACCAATTGGGTGACCTTGGGCCAGTCCCTCTCTCTCAGCTGTAGGAATCAGGCAATGGCAAACCACTTCTGAAAAATCTTGCCAAGAAAACTGCAGGGATTTGTCCAGGCAGTCACCAGGAGTCAACACTGACTTGAAGGCACACACATGCAGCCCAACTTACTTTACAGGTTTGTTGTCACAAAGATTAAATTAGGAGAGAAACCAATGATAGTCACTTTGATCTCTCAGAGAAATTGGAAACATGTGATTTAACTTTTTATACCCTTCTCATAGGAAGCTCCTTTCCAGTTCCAGCTGTGACCTAGCAAGAGCCAGAAAAAGATAAGAACACAAAAACCCAACAACAACAACAAAACACAGAGACTAAACTGATCAGAACCTCTAGTAGCACATATCCAGTCAAGGCCAATAAATTAAGAAAAATCACAAAAAGTTATTAAGGTACATTGTTATCTTCACAGTAAGCATCATCCCATTATACACTTGTGATGGGAGATATCAAACAGGGATATATAAAAACTGTCCAAAATCCAGATAGCTAAAAATGATATATCTCTTTTCACCATTGGTATACCTGGTATACTACTCCATCCCAGTGGTGTCTACAAGGGTGCAAATGTCAAGCTAATGTGCTAGACCAAGAACAAGTGATGACTCCACCAATTTTTATTATTGGTGCATTTCTTCATAGAACTATCGAGGTGGCTGATGCTCTGGGATAAACAGTTGTCTTATTAGCAGGGAACAGAACATGCTGTATTTTCTAAGTGAGGATAAAGGAGACCTTAAACCATGACGCTAATAAGAAGTCGGACACACCATTAGAGTTATGGAAAAAGGAGCTAAAGTAATTATCAGTCTGACTAACTTTATCAACACAAATCCAACTGCACCAAATATGTCTGGTGGGTAAGGCAGTTCAGGCACAAGATTAGGGAATCAATAAATCCAGGTAGGTAATTTTTGGACTAATGATCCAGCTTGATAATCACCCTCCTAAATATTCCCACATCTCTGATACGGTTCTCAGAGATATGGGAATATTAAGCATTTAACTCCTAGAATTACAGACTTTGCGCTCTGGGGGGACCCAATTACTATTTTCAAATCACAGATTTGAAAGCATTTTTTCCCAACCTCATGCTGTCAAAATGTGTTCAGACTACACCTTCCAGAACTCCTAGCCATGATGGAGAATGGAAACACATCAGGACGGCAATAGGTTTGGCTACTAGGCTGGAGAAAGCTACTTTAAAGAATGTTTATTATTGTGTTATTAAACACATCCATCAAAGTACATGCAGCCTAATTCCTTACCTGCTGAAAATCATGGATAATATCTGCAGGATGACCAATGTTGGGCCTTGGGATGCTGATCTCCTCATAATCCTCTCCAAGATAAATCTTCACATCTTCGTACACTGTCCTGATTTCAGAGGAATCATCGAATTCAAAGTAGTCACACTCCAATCCTCCTTCCTCATCATTGTAATACTCTGGCCTTTGCTACAATAGTTAAATAAAAAGTTCTCAAGCACAATTGGAAATCTAGGCAGATGCTTTATTCCATGTAGTGCTATTGGTCCAAGTTTTTTATTGCCACCTCAGTTTCAACCCTTTTAAATATGCAGTTTGAGGTCTGGATTGCAGAATATGCCAGAGACTTAAAACTAAGCAACATTTTATTCCCACTGACCACAATTCAGTATAAGATGGTTATCGCTGAGTGTTGACCTCACCCATACCCTCTGTCCTGTTTTTGTCTGCCATTCTGCCTGCTCTTTGTCTATGACAGGGTTCCTCAACCTTGGCGACTTGAAGTCCACACATCTTCAAGTCACCAAGGTGGAGGAACCCTAGTCTATGAGATTGCTACTCTGAGATCACTTCCTTCTGCCTTTCTACCCAGGTACATACTTTTGAATATACTACCTGGTAGGATGCAGTTAGCTAGATGCTAGACTTTGCCTAGCCCTATAATGTATTTCCTGCAAATAAATTTCCTTTCTGTTACAGTTACAAAATCTGCTCCAGTAATCTTTGCTCACATTAGAGTCCCACATTCATGCAAATGCACATAATATTTCAATCTACAACATATATGAACATTCAAGTTGACTTTCATTTCATGTGTTAGTATAATAATCTCTAAATACTAAGTAGTTAGTAAGTTTGAAGCATTAAGATATTTGTCTGTTAGAGTGCCTAAAAATATTGCACTCAATTTCTGTGAGATTACATACAAATATAAATAATGTAGTTCCAGTATATATGTTTGTGCATGCAGGTGGGTGTGTTTAAAGAGAGCCAGAGGAAGATCCATCATTTCTAGGCTAAAAACAAAACAAAACAAAACTGAACCACCACAAGATGGCACAATTGGATACAGAAAGCTCTAACTCATTGCTAGATGTACATATTTTTCCAGTCCAAGTCTGGTAACTCTAGTACAAGAAAGTGCAATTTTGGTTACAAAAAGGCAGCCCTAAATTTTTTCCTACCAGTTTTTTTGCTGCTTATTGATAGTTTTTCCATATTTCCACATGGAATTCTTGTAATCATGATTGCAAAGAGCAACTTGCAAATGGATTGTAATTGCCTAAATAGCAGCCTCCTAAAGCAGCTTTTCTGCAGTTTTTCAAAAAATGCTGGGGGATTCATTACATTTGCACAATGCAGATTACAACTGCCTCATCTGATATTCTGTATACTGTATTTACTCAAATGAAACATACTCCTCCTACCTTGTCATTTTTTTTTTTAATGAAAGGCTCATCTTGGATCCAAGTATAATACACTGAAATGTCTGTTCTTGCTGTTAAATTCAAGCACATTATTTTTTCCAAAATAATCAGGAAGATTATTTTGGAAAAGCACATTATTTTTTCCAAAATCAGGAAAATGAGAAGGGAATAGGCAAGGTAGGGAAGCCACATGTTGCTACTCTCCTCTTATTAAATGGAATCAGGAGGCTGAGTGGGGTGAGGTAAAGAAACAGTATTTCTCACACAACGCCCTCATGTATGCCAGAAAAGAGAGAGAAAATGGTATGTGAAAGGCAAGTTGGTATGGAGAAGAATTACATGCTCAAAAGGGGATCAACAAAAGGTGCAATGAGCAGTTACAATGGAAATTTTAAGTTCATAATGGTACTATAGAGAGAGAAAATCCTCAAGCAAGGATGAGTCTCCAGGAAAGTTAGTGGGGAAAAACTGAAATTATCAAAACAAGCCCCTATTTGTTAAAGCGCTATGGAAATTAATCAGTGGACTTACGGCAGAAGATTTTCTTACATGAAACCCCAAACAGTAGAAATTGTGCATTCACAGAAGGGGAATGGAACACCAATTATGTAGGAAATCTTTCAAGTGAAAGCACAGGAAGTATTAAGAGTGCAAAAATTCATGGCCAGTTACATCCAAATGATGCATCATAATATTTTTTGTCTAAAGAGAAAAACTTCATTTTGGCAACGTTTCTCTTCTGATTATACTGATAAGTTGTCCAATTATACTACTCAAGAATCTTGATCATTTAAAAAAGTACTTTACAGTAATGTTTGACAGTTTGGGTGACAATACAAAATTGATATCCTATGTGATATTGAAGGGTAAAATAATTCCAAAGCAAGTTGTGTTCAGACTTACTGAATGACTGAATGTCATTTGAAATAGGGCAGATATGTGGCTAAAAAAAGAGGGGGGTAGTTCTAACACAGGTTCTAAAGAGACATGATACTGGAAATAAAGGAGAAATTAATATTGATCCTGTGGTCATTCCAGGAGAAGTAGTAGTAGCTTGATGTAGTAGTCCTTTAAAGCCCCATCATGAGATCAGATATACCCCAGACCTGTAGAGAAGGGGTTTAAGAAATGCTTGTGTTTTGGATCCTGTAGATGGACTCAACAGTTGTTTTTTTAGTTTGAAGAAGCAGGGAATAATGGGAACACTTAGTGAGGAAGATTACAGTAATGGAAGTGATAAAGAGTGTATAGCCTAAAACTAATAGGAAAATAAATTAATAAACCATTAGTGAAATTGTATTGTCGAAGGCTTTCACGGCTGGAATACGACGGCTGGTGTGGGTCTTCCGGGCTGTGTGGCCGTGTTCTGGAAGTTTTGTTTCCTAACGTTTCGCCAGCATCTGTGACCGGCATCTTTGGAGGGTAGGAGCACAGACAGGAGCAGTTCTTTCCTGGGCACAGAGAGAACTGCTCCTGTCTGTGCTCCTGCCCTCTGAAGATGCCGGTTACAGATGCTGGCGAAACGTTAGGAAACAAAACTTCCAGAACACGGCCACACAGCCCGGAAGACCCACACCAGCCATTAGTGAAAAGTTCATATTAGCAATTTGCAGACAAATAGATCCACTTTGAGGGCCAAAACAGAACTCCATAACCAACCCAGACTACCCTTAGTTGCTCTGGAAACTGATGAGTCTGATCCATTTCTAGTCAATTTTGATTTTCTGAATACAGAGTATGGGGTAATGATGGCCTACTGACTCAGCATCAAATGAAGCCAGAAGCAAACTTATGCTTTAAGGATGCTAGGTATCAGGAATTACACCTATTGGAAGGCAGAATCAGAACTGAATGAAGCCTGAACTGGGCTAGCTCTGCACTAGAAATAATTTTTGGAGTCATGGTCTGAACCAAAGATTGCTTTAAAGAGTCCATACTGAGTTTCTATCTCTATTCAACTAAAAGGTGCAGAGCTGCAAAATAAAAATTGGAACGAAAATTAATTTTGTTTCTCACAGGGCCAACTAGATGCCTCTGGGCTGCTTAGAAGCAGGAGACAGAGATATACCCTCTTCCACTGTTCTTCCCCTGAAGCTGTTATTTGAAAGCATCCTGCTCCTAACCCATTGAATCATTGCTTAAAGCCCTTGATAGATCTGCCCCCTATGAATTTATCAAATCTCCTTTTAAAGCCATCTAAATTGTTGGCTATCACCATGACGTGTGATAATGAATGCTACTGATTAATTATGTGCTATATAAAGTATTTCCTTTTTTTGTTTTAAATCTCCTTCAACTCAGCTTCATTGGATAGCCTTAGTCCTAGTGTTTCTCCCTGCCCTCTTTTCTCCATGCCATGTATGATTTTATATACCTCAATCATGTGCCACTCAGTAGAATTTTTTAAGCTAAAGAATCCCCAAAAGTCTAGCTTTTTCTTATTGGAAAGGTGTTGAAGCACTCTTCTGCATTTTTTCCTGCTCTATTATATCCTTTTTCAAGTGTGGAAATCAGAACTACATGCAGTTCCCAAGATGCATATATGCTGTAGATCTGTATAATGGCAATACAAAATTGGTACTTCTACTTTCAATCCTTTACCTAAAGTTCCCTAGTATAGAATTTGCATTTTTCACAGCTAAATTGATATCTATCCACTATGACCCCAAGATCTTTTTCCAGTTTTGTTACAATAACTCAGACCCAATCTGTATATGTGAATTTACTTTCCCACCCCCCACCCCCCTTCAGATTTATTTAAACTAAGCTGCATTTGTCATTTGACCATTCACTCAGCTTAAAGAAAACCTTTGGGAGTTCTTCAGTCACTTTTGATTTTTACCTCCTTGAATATTTTAATACCATCTGCAGATTTGGCCGGCTAACTGGTCTTCCCTAAATCAAGATAATTGATAAGCAAGTTAAAAAGTACTGGTCTCAAGACAATCCTTGGGCACTCCACTTTTTCCCTCCACTGAGAAAATTGTCCATTTAACCTGTTAGTGGTCCCTAATAGGATCCTTTTATCCCATGACTGCTAAGTTTACTTAAGGGATTTTGATGAGGAACTTTGTCAGTCCAAATATACAAAGTTGAAGGATCATCTCCATCCACGGGAAAATTTAAAAGCTGCTCTACTACTTTTTTGATGTAATCCACCAGCAGCCTGGTTCCATTTTGGTTCAAGTGGAGCCTCTCTCTCTTGTACAGGTTCAGCTTGTTCCAAAAAGTTCACCAATGCCTAACTCTCTGCCTGACACCACCATCTACCAGTTTGATAGGCTGAGGACTTTTTATTTGAGGGGAAAGAATGATCATAAGAAATTATGGGGTCTCTTCTTGAATGTAATTACTGTATTTTTCTGACAATAAGACGCCCCCATGTACAAGACGACCCCCATTTTTCCAACCCCAAATTAAGAAATCAATATTTTAAAGATAGTGCAGAACACATTTTTATTTAGTAATTAGTTAACATTGACCTGCTACACTCGGTGGGAGGAGGTCCAAACTGTCTCTCTGCAGCTCTATTTCCAGGCTCTTTTGTATAACTGATTACATTCAAGCACAAGTGAAACTGCTGATAGCTTGTCTCTGCAAACAGCCTTCCTCTAATTGGTTTGTTCAGCATCAGCTGATGTCAGTTACATCAGGTTCGTGATTGGAGGAAGTCTGTTTGGGAGACAAGCTATTTCACTCGTGATTGGAGGCTAGCAATAGGAGGAAGCCTGCCTGCAGAGACAAAGTATGGGCAGTTTTGCAACCGTGCGATTTTTGGCTGACTTCCTTGAATAAGTCGCCCTTCAATTTTTAGGGTAAGGATTTTAGAAAAAAGTATCGTCTTATAGCGGAAAAATACGGTAACCTAATAGTCAGAAGCTGAAACAGAAACATCAGAAATTAACTCAGCAACCTTTTCATGTAATGTATAAGTCACTAAGCCACCCAGCTAATTGACAAAACATCACTATACAAGTGCTCAGGATGAGATACTGGACAATATGAGATGGAACAAATGGTAAAATTAGGTTCACCCTCTGAAGATCGCTATGCTGTCCCAGTGTCACTGGGGCACCCAGGGATAGTCTGATCACAAGGATCACTTTGTTTTGAAGGCAGACCTGGCAGTTACTGAATCCAATGCTTCCCCACCATATGATGGTGCTTTACATAAATAATGAAAGCCCCTCCCCTCCTTTTTTTCCTGGGTTACTGTTTGTAGCCTGCCTGAGCAGACCTACCAAAAGCAAAAAACAGTTAAAGAAGACATCACGGATACTCCATATACTGGGGGTATGATTTGGAAATGCAATCTATGTAAATCTACATCAGAAATATATACAGCAATAAAGACGCTTGATACAAAAATATTTTATGACTGGGGACAAAAAAATGTAAACTTAGGTCATCTGTTTGTAAATATCTGTCATATATGAGACATGGTCTATCAAATAAATATTGGATTAGGAAACATATAAAAGGGGAGATTATGCTGAAACTACTTTGGCTATCTGAAATGGGAAGCTCAATTGTCTCGATTGCTGTGTAGCTCAAGCAGATCAGTGGAGCAATTACTTTACAAGCTTTAAGATGGAAATGTTAATCCCCTGATTGTGTGGATGGTGTGAACCAAATCATGCCTACCGTATCCATGCCCATGCGAGCAACTGAGTGAGTAAGAGATAAATATCTGTAGATGTACGTCGATGTTAAAATCAGGCCGAGCAGCAACAGTATAAGTCCCAGGGCCAAGAAGAAGATATAAGTAAGAGGCCTCCGGCTCCGCAGCGGCAAAGACAAGGACTGCTTCTCCTGTTTAAAGGAAAGGGCAGGGTCACATTAATGGACAGCACAGTAAATGCAGAATATCCTGAGCAGGACTGCTATATGCCAAGCGTCCTTTTTTCATGTTGCCCACATCTCTTTTACCATAGGTTTCCTAAGAAGGAGAAAGAATGTTTTAAAAGGTGAACAGAATGGCTCTAAAATGTAGAAATATCTTTGATTTGACTTGCTGACCACTTTCTCCTTGGAAAGTGGAAGAAACACAATAGGACCAGCTAACTTATTTTGATACTAAGAAATTTTTAAGGCAAGGAACTGAAAGTAACAGAAATATTGGGAAAAGTAGTAATTTAATACTTGAATTCTTGATTTAAAGGGAAACTAAAGTTATGTGCAATCAGACATGAATCTTGGACTTAAAAAAACATTTTTTAATAAACTCATAGCATTGATAAGTAGGATTTCATGGAAGGAGAAGCTACTGTAATAAGAGAAAGGAGCTCCTTCTCTACATAATAGATTAAGTTACAGAAAGGTAAATACTGACTGGATGTTAAAGAAAACTTCCTAAGAGTAAGAGTAATTTGACAGCAGAACTAATTACTAGAGGAATCTTGACTAGATGCATTCAAGCGAAGGCTAGACAGCCATATGGTGGGGATATTTAATTTGGATTTCTGGAGGAGATTGGACTGAATGGCTTAAATATCCCAATCTAACTCTGATTCTATTATTCTATTGACATAGCATGTTTACAGTTGTACATGAGACTTTCCTGAGTAGCCTAAACAAACAACAATAAACTGCCATTTTACATTCTGGTGTCTTAACTCATCTCTTCTAATTTGACATTGCCTCAGACACATTTGTGCGAGGGTGTGAAGAGGAACATATCTTTCAAACAAACAAATGATATCACTGTGTGTCCCAATGTCCATGAGATCAGCCTACCCAATGATAATACCAATTCAACATTGTAACAGCAGACTACAATCAAGTAATACAAAGAAGGAGAGCTGTAGATAGCTAATCTCCCATCTACAATAATTAAAGCAGGCATGGCTTCACATGCATCAGATGAGGAAATGTAATGGTATAATATGCAACAGCCTTATATATAGTATAAAAATCCACTAGAAACAAACATATTCACTGCAATATAAGGAAAGAGAAAAATCATAAGTGGATAAGCAGGCAGGCTATCTCACTTGACTTGGGGGTTCACCGATTGATACTCGGCTGGGGGACATGTGAAAGCACATACACTAATGCACCTGCAATGACAAGTAAGAATAGGAAGCATGTTCTGAAGTTATTCCAAATGTGTCCCTGTTGGCAGGATGAATACTGGAACATATAATCTGATAAAATAGGAGGGTATCCTCAGTATTTTTGAGAGCATGTTATATCCATGCCCTCAAAATGTCTGCCAAGGATAGGTACAACTAACAACAAACACCCATTTAGCAGAATGCACACAGATGAAATTCCTTCTCGCTACTGCCTCTATCTTCTTCAGAATTTTTTTTACCAATTCTGCCTAACACTTTCTTTTTTTCTAGGCACATGGACATACTTCAGACAAAGCTACTTATAGATTGTATGCCTCTAGAGTGGAGAGCAGCCTAGAGCATTCTTGGAGATAACAACTGTATAAATAAATACTTGCTTGAGACTTGCTTTGCAGGATGCTACTTTCCTTTAAGAAATAAATACATAAAAATAAATTAAAAATAGGCAGAACCTGGTGAGCACCAGAGAAGCTGTCTGTAGGGATGCAGATACCCTTGAGTGCCATGACTGTGATATCCAGTCTTTCCAGGAAGCAGAGCAAAGAAATTACGAGAGTGATAAAATCAATATATGCCATGATATCAAGTAGCCAAGATTTCCTCAGAGCATCATAGAATCACATGACTATGAAAAACATCTAGGCCATATTAAAATAAGCAGAGACAGTTATCATGGTTTTTTTTTTAATCTCTTCCCCACCCCATCCCCTCTCTTTAAAAAGATGGCAGTCTCTATAGTTCAGGAAGGAAACACTGTTGGAACCATCTTCACTGGTAATATGAAACAGGCCTCCAGTGTCAATTCAATTGTCAGATTGCAAAACAAAACATTAATTTTTGTTTAGGTGGTAAAGTTAGTCCTGTTAATATGGTATCAAAATTCTACCTTGAGTTGTTTCCATTAGGTAGCTCTATGAATGAATTCATGAATGAACAAATGAAAAACACGTCTTTTTAACAATTGCCAACACACCAGAAAAGAATTACAAAGCTCATCAAATAGGACTTAAGCCCTCTGTTTCCAATAAGACATTTAATTAAACAGAGAGGGAATAATTATACATTTCTCCCTGAAGACTTTGAATACCTAGTAAATTGGGATTTCAAGACTTTCCCAAATTGTCTTCTCTATTACTGTAAGGAACAATTCCCAGGGAACATTGAACTAAGGCAGCAATATGAAAACTTTTTGTAATAAAATGTGTTACAGGTAAGGATTTGAAAACTATGCCTCCTGGACTGAGAGATTTGTATACAAAGGTAGTGAGATGTCCTTGCATGAAAGCAAAAAACAGAGAGCTTAGGAAACAGGCACAAGGCTTAATGAGTAACTTAAAAATAAAACTTTAAATTGAATTTAATACTATTTTTAGCCTAAAGTGACAACCTCCTTCAACTCCTTTTAACTGTACAGACGGGAACTCCTGTAAGCAGTGTAGGCTTACAACCTATAAGCCTAAACTCTTCTCCAAAATCCAGGGAATAAATACCAGAAAACCTTGGCCCTCTCCATGTGTATGCTATGGTGCCACCCATTTTACCTTACTGTGAAACTATTCAAAACACCAACAGATGAAATATTTGGCTACCAAAAGCTCGCCCACATATGGTCTAGCCAGAATACACCTCATAAGAATAAGATTAGTAGAGCTGGTTACAGTATATCTTTCAATCTCACCTACTAATGCAACCACAAGTCTTGAAAATAAGCCATTGACATGGTCACATGCAGAGTATGGAAGATGGAAAAATCATCTCTGCTGTTTTAGATTACAGATCAAGAGAACTGGGGAAAATAAATATCCTTAATTTGATTTTACCTTATATAGAAAAATGCTCTGTAACTCCTGGAATTTGCGGAAAACAAATAAGAGGTCCCCAACATGATGAACAATAGAGATATTATATAACAACACAAACAACAAAGAATGAAGTCAAGTTCCCATTATTTTTAGAAGAGAACATAGGAGCAACAGAACAATCCCTCAGAAGGGAAGAGAAAGTCCCCATGGTAACAAATACACTTGCTTGCCCAGAAATCTCTGGCCTTTTTCCCTTGATTTTATAACTGGAGATATTCAAGACTCTAAGAAGAAAGCTAGCCATTCATCTGAGTCAAAGAAACAGGAATAATCTAAAATATCTATCACTCAAGTTTGCTGGGCCAATCCCACAGCAGGAGTAGAGAATCCAGTCAGAGGTTCAAAAGCATTACCCAGTGTAAGATATTGCTTTCGCAAGTATCCAATCTACCAGGGGGAATAACATAAGAACCACCTTCTCTAACCTGGTGCCTTCCAAAACGCTATGGATTGCCACTCACACTGAAGTCAGCCAACATGATACAGCAATTCGAGTCCTGAACATATGGATTAGAAGAGAGTTTGGGGGAAGACTGGACAAGAAAGGAGGGGAGGACAAGCTCCAGGCTTCTGTTAGAGCATCATCTGATATTATTACACATCAAATTATTATTTAAATGAAAGGTAGCAGATCTTGGGAGGTGCCAAACAATCCATATCCTACCATCTTGGCACAGAGATGCCAGGCTCTGATCATTCTTTAAAAAAATTTTATCTGTATACATTCAGAAGCACAACCACAGGGTGTAAACTTTCAGAAGATAGCGAAGGGAAGGACCAAATAAATCCTTTTCAAGAAAATGTTGCTTGTGCTATCAATGTTAAAAGACCCTTTAGGGCTGGGAAACAGTTGTCTAAATCCAGAGAGTTGCAGCCATCAGGAATAGCTGATTATAATGGGCCTGGTTGCCAGTTGTTGCACTGCAGACACAACTTGTACACAACTTCTCCAACCTGATGTCCAGAAAGATTGGCTTCATTAACTCCCCTTACCCCGAGACAGCCCATTTCCCATGATGCTGGCAGGAAGGGATGGAAAAAGATCAGCACAAGTGGCTGATGCTGGACAGATTTGAGGGAAAGTTTTTGTTGTCTGGTTGGTTTGGTTTAATTTCTTATTAGCTAAAAGAAACAGCAGACCCTTTGGGTTTCCTGGCATTCGTGTAGAAAGGAAAACATGCCTACTATACTATGCTTGCCAGTGAAAGGGAATTACTCCCCAGCTTCTTGCTCCTCAGTCGTGCTAGCCAGAGACGAGTCATACAACAGTAGCGCTTTTAAAGGGACGTGATTCTTTCCCCTACGTGAATCCGTTTCTGTTCTTCCTCGGGGCTCGAGCCGCTCGTGATGAAAGTGCTTTTCTTCGGTTCCAGCGCCCGCGCGACCTGCTTCCGTCTTACCTGCTTTACTCAAGTACCGTAATAAACGCATATTGCGCAATGCAATAATCTCATCCCTGCAAAGGTCGGCAACCGGCAGGTTAAGAAATCACCCAGAATCGCGTCTATGCTTAGCGGGCCTTCTTTTCCAGTTAACTGTGTCTAACACTACCACACTTTTTAAAAAATCGTAACAACGTCGACTCTTCATGATTGCTTTCATTTATTCATCATCCTTAACTGAAATGTACGCCTGATCCCGAAATGCCGCCGGGGCTGTTGCCCCTTACAGACTCACCACGTCCTGAGGCAGGAGGAGGCCTTCTGCTTTGGCCCCATGGCTCGTTGCGGCTGCCACCGAGCTTGAAGCCTCCTTCTCCGGCTTGAGCACAGCTGTAACCGGCGGGAAGCCAATTTTCACCATTGCTCGGCCACAGCTCCCCAGGCGAGCCCACGAGCCGTTCTCTGCAGCCCTTGCGCCGGCGTCTCCCCTACGACGCCGCGGAGATCAGGGCTTTAGAGATCCCGCCTCCGCGAAGAGAAGCGACGGCCCACCGGGCGGCCCCGCTTCCCTCCGGAGAACGCAACATCAGTTTCGCACGGCAAAGACTCGCGCCTCCTTTGGCAGGGGCGGGATGGGGAGTCTCACCTCGCACGTGCTCAAACCTCGGGCTTTCTGCACGTTCGTCGACAAAAGCGCGCCTCACTTTTACTCGGCGTGTTTGCACGCTGGGCAGAATTGGCCGTCCCTCCTGCGAATCTCTCCGGGTGACAGCCATGGGAAGTCTGTTGACCCACCTGTAAGGGATTTAATAAAATCCAGTAAGATCTCTTTCGGGATAAAATCCAGGTATCTAGAATGTCAGTCTAACTGACAAACAGTAGAAATTCCAGAGCACGAAAAGGGTCAGCCTGTTGTTTTTACGGAAGCACTAAAATTGAACGTTTTTTGCTGCTTGCCTACTCGCCAGTCATCCGTGTACTGCTATTATTACTACTTATTAGTTTATTGAAGCGGGGGGGGGGGGGAGATTGGGTTTTCCCCATCGCTATTGCAGATTTGGGAGGACAAATTTTGTTTTAGTTTTTCATCATTTTTGTCCAACTTTGCTTTGCTTACTTCTTTGGTTTGGAATGCTTCTGTTTAAGGCTTTGTATACTCAAGGGGGAAATGATGATTGTCTTTTCCTTGTTCTGTTTCTAATATTAATGTTAATAGCAGTTTACATTCTGACTTGGAGCATTAAGGAATTGGGGTCTCCTTGTAAAGGGTGGCGAGTGCTATTTCAACGTGTAAAACAGGAACTGAAATTGTTTTCTTACAGAAGATTCTATATTCCTTCAAAGATTAAGCAGCTTTTACGGGAAGCTTGGGTGGGAGAGATCCATATAAGTGGTCAGTAATTCTAAAAGCACAAGAGGTATTGCAATTTTGTTCAGAAGTTTTTCCATGCTGATAGCTAAGGAAGAAATGTCAGATGAAGAACATTTTAAATTGTTAAGTCATTTCAGTACTATTGAATTCAACATTCAGGTTTTCCATAATTTGTACATCATTTTCAATGTTTGTATAATAAGAAAGTGGTTCATGTAATAGCCATGGGCATCAACAGTGGGGACTCAATGGGGAAAGTGAAGAAATATGCATCACAATTGCATGATGTGAACCCCACAATTTATGTTTCTGTGTCACATAGTGGGATACAAGTACATATGGATGAAGTTGGTATTTACATCATTGTAAAAGTGTCATTTTTCTGTGATTATGGCTAGCTGGAGACAATCTGAATCCAACCTTAGATTCCTTTTCTTTTCTTTTTTTGCTTGCAAACCTCAATATTATACTTACAGATTGATATTTGAAAGCTGGCGTATATTTGGTAGGGCAGTGCTTTAGTGCTTCAGATTCAAAAGTGCTTCAAAATGAGCCCGAACACAAATAGATCACCTGTCTGCAACCATGCATTTTCTCAGGAATGTGTTGTAGCCACCACATAAATAGGAAGCAAAGACATATCTGTAATCCATTATTTTAAATCTGGAATAGCTTTTCATTTCTGAATAGTTATCCTGTTTGCTGCCCCTCAGGGTCTTTGCCATATTGGCAGCTATTGAGCACCCAGTTTGTGTGAAAATCAGTTTCTATACCTGCATTTTAAGCTGCAAGTCATATCTGGAAAATATTGATTGTAGACATAATCTTGGCCCTTTTGCTCATTCTCTCAAAACTTTCATTAAATACCAGGTAAATCCACTTTCTGGGTAAATTGGGCCTTTTATCAAATCATTACTAGGTATTCAAAATTTGAAGAACTCAAAACAGTTTGCAGTTTCTTCAGTTTTCGCACTTGTTTGTGGATTGAAGCTATAGCTGACTTTGAGGTTCTACAGTTGTTAGAGACTTTAAAGGAATCAACTTAAGACTCCTGAGCCAGTAGCCTACTTTTATATAGAAAGTCAGAACACATGTATTGAATTGACATTAAGTATTTATGAGAACCTTGGAACAACATACAGGAATGGTGCTTTTGTAAAGCAAGGGAAGAAAATGTGCAATATCCTCATTGGATCTTAGAATAAGCATAATACAACAGACAATTTATCTATTGGACACCTTAGAGAATGTTTAATAAGGACTGTGTGCAACATCTTGCTGTTAGAGATGCAGATCAGAAGTTGAAATGTTAACATGGCCTGGACTTGTCCAACTATTATCATATTTTGGACTAGAGCTGTAAAAATATTAATATGATTTCAATTGTTGCTGGGTAAAAACACACATGCATTGCTTGGCTGAATCTCCAGCATTTGGAATATGTTAGTGGACTTGAGGTGCACAGGAGTTGGACAAATGCACAGAAGATGGACAAAAGAATTATTATGCAACACTGGAAGAACAAATCTACTACTGACTTATATTAGTAGACTGCTAATATTTGTGGTCTGTCCACATTTGAATTGGGGTTGTGGTCCTTTTCTCTTAAACAAAGGGCAAGAAAGATCAATCAAGCAATCTGCTCAAATTGTTTGGAGTGTTTCCTTATGAGGCAATTTTCCAGACTCTTATCCCCTTTTTTTCTTTGTGTGTATGTGTGGCAAGGGGATAAATTTTGATTCTATGTCATATAGATTAGTCTGTTTATGTATTTAATTTTTTTCTTTTTCTCTTGATGCAAATTTTTAAAAAACATAGGCATTCAAGATATTCTTCAACTGATGAATCAACTAACACATTTTAGTTTATTAAGTGCTAGTTACTCAATTAACAAAGCAAGTGCTCCTCTAAGGTGATGAGATATTTGCACAGGAATCTATCTGTTTATTCTTGTAGGATTGTAATTCTATGCATACAGATATCAGAATAAGCATTGCTGAATACAGTGGTATTTGCTTCTGAGTGAACAAGAACAGGCTGCATCAGTAACAGTATGGTCTATTCTGAAAGCTCTAGGAAGGGTACAGCATGAAAACAAACTTGTGGAGAAAGCAGTTTCACACTTCCTTGAAAGAGTGGTGGTTAAACTACCCTACTGTAAAACTGCAGCTGTTTATCTGCCTGGATAAAAACTAGGTGGTGAGAAATAGAGCCTTTAGGTTTCTATGGCAGCATGTTTCATTGTCTAGGTGACAAAGCACTTATGTCAAGACAACTGAACCACTAGACAATAAATTCAACATAAGTCTGCTAAAATGTCTTAAAATGCAGTTTATTTCAGGACTTAATATGTAAAATGCTAGCATTAGAAGTAGGTATTTCTTGTTATCTTGGAGTGGCCCCTGTGGAAGTTCTAATTTTGCTACCACACTGATTTCGTGTTACTGCCTTCACCTCTTCTCAAATGTCTTCAGCTAGCTTAGAGCCTTCTGATATGTATGCATAACAAAAGGCTAGTATTTCTGGTACTGCTTCCTGCATATGAGTGTAATCTGGCTTTTATCAGTTGGTCCTGAGCTGTTGGCCTGAGTGGCCAGACCAATATCACCTTCCTACCATTGCTCCATGCATGCTGTCCCAAAGCTGTGTGGGCTCTCTAGGCATGAGGAAATCCATTCCATACACAAGGACTATGCATTCTTTAGTCAAGGATTGTAATAGCTGGAGGCCCTTGCTAGAGCCTCCAAACAAGATGTTATTCCTCAGCACCTGTCTTTCTATGAGAAGTAGTGTAATAATCATCTGATTAGGAGTTTATTTATTTATTTATTATTAAATTTGTATACCGCCCATCTCCCCCCAACAGGTGACTCTGATCTGTGAATCCCGCACGGTCATTAAGTGTGACATCATGTGATTGCTATTTGTGACCTCTTGCCAGATTCCCTGTTGATTTTGCTTGTCAGAAGCCAACAGTGAAGGTAGCAAATGGTGATCATGTGGCTGCAGGACACTGCAACAGCCACATCATCAAGGACCGGCTGGCTGGAAGTCTCCTTGTTCAGTGCCATTGTAACTTCGAATGGTCGCTGAGCGAATGGTTGTTAACCAAGGACTACCTGTATGCATTTTTTTAAGCCCAGAACAAGATAACATTTGGAAGCAGAACAGGCAAACTAATTAACCGAACTATAAGAAGGAAGAGGAGGAGGAGGAAGTACAGCACAATGAGACAAGATTCTGTTATAGCCAGTCTGAATAAAAATAGTTTTTGCCTTCCTGTGGAGTTGATTTCATGGTCTGGTCTACCTAATGGGGCCGATATTTTACCTGACACCTGGGGCTCCTTCTTGACATTTCTGCCCAGCAAATTATCAGCTTTATTATCAGTCCTATATCAGAGATAGGAAGCTTGAGGCCTCCAGAAGTTTCTGAACTTCAACTCCCAATATGACAAGTGGTGAGGGATGCTGGGAATTACATTTCATCGAGAATTGGAATGCTGTAGATTCCCTATCCCTGATCTATACCAAGAGAAGGAATAGACATATGATCCAGTCTTTAGCAATCAGTGACTTCTTGATGGTTTGATACAGTAGCATTATTTGAGTTCTCAAAGCCAGAAGACTTTTATAGTTAAATAAATGCACATGCTGTCCTCCATTTCAAGCAGCCTTTAATTGTATAGAACTGAATTTTAATTAAGAATGCAGTTAAACTGGTTACTTGATTAGATGAAAAATCAATTTAATTAAAATGTAGGCAATAATGACTGAATTTGAACTGAGGACCTAACATGAGACAGTGCAACTTTTTATGGCCCGTGCAGTAGCATTAATTCTTTTTGTCCTCTGCTTACCTTCTCAGATATCTGAAGTCAAACATGTTCACTTCATAGCCATTATTTTTAATACCTGTTTTGCAAAGTGATTTCCTTTCTACAGAGAAATTTACCTCCATGACAATCATATTCAAATAGTTTGGGCTTGAGTAAGCTAGCTTTGGCTTCCCCAAGACCTGAATTAATTATGATATTGGGCATGGCTTTATTAGTTACATGGTTTGTATTATAAAGCCTTTCAATATATCAGCTCTGCCCCCAACCATATTATATTTATAAATACAAGTAGTCCTCAGGTTATGACCACTCATTCAGCGACCTTTCAAATTTATGACAGCGCTGAATGAGGATTTATGACTAGTCCTCAAAGTTGTGGCCATTGCAGCATCCCCGTGGTCACGTTATCTTGATTCGGGAACTTGGCAACCAGCTCACACTTAGGATGGTTGCAGCATCCCATGGTCACATTATCGCCATTTGTGACTTTCCCTGCTGGCTTCCCACAAACAAAGTCAATGGAGAAGCTGGCAGGAGGTAACAAGTTCCATAGATTTTTTGCCTGCCCACACTCGGTAGCACCCACCCATAGCACCCACCCATCTGCACTCTGTAGCACTTGCCTGCAGCTCTCATGCACCCACCTATAGCTCTCACCTCCCAGCCTGCTTGCCTGGATTCCTGCCTTTCCCCACCAGTCCTCACTTAACAACAGCAGTGGGGACTGCTGGGATTGCCATCGCTAAGCAATGTGGTCACATGACATCATGCTTTACAACCACATCACTTAGCAAAGGAAATTCCGGTCCCAGTTACCGTCATAACCTGAGGACTACCTGTAGACACTCCCCACAGCAGCAACCCCATGAGATAGGTTGATCTGAGAAAGAGAGAGACTGCCCCAAGTCACCTAGGAAGCTCCTATGGTTTTTGTCTCTGTCCCATTCTAGAAAGCCCAAGATTCTTCTATTTAATATAAATGCAATGATGGGTTACAGCACATACAGTTCTAGCATTCACATTTTTTTCCTTAAACAATTAGACTGTTCCATTTCACAGGGCTTAGAATGTTGTAATCTATCTTCTATCCTCAATAGAATTTTGTAGACTTGATTGGGTCATAGCACATAAGAAATTAACTTCTGCAAAAGAGAAAAATGCATTATGGCATGACAACGTAAAGCAAAATTAACTTACAGGTCATAGTTCATTTAATACAAACTTTCCAACCAATTTTCGTCATCATTGCACAATGAGAAAATAGTTGAAATTCAGGCTATGCATCTGGGGAGAAAACATTCATGCTTCAAGAATGGAAAGTGCCAAGCAGCAATTATGCCCACTCTTAATGTCTTCACATATTGCCCAGCAATGTCTACAGTAGAACTGAAAGAGAGATAGATGTCTTGGTCAGAGAGGCTAGCATAAAATATGGTTATCATTGTCTCTGATAGATCTATAGCAACTGGACCATGGTTCCCAACCTTTCTAAGCTGATGGTCACATTTTGAAAACATACAGGCATTCTCATAAAAAGACTGCCTTGGTGTCACCACTTCCTTTAGCCTTCCAGATGTTTCTCTAGTTCAGTTTCTCTCTTTTTCCTGGGCAGCTAGATATACTTCCAAAAAAAGCATTAGGCTATAGATTGCCATCATTTTTATTTTTTTCAGAATGCCTTCAGAATATATATAGTGCACAGGATAATTATTATAAATAAACATTCCTTGCTTAGTTGCTTTTGTTTTAGGCATGAAGTCTGTCAGGGAAATGTTCATAGGCTGTTACGTTGTGAGGCACTGAGATATACTTTTTGTTTTATTCCCAAGATCTTAAAGGAAGTCACTACCCAAATATAGTTGATTCTAAGTTGTAGAGAAGCCTTGAATATGCAGCAGTCACTAGTTCATGAACTTAGTGCAGGAAAACAGGAAGGCATGAGAAAGAAAGTTTGCCCCATTTTAATTCTCTTTGGTGTAAGAGGAAGAGAAGGAAAAATGCTTTCAAGATTCTGTTATTTTAGTCTAAATCAATAAAGTAGAGTTCTGGTGTTTTTTTGTTTTTGTTTTCTTCTTGTGGTGTCTGTTACCTGACCTGGTCTACTTCAAAGGGCTGACACAAGTATGTTGGTGCAAAACTGGTTAACTGTGAACTAAACCTTTGCTAAAAAAAAAAAAAAGAGCATGCACACTGCCTTCCCAACCTGATGCATTCCAGGTATGGCAGACTACAACGCCCACAATAGCAAACTCATTGATTCAGTACACTGTAGACTACATGTCTGGTGGGCAGGGAAGCTTAGATCAAGTTTGTGAATAACTGTCCAAGATCTAGGAAGCTGTATGGAACAAAGGAGAGAGTGAACAAAGAGGAAAACCTTTTTACAAGTTTGATAGGGAGAACATACACCATTCTTAAATTTTACAGGGCAAATTCACACAAATATTTATTTCTGCTTGAGAAATTAAGAACAACCCAAGCAACCCTGAATCAAACCAGAGAAATTCTCATAATCATAGCAGCTGGATAAAGGCATAGAAGCAGAGGCAGACAGTGTGTGCAATCTCACTGTTAAGTCAGTTTCACAGCAAGCTCTTTAAATATAAAACCAGATTTTGTGCTGGTTGTCTGTACCAAATTTGGGATGCTAGAAAAATTAGTTTGGTTCACATTAAGTTTGCATTTTCCCAAATTTTATTCAGGAAAATGTACATCTGAGAAAGTCACATACCAAAAGCTTTGATTGAATACATGCAAAACTGAAATGGACTACATATAAACTGTTCTAGACATCCCTCTGTTGCAGTGGGTTAGGTACATAAGAGTCCACTCTGTTCTTCTGACAAGATACAACAAGATATTTGATTTCTGACTATCCTTTCTCCATAGCATGTAAGAAACCAAGTCACTTATCAAGGATAAGTTTGGAAATCTTAGAAACAAATAGGTTCAGAAACAAAATATTAGCATGGATTCTAGTTATGACCTCCATCTGCATGTTGTTCTGTTCTGTTCTGTTCCATTCCCCCATTCTTCCCCCAAATTTTCTACTTCTCTCTTTAAATTGTCAGGCTTCTATTAGGAGCAGGTATACACAACTTCAGTTAGTTAATCATCTATTTCTGGATGGTGTCTGGTCACAGTAGGGGATGGGTTGGGCACCTCTCCTTGGATTATTGTGACATCTTCTGTGAGTCTACCCTTGAAGATGGTTTGGAGATTGCAGCTGGTACAGAATGCTAAGGTAAGAATAGTATTTGGGCATACATTACTCCTGTTCTGTGAGCAGTGCATTAGCTGCCAGTAAAATACAGGGGTGCATTTCAGATGTTGATAATCATATTTTGTGATTTTATTATTGGAAGCCACCCTAAGATGATGGTGCCAGTTATATACATCCAAATAAGCCTTCTAAATATGCTCAATCCTCAGATAGCTGTTGTTTATTCCTCTTGATATTTCCTAATTGGAAACACTGGGTTCTCTTCTTCCATATCCTTACTGCACCTTTTCTGGCTGTATCAACCAAATTCAAAGGTATGTACTAGACTATTGTTTCTAGTGTTCTATTCTGAATAAATTGCTTTTTAAAAGCTCCTATGGCCTGATATGAGTAGTTGCCTACATTCTTAGTTTGATCTTCTCAGCTAAGCTACTGCACAGGAGAATGCCAATATCCCTTCCCCCTGTGGACTGTGAAGGGTAGGCTTTAGAAACTGGAGGAGTCAGGACTGCAAACTAGATCTCTCCCTCCTAAAGTGGAACAGTGGGATTCTAAAATAATTCAATAGATGATAGTGGTAAAGACTAAATTGGTTATTTTATGGTAGATTTGGCTCCAACGGTAAACTGATAGAACCATATATCCATTTAATGTCTTACCTAGGAACCACCTACTTCATCCCCCAAGGTTAGTTTAAGATGAGGACAAGAAAGACACGGGACATGCAATATGCTGATTTTAGGCATGTTTTAATTGTATGCTTCCCTCCCAAAGCAACCCAGCTTTGTCTATACCTAAGAAGATTTAAGCATACTTTCTTCTTAGTACAAAAAAATTTGGTTTAGCTCAACTTATTCTGATTTAATTTCATAGTTACCAGCCCCTCTGCCAGCTTTTAGTTAGAATGCATTTTCTTTTGATTCTGCTGGGAGCAGTGACAAAAGAAGATACAAGAATCTTGCAAAAATTAGGGGAATTTTATTTCTACAAATATGCTATTCCAAGATGTACGAAACTTTATATTCGAACATTTCAGTTAAGTTTCAAAGACAAAAGTTTTGAGTGTGTAATGAACAACAGTAATACCATAAATAATTTTAATACATTTTTGCATAAGGTGCCAGCAGAAAGCTTTTGGGGGGGGGCATTTTATTGGTGCTGCAGATTTGAGTATTTTAAAAAAATGCATGAAACTTTTAACAGTAAGTACACTTCTGAGAGGTGGGAAGTACTCTTATAGAAAACTGGTATGTGGAGGCCATCCTAGGTAATCATTAATGAATCCCAAGACAATTTGTGATATGACATAGTCTTATGTATAATATTCAATGGCAACTCTACCCTAAAGATTGAAACTTCATTACTTAGTGATCTCTTCAAGGAGATTTAAATGGAAGATTTAAATGGAAGATTGCTCAGATGCCTTACCATTTTCAGCATCCTTGCCCATAAATAATTATTAGGATACTTTGGAGAAGACTATAGCAGTAAAATAGACATAACCTCAAATAATTTTGCAGAAATCTGTCCTAAAAAATATTAGCATTATTTTTTTACTTCCAAATATACCTGACCATTTCTATTAGCAGGATCACTGTTTAACTTAAGACAGTTTAAAAAAAACAACACAGAACATGAATACAACAACTGAGAAATTTGTCTTGCTGGATATTATTTTTTACTTGGTGTGAAAATTTTACTGAAAGTTTACAAGAAGTGGGGAAGGTATACTTCTTAGGAGAAATACTCAGATTTGGGTAAACCTTCTTGATACATATTATAGCACACAATTTGTGTTTCTTCAAAATTTTATTTCAATTTAAATTAAGGGGGCAGCCAGATCTTCTAATGAGAAATGCATTCATTTGAAGGGATGAAATGCTTTAGTGGAAGTAGATTTACAATTGTACACATTTAGAAAAGAAACAAAAAGCTCACATTAAATAACTTTTAGTAATATCTTTAAGCCTTCACACAGATAAGAAACCATTTCCAGTACAATAGTTTTTAATATGAATAGCACATCAAATGGTCTTAAATACAACTTTTTTTCTGAAAGCCAACACTCCAAGGATTAATGTTTTTTAAAAGTATAGCCATTTTGTCCCATGCCAAATAATAGAGAAGCAAAATCAATATCCAGATCCATCTTTTAACTTTCGTATATCTATTTAGATATATATATGTGTGTGTGTATGTATACACATACACACACACACACAGATGTATATATATATACACACACACATATACAACTTTTAGCATGTCTATATTTTTTTCCTAAAAGTGGAAGCCTTATGCATAATGGAGAATAACTTGCCACCTAATATTTCCTTGTCTTAGCTATAATAAACCAAAATATAAAAAAAGGACAGAGTACTGAACTATAATATTACCACCTCCATGGTTGTTTTGCCTGTTTATATAAATGATTCAATAAAGGATTATGATTTTTTTTTTCAGTAGATATTACAGACCATTTTGCAAAGGACAAATGGTTTATGACTGCTGAAAGAAGCATAGCTATGTTGATATCCAACATTATCAGAATCCTATTTGCTGGACTTTATTCCAACTTCCTTCATGAAGGCTGTAAAAATTAGCTAAAATGTCAATCAGCAGATTAATCATTTGTGAAATAATTTAATCATATAGAAGCTAGAAAGCAATAAATAATTGTATAGCATTCTCAGTCAGATTCAATCATGCGGAATTTGAACTTTCATACCCCTAATTCACAAAGTTGGCTGGTTGTGATCTCAGTACTACTATTACGATGAATAGATAAGATTTTGATAACATAGTTTAGATATATCTAGCATTTCTGTTATGATCACAGTAACAAAAAAGTGGTGCAAAATCAGTCTTTAAAAAAAAATAAATACTGATAGTTTGCAGCATTAAGGAACAAGATATTGACACTAGGACAGTTATGAAAATTATGGTTGTTGAAGGGGAAATATAAGTTAAATACCAACACAACTATTATACTAACTATATGAAAAGAGAGCTTCTCTTTATACCCACAAGAAAAAACAAATCTGAATTAATTTAGCATAATCTTTATAATTTACAATTGGCCGAACACAGCACTAACATAAATGGAGAAGGCCAACATTGAAGAATACAAGTTAGTGGGTTCCAGAGCTATATTTTTAGTCTACTCTAACTGATGGCACTGCATTATATCTGCAAATACAGAAAAAAATGGATTCTTTTTAATGCTGCAGTATTTAAGAAATGTGAAATCAGTATTTTCATGTGATCCAAAGTATCATTTCACATGAGCTTTCATTTTGCAAAACTCAGTATCAGTATCAGGTAAAAGTTACAGACTAATACATTAACATTCCTCTGCTGTACAAATTAAATCATTTTTAAAGAAATGAGCAGCGTAGGAGTTATATACAGAAGAAAACAAGCATTGTTGAAATGAAATACAAAGTGTCACTGCTAAGCTCTATTGTCTGAAACACTTTGAAGTAAAATTAACAAAAAAAATTATAATGTATTTCCAAGTCTACATCTCAATTCTCAGAAAATCACTCTCAAAAACAAACTATAAAGCAATGAAAGGCATATATACATTTTCCTTATGAACTCTGAGATGTCACTCTTAGAAGTTGCTATGTTTCAGTATCAATTTTATTTGCAAGACAACTGTTCATCCCAGAAAGCTCACATCTTAGATACATTTCCCCTTTGATTACAATTAAAGCACTGCACATTTTTTTTTAAAAATCAAGGCATATAATCTTATACTATGGTGCCAGATATGCACAGATCACGTTGTGCTCGCATCTCATACAAGGTTAAGTGCAAACATATGGATTGAATCAGATTTGCTAGCATGCACCCTGTCGCAAACTACTCTAATACCGTCTCTCCTATCCCAAACTATCTTCTATGTTTGTTTCATGAACCAATAATCTTTCCCATCCCACCCCCACCCCGGACTTCTAAAAACAAGCAGTGTGCTTGAATTCAGACACAAATATCAAGAAAGTCCACATTGTGCAAGAAAGCAGCAGCTAGGTTTGTCAACTCGGACTAAAAAATAAAGAGAAGGAAAAAAAAAAAAACAAACTGTTCACTGAACAGCAGATTAGCAGTAATGTTCCTCATGAAGTGATAAGAGTGCCTGATGCTGAATATCTAACAGCAAATGCTGAATTTGGATTTAATATTTTAGGGGTTTATAGAAGATTAGGCTTCTTGTTGTGCTGGTCTTTTCAAATCCCTGATCTGTTTAACTAAATAGGTCTTCTCATCATTAAATTGTTCATCCTCGGTCCTGTCGTTCTGAAACTTGCTGAGAAACTCAATAAGTTTGGTCTGGTTCTTTAAGAGAATATCTAATATAGGTTGCGTCTTGTTAGGATTGGCTACAAACACCTGCAAAAAAATTTTCAGAAAAATAAAAATTAAAATCAGAATGTATTAGAAAAAATTAGCAGAGGTATACAATTTTCTCAACACTATGCATAAAATTACAAGGACTAAGTACAATGTACCATATGCAACACATGCATAAGCATTAGGGCAATGTTGTCCAAACTTGGCCACTTTAAGATGAGTGGACTTCAACTCCCAGAATTCTCCAGCCAGCCATGCTTTAGACAACACTGTATTAGGGCTTCCCAATTATTCAAATCCTACTATCTAATTACATTGTACTGTGGTGGTAGATCAGTATTAATCATTTTCATCTCCATTTAAATAACAATATTATTTCAAAGTGATCTTTCTTACCTTAAAGACATGGAAGGCCTCAAACTGAATGTTGCGACTTTTGTCCCGTAAAAGATTCATCATTAGCTTGAGATTTTCAGGTTTACTGATATATTTTGTCATAATTGTGAAGTTGTGTCTATCCAGTAGCAATTCACCAAGTAGCTACAGAATAAGAGAACAGGATAGTTTTTTCATAAGGATTATAAAGCACACAGGCAGCGGTAGTTAAAAGAGCCAATGGTTGTATTCAAACCTTTGTTCTTTTTGCACAATTATTATTTTCAAAAGAGTAGTGATACTAGGTTAATGTACTATTATGCCTTATTCTCTGCTATGTAAATTGATAAGAGTATCTGGCTTAATTCCAAAAATCAGAAAAAAATGGATGTGATCATGGACCAGATAATTGTTAAATGGGAACACAAGAGCAAATGGGAAGCAAGCCTTCTTCCAGATTAGACCAGAGATGCAAGGAAGGTGGGACAAAATGGCAAAAAGTTTTTTTTACTACTGTTGCTTCCAATAAAAAAGACGAATAGCGTTTGCAGTAAAAAGGAGAGATCTATATTACATGTAACTTTAAAGCATTAGTTATTATTTAACTGGCAAAACATATAGAATTGGTATTGACAAATTACACATTTAACATACAAGCTTCCTAAGGTGCAGAATCCTCCTGATGCATTTTATTTTAATGCAGACCAACAGAATAACTAAGTCATGCTTTTATTACTGCACAATGATTTATTTTTTTTTACCTTAAGTGACTGTCGTTTTGTTACATAGTTTTCTGAGTGGAGCAATTTTTCATATTCACTGAAGAACTGGATGGGAAAAAAAATAATTATGGCCTTTCTAATCAACACAATGTTCCCAAATGATTTGGCTCAAACAATGATAAAAAGAAAGCAATGAGAGAACTGGCTGAGAATCATAGGAACTGAATTCCAATACATTTAGATATATGGAGGAGACTACTCTAAATTTTTCTAGCATTTTTCTTCTGCAGCACACACAAAACTTCTGAACAAATATTCTGCAGCTAACTGAAAGGAGTTTTCAGTTAACTCTTTAGGCAATCATATACTTGAGATTATAAACAGCCAGCTTTATATTTTTATCTTCAGCTGTGGCCAGTAGATGGAGCAAGTCTGTCGTACATACTTCTCTGATTAGCATAACATACCAAGAATGGCAACATAGTAAGGGTGTGTTGTTTGCTCTTTACAACAACAATTTCATTCTTAGAATTTTTAAGATAACTGCAACAATTTCCTGTCCAACACTGAAGACATCCCAGGTTCAACTTGCATTGGTATAGTGAATCAGAAAATGCTGAAAATAAAAATATTTAGCTGGACAAGAAATGTTTTCTTTTTTTTCTTTCATAATGTGATGATAGTTCTGATAGTTGACAGAAATTATAATGAAGAAATAAAAACACATACCCTATCATAATGCTGTTCCAAGAATTCTGCACTCAGCAATTTGTGCCTTGTAAGTAAATCCTTGAAATAAGAGAATACACTGTTATTTAAAAGATATTCCCTCTCCTTTCCTATAATTTCAGGATGCCCGAAAGCAGAGTTATTAACAATATTCTTTTTCCTTTAGTTGTTAATTATTCACAGGATAATTAACCACAGAATTCAATTGAGGCATACTTTTGCCTTCAAGAAAAATGATACAATAATAACCAGTTCTGAGATTTTTATTCAACCAGGGATGGGGAACCTGCAGCCTTCCAAATATTACCAAGGTTGTAATTCCCATTAACCCTTATCATTATGTTGCTGGAATTCAACATCTGAATTGCCATATGTTGTCGCTTATTTCTTTTTTTAAAAGGACCTATGTACATTTTAATACTGGAGATATTTCTGTAACTTTAACTATGTTATTTTGTAACTCTCTGATGTGATTGTTTGATATATTTTCCAAAATGAATTGGGGAAGTCATAATATAAAATTTTAATAGTTGTCAAATATAAACTAAATAACCTTGAAAGTGGCAAATGCATCTGAAGCAATGTCAAATGTTGACATTTCCACGTATCTGAAGAAGTCATAAAATTGTTCTGACCACAAGATTATTTTCGCTAGTGGTTCGTGTCTGATGCATTCTCTTAACATGATTCCACAATTCAGAGCAATTTCTGGAGATTCGTACCTGTTTCAGTAAGAAATAAATATAGTATCAGCAAAACAGGCATATGATCAAAACAGGTTATAAATGTATATTCTAAACTGACTACTAAAAATGTCAGTTCATATTTATTGCTACAACACTTCTATTGCATGAATATATTTATGTTCAGATAGGTATCTCTCCTAGTTTTTCATTTACCTTGTATATGGGCAGGTTTCATACATGAGAACAGTGCCAGATAAAGGCTATGAAAACAGTAAGCAAGCTGTCAACTGGGCTACATTCACAATGTTATAAAAGGGCAATAGCTATTGAGAAAAGTAGTCATGACAGTTTTCTTTGGCATCTTGTACAGCTTCTCATTTTTTTCTTATCTTTGATGGTAGGGATTTAGGAGCAAAGACTCTGCAGATGTTGATTCTTTAGATAGTTTTTCTGAGAAAAGTATAACTGATTTTCTGTGTGAAGCTCATCACCATAAATGCTGATGGATCTACTAGCATAAAGACTAAGACTGGAGCTATGGCCAAGGATGTTTTTACAAACTTCGGAATATTAGAAGGCTACATCCTCTTTGTCATTCCTGCCTTCAGAATCCACTATTAAACAACAGGGTTTCAATCTTTGTGGGGCTAAGGATACAACTGGGATTTGGAAGAAAAAATATTCTGGGCAGAAAATGTTTAACATATCCCCCTTTTCTATACAGGTGTGTGTGCTTCCCCCCCCCCTTTCTCTATTTTATCTTTTGCTAACTTAACGCTTGCTTACTCTCCCCAATCACTGCTTTTCCCAATCCCCCGATTCCAATTTGGTGGAATTTTAGTCTATTATTTTCTTTGCTGAGTTTGAATAATTAAGCAACATTTTGGAAGTTCTGAATGCATTGTGTTTGTTGTTCATATATTGGGGAGTAAGAAGCAAACAATGGTCAAAAGAAATGAGTACCTTTGTGCTGACAAACTCTTCTATTTTGTGATTTCTCACATTACTTAACTGTTTTTTAAATGAGAGGAAGAGATTTCATTTCTCCCAGACGTGGGGAAAAACAACTATAAACATCCCTCTGTACTAAACAGCAACAATAGTTCACTACTGATTAATTTGATAAAAGGTTTCACATTTGTTTGTGATTGTGAACACAAATGAAGCATGATGCTCCAATATAATACTGCACATGATATAAGGAGAGGAAATAGCAATCTGGCAGAGAATATACACAATTAATTGTTCTTTATTTGAGAAAACTGTACCGATAATTCATTGTTGCTACAAGAGTATGAATTGTGTATCAAGAGACATAGAGCGCATTGTGGTGGAAGACTTTAGTCTGCCTAGTGAATGATAAACAAATATTCAGTATTTAAGGACTAATTTGCATAGCAAGGTGACAAAATTACAGAATTAAAACCCGCGGGCAAACTAATGAGAACAATTCCATACATAAAGACAACTTATGAAGACACATATTGAAAGAATGGGAAGCATATCTCAAAAAAACAAAACGAACGAACAAAAACACCAAAGATACTTTTGAGGATTCTTCTGCAGGAATGCTTGACTCATATCTTTCAGAGAAATCTTAAAATAACCTTCTACAAAATATGGTATGGAAGAATTATGATTCTAAAACACAGTGACTGCATTAAAAAACAGTGCTATGCTACAGTTTAATATGTAATAATTTCACAGAAGTACAGGCTCTAATTCCCTTCTCTTGCAGGAAAACTGGAAGAAGTTGGAAACATATTGCTAGTATGTTCACATTTCTCATTAAGTTTAATTTAGTATAACATCCCATTTTTTCATTATGGTTTATTGAAATAAGCCAACAGTGATTACCTTATTTCCGCTAATCAAATTTAGTCATAGTTTGCCCAGAGATTAGATGACATAATGAATTGTGGTTAACCACAAACAGATGCAAAAGTTTCCAAACTTCTCATGGTTGTGCTGACACTACTATTGAGAGAGTGCATGCATGAATTTGGCAGAAACTGGCTTTTCTGTGTAATCCACTGGAGGGGAGGTGGGGGTGTCCTTCCATGTATTTAACAAATAATTGAGGTTCAGAATTTTCCAGCACGGCAGGCAGTTACAGGAATACCAGCAGCTCTTTCTGTGTACAAACTAGCTGATAGCAACTTTTATAATTACAACTAATTATTAAAGCAGAGTTACCACAGACCTACCCAGGTAGAAAAAAATTAAATGTAAACTAGTCTTACATGAGAAAAACAATCATTTCACATTTACAATATAATACATACCCTTTTAACAGCATAAACAATATATTTTGCTGAGTGCAGATGTATTCAACTGTGGGTGTTCTAGTACCAATTTGTCTTCTCAGAATGTTGTTGAATATTTGAGCCACATCCTTTTTACCCTATCAAAAATACAAACCAGGGCATTATATTGGTATAATATTACATACAGGGCATGTATATAAAGTAATAATATTAGAAGCAGATAATTTCATGTTTTAAAAACACAAACTGATTTGATTCAGTAGAAGGACTTGTATTTATCGCTATTCCAGTTTTTCCAGGTATTTGCCAATGTAACTATTTCACAGTTACAAGACTACATCAACTTTTTATTGCCTAATTTTATCAAATCTGATTTCCATATACAGGGTTTTATTTTCTCCTGGAATAAAACTTTTCAACTACAGGAGGAGCAGCAGTAGTTATGACAGTATGTGATATTTATATCCTGAAGCTATAGAAGAATATTTCTATTTGCCAGCAAAAACCCACCTTCTCCAGGCATCATACCCTACCCTTGTTCATCTTGACTAGTTCTGAATTTATTATTAGCACATCAAAACAGAATGTTTCTAATCCCTATGAATGAATCAGCCAATCACAAATATTTATATTTACCACAACTGTCTATTCTACACACATAGGCAATACAAAAGCCAATTACAATGAATAGGTTTCTGTGATTCTCCTTTTATACACATTATTTAGGTTTCTTAGTACTTTAATGTCTTTGTTCACAAGAGAAAAGAGTGCATTCATTTTCTTAAAAGTTGTTGGTTATATTACTAAAGAGGCAGAAATGGAGCCTACAGGAATAAATATTGCAAAATGTAATTCTGTAGGAAGACAGGAGACGCTGACCGACTTAGAGTCCAAATACAAATAATACATAAATTGTAAACTGACCCAAAACAGCACCAGTTTTTTTCTTTGACCAATGCTGGACACTGACTCACTCAAACCACATATATCACAACAATCAAACATCACTCACCAGCCCTGCCAACTTTGCCTCAAGTCCTATGATTTTTTTCTGGATTTATCATCAATACCAGCATTTGCCACATAAAGAACCTGATTATGATTAACAGTAACAAACACTATTGTTTGAACTATTTACTACTTCCAAATGATGTAACTTTTTCATTATGATGATAATCACACATACTACATTGGTAGAGGTGAAGAGGAAAAGCTCTAAGTGTTTGATGCAAACAGCAGAAATAATAAATAGTTTTTAGGCATTTGTCTTCAGTGTGAATATCCATTGTACTGTTAAACTTCTCAAATCTAAAATAACCAACATTTTTTTGATGATAAACACTATCTCTTAAAGTATATATGCACATATCTAAAGATATCTTCCATTACTAGGTTATACAAATGTAAAATGGAAAATGTTTATTTTCATTCTATAAAAACAGTAAGATAAAGACAAGGCTTCAAAGAATTACCTAATGAGTTCTGCACTCCCCTTTTTAACATGTATTTTTGAACGTTTGTTCCTCATGTTCTAGTTCTTACTGCTTCTGAAACACAGGGAGCTTTCAGATACAAGCCACTTGTGATACATAGAGGGGAAGGTAATTTGCCTCTCAAAAAAATCCACTAATTGCCTTCAACTTTTTTCATCCTGTCCAATTCATGGTTTGTTATATGAAAATTACAAATAACTAAGAAACGTAATATACAGACAGGTTCTATAAGAAAAAGTTTGGGTTTAGGACAGACATAGGAAACTAGACATTTTCCAGATTTTTTTTTTTATTACACTGCCTAATCCTCAGCCATTTGGCCCACCAAATGGAATTAATGGGAACTGTCTACTCCTAGAGAATAATGTGGTTTCTTTCAGCTGTTGCAGTCAGGCATTGGTCTAGTTTTCAAAAGACCTTCAAATAGATACTAGGAATAATCCATACATCCAGTAGGAACCCAATTTCTCCCCACGTTCCATGTATGGAGATTAGGAAAAATAATCTAATCTAGAAATTATCTTTATTTTGATGAGATTAAAATTTGAAATTATCTTTATTTTGATGAGATTAAAATTTGAAATGACCATTAGCATATTGTATTTTCTTACCTCAAAATCAATGAGTTGTAGATCAGCTACTAGGGTGCTAAGAAGACCACTGTTGTATAGTTCTTGAGCAAGCTGGGCTACAGCTTCTGTCTGAGGTTCCTTTTCATTGGTGCCATATAAGATTTCTTTCATGGCAACTAAGTTTTTTGAAACTTCTTCGGTAGCCTGCACAAGGAAAAAAGCCTAGTTATTTCTAAAGCTGAAAACGTTTTGTTTACTAATTTTACTAGTTTTTTTGTTTTGTTTTTGGTTTATTTATCTTAACACATTTTACAGAAGGTACAAAGAAAACACGAAACCATGTGAAAAAAACAAAAACAAAAAACAGCAACCAACTTAACAAAAATCCAACAAAAGGGGAAATCTTTCTACTCATCAAATGGCCAGCTTCTCATTCTAGAGTAAAAAGATGGTTCTCTTAACATTACAAAATGTCACAAAAATCAATGCCAATAAGAACATATTTAGTCATTAAATATTAGTATGATTAGTAGATAAAATTGCCTTTCCAAAAGCGGTTAAGTTACATACCTCTTGAATCCAATCCTTAATATCAGGAATACTACTTTTCCAATTTCTCAAAATAGTTCTCTTAGCAACACCCCAAGCCAAATATAACCATAACACATCAAAAATAATCAGATTCCAAAGTTATGGGACATATTTACCATAACAGTAACGTCTTTACCACTGTAAAAACATCTCCCAGATATTAACCTGAACAATTCAGGAATTGCAACTATCTCACACAGGCCATCCCAGTTTTACCTAAGAATCCATAAAATATTCCCAATGACAAAGAATTAAATTGCTTCTTTTTTATTATGTTCTTATTTATGAGCCTGTAAAAGACTCCTCTGGACAAGTAAAATACTGCTATTTTAAAATATACAGATCTTCACAATTATGCACAGCATTCTTGCTTGCTATTTTTTCTGGTTGTCATAGTCTGTAACAAGACAGGTTCCTTAAGTTTTCCCGTACACTTAAATACATTTGGTTTTTGACACATTATTGTGTATATGTCACAAAATGGTTGCCTTGGAAAGGTCTGTATATTCCCAGCTGTTATGCTGGGTATATCCAGTCACAAAACTCTGTATCCCAGGAAAGAGGAAGAGCAAGCAAGCAAGCAAGCAAGCAGAGAGACTGGCAGGACCAATGGGCATTATGTCTGAAGCCCATTATCATCTAAACATAATCTCCTGGAAGGATAAAAAATGTCAGACAGAAAGAGGGGACAGACTGCTAATTAAGTTCATACACTTGACTATTTATAGCATCAAGAGCAATTATACACACCACAAACACACTGCCCATTTAAAAATAAATGCTGAGGTTAACCAAAAAGATAGAAATAGATCAACATATATTCAGAAGCAGACCAAGAGTCACCCTAATACACCAGCCACGCTTGTATGCAACTTTTTAGAATTCTGCTCCCCAATCCCAAGAAAAGGCTTTTCCTTCAAGGGGTATAACTTAAACCAAAAACAAAAAGACCTTGTCTTTTGCTTATTATGTTCAAATCAGGATACCTGGTTTGTCTCTTAATAATAAAACAAACTAGTTTGTTCTTGGCTTCTGTTCAAAAAAGTTCCAAAAACTTTGAGGAAAACTGTATAAGAAATTACCCTGCATAAAAATTGTACACATGCATCTTATGTTTACACTTTTAACTATGAATTACCCAGAGAAAGTCAGAAGAGTACAAATACTGATATATGACTGCAGTCTGAGTCATAAATTATTTGCAAAAAGTTAAAATGACCTCTTTGGTTATTTCCCCTGCTTCATATATGCAGGAAAATTAAGCCTAATCATTGAAATTGTTTTCCTAGCCCAACAAGCTTTGCATGCAATCCATGCTTTATTAGATTTTATACTGCTCCAATCATGTGACTCTCAGCAGTGTACATATAAAACAAATATAATAAAGTGCATATAAAATTAAAAATTAAAAACAAAATTTAAAATTAAAAACAAAAACAAAAAATAAAGTGGAAGATATATTTATATAATTTGAATTTTTATTTCTGAAAACAATTCTTTATCTTCACTAGATACTTGAGAAAAGCTAAAATATATAGGTGATATTAGCTATCTTCTGAAATATTCTTTTTTTTAAAAATCCATTTGCTTTTATGAGCTTAAGTGGTCATACCTGAACACATACTTTTCTTAATGGGAAGATGAGAATATAGATTTTCTCTGTTTCCCAAAAGTGGATCAGAAAACAGAGGAAAATTCTATGGTCCTCAGATGAAAGTGAAGCTCCTGAGTTCACTAAGAAATACAATTCTTCGTTAACAAGAGAGCAGAAAGACCACTTCCTTCTGCTAATCAACCACTCCTCTTTCTAACAGTAAAAGAGGATATAGTGGAAACATTATTTTAAGCAAGAGCCACATGTGAAGGTTCTATTGCAATTTCAATATTGCATTATGACAACCAAATCTTCCCTCATCATCACAACTCTTAGGCATTTAGTCCAGGGCAATGTTTGTCCCAATAAAGTTACCATCTCAGCTGAGAAGCTGATCAAGCAGACAAGAATTCTGGTATCAGAGCAAACAGGCTGACAATAACACAGAGGAAGTTGCAAGGCATGTTTGAAAACATGCAGTATTTAACAAACCTGATGCGGAAGGAGTATTGGAGAGGATATAAAATTAATGTTTTGATATTTCATAATGTTTCAACACATCCTTTGGCATAATACGAAAAAGAGCTTTAAAAGGCTACAGCCTACACTAGGTTAAAGGGAATACAGAGCATTTAAAGTAACAATCTAATTTGCAATACAATCTGAGTTTTAAATATTTTAAAATGAGGACACAAAATGGTTTCCCACAAATTACATTTAGCTGCCAATTGTGCAGGCATGATTTCCTCATTCTACTTTAGCTCTGAATTACAATCTCTACATCTAATCTCAATCTTCCAGGGACCTAACTTTTACTAATTTGAAAATCTTCAACATTTTGAAGTTTACAGAGAAATATCTCACAAATATCTTAACCTCACCATTCTGAGAAAATGTATTTATTTAAAACAGGTGGCACTACATATCCCTAAGGAAACCTACAGCTTGTTTCAAATTTAAGTTAGTTGTCCTTAATTATTACTGGGTCTATTAAAATATATTGAGTTATCGGGTTTTAGTAGAAATTATATACATTGTAATTGAAAGTATGTTTGTCAGTTTAGAAGAGGGGGGAAAAAACTATGTTGTAAGCAACTGGTAACCAGTGCAGTTCACAGAGCATAGGTGTTGTATAGGCCTGCTGTAGCCCACCCATCACTGCTTGTGCTACTGTATTCTGGACCAGTTGATTTTTGCTCTTATGAGGTATAGTTGATAGTGAAAAATTTAGTCTTGCATGCACATTGCAGTGTAAATATTAAAATACAGGATTGTATGTACTAGCTATTAAATTAAGCTGGGCCATATTTAAATTCTTTCTCTAGTAGGTTATAAAGAATAGTTCAAATGACAGGACAGCAAAATGCTTTAAGTCTTTGATTACTCTTCTTAAGCTGTGCTTTTCAAAAATTATTTTTCAGCTATCTTATATACTTCATCATAAATGTTTACATTTGCTTTGATTTATAGGATCATAAGGAATAATGTGTTAACTTGATTTCATCCTATTTCTGCCCCCCACCCAAAATGACAAGCCAGAGATGTTTTGAAAACATATGGCAAAACCTGTAAAAGGATCAAAAGAAAACAGCAAAGAACACCACTTCACTGTTTTTCACATCTGCTTTCTTAGTTCTTATTTTATGTTTCTGCAAGAACCATCTCAGCAGAGTGGGTAATCATTCTGCATACAAATGGAACTTGTTTGAAGCATACCATCAAGACTAAAAATAGATGCAAATTAAGCAACACACTCTGGTTTTCAGCAGTGAGTTTGGAGGTCTTGCTAAAATTAAAAGTTATAAACTTTACAAAAATCTTCTAATTCTCCTGATAAATGCCATTTTATTTTTATATTCTTAATGAATTATGTGTAAGGAGAAGAGGATTAAATGTGTTGCCTGATTTTTATGAAATTATGTCCCCTTGTTTATTTTTTGCAGTATCTACTTTAAATTTTTACAAAATACCTCTTTCTCCACTGAGGATGTCAACAAGTATGTAGACAAGCATAGTACAGTAGTACAGTAGCTTCTATATACCTGAACGTTCAAAAATATTTGATAAAGTCCTTACCAGAAGTTCATGAGTAACGGCAGCTGCCATGGGGTAAGAAAAGAAATTCTCTCAAGGATTAGTTAAAACAACAAACTATGAGTAGATGATTATTAGAGACCAAGCTATTTAGGAGACCTATAACTCCATTCATTTGGCCAATATGTGACAAAGAATGATAAACTAGGAGCACCTAGGGTTTGATCAAACAGGAGTCTTTTTAGTTTCTACACTGGATATATCTTCCTCCCTCCATATCATCTATTCTATACCTATCCAAACTGTATTTCTGCTCGTGTAGTCATACATTTTCCTGACCACAGATTCTTTTCTATGACTTAAACAACAGTACTCTATTATTCGGGACAAAGCTATTTAGGAGACCCATAACTCCATTCTCCCCTAACACTGATCCCAGTTATCTTTTTCTTTGAGAAACAATGATTTACACTATTTATAGGCCTATTATCAATAAGACTTTAAAACTGATAGCACCCCTGATCCTATTCCCAGCTGGTGAAAGCTTAATTCAGGCATTAAACTTGGAAATATCTGGAGGTTGAGTCATGGCAACTGGACTTCTCTTCTTTTGGTTTGATACATTTCGCTGCTTGTCCAAGCAGCTTCTTCAGTCTTGGAGAAGCAACGAAACGTATCAAACCAAAAAGAAAAGAAGTCTAGTTGCCATGACTCAACCTCCAGAAATTCCACCTGGACTAAGAATCTTTATCAACATAAACTTGGAAATATTTCTGACATACACTGTTCAGTTGTTTCAAAACTATTTGTAATTTTTCCAATGGACATACAATGGCATCAGGATCCAGTGTGTAACAGCAGTTACAGTATTACAAAATTTAAAGCTAACTGAACATTTGGTAAGTTAGTATTTGGTCCCCTAACGATAATATAACTAAAATTCTCTTCAATAACAGTGAGAATGTACAGCTTTGTCAGTGAGACTACACAGAGAAGAGAATCTGCACATTTGCAAGTACCATATTTTTCCGACTATAAGACGATACTTTTTTCTAAAATCCTTACCCTAAAAATTGAAGGGCGTCTTATTTAAGGAAGTCAGCCGAAGAAAGAACCTGCCGTTGCAAAACTGCCCATGCTTTGTTTCTGGAGACAGGCTTTGCTAGCCTCCAATCACGAGTGAAATAGCTTGTCTCCCAAACAGACTTCCTCCAATCACGAGCCTTATGTAACTGGCGTCAGCTGATGCTGAACAAACCAATTAGAGGAAGGCTTTGTAGAGAGAAGCTAGTTTCACTCGTGCTTGAGAATGGAATCAGTTATGCAAAAGAACCTGGAAACAGAGCTGCAGAGAGACGGTTTGGACCTCCTCCCACCGAGTGTAGCAGGTAAATGTTAACTAATTACTAAATAAAAATGTGTTCTGCACTATCTTTAAAATATTGATTTCTTAATTTAGGGTTGGAAAAATGGGGGTCGTCTTGTACATGGGGGCGTCTTATTATCGGAAAAATACGGTAGGTTACAAAACTTTGTTTCAAAATAATCTTTTTAACTGTTCTACACCCTGTTTTATCACTTTAGAATTTCAACATTTCAGCATTCAACACAAGACAGTAATTTCAGACTAAAGCTAAAGAATACTTAAAGAAAATGTCTCAATGTCCAAAATCCAAATAGTGTAACTAGATCCTCATCAAAACTAAGAATGGACTTGTTAATCTCTTATAAGCAATTTAATTGTTAGACTAATGAACAGTGGGGTATCAAACAGAGGAGAATCAGGTGACAGTGAAAATGGAGACGGGAAAGTAAGGAAAGTTTTTGTTGAAAGTAAATTTTGATGTGATGTTTGAAGCATAAAGTTTGACTATCTGGGAACAGAGAAAAGTTTCAGAGAGAAAATATAAATGTTATTAAAATAGTGCTGATAACAAATTAGCAAGGGTTGGAAATAGCTTTAGCAGCAGTACATTTCCCATGTAATGTCCAGAAAAGCTGTTACAAAGATTATAATCATTATTTGCCAAAAATAAAATAGCAGACACTGCTGCTGAGGATTAGCAAAAATGCTTAAGAAAATTAGGACCTGTTCTGTCATTTATATGACAGCATTAAACAATCCCTCCAGGACAGATCCACAAAGAAGGAAATACAAACGTTACCTTTTCTACCTTCTTGTCAGAAATATCTTGTTTTTCTAGAACTGCCATGCTTTCCTTCAAATTCTTCACTATGTCTGCAGGAGACTTGTGTGATTTGCCAAAGGGAAATGGCATGCTTGCGAACTACAAGTGTCTTTTCTTCTAGAATTCCTTTTACCTGCAAATTAAAGGTGGGGGGAGTTAAGAGCAGTAAAAGAAAGCATATAACCACTGGATACAAAAAAGTAGACATCATAACATTTGTTAGAATCAAGCCTGAGATTGTCCAGTGTCAAATTAAAGCAGAACACTGTGTATCAGTATAAGTTCAATTCTACGGAGGTTAGCATTCTACATAAAAGTTACGATTTTACACTGAGCCCATCCAGCAGGTTTCTTCAAATTAATATCTTACAGTTTCAAAACAGGTTCTGAATTTTATTAATGCAGATCAAATTAATTAGTTTTTCAGCATCCAAGTAGGTGAAAGTGCGATTTAATAAATAATCCCCCAAGTTACTTAATGACTGGGCTTCTAGACGATTCTATTAGATATAAAGGAACTAAAAAGCCTTCTCTTCAAAAAAGCTAAGGGGCTGTTACTCCTGCAGCAAACAAAAGATAAGTGAAGCTAAGGGAACATTATTACAAAGAATGGCTGCCCCATGAAATGTAGTCTGGAAGCAAAATGTTATTGCCTAGTTTACATACATACATACATATTTACACACACACACACACAAATGAAACAAAAGCTCCATGGGATTTTACGCAGATTTTCCAACTAGTTAGAGATGAATTCTACAAGGTCTGCAGACAAAGGACATACTCTAGCACTAAAGGATATACTCTAGTACCTTGAATACCAACAAAGTTTTAACTAACAAAGTTTAGAGTTGTTTTTGTACAGGTTTACAAAATACCTTGATTCATCCTTGCAGTAATCCCTAGTAACCTAGTTCCTATTGTTGATAGCAACTTTCTCAGACAGACCCCCTTCTAATTGGGTTAGGACTGCAACTCTTCAGAAATCTCAAACATCATGGCTAATGCTGGCTGGAAGCTTTTAGAGGAGGAATTCAAGCATTCCCAGAGGCATTAGGTTTGGTGGGCTGCTTCTACAGGTAGTGCTCACTTAACGACCATTCAGTGACTGAAATTACGATGGTGCTGAAAAAATGGACTCATGACCCATGCCCAAAGATACGGCCGCTGCAGCGCCCCTGCAGTCACATGATCAAAATTTGGGCACTTGGCAACCCACCCACACTTATGACCGCAGGGGCACTGCAACTCCCTCCACCCACCTATTTCCCCCCATCTATGCCCTTTTGACACCCTGCACAGTGGCACTTGTTGGCAGCAGCACCAGGACTGGGGCTGAACTAGAAACCCAAGGCCTTCAGCAGTTTCAGCCAGCTGCCACTGCCCCCAGGCCTCCACTTCAGCCCCAGTGCAGCTGCTGCCACTGAGAAATGCCACCTCAAGCTCCATACTGCTGGCCTTCACCACCTCGCAGCATTCCCATTCCTTCCCCAAGCCACGCCTCTCGTTCCTTCCCTAAAGCCATCATCGTGTCGTCCCATGACTTCCCCAAGCCATACATCTCATACCTTCTGCAAACCGGTGTCCCATTCCTTCCCCAAGCTGTACCCGTTCTTTCCCTAAAGCCAGCTTCCCATTCTCATGAGGCCTGGGGAAAACCAGGAGGTTTCTGAAGGATCGCAAGAACGGGATGCCGGCTTGCAGAAGGTATGGAATACATGGCTTGGGGAAGGAATGAGACGACAGGACAACAGCTTTAGGGAAGAAATGAGAGGCACAGCTTGGGGAAGGAATGGGACACTGGCTTCAGGAAGATATGGGATACGTGGCTTGGGGAATGGTGCGAGGTGGCAAAGGCCAGTGGTATGGGGCTTGAGGCAGCATTTCTCAGTGGCAGCGGCAGCACTGGGGCTGAAGTTGAGATCTAGGGACAGTGGCAGCTGGCTGAGCCTGCTGAAGGCCTCAGGCCTCTACTTCAATCTCAGCCTTACCAACAAGAAGTGTCACTATGCAGGGCGGCCAAAAGGTCATAGCTGGGAGGAAGATAGGCAGATGGGGGGAGCTGCAGTGCTCCTGCAGTTGTAAGCATTGCAGCATCCCCCCCAATCATGTGTGGCCTGCATCAGGCCTCCAAGGGCCTCCCCCACCCCCCTGAAGCACCTCTGCACTCCTTACCTAGGTCTCCATCCACTTAACAACCTGCGATTCTCGCTTAACAATGGCAGCTGGGAATGCCAGGATTGTAGTCGCTAAGCAAAGCGGTCATGTGATAATTCGCTTAATGACCACATCACTTAGTGACCTAAATTCCAGTCCCAATTGTGGTTGTTAAGTGAGGACTACCTGTATACCATTCCATGAAACAATTTAAATAATATAACAATATAGCGAAGAAATAATTATTAGAAACCCATCTAAACAATTAAATGTAAGAAACATCATTTAAAAGGAAGACTAAATTAAATGGGAAGTGATAACTGGAGATATTAGAATATAGATAAGTGTTCTTGAGCAGTAATTGGGTTATAGTGTTAGAAAACTGTTCATAGCAGTATGAATATTAAAATGTTGATCAATGTGTGCTTTGCTAGTAGTTGAATGCAGTGCTTTGTCACTTAACCTTAGCAATAGTAGAAAGTAATGGTTCTTTTTGACAACTGCAAGCTTTCATGCTGGCTAATATGCTAGAATAAAGCTGCTTAAAGTTGTTTTAGATTGGAGTGTCATGTAAGCTTTAGTAAACAAATAACTAAAAACAAAGATATTACAGCTTTTAAGACAAGAAGTATTAATGCTTCCACTTTTGCGGTTTGCACATCTCATCTGCAAGAAGCAAGGCATGTTCCATTCATTTCTGGAACTGTATAAGTTCATAAGGCAGACTACCCTTTAAGGTTTTTTTTCTCTCAACAGCAGACTGACGGGCTGTATTGATTTTTAATATCTTTGCAGTTTGGAAGATTTGTTTTTTGTTATTTCAAAATTCCTGGGTCAAACAGATCACATCCTAATTCACTGATGGTCTGGTTGAACCTCTGCCTGTTACTTTTGAGAAAACTTGGACAAGTGGCAAGGCACCAGACAGAGGGAAAATATTGTTTTTATCTTGGAAAAAGAGAGAACCCAGAAGCCCCCAGGAAAAGTTAGGCTGATTTCAATACCTGGGAAGATTCTAGAGCAGATAACAAAGTGATCAATTTGCAAAGTACTACAAACTTATTTTCTGAACAGGTAACTTAGGAGAATGAGATCCATGAGAATATTATGGAAATCATATAATTTGACTTCACAAAAATTTGACAAAATTTACCCGTGGCATTCTAACAGCATATCTAAAAGGCAAATGCACAAGTGGCTTGCAAACCACTCAGAGTGGTCATCAATGATTCCTTATTGAATTGGAGTGAACACCAAGTGGAGTATCACAAAGTTCTGTCTAGACCTACTACCCTTAAAGATTTTCATTAATAACTTTGGTGAAGAGATGAAAGGAATGTTTATCAAATTAACAGATGCCATAAAATTGAGTGGGATAGCTCATATCCTAACACACACACCCCCCAAAATAAAAATGATTTTAATGGGTTGGAGAATGAGGAAAAAATAACAAAATAAAAGTTTGCAGTGACAAGTACAAAGTTTATTTATTCTTTTTACACTATTTCTTTCTTGCCCCAGTCATAGGACTTTGGTTTACAATAAAAACAGTAAAGTTCTTCACTTAAAAAAAATAAATCAAATGCAGAACTGTAGGATAGGCGATACTTGCCTTGGTAATAGCACTTGAGAAAGAAGTTATTGGAAATGCATTTATCATAAGCTGAAGGTGATCCAGCAGTATGACTGTGCTGCTAAAACGCAAGTACTGTATAGTTTTAGGATACATCAACAGAAGTCTCAAATCATATAGTTCCAATGTATTCTGAATTGGTCATTCTCTACCTCAAATATTATACCCAGTTCTGGATTTTAAGAAATATTCAGAGAAATTAGAACAGATGTAGACAAAAGCAACAAGGATAATCAGGAGATGTATAAGGATGGAAATAGATAAGTTTAGTTTTCAAAAAAGACAACCTGGTAGAGAAGGGAGATGGATATGATAGCAAATTTCAAATAGCTGGAGAGGTGTCATACAGAAGATCAAAACCTGTTCTCTAATGCCCCAGAGTTCATGATAGAGAAGAGTAAGTTTAATTAACAAGAAGGCAGATACCACTTGAATGTTAGAAAATATCTGAACAGTGGAAGCAGTTCAACAACATACATTGTATGTGTTGAAGCAAAATTTAGACGGTCATCTCTTAGGAATGGTTTAATTGGAATTATAGCATAAGGAGCTGATGGACTAAAGCCCACTTTTAATTCTGCAATTCAATTTGTAGTAAACTAACTCAAGATAAAACAAATATTTTTGAATGAAAGGATCTAATTTTATGGATTTGGGCCAGAGGCTGTAAATAAAAAAGCAGGATGCAGTTTATATTACCTAATAGTAATCTGAATCCATCTAAAGAGGGTATGAAAAACTTGGAAGACTTGTATGGTTGTATGTCATGCCATTAGCAGGTCTAATCCTTTATTTATAATTTCATAATTGCATTAATATTTATTGGTTGCTCAAGGTGTCACTGATGGCACGTTAACATTTTATCACAAAAGTTATTCTACAACCAAATTCAGATTACAGCAAAAACTGAGTAAAGAAAGTACTTACAGAACACTAGGATCCTGAGTTTATAGGGCAGTCAAATAAAAAAAAAAAAGATATAAGTCATGTTATCCTAAAAATCTACAATACATAGCTGTTCATAACAGTCAACAGGCAGAACTCTCTACACATATTTATAGCAACAATAAAAAACAAGAGAGAATAGTACACATGAAAATAAAGTTGACTATATCCTGTTTCTCTGAATACTAAGGTGTTCACTATCCTAATTAAAAGTGACATTTCTTCTTTAATGCTAGAAAAAATACCTCTCTTCCAAGTCATCTGTTACTAAATATTTCAAATACTATATAAGACATGCCATGTTGGTTTGTGTTTACAAATTTTTCACTAATTATTAAGCAAGTAAATAGTTTTAGATTCCAAAAGTCTACTTGCTTTTATGAATGACAGACTAAAAACAAAGCCTACGTAGCAAACAGCTGCTTTCTTCTAGCAGATGAAAATGCCAAGTCAATAACATGCACAGAGGTGCATGATATTCAAGAAGTTGTAAAAATTATACTTCCTTCATCTATTTTATAGAAAAAGGAAACCACCTGATATTAGGAGCCACTTGATATTTATCAATACAGGAAAGCAAAATAACACCATTTTACTAGGCTTAGCAACTGACTTTCTCAAGTTATTATAATAAAGCACTGTAAAGAATAGATGGAGAGCTACTATATCTTGGCTGCAAAAAATCCAGACAACCACTAGATGGCAGCAAAAGAGACACGGTACTCCTAAAAATATATCAAATCCACACAGGCATACTTGTCTATTAGATGGGTGTAAGAATGCCACAATTTAATGATATACTGTACATATTCCCTTTCATAGTAAGTAACATTATGCTATACAGAGAAATGGTAAAAGCTCATTTTGATTCTAAAAATATTTAACTCATACATACAGAAAAAATGAAATGAATCACAGATAGTCCTCAAGTTATGATGGTAATTGGGATCAGAATTTCCATCGCTAAGCAATGCAGTTGTTAGGTGAAACATCATGTGATCACATTACTTAATGATGGCAATCCCAGCATTCCCCATTGCCATCGTTAACCAAATCCCACCGGTCATTAGGTGAGGACCCACCCCATCCAAGCCATTCCCAGCATGGTCTCCCCCAGCCCTGAGCCTCAGTAAGGTAAGGGACTGCCTCCTCTTGAACTCCCCCTACCTACCTATCTCCCCCCATCTCTGCCCTTTTGGCCACTCTGCACAGTGGCACTCCTCAGCGGCAGTGGCAGCACTGGGACTGAAGTAGAAGCCTGGGGCCTTCAGCAGCCTCAGCCGGCCACCACCACACCTCAACTTCAGCCCCAGTGCCACCGCCAAGTGGCGCCTCAAGCCTCATGCCGTGGCCAGCTGCCACAGCACAAAGCCCCCACTACCCTATGCTCTGCAGGCCCTTCTGCGCCCAGCTGACCTTAGCTATCTTCCTCCTGCTGCTGCTAAGGCTGGCCCAGCCCTATGTGAGGCAGCTGCTGGCCACACCAGGCCTTCTTCCCAAGGCTGCTCACGCCATTCTCCAAATAGCACGCCCCATTCTCGTGAAGCTTCAAAAGGCTTCCGAAGCTGTCCGAAGGGTTTCTGCAGGGCAACGGCCGGCTGAGACTGCTGAAGGCTCTGGGCCTCTACTTCAGCCCCAGCACCGCTGCCAAAGAATACCACTGTGCAGGGCAGCCAAAAGGGCAGAGATGGTGGGACATAGGCAGGTGGTGGGGGGAGTTGAAGCACTCCTGTGGCTGTAAGTGTGGGCAGGCTGCCAAGCACCCAAATTTCGATCACGTGACCATGAGGGCACTGCAACGGCTACAACTTTGGGGACTAGGAGTAAGTACCATTCATTCAATGCTGCCATAACTTTGAATGGTTGCTGAACAAATGGTTGTAACTCGAGGGCTACCTGTATGAGACAGCCACCAATTAATTAAAAAGTTTCCAAGAATAAACATATACAAGAGTCTAAATTTTGATCATATTCAAATAATGGGTGGCTATTTTGGCTAATCCTTAGGTCTTAAATGACAGCTGGGATTTTAGAATAAATAGTACATGAATTCCCTACTTCCTTGTCATATATAGGATTATTTTGAAAAGGAAGGGTTAAGGTAAATTTGTTTCCTGTCCATTTCCACTACTCCAACTGTAAAATTTAAGACAAGCCCTCCCTGCAGCCTATAATGTTTTGACTTCATTTGGGAGACAAATCAGGAGTGACCAATCATCTTAAAAGCTACAAAACATTCCCATTACATCAACCCGTTCCACCCGGTCAGGCAGAGAGGTCATGTTGCAGACCCGATCAGCAGGAGAATATCGGTGGCAGGGCCCAGGAGGAGAGCCTTCTCTGCTGTTGCCCCTGCCCTTTGGAATATTCTCCCCCCAGAAGTGCGATGGGCCCCTACCCTCCCAGCTTTCCAAAAAGAATTAAAGACCTGGCTCTGTCCATGTGCATCAGGCCATATGGGCTCTAACCATCCCTGTGGGTGGTTAGCCCCTTGATGATGTTCCCTTGAATTATTTGCCAACTCTCCATCCATCTTGGAAGCTATTTATTATTAGGACTGTTTTTATTCAGTTTTCTAACAGGTAGGAAACAACACGTGAGGTTAGGCAAAATTACATCCAGTACCCGGTTAATCAGTACTGGTGCCCCTCAGGGATGTGTGCTTTCCCCACTGCTTTTCTCCCTTTATACCAATGACTGCATTTCAAAAGACTCTTCTGTTAAAATTTTGAAATATGCGGATGATACAACTGTCACTGGTCTAATTCGAAATGGAAATGAGTCAGCATATAGACGGGAGGTTCAACAACTGGTCTTGTGGTGTGGTTGTAATAACTTGGAATTGAATACACTTAAAACCGTGGAGATGATTGTGGACTTTAGGAAGAATCCTTCTAATACTCCTCCCCTTACCATACTTACCTAGTATCAGTGGTAGAGTCCTTCAAGTTCCTGGGTTCTATACTTTCCCAAGACCTGAAATGGACGTTTAACATTACAGCCATTATTAAAAAGGCACAGCAAAGGATGTTTTTCCTGCGGCAACTTAGGAAGTTTAAATTATCCCAGGAGCTCTTGGTACAGTTTTACAGGGGAATCATTGAGTCTGTTATCTGCTCCTCTATAACTGTCTGGTTTGATTCCGCAACCAAACAGGACAGACTCAGACTCCAACGGATAGTTAAGTCTGCAGAAAGGATAATTGCAACCCGCCTGCCTTCTATAGAAGAACTATATACTGTGAGGGTCAAAAGGAGGGCAGAGAGGATATCTGCAGACTCTTCTCATCCTGGATATAATCTGTTCCAACTTCTTCCTTCAGGACGGCACTATAGAGCTCCATATGTTAAAACATCTAGATATTGGAATAGTTTTTTCCCTTGTGCCATTGCTCTGTTAAATACTATATGATTTGATATGTACTGGACAGTGGCTTCTTCTTTGGAAAAGTTATTTTACTGGGCAGTGTTATTGTTACTGTTATTGTTTATTAATTTTCTGTTGCTATCCAAACACACCGTTGATCTTGCTGTTCGTCACCAAAGACAAATTCCTTGTATATATTTTATACTTGGTCATTAAAGTATTTGTATTGTATTGTATTGTATTGTATTGTATTGTATTGTATTGTATTGTATATTGCATTTTAATTAATTTTATCTCTGTTGTAAACCGCCCAGAGTCGTTTCAATGAGATGGGCAGTGACAAATTTGATAAATAAAAATACTCTTTTGTCATAAATATTAAATAGGTAATTAGTTGCTTTACAGGTAGTCCTCACTTAACAACCACAATTGGTACCAGAATTTAGGATGCTAAGCAATGCAGTCATTAAGTGAATCATCACGTGACTGGACCCGATGGTACAATCTTTTTTGTGGTGGTCATTAAGCTAATCACCAAGGTCATTAAGTGAATCACTGGGTCATTAAGCAAATAACAGTCGTTAAGTGAATCACACTTAATTGATTTTGCTTGCTGGAAGCCGGCTGGGAAGGTTGCACATGGCAATCATGTGACCTGGGGACACTGCAACCGTCATAATTGCGAGCTGGTTGCCAAGTGCCCAGATCACAATCACATGACTGCAGGGGTGCTGCAACAGTTGTAACTTCGGGAACCAGTTGTAAGTCATTTTTTTAGCACTGTCGTAACTTCATCAAGCGAGGACTACCCGTATATCCCATCTTACTCCAAAAGATTGTATATGTGGAACTTGCAGTTTTAACACAGTTCATAATCACCAATAAACTGACAGATGAAAAACACTTAAACACCAACAAAAGGTTTATTCTAACAAAAGTAACATAATTTCACAGACACCTACCCAAATTCCCACTTTCTCTGCAGTCGTGATTCTAGAACTTCTCCAGCTAAGGTTGTTGTGAAAGAAGGGAATTGTAAACCTTCTTTCTGTTAAACTAAAGCTGCTGTTCATGCACACTTACTTAGGAGTAAGCACTGTGAACACATTAAGACTTATGAGAAAACACATATAGGGCTGCATATAAACCAGCTTCTTGGAATCCAAGATAAAAGATTAAAGAAAGTGTACTTTTCCTAAGCTAATAACTGCACTTGGCCTTTGAATGGCTTGCAAACACTAGTAGGCAGGGTCAGGTCAAAAACTAAATCTGACTTGATTCCATTTATATTTAAATGTAATAAAAATTTAATATACTCAAAATGATCATGATGTAGTCATGTCTTTAACAATTGCCCCTCTTTGGACATTAATAAATTGAGTGGGCTGCCAGGTGGTGCCTCTCAAGGCTTTCAAAGGCTACATGTAGTCCTGTTCCTCAGGATGCACACATAATGTAAAGTACTAAAGAAATGCCAACTTACCTGCTTTTAAGAAAAAAACCTGCCTTTCCTATTTATGCCATCAATAAAACAGAAATGGGACAGAAAGAATGGTAAAAACCACAGGGTTGAAAAAATGCTTAATAATAGCAACAGATGTGGCCAAAAATATTGGCACCCTTCCACTTTTCCCAAAAAAAATCCCAGTTTGCTCTGAAATAGGTTGAAACTGACACAAGTAAATGTTAAGAATACAGTATGTTAAGTCATAGATCAAAATCAAGGTGTCTGCTCTATGGACTGTGGAATAAAGAATGGTAGATGTCGTTTAATTGTGTCAGTTTCAACTTATTTCACAGGAAATTGGTATTCTTTGAGGAAAAGATGGGGAGTACCAATACTTTTGGCTGTGTCTATATAAATGAAGCTGTGGAATCTACAATGTTGATCATTAATACAACAAACTGAACGACCTTGATAAAAAAAACTATTTGTTTTCATCTAAACCATGTATATATAGTTCCACATTTGTTTTCAGCATCAAACCCTAGCAGGCCTCAGGGTGATGGGAGAGTAGGTACATATTACATAAATCACAATACATAGGGAATTCATATCACCTTGGAAATTGGTTAATAAATAAATTTGACCCAAAAATCAGGAAGCCAAGTAGATGCTAAGAAGAACCAACTGCTGGACTTTTCTAAAGGGACAACAGAGGAGTATATCTGTAGGACAAACAATAAGAATTTTTGTACTTTTGTTACTTGCAGAACACGTTTCCGGCAGTTGAAATAACTTTTCAGTTCAAACAACTTCTTTATATATTCTTTCAGCAATGATATGGTCTTTCTTATAGTGTACTTTGTATGCTTTTAAAAAATGGTATCATACAGCAGATGCAATCAGATGCAAACTGTTGTTAACATAAAACAAATCTAAACTGTCTCGGGCCTATTTATGACAGAATTTTTATACATTTCTAAATTACAACACACATGAACAGTACACATTTCAGTATGAAGCAAAGCACTCCAACTCAATTCTGCAAGCTACCTTCAAATATTTCTCACAGACACACACATACGCAAATGCAAAAACGAATTAGGGCATATGGTGGTCAAAAGGAAGACCATACTGCTTGTTTATATCATAAATTCTGGTTCTGTTTTCAAGTTAGCAAAACTAAGGAGCTCTGGAATGTATTTAAAGTTGAAATACTGATAAAAATCTAAGTTTACTGCAACGTGAAAAAAAACAAGTACTGTATATTCTTGTTCTGAGTTTCCATTAGTCCATTATAGGATTGTCTATTATTCCTACCAATAATATTATATAGCCCCCACAATAAACATGATTTAAATACATATTCTTAAGACTCACATATATATTTGATTCATAAAACTAGAATTAGAAACCTCACGTGAACAATTAGTAATTCAGAATTAATTAACAAGTAGGACTACAGAAAGGGTAACACTGAAACAACTAAGGGTCAACTACTTTATAGGCATTCAGAGTTATTGTATCAATAATGGGGCTCTGTTTTATTCATATGATCCCCATTTAGACAGCAGATTTTATACTATGTCAAAAGAGGGAAACACAAAAATAAAATGCTGGAAAAATGAAAATTAAATGTATTCAAAAGTTAACTTTAACAATTCATAGTGATTAGTCAGACAGCAGATTTGTACAGCTGTTTCTCTTGTGCTGATGGAAATGTACATACTGATATATTTTTATCCACTGACACATTTTCATCACCTCTTCACTGATAGTTTTTTTGTATTATCTATCTGCTGCTTTCCATATTACATATAATGGTAGCTGTCTGGAAATGAAACTGATAAGAAATTGGTAAGATAAGAAGTTATTCAAAACTAGTAAGAATACTATTTAATTTTAACATTAAAATTCTAAAATTGTGGCTGGTATCTTCACCTGGTAGTTAACTTTAGCAATGGATAAATACTTTGAAGCATTTCATCTATCCACAAACAAACTTCTAAAAATTGTTAAAATTTTGGGTCTGAGCTCAGAATAGGTCATATACAAACCAAGAGATGAGAATGCCTTTTTAGCCAGTGTCTCTCTTCCAGCTTGTATTCTGATGTTAAAAAATTAGGAGAGAATAAAGGTGATGTTACTTACATCAGCCCCCTGTGAAAAACAATTATGATCCATGAGCCAAAGATCTATAAATTCTGCCAAAACACTAATGTCATCATTCTAAGAACTTGAGAGCATACCACAGTTTCTTCAATGGATTTTTAAACACAATACAATTGATAAAGTATGCCTTAAATGAGTTTATAATCAACATAAGATTGAATTGGACATGCTTGGTTGTATTTCAAAATCACAAAGGACTGTATTACCCACAATCTGTGAATTCATAGATAATTATTTCTATTAGAAAATTTTCAAATTAGTATGCATCCAAAGACACATGGTATTATAATTGCACTATACAGAAGACCAGAGGTGAAATGTACTGGCACTGATGGGCAGAAATGCACGTTATACCACTGAACAAACAGTTAATAGCAGCTACTTATCTAGCTTTAAATGTTAGCTGGCAGATGGCAATGCTGACACAATGATAGTATTCAGTGCCCTTAAGACTGCTGGTCATGGTGATCATATGACACTATTGGCAAAGATACACTCCCTTGCATTGTTTTTCATTCAGTAATACATGTAAACCCAAAACAAGTAACTTTGACACTGAAACAAAACATGCTGGCCTACAACTATAACTCACAATAAAAAGGAATAGAAGCTTTCTCATTTCTTCTCTGACCTAATTGCTAATATAAGAATACCAATAATGTTCAACAAGACAAGAATAAAGCATTTTAGCCTTATAGAAAGGCACAAAGCTGTAAGTTTTAAGTCACTTTATTCAGTAACTTTTTTTTTAATCCATTCAATCGTGTCTGATTCTTGGAGACTGCCTGGACAAGTCCCTGCAGTTTTCGTGGCAAGGTTTTTCAGAAGTGCTTTGCCCTTGCCTCCTTCCTAGGGCTGAGAAAGAGTGACTGGCTCAAGGTCACCCAGCTGGCTTTGTACCTAAGGCAGGACTAGAACTCAGTCTCCCAGTTTCTAGCCTGATGCCTTAACTGCTATACCAAATAAGGACTTATACATGGATCCAAATTATTATTTTATTTATATACCATTTTATTTATACACTATTTATATACATTCATGGCAATGCACTCAATGCACATTTTGTATTTGCCATCCTATGTGATGGAATGCAGTAGAGAACCAGGGTCTCAGGAAGAAGGGAGTGCATTCCAGGAGGAAAGGGGGGAGGAGGAGAGACAAGAAGCAACACAGTCCAGAGCAGGAGTGTGGGAAGAGGAAGAGACTTAGAACAGCCACTTCCTAGAATCTTCCAGGGTATATCCATTAGGTTAGCGTAGTACAGATTTAGTCTGGCAAGATTCTGTCTATATGGTGTAAGCAATAAAAGAACTGAACTTGGTTGGATTGTTTCCCTATTGTTCTTAGGCAGGGCCTGACAGTCTATGTAAATATCAACCATTAAAGTATTTCTATTAAATATTTCCACATGCATGCTGACATTCTTCATTATATTCATTAATCAAAAAGTAACAGTTTTAATGACCATGTAACTGTGCTTTGAAGGATAATTCCTAGAGAACTCAAAAGTAATTATTATGGCTCTGGGAAGCTTCACTTCAGTGGCAATTTGAATTAGTCCTTCAAATTGAATCAACAAAGTAATTAGATATATGAAATTTTATCAGGTGCTTTCAAATCAGTTCAACAATTCAACAGATTTTTATTTACAAATAACTTTGATCCCAAAATCAATTTGCTTTTTAAATCTCTTTCACAATTTCATTAAAATCTTGAGGGATATGCAAAATCCTAGCAATTATCTATCATAATATAAGCACAACTGTATTCTATTATTCTCCCCATCCCCATTTTAGCTCATTCTAAAAATAAAAGTATTGTAACAATTTATAATACAGGTCTAGGTGACATTAAAAACAAATATATGATTTTTCATACTGAAGTTGCCTGAATTAATACAAATTAGCATTTAATGGTTATTCACTTCACATAACTGAATGAGATGGTATTTTTAATATAAGTAAACACCTTTGCCAATGAAAACTTTATCCACACATTGCAAATTAACTGAACAGGTTCTTTAAAGTTTGAGGTGACTTTTAGTCAACTTTTCTATAACATAACAATTTAATCACATATTTATACGTAAAAGAATTCCATAGTGTCTGAAATTTCTTTTCAAAAATTGAAGCAAAACTATTTCAACATACTTAAAAATTGTACTGCTTCACAGCTAGGAAAATGTAATGTCCACTAGGAGTATGAAATATTTTCTACACATATCAATCCTGAAAATGATAGAGGAAAAGAAAGTTTCCCACTTGCATGCTTGGTATCAGAAAGACTGTGGAAAGAAAATACAAAATGTAAAGTCTCCATAACTGTATATTATTCCAATTATTCAGTGCAATACCAAAAGACTATTCTACAAGTTGTGGACATGATACAAACAATTATTTAAGTCATATTTAGTGTGGGGGAGGTGAAGGAAAGGATAAGTTGTTAAGGCAACAGCTCTACTTCCTACTAAGTGTGGACGGAATTTACATATTGTTTTAGCACACAAAAGTGCCACGTGAGTCTTTCATGACAGAGAGGATGCCATAAATTCCACACTGTTCCAATATTTTGTTATTTTAAAATGTATGTACCCAAATTAGATAGATTGCTTCAAACACATCCATTGTAACTGATTTACAAAGCACATCATTCTAGTTTTGGATGAGGCAGAATTTTTTAGCTTCCCTAGACACTGTGGAGCCAGACATGTAAGTTGCAAAAAACATTAGTTTCAAAAGAAAAGAAATTATGCATAACAAAACATCATTGTAATCATGAAACCTAATAATTCAAAATGTTGTGGTTGCCTATGGCAAACAATTGCCTCTAGCTAATAGTTGCATCCTACTCATATGATATCACAACTGTTGGCAACATAAATGGAACTGCTGTTGTGTGAACTACAGACGTGCTACCACACTATATTGACAAATCTATCTGCTGGGGGGGGGAGGTAAAATATGTTGCAGGGAAAGGGGAGCACAGGCCCAGAATCTGGATAATGGAACTCTCTGCAAATATGTGCTAATATTACATAGTTACAAGTTTTTATTATTCAAACACCTGTTTCATTATTCAAGCAACATCTAGCAAAGGCACCAGAATAAAACTGACTTTTTCACACTGCTGACAATATCAGGACCATTCATAGTTTAATCATACTGCAGAAGTCCTTAATTGTCAGCCCCACCAGGCAGACCAGACCAAATCAACTCCATAGGAAGGGAAAAACTACTTTTATTGAGGCTGGCTATAATAACAGAACCTTGCAAGTCTGATTATGTTCTACCTCCTCCTCCTTCTAGTGAATTAGGGAGGTGTCTGTCTGAGCTGCTTCTGAATGTCATCTAGATGTTCCGGATTTAAAAAATGTTTTACACCTTGTCACCTTGGCAGCGGAAATTGCATATCTCCATCAAGGTCATCTTCCTTACTCTCTACAATAAGTCAGCCATTACCTAATCAAGAGAAGTTCATACATAAACTAACATTCCTATGTAAGCAACTTCGTTAACACTTTCAAATATTAAAGAATTACACTATCACTGAAATAGCTTTGTATTCCTATTGCATGTAGAACAGCAATGTAGCTATTGAAACTGATTGTGGTATAATGCTCATTATAATTAATATATGGCTGATTAGGTCCTTTAGTAATTCGGAGGCAATTTTATAAGATGTAGATATCTTCATTTTCTCCACCTAAGGAATGCTTCTGCTCAACACAATAAGCTATCTACAACCAATGTTTAATACTTCATAATAGCAATTACATAATATAATCTACATTCAAATGCTTATGTACTGATAGCCAACCTAAAGAGCCATAGGTATACAGGTCTGAGACATTTAGATAGGAACAGAAAGGCCTATTGGTTTGGCTCTACTGCAGTTGCTTGATTTACAGCCTAGACAAAAACTAGGAAAGTTATTTGTCTCATAATTGCCACATTTAGAATGCAAGATCACCAGTATTATAAAGTTCAGATGCAGGAGTACAAAAAGTTATTTCTATTCAAAAATGTCCTGCATTTGGGATTGTAAAGTATGTGTGAGAATAGTCATGAGGAGAAAAAAAACAATTTTTGACTCCTTGATCATGTGCCATCAACTCAGCGTCAATTCTTAGCAATGACAGAGATTTCCTCCATTATGATCTGTCCCTAACTTGGTCTTTCAGGTCTTCCAATGATGTACCTATCAACACAGTAACTGAGTCCATCCCCTTTGCCATTGGTCATTCTCTTCTTCTCTTTCCTTCTACCTTTCCCAGCATTAGAGCCTTCTCCAAAGACTAGGTCTTCGCATAATGTGCCTAAAATAGGATAATTTCCGGTCATTTGTTCCTCGAGTAAGAACTCTGGGTTGATCTGATGATCCGCTGGTTTGTTTTCTTGGCTGTCCACAGCAGTCTCATGAGTCTTCTCCAATACCAAGGTTCAGAAGCATCAATATTCTTTCTTGCCTACTTAAAATTCCAGCTTGTGCTTCCATAGAGTGTCATGAGAAATACTATTACTTGCACCGCTTGCACTATTCTGATCTTTTTGACCCCTGGAGTGACTCAAATGGCTACTGTCAACAGACCTAGATAAACTCTCCCCATCTCTAATAGAAGGTTTGCATACAAATACTACAATACGGCACAGATTCTCTCAGATAGAATTTGCTCTTAGGCCAGATTTAAAGTTTTTTTTAGCAATCAATGAAGCTGAACAATTTGGGATTATGGTAACTGACAGGACACATTCTCCAATACAGATATACCAGATAATTCACAAGCCCTACTGGCTGTGCCTTAATATGCAGATATTCACTTGGCATCAGCCAAAAGATAGCCACCTCTGCTCTAGCATTTACTACCAAGAACAAATTTCTCTTAAATAAAGCAAACACCCTTATGTTACAATTTAGGTTAACGCTGAATATATTTTTATTCATCTTAGCATCAGAAAACACATGATTGTATTGATGTCTTATATCTATTACATCTATTACATGTGATTCTGTGTGTTTTATCCTACTTCATTGTTATGTATTTTTTTAAACTGTTCACTGTCCACTGACAGTATTTACTAATGCTAAAATATTAGTAAATATTTTAACTAAATCAATAATTTGTGGCATACAAGTAATCCTCGTTTAGTGACCACAATTGGGACCTGTTGCTCTGTTGTTAAGCAAAGCAGTCCCTAAGTGGGAAATCACATCATCACAACTATACTTTCCTTTTTCCCACTTCCACATCCTTTGAAATGCTCACACTGGTGCTGGAATAATTAGCAAGAAGGGAACTAATGTTTGTACTTACATTCACTGGCGAGGAAGGGATTATAAGGGAGTAAGCAGGCACACAATGGGGAATACGCACTGAAAGGAATGTGGTAGCACTGGCAGCCCAGACCATGCTTGGGGCTGTGAGCTGTGAGCACACTATGTAAAGAGCCCAGTGTATTCCCCATTGTGTGCCTGCTTACTCTCTTGTAATCCCTTCCTCTCCAATCTCTTTATTCTGCAGGGGGGGCAGAAAAAAGATGGGTCAGCTACAGGAGAGATTGCCTACAGAAATTGCTTCGTTTTATCCCCCCCACCCCCCGCTTGTTTAAGCAATCTCTCCATTCTACAAAGGGGGAAAAAAGCCACATTCCTTTCAATGTGCATTCCCCATTGTGTGCCTACTTACTCTCTTGAAACCCCTTCCTCTCCAATCTCTTTGCTCTGCCGGGGGGGGGGGGAGGAAAACAACAAGTCAGACACAGGACAACGCATATTGACTGTAATGGTATCCACATGACTGAGGGAAGATGAGGTCATAAATGCGGGCATTGGTCATACAGGCATAATATAGATATGTAAGTATGCATTAGAAGTGTGTGTTCGCATAGCATATGTCAAAATAAAGCTGATACGGCTTTTCCTGAGATTGAATAGCTGTCCACAGCTTCAGCATGATCCCAGGAAAAGACACATCTGGTTTAAGGTGACAGGTACTATATGCATGCCTGTGCCCACATCCACACTAAAACACCTTTTTGCCTTCCTAATCCAAAGTACTGCTTTATTATAAAAATAGCATTAATGTATCTGTACAAGTATCATATAAAAGATAAATGGGAGCAATATTGTGGCACCAATCCTGTGGAATAACCTCAACTTTTTGTCCTACTTTATTTTGAAATTATTTAAGAATCTGTAAACCAAGTTGGGATTGTATGCAAGAATAACTAATATAGAAATAATTTAATATAAAAACTACCCCATTTTAAAAGGTTATATCAGGATTGGGTTAATGTGTGTTATAAATTAAGTTGTGTCAACAAAAAAAAAACATAGATCTACTATAGCAGTGTAAGTCCCATCCTTTCTGTAACACTAGAACAAATGTTGTGTAGAAGACAAAGTCACAAACTTAAACTATTGTGACTCAATTCAATCCCATGAGGCAACCCTAATATGACTTCAATTTTGTTTCTTACAAGCACAACCACGACAGAGGTGCCAAAATTCAGTAACTTACCAAGTGATGTTTAAATAAATACCCAACAAGAAACTTTTCAAAACAGTTATTTAAATATATAACCAAGAAATTCAGAGACAATTTAAACTTTGCATGAACATTTGTGTTTTATCATTGTAAGGAAAAGAGCAAACAACTTTGCACCAACCAGTTCTATGCTTTTAAAATATTGAACTGCAAAGCTTAAGACTGACAACCACAATGTATGCCTAAATAATTAAAACAAGGTGGAAAGCTATGTATGGTAAGGTGGCCAAATAATTAAATCTGGTTACAAAATTGTCAAACTTGATCCTAAAATGTGTACTGATGTGTCTGCCCATAATTTCATACTTTGCATCCCTGTAACTGCAATTGCTGTACTGTATTTAAAGCATTTATTTATAGCTGCCACAAATACTGCCTGATTGTACAGTACCCTAAATTGCTATGAAAAGTAACTATGACTGAATTCATCACAGTGCTATGGATCTAATATTTATTCTGTAATTATTTCCTGAAATAAAGATGTTTTATTTTCAAAGCAAGTTGTAAATGTTACTATACTTATCTCGATGTGCTTTTAACTGTGGATTTCCCTTTAGAATAGAAATTAAAGAATTGTAGCACAGCAGTAGGTTATTTCTGGCTTTTCAATTATTAATTTAAAAAACAGGTGCCTATCCAATAAAAAGACCACATACTATGAACACTTCAGAACAGAATATTTTTTTCATGAAATATGATGAAGTAAAAACCAATCCTGGAATATATACATACAACACTGTCTGTTGTAGTTTCTAAGCCAACCAATCAAACTTACTACCATCTCAAACAAATAGCAAAGATTCATTACAGTGCTTCATATTAAAACAATATGAAGAGATATACAGGTTACATAAAACTACATAAATCAATGTAAAACACAATAATAAAAGGGAAAACCAGAGCTATCTTCTTATACTTTCTGCTCTTCTGACAAAGTGTCAAACAAAATTCTGCTACTTGCAACATGATTTTAGAGTCTTGATTTGCAAGTAAACAGCATTCATAAAATCATGAGCATCTAGAATTTCTTCTATTAAGAGAGCTACAATGGGTTTTTTAAATCAGTCAATCATGCAACAAAGATACTCTGAAAATTCAGTGATGGAAAATGTCATTTGCCTTCAAATATTCTACAAATTAAACAATAATTACTGCATTAAGATCAAAAACTGTAGTGTATACACTGATTAAGTATCAGGAAAATCTAGTTTCAGTATAACTTAAATACAAGTCTGATTAGTAAAAAGACTTCCAACTTGAGGAAATGCCTTGAAATTGTTTTTAAAGGAACAAGCCATATGGAAGTATATCTTAGGAATTGTATGTTTTAATTACTGATGTTATTTTCATTTGACTTTAATTCTGCAGATATTAGTCTTATCCTCATGAATTCATGACATTATTTAAAATGCTAGCATTTCTAAAAAACTATAGAACTAGACAGATACTAAGTAGCCTTTGTTAAAACAAAACTATAGTAAGAATACTACAATTTAATTTTAAAAAAACTAATGTTAAAAAGTGTCAGTCATATCAGAATCAGAAAAAGTCTTCCTGTCCTGAACAAACATTTTATCTTAGGAATCTAGACATTTCAGGGAGGTAGAGCATTCTTGACATAACTTCACAGAATCAGTCATTGGTCTGTGACTAACAGTAATAAAAGACTTTTAAGAGATTATATCACATAACACTGGAACAGTCAGTAGGCATGTGTGTACAGTAAACTGTTATGTGATTTCCAAAATGCATGTAACTGCAATGAATATTTACAGAAATAGTGCAAATAATGGCTGAGATCCAAGAAGCCATAGGTTTCTCAGATACTCCATTCTAAGAGCAACCTTTCAAGCCCCATGAAAAGCTGCCCCAAATGTCACCAGAGGGAGGCACCAAAAGAGACAGACAGACAGATAGTAGAAACACTGATAGTGAGAGAAAATGAATGCAAGCTTAATTTAAGGAACTTTATGATTGCTAACTTATGGTCATATCTTTAGAACTGTTACCAAGCATGTCTGATTTGTTATGTTATTAAGCAACAATAGTGCTTTATTACTGGAAGTTATTAGGATTCATCATAAATAAATAAATAAACAAACAAAACAGAAACCTCAATTAACCGATTTCTTACATAGTTGTACTATAGTATTTACACGTCTTTGTTCTCTGAAAAAAGAACACAAACACTTTTATTAAATGAAAATCATCAACAATTTTGTAAAGGTTACATTAAAATCATAATCATATTTGTCTTAAATAACAAACTGTCATACATCATATAAAATGAAATATTTTATCTGATGTATGACAGTTGTTTGTTATTTAAGCTTTGCTATAATGGTTAAAATTATACATCCACTGAGCATAAAGTCAATAAAACTTAAGCAACTTAGCAGTGTGCCCACTGTATGTATGTATGCATGCATATGAGGTCTAAAGACAAACTGCCCTTTATTTTCTATATAATATAGCATCATTTCTTTAAAATATTGCAGTAGAAATAAAGTAAATGAATAAATGACAACTTGAATGTTAAGTATAAAAAATATTCCTGTTCAATTTTCTACCCATTTTCCTCAGTACCTACAAATAAATTTAGAAATATAGGTTCACATATATTTGAAATAATGTATTAGCCTCATCTACAATATATGTCATATTAAGTCATATTAAAAGCATACCTTCCTTTAACATTTCTTGGAATGTACACAAGGACATTTCATCAGGAAACATAGTTCAAAATAGTCAAATACTTTTGTTTATACTTCATGACTATTATGACTATTTTTGGAAAGAAAAAGAAAATTGCTTACACCTTTACACTTCTATTTTATATTCATTTTCAGCATCAAAGGTTTTATTATCAGCTTTTCCACTGAAAAAGAGGAAGTCATTTGCTCAAGAGCTTTTTATTCAGATCTTACATCCAGAGAGAGAGAGATCTCATTTGTCAGATTTTAGGATCAACTTGTCTGTAGTCCATGTTTGTAACTGTTGTATGATTTGAAACATTAAGTTACGTAAATAGCTAAGTTTTATTTAAAGAAGCAACTTTATTAAGCAACACATTTTCTAAAGACCCTGATCTACAATTTCCATACAAGAATCTACACTGCTTTTTAGTTGCCTTCTAACTGCTATTCTTGATACATTACCAAGAATTGAAAAAATAAATCCCAGCTCTATGAAAACCAATACAAAAACAAGCATTTGTATAAACATTACAGAGCCAAATTATCTAGCTCTATAGTGGACTGAATACACACAAACAAACAAACAAGCAGGTCACAAACCAATTAATTCAAGAGAAGGTACCACCTAGAAGTTTACACAGTAAATCACTCTTAACATCAGTATTAACGACTACCATACTCAAATGTTTAAACATAGGCCCAAGCCTATTCATTTATAGCATTTATCAAACGAATCTAGCAATTAAGATGTGCTACCCTGATCGATGTAGATATATTCACCAAACTCGGCCTCTCTGTGTGCAATACAGTTTTGCAAGAGAAAAGCAAATAAGCTTTCATTTCTGCAGCACCACGAAACTGGATGAACAAACCTAACGAGAATCTCTTTGCCTTTCAGTTTTAAAGGCATTTATTAAAAAAAAAAAAAAAACCGTAACATTTCCGGATTGAACGAGGTCTCTCCTTCCCTAAATACTGAGAGACAGGACTGAGAGATAAGAAAGTTTTCATAGATCTTGCTTACACAGCTAACAATGCTCGGCGCTCCCAGCAGTAGAGGGCAAGGAGCAGCCCGAGGTCGCCCACGAGCGCGTCTCTTTTGGACCCCACTGAACAATGAATCCGGAACTGATTCCCACCTCGCAGTTCTACGGTGACGATCACGAAGGTGGATTAGAAGCCATAGCTGTGTGAAACGACAGGAGCGAGAAACCCGCTTCTCCTCTCTCCACACAACGGGGATAAGCCGTGCCAGGCCGTCCGGAGAGCATACCCCGGGGGTCGAAGACACCCTTCCCTCGCCCACCACGCGACCAGGGCGGCGGGAAGGCAGAGCTCTTGCCCCGTCCGGCCAGGCTAGGCCTCGGCGAAGGAGAGGCGCAGAGGATGCTCCCTAAGACAGGCCTCCTCCCCACGCTCCGCTCCGTGCTGGGTTTGGTCAGCTGCGGCCCGCAAGGCCCGAGCAGACCCAGCGCAACCTACCTCCTTCCTGCAGCGAAGAGGCGGCGGGCGGCCTCGGCCTGTTGTCGCTGTAGGGTCGGCTCGCTTTCAGACGAGGCCCCGGCCGGCTAGTTGTCGGCCTCGCTGGCCCCTCCTTCGCCCCGCGGTCCTGGCTGTGCAGCGACCCCTTCCCTTCCCTTCCCTTCTCTTCCCTTCCCAGCCCGGCGGCGGATACTAACGACTGACGAGCAGTGGCGGGAAGAGAAAGGAAGCTCGTGCCCTAGTTGGAACGCGAACTCGCTGCTTCCCTCTGCGGCGCGGAGGGATCAGAGCAGCCAGTGCGCCTCGGCGCTCTTCAGCGCCAGCCCGGATTCTTGAAACGCGAGAGCTCGATGGCAAGCCGGAAGGGAAGGCCACTGGACCTGGGCAAAGTCCGCACGGCGTCCCTCAGTATGACGGGCCGCAGTCTGACCTGTAATTCAGATGTTTCTCAATTTTATCGAGATATTTAGCAACCATGCACTGAGCTATTTAACCCTGCGTCGGTTTCTGGATTTGCACAACATCCTGCGCCATAAATAACTGCGTAGTCTGAGCTTTTACAACAGGATAAATTAAAATATGGTTGGCTAGTTTGTTCCTAGGTATGTCATGGGAACATAGTCATACTCTTACTAACACACCAAGATTGCAGGAAGACGAAATGTAAGCCTTCTCCCATTTCACAATCAACTAGGTTGTGCACCTTTAGCCGTGGTTAACTTAACTGGTTTACAGAATTAATGCAATTATGCATGTTTAAACAATACTGGACCATAAACTAATCAAAACATGCAGCATTTACACAGCATGCTCAGCCAAATGTGTTTGTCTGGTTTGCAATTCAGTGTGGTGCAAATCAATATTTAATGAACATTTGGGAAAGGGGCTTCTCAGGGAGAAAGTTAAACTTTAATTGCAGCCTCACCCACATCCCTTTCGTAGGGTTGCTATTCTCTGCTGATTGACTCAGCAGCATAAGGTAGGGGTTTCAAAGGTGCACTTTTGAAGTTTTCTTTCTTCCTGAAGAAGTGGGTGAGGTTATTTCCTTTTCACCTGGGTGGCAAGCCTACAAAAAGTGCCCTGAGCTATTTGTAGCTTGCAAACTTCTGGTTGCCTGTCCTGCTAATCTGTCAACAGAAAGACACAGGCTACTAAGAATATTTACCTAAAGACCAAGTGCCAGTGACCTCACTGAGGCTTGCTTTTGATGAGACAAGTATAGGATTGCACTGCTTTACTTCCCCATGGAAATAAATACAACTTAAACATCATTCCTTTGGCTCAGTCTCATAGCCACGCTTTTTATGGATTCCTTCGCTAAAGGAAAGACAGCTGGAGCATTCATTCTGTGGCTTCAAAATACAGTGAAACTTGTGTTTTTGTCTAAAGGAAGGCTTTTCTAAGGAGGCTTGTTTTAGCTTCTTGGGATTAAGGCTGTTGTTTTTAATATTTTCTTCTCTATATTTGTGAGAGGCTAAAACATTTTCAAAGCCAATATTGTAAGGCTATGCATGCCTCATTTGAAATAATACTAGCTTGTAATTATGTTAAAGCTTTCAAGTTTCAACAGATGGTTGTACCTGGAACTGAATGGAAAAAGGTATGTACTGTGCTGTCTTTGCCAATCTCATGTTCTCCAGATGTATCTGGATTTTAAGATAGGGAGTCAGGAAACTGTAATCCTAACCTATCTGGAAATCATTAAATTGAAGAAAGGCATAATAGAATCAAAAATAATTTTAAGGTTTAAGTTGAATGTCCAAACATATAATTATTCTTTGTAGGTGCACACTAGGGTTTTTTTAGAGGTTCAGACTAAGCATTGATCTATCTATATTGATCTATTTTTTTTAGAGGTTCAGACTAAGTATTGATCTTGAACTTACAGCGGTAAGTCCACTCAAACAGAAAGATGCTATATTTTATTTCTTCCACAATTTAGATATATTCCAGATATATTTTCTGCAGAAACTTGGCAGCTTTCTTGATCTATTTCTCATAATAAACCACCATTGCTTTGGAAGATAAACCATTAGAACAGCTGTACCGAATCAGTCTAAAGTTGTATGTAGTCCTGCATGCTGCTCCCAAGTGGCCAATCAAATGTTTATGAGAATCCCATAAGACAGTGTTGTCCAAACTTGGCCACTTTAAGATGAGTGGACTTCAACTCCCAGAATTCTCCAGCATGGCTGGCTGGAGAATTCTGGGAGTTGAAGTCCACTCATCTTAAAGTGGCCAAGTTTGGACAACACTGCCATAAGAATAACAGCATTTCCTCATTCAAGTTCTCAGTCTGAAAATCATCTACAGTGGCATCCACAGGAAGCAAACTAAAACGACACCAAAAAGCTGACACATAAGCTGTGATATCAGGCAAATAATATGAAATCCCCCTTGGCTTCCACAGTTGCCCATGGCAGTACTTATATAGTTATATTAGCAGCCACTGATAGACTAATTCATACAGATTAAACGATATTTTAATGCTATCTGCACTTATAACTGTTTGTTCGTCATATAGTGGAAGATTCTGTAGCATAGTGTAAGTGTGCAGAAATATTTACTTTTACTTTTTCAGAATCTCCAGTGATTCAGTTTCATCAGATGATTCTAGCATTCAACTTTCTCACTTTTTTCTTAAGCTTAAAAAGTCCCAATAATCAGAATAGACTGAATTTCATATATTTGGATGCTGCAATCATCAGTGTCTGTATCAGCCTTCCACACTCACTGCTTGGAATTCTGGGACATCTGGAGGATGCCAGGCCGGAGAAGGCTGATCCATGTGGATGTGGAACTCAACTGTTCCAAAAAGCATATTGTTCCAAAGGAGAACTGGTTCACACAGTTTCTACTGAAGAATTCTGGGCACTATAGTTTCCAGCAGTCTTCCTTTAATTTTAAATTTTGTCTTATGCAATGAGTAAATGTAGAAATATGGTAGTTTGTGTTATCTTCTAGCTGAAAATCTGCATACTCTGAATTATGTTGCTTGCATGGTGCTTACTATCAGCAAAAGCAGCCAGAAAAACAGGTTACATGATTGCTGTAAAGCTTCTCTTAAACAGAGTTACAGAAGACCTTGAGTCAAAATTTCCAAAACATTGAAAGGGACATAGGCAAAATCATAAAATACAGGCTTCAATTTCTAGTGATATATTATGGTGGAGAGAACTGAGCCCCAACACCTGGAAGCTGCCTGGCACTGTCTCTGTGACATGTATAGGGCCAGAATGCCATAATTTGGAATTCTTTAAATTGCAATTTTTTTAAAAAAAATAAGACCTATCATGACTTCCTTTCTCCTTTAGAAACCCTCTGGAGAAAACCATGTGTTGAGCAAAACTTCTGCTTTGCTCTGCAATGTGTCCAAATTCTTTTAAAAATAAAGAGGAAAAGGAGTGCCTGGATGGAGAATGACAGGGGAACATGAAATGTGATCACCATCTTCCAGATCAGTGTTCCCCAGTATGGTGCCTCCAGTTGTATGTAGGACCCCAGAAGGAATTTTCTCTAAAGTTTTTGGGAAATATCGCTGCTAGGATCTTCACATTGGTAGCTGGATCTGTAAGCTTCCATTTAAATTAAACATACTACTATTACCCATATTCCAAGGACTGAAAGGATGTAGTTTAAAATCTACAATTTTGAAAAGATTAAAATTGTAGAGGAACTTATGTACAGATCTCAGAAGAGAGGGTCTTTTCCAGTATATATCAGCCCATTTAAAAGAAACTGAAGAGGAGTAACAAACTATGATCTCTGCTCCTGCTGCATCTCACTGCTGATTGCACAGACATGGTGTCTAGTGAATTTACAGATAACACATAAGGATACTATGGCATGCAGTACTAATGTTGCACTTGGATGAAGGATGCTAAGGTTTAAGTTCCAGCTCAACTGCTGGAGCTCCTGGGTAAATATTAATAACTCACTATTTAGTCCAATCTATTTTTCTATTCAGTTGCTGTAGAGATAGTATGAAATTACCCCACTCCATAATGTGAACTGCCTTGAATTCCTACAGGAAAGGCGGGATAATATAAATGCAATCTATTTTTTAAGAAAAAAAAATCATGGTTATAGATTAAGATATAGATGTGAATATAGATATCATATATAGATATAGATATCATAGATATGATTATAATGTCGTAGATATAAAAAGTATCATAGATGTATAATAAACCAAAAGATAAAGTGTAGCTCTTTTGCTCCTGATTGCACCCATATTGTACCACTTACCTAGTAGATAAGCTTTTTTCCCCTCTCAGTAATTTCTGACTCTTTGTGACCTGATGGAAAACAGTTCACTGGGTTTGTCTGTCAGTAAGACAGGCTTATGCTGTAAATTAAATATGACCCTCAACCCAATTTTTAACACCTTGATTAAGTTTCAACTCTTAGCGATGACATATAGTAACCTGGTCCTTCAGATCTTCCAATGGTGCACCTGTCACCACTCTAACTGAGAACATCCTCCTTGCTGCTGATTGTCCTCTTCTTCTCTTTCCTTCTACCTTTCCCAGTATTAGAACCTCTTCCAGAGAGCTAGGTCTTCACATAATGTGTTCAAAGTGGTCCAATATATTGGCCAATAAATAAATAATATTTTTTCCTGAAAGGACCCATTTTGAAAAAAAAACCCAATGACTTATTTATGTTATAGAAACTTAAATATATCTTGCAAGAGAAGTCCATTAACCTCTATTTAAGAACCTCCATCTGATGAGAAAAAGGATGACTCAGGGTGGCACATAGCGTTGCTTCAGGCTGGATTAAGTTTGCTGCTTATAGCAATGTAGTTTTTAAAACAAGTAGTGTGGAACATTTAAATCAGATCATCTACATATTCCCTCTTGGAAACATTGCTTGTTGTTCAGGATTAATCAGAGATTAATACAAGATACGTGAAATACTACTCTGAATATGCACCTTCACTTTTATTATATTTTTAGGCCTTATTGAAAATTGATATTGTTTTGTTCTTGAAGTGGAGTATGTTCCTGATATGTGACAATCACTTTCAGTCCAAATGTCACAATCTTTATTTCTTTATCTCCATTTGGAAAGAGGCATGAAAGTCAAGCTAATGCTTGAACTTACAAGGTCTGAGTGCTGAATATATGTATCAAATTTCATTTCAATATTAATTCCTCAAGGAAATTCTCACATGACAAAGGAAGAGGCCTTTCATTGATATGCTGAGAGATATACTGCAACAGGTAGATGCTGGGGAGGGTGTGAGGGTGATAGGAAAAAAAGTTAATTTAAACTTAAATAGAATATGATTACTCTTCATGTATTTAATACATTTCCCCGCCTGCAACATTAAAAATAAAGTAAAATAAATTTCAGCAACATTTGGAGATGCTCTGGGGACACTCTGTGGGGGCTGTACATAATGAACTCTTGGTCTGAGAGACAGGTCTATCATGGCTGCTTACCAAAGCAAGGACTTCTTTCATTCATCCAGTGAAGGCTGCTCCTCAGAGAAATGGAAAGGAATGCAATTTTCATTGCTTCCCCATTTCCACTATTCTTAATAAGAATGGGCAACTGTGATCTCTTTACGTAGCCAAGCTTTCTTTTTGCACCCACTGGAACCATTCTAGAATCTTGAAAAATCAATCACACAATTCACAAAAACTAGTGTAAATCCAAAAAGTAAGTTTAATACCGTTAAAAAACAAAACACCCCCAAACTCCCCCAAATCCAGGGGGAACCCCCCCCCCAACAAAATCACTGTGGACATTTCCCATACATGTGATACAACCCTAGCCACTTTACATCATCATCCTAACTACTCTGGCATCTCCAAAAATGCTAATGCAGCCCAGAGTCACAAAAAAGTTCTCTGTACTACAGATTCCTGTACCAGTTTCTATGATGGAGTCTTCCAGTCTTGCAGAGCAGATTTTCAGAGGAACAACAGAAAATTTTCTTCTTGACATCTGCACATAAGGGTTCAAGAATAGAATTCTGCTTGACCCAAATGGTTATTTGGAACCTCTAAGTGTACAGGAGGTTGATTACAGTTGTTGGAGAGCAATATTGGTGGAGGGCTATCACCCAGATGTAGGACCTGTTTAATGTAAACAAATGAGATGTCAAATTGGTGGCTTTAGCAAAAGCAGTGGCTTGGCTTTGCCTCTGAGGTAGTAAATCTGCATGCAGATGTTAGTAAATCTATAGCAAAGTTGTAATAAATCTATGCATAGTATCATGGAATAATTGTGACATCTCAGACCATTGTCTCCTAAGAAATGATGTGCCATATTCATTAATGCCCTAAGAGAAAATGCATGTCTGATGTGCCATTTAACCTTATAGGCATCTCTAGTGCATGATTTGCCGCAGTCCTCAGATTCATTGTTCTTGGTGGTGTTGATGGGCAAGTTTATTTCAGCAATGCTTAGCAACCAGCTGAAGTACTACTATTGTACTCACCACTCCAAGGAAATAGGAAAACAAGAGAAATCCCACCTCAAACTGTATGGAAAGGAGAGATGCAAAAGGCAGACCAGCAGGGATAATGCAATGCAAATGTATGCTAATTCCTCTGAGGTTTCAAAGGAAAAAGAAAAAGGGAGGGAGCTTTTGTGGTTAGTCCAAAGGAAGACAAAACATGGAGAAGGAGGGCATATGAAAGAGGGAATGAAGAGATGTAGAGCAGCAAAAGGGAAGGTTCCAAGTGCAAAGCTGAATTATACCACTGGGCTGTTGCTTTTTGGTTTTTCAGAGTTCCCCTAAAACTGGTTTCAGCTTACAAACATGTCTATGTAAAAAATTAAAAAAAAAAATAAGAGTGACAAAAGTGGTAACAAAAGGTTTATTGAGGGGAAAGTCATAACACATAACTGCATTGTGAAGCTTATCAAAAGTCAAGTCACACTCCCTGTTTTAACATTTCTTTTGCTTCCGTGCGGCTAACCAGAATCCATGGCATTCTCACACCTCACATGCTGTTCTGTTGTTTTAACCCAGTTATGTATGTACCACTGGCACAAGCTGCATTATTTCTTCCAGAGAAGCTTGTGCACACAAGATATAATCCACCCCCACCCAGCAACAGTTAGCAATTCAAGGGAATCATTTCCTTTTAGCGTTTCCAATGGCTCTTTAAATGAACAGACAGACTCTATGCTAGCAATGGAAACAATGGGGCAGTATATGAGGCAGAAGAAAGTCACTGTTGCTAGGATTGGTTCTAAACCTGAAAAAGCAATGCATTCAATATATGAAGAAGGTCATGGTGTCTTAAAAACAAGTTCAGAATAATAGAGCTGATAGGGAAACTCAAAAATCATTTAGTCCAACCCTATTGATACAGAAAGCATCCTTAATAATTGGACATTTAATCTCTGCTGGAAAATATGTAAAAAAGCCCCTGCATTTACACTAATCTACTGCTGCTTAGCTACTGTTTGTTGCCTAAGCCACAACTGGCTTTGTCCATATAGTATACTAGTTCACAAATCATGGGTTACAAACCATACAGGCTGTATTCATACAACATATTAAATCAAAAATACATTTTGTTAGTTTTCAAGTAGAGTTTTGGCTTTAGTGCATTCCCAGCCAGAGAATCCATAATCCTCCAAGATAGTCTAATTGTCTTCTCTTGATTGCTGCTGAAATTGTTGTTCTTCCTCCTGAGAAACCTGTTCACCTGGGTGTTTTAGTCCAGCAGTATCATCCTGGGGGGCTACATTTTGACACTAAAGCCCACATGACTGATTATGAAAGTTCATGAGTTCTTTTTCTCTTTCTTTAAAAAGTGTTAAAATGTGGTTATAAAACAGCTAGGGATAGAGATGGATGTCGATATTTCATATTTGTACTCTATTTAAGCTAACAAAAGAAGTAAAAATAGTATAGTTTTGTTGGTTTTCAAGACGGGTACAGAATCTAATTTATTCCTGATGTACTTCTGTTGAAACTGCATTATACAAAGAAGCAATATAATGACTTTTGAGAAATTTAAAGACATTTCCTTTTCCCATGAATTTTGTCCTGTACTAACAATCCTAAAAAGAGAGAGAGAGAGAGAAAAACAGGAACAGACTTTAAAAAGCTCATTAATAAATATGTTGTTTTACTGATGCCATTTAAAAAATGCTGCTTGTGGATTCACACATAGAGAATTCAAAGTATATTCTGTTCTTTGCGCTGCTAAAAATATACAATGGGCTACTGAAGGGAGCTTGCTAAGTGAGAGATGTCATTCAACTTTAGAAATCAGGATGTGGTATTGGCACACACATTACTGGCCTGCGTTCAAGCCAAGATGTTTAAGGAAGTTGTGTCATGAGCACAGAAAAAAGTATATTTGTCTCAGGCAGTGTAGAATGTATACAATGACTTACTCAGCCAATAGACAGTTCCTACTTTGTTATCAAAACCGGTTTTCCAGGAACTTATGAAGTCTGGAGGAAAGTACCTGCCCTTGGAAATACCACTTGTATAAAATCAAGAATGTCTGTATGGCAGTTCTTGAGATAGACACTTTCTGCTATCTCAACAGGAGAAGTACTTCTGGAGAAGGCAGGTTTACAGGGCATCTCACTGCCTAAACTGGGGAGCAATTCATGCCCCATATATAGCACATACTAATCCTTCCTAGACCCAATAGTGGGAATAAAAGTGTAGGACTACACAGTATTGTTTGGAGATGGACGTGCATTGGATCCATGGAGAATGTCCTAGATTTATACATATGAAAGTTTCCAACCTTTCAGGTAAGGCTGGAGTGGCAGAGAATCCCAGATCTTCATGAGCACAACATTTGTATTGGATTGCTGTGGTGTTTTAAACTTATAGGGAAGTTTTATGGCCATAAATGTAATACTTTTAAGCATCAAGTCAAAGCCATTTATTTATTGCCACAGTGCTAAGCACCAATCCTATTCTTTTGAATAATTTATAGCTAAGTTAGTGTGGTTTATTTTAAGTAAGTAGTTCTCAGAATGGTAGTTAAATGGAGATTTGGCGGGAGGGGTGTGTGTGACTCCAAGTATGTTTCTTCAGCTTTAAGATCAATTGTAGGGACCATATGTTTTAAATTCCCACTTAAGCATGAAACTCATGGGTCTGGTTGATTATGCCTCATTCCAATGTTCTTCACAAGATTACTTTGAGGTTAAAATAAGGGGAAATCCCATATGCACTGACATTACAGTATGAAGAAAGCAAGTATGAAAAGAGGTACATAAAAATAAATGAAGTGGAATAGAGTTTTGACTTCTTGGGCATGGGATGACTACAGACTGAGGAAAGCAAATACAAGAGATCAAAAAGTAATTCTTCCCTTCTTATCATTTTTAAGAGAATTATTTACAGTGTAATATATTTTATTTTCTGTTTTGATCTTTAGTTCTGAACACAGTTAATCATGTTTTAAATTAAACATAACCATGGCTTTTATAGATCTACTTCCCACATCTTCCCTTTGATTAAAGAGAAGTGAGGGGAGAAAATCAACAAGAAAAAAAGAAAGGAAAGGTTTTGGAAAACTACATTTGAAATACCTAAAGAGTATTCTGTGACATTTTTTAAGGAGTCCTCTCCTCCTGCAGGTGGATAAAGGCATATAAGTGACTTCCAGGGAAGAAATAACAAACTGAAGATGATTCTGCTGAGAGCAGAAATCTGGTGGAATGAAGAGCCGGCAAATGGACCGGCTCTTCAGGATTCCACTCCGGACAAGGAGAGGACTTGGGATTGCCCCCAAGTGCTCCATACAGTTGCTCCTCGTGAGGAGTCCACAAGACTGCGGTCTCTGGCAGGTTTAGAGCTCTGGGAGTTGAGAGAACACCATCTTCACCCAAACTGCAGTCGGTACCTTTATGGCATACTTCCTTTTCTAACCACTTTTAGAAATTGCTTGTTAGCTGCTTTTCAGCTATTAGGAACCTTTGGCATGACAAGTTTTTTTCACAGCACTGGATGAGTCTCCTACAATCCTTGGCAAAGGAAGTTTTAAGTACAAGGTGAAGGAGTTTTAAAAAAATATATTTATTTATTTATTTATTAGGAATATACAGCAAAAGGGTGATTAGAATGTTAATTTTGGAAACTTACAAGTGGACTAAGGGTCCAGGTGGATTTGAAATAAGATCCTGAAATTAACTGTAAGAATCCTTCTCATGGGAAAATGCTGCTGTTTTGAATTCTTTAAAAAAAATGATAGGATGGGACTTTGAAGGTTGGACATTAGAGGGAACCAGAAGGAACTAAAGATTGCAATTAAAAGAGAAGAATACTTAAATTTGACTTACTAATACAAAATGAAGCAAAATACTTTAACATCAGACTTATTGAAGGATATTTGTGAACAGTGGACCCAGAAGTTAATTTTAAAAGTGTCTGCTGTTATAGACGGACTGTCTTTAAAAGATGTTATGGAAGAGGAACAAGTTTTATGGGACAACACTGAGACTGATCTGAAAGTGGATGTAAAATGATAGGCTACAAGAATGATATGGAAAAAGATGCTACACTGCATATATAAATGAAACCAGCTAATGTCTTAATAATTAAAAGGGATATACAAATAACAAATAGAAAGAGTGACCTGGATAACTTTTCAATATTGGATTTACAAAAGAGACTTGTTAAAGTTTTGAATAATTTTGTGAGAAGGGACAAAGAAAAATGAAAAGAAATCAAGTTCTAGGACATTATTTGAAAGAATTAAAGATCAAGATTGTTAAAAGGAAGGGATTTAAAGTTGGTTTATTTGATCAAGGTTAAAATAGATATGTTGTTATCTCTGGTAACATTTAATGGACTTTTGCTGACCAGGACTGAACGATGAGGCTTTAAAGATTTATTTATAGATTAGAGATAAGATATGGGAAGAAGAGGTCTTTTGTTGTATTTTTAGAGAAGATAATAAGTTGCTAAAATTGTTTATACTTGTTGTGATGAAGGGGGAAGTCATTTCTTTATATATTTCTTTTAGTTTCTTTACTGTATTATTTTTTCTTTCTTTTCTATTTTTTTATTTTCTTCACTTTCTATATTTTTATTTTATTTTATTTTTCTTAGTTTATATTAGTTTTTATCTTTTTAATTGTAATGTTTAATAAAATTATTATTAAAAAAAGGTGGATAAAGGCATATAAAATAAAAAATATCTGCTGGTCCCTCCCCCCCCCCCCCCAAATTATCTTTATTATTAGAGAATTCTCAATGTCATTGCTAGTTTTTAGTATGAGGATTTGAGGAAAAAAGTCATGGTGATATAATTGGCATTGTTATTGTAATATATCTGAAATTAAATAGTAGTGTTATCTACTATCATTTCATTCTTCTCTTGTACTGCCTCCCTAATTATTCCTGGTTGCTAGCAATATACTGACATGTCTCTCAGGGCCATATGCAACATATTCAGTTTGGAGCTGCTAGCCTGGATGAAAATCTGACAGGGATATTAATGGGATGGAATTCTGTCTTTGAACACATTTTGGGTAATGCAGGGGCAGGAAACCTATACATTGAATAATTACAATTACCAGCTTTCCTCACCATTAGACAACTTGGTGAGGCTAATGAGAATTGTAATTCAGCAACAATACCTTGAAGGCCATGTCTAATTCTGGGTGAGATTTCTCTCTACATCATATATGTTTGCAATCTATTGCTAGATTTTGGTTAAATATTTTAGTAATGTAGTAATGGACCAGTTCCCTCATTTCCTCTCACACCCTCTTTTCCTGCCATAACAGTGTTTGTCTAACTGATCCCAGGAACATGTTGGTCATTAATGTAAATGCGCCCCTGCCAAATTCTTCATCTAAGAATGCTCCAAAATCTTTCCTACATTTCTTTCAATTTAACTTGTCCTTGAGGCCCTCATGTTGCAACAGTGCTCCCCCTAATAAAGGTGTGGATGGGGTTTCTTGCCAGGTAACTTGTAACACAGTTGTCACTGAGTAGTATTAGTAATTGCATGTTTCTTACCTGGCATGCAAGTGATTCACAGATGAATGTGCTATGAAAAATGCTGTCTTGGGACAGACAAAAATGAAGGCTGTGGTGTAATGCTATCATAATCTAAAATAGCCTTCCTTAAACTTTTGTCTTCCAGATGCATTGGATGAGATCTCCCATTATCCCCATTTACCAGGATGGAAATAATGTTCTTGTTCTTAGGGCCTAAAAGTGAGTCACACCTGAAACTATGGAACATTACAGGTAGTCCTTGACTTATGTTCATGATTGGGACCGGAATGTCTGTCAGTAAGCAATGAGGTCGTAAAACGAGGTGTCAATCCCTGCAGTCCCGGTTTCTGTCGTTAACTGAGAATCACAGGTCGTTAAGCAAGTACTCACCCCAATCCAAGCCATTCCGGGCTTGGTCCCTCCCAGTAAGGGACTGCCTCCAACTCCCTACACCCACCTATCTCCCCCCCATCTTTGCCCTTTTGGCCACCTTGCACCCTGCTTGCCACACCCCAGGAAGCCGCAGGTGCCCCAGCCCAGTCCTAGACAATCTCCCTCATCACCCTGCACTCCAAGACCCCTGCCGCCCTGCAGTCCACTGCCCCAGCTGACCTTTGCTGTCTCCCACTGCTGATGAGGTGGGCCCGGCCTGGCTGCTGTGCCGGGCTGAGGCTGGGCTTTGCATTCCAAAAAAAGAGAAAAAAGCTAAAAGCAGCCCCTGAGCTGCAGTGTGCCAAAAAGCTCCTGGGCAGGGCTGGGCTTCGCGCTGCGGGGAAAAAAAAAGTGAAGCTCAGCCCTGCCCAGCAGCTTTTTGCAAAGGGGCTTCAGGGGCTGCTTTTGGCTTTTTTTTTTTTGGAACGCGAAGCCCAGCCCCACCCAGGAGCTTTTTGCAAAGGGGCTGTTTTGGGCATTGTGGGGGGGGGGGAATGCCTTTGGCTTTCTTTTTTCACAGCGCGAAGCCCAGCAGCTGAGCCCAGCAGCCAGACCAGGCACACCTCATCAGCAGTGGGAGCAAGAAGATGGCAAAGATCAGCTGGGGCGGCAGAGTGCAGGGTGGTAGGGGGGCCAAAAGGACATAGATGGCAGGGAGATAAGTGGGTTGGGGGAGTTGAAGCGCCCCTGCAGCCATAAGTATGGGTAGGCTGCGAAGTGCCCAAATTTTGATCACATGATCGCGGGGGCACTGCAACAGCCGTAACTGGGCACAGGTCGTAAGTCCCTTCATTCAGCGCTGTCATAACTTTGAACAATCGCTGAACAAATTGTTATACGTAGAGGGCTACCTGTATACCTTATGTTTGCTTGTTTCATAATTAAAGAGAAACAGAAAGAATTAAAGCACACCCAAGGAATAGTTATGGTCAAAGAGCTTTCTTACTTTTAATCACTGTGCAGAACAAGAGGATCCAGTTATTCCTGAACTGAATTCCTAGCAGACCAAGCCAGCATAGGAAAAAATAGTTAGAGTGGGTAGGCCCAAATTCATTCCTTTTTTCCTTCCTTCCTATCTTCCTTCCTTCCTTCCTTCCTTCCTTCCTTCCTTCCTTCCTTCCTTCCTTCCTTCCTTCCTTCCTTCCTTCCTTCCTTCCTTCCTTTTGACATTTTTTGTGGGCTAGAGATTTTTAAGGGACAGGGGATGCAAATGCTTAAGGCATTCAATTCATTCCTTAAAACTCCTGAAACCTTTTCCTAAAGTGCATCCCTGTTCCACCCACTTTTGGATTACAGCCCTTGATAGGTACACAAAGCTTGGTGCAGGCTTCAAGGCAACAGAAGTTATACATCCTTATAAGATCAGGCCAGGCTCAACAAATTTTGTCCTCTAACACCAGCATGTAGACTGATGTTAAATACCTTTTTCAAATAGATGCTTAATCTCCTATCTAGTTAGGCCCTTGGGCATCTTTGGAGAAGCAGCTTAGTGACTCCAGATAAACTCAGTTGGACTTAGGTTGAATTCTAGTAGAAGGGGCTTAGACCACAGAATGGAAAGGATGTCAGATACTTTCAACAACTATTCTATAAGGAATTGTAACCATTATTATTAAAGTAGAATGCTTGCTTGAAAAAATGCACAAATCATCCCACTGATAAATCTGCCAGCGTTAAGCTACCTATGCTTTGTATCTGTTGCTGCCATGATAGAATAGTTCATTGAAGGTCTTCAACCAAACAACAACAAAAAAAGAGCATCTGGGATCCAGAAACTGCTGTGTTGGCAGAAGCATGATAATTATCCCAAACTCGGTGGTCAAGTATGTGCGTGGACCTTTAGGATCCTGGGTGAAATTTCCATTCAGAGCCCTCTTTGATATTATGGGGATGAAAAGTGATGTTTTCTAAATGAAATGATCAAATGGAAGAGAACAACTAGTTGGTTACACTCCCCAAATCTTTTATTAACTGTATATATATTATCCTACTTAGATTATTTTAATGAACATATGAATACTTTTATTATGGCTACTGGCCTGAATTAATGTATACTGTATCCTTATAAGAAGATTAACAAAATCTGGGATGGATGGATGGATGGATGGATGGATGGATGGATAGATAGATAGATAGATAGATAGATAGATAGATAGATATAAAAATAATATAAGCGGCTGGATAGCATAGTGGTTAGAACACCGCCTTTGATGCAGGAGACTGGGGTTCAAATCCCGGCTGGTACCTACCTTACCAGTAGGGGTCCTTGGGCAAAGACCCCCTAACGCTTCACCTGCCTACCTCAAAATATGAGAGTGACATGAACTAAGAGAGTCATGCCGGCTCGGACGTCGCCCGGATTAACAAGGTCCACGTCAGATGTTGGGGAACCAGGACAATCTGATGTTAAGTGGGCTACTGGAACAAAACCATACATGGACAAGACAAGAGAACTTGGAAATGATGGAATGCTACTACAACAGCAGACCTAATGAGAGGGGATATATGAAACGTATGAGGGAACTATGGATAGACAGAAGGCCTACATCCACACTAACTGAGAAACAACTAGTTACCCAGCGCTTCAACATAGTGAAGAGGAAGCTGCTCTCACAACTTGAGATAGACCAACTCCACATTACAACCCGGACTCAAGCAGACCTGGAAGAACAAGCAGATGTGCAGCCAACACCTGAAGCTGGAATGTCACTGCCACCCCTTCCATTACAGAGCACAGCAGCTGATATGAGGCATAAGATCATGGATAAACTGTCCATGGGATAAACTGTCCATGGGAAATGGGATACAGTCAACCCTCGAGTCTGATTACCAAGGCTCAGTGGAGAAGTACCATCAGATAGTATGCTAGAAGATGCCAACAGAGCCCTCCAGACAATCCCTACTACCACCATAACTGAAACCAATGAATTGGTATATGCTACAGCCGCTGTAATCCTGGAAATGCTTGGCTACACGATCAAGAAGAACAGCAGTACATACCCACCCTGGAAAATGAGATTGGAGGCTAAGATCAAGGCAACTTGGAGAGAAGTCAGTCAGCTGGTGGAACTACAGAAGCGGGTGGAGATTAAGGATAAGACTTGGCTACTGAAAAAATACATGGGCCTGACTCCATCTGAAGCCCTAGAGACTGCTAAACAAAGGCTCACAGCACTGGCTACCAGGCTAAGGAGATACACTAGAGAAGCAGAGGCCAAGAAGATAAACGCCCTGTTCTCCAAAGAACCATCCAAAGTGTACTCCCAACTGCAGTGCAACCACAGAGTAGCAGCTGAGCCACCAGCAGCGGAAATTGAACAGTACTGGAAGAACATATGGGAGAAAGAGAAGACGCATAACACCAGTGCAAAGTGGCTGCAGGACCTGAAAGCAGACCATAGCAATCTCCCAGAACAGGAACCAGTCACCACCACAGTAGCAGACATCCAACAGCGGGTCAAGAACATGAAAAACTGGACAGCACCTGGCCCGGACATGATCCACACCTACTGGCTAAAGAAACTAACAGCAGTGCATGAACGCCTAGCAGCACAGATGAACCAACTGCTAGCAGCAGGTTCCCACCCAGACTGGCTAACACAAGGGAGGACAGTGCTGATCATGAAAGACCCTCACAAAATCCTTATGTCACTAAATTTTGTACTTCTTATAACAAGGCTGTACTCAACATTCTACTAAACAAAACCTTGCTACTGTACTTGTGTGATTTTAGGTTCTTTATCTATGTAAGTATCATCTGAAGCCATCAGGATTTTTGTATTGTGAAGCTATCAGAATTCTGCAGGTATCCTACAGATAGCAGTATGGAATTTCATGGGCCAATGTTAGGAACCTACCCTCCCTGAATAGGCAGAGTCTTCATTACATGGTTTATTCTTATATCTTCCTCGAGGGTTGCTGAAGGGAGAATATTGTAGCAGGCTAAAATGCTTCTGGTGACATTTGGAAAAGAAATTTGTTTGAAGTATCAGGCTGCTTGAGGGTTATGCAACCAGCTTCTGTCTACCTCATTTACAGAAATCCTGCCCTGGTCTTCCTGCATCTCATGTTTCTTGCTTAGTCAAGTTCCATTCTCAATAGTATCTGGGGAGAAAGCATAGATTATAGCAATATCTGTTCTACCCCTTGTTTCCAGGTAGCATGAAAAGAGCCTGGTAATATCAGAGCCAAGCCTTGTAGGAGAAAATTAAACTTTATCCAGGAATTACATCTGTTTAGCTAAGCCCTAGTTTTGATCTTAGGTGGGGGTACCTGCAAGTGGTATAAAATACGTCTCTTGGAATACTTTCATTAAGAAATTGGGTGGAGTAGGCCCAAGTAAAGATGTCTTACTTCCTACCCCTAATTTCATTTCATCAATAAGTTGGGCTAGGGACTTGGTCACAAAGAATTGGATGGTAGCTGAAATATACCGCATTCCTCTTGTATAGAATTATCCTAATGACTAGAGCTACTATAGACCTGGTCTAAAGAAAAACTATAAGTTTATGATCTGGGAGTTAGGACAGGCATCTAGTATGTTACTGGGTCCATTTCAAAAGGCAGCTTTTGGATTTTAACATCCTAAGTACTTGGGCTATGGTTATTTATCAGGTAATGGACTTTAACATATTTTTCATAGATCTTGAAGCTATTGTCTTGGCTTTCTCTGACTTTTAGCTTTTCTCACTTGGCACTTTCCAGATGGGACTGGAGTTTCCTTAATTCTAAGACACCATGGTCTTTTAGGAGTAAGGTTAGTTTTGGGAGGGTGGCAGACTGAAAAGCTGACCAAATGAGATAAGGCTAGTGGGACTTTTTTGTTTGACGAAGGTTTTAATAAGCAGTCTGAATCTAGCAGCTTAAGAATTTTGCAAAGGTTATTTGATTCAGAAGTAAAACCAATTTAAAAAACCCTAAGACAGTGGATTCAACATAGTATATCATTTAGTATATTCAGCACACAGTTTGTATAACATGCTTTATTAACTAATTCATTTACATACCAAAATTTATATAATTGCAAACAAATAGGGGGAAAAATTGAGATAACCTTAAAGGCTGGTTTAATCCTCTCCCTCCCACACCTGGCTACAAAAGATGTAGAAATTGGGGGGGGGGGGGCTTTAAATCATCTAGATTCAAAGCATATCCTACTTAGCCCCTGCCCAACTCAACCCCACCCCCTTTAGTGACTTTTCACTATCAGGATTCCACCAATATTGGAAGGAGCCAGCCTTGGAGGCAGGAGCAGGAATCTGGTATTAGTGTTCACTCTCTAAGGTCAGAGTCCAACATCAAAGCAGGATATCTGATTAATCCTATGGCCTCTGAAATTCATATCCATATCCATATAGAGGGACCATAGAATTATTGTATAAAAAATGTGCCTTATTTGAATGTTTTATTATTTTGTTCTTTTTTATTCTCTTTTAAAATATTTATTTAAGATTACCAGCAAATTTATCAGAAATTGTAAGTAGAGTGATGTGAGCTTATTTAACTTTTTAAAAGAAAATATGTGAATAAGTGAATAAAGTACATGGCCTATTGTGAAGATGTGTAAAGAAATGCCATCGCTGTTAACCATCCCCAAACCCAAGTATAAGCCATGAAGCAATGACTCATTAGCAAAAGCCTGTCATACAAGCAGAACATCTGAGATTTAATTTCTGGCATTACCTATCCACAGGACCACAGGCAGAAATGCAGAGTAAGACCCTTCTCCAAGGCTTCTAGATAACTACTATCGCCCAGAAGAGCCCTGGACCAAATGAACCAATCCTTCAGTTGAGCTCCATGCAGTTTCTTATTTACATATAAAAAGATCAAACAAAGCAGTGTTGCTAGACGCTTACTTATCATCCTACAGTATATTCCTTTTTTCCCATTGAAATCCATAGTGATTTTGTGTTTAGCTTTGGCCAGATGTTATTAGACTGTTCATCCCAAATCTCTCTGGCTCAAAGACTGCGTCTGCCTTGTTTTTCTAATGCTGTAAAGAAGCCTTTGCTCTTTGTGTAAACACATTGCCCGAAGGACTGCCTAGATGGGCTGTGAGCTTGGCTCTTTTTAAAGTCCTGATTTACGGGTGTGTTTACTGCTCTAAAAGATTTTATGCATTCAGATACAATGAACCTTGTGCTGTGCAGATGCAGGCCCACCACCTGCCTTCAGCCAGCAGTCGGCCTCCCCTACTTAACCCTGTCATTTCCTGGCACCAAAGCCTAACCGTTTGAGCCAGTGGCCATGATCTCTCCAAAAAGATATTGAAAGTGCAGAAAGTGGTTCACTGCCGATTTGGTTTGTAGAAAAGACAAAAGAGGACATTGTCTTGTATCCTATGTGGTGTATTGGGAGATTTTTGCAAAGTAAAATTTAGAACTTTTATATAAGTTATCAGTAGGTTGACATATAGTTGCTACGCATATGGATGCCTCTATTCTGTATAAAAATAGATACTCATATACCAGTATAAGATCTCAGATACTAATGTTATTATAATCGTATTTTTCCAGATCAGTATACTTTTTTCCTGGATCTGTACCCTTTTTTTAAATTTTACCATGCCTAACTGTCCTCTCTCTCTCTCTTTCACGTAACAGAAACATGTTCTGTTTATGAATACATTTCTATTAATGGCATGGCATTCTTCTGGTTTTGTATAACTGTAACTGTTTTTTAAACTATTTCAGTGGGGTAAATGGAACATCTTGATACAGGATGTTTATTCCCTGATCTATAACTGTCTGAAACACTGGTTAAAAGGACTATTCCAAAAACGTAGTACTAAACTAAAATACCAGAAAAAATTAAATGCAAAGTACATAGCAATATAAGGATACACTTAAAGATACATTCTGCAGCTTGGGGACACTCCAGATAAGTCATCAGCAATCCCCAGAATTTCCAGCTAGCATGGCAGTTGTTGAGATTTGAATCCTACACATCTGGGGATTGCCCAGATTTTGAGAAGTGGCTATGATAAGTTATTGTACCCGCATTGTAGCTCATAGAATCAGATAGTAATTCCCTTACAGGTATCTCAAAAGCTGTCGAAACGTTTCTGTGATAGTGCCAGTCTCAACCCTGGACCTGGAAGGTTTTGTGGCTTATTCTTTATTATAATGTAGCACTGCTACTTCTTGTGGTAAGTTTCACAAATTTAATTTAGTTCTATTCCAAACATTAAAGCTGCAACTTAAATAGGATCTTCATTTAAATTAGGGCTACTATATTTCAGTGACTAAATACAAATCTATAAAATAGCTACTAGGACTGTGCAAAGCTTTAGAGTGTTGCTTTGCTTCAATGACCTACCTCTTCTCTTATAGAAGTAGTTGTGGAAGCTCTTATGCATTTGTGCTGCTAACCCCATGCACAAGCCACTATACAGGGCTATTAAGAATAGTTGCTGGTTCATGCCTTGCTTCAGGTGATATCCTTTGAGTTATAAACCAGAATGGCTGGGTTCACAAATCACATAAAGCCTTGTTTGTTTTACCTATGGTGTGTTGAGTAAGACACAATGACAACATTGATACAGTATGCCAAGTCAGAAACTATGATGGCTTCACTTAACATACTAAGCCAAAGCCAAATTATGGCTTAGTATTATATATTTAATGCAACCAAAGTCTTACTGAAACAAAGTGCAGATCCAATATACAGAACTGAATATTGACTGGCCCACTGAGTTCCACACACACTAAGTCACAAATTAATGAAGCATGTTTAAGTGTGTTGTATGAATCCAGCCCTTGCAGCTAGTGTGTTGTACTCCCAGAATTAGTTTAATAATATAAAATATGGTTAAATTAAACATGAGTAACCATATCATGAAAACACAGCTATTTTATTTCAGTCTACTTCATGTGCCATTATGAGATTAAACTTCTGGTGGCCAAGCCACTCTGGGCCTTTGAGCCTGGAAAAGATAAAATGTAATAAATTAAATATATTTATATAGGTAGATTTTTAAAAAAATCATCCTGGTTGGAATGAATGTACAATGATGATGCGTAATGTGAACAGGAAACTATAGATTCATCATTGTCAACAGGCCAACCTTACCTATGCTTGAAAAGTTATTAAGCCCTGACAGACTTTTGGAAAACTCCTCTCACTTCTACTCATTCTCTTTTCAGTCCCACTTAATGTCTCCTAAAGGAATTCTGAAAATGAACAGAATTATCATTATTCCTGGTAAACACATCAGCTGTTTTGAAGTCATATGTCTATATATACTATCTGTGAATACACACACTGGGATGAGAAACCTATCACTCTTAAGAGATTACTGATCCTTAACACCAAGCTGATCCAGGTAGCTTGTTAGTGGTGAGGGAGAGAGTTGCATTCAACAACATGTAGAACACCATAACTTCTCCACTCCATACAGTGATATTTTTCTTAAGTTGCTCATCTCAAGAATCTTGACTGGATTCTTCTCAATAAGCATAGATACCTCTCATTGTCTACTGCTCATTCACATCCCCTCTGCCCCCACTAACATCATAGTACTGCACAAGTCCTGACTTTTATGGAACTGAGGTTAAAGGCAGTCCATAGTCAACAGGAGTGAACTTAGCTGCTAAACCTGGTCAAGCATGCTTGACATGGAAGCTCTTATGAGATCCAAGGATGGGGTATATATCCTGATATAAGGATATAATGAAGAATCATTGGCTGAAAGAATTGTGGTCCCTCTCTAGTCTCTCTTTAAGTTGGATGATGATATTCATAGGATGATTTCCTGACAGTATTCCTTGAACCCCAGGTAAAGAACCACTGCTGCCTTAAGTCCTGACATATACTAGTTTTGTACAATTTTTTAAAAAAATCTGATGGATTTGAACCATCTGTAAATCATGAATTATGAACCCAGCATTTTGGACATTACTCAGATTAATAGAGAATACTTTGGCAAAGCAGTTGTGCAATGTGGGGAAGGCCAACTATGCCAAGCAAAGATATGTAGGAATTCTCTCCTATCTTTATTTTGTACACCAAATCAGAAAGGGTTAATTTTCTCTTCTGGCCTCACTGGTGGACTTGCTGTCCATTTTCCTGCTGGCGATTAGATTCTTCATGGCTATTAGGTTGGTTTGAATAACTTCTTTGTGAATTAGAGTTTTCCCACGTCCCTCCACAATCCGAGCAGTCGCGTGTCCTAAGTCAGAAAGGAGTTGGAGCCATGAATTCGTAAAGGAACCTGATTTTTAAAACTTTTTTAAAAAACTAGACATCTGCCTTGGAGGGGATTCACTAACATCTGCCATATTTTTTTGTTTTGTCTGCTAGTTTCAAGCCTCCCTTTCTTCTCATCTTAGAAAAGTACAGGAACAGATGTTTAACGTCGTTTTCTTTTAAAATAATGTGAAATATAGACAAATACTGAAAAAAAGAAAGGAGGGTTAAGATGAACCCTCCACTGTTTTGGAAACCCAGAAAAAAAGTATAGTTTTGCAGCTCAAGGGAATGTAACTTTTTACTGAAAACAAGACAACATAAAAAGGAGAAGAAAACAAATCACAGAGTAGACCCTTGAATAATGTACAGACACAGTTGCATTTGCATTCCTATTTCCCACAGTTACACAGACAAATATCATACTTTGCCTGAATGAGAATGATTATGCAGTTTTCCAAGTTTCAACACTATCCATAAATGAAAAATTAAAAAAAAAACTCCAGCTATTCAGTATCATTCTGTAGGTTCCTATATGAATAACATTTTATGCAAATACAGTAATCACATAGGGTAACAGATCTTGGCCTACAGCAAGTAACAGATTTGGAATAATACAGCAAAAAGGGACCAGGTAGATGCATGGAAGATTTTTAATTTGATACATTTTTTTTAATTAAGAGGTATCTGGAAATTTTATAGTTAGGACTAGAGTTGCAAAGTTGAGAGAGGTTTTTTTTATGTACTTTTTTACCTACGTGCATTATGTAATGAAAACAGCTTTTCCCCTGAAAGTCTTAATAGCTATAAGTGGGAAAAGGATAGACATGATTTAGGATGGAGAAATAGTACTATTCCAAGAACTGCATCTTCAGTCTACATTGCTCCCCAGTTTCTTTCTTCATCTCTAATTTGGCCCTTACAGTGAAAGTGTCTCCAGTTCAAGTATTAGTCAAGAACTCACTCCAAGATTCACACACTGTAGTAAGTCATGAGGCAGTTGGTTTAGTTTTGGTTTAGTATATTTAGTATAACCCAGATACTATGGGTTGTGAGCCATGGTTCATGGCTTAGTATGGCACATAGTCAATCAAAAAATGGTGTGTGAATCCAAGCGATTCTGCTAAGTCAATGAAATGCAGATAAAAAATGTACAGCACAGTGCTATGTGACAACTCAGTTTTAGACTTAACTTTGTTCCCAGTTGTGCAGAATAAACATAGGGATACTGTAATAATGTTGATCCTTCATAACAGCAAAACAGAATCATACACAAACAGGCAAGGGAATTATGTATCCCTCAAGTCTAATATGAAATATAAAGAAGTCATTTAGAACCTGTATTAAAGAAAACTTGATCTCATTAGAACTTGCTAGCCCAAAATTGCCATCCTGAATGCAAAAATAATAGAGCATTTTTTAAAAACTTCTATAGTTTAAATACAAGACTAGCTCTTTACTGGAACTAAGTTATTTAACATGCAAAGGTAGATAGAATCTCTTGATGACATCAAAAGATCTGTCTATAATATAACATAAACTTCTATAGAACTAGTGAATTAATCCACTCTGGATTACTCATAGAATTATAGGATGAATGAAAGTAGTCTCCATTATAATGCTAATCTTCACTCATAAGCCACAAAGATCATGAAAAAATAGTGGTCTTTCAAAATTGAGCAGATATTTAAGCAACAATATTTAATGAAGGACTAGAAAAGTGTCTATAAGTAAAAGTTCCATACATTTACAATGTTATGAATCACTGTCCATAAGAAGTTTCCAAATTACTCCAGTAATGACTCCAATGTATTGACACAGCATTTTTCACACAATGCAAGCCAAGTTGTAGATTGTAGTATCAATGCAAAATAGTGGTCTTCTGAAATTGTGCAAGTAAAACAAACTTTGCACTATTGTTATTTTAAGTATTTTTTTAAAATGTACCTTTCAATAGTCATTAAGCAAATTGCCTATGGCAAAAATGCATGTTTTCAGGACTACTTTTCCACCACAGACTTCAAATTAATGGCAAGTTTATTTAGGTTGGAAAGTCATTGCAACACTATAAGCTATATGTTTCTCAACAGAAATGATTCTACCTAGGACAGTTCTCTGTTTCTGGAAAAGGGGTTGGTGTATCTTGCTATGTCAAGCAGGGTAGCTCTGCTCATCAGGATATAATCAATCCATTTTTCATTGTTCCTGATTCTGAGGACATATTACTCCCATCAAAGATAACACAAAAGACACATCCTTCAGCATCATAGTCATAATCTACTTTTCAACAGGCTGAAAACAAAACCACGTGTCTGATGTTTCTCAGTCCTATCTTCTTCTATATACTGTATATGATATGGTTAGCCCTCAAGATGAGTTCCTGGATCACCAAGTGTAACAATAGTTTCCTCTTTGCTACTTTGTGATATTGAAGAAATATTCATTAGATCTAGTGAGGTTTTCGCAAGAAGCCAGGAAAAAAAAAATAGAGGCTCCATAACTCTTCTCCAGGATAGAAGATGTATGTTTGCATGCAGCAAAAAGTGAAAGAACAAAAGTTTTCCTTAAATTTTCCACTGAATAAATTGCATCAAGAGTGCAGGAATTAAAAACTATTTTTTTTTCTTCCTAGCATTTTTCCTGCAGGTGCAGGGTCTACTTTTTCTAACTTTCCTAATGTAGAAAACGATGTAGATCAATGGTTTCCTAATGCAGAAAACTATGTAGAACCTTCCTAATGTAGAAAACCATGTAAACCAATGTCATGCTTCTGGTTCTTTGTTATTACTTTTTAAATTTGTTTTTCCAGCATGCATTTTTAAGTCCAATCTTCTAAAGTTAGAATTATACTTGTTAATGACAAACTTACAGGTTAGAGAAGTAATTTCTAGAATGTATTTATCCAAGAAAATCAAGGTATTTTTATACAGTATGAAAACATGGTGTTAGCAGGTAGAAACTGATATCATTTAACCTATCCTTGATACAACTCATCAAATAATTATATACAGGTTTGACAATTCCTGAAAACTGTTATGTTAATTAAAGAAATATTGTAATAGATTGGAAAATAGTTAACCAATTCTCCACCTGATTTCTTGTTCTACTTTAATTTGTTCAAAGTAAGTTTTGGTTTTTAAAGATTATTTTATGGTTTATTTGAACTCTTAAAGATTGATGCAACTTAAGACAATAATATATATTTTAGAAACCTATGGTTAGAAATCCTATGCACATATTCCTAGGAATAAACTGAATGTTCACAATGAAACTTATCTAAAATAAACATCCCTAGGACTGATAATCCTCATGTCACCTTTAAAGGCTACTGATATATGACACTAATTATTAAGTCTGCTGTTACATTTTGGAGTGGGTATTCTATTTATAAATTATTATCACAGAAAAATTCCAGGATGTATTCCCCAACCCTTTCTGTGGGCAGCAATAACTTTTCCATCATGGATTTATAATGAACCAGAAAGTCCCTTTGTAGTCAATGGGTAGACAAAGGGACTGTGCCCCTGATCCAGTGCCTGACATCACATAGCCTCCTCAGCCCTGCTCTTGATGTGCACATGTGGAGAATGAGCATTTGCAGTGAGCAAAGCTTCTCATGCAATCTTTTCCTATGGTAATAATTCATCTGTGGAAAGATATTGGGAATGGTGCCCTGAAAGCTCGCGAGATCATGAGCTGTGCAGCCTCATGCTCTCAAGATCCTTCCAATTAAATATGACAAAAGTTTGACATTCACTAGTCATTGTACTGAAACTACATTTGTGTTCAATGTATGAAAGAAGGCAGCACAGAGTTCCTGTCTAAAGATTTGTAATGCTGGCTCAAGCATTTCAAGGGGCAGAAAAAAGGTGAGCAAAGAAAAATCCATATACAAAGCTAGTACATCCACTAACCCCAATAGCCCAGGTATTTCTCAGTAGGTTATGATTTGGATTATTGGCCCGCCGCCACCCCCCCCCCCCCCCCTTGGGAATCAGTGCTGATTGAGTAGGGAGCCAAGTAATCTCCAGCACTTGTTTTCTGCCTCCTCCTTAAACAAAAGATTTCTACCAAGCAAAGCTTTGGTGGGGCTGGACATCTGTCGCTCTTTAGGCACTGTGTATGTGTGTGATCTGGCCATTGATAAGTAGTGACCTGTCAGCCTTGATTGATGGCCACAAGCCTCTGGTCTCAACCCCTCCTGTGGGAAAAGGAGACCAGCTAAGCAATTTCCTCATTCACATGCTAATACCCAGCTATAAATGCAAGCAGAGCGCAGCACTCATGACAGAGAAAGCTCCAGAAGGCAAGGGGAGAAGCCAGCTGCTATAGGGCTTTCTCCTTTTTCTCCCCTAAGCCTTAAGGTGGACGTGCAGGACTACAATGACAGCTACAACCCTAGCCAGCAGTGGGCAGAAACTTTCCAACACCAAAGAGGAAAGGAAGGTATGTCATATTTTATAAATAAATTCAATATAAGAAACTTTCCATCCAAAGAGACCAAATAAGGTATGCCATATTTTTTCAATGGCTCTAGGGGAGTGTTAAAGAGCTGTCTGCACATATATGTGTATTATCTACAAGTGTTTCTATGCTTTTCCAAGGATGACTTCCTTCTAGTGGGTAATCACTTATCTCGGACCCTTGATAGAAATAAGATCTGTAAGTGCATGCAGCAGGTAGAGAACCCAAGGTGCAAAGTGTAATATGTGCAGAAGTGCTGAGTGTGGATCAATCTATTTATATACACATATGTATTAAATATACAGTATAATAGAGCACTTCTTTGGCTGTAGGATCCAGTAGAAAAATAGAGCTATATAAAAGCAGACAATATTTATGGACAGTCTTAAAACTAAAAATGTATATTGTTAGAAAAATGAAAAGCATGGGGGTACTGACTGACTTGGGTAATCTACGTATTATGATTTTCATCAGAATAACTTAAAGCTCTTTAGGGTTAAAAAGGTTGGCTGAGTGAAGAGTAGCCAAGGAATACAAAGCTATTAATAAAATTGGACATTACAGTATATGAGATAAAGGGAAAGCAGATCATACTTCTGAGTTTTAGAAACTGCACTCAGAAACCATTTTCTTGATAATGGGGTTGTTAGCAATTACAACACTGCAACCCTTTTTAGACTGATCTGACAATATGCTTCACTTACTAAAGTTAAGACTTACTTAATATATATGCATATCATATACCATCAGTTTGCTTGACTGGATCTATCTAAAGCTGTGGTAGATATGAGGGTGTTATAACAGAGGATGTTCTAGAATTGTAATTATTTAACTACAAAGATTGCCTGACAGTTCCCATATATTTTCTGCCATTGCATGATGAAAGAATCTGCTTTGAAAGCCCATGCCTTTTTCCCAGTGAAGGCCTATGTGGATTTGAACTGAGAAATCCAGCAGCTCATAGAATGATCCACAGTGCCATTCCTAATATTCCTCATTAATTATTTCAGTTAAGAAAACCTTTGATTGAAAGGAAACGAAGAGAGAGGATTAACAATTGTTTGGACCAGCTCAAAGAAACAGTTGTTGGAGCCTTTCGGCTTGATGTAAGCATAGATTTTAACATTTTTCTGCTCCCACTTTTCCCCATTTCCATCTATGTTTCATTTTTCAGCAGCTTTCAAAGAGGATATTTGTTAATAATTCTTTGTGTTATTTCATTTTAAAATAGCAATCTAAACTTGAAAAGGCAGATATCTTGGAAATGACAGTAAAACATCTCCAGAATATCCAACACAACAGAAATATAGGTGAGTAGATGTTCTGTACCTGTATACTGGCTGCAGTTACTCCTACTTTATATATGAAACCCAACTCAATATCTTGGCAAAGTTGTCCAAAGAAATAATGAAGCAGAAATGAGAGAGAGAAAGAGGAAACAAGAGAGATATATATCTAGCTTCATATTAATGAGGTTGTACATTCTATACAATGATGACACAGCATGAAGATTGTGTGGGAAATGACCAGAGACATACACACAAATAGTCTGAGTGGACTTTTCTTCAGAATTTTATTGGGTTCAAGATTCTCAGATACAAACCTCCCTGGCCCCTTTTTCCCATTATTCAGGGGGTGCAGTGTGTTCTTCACAGAGTTAATGTCATAATGTTGCCTTACCAACACAATGCCTGTTACTGTTTCAGCCAGATTAACCATGTCCCTTAGCCGTGGCTTCAGTTCTTAATTAACCCTTTCTGGGTGCTTCAAGTTTCTGAACTTTAGTCTGGGCTGAGGCCCAATCTGTGCCTCCTGCTGGGGTCCTTGAATTACTAGCCCCTCCTGGCATGGCACCGTTTGTTGCCACAGCTCTTCATTTTGGTTGCCACCAGCCTTCTATTTCCCTGGAGTTGTTGGCTGCCATCAGGGTGCTTCTGAGCTCCAAGGCTCTGGAGGAAAGAACAGCCCCTTCTCTTTCTAGTCCCCTCTACTCCCAGCTAAAAATGCTATGTTTGAACTGCTTTGCTTACTGTGGCTGTGCAGGGATCATTGAATTCTCTCCTCCATAAGCTTGCCATATACAGTACTTCAGTAGCCCACGTTAGGTACCTTTTACTTCATCGTACTATATGGTTGCTGTCCAAGTGTTAGCTTCTTTGATAGATAGACCACAAGGAGAGTCTCCATCTTTACACATTTGTACTAACACTGCCTTCTGTCCTACATCAGAAGTGGCTACCTCTAGAGAGGAAATTCAGGCAGAGGCAAGTCCCTGAAGAACAGGGCTTTGACATAAGAACTCTTTTAAATCTTCAAATGCTTTTTGGTACTCTGGAATCTACTTATCTGTTTTGGTCCTTGTTTTCAGGTTGGGTCAGTAAGAATATAAGCCTGAGTGGAATAATTGGATGTAATATCCAGTTAGCCCTAGCAAAGTTTTTATCTCTTTCTTAGTCTGTAGGAATTTTGCTTACTGAATGGCATTCAGCTTCCCTAGTTTGAATTTAGGGAATCCCCATTTCCCACTAGGAACCCTAAGTATTTTAACTCTTGATATCATAGGCACACTTAGTCAGCTTTATTCTAAGTGCACCTTTATATAATTTGAATAATTACTTTATTTATGTGCCTTGGGAGTTCTTCTCAAGTTAAACTACATGTCATTTCATTGGTTTATTACTACAATGTATATGCTGCTTCATTTCCAGAGGCTCTGAGTGGGCTTCACTATTATTTTAATATTAATATAACAAGAAATCAAAATCAATTAATACAATTATAATCAAACAATCTGATGCATCACCATTTGGGGTAGCATGATCTCACTTCTTAAAAGTCATGTTTTTACTGTGTTCCAAAAACAAAATTAACAAGGGATAGTCCACATCTGGGGCAAGCTTTTTCAAAAGAGGGATGCCATCAGTATATCATCAGAGTAGGCCTCATATATTTTTCCCTTGCCAGGATTTTATTCATAAATCTTTGGAACATGGCAAGGCCTTATGTGCGCGGAAGGACATTTTGCTGAAATGAGCCTTGGGGGTAGTGAATGCCATTTTTTCTCTTGTTTTCTTTTTCAATGGTATTTGCCAAAATCTTTGCCAAATATGGGATCTTGCTCCGTCTTTCTAGAAAATTGAGGCATTGGATAGCATTGGATAGCTGTTGAATTTAGCAACTAATTTCACATGTCATATGCCTGCACAGAATTGAATTTCAGCACTTGGCTTGGATACCAATACATTCAATCACTTCTAGGTTCAATTTTTCTCCACCATGTCCTGTAATCTCTCTGGTAACCAGTAAGGCCTTTGCCAGATTATTCTATGTCCCCTGTATCAATGACATGTATCACCAACATGGTTGCTCCGTACAACTTCTCAAAGTAGTTTAGAAGTTTGGAATATTTTTTTTCCAATGTTTGAAAATGGCTCTGGCATAATGGGCATCCATATCATCAAATCTTTATCCTGTAGCCCTTGTCTCCTTATAAATTGGTATTTTTTACATGCCTGACAGTGCCTACTGGGATCGCTTTCTATTTTCTGCCAGTAAAGTTTATTTAATATATGGTAGAGTGTTCTTTCTCTATTTAAATGTTCCCCAAAAGGGTTTTCCTGTGCTACCTGGAGAATTCTTTCAATATACAAGTGCTACCGGTAGCTGAACATTCCCTTGCAGAAAAAGGTTTTCCTATACTTGGTCCAGAATGTTTTTAATACATTCATAGGTGTATTATAATTATAATCTTGTTTTCTGACCTGTATCATGCCTATTTGCAAATGAAGTTTAAAACAACAATTCCAATTACATGCTGATAGATAATCCAAAACCGGAACTTAAATTCAGAATAATACCTACTATTATGGGAAAAGAGCCGGTCCAACAGATTTGAGTTTATATGCATTTAATGATTCAAAGCATCTCTCTTCCTCATTTAGCAGATTCTAAAATGGGTCTTGAAGCTCAGCAGAGGTACAGCACTGGATATATTCAGTGCATGCATGAAGTCCACAACCTCCTCCTGACCTGTGACTGGATGGACAAGACACTTGGGGCACGATTACTGAACCATCTGCTAAAATCCTTGCCCAAATCCAGTGCGGAGACTTGCAAGGCAGACCTGAAGTCTTCCACTTCAGCAAACGGCAAGGGAAATACAACAGGGTCCAGCCAATCTCAGGATCAGTTCTATCCAACCGAAGTCAAACTGGGATTGAAAAAGTCATTTCAGCCACAACCACCATCACGATGTAGTCAGCATGAGTTGCCATCTCCCAGGGAGAACTTGCAACCTCATTTTGCACACAATAGTGTTAACATGGGGTCATTGGATATGTGGAGACCATGGTAAAAATGTCTTCAGGAAAAAAATTCTTTCTAATCTTAGACCCTCTTTTATATGTATCTTATAGATATGTCTCTTTAAAACACTTTTTGGAGCAAGTCTGCTCCTGTAGGTGTACTAAAGACCAGGGTACTTCAAGCCGGAGGAAATCTCTATGTAGCCTGCATTGTAGAAGGCTGCTATTATATTGTATTTATTGAATACATCTAAATTATTTTATAGTATCTTCTCTGGGGCTGTTTAGTGCATATGACATATAATGTTCCTTTTCATATGTTATTAAAAATTAACAATGGATTAATAAAAATAGAATTACAAGACACTATCATTTGTCCATCGTTTATATGGTTCTTTTCTAAATTCTCCCTTGCACATACCCCCTTCCCACCCTACCCCTTAACCCACCTTCCTTACAACAATAACAGTATGGAATATGCAGCATAGTTTATTTCCATTAATCCAGTGAAAATAAATAAAACAGTTGTCTTGTCTCTGGTATCTCCAGGCAGAATGCTTTAACGAAAACAAATGGAGGAGCTTCTAAACATTTTATTTTCACCAGTCACTTGAGATAGTTCAGTTTTTCAAGAGTGTGCAGCACTTGATGTTGCTGACTGTAGAAGCTGGGACCCTCAGGACAGAAAAAAACCCAAAAACCTGTGAGATCAGGTAGAACTTTACAGCTTTCAACAGAATAATAAAAATGTATAATACACCTAAAGTAGCTTATGAACATATTGCTCTCTATTTTTATAGACTCTGTTTTTGTTAAGCTATTAACGTATTAGTTATTGGAGACATTTAGATTTTTTTTTTTAAGTACCTGGTTAAATTTCCTTAGAACATGAGACTCCTGGAGCTCTAAACACAGTAATATATCTTCCAATCATCCTCTGAGTAAAAGAGTTTTTGCATTTCTCTTCACTAAAAGCACATACATCATAGTATCCCCAATTTCACATCCTTTAGATATTCCCATAATTCCCAACCAGCAGAGCCAAACTGTGGTCTCAACAAGTCTTGCTGGCACCAGATTGGAAAAGGGAACCTTTCAACAAACAGTCTGCATACTAATTAAGGATCCTCCTCAGGAATGTGAGGCTAATTATTCCACTGATTTAATGAAGATTTAGAAGAATGAATGTTATCACCTTGCATGTTAATACTTTATTTTTTGTGAAACTCTTTATTTTTTATCTTGCCCTCCTGAAGACCATAAACAATGATAGTGCCAGGATGGCAGGATCAGCAGCGGTCTTTATGAAAAACAGATATGTAATATCAGTATTTAACCACTCTCACTTTTTCAGCAGATTTATAGAAACATTATGTTGGCACAAGCTCATCATTTGGTTGTTTTCCATACAGGCTGATACGTAACACTTTACAACCTTGGCACAGAATGCATTCCTTTTAATCTGCCAGCATTTTTACTAGTGATGTGCTTATTGAAAATTCAGTGGGACATGAAACTCTTTACTAACTTGTATTTTCACACTGCAAAAACTTGATGTTGTTGAACTTCTGTTAATCAAATAGATGCTGAAGATAGAAGAGTGCTGTCAGAATATTCATATGTTTAAAGTACTTAAAATAAATTAAGCAGAGTTCTAGGTTACAAATCTAGGTAGTACAATTGTTTATTGAATAGCATGGACTAGATATTATTTGCTTCATAATGCCATTATCCCAACTGATCCTATAATCTTACTCCACTTCAGTGATATGTATGAAAAACTGCACTGGGCTGCCTGAGTGCTGTGGTTTAAACATATTTGTTGAAAGACAGCCTTTGCAGAAAATGGTGTTATTTCAAAATAGCAGGAAGCCTGAATCTAATTTCATACACCAAGTCAACATTACCATTATCAAATGAGTGACATACTCATGCCATTAAATATATGCATTACCCACCTTGTACTGTTTGTTGCCTAACTATTGTGAACCACCCAAGTCAGGTGGATTCAGGTAGTGTCTAAATATATTTGAATACATGCGTACATACAATTTAAGTTGCTGATCATTGTCTTAAGGGAGCAGTCAGTCTTCTCTTTGGGCCAGGACTGATTGATTGGTTCTTCTTTCAGTCCATGACACTAATCATAACTGTCTTGAAATCTCTATTCAAAGCTGCATCTCTTTCTTCGCTGATCTTACTCAGTATCTAGTATTCACAGCCATATATTACCACTGGAAAGACCATTGCTTTAACTATTCTTTGTTGTCACTGAACTATTTTTACCCTATAGTGAATTACTTCAGACATAAGTCCTGCTTGATTCAGAAGGGCTTGCTCCTAGATAAGTGTGTCCAGATTTCAGCCATCATCTGAAAGAACCCCATGCAGAGTAGCCTTTGCATCTGCCATTTTTTATTTGTATGCAAAAGTGTGACTTTGGATTGTTAAATTTACTCATTACACTGAGTTGTGATTTGCTTAAACGATGGTTTAATAAACCATAATCGGCTGGGTTTAGTAACATATTAAAGCCATGAACTATCGTTTATGGACCACGGTAGTTGAATTCTTACATCATGTTGGGCCAAAATGAATCAAATTCATATGTTGAATAATTCCAGCCAATGTTGCTTCATTGATGGATATGTGGAAATTCCTTACAGTTCACTACAATCTACATCCCAAGGACAGTCTTATGATGGAACTTAGCAACAGCCCATTCATGACTTGCTCACAAATTTCACTATGGTTTATTTCCACATTAACATGTTGAGGCTAGCAGAAAGTCATGTGGTAGAAAACCAATTAAATTTATAAGATCTCATAACTATATGCAAGAGCTAATTATACCTGTTATCCTGCTTTTCCTGCCTAAATACCTCATACAGCTAGGCTTGGCAGCTGTGTTCTTACTTGCAAAATATAACTAGGGCAATGTTAATGTAATTACATGATTTTAATAAGAGCTCAAAATATCTGAGAGCAAATCAAGAACATATATTTGGAATATAGATCAGTGCCTATTTTCTTACTATAGACTGTTTGCCATTGTTTACCAAACTGATCCCAATGACTAAGTATTGACAGGACAAACAACTTGCAGTCCTAGCTACAAGAATGTCATCAGGGAACATGTGCATACCATGCTCAGAAACTTCACTAATAAGCACTGAATTATAAAAATGATTATGTTGATTATGTATATTAACTGAAAATGACTTTATAGATAATAAATCTCATCCAACCCCCTACAATGCAGGATTCCATTAAGTCATCTCTCACCTATGGCTATCTAGCCACCTTCTGATAACCACTAATAAGAGTCCACCATGTGTTAGTGAGATCATTCCATTGCTGAACAGCTTTTACTGTTAGGAATTCCTCCTAATATTCTGCCTAATCGTCTAATTTCAGCCTTTACTCCTTCTTCTGCTCTTGATTTCAACAGAGAGCAGGTCACCCTATCTTGCACATGACAGTATTTTAGATATTTTTAGGCTATTACCATACCAATCCTTAGCCCCCCCCCTTCTTTTTTTTTGGCAAGCTAAACAAGTCCATTTCTTTTAATCGTATCTCATAAAACTTGATTTTCAGACTCCTTTTCATCCTAGCAGCTTCCCTTTGAACTTTCTCCACATCCCTCTTAAGGTGTGGTGCCCAGATGGTACTCCAAGTGTGTTATTATTAATGTACCCCAAGGTTGAATTGGCCTTTCTAGCTGCTGTATCACATTGCTTGCTCATAGTCAGCTGAGGTTCACTAGGATTCCTAGATCCTTCTCACACACATTGTTGTCAAGCCAGGTCTCCAGTATTTATCCTTTTGATTTTTCATTACTCAGCTGCAGGACCTTATGCTTGACATTACTGGACACCATCCTATTGGATTGGGCTCAGTGTTCAACCTGCTGAGTTCATCATAAGTTTGCCCTCAGAGATATTAGCTAAGCCCTGTAGCTTGATGTCATCACAAATTTAATAAGCATCCCCTACATTCTACCATTTACGTAATTTATCAGTATGCTAAATAGCACAGAGCTGAGGGCAGTGCCTCAGATAGATAGTCCATATCTATATGTCAGTGTAAACCATTTACAAGCACTGTTTGGATACAGTTGTTCAATCACTTGCAAATTGACCAGATTGTAATAACCCCTGGCCCACATTATCTACCTTGTCCACAAGAATATCATGAAAAACAAATGCTTGACTAAGATCAAGATATAGGACAACTATAATGTTCCCTTTTTCTATTAAACTAGTTACTCTGTCATTAAAAAAAGAAAAGGTTTGTCTGATATGACTCGTTCTTGACAAATCCATGCTAGCTCCTGGTAAGGATAGCATTCTTTCCTAAGTGCTTGCAGACATGCTGCTTGTTTAGTATGTTGCCTAGTTCAGGTATTAAATTATTTATAGTTTCCAGACTTAAAAGTAAGGTTATTTCTTCCCCCTTTTTATCACTGGGATTATGTTTGCTCTTCAGTTGTTTGATTCCTCATCAATTCTCCAAGAATTTTTAAAGAGTTCTGTTAGCAGCTCTGGGAACCTAGAACTGTATAATTCTTGAAAGAAATGTATATTTTAGTGTCTAAACATTATTAGTAATTATCCTGCATTAAAAAGGAGGGTGGGAAATCATGCTAGATCATATTAATGGTCTGCATTCTATTCTTAATGGTTAGTCAGACACCTATGGGAAGTCCCCAAATAGGATATGAAAGCAACAACAACTTCCTATGGTTCCCAACCTTTTCTGTGCCCTACACCCCTAGGAAATGTTTGATTAATGTTCGCACCCCCTACAAAAGTAACATCACATTTGAAGATGAAGAAGTCTAATTTCTAATGTGGGTGAACAAACTGAACTTAGAAAAATAAGCTTTTAACTCAGTGCATAAAATTGTCATGACCCCTGAAATTCCATCTCACACTGCCTGGGGGTGTGGGTACCCCAGGCTGGGAATTCCTGCTGTAGATGCTTCACAGCAAGTGGTATTTGGAGGACTACTGGCTTATTATGTGAAGCCATAATATGGTTTGGGGGTTTTGGCAGTGTATTGTGTGAATCCAGCCATTGTGATGTCTTGCTATTGGTGCATATTCAATCAACTATGAATTATTTAACAAGCCATGGCTAAATGTAAACCCATGCTAGTGCCTCTAATATTGGAGGTAATATAGAGAAATAATGGTTAAAGACACTGAGCTAGAAACTAGGAGATTGTGATATCTGGTCCCACCTGAGGCATGAAGCCACTTGGGTGACTTTGGGCCAGTCACTCTCTCAGCCTTAGGAAGAAGGCAATGACAAACCACTTCTGAAAACATTGCCAAAAAATCTGCATGGATTTGTCCAGGCAATTGCCAGGAGTTAAGACTGATTTGAAGGCACTCACAGGCATACATTGATATCTAAAGAAACTCAATTTCTCTTCTCATTGTGAAGATGACGACTTTCTTTCTATTCTCTTTTTAAATGAGCAACTGATCAAGAAGAGGGTCACATATTATATCCCATGGTTCCTGTGTTTGCTCCAGAATTTTTGTTAGAAACTTCATTTTTTTCCCCTTAAATCCAAGTGAACTAGTTAACTCCAATCCATCAAAAGTGAATTTTGTCTAGAATGCTTCCTATTATTAGCAATAACATTACTCGTTCAGTACCAGGAGAGGGAGTCATGACACAATTCTTAGATGCTGGTTTTCTTCCAAGTTCCTCTCTAGAAGTGCAGCAGGCAGTTCTATCAGCAGGACTATTTATTGTGGAAGATAATTCAATTTTACTTTGCAGACTACACAGTATCTTCATAGGGATGCATAGGCTTTCTGCACTGGGTATGCCCTATTGAATAATCTTTCTGCTCAAGATTTTCAGTCTAACTCACTATCGTATTTTGAACAAAACATACCTATTACTAGCCTTCTAAAACAATAGTTAATGGGACTGCCACACAAAATAGGAGGGCCAGATCATTCTATTTTGATAATAGTGATAAGGATATTCTGTATTCACATGACATAGTAAGTCTGTCTATCTGTGCATTTGTGTAAATCATGACAATGCAGCATAGTTATTAACATAGCCTATAAAACAGGGGCTTGTTTCTAGGAGCTTACAATCTAAAATTCAACAGACCAAAAACAAACAGAAAGACTTAATTGGGAAAGAATATGTGGTTTTTTTCTCTGCCATAATTAGGCTCAGCTATTTAAAGTAAAGTAGGACACCCACCATGCTAAGTCATAAAATGTTCCGCTTCCATAAGGGTAAACCCAACAAATAGTTTGCAACTATTTATGGCTTAGCATGATGTATGAAGGGGACGCGGTGGCGCAGTGGCTTAATGACGCTGAAAGTGCCGGCCAGAAATGGCTGAAAGCTTCAGCGGTTCGAGTCCAGCCTCGCGTTAACAAGGTGAGCTCTTGTTTCTATACCCGCAGCTTCTGCCAACTCAGCAGATCGAAAACGTACGTGAGTAGATAAATGAGGACTCTCACCCCGGTGGGAGGAAAAATGCTGGCAACGGCTCAACAGAGAGACGGGACAAGTTGCCGGTAAAAGCGCGAAAAACCGCGCTCGTCCGAAAAAGGGGCGCGAAGCAACGGAAATCCCGCCTCCTGTGCTGCCAGCTGGGCTGACGCTCTAGGAATTAGGCTCTGGCAAAGTCTAATTCCGAAACTAGAAAGATGCAATTGCCTTGAAAACCGCTAGGGGGCGGTCACTGCAGGGTCAGTAATGACTGTTAAGCAGATAAAAAAAAAAAAAATGATGTATGAACTCAGCCATTGTAGTTTATTCTACAAATCCATAATTTAGCAAATAATTTGTGAACTAGCTCATGGCTTACAATGCTAGGCCTAACACTGTATAAAGCAGGTTCTTATGTTCCTGAAAGAGAGGAAAAGAAGATGAAAAGAAGATATATTTACATGGCATGTCTGTGAAGATAATTTCACAGCAGATATTCATTAGAAGCAGTTTGGTTAGGACTGCAAAGGAAGCAAGAGCAAATAAATACAGACACTTATTCATTTGATTCCCTCAGGGTCGATTGCCCCATTTCTTTGATCGGAGCTAAAATGAAAAACGATGTCATATTAACACTTGGGAGATGCTTTGGTACATCTTCTGGTTAGACACCAAGGGAATCTTGTCAGATATCAGTATCCTTGAAATTACACTGCTCTGACTGACCGAAGGGAAGCAAGGCTGGGAAAGGAAGGAGCAGAGAAAGTAGACAGAGGAGAAAGGAAGCCTTCGAAAGTCCCTGTCTGCTTGAAGTGCATTTAGTGCAAAAGAGCCAATGGAAGGGGCTGGCAAGAGGGCCCTGGAAAGCTAAGTGTTCCACAATAGGAGGCAAACAGATGGTGGGTGGGGGAAGGGGAAACAGAGTGGAGGATTGGGTCGGGGGGGGGGGGGGGCTAGTGATGACAAGTCTCAGATCTGCTAAGTCCTTCTGCCAGACTTCCTAGTATTTGTGTTTTTGTTTAAAGAGAAAACAACAGCACCAGTGCCCTAATATTTTAATCAAGAAAGGGTACAAGGTCAAAGGAATCACTGAAGGCATTGCAAATGCTATCCTTCAGTGCTGTTTTTCCCACCACTAAACTTGTTTTGACTCCCAGCAATACTTATTGTGCACTTCATGTGTATGAATTGGAACCTGAAATGCTGCTATTTCTTCAGTGAAGCATAGAATCAGTTTAGAACAGCCTGAACTCATTGATACCAAAAACAAACAAACCAACCAAAAAAAAAAAAAACCACCATAAACTAAATAAAACAAAAACAAAATCACCAGGCTGAGTTTAATGTAAGTGGAAGAAGAAAGTAAAAATGTTAGGGAACGGCTAGAATTGTTATTCAGTACATCTGGAAGGATCAGGTTGTAGAAGGATGTCTTAAATACATGCTTTATTAAGCATGGGGTATTTATCTTTCAACAAAGCAAGTCAGAGACTTTAAGACCAAGTCTTAAATCAAAAGTTTACTATTTGGTTTTTCTACTGTTAGTTCAACTGCTGATATTTTCCAAAACTAGATAATTATTATCACAGGATGACATAGACCATAGAGGTGAGGAACCATGACCTTTCAGATATTGTTGGAGTCCAGCTTGCCTTAGTTCCAGCCAGTATGGCCAATTATCAGGGATGGTGGAAGCTATAGTTCCACAGCATCTAAAGTTTTCTACCATTAAACTGTACTGTTAATTTGCCAAGTGCTTTTATGGACATTTTCAGAGATGTGGGAGTACTTTTTAGTCTCTAAAGCAGGAGATAAATCTATTTTTCATTCAGATCACTTTACTGCTACTAGCGTACTTGTTTTTCTGGATGTTTGTAGTGCTTGATCAAAATACAAAATTAACTTCTTAGAAATTACACCTTTTGAAAATGAAATGGTGCTCTATATACAATATACATTGGACTTTATTGTGATAATGCCATGAATAGACAATATATTTCCAGCTATTTCAATTCAAAGTAGTATTGAAAGTACAAAGTTTTTTTTTTTTATTACATGCTTAATGCAGAATTAGGCCTTCTCCACTTGACTGGATATAAGCTAATGTATGCTGTTTTACCAGAAGATAAACCTTCCAGAGCTACCATTTCAGCATTATTTTTACAGTCAAAGAAAACATTACTTGGGTTCATACATTGCACTAAAGCATAGGTTATAAAAGATAAGGCTTGGATTTATACAACTGTCAAAGCTAAAACCAAATAATTACATTATAACCTAATGTAATGTATGGGCCACTGTTTTTTGGTTGAAAAATGTGGATTATTCCCTTTTCATGTCTCGTTAATGAATATCTTTAAGTTGCAATGGAAAGGATTAAATGATTTTTTTGCACCTCCCTCAATCACCATACAATTGGAGTAACATTGTAGCAATGTGAAGGAAAGATTGCTCCAAAGAATTGCTCCAAAGAAAAGAAAGAAGTAAAAAGAGAAGAGGGTTTATCTTGTGCTATAATCTGCAGAAATGCCCCCAATTTTTCTAAAACAATTAAATGATTATACATGATTTAAATACTTGTTCAACATGCAAGTGGACATCTGTCCTATCAATGAGGGGAGGGGCAGGGAGGAAAGAGAATTACTGCAATATGATCCGACATGAGATAGCCTAGAAGGTAAATGTTGATGGTGCAGCAAGCGTACTGCCATTACGTCTTCTAGGGTAAATGTCTGAAAATGCCCACCATGTTTTACATGATAAGAATCAAAGTAAATTCATTGAACAAAGAGGGTGCGTTCCTGAACACCACTTTCTTTCTTTTGATTGAGAACCTATAATTGGGTGATGGGTGGGAAGAGTGTAAATGTGTATGCATGCATACACCCTCCCCCACACTTATTTGAATACAAAATAATCTTTGTGGATTATAAAGAATGTGTATGTTGAAGCAAATGCTTGAAAACCTGTCCCTGGTAGGATAAGGGGCAGACAGACACGAATACTTGATATTTATTACATTTTATATTTATAAAATATAAAATGTGAAACATGTCCCAAATGACAGGTCTTGCTAAAATTCACACATTGTGGTAGTTTACCAATCCTATTACAAGATAAATCATGGCAACACCAGCTCTTTGTAAAAAAGACCAAATTTGAACCCTATGTTAAAGGGAAGGAGGCATTCCTGCAGGGAAAAAGAAATTATTGGGACAAATAACTTGCCCTCAGATGCCGCCACCACCTCCTCCTTCTTTCCCATAAACCTCAGGGACAGTTCAGCCATACTTCAACGTATCAGTTCATATTTTAAATATATATTGATAGAGCAATTAAGAATTTAAAATGAGTCACGGGTTGGCATAGTATGTTTTTCTAAACATGCTGACAATAATTCCTTTCCTCTGAAATTCTAACCCAATGCTAGCACAACAGTACGACGATCAAATATGTGAATGGAACTGTACACACCACCATCTTATCTCCTTTTTTGCACAGCCATTTAACTATGGTCTGTGACTTTAATAATGCTAAGCCTGTCACCCAAATCTGGAATTGCTGCCATTGCTAATCACTAAGACCAATTTTTAAAATCACAAGTAGTTATTGGTTTCAAATTTCTGGTTATGCTAATCAAATTTCAGGTCTAATCAAGAAGTGCCTTACAATGTAACTCTTCACTGAAGATACAGAGCAAGCATTGTCTGCTCTTGTGCACGAATCAGGGCCTGGTAGTATTCTTCTTAAGGGGAAAGGAAAGCAAAATCAAATATTAGGACCCAGTAGAATAGGGCTGTGTTCTTCATTGTATCACACTGGTCAATATACAGCACTTGTGTAGCTACTTTTATTAAGCATCTCCATCTGAACCATAATGAATGAGCTATCAGAGGAAAACATTGTGTTTCCCAGTGAACCAATGATTCTAGTTTGCATGCTGAGATCAGGAGAAACATAGGGGGATGGCTTGCACATTTTAGATGCAATGTAAATAAAGAAAGAAAGAAACTAGTCTTTATTATACGATGAAGCTAAATGGAATGGAAAGCCTCCATGTGGAAGAGTTAAAACAAATCAATAAACATTCCTTATAAAGTTCATAGAGTTTAGCTTCGTTGGTTTTCATTACACCTGTATGTTTGAAGCCAGTATAATAACAGATGTATATGAAGTTCCTTTTATATGTACATTTTACATCAAAGATAACTTTTCGGAAATAATGGTGCATCCCAGCCATCTAATGCTCTCCAGATGTATTGGACTTCATTCTCAAAACTCAGCTAGCGTCAACACATCAGGTTGGACAAAGGTATTGTTGGCCACAATGCAGAGATATCCCTTTTCCTTGAAGAATTTATTCTTTGTTTTAGAAGCAAATTTAAATTAAATATTTAGATATTCTAAATATTTAGAAGACAATATTTAGTAGTATTGGGAAAATACCAATGTTGTGAGTGATGAAGGTTGTTGTGTTAGTTATGGTGATTAAATTTTACAAGAGCTCATTTGGAGACTTACGTTTCTGATGCAGTATACATATTACCTGCCTCATATCATCACAAGTTCGTTTTTTAAACCATGCCCAACTGCATTGACCCAGACTCAAGAAAGACACAAAAGCACTGGACCCTGGATAGGCGGTTTCTTTATATCTCGCTATAAGGATTGAAATATTTTATACTGTAAAAACAAACATATAAAAGTAATATGTGAATGCTTCCTATATTCTATTCTAGTGCTATCTCTATACAATTACTATGATAATTAGTATTACAATATACTATTATTCTTCAATTACTACTACTATGACGTTTATACTAATACCTATTATCAATATTACCTATATACTATGCTCCATACTATTACTGTTATGCATCAATTATTTTATGAAAGAAAATGGCAGCTAAACTTCTGTTTTCACGTTATTCTATAATTGGGCTGCTGTTCCTGAGAAGTTTCAGTGGCTGACCACTTCTCTGAGAGACAAACACACTGATGGAACTATGAGCAGAGCTTCTCCATCTTATCTTGATGTGTAAATTGGATGGTATTTGAGGATGCAATCCTTTAAGTTCTTGGCTGTTTAGGGTGTTATAGAGTAATGTCAACTGTGGAGTCCTTGGGTTCTCTGAGCTTGGTTGTTTTCTTGCAAACGTTTCATTACCCATCCAGGTAACATCTTCAGCGCTATTCAGAGTAATGTCAACATATTAGATTTGGTCCAGTAACTCACAGACAAGGAATGTAGTGCTTTTAGCATTCCCATTATGTAATTCCATCTAGCTGCCCTACTTAATTACTAGATAGTTGCATTCCACACTATTTGAAGGTTCTGGATTATCTTCCGTGATAGCCCTGCATAGAGTGCATTGAAATAATCCAGTCAAAAGATTATTAGGGCATGGATTAATGAAGCCAGGCTATCTGGCTAATTGTAGGATTGTAGTTGGTGCAATAACCAAAGCTGGGCATAGGCCATCCTTGCTGTTAAAGTCACCTAAGCTTCTTCTGAGAGACTGGATTCAAAGAAAGTTTCCAAGCCATGTACTGATTTCTTTGGAGAAAGTGCTACCTCATCCAAAACAGGCCACTTTCCTAATTCCTATGCCTGGGAACCACCTGCACACAGTACCTCCATTTTATAGGATTCAGTTTCACTTTATTGGCCCTCATTCAGTTTTCACTGCCTCCAGCCAACTGTCAAGCATCTATATAACCTCTCCCAGTGCACAGATAGAGGTGGAAAGAGTTAGTGTCTCTAAGTAATCAATTCCAACAGCTTCATATAGCTAAAAGGAGAAAGAATATAAACCTGTGGTACTGTATGAGGCCACTGCTACTATCTGCTTGCAATCCTGTTGGTAGGAGTGGATCCAACACAGTGTATCCAATTCTGAACTTGCTCAGCTGTTCTAGCAATATCCCATGAGCAGCAATGCCAAAGGCCATCAGAGAATCAAAAGAATCAACCCAGTAGCACTCCTCATGTCTCTCTCCCAATAAGATAATCATTCAAGCCAATCAAGCTTGTTGAGATGCAATAGTTAGACCTAAAGCCAGACTGAAATGGATCTGGATAATCAGCTTCTTCCAAATTAATTTGTAACTAGATAGTCACTACCCTCTCCAGCACTTTGCCAAAGAAAGGACATTTTCAGCTGGGTGGTAGTTGTCCTGACACCACAAGGACTACTGGAACTCTATTTCATTGTTGTAGGGTATAATAACAGAAGCTTGAAAGCCTGCCAGAGTTTTCCTCAACCCCCTCTTATACCATAAAGAATTAAGATGTAGTTATTTTGAGTCTCTTTCTCACACTCCCTCCATTCCTAGAGCTGAAATGTAATTTATGGTCTCTTTTATCTGCCAATGGCTCTTACATGCCTTTGCCAACTTTATCTCTGCCTTTACAAGTTTTGCCATAGTACAGAGCAGTGTTTCTTAAAGTTTTTTCTCTCAGGACCACTTCTCACTTCTAAAAATTATGGAGGACACCAAAAGAGCTTTTGTTTGTGTGGGTTATATTTATCGATATTTACCATATTAAAAATTAAAATTGGTGCATTCACTGCCACTACCACTTCTCACAATTGTTTGATGGGATTTTAATATTGTATTATTTTTCAGCATAGTCTGGCAAATAATTTTGATTTTGTGGACCCCTGAGAGGGTCTTGGGGAACCTCCAGGGTTCCTAGGACCACACTTTAGGAAATTGGCGTAGAAGCATGCATTGGATCTTCTCTTTGTATTCATGGCCAAGCCCAATTTGAATTCTACTTTAGCATAGCAGGAATATAAAAGGTGAAGGCATGTAAAAACTAGTGTTATTACCCAGTTATCATATAATGTTATTATATAGTTATCATATGTAACTATATACTGTAGTTATCATGATAATATAAATCATGATAAATATTATAACAATCCTCTTTATAACCCTGTAAATGATAATCTACAGTGGTACATCCTCCAGGCAAATAAAATATTCATGGCTGTTCCATAAACCATAATCATTGTTAAATTTAGACATGCAAAGCTTCTTCAGGACTGTTCATATTTTGTAGCACAGACTACATGAGCTCCTCAAGGCACTGAAATACAGACTATGGTTGCTAAGAATCTCCACTTTTAAAAAAATCAGTACAGTTTCAGAGAGTAGCATACATTCATTTTAAGGGGCTAATCCAGAACATGATTAGATTTTTTTTTTTAGCTTGCAAATTTAGTCTTAAAATCTAGAATTAAAATGAATACATAAAATAGAAAAAGGCATGTTTGTCTGTCATTTCACACTTCTGCTATTTCTTTTTGTATGCAGACAAAATACCAACTTTACAGTAATTAAAAAAAAAAGTTATCTCTATCCCCACACAAATGTTCCTTTATAACATTGTGCATAACAGACCATGCATATTTGGCTTTCCTCTTCCACTGTTTCTACTATTCGGTTGAATCAACGAAAGGCAGGAGCTGATATGGCAACTAATAGTTCATAAGGTCAGAATTATTCTAAGCTGAGCCAAAGTTGATAGTATTCTCCCTATTTTTTAACAGCATTTCTATATGGTTTACAATTAAACATTTTAATTTCGGTTTTAAACAATTAGGTAAAACAACTGGCAAAACCATAGAACATGTTTTATAAAAATGCTTGACAAAAATTCAAAATATGCTTGAATGCATCTTCATACACCTTGTTTGTGCCTGCTTGTGATAACTTTCTACACCTACAGTAGTTGCATTTCATTTTCTTGGCAAGTGAAAATATGACATACTTTGCCTAAGTGACTGGGAGCAGGAGGGAGGAGGAAGCCGAAAAGGAAACAAAGAAGACGGAGTGAACACCTGTTGTTCTCCTGAGGGACAAGACCTCATGCTCTCCTTTGATTCCGCCTGTTGACAGGACTGCAGCTGCCAACTGTCATCAGCATCAAGTTACATCCACAAAGCTGCAGAAATTTGTTCGTTAGTTTGAGGAAAAATGCTAGCAGCAAAAATGAATGAGGAAGGGAGAAAGTTTTTAGTCATATCAGTGTGAGACTGATTTGGCTTTTCTTGATGATGATCACACTCTCATCTTGGGGAAAATAAGCACATTTGAAGCAGCTATTAAGTGATCATAGAGAATATTCATTAACAGATAAACAATGGTTAGCATTCAATTATTTTTGTTCTATTGAATTCTCCTGAATCACTTTTTTTGCGATGGAAAGCCGAGTGATAGTTTGTGAATAAGTAAACAGAAAGAGCAAAACATTCAAAATTATTAAACTGGTTCTGCAAAATGTGGAACTAATTTATTACATGCATCCATTCTACATTTGTAAGCATTGTCAGCGGCACTAAGTATTATTGGATCTGTAGATTTGCAAACAAAGACATAAAAATCAGCAACAGATAGACTATCATCACCAAGAAAAAGTAGCAGGGACAGTTATTGCTAAAATAATTGTTGATAACAACTTTTCTGCCACTTGCTCACTGCCCTGATCCTACCCTGCTTCAAACTTTGAGCCAAGCCACAATGTGGTTTGTTTGGTTTTGGTTTGGTATGTTGTATGAGCCCAAATATGGTTCTTATTAACACAGGTTTGTGGCTTGCTATGTTGCATAAAACCAATTGTGGTTAAATGAGATGTTTGAATCAGAATAAGCCATGGTGCTTATTCTGATGTGGAAAAAAGGTAGTAGCACAATATATCCAATAATTAACTAAAAAGGAAGGTTAGACAGGTTTTTTGTTAGTAGAAATCATAAATAAAAATAAATGGGGATGGGCTTTTATATACCATGCCTTTATATGATCACATGTTATATGATGCTATATGACAGAGTCACTTCCTGTCAGCCTTGCAAGGTAGTCCAGATAAGAAGCATACTCAGAAGTACTACCCCTATCTTTATTGTAAAGTTGCATTAACAGAATCTTGCAAGTCTGAAAGTTCATCTCTCTCCCCCCTCCACCTTTACAGTCCAAGAAACTGGGGATGGTCACTTCTGAGACATTTGCCATGCCCCATCCCTTCAGCAGGCTCAGCTGCCTCTTATCTGATCATTGCCTAGTCTGTGACTCTTCCTCCTGTTTCCCAAGATCATTCCCATGTACCATTACACTTCCCTTTTTAAGGAAAATTCTGCTCCTCTGGTGCCTGTTTATATTTAATCATTGACTAAGATTACCTTCCCCCCAATGGGCTGAGATCTTTTAATACCTGAGGATGGATTCCATTCCATGGCCAGTGACTTCCACAAGGGTAGGCCAAAATAGTCAAGATAGCGACTCTGCAACAGAAAATCCAGCCTTTTAAAGTGCAAATTTGCTGTTTGCTACCTCAGGATTATTTTTGTACTAGTTTATTCATTTGTTCCCCATCTCCCAACTGGACTTTTTGATTTCTAATCTGTTTCAAAAGGGATGGGGTAACAGTACATTGGCTTGCAAAGTAGTTTCTAGTTTTGAGATCTTAGCTTGCATAAAATAGTGTGAGCAGCCTTGGATTAAAACTGGGCTTTGGAGACATATTGGCTCAAATGTGCCAAAACTTATCATTAGCAGAGAATGCTGTTTTTGGCATGGGAAAGACTAAGACTGGTAATCTAATCAATTATTTCTTTATCTTACTAAAAGCATTATATGAAAGCTTTGGTTTACCAAAGGCAGGAAGGGCAGTGGACGTCAATATTCATGGGCCTTTCTGTTGATGACCATGGTGTATGGAAATTGAGACTTGGAATGCAACAGGAGTAAGTGGTAAAGAGCGTTAATGAAATGAAATGAAGAAATAAAATAGATATCTTTGTTTATAAAAGTAAGAGAAAGAGGAAAGGGAAAAGATGGAACAGGTCTGAGTGAAAGTGATCTGATGTTATGGAGAGGAGTTGATGAATACATGCAAGGAAATTAAGGTATATTTTTAATTATGAATGAAAAGGCTGAAGTGTAAGTCAGGAAGTATGAACTGGTGCTAAAGTATGATTGTTGTAAAGAAAGAAGTGAAAGTGACTATAGTAAAAGGAGAATGACTTCAGGAAGTATGAACAACTATTAGAAAATAGATTAATGTCCCAACAATATGTATGAAAAAAATAGATATAAGGAAATATACTCCGGAAGCCTTTTGGAAGAGATTAAAAAGAATTACGTTACAAAGTGCTACAGAAATTACACCAGTGGGAAGTATAAAAAGGTGCCTGGTGAAATGCTGGAGTCAAAGAAGCTGTGGCTGAGAAAAAATGCATGTGAAGAATGATTCTTGCAAAAGAAAGAGAGAGTGTATAATTTGTAAAAAAGATAATTCAAAGAATGTAAAAGAGAACAAAGAACATATAAGATTAAAAATGGCAGAGAAAATGCAAAGCAATTTTAAGGCAAATTATAAATAGTTTTGGAAATGTGTGAAAAGAACTAAACAAGGAACCTCCCGTAGAGTGAATAGAATTAAATATAAAACTGATAAAATTACAGTGGTACCTCGGTTCATGAACTTAATTCATTCCATGATTCTGGTCGCGAACCGAATCAAATTTCCCCATAAGGTTCAATGTAAATAAGGTTAATCCGTTCTGAACCATATGTTTTTTTTTAACCATCTTTATTCTTCAAAATAGTCGAGATTGTCGACTTCTCCATCTTGTACTCCAAGGCCAGATCAGTCACATGAATACCACGCTCATGCTTTTCTACAATTTCCTTCTTCAATTCAACGATTATTTTCTTCAAAACCTTCTTCTTACTATTCTTGCTCTGCACTTTCTTGTTATCTTCATTATTGCTCTGCACATTCTTGTCACCTTCATTACCGCTCTGCACTTTCTTTTTACCACCATGCTTGCTCTGCACTTTCTTTGGAGCCATGCTGGATGTACTGTATGTGCTAAAAAGCACACCAAAAAGCTTCACAGCAAGTGTCTGTCTGTGACCGTGATCTTGCCTAGAGGAAGCCATGGTCACGTGTCAGAGCAGGGAAGATGGCCACAGGTCGTGTTCATCACCCGATGAGGAGTTTGCGAACGGAAGCAAAATTTTGCAAATGCTGCTGTTCGTGAACTGAATTGTTCGTGAACAGAAGCGTTCGTGAACCGAGGTATTACTGTATTGGGATGAAAGTGAAGTAAGAGAATACTGGAAGAAGTATTTTAGAGATCTGCATGGGAACAATAGCAATATGTTGAATGGAAATGAATATTATATACTAAATATATACTGTATATGTACTTTTTTTCTGTCCAAGAAAAAAAATGATGAAAAGGAAGTTAAAAAAGCTGTAAGAATGTTTTGAAAAATGCTAAGTTTGCAGGAGAAGATGATGCAGCTGGCGAAATGTTAACATATGGATGTTGTTTGCTTATGTTACCTTAAGGAAAGGTAGCAACATGGAATGGCGAAACTACAATAGTGTTAATTTGTTAAGAGTGACTAGGAAGATATTTGGCAAAATTCAGATTGAAATGTTATGATAGGTTACAATGAACAAAATTTGGGAAGTGCAGTGCAGCTTTATGGTAGGCAGGTATGTGCAGGTCCGAGTTTTCTCTTCAGCAGCTCATTGAGAAATGTATGAATGTTATCATGCACTCATTGATTTACAGAAAGCATAGGATAAAGTGAATAGGATAAAGTTGAATTACACATTATTTTATGTGAAGGTCAAAGGTTGTTTCCTGAATGTGATAAGAGCAGTATGTGGTAGGAATAAAGAATGTGTGAGAATAAATTCTGCTAAGTATATGGATTGACACTGAGCAGATAGGAAGACAAAGATGTTCAATGTATCCTTGGTGGGTATACTTTTGTATACAGATGATGCTGTGTTACTAGCTTAGCAGCCAAATGATTTTTCAGGGAATGTTACACAAATAGCTTATACGATGCCACAAGCAGTATGGATCTCTAACCTAACGTATCAAAAACCAAGATAGTTGTATTAGACAAGGAACAAACAAATGCAAGCTATATATAAATAGTGAAAAATCAGAGCAACTAAATGAATGTGTATATGTTTGTAGAATGCTTACTAAATATGGGGAAACAGAGGGAGAATTTTTAATACAGGTAGTCCTTGCTTAGTGACCACAATTGGGACCAGCAACTCAGTTGCTAAGCACAGTGGTCACTAAGCAGAAAATCATGTGACCATGATGGGCTTATGACCTTACTTCCCCTTTGGTCATTAAAGTGCTGCGGTTGCTAAGCAAAAAATCACATGACCATAACTTAAAATTTTACTTCCACCTTCTCTATTAACTCTGCTTGTGGGAAACTGGTTGGAAAGTACACAAATGGCGATCATGTGACTGCAGGATGCTGCAACAGTTGTAAATGCGTGCCAGTTGCAAAGTGCCTGAATGGTGATCATGTGACCATAGGACACTGCAACAGTCATAAATGTGAAGATTGGTTGCAAAGCTATTTTTTTAGACCACCGTAACTTTGAACGGTTGCTAAATGAGGCAGTTGTAAGCAAGGTCTACCTGTATGTGCAAACACTGGTATAAAAGTAGTAGGTAGTATATGGTCTCTTGTGAGGAACAAATATTTGTCAAAGGAAGTGAAAATGACAATGTGTAAGAACATGCTTTTGCCCTCTTTTATATATGGAAGTGAGAGTTGGGTATCTCAGGAGAAAGACAGAAGTAAGTTGAATGAAGTGGCAATGGGGTACACGGGAAATATGTGCAATAAAATAAGAAAATATATAGCCAAGAACAAATGGGTGCTGAATGAATATGGTAATACAAAAGTGAGCGACCAGTACAAATTGTTTGGTCATATAGAGAACTGGTTGAATTGGTTTGGTCACATACAGAATGAATTTAGTTTTTTTTTTATTATTATTATTATTATTATTATTATTATTATTATTATTATTACTAATTTTAAATTAAATAGTAACAGAAAAAGAAAAAGAACAATACACAAAGAAAATTATGATGCAAATACGTACATTCTCAAGGAAAAAACGCATAAAAAGTGCTTTAAAAATAAAAAAAGAAACAAAGTATATCATTATAACAGTTAACAGTTACAAGTCTATATATACTTATCTAAAGTAAATATTATTTAAGCATGTATATATTTATGTCTAATACACTTATATAACTATCATTCTTGTTTTAATCTACTGTGTTTTGTATAAATGAGTTCCATATTTCATTATGCTTGTCCATACAATGTCTATGTCTAAAGGCAATCCACTCACAGGTGGCAAGCACAATCAGGTCTTCAATCCATTGACTAAATGGGGCCATACATTTATCTTTCCAATGCTTCAGTATTAGTCTTTTGGCCATAGTAAAGGCATGGAGAATCCATTTACGTTGTCCAGTGGTCAAATTCCATGTAATAGGTATGTAATTCAAGATAATTTTAGCTTTTGTTGCACAGTCATATTTATATAGTCCACTACTTTCTCCCAAAACTTAGTTAAGTATAGGGCATTGTAAAAACATGTGTTTTAAAGCATTATCCTTATTACATCTCCAACGGAATGCTGTCTTGGTCCTTTTTTATACAAAGTGGAGTCCAATAAATTCTAAATATTATTTTTTGTTGTATAAATTGTAGTTTGAGGTCCATTGACACTCTTGCTATAGAAGGTAAGACTCTCCCATTGTCTAGGCAATAGAGGAACCTCTAATTATTTATTCTACTGATTTCTTAGCATCTGCATATCAAATTGATTTACTGATAGCAAATATTATAAAAATTAATAGTAGATTTTTTAGTTTTAAGGGATTTAACAAGTTGTTCTAGTATCTCAGATGTCTCAGAAGCTGAAAATGCTGCTGCTCCAGTGTTGTTAACAAATGTTGTAGCTATAAATATTGCCATAAAAATTCATCTTCATCGTCTATCAGTTGATTCAAAGTCAATATCCCTGCCTCCATCCAATTTTTCCATATCACCATCTTTTTCCTAATTTTTAAAATTGGGTTTCAGAATGAATTAAGATTGAAATAAAAAGCAAATGCATGAAGCCTAAAAGGGTGAAGAGAAAGGTAAGAAAGATAAATATGTGGTTGGAAGCTGCTGAAGAGATCATCAAAAAGAAAAGTTTGAAGAACTAAAGGCAGTGTATGATATAGAAGGCAAACTGAACTGTTTCTATGGATACAAGGATATGGAGAGCTATGGTGAATGGCACTGAAATGAACTATATTAAGTCACTATTTTATTTTATTTTCTATTATTGCCTATCTTCAATTTCTTTTGCTGACTGCTTCTTACACTTTGCATAACATTGTGTGAGGGGTGTGTGTGTGTGTATACACACACACACACACACACACACACACATGTATGCTATTGATGTATACTCCCTCCTTGCACATTGTAAGGGGCACGATATGTTAATATTTTTACAGTTACTAAATATATCAGCTAATTATATGTAGTTTCTTATATATACTAAAATATAATTTATACATATATATATACTAAAATGTATAATTTATGTTCTAGTATTATATATTTTCAGATCATAATTACCATTTCTTGTTGTATAGATAGACCATAAACTAACCTGCCCCATCCTTCTCTAAAAGAGCCCAGGATACCCTAACCTGAGTTCCTGGATGATGATATGTAGAGGCATTAAATATGGAGAAATACTGAGGTTTCATGACCCTTCCTGCCACAGAGTAACCTGAGTTCTTACCTGGGTTTCATTGCATTGCTGTTTGTTGTTTGCCAGCATCACTCCAGGCATCTTGTCTGCTGCTTTATCTCCTAAATGTAAGAGAGCCCTTCTGGACTGGGGTGTAGAGAGAAGTTGCTGGGGTGAAATCCTCTCAAGCACCACAGCACCTCAATATTCTAGAGGTTGACTAATATTCTGCTCCCCATTGTTTTGGGCAGCGACCTCTGGAAACTGAGTGGGTCCATCAGCTATCTGGGATGGACCAAATGAATGGCTTCATTTCCTTCAGCTTCATGGTAACCAGAGAGGGATTTGACCTTGACGAAGACTGATGTTACTGTCCCCCACCCTCAGATTGCGTCTCATCTGCTTCAAGATAAATACCAGATTGAATAGATGGCCTCCCATGTGATTTGGGCAAGCCGATGGCTGCCATAAATGCAGAGTCACCAACAGAGCAGTGCCTCTGTTAATCAGCCAAACCAATTACCTACAGTGCACCCCTGCCATGGGCATGCAGATGTCCAACCCCCTTCCCTGAGGTCACCTCCTGGGAAGATAGGCCAGAGGGACCATTGTGATGAATTTACTAGGCATCTACAGAATAACATCACTCATATTCACTTGGAGCTCGATGCTGGCTGGGCTAGTTAAGTTCCAAGGAAACCACTGTTAGGGTATGATCATGTATGGTGATTGTAATTATGTGACATTCTGCTACATTCTTGAGCAAAGATGAAAACTGTTTTAAAAACAAAAGTAGTTTTGAAGTACAGATGAAATGCATAACATAAATTGAATACTTGACAACATGTATCCATATTTCATATTTGTGGATGTGGATTTGAATTAATAAACAAATTTTGTTTTAATTTATTTTTATCTCAGCCGTTTTTCAAGGAAAGCAGTTACACCACACAACCCCAACATTTCTATATATATAGTTACCAGTGGGATATTATTGTGGAAAGCTGTCCTGACCAGATGAAATTAGATTTTTTTGACGTCTTAAATTCCTGCAATCCTTTTTGCATTTATTTTAACTTTCATGCACTGAATCAGGCTGATAGTCCACTAAAATGCTATCTTCCCAGGGAAGAGTGAAGTAGGGTTCAAAAGTGGCCTAATGAAAAGAACAGTGAGCCTAGGTGAAGATGTGGGGTGGAGATGGTAATGGTGTAGATTTTATATATTACATACATTTTTAAATAAAGCGTTCTGCAATCAGCATCTTCCCTGAGATGCTGAATTCTCACATCAGATCATTGCATCCACTGGGTAGCTTGATTTGCTTTGTGCTGGAATAAGTGACTTTTATGTTTTGTTTTGTTTTTAATTCTGGTAATTGTAGACCCAGCAATCTGGTAGGCACTGAACTGGACAAAGCTGTAAGAGATAGTTAAATGTGTAGAACAATAATGCATATTGTTTATATATTTTATATATAGAAAATATAAATGACGAATAAGTAATTCAGTGATGACAAAAGGCATGGTATAAGACTCCTTCTTACTAATTTGAATGTTTGAATGGAAATGTAATTATGGCTAAAGTGGTATCTGTAAACCATTTTGTCATGAAGCTTTGTCAGGCAGAGGTATGTTACCACTATGCTAAGTTGCAATATCTCTGTGATGATATTAGAATTCACGACATAACAGATCCTTTTGTTTAATGGAAATGGTTCTATTGCTGGTTGGCCAACAGGGAACCATCACTCATATGACTGTTATTTATTTTAGATGTCTCCATTGTGGGGCATAGGATACTGTGTTGAAGAGGGAATAGGCTCTCTCAGACTTTCTGAGATTGCCTGAAACCTTTTGATGTATGTGAGATCAGCTACTTCTCACTCAGTGATGGAATTAAAGTCCCATTTTTCCAAAACAGTCACTTCAAGATCCGCTATAGAGTGTCCTAGGATGTTGAAATGCTCTGATACTACTTTGTCCTTGTTTTGAGTCCTGATGTCAAATTTGTCTCCATGAATTATGTTGCACAAAGTGTGCCAAATGTAGAATCCAGAGGGACGTTGGTGGCCGATAACATTTATCATGTTGGAGGAAAAGCACATGAAGGCCCCTCTAATCTTGTGTTTGTACTTGTTGGGGCCTATGATGGTGCTATTGGTGTAAATGTGGGGGCAAAGTAGACATTTGGGTTTCTTGCAGGCTCTGGTGCCCATGTTACAAAATTGTCCTGTTGTCTCTTATTGCTTGTGAGAATCTACTTCAGGTTGGATTGTTGTCTGTATGCAATTATGGGCATGCCATCCAGTGTCTGAAAAAGTGCAGCATCATTGTCCACTATGGGCTTTGGCATATTAATAATGTATTTGAATGTTTTAAGCTGTGAGCTGTTGGCAACCAGCAGTGGTGTTTTATAGTTCTGTTTGTGGTTTGTCTTTAAAAACTTTCCTGGAAATTGATTTGACTCTATTGATTTGTCAATAGATCTCAATGGGTGGTTAGTTCAGTCTCCTGAATGTCTGGTTTAATTCCATCCTTCGAGCATCTCCGTCAAGTGGGTGAGAACAAATGTGATTGTGGTGTATGGACTGGCTATAGAGGATAGATTTGATGATGTTTTCATCAGGACCCAACATATCTTCCTCTCCCCACCTCATTCCGACTTAAATCAGTCTAGCTTCCCTGTGCATCTGATGAAAGCTTGTACCTTTTAATAAAATGTGTTAATCAGAAAAGGTGGTACCAGACTCCTTCTAATTATAATGACTGAGAATTAGCTCCCACATATAAAGCTGTGTGACTTTCTGTATTAATTGCTGGAAAACACTAGCAGGAAGTACAATTTTGGAAACAACAGGCTGCCCTAGATAGGTTTTTGGTTGTTTCCTCTGTTCCCATGCATCATGCAGGCATGTGTAGCATTATGAAATTTGCCTAGGTAGAAATGCTGCTGTTGATAGCATATAAAATTTTGATGGAATATTAATGACAGCCGGTACACAGTGAGTTACTGTGTTCTTTTCAGCTATGTTATGATGCAAAAAAGGGATGAAGTGCTCCATGTTGTGTGACACCGTCAAAATGTTCAGACTTGTGTAATTGCTTTCATATATGGGGAATTAAGCAGTGAGCAGTAATATGGACAGTGAACCTCTACAGAATTGCTAGTGATGTGCCAGGCATATCTATCAGTGCTGCTATATTAGCATCTGTTCCAAGAACAAGTGTTGCCTTGTGAACTTTCCACCGCTTCAGCATAAAGCTGCAGCTACTTTATGCTGGTGTGACTACGTAAGATTGCTTTGACTTTCTTCGGTATTGTTGCTCCCCAGAGATCCTCACTTCTGTCAGGTTTACAGTTTTGCAGAAAAGAAAAACCTAAAGGAAAACTGAAATCTTTCTCAGTACAACTGATCGATGTTTTCAAGTTCAGATGTAGATTAGCACAATCTAAAGATTTAATATAAAATACATTCGAATATATTGAATATAAAAGAAAACCGAATGGCAAATATGAGCCAGAAGCTACTATAGACGCTTATAACGTTTCTTTGTTATAGAACTAAAATTCCCCCCAAGTCTCGATGCCTGAATGTGGGCATGTGCATAAATATAGGCACTTCTGAGATACCTCTCCCCAGATGTGCAATTTTTATTCTGGCCAGACGTGGAACCGTCACTTTCTAGCCAAACTAATGACGAGATTTGTTAGAATGACAGAGTAACGGGTGCTCCCTTTCGCTCGCCGCCGCGTTTCTCTGCTTACAACTGACGCGGCTGAAGGGCTCCGCAAACACGCCAGCGGCAGCGAGGGGTGAAAAACAAAGCGAAATAAAACGCTCGGAACAACCGACCCCCACCCCCGGGCACGAACGCACGGCGGGCCCTCGCGTCCATTGGCGCGGCCTTCTCCCCTCCTCGCCTCTCCTCCTCCAAGGACTGGGGAAGCCGCTTCGGCCACCTCAGAACAGACAAAGCGCCCGCCTGTTATTGGTGGTTCTGTTCCACATTTGAGCTTCCTCTCTGCGCACGGCGTCCAATAGGCTCATTGACATGCAAATCAGATACTATAAATACGGCTGGGCGGTGGCTCCGGGAGGGGGCGCCGAGTGGGCTCGAGGAGGTAGTGGCCGGCGCCGGGAGAGGAAAGCTTTAGGGGGCCGCCGCCGCCGCCGCCTCTTCTCCCCTCCTCCCCCTATCGCCGGTGCCCTGCCTGTCTGGTTGCCGTCTGCTTTCGCTGCATTTGCCCTGTACCACCATGGCTCCCTCCTTTCGTTCCAACAAGAACGGCTCGAGCCGGGACGAGGAGGATTTCTCACAGGCCAGAGGAGATAGGAAGGTGAGGCGCCTGGGAGCCAGGCAAGCGGTGCCGACGGGGGTCTGGGTCCGTAAAGCTCAAGCTTGCTCGCGTGCATTCACACGCGCGTGCAGCGATTGTTAGTTACGCCCTTTCCTTTTTTTTATCTTTCCCCCTCCCGCTCTTGCCAGGCAAGGAAGCCGCTCGTGGAGAAAAAGCGGCGGGCGCGAATCAACGAAAGCCTACAAGAGCTACGTCTAATCTTGGCGGAAACAGAGGTAACCTGGCCGGCGAAGACTTGGGGGCAGGGGTGGATCTCCGCAGGGAACGGGTGAGCGGGCGGCGGGGAGGCTCGGGCTGACGATCTTGCTCTCCGCTGTGCGTTTTGCTTCCTGCTAGTTCCAGACGAAGATGGAGAACGCGGAGGTGCTGGAGCTGACGGTGAAGCGAGTGCAGGGAGTCCTGCAGAGCAGATCGCTAGGTGAGTGCCGGCTGCCACATCAGCCCTGCGCCTCATCCTCCGGGGGGGGGGATCGGCTAAATTAAAAGGGACGCTCAGGTGGGTTCGCGAGTGTACTTCCGCCGGAGATGCGTCCTGCTTAGCATTTTTCTTACAAGAACACCTACCTACCAGAATACTGGTTGCTGCTTCCATGTGGTTCACAATTGGACTAATTGTACTTATTAGTAAAGTGGTTCAGATTTCCTCTCTCGGAAAGACAGTAATATCTTTCAAAGTGCCTTGTGATGTTAGTCTTTTGGTTCCTTCCTTCAACTCAGCAGTATGTGTTGTTCCTTTCTTATATCTGGGCCCTAGTTTACATTGGTATTTTGAACATATCTGAAATATTCTTTTTGAACAAAAATATATTCCTCCTCCCTGTTCTGTTTTATCCCACTCCTTACTCTTAACTCTTTTTGTGTTTCCTTTCCTGGTGCCTGATGGTATCTTTCATGTTATATCCTCAATTGATAAGTTATTTTTCCCGGTCTTAGGTAGCTATGTACATTAGTCTGATGCAGCAAAATCCACAGAGCGTTGTGGCTTCATAAAGATAATTTAAAAAAAAAATGTCATAAGAATATTTGTTCCTAAGAGTTTTATGCACATAATCTGAAAGGCTTTCAACTCTGGTCTTCCCAAAGTGGAACTTGTTCAATATAGACATTTCCTCTTGGAGATAGTGTGGCTTTTCCAATAGGTTTGGAAGTATATTGTTCTGATTATCCTTCCATTCAAGGTGCTAAAGTTAGTTTAAAGAGCTTTTTTCACAGGTATGGCAGGCGCAATACAGTTTAAACATCTAGTTGATGTGTTGATGGAAGGAGGAGATGTTTTGTGACTTGGCTGTATTTGTTTCCTTGTATCAGACAGTGACAAACTGCAGCGAGAAGCCAGTGAACGCTTTGCAGCTGGGTACATTCAGTGCATGCATGAAGTTCACACATTTGTCTCCAGTTGCCCTGGGATTGATTCTACCATTGCAGCAGAGCTCTTGAATCACCTTCTGGAGTCGATGCCTCTGAATGAAGGCAGTTTCCAGGACCTGATTGTGGATGTCTTATCTGATCCCTCCATCAGCCAGTGGCCAAGTGGTGATGGGCTTTCTCAAATGCCTGGAGGATCATGTGGAGCTTTAAGCCTGTCCAGTCTCACTTCACCTCTTCCTTCACCTTCCTCCAGTGAAGAGATTTGTTCAGATCTGGAAGACACAGAGGCTGAGCAAAGCCACCTCTCTTTGGATGGACTGGACAGGTCTAGGATGCAAAATGTGCCTTCCTCCAGCCTTTCCAAATCCATGTGGAGACCATGGTAATAAACTTCACAAGAACCAACGAAGATCTACCTAATAGGGAGAATACTTGAGCACTGTGTTCTTCTAGCCATTGGAATATAGACGGTGAGGATTTCAGATAGTGTATTTGTGTCATAAAATTACTGTATTCAGGACTGTATAGTTGGCACTCTTTCACTGTCAAATCCTGACACGTTAAATTGCTAAGTGAGTTAACATTTCACCTGTGAGTATGAGAACTGAATTTTGTATGTCTTTTTTTCTTAATTATTATTAGGGGTGCAGAGTTAAAAGATTTGAAAGTGTATGCAAAAGAGCTCTTTTGTTGATGCACAGCACTGTTTTGCAACTTACCTTTTTCTTGGGGGGGATGTAGTAAGTGCCTCCAATACTATGTCTGTTTGGTTAAGAAAAAGCCCTTGTGGATTTGAGAACTTGGTGGTTTAATCCAATTAAAGGTATGGAGTAAAGCATTAATGCAGAACTTCATATATTTTACTGATAGATTTTTTTAAAAAACCAGGAAAATCCCTGAAAGGGATTGGTGCAGCTAGTTTCTTGATGAGTTTAGTATTCTAGGATTTCTCCTTCAGTGAAGGAAGAGGAAGCTGGAAGCTAGGATTGATTTAGGTAAGCTTTTAAAATGTTGGTGGCAGGGTGCCTTCTAGAAATGTGTTTTGTGCACAATTAGCACATAAGAATTTTACTGTGGTATGTATATTAGCTTGTCAAAATTTTAATCTTTTTTTAAAATAAAAGTTCACTGATTGCATGTATTTTAAGGCACAATATTTCTGCTTCACAAATTCAGTTCCATGTTAGTGATTAACAAATATGTATCCTTGAGTGCAAACATTGGTAATTAAGCACTTAATTCTTGTACTGAACTTGTCTGTTCAAGTCCAGAGAAGCTGGAATGTTTCATTTGTTCTTGGGATAGTCTTGATTTCAGCACACTAAATTCCTCAGATTTGTTCTGCAGCTTCCAGATACTATCATTCTTTAAAAATATATGCCGGCAGATTTTCAAGCTATCTAAGCATGCTCATTAAGAAGCAAGGTTTACTGTGTTGAGTATTGCTTGCTCAAATGTGCATAAAGAGCAACTTTAAAACTAATAACTCAGTTTGATAAGTTTGGACAAATGAAACCTGGTTGAATGGAAATCAGTTAATGACACATAATTGTTTAGAAAGCTTAAAACCTTTTTTTTTAATCTTCCACTGCATCCTTTCCTCATGAATTTTGTCTTTGAAAAAAATATGTGAGTACTTCTACTGTTGTTTTTCCAGAAAGCCTTTATTCTAACATAGATATCTATAGCAGTCTTCTCAACTTGGTATTCTCTATTTCCTTTATCCTCAGCAATGAGGCTTGAGATCCAATGTTTTGGGGGGCACCAGATTGCAGAAGCTGTTAACCTATGAAAGTCCCCCAATTTAGGAAAAGGGAGGGATAAACATGTAAGCTGTGGACTGTCTGTGTAATATTTCTTTGTTAACCATGTGGAATAATAAAAAGCGGAAACAAAATTGATTGGAATGTGTGCTTTGTAAACTACCTTTTAGGCCATCTGATGTGAATAGTCTTAATTGAAAGTCCCAGAGTTTTTTCTCTCCAAGTGTGCTAATTTCTCACCTACTGTTGACCTATGATTCTTTCTCCCCTTTTACCCCCCAAGACGGAATAAGCTTCCCTGGAAAGCCCTTTCTGCTTCTAAGGTAGACAGAGGAAAGCTTTGTTGTGTAAACCAAGTAATAGTACTGAGAGTGGAAATAACACCATATATCTATTGATTATGAGAGTATATAGAGTAAGGGAACTAGCCTGTATTCACAATGGTATGACTAAGTTCCATTGAAGTCAAACATACTTTGCCTCCACTGTTAGGGTTGTTTACATTTAAAAGCACTGAAATAAAGAACAAAAGGTTTTAGACCCTTAATTTCTTCCTCTGTACTGTAGACCAAAAGAATGTACTGTAGTAAGGAGCTGTAGAGTCCCATTTTCCATCCAAAAAATGACATTGTTTTAGCCATGATGAAGAACCACTAAAAGATCAACACAACAAACTGCAGTTTATTTAGATTGTTTTTGACAGTGCATGTTCTACTACAGTTTTGAGAGGGAAAGGATGTTGTCCAACCTGAGATTTTAGAAATAATCCTGACAATATTTTGATATGCACGTGGACAGACCAGAATAGAATTCTTCCCAGAATCTAAATATTAATAAGGAATGAACTTTGTAATAAATAAAAGGTGTTTCCATCTGGAATGAAGAAAGTAACAGTGGTACATAAACACATGTTTTTACATGATCAAACTATTCTGAAAGAGGATAATTTGGGGAGTTTTTGGAATAGTTCAGGTACATTTAACTTGGGTCTTTCTTGACCTACACTTTGCAGATTGTGAACTGCATTCATTTATGAAAGCAGTAGGATGACCTGATACATAAATTTAGAACTGCTCTTTTCAAATAAACTAAGTTACTTGAGGAATGTGTCTGGTGATTGTGGCTTCTTAAAATTATTCACCCATGAAGACTAAACTTGCAGCTTCCTCCTAGATCCTGTGTCCATTAAGTTAGAAATCGTGTGTGTGTGTGTGTGTGTGTGTGTGTGTGTGTGTGTGTCTGTGAAAAAGGAACTTTGTGTCTTAAAGATTTTAGGTCTGTAAACATTCAAGACTGAAATGTTACTACTGTATACTTTGTGATCCCCTTAGTACTTTTGAATGGGCAGGTGAAGGACATGTCAGCATGACACTTCTTACCTAAATAAAGATATAGATAAGGTAAGTGAATATCATCAGGCTTTTAAAATGGGGTGGTTCAGAAAAATTAGCATTTTGAAGGAGTATGTACAGTAAATAAGTAGTTAGGCTTGTACATGTTTGTGAACTAAGCAATACATAGTACAATGTGTTGAAATAATAACTTCGGTACAAACATGAACAGACTCAATTCAGTCTTCGTACAAGAGGATTTCAATTCTTCCCACCCTGCTGCATGTTTTCCTTTTGGACTGGTCTTTCCTCCATCTCTCTTGGAAAGGAAGCGTAGCTACGCAGGAGGCTGCAGCCAGAGGTGGGAAAACATACATGGCAATTTGGCCACAACAGAACTGAATACTTTTGGGGGGCTATTTTACTCTTGGATATTAAATTATTTAAAATTTAGCCAACCTCACAGAAGTGTATTTGTTTTTTGGAGGTACAGTGAAAAAAAGGCAGGGCCAAATAAAAAAATCCAGTTCACATGTATACTTTGTCTGCTTCACTGGAGTTCCAGAACCTCTTATAATAGATAGACTGACCATTTCTTCTGATTTAGAAAGCTGAGGGAGGTGCAGCAGATTATGGTAAAATCCTGTCCCTGTCATATTGTGTATTATGGGTATATAGGAGAGTTGTCAGATCTCCATTATCAAATTATTTTCCATGCAGGGAAAAGAGAGGTTCAATTTTTCTCTAACGTATTTCATGTGCAAAAGCATTTTTTCTATGAGGAAGCCATCAAAATAAGCCAATAGTAAACTCCAGGAACTTACCTCCTCAGCTCCTGTCGTGGGCGGAGTGGCTCCAAGGGGTCATCAATAGTAATACTTGTGAATCAGGTATGTTGTGTCTATAATATGCTATGCTGTCATATATGCAAGGTAGAATCAGTCAGTGGAAAAACTTTCTAACTGGAAATAAGTGATGTCCAGGAGGGTGGGGGTCAAGAGGGACAGTCTGAAATACAGGATGGTAACCAAGATACCTATTTGGAGGTTCTCAAGGCTTTTTAGAAGTGAAGAAGCAATAGCAATTTTAAAGCAAATACTCAGGTTGTTAAAGCCTATTAAAAGGGTAGGAACAGGATTTACAGCCTCACTTTACAGTAAGTCAACTAGCTTATCCAGCCACTGTGCTGGTGATTCTCCTCCCCATTATACAGAAAGGGGGTTGCAGCAAGTGTTGTTGCAGTTCCCCTACTCTGCTCAGGGTAACAAATTTTACTGGTCACACACACACACACACACGGAATTAGTTGTGCTTCAAATTGAAGGGAGGTTTGATTTCAGAATTTAGGAGAATGTCAGTGGATTTTTTAAAAGGATTTATTGTTATGAGTTATACAGTAAAGACATAAAGTGGAATTCTACTATTTACTAGTTAGGGAACTGGAAATAAAGTAGAAGGTAAGTATGCTAAGTTATTCTGCCCTTCAGAAAAATGTTATCCTTTTTTTTCCTACTAGCTAATTTATAATTAAAATGATAAAAAGCATTTCAGAAATGTTAGAGATATTTTAATCCACAAATTAGGTTTACAGAAAGTTTACACCCCCTGATTAGGTGCTACCAGGTTTTCAAAAACTTGCACTTCTGTACTTTACTACAAAGGTGTCAGATTTGACACTTCCCTGATAAAGGCAGGAAGAGGAACACTCCAAGGTGGGAGGAATGTGATTTCTAGCAGTTATACAGAGGGTACCATCCTTTTTCTCTTCTCCCCACCAGCTTCCTCCTTCTTCCTCTGATGACTACCTTTATTCATTGTAATTACTTTATTCTTTGTTAAGGAATAGACATTCTGTAGCTGAACTATTACTGGGCTGTTATTTATTTATTATATTGGTGCAGTGCCAGATCTGCCAAAGATTCTCAGTGCTTTACAATTCATTCATTTTTAAATATATTTGATTGTAAACCAAGAAACATTCCTTACCCCATCATGCTGTAACAAGTAAGATATAGATTGTTGATCCCTAGAGTAATTCGCTCTGACACCAATGAAGTTTCTTGTAAATAATTCTGGCACTGTTAAAAAGGCTTCAAAGGACAACTTATTGATACTTAAGGATACAATGCCAATGGGGGAAAGTGTATTTATTTATTTGATTTATATCCCATCTTTTGAAATAGGATTTCAAGGCAGCATACTGTATATAGTGCTTCCTCCTCCTATGTTTCCCACAACAGCAAGCCTGTGAGGTATGCTGGGCTGAGAGGCAATAACTGGCCAAACTTACCAGGTGACCTTATTTGGCTGAGGGTGGACTAGAATTTGGGTCTCCCCACTCCTATACCAACATCTTAACCACTACATCACATTGGTTCTCAGTGTGTACAGATGATCTTGTCAAAGTAAGTCTGCTTAATTTTTAACTGGCCAGCAGGGACAAAAGTGTGGAAGGGGGATTATCCATTAAGGATTGGAAGTGGCCAACTAACCCTCTCTCTTCATTAGTTGGTTAAGGTCTATTTGGGCAATCCACATTATAGTAGATTTGATTATTGCTTGCAAGTGTTTGCTCAATTGTACATGACATGAGAAAGAACCTATTTCAAGATTAACAGATAGATTTTTTGTACTCACCCAGTTTAAATACATGAGGGAGGGTAGTATCCAAAGTAAGCCAGAAGGCCAAGCATCTAAAGGCTTCCTAGTAGGACTTACATATCTAGCAGCACTGGAACAGGCTGACCAATAGAATACATCCCTCTTGGCAAACTAGTTTGTGCTTCTTGTGTCTGTATATCTAAGGTACTCCACTGGACAGGACTGTATTTATCTGCATTCTTCTTACTTACTGTAGAGAGTAAGGAAGATGAGCTTAACAGAGGTATACAGGAACCATTACCTAGGCAAAAGGGGCTAAAGCATTTTTTAAGTCCAGAACAACAAGTTAACAGCCGTACTAGGAAGACCAGATCAGGAAACTAGCTCCACAAGAAGACTAATGCTACTTTTATTGAGATTGGTGATAATAACAGAATCTTGCAAGCCTGATTGTGCTATGCCTCCACCTCCTTATACTTCAGTGAATTTAGGAAGCATCTGCTTGAGCAGCTTCCAAATGTTAACTTCTTGTTCTGGACTTAAAAAATGCTTTAGCCCCTTTTGCCTAGGTAATGGTTCCTGTATACCTCTGTTAAGGTCATCTTCCTTACTCTCTACAGTAAGTAAGAAGAATGCAGATAAATACAGTCCTGTCCAGTGGAGTACCTTAGATATACAGACACAAGAAGCACAAACTAGTTTGCCAAGAGGGATGTATTCTATTGGTCAGCCTGTTCCAGTGCTGCTAGATATGTAAGTCAAACTGAAATTTCAAAATATAGGGGAGCTATGTCCTTAGCATGCTTTAATATGGTACCAGGAGTTATCTTGGAAAAAAGTTATAAGAAAATCTCATATGAAGATTGGCTTTGTTGGTGTGGGATGAGCCCTGTGGAAACCACAGCTCATTTTTTCTTACGTTGTATTTTTTTATAAGGATGTCTGTGTATGATATATATCCCTGTTAATAGTTAAATTTCTAGGGCATTCAGATTAATTCTAACTTCAATATCTGTCAGATAAAAATATAATGTCATTAAATGTCTCTAAATATTGTTTGTAGAATCCATATTCTATACAACATATCTAAACATGACTGCTCAGTATTAATATTTTTATTGTGGCTCATAGTTTTATCAGTTTTACCAATTTTGTAAATTGGTCTTCGTATACTTTCGATCTTTGACTGCAGTAATGAAAAAAAGAAGTCCAGTGTTTCAAACTCTCATGAAATAAATTATTGCACTTGATAAATACAAGTTTCATTGCTTTTATTTGCTAAGATAAAAGGTAGATCTTGGCTTCTCTGAATTATACTTACTGTAACAAAAACATTACCTTCAAGACTGGCCAGGTCCAGTTTTCTGAATGGAAAAAAGTCATGAAATCTGTTAATATGCTAATGCAGACTTGTCATTTGAGGAATTGCTAAAAGCAGTTGATGAAACTATCTCTTTGGTAAAAAGGCCCTGCTTGGATTATCAGTCTGGCATCTCTGATGCTCTTTGGTTTTTCATCAGTTGTGGGGAGAGTTGCTTGTTACCTGTGAAAAACGTATCAGGGCTATGAAAACAGGTAACTAATCCAATCAAGTGAATAAGGACCAAACAATCTGCCTTTCATACTTATATATTCTCAACATGGTGTTCATTGCAATGGAAAAGACTCAGCACTTGATTCTCAAATTCAGGAAGCCATATTGCCTAATTTATAAAGAACAATTATTTGTTTGAAGGGTTGTCTGTCAAAGTCCAGTTGAAAACCATAAGAAAGCAAAGTCAAGTGTTTTACATGTGCCATGGACCTATTATGCATTTGAACAGGTTATGCAGTCCATCTTCTCTACTATATTAAAGGAATTATTTTTAAATATATGCATCCCTCAGTCCATGCAAGTGTCATCCATTGCCCTCTTCTTTTGAGGATGCATTTCCTCTTTGTATATGGCCACCCTACATGTGTACAGATGGGTCATGTAAGCCTTTGTTAAGGGACAATGTGTAAACATAAATAGGTTTGAGAAACATTATGGATAAGCAGCACTCATACAGATATTCTAAACATCTTTGCTTCACATTTATCCCTAAGCAAGGTGCACTTTCATTCGTACTAAGTCCAGAGCAACTGCTTCATTCTATTTCCAAGGGAATTTTGCTATGTAGAGCTTTGCCAGCCACAAGAACATCCAATAATAATAACACTTCTCCCCATGATTTAGTTGCAGAGATTATTCAGTAGCTAGTCCTTGTGCTAATTAAAACACATTATTCCTGTAGAGTGGGCTTTATGTAAACATATTTCCAAGAAATTCAGTGTAGGAGATACATGCTGTCAATTATTGGTTTAAACTATATCTTACTGAATAAACCACAATTGGCTGGGTTTTCACAGCACACTAAGTTTAAACGAATTACATTAGGGCTTAGTCTGATGAAGGAGCCCAGTGACACAGTTGGACTTACCCTTAGACTAGAGCGAGTGATATGAGTGGGTCTTGTTACTCCTAATTAAATTAATTATATTGATTCCCGTGGGTTTAACTGCAGAGGTGGTCTGAAGCAAGAAGTGGGGGAGGGTGGAGCCAAAGTGGGTGGGAATAGCCATTCTCTGTGCAGAAAAGGATCTGCTTTGTGTCCCCCCCCCCCCCCCCAGAAATATGAATTGTTTGTAATCACCTTTTGAAATTAGTCCCAGGGTTACAGCTTGCTCATTCCTGCCCTATTGTAATTATAAAAATTTCTGGCTCACAATTTTAAGGCTATCATGTGCTACAGATGAGTCTTCCACATGCTTTTGCCAGTGTAAGTAAAATGGAACAAGAATTGGACTGGAATAAGGAAGACCACAGTTCAAGTTCCCAGTCTCTCAGCCCAAGTTATCTCACAGACTTCTCTTTCTGGGGAAAAAATGAGAGGAGATCCCTTTGCACAGGTATTCACATTGCCACATTGTCATTAAATAAGTACAAAGAAATCACCCTCTACTCATGAGAATTTCACCAAAATTCTGGCATCAGCTAAAATAAAAGTCAGAGAGCTACTGTTAGGAGGAAAAAGGAACATTTCCACTCATTTTCTCCTTGACTATAGTAGCTTGTGGTCATTTTACTTTGAGATATCAGTGGCCTAGATATGAACAATTTGCATTTCATTGACTGACCAGGTAGTTCAATGATTAGAAATATCCCAAAGCTAATACTTCTGCATGCATAAAAGCATAAACTGTGTGTTGGGCTTTCAAAATGTGAGATGTGGAACGGCAGGGTAACCTACCCTAATGAAATTAACTCTTTCACTGATACAAAGGGCCTGCCTCCTTGTCTACTTAGGGATACAATAATCCAGTAAGTGACTAAACATTACAGAAAACTGGCTTTTGGCTATTCAGTCCATACTGTTAATGCACTCTAATTCTTTTTTACTTGTATGGCCTCCTTAGTTGCTATTTCATCCTTCCCCCACAATTCCTGTTCAGCATCTGCAGTAGTGTGAAGGAAAGATTCAAATTTGACATTTTCTCTTTTTCTTATTAAATAGAATAAGTAAAAATAATGGGGGGGGGGGAATTGGCAACTGTTCAAAAGTAGTATAAAGTGGTTCACTTTCTTGCAGCTCAAATTGTTTCTTGCTAATTTAAATATATACACACACAAATTAAGGATAGCAGTATGAAACTTGGAAACATCACAGTTAATGATATATTAGTTACTTAGTCATTCCTTTCTCTATTTGCTATATCATTAGCCATATATTTCCAAAATGTAACCTATTTGCAGTTATACTGATACATAGAAAATAGTTCAAAATCATAGTGATTATATGCAATTAATTAAAATATTTTAAAATAATAATTAATTTTTCTATTACTGGTTAATACTTTATTTGCAAGATGATAAATGTTGTCAGTAAAACTTATACTAACCCTTTAAAACACATTTTAAGTCAAACGTATCCAATACAACAGATCGCCTCTAAAGTATACAAGCTTCAGACACTGGGTTTTATTGCATTTTGGAAGACAGCTGTGTCTGGCCTTAATTACAGAATCTCTCTAGGTCTAGAATTCTTCAAAGGCTACACACAACATAATTGTTCAATGACTTCCTGAACATTTGGATCCTTTGATCACGTCAATGCTTTCAACAAAGACTTTTACCTGTAAATATACTGCTGTCAACCTAATAGAGTAAAAGTTAACACCATAAAGTTCACAGGTTTTCTGCAGCCTAAATAAGGTGACAAAAGCAGATCTTGTGGACTGCAAGACAATGGATATTTACTGCAATGTTCATATGTAAAGTTGCCAAAGATTGCATCCAGCTCGACTGAACTTTGTAGTCATTTTTTGGTACATATTTCTTTTAATACAAAGAATTATTCTGGTTATCTTTTTCACATTTAAATTATTTTCCAAGCATTCTGTAACATTTATTGGGAGCTGGTTGGGTTGGGTGGGTTGATTTAATCTTTTGAGCACACTGGATTAATTTTAAAAACTTTTATGTGATATAGAAAAAATAGTTTATGACTGTGCATATTGTAAGATTTTTTCATGAATTCTAGTATTTGGATGGGAAACCATTTGAATACCCAAGTATAGTAGGATAGACTGCGAAGTCAGAAACACATTCCAGACAGAGAATTGTAGATTTCTTTGGAAATGAACTCCTTGAAACCTGTGAAATACACTGCCCTGTCATCCAGTCTTCTCTAACTGCTGCCCTTCAGATGTGATGCAACTACTGTATATCTGAAATGGCCCGGCTAGCTAAAAGTTCTGAGAGCTGCCTTTTCAACCCATCTGAAAGTTTAGAGAAACAGAAAGACTGGGGAAAGAGGGTTTTTAAAAAATTTCTTGATTGCCTAAGAACTTGTTTGGAATGTCATTCCATAAACTCCTAAAAGGCTTGGAATACCAACTAAATCATTCCACAAAATAAAACTTCTATGGTATAAGAGAAACATGCTGTGATCAGGACCTATTTGCCTAAAATAACCTGGACTTGGAAGTGAAATTGCCCATCTCCTTTTTTACTGATCTCAGGGATGGCTTCCCTGACTTCTAAATGCAACTTTTTACAACAAGCCCCCCAGCTTTCAAAATAATACCAGGAGCAGTTCTTTTTCTTTTCTTGCAGAGAAGTGGAGCTTCAGGAAACTGTTGGGACGGGAATCAGATGCCTGGACATGCACCCATCACCCTTGCCAGCGGAATGTCTGGGCAGAGCAGATGGGACATATGGCCTGCAGTGCACAAAACCAGCAAGCAGCGCAGGGAGATAATAGAGATGGAACAAAACCGTCTCAGAAAGCAACTGCAGCATACATGGCTCCAGCTGCTGCTCTGGGGAAAGTCTCAGCATGTTCTTTATACTAGGCCTTTTCACTAGTTTGCCATGTTACAGCAGAACCTGTTTAGAAACAAATGCAATCAGGCTTTAAGTTTGCATTTCTAGCAGCAGTTCTTCCAGAAAAGAGAGGATTGAAAGAACGGACTTCCACATAAACAAATGTTTATTAATGCAATCTTATTTTTTTTCAGATTGCCTTTTTAAAAGTTTGGACAAAAAAACAAAGCAGATAGAATGTATAATCCATTGGGATGGTCTACTTAAACCTTACTGAAATGAATAAAAATTCCATAGCATCATTTTATCCCCATGGTATGTATCTAAGATATTGTTCCCCCCTATTTTTCCATAGTTCTTCATACTTATAAGTGCAGACCTTTGTGGATCTCCTCCCCCAGTGTCACTTTTGAGAATCACCACAAGTAGTAGCAATTAATTTTGTGGTCCTCTTCCTGCAGGCAATTTCAGAATGGAAAATCTGGATGTTGCCAACCAAAGCCATCTCAATATTCACATATCATTTACAACTCTCCACCCAACATCCACACAGCTACTGCTGCTTAAATATCAGCTAGGCAAACAAATGCAACTCAAAGTTGAAAGAAAAACATTTTAGGGCAAAGATCAAGCCCATTCTTTAAAAAGAAAGTTATTGAAGCACTTAATAACTCATAGCCTTGAAATGTTGGCCACATTATTTCATCATTTTGTACCTTTTAAGTATAAAGTACCATTAGAATTGGAGTCAAAACGTGGGAAAGAACTGTCAGTGGGGCAGTTTGGGAAATACAGAAGTCCAAATAACAATGAATTCTAAAAGGGCAATCCCTCCCTCTTCGCTAAAACAAAACAGCTCAATGCATCGTCAGCCTTTCAGGAAAATGGAGAAACATGGGGCACTGAAGTGGCATATTGTGAAGGGGGACATAGAATTCGGGACAGGAGTGCTATGGTCATGTAATGCAAATGCAGTGCACCATTTGCTGAAGGCAAATCACTTCCATACCACTGCTGAAAAAAAAAAGGATGCATCCACGTAGTCCAAAAAGTTAGATTTGATGTGCACGCATCCTTACATCAAGTAAGGGTGGTTTATAAATAGCGTAAAATCAATCCAATTTATTAGTATTATTACTTATTGACCCTAACCCTTTTTTCTTTACATTTGGCTCAGAAATAAACTTTGAAAGGATCTTAATGTGCAAAAGGCTGTTTGCAAATATAGAACTAACCTGATTACGTTCCAGATGGCCAAGTTATCAGGTTCTACCAAACCCAGATATTCAGCAATCTTTGCACTTCTTAGCTGGTTAAAAAAAACAGATTGGCTTTTGCAAATAATAGAAGAAAGATTGTTGTGACTTAATTATGGATATTATATGCAAGATGGTGGAAGATTCATTTTCCCATAGCTCTTTTTTGCTTCCAAAGAAGCTTTTGCATGTCCAAAAAGGGTGAAAAAGAAAGCAGGAACAACAGAGCTCCTTTTGCAGGAGTGGGTCCTGACAACACACTGGACCACAGGTAAGATAACTTAGCCTATACTCAATCATGGTTAGGTAATTTGGTTAAAGAATGTCTAATAGTAATTTAACTCACAGTTAGATTTAAGAAAATATGAGTTTTCTGGGTTCAGAAAACCACAGTACATCTTAGCATGTTTTGGGGATACCATTTATATGACTGTCATTGATCTTAAATATATGGAGAACTATATAGAGGACAAAACTAGGAGAATCTATATTGAGAAACAGGCTTATTTGTGGATATCCCAATTAGAATTAGAACTGAAGAACTTAGGATGCTCTCCAGCTCAAACTAAAAAGCAAATGTACCGTTGCTTTTTAACCTATTTATAAGTGATATGGTATCATATGTATCAGGTATATAGCCTTTTCATCTGAAAATAGATTAATCTATTTTCATTATATGCTAATGCCATTGCATTTCTTTAACTTAGATGGGTCTGCAATGTCTTTCATAAGTTTTTGTGAATACTGTAAAAAATGAAATATCAAATGTAATGATTCTAAAAAGTGGTGTTTCAAAAAAGGACTCATGTATACCCTTATGGGAATTAGATGGACAAATAATTGAGCACGTATGGGTTTGAGGTAATATTGTATAGAATATATAAACAAAAATGTTGAAAATATAGAACTAGGGATGCTTATTTGTTCCAAAGCTAGAAGTGTTGTGTGTGTGTCTATCATCTCTATCTATCTATCTATCTATCTATCTATCTATCTATCTATCTATCTATCTATCTATCTATCTATCTCATCATTTATCTATCATTTTACTTCCTTTATGATACTGAAATTTAAAGAACTATAGAAATAATCCGGATAGAGTCTAAAAATTTTTATTAGCTTTTCCTCCACCAATTCATTCTGATTTCCATGGAGTAGGATTAGTCATTACATCTCTATAGACATAGGAGCATATAATGTTTGTAGGAACAGTAGCAGATCCAACACACTTGCTCAGCTGGTTTTACTTTTCAGCGTAATGTTGTTCTTAGTGCAAGAGCCCAATACAGTATTTATTTATTAAATTTCTATATCTGGCTTCAGGTGACTGCAAACCAGTATGACAAATGCAACCATTTTTAATCAAAGTTGAACTTGGACATAGCAAAATCTCTGTGAATTTAAACATATTCAAATGTATATGAAGAGTGACACCTAGAGGATGAAAATATTTGACAGACAAGTTTTCCAAAGTTTTGATCATCTCAAATATATTATTCCCTTCATGGTTTGGAACTGGCAACAGACTAATAATTTGGCTTAGAACTGGCAATATATTTTGTTGCCACACAAATAATCATGTGCCTAAAAGTAACAAGTAAATGCATTAAACTGAAATCAAAGCACTGAAATTATAAATTCATCCTAGCAGGCTAAAAAAAGTCATTTCATGGCAGTCCTTCTGTGACTACCATCGGCACAGTTCTCTCCTCCTTGCTTTTTGACATCTATATGAAACTGTTGGGTAAGGTCATCCAGCAGTTTGGGGTATGGTATCATCAATACGTTGATGATATCCAGTTGTACAATTCCTGGGCTGCAAGGGAAATGCTGTTGATGGTGCCTAGAGGCTGTAATGGAAGAGAACAGGCTGAAATTATAGTAAAATGGAGTTCCTGCTGTTTGTCCACTGGGGTTCTCTGTTGCTGCAAGGCTTGCTCCTTGACAGGTGGGCACGACCTGTGAAGGAGCAGGTCCACAATTTGGGGAGTCCTTCTGGATTCATGGCTTCTGCTTGATCAGCAGGTTGACACTGTGGCCAGATGGGTCCATGCCCAGCTATGGCTGTTATGCCAATTGTGACCGTTCCTGAGGCAAGAGGATCTGGCTACAGTAACTCATGCCTTAATCACCATTTGTCTTGACTACTTCAACGTGATTTAGATGTGGCTGCCCTTAACAACTACTCAGAAGCTGCAACTGGTCCAGAATATGGCAGCTCTGGTGCTTACTGGTGCTCATTACTGGGAGCGTATGACACCCCTTTTGTGGCCTAGGCACTGATTATTGAATAGTTTCTGGGTACAATTTAAGGCACTATTGACCTTTAACACACTTTTTGGCTTGGCACCTAGATACCTTCAGGACTACCTGCTCCCACCAGTATTGGCCAACCACTTTGAAGAATTTGATAGAAACTTCTTGTAATCCCACATTTCTGAGATTTGTGGGGCTGAGGCTAGACAGCACAGCTTTTCTTTGGCAGTACCAGTATAGAGATCAGGCTGACCTTCTCCTTGTCAGTTTTCCAAAAACTTAAAAACAGAGTTCTTTTGGAGAGCCTTTCCTTGAGTTTATTACCTGATGCCATCTTGCTTTATTTCTTGATGGTTTTGTATCCTATGTTTTTATTGTGGGGGTTGATGTGATTATTATGATCATTGTTATGACTGGTTTTTAACCTGTGAATACTTTAACTTTTATCTAGCCTGTAAGTGATTGAGAGTCATTTAACTGCAGTGGGGCAGAAGTATAATAAACAATTCATTCCATATCTACCAAACTGTAGTTATTCTCTTCTTGTTAGAAAACTAGCTCACAATATTCTATTACACTCTAACTCTTAGCATGAGCATGAGACAATCTTAGATCATTTCTCAGCTGATGAAATTTCAACAATTATTGGGAGTAAGATTGTCCACTCAGATTGGGTTGTGTTGATGCCATGGAATGCTTCGTGAACATTATATTTGCTCAACATGATACTGTCAGCAAAATGTGGAGAACGTGAGATGCTACCTGAACAAAAGAAGACTTTGTGTATAACTGTGGTACTGGAGAAGCTGGAAGAGGGAAAACATGGGTGAAGAGATCTGTACAATATTTTTGCAATTTTTTACAAAAATAAGTTTTGGTAATCAAAGGCTGCAGGAGGTATAGCAGTAATGATGTGACATCATCTAGTGATGAGGCTGGAATTTTTTTGACACTTTGGCGCTTGGGTGTGGCTTAAAAAAATAAGATTCATTAGGCTTTTAGGATGGCTTAATGTATCCAATTTCCTGTCCCAAATCAGCAGGTCAGTTGTTTGTTGCTGAATGAATTATTTTGGGAGACATCAGGAGCCACTCATTCCTGAGATACAAGAACTGGACCCCTTTCAGTCAGGGTTCAGGCCTGGATATGGGACTGACACAGCATTGATTGCACTCTTGGATGACCTCTGGCTGGAGTGGGATGGGGGTAGCGCATCCATCCTTGCTCTTCTAGACCTCTCAGCAGCTTTCAGTACCATTGATAATGGTATCCTTCTGGACTGGCTCTTGGAGTTGTGAGTGGGCGGCACTGTGTTGGGTTGGTTCTTCTCCTTCCTCCTGGCTGGTTCCAGTCAGTGTTGATGGGAGGACAGGTCCAGCCCACGGTCTCTATTCAGTGGGGTACTGCAGAGTTCGGATTTTTCTCCCCTTCTGTTTAACATTTACATAAAGCTGCTGGCTAAGGTCATGCAATAGTTTGGTGTGAGGTACCAGTATGTTGAAAATACCCAGCTTTATATCTCCACCCCAGAGCTACCTAAGTGATGCCATGGACGTCCTGTCCAAGTGACTGGAGGATGTGGGGGCCTGGATGGGGCACAACAGGTTTCGGCTCAACCCAAGCAAGACTGAATAGCTTTGGGTTTTTTGACCTTCTGGTGCTGAGGATCTTCCATCTTTGGTTCTGGATGAGGTGACACTGCCTCAGACAGACCAAGTACACAATCTGGCGTTCTCCTGGACTCATGGCTCCTGCTCAAAGAGGGCCTTTGCACACCTTCAGGTTGTGTACCTGTTTCTAGACTGGGAGACCCTGTTCACTTTCACTCATGCCCTTGTGACCTCCCACCTGGACTACTGCAACATGCTCTAGATGGGGTTGCCCTTGAAGAGCATTTGGAAGTTTCAACTGGTGCAGAATATGGCAGCACAAGTAAATGGCGCTGGCTAGTTGGTGCATGCGACACCACTACATTGCTTGCCAGTGTGCTTCTGGGGGCAGTTAATGGTGCTGGTTGTCACCTTTAAAGCCCTTCATGGCTTGGGACCGGGTTACCTAAAGGAACATCTTTCCCCGGCTGTTTCTACCCATGTGATCTGGTCCAACAGGATGGGCGTACTCCAGGTCCCATTGGCTAAGGAATGTCAACTGCTGGGCAGAAAGCAAACCTTTTCTGCCATAGCGCCTACCTTCTGGAATATTATCCCTCTGGAGATTAGGTTGGCCCTGACCCCTGCTGTCCTTTCACAAGGCCCTATAGATCTGGTTTTGTGCCCAGGCCTGGGGCCCCGAGGTGTGAAGGGACCATCTCCAGGTTGTGTTAATGATTAATGATTGTTGTATTTCTCTCGGCTATGTATTTTAATTTTGTAGTTGTCATTGTAATTATTTTATTTTTATTTTTAACATTGTTTGCCACCCTAAGTCACTTGTTGAGATGGGCGGCTATGTAAATTGAATAAATAAATAAAGTAATAAACTATCCATCATGGCTGAATATGGATGTGAATCTGGATGTACCTGGTTCTATTTTAACATTTGATCATCTTTAGGACCATTTATTCTCAGCCTAGCCTAGTCATAGGGTTATTTGAGGACAAAATAGTCTGTGTGTATATGGGTTAAGAATGCCTGGTTTAAGGATGACCCATAGTTAAGAATGGAGCCTACCATGGCAATATTTGAGTTAAATACACATTGGTTTGAATTAATTATACAATACTACTTATACAGTATTATACAATAATACAGTATTATACAATACTACTTATACAGTATTATACAATAATACTGTTCTGGCTCACATACAAATTTGATTTAAGAATAGCCCTTGGGAATGGAACTCGTTCTTAAACTGGGGACTACCTGTATTTATGATGTATATGTTTTCCTTTAAAAGGCAGAAAATGAAAAAAGTACAAAAAGGCAGAAGTATATAACTCACAATGTTATTTTCTGTTTGTTATCATTCAATCTAGTAGTCTGTTCATTAAATTATGAAAACAAAAATCATACAGGCACCAATCAGACAAGAAGAAAAGAGATTTAAAACTCTAAATTGAGAGCACTGGGTCACATACAGGAAATTTAGAGGCTGCACATGATACTTGGCTATGTATCCTTGAAGACTTCTCCCCAGCAGATTAACACTGGAAACAGCTGCACAGCACACAGACTGATGTATACTGTAAATTTTTTAAGTACTGCGATCATTGTGTGAAACTCTCTCTCATTCATCTTAATTCACCATAATTTAACCAGATATATAGAGTAAGTATTTAAAAAGATAGCAATTAAAAATAAATTTGTTTTATTTATCAATTTTCTAGAAAGCATGTAATAAAAATTAATGCAGGTGACAAAAACAAGATGCTTTACAATACAGAGATGTTGTTTGCAAAAGTCTCTCACACAAGTACTGTTAAGCTAAAAAAATAGTCTTACAATACATTTGGAGAAATGTGGTTTCAGAATCTTGTTTATAAATGGAGGGTTGTAATTTAATAAAAATTGTAAGAACATTTTAAATACCAACTCCATCCTCTTTCTTGGATTAAATATTCCCTTGATGGATATTTTTATCTAATAAATTTACACAGGTATACCTACTGATATTATTAAACCATTCTTGCATAATCCAGCACTTTTAATGAGACTTCAGACTAAAAACCATACAGACACTGTTATATTTCACAAAACTGATTTAAAGCTGTTGCAAGTTTCCAAAGTAGTTTTTCCAGTCAGGAGGCTTTTCATGCCTGGGCTGCAAAAATCCTAATCATCATTAGATGGCAATAAGGAGCTAAGATTTTTCTGTATCTCCTTAGACATCTAGTGGAAACATGGAGTTTAGCAGCCAATATAGAACAGTCTGACATTCAGCATGGATGAAAGTCTTTCTGATTAAATAATTGTGTAAGACTCCAGGTTGTAGCCTTTTGTATTTCACTCAGAATTTTTCATGTGATTTAAATATAATATATAAAATCCATGCATAAGTGAGTGTAAAACTAGAATTGAGAATATATCATTAGCTAAAGCTAAATTTTTCAAAGTGAGCCTGGACATGTAACATTTAGAACAGTTACTGAAGCATAAAAGGGTATGCACTACATGCCGATATACTACCAATATTACATAACATACAAATATTTATTTAATAATGAGGACTTAAAATGTACTCAAAAATATTAAGCTCCATGTTTATTGAATGTAAATTTGATTCTTTTTAAATGTAATGAATTCATTTGAGAGAAAGGTATAGAACAAATGGACAAAATGCAGTTATTACTTATCCTCTCCAATAATATAAAAACTAGAAGATACCAGAAAGAATTCTAAGAAGCAAGGATAAATGAAACTTACTTTGTACAGCTCTGCATAATGTACTGAAAGATAAATTGCTGGCTTTTAATTAGAAGATCATGCAGTGCTGATTCACACTGAAAGATGCTTGTAAATGTCTAACCAGCAGGAAACTTTGAAAAAACACAAAAATCAATATATGATTTCCCAAGTAATTTGGTAAAGCATAAACAGCACAATACTGACAGATATTTGCTTCACTGGAAAAATTTTCAGTTCTTACTTGCCATTGACAAATGGTATTTGTTCACCATGAATCAAGCATGACTTAATAGCACCTACTGTAACTACGGTAGTTCTTCTACCAGTTTTGAACTCAAAGGAAAAGAAAATTGTTTGGAAAAATTATGTATCTAGTTAAACAAAGGATCTCTTTGGGTAGGTTAACTGACTCTAGAAATAATCTTCTATGTTATTCAGGAACAATACTATGGCATCCATCTATTCTAGAATCTTTGGTTCTAACCTTTGAAACAGAGGATTCAAAATTATATATAGATGGACTAAACACAGCCGCAGAGTTAGACAAGGCTCTAAATATACTTTAACATTCTTCACGCTACAAAAAAAGTGGCACTGTTGTTCATTCTGTGACCAAAGAATCAGTAGAGAGAAAACTGGAAGTAATCCAGATGGTTAAAACTAATCAATGGTATCTCATAAAGCAAAGGAAGGTAATTAACAGAGATTGGTATAATCTTTATTGTGTGATTTTCCTTCACAATAAATATATATTCTGTTATCACCCTAGAGGAATTATTAACAACATTAAAATTAGGCTCTCCTTGATGGGCAAACAGTATTTCAGTACAAAATGTGACTTTAAGAGTGACCTGTGACTTGAAAGAGAGGACATAAAAAATCATTCTGAGGCATTAGCATATTTTTTTATGGTTATATGCAAGTCTGTTTCTAAAATAAGAGTTACTAATGAGTTGTAAGATGAGGACAGTGGAGCAAATTAAACTATAATGTTTACCAAATACAATGCTGATGCAACAGTTTCAAAGACAATAATATTATTATTTACTGACCTGAAAAATTTTTCTCCCCCAAATTTGGAGATTACAGAAGGAAGAAGATACTGCTATAGCATTTAAACTAGTAAATCAATATAATGTATATTTTAACTATTAACAGTTTATTTTATAACTGAAACACTTATAAAATAGTTGATTTATTAACTATTAATCTCAAAATCATTTAAGATATTTCTGAACTGGAAAATACATAGTTCCTGTTACTGAAAAAAAATGGAGACAGGAAAGAAATGTTAGGATGGCATAGTATTTTTATAATATTCCTTATGGAGTCCAGTCAGGTTGTAGTAAGTATTCTCTATAACTTTAATGAACTACAAGTGTAAACATTTCAAATGGAAAATATTTTTTTTAAATGCAAAGAAGAAAATCATTTTCAACAATTGCTCATAGAAATAAAAAGACATGCCCACATAAAGAGATTATTAACAAATGACCTTTTTTTAGAACAAAAAATCCATTTGTTTGATATATGAGATTCATTTCACAAGAAACAAACTTAATCTTTAAGATCGAATGATGCATTTGCCATAGCTGAAAGCAGGTGATTTTGAAATTCTCTTCATGGATTACACATTTTCACTGCTGAATTGGTTTAAGATGGGTGAACTGTTCTCACCATCTCATTCATTAAGCTCCATTTCATGGATTTCTCCTTCATTTTGTACATAAGATAAGCTATTAATGTTCTTCACAATGAACACAAACCTTCAAAAGAAAAAGTGAACCATAACTTTTAATCAACTGGAATCCTACAGTTTAATATTTTTTTCTGGGAAATATTTGTGCCCATAAGAGGGTGTATGTTAAGGCAGTTGGCTGGAGTAATCTGGACTGAATATACTGAGATTGAATTCTATTGTTAGTCACCTCCCGACTGGACTATTGCAACATGCTCTACACATGGCTGCCCTTTAAGGGTATTTGGAAACTTCAGCTGGTCCAGAATGTGGCAGCACATGCAGTATTAAGCACACCATGATATGCCCACATAACACCACTGCAATGGGAGCTATGCTGACTCCCAATAGGCTTCCAGGTACAATTCAAGGTGCTGGTCATCACCTTTAAAGCCCTGCATGGCATGGGGCCAGGTTACTTGCAAGACTGCCTCTCCCCAAGGGTTTATGCTGATCTCACAAGATCTGACAGAGTGGGCATAAGCCAAGTCTCCTTGTTGAGGCTATGTCACCCACTGGGTCTTAGGAAGTGGGCCTTCTCTGTTATGGTGCCTGCCCCATGGAACAGCCTCCCCCAGAGATTTGGACAGTCCCAACCTTACAATACTTTTGGAAGGCTGTGAAAAGCTGGTTCTGCCCTCAGGCATTGGGGCCAGGTTAATTTGAGAACTCTGGCATGGATGTATGCGTTTTGTGTTTTTAATGAGAGGGCCTCAACCTGTTTTGTTTGTTTGTTTTACCTTTGCTGATGTTTTATATGGTATGTACCCTGCCCAGAAATTTCATTGGATATACGGGTGGCCTTACAGATTTACAAAGAAATAAATAAACAGATAGATAGATAGATAGTGGTATAAAAATAATGTGGTGTACTCAAATGTTCTAACTCTGGTGTGACCTGTATAGTCTTTATTATACTAGCCACAAATAAAATATTTTTTATATTTAAAATTTTTAAAAATCCTTAAAACATACCGAATTTGCAAAAGCCTGAAGGAGTTCACCTTTCTGAATCCATGGATGAACTTCAAATAATTCCTTTTTTTGTTCCTCAGTAAATACTGGCTGAAACATCTGCATTTGTTTCAGTTTCAGTCTGTCATCTTTCAAAACAGTTTCCAAATTTCTAAAATAAGCATATACAAACAGTTCCATTTCAGCTTTCAAATAGCCAAAAAATATATACATTACAAAAAGTTTCAGGCAAAATGTTACACAAACATTTTAATTTTGGAGTATACATTTTATTATTTGGCGAATACATTAATAAAATTGAGTTCTTACAATTACCTGTTATCACTATTCATGTGAATTTTTATTGTGCATATTTGAACAAGAATGCAATTCTATATTCTGCTGATATTGTGATGGCAAAATGGAAACCGTGCACAAAGCAGTGTATAATCAATTGTTAAGAAATGCTCTATTTACTTTCTTGATCTCTGAATGACTCATGTTGCACTATAGATATGATGTTCATATCAAACTTTCCAATATACATGTATATGCTAAAGGAGACACAATGAGATTATAATACACCTTCAAATGGCACAAAGAAAAAAAATGCCGTGGGAAGTATGCTGCTTGTTGACTTATACAACAGAGCAGAAGATGAATACATAAGGCTCTCTTGTGCCTAATTCTAAGTTCCATATGTAATTCTAATGGCAGAGAATCCACTCAATTGCAGAGCAATAGACTAAAAGTTTTCTCTTTACAATTACTAATAAAAACTCCAGAGCCATCCACTTAGTTCTCCATGGATGCTGTCAGTATGGCTGTGGATCAATCAAACACTTATACCATATAATATCAGATAGAATTGCATGTCCTTTGTTTCAAAGGAAATGCAGAAAATGTCACATCCCTGCTGCTTGAGCATTCAACATCATTAGTGCAATGATTAGATCAAGAGATATTGCTTATCTAAAATTCATGACTTTAGTAAAAATGAACCAGAGGCAATTTGATTTATTTCTCTTACTATGAGCACCTATTCTAAATACCAATGAACAGAGAGGTGGAGGAAGTCTTTTTTTAAAAATCTGCAGATGACATAAAATTGGATGGGATACCTAATACTGTAGAAAAAAGAAACAAAATTTAAAAGAATAGGTAACAGAATGTAATCTGATACAGAGAAATGCAAAGTTCTTTGCCTGGGAAAAACGGAATCAAACAAGGGGGATACCTGGCTGGGTAATATGCGTGGAAAAAAAAATCTTAGAATTGTGGTTGATCATAAGCTGAATGTGTCAGCAGCATGATGTGAATGATAAAAAATGGTAAATGTAATTTTAACCGCATCTATTAAAGGTTGCCATTATAGGATTTTACTCTACATTGTGTTTTTTATGAGATGTTAGCCACCTAGAGTTGCTAAAATCACAGAAAGATAGTTGTAGAGTTTCCAATTGTAGAAAATGGGACTTCCACTATGTGGGATCAAAATGCAGGACACAAATGCAGAATAATCAAGGCTTCACTGCAGTGTTTATTGAGCAGTACATACTGGAGGGGGACCCCACCAGAAGTTAGTGGGAGGCACTCCCCTACAGACAAAATGGATGCTCTGATATTTATACAGTTCTACAAGAAGGGGAAGGGAAAAAGAACATATACATATACACATACATATTCATATGATGATGCAGGCATACCTAAGTAAGCAATAGTTCTCAAGTTACTCTCTGCCCCTCTGTTATCTGCTAGTAAAACAATAGTGTCACAGAGAAGAAGAAACAAATTAGTTCAAGGTGCCAAATGCCAGGAAGAAGGCATCCTCCCTCAGGGCAGATGCCCAGGTTGCTATGGGAATGTTTGTGATAAGGAGTTTACAACCGGCCTGGTTCACATCAGCTTCAAGGATGCTTCCACATGCCTTTATGTTTCAATCTTATTAAGGCGATCCCATTCATCTGAGGCCTCTAAAAACTTGCCTTTTTCACCCAAAGATTCATTTTTCTCACAACTATATTATGTATTAATCAGATTCTCATGGTATCTCAAGTACCTTCTCTAAGTACTTTATGTATTTAAGTATTTTAGGAATAGTCTCAAAGAAGGTTATTCTAAGGAGCAACTTGGAGGAACTGGGTATATTTAGCATTAAGGAAAAGCTAACTGAAGGAAGATGACATCTTTAAAAGGACTTAAAGAGATATTACAAAGAAGGTCAAGTCATGTTCTCCATCATCCTAGAGTGCAGGACACAGTATAATGATAACTCACAGGAATGAAGATTCTGACTGAATGTTAGGAAATAATTCTTAATAGGCAAAAAAGTTTGACAGTGGAATTAATTATTGAAGGAGGTGGTAAGCTCTCCTTCACTGAATATGTTCCAAGGGAAGGTAAACTGCCATCTATCAAGAATGCTTTATTTGGACTCAGTGGTCTAAATGACTTCTTCTGAATCTATAATTCTATGACTCAGTGAAAGATGGTGCTGGCCCTGGGCTCATAAAACTAAAACTTGGTTTAAGGGAATTAAACCAATGGTGGCTGTGGGGGTAGAGCAGAGACAAGGAGGTCATTCTGGCAAAAACAGCAAGAGCCTGCAGATGCCACTGAATTAAACATACATTTTCAGAGGAATAGTAGACAATGGCTGTTTGAAATAAGTCTTATTGCTTAGTTTAGATTTTATGCAAAATAAAAACTAAATTACCGTGATGGTATCTGGTAAGTCATCATAACAGTATCATCTGCATTTGCCATCAACAGCCAAAGAGGATCCTGGAAGACACATTTAATGAACTGCACCTCTTCTTCCATTTGTGAACATTTTGTTTTATGATTGTTTTCTGAGGAGTTACCACTTCCAAAATAGTTGCTGGTATGACTTGTCCCACTACATCCTATAGAAGAGAAAAATAACACTTTTACTCATAGAGATTTTTTTCCATTTAAATGCCTCCAGAATACATCAGATGCACATGCAACGTTACCTGCTCCACTGCCTGTCACGCCACATCCATTTGATTCAGATCCTAAAGACTCAGCGGCTGCTAAAGCACTACTTCCCGATGAAGCAGATCCAGTGCCTGAATTTGTGTCTTCCTGAAGTAAAATATCAAGTAAATCAATAGACAAAGAGAAAGCATCACTATTGTGAACTTCCATTGGTGTATCAACCTTAGCAAACAAAAACAAAACAGTATCACTTTACATATTTAAGGAAGAACTCTTCTTTATTGACAAGTGGATTGGGGAGTAAGTTTATTACATAAGGTTCACCTAGCAATTATATTAGTGGAAGGGAAATATTGTGCCATTAAAAAAACAACAACTATTTGGCTAAACTATGCAATGTTTAATATGAATGTTCAAAGAAATTCAAATTAAAGTTAGGAATTCAATTCAATTCATAATAGCGTATGTTCTATACTTTCTACAGGAGTCATGGGCTGTCTCTTGCTGGAGGTCTTTAAGAGAGTCTGTGCAACAACCTGTGCTATTGCTCTAGATTTTCTACACTGAGCAGAGGCTTGGGCTAAATGAGCTATAAAGTCCACTGAAAATCTATAATTGTCTGCAATATAAGTTAGACAGACAAAATTGAATAGTGAGCTTTAATTGTGTAACCAGACTGAAAACATTTCACATTTTCTAATATAAAGATTCCCAATAAATCAAATCTAATGCACAAGTAGGGTGGCTCTCACATTGTAGTTTGTGCTTAGATATAGGCATGAAAGCATAAAGTAATATAATTCTATTTAACAGTTATTAACTCTTACAGAAAATAGTTAGAAACTGTCGATAATATGCACTATTAGGCAAACAGGAGTAAATGATAAAAAATTACCATTTTTAAAGAATTTTTCACATGCACAATACTTAGGTATTTTCCAGGCAATGGTAAATGCTTACTGTGCAGGATGCTTTTCTTTCACCATCTTCTCTGCTCAATTGTTTATTAGTAATCTCTCCATCAGTTAAAGTTCCATAATTTCCCACTATACCAGCACTTCCATTTCCCATCATTTTTGATGTTTCTTCTAATTGCAGAAGATTCAGTTGTAAAGGAGAACTGGACCATGACTGAAACAATGGTGATGAGGACTGATCTTGTAGACCCAGGGACTGTGGAGTACAGGAACGGGATAGCTCATTTTGGCAGTCTATGACAGGGTTCTTTTTACTACCTGCTACTGAATTATAAAATGGTTGTGCTGAAAAAGCTATCTCAGCAGGGAACATGTTTGAGGCAGCACATGAAGGTGTTGTTGTAAGCAAGGCTTCTGAAGAGAAAGAAGGCTGAGCAGAAAAGCCAGGTGGAACAGGACAAGATGCCTGAGGAATACTATTGTTTGTCTGAGGACACATATAGCTGCGGAGAACAAGTGCTACTACTGGAGTCACTAGGGGTGCAACAAACTCAGATAATGGCAAAGGACAATGCTCTCCTGAGTCCTGTGTTTCATTCAAATAAGACAGAGAACCTTTAGGACCCACTGGTGTAATTCCTTTAGATGGAAAAACTTGAAGTGGACATGTGGGCATAACTGCAGGAAAAGGCATGGTTGGATAACTTGATTGTGAAGTATTTGATGGAGACCAGGCTGCATTATTTGGGCCAAGCAGAAGAAATCTGTGCAAGGATTTGATACCAGATGTTATACTGTCTGAAGAACTATGTGGCTTGTGTCATTTTGGTTTAGATTTCTTTATCTTCCCAATTTTCTTCCAAGAAAAAGCTATTCCAGAACCATGTTGTAGTCCACACATATCTAGAAAGAGGGAGAAGTTATTTAATAGAGTTTCAACATGTTTTGACTCTATTCTTCATAGAAGACACATCTTTTGACTTGAGGACTCTCAGCTAGCTCCTACATATTTGCAGAGGTGAAGAATTCAGTAGTTTGTTTTTTTTTAAACTGTTGCCAGGTCCTGAAATATTCTAAGCTTTAACAAATTCTGGTTCTAATTAAGTACTCTTGTTCCAACACACTTCTAATTCTTTCATTTCCAGAAGCTATTCCAAATCTGCAATCTGCATAAATACAATAAAAAATAGGAAAAAATCATACTACTTGTTTTGCATACAAAGTGACAAATCACATTGCTTGCAGATTTGGAGGAAGCAGAAAGCTACACATCTCTGAAAATGCTAACTTAATCCCTTATTCCTTTGGCTAACACATTTTTTTTCAAATTTGGCAACTTTAAGATGTTTGGACTTCGACTTCCAGAATTCCCCAGCCAGCTTGCTGGCTAACAGATCTGAGACTCTGTCCTGAACTTCAGAAGCAGCATATAATGCATCACAAGATGTTTATAGTCTACACTTATACTGAACTATGCACAAAAAGTATTAAGCAAATTAATAAGTGTTAAACTATATATATATAAAAAAACATACCACATTCCCCTGGGCATCCTTTGGGTCTTTTCTGAAAGTAGCAATTGCAAGCACACTTAAAAATATGGAACCTTTTGATTTCTTTACACTTATTCAGAAAACTCTGCTCTTCTTTTTGAGTATGTACTGCAAGGATTTCCTTTGTAAGACCCAATTTCTTAAATATTGCTTTTTCCTTGTTCTTTTGTGAACTGTTAGATTGTAGAACAATAGTTTGATTCTTTGTGGATTTTATCTCAGGCAGACAATCTTCTATAATTTCTTTAAAAAAATATCAAAGATAGACATATAGGAAAAATAAAAGGAAAAAATGTTATCTAACTTTAAATGTAAATGTTTTTCCTACCATGATATGAGTCTACAGTAGTTTGATATGTCTGTCCAAGTTTCTTCCATTTATACAGGAAAGAGAGTACATAATTATTACAGTTAAGTTTCTGAAGAAACTTCCTACATTTATTCTAGAGTCTTAAGAATCATATTCTGTCCCATAATAAAAGTAGTACTGTACCTAATTCAGGTTGTGTTTTTTTATCTCCAACATGAACTATGGTGCTCCTGTAGCTGCACTGACTGGTAAAAGATATTACACTTTCTGGTTTTCCAGGCAAAGTCAAAGAAGTTAAACAAGCACCAACAACAGCTGAAGCACTGGATGTGTCAGATGTCTCCAAAACTGCAGGGCCTATGTGAGTTTTTGATTGTCCCCTTTCTTTTCAGTAACAACATAAACACACCATATATATAAAGAGAAAAGAATAAAAAGAATAAATGCAAATTTCTCAAACAAATAAAACATGATGTCAGGTAAAATAAACTGTCCTGATCTACTAGACTGAGGAGTAGCAAACTTCTGAGAAGTCAAAAATACAATAGGAGATTCAGAAAAGTTTTTACATTCTGGGAAGTGAAAAGTTTTTTCAGCTTCCCAGAAATTTTTAAAACTATCTGTTCTTCACTTTTTTATTTCATGAGCTTGTAAATATGCTTCAATTGATAAAAGTTCCCATCACTGTCATCAAGATCAAAGCACTGAATAGCCATTCCTTTTGGCTTGTACAGATTTAGGCTGCGCGAGAGGAGTAAAATATTAGTGTCATTGTTATTCAATTTATAAGTGTCACAGGCTTTAATTTCTAAGTGCTATACCTGTAAGGGCAGCAAATATTCTTTGTAACTTTTTTAAAAGAAACATTTCTGAATGAGCACAAGAACTGGAATTATTTTCCTCTAAATGTCAACATTTAGATTATTTAAATGTCTCCAAACTGTAATCTAATTTGTTCATAAGCAGGCTGTACTAAATGCTAAGTTTCCTAAAAACTTATGTGTAAGCTGCCTAGTCACATATATAGTGAGATGGGTGGTATATAAATATGATATATAAATAAAATAAATAAAAAAGCCACGCAGTAGTGCAGTCTTAAACCTATTCCTAAAGACTGGAGTTAAATCAAAATGGTCAACTTTTGATTGTTGAAAACGATTATACTCTTTCTTCTCCATCACTCCCTCCTCTCCTCAATAATACAGGATACATACAATTATGTACATGTACATAATGTACAATTATGTACATACATACAATTAATACAACATGGATTTCCCTGCTTCCCTGGTTGCTGCCTGTTGTTGCTGGGAAACTCACAGTGCTAAATATCACCATGGGTAAAGAAGAAAAGATGGACTGCTTCTTAAAGTGGCTGCTTTACATGTGTTGTAAGGCTCAGCTTAGGAAAGACCATGTTATAAAACTGAATGTTACCCAAATGGAAGCTGCAATCCTAAACACACTTGGCTTAGCTTAGCTGAAGATAAATGTACATAAGACTTCTCTGTGAAATCTATAAACAATGTCTCCAATACCTGTCGAAGCTTTAGTTGTATCAACATTCATTTTCTCTCTGCATATATCAGTATTCAGTGCTACATCAGTATTTGGTGTAGGGTGAGTTATTTTCTGCAAAGTATCAGCTGCACAGCAACTTTCCAAATATCTACAAGAAAAAGCAAATGTAAAAGCCCATAAAAACAATCACTTTAAAAGCACACACACACACACACACACACACTAGTACTTCAGTGAAATACATAATTGTTTACCTGATAACATTATCTAAACAGCTGATCTGTTGATATGAATATACAGATTGTTCCTCCCAAGTGAGTTATTTTGTAACCAGACTCCTTTGACAAGCAGTCCCAATACCATAATTTTCAAATGAATGAATGATACTTTTTGTATGATCATGGTAGTCAGTGGATTTCTCTGAGCAACAAAAAAAGAAAAATAGTTTATTCAGTTATTCTCCCATAATCAAACTTTATAGAGTCAGGAAACAGGTGGCAACTCAAGATCTAAGTATGTAGGAAATATCAGCCTATGGCAGGCTGTTCACACAAAATGACTACCATTAGCAGGATTAGATTGTGTGTATTTGACCAAAAGTATAGTTAAAATAACTGAAGATAAATAACTAACAATATGTTACTAATTTTTTAAAATTGACTTTGCTTTATACCTCTATTAAGATTTCTTCTGACTTTCAAGCTTTAATCTAGAATCAAAGTAGGGATAATTTCTGTCCACATTTCCATCTTTACAAATATCTTGAGAAGAATTCTGGAACCAAGATGAAACAAACAGTTTTTAAACTATACATGGTACATGCTTACTTGGAATAATTGATTAGAAATTGTTTCACTGGCTCATATTTATGAGAAAAATCACAACATTTTTTCATTAGACTGAAAACATTAACAACATACAATGTCAAACTTACGATTTTGTGTATCTTCTGAGTATCTTCATTATTATTCCCATTGCTGTCACTGGATGAAGCCACACTCATTAGGTGCTCATGTGATCCATTGCTGCCCAAACTTCCATAGCCACTAGAGCCACTATTATATACCGGCTAAAAATAGATATATAGTATATCTTAATGATGAAGGGCACTGCTAGTCAGAATCCTTAAAACTTTAATATTTTGCATATTATAATAAGTATGAATCAAGCAGCAAGTAAATCAAGCAGCTGTTTCTATCATTCAGAACATAATCTGAAGACTGCAAATAGAAACATTAGTCTATTGCCAAGTACAACCCACTGGATTTATGCTATGTAAGCACTTAACTCTTTTTTTTAAATAATGTTTTTATTAAAAGTTTTAAACACAATAATAAAATACAACTAAAAAGAAAAAAAAGTATAGAAAAAATAATAAAAGGTGCAAGAAAGCAAAAAAGAAATAAAAAATAGAGAAAAGAAAAAAAACTAAGAAAGCGACTTCTCACCCTCATCACAAGTATAAACAGTTTCACTGTTTCTTCACCCCCTCTTAGTTAACAAATATAAAACTCTTCATCTTGTAACTCAACTCTTAACTACAGGCAAATCCAATAAATGTCTTTTCCAATCCAGGTGTCAGCAAGAGCCCTAAAATTATCAAATTTGTTAACAAATATAAAACTCATTCCATATCTCAACTTTTAACTGTAAGCAAATCCAATACACCACATCTTTTCCAATCCAGATGTCAGCAAGTCCAGAAAAATACCCCCCAAAATTCTTAACTATAGGCAAGTCCTACAGGCAAGTCAACTCTTAACTATAAGCAAATCTAATACACGTCTTTTCTGGTCTAGAAAATCCAGAAAGAATCCCTCAAAGTAACAATATATCCATTTTAACTCTGATCAAATAAGCCAACGTTATATTCCTTCTTTTTACATAAGACAATCTTGCTCTTTAATCCATTCGAATGATTATTATCCCTTGCCTTGAATTTCTTCAAAACTTTTAACAAGCCTCTTTGTAAGTCCAGCAGGAAGAAATTAGTCCAATTACTCTCTTGAATTGGCATTTTTATTTCCTTCTTAATTTTTAGAGCCTCATCTGATTTTTTTTTTTTGTATATCCTGTAATATATTCTTGTTCACGTTGTTCTCCATAATCATGTCAGATGAATTTTTTTCCAAATCCTTTTCTATGACAGCATCTTCTAGTGTTAACAACTTCTTCTGGGTACAGGGCATTCATAAAAACATACAACATAGCTGACAATGTTGATTCAAACTCCTGTTGCCATTCCTCAACAATAGCTCTGAACAGCATTATAAGTTGCTTATCTTGGTTATGTCTTCCAAACTGAAAATCATTTTTCTTTCCCACAAAAATGCATTTATTCTTTAAAATTAATTTCAAAGTCTTAATATTCAAAATCAAATATTCCAACTTTTTCTGAGCCCTTAATTCATTTAAAACTTTCTATAGCCAAAACGTTGTCTTGCTTTTTGCTGTTTATTTTGAATTCTTAAAACTTACAGTTTCATTTTCTTATATTAAGGATTGAAGACACTCACCTAGTGTTTCAAGCCTTATCATTTGAAGGTGTCTAAATTATTTAAAGCAGTTTATAGGCAATTTCCAAATATGGTTAGCAAAGGAAGTGTCCTTTGAAGGCTCCAGAGCAAGAATGCCAAATTCCCTCGTCTCCTGGTTCTCTCACCCTGCAGAGACCTCTGCCTTGCAGTCTCCTCATGAGGAACAACTGTGTAGAGTGCAATTTGGGTGATCTCACATCCTCTCTTTCTCCAGAGAGGGTTGAAGGAGCCAATCTGCTCATCGGCTCCTTGTTCTTAGCTGCAATCGTTGGCTTCACAAAATGCGGAGCCATCTTCAGTCTGCCATTTCTTCCCCGAAAGTCCCTCAGTACTTAACTCTTTATAGGAACAGTAATTTTAAAATCAGACAAACTTCTAAGTGGAAAAACAGATGTCATTTTATGAATCATTCACTCTTACACACACACATTTTAAACAAGCTTTAGTTTTAAGAATCACAAGAAGAATCACCTAATCTAAAAAAAAAAATCTAAGCTGGGTAGGATCTGGGTAGGATCTGGTTAGCAAAAATGAGTGTGCATATACTTTTCCCAGTATGAATTAAATGTTTGCATGTCTTTTGCCATTCTCAGTAAATAAACCAGTAGCATTCTGATACTAAACAATAATGTTTGACCTCAAACACAGCTTAAGAACAGTTCATTTCAATGTCACACAAAAATTAGCACAGACACACAAAAATTCCTGTGGACTCTTTGTTTAATTTTCTAATCCTCTCATTGGAGGCAGAATTTTAAAAAGAGATTTATATATAAAGACTTTTCATACATGCATATTTATATACTAACAGAAAATTACACCAGTTGCAATAAGTAATTTCTATTTTTTATTCTGTTTGGCATCAATGATAAACTATATTCATATTATTGCTAAGAAAACAACATAGGAGACTCTAACTTTTATTTTTAAGCTGATTTGTCACTTCACTTTAAATATATTATAATGGAGAATTTTTAATTTAACTTACTTGATTTTATACTTGATTACAATTCTTCAGTTTAACAGTTTTGTAACCGCCCCCAAAATACTGTTAATAATTAATAAATGTATTTTATTGTTATTAAATACTTGAAGTATCAGCACACAAGAAGGATATTTAAAAACACTAAGAGCATAATTCGATTCGCAAAACTATCAATATTTTGAAGCTATTGATAGGTATCAGGACATATATTTGTGTGTGTATAGAGGTAGTCCTTGGCTTACATCCATTTGTTCAACAACCATTCAAAATTACAGTGGTGCTGAAAAAACGGACTTACAACCAGTCTTTGAAGTTCCGGCCATCACAGCATCCCCTTGGTCACATGATCGCAATCTGGGTACTCGGGTGCCCGGTCTGCAATTATGATGTCACAGTGACCACATCATGTCAACACCATTTGTGACCTTCCCTGCCAGCTTCCCACAAGCAAAATCAATGGGGTTGATTTGCTTCCACTGCCTTTTCTCTTGAGGAGCCCCACTACAGAGTATGAGATCCCAGAGATCTTGTACTTCATAGCAACCCCCACCAGCCCACACTCCATAGTGCACACCCACCTGCAGCAACCCCTGCCTGCCCACAGCTTCCACCCAACTGCCCACAGCCTTGGTCGGCCAGTCTGTGCCCTGGGGTTATGATCGCAACCAGGACTGCCAGAAATGCTATTGCTAAGTGATGCAGTCACGTGACATTGCGCTTTATAATTGCATTGCTCAGTGACGGCGATCCCGGTCCCAATTGCTGTCATAACCCAAGGACAACCTGTATCTCCATCTGTGTGTCTGTGTATGCATGTATAAATATATAATAAATAAATAAGTAAATAAATAGCATACCTGTAGCAATAACTTATGTATTTGTTCTGTAAGTTCTTGAATGTTAGGATGGTGCATTTTTAATTCTGTGTGCTGAGGTGCAAACACATCTTCATTCAAAGGACTCCTAAAAATCAATAATAATATAGAATAACAAGTGCATTTATTTCAGTTACATATATTCTGGTTTTTCTACTGCACCTACAAACATTTAAACAGATCAAATATTCAGGCTTACGCTCTCCAAACATGACTTTATTCTGAAGTAACTCTTGATAAGACTGGAAAGATCTGGGGCACTTTATTTCTTATAAACATTTACTATTCAACACATACTTACAACAGCAATTTGAAATACCGTTGTTACTTCCCCATTCAATAAATAAATCATTTCCAAAATATAAATGCAAGTTAGTACCATTACCTTAACTTTTAATTTTGACTTTCTACAGAAGTACTCATGATTACTAAATGGACATAAGCTAGAATATCTAAGATTCCAAATTTAGCCATATACTATCCATATACCATGTATCACCCAAAACAGAAAGCTTAGAAACCTTGCACAGGCCATCATCCAGACAATGATTTCAAAAGTGACCTACAGCCTGTGTGAAATGGTTAGACTGCACTGCATAACAAGTGAGTTTGTGCCAGGTTTATAGTTCAATTACATGATCCAACTCTCATAAGGAAATCATTAAAGCCTCTTCACACAGTGGTCCTAATGTATAATACTGCTTGTCACATAGCTGCTCCAAAATTGTATCCTTGCCACTATTAACAGGAAAGGGGATTAGGGGTAGGAAGATTTCTCTGTAATATGCAATATATAGATTTCAAGGAATACTATACTGTATAACTGCTAGCTGAAGAAGCTATACTGGGTGCAGTCTGCAGTGGCGTCCATGGTAAAAATGTGGGCAAAATAGTGTAAGATGCCAATCATACAACTAACAACTGTTTTTCTAAACCAGCCTGATCTGGCCCTTGTTTCAAGGGAAGAGGTTGAGGAAAGATTTAATTATCCTTCTTACTGTCCGGCAAATTTGGACTGGCCTTCCCTAGCACCAGCTTTTACACTCAAAGAAAAGCTCTCCAATATAGCTATGGGAGCCCTAATCTAGACTGGTATCACAACACAACATGAAAATAAATAACCTCTTACCAACAACCAGGTAGTCCTTACTTTGGACTGGCTTCCCATATTATTATTTCTTTTAATTTAAGCAATTGCTAAGTATATAAAGGGCACCCTATCCAATCTGGCACTGAGAACTATACATCAGTTCCTACAGAAGGAAGAAAGGGGAGGGAATTATCCATTTACACAGAAGATTTCTGTAATTTAATAAATAAATAAATTGTGTAATTAATTCTGGCACATGACAGTAATCCCCATTCTAATGTAAAGAGACCTCTCACAAAGAATTCATAACTCATGTGCTCTCATTTTATTGCCACTAATTTCTTACGTTCTAACTTTGTGCCTTACAATTATAAATGAAATCTTTCGACTCCATGGATTGATGAAACTGGACCAGCTAGTATCCAGAGTTATGTATTCACCATTTCTAGTACAGAATCTGATTGGTGAATAATCAAATGGTTGTCCACCACACTGAAGTACTGTAAGAAAAAGATTGATGCAAGCTTTAATGTTAAGGAAATAGACAAAAGTGATCTTTTAAAAATTAGAAGCATGTTATAAAAAGTATGTAACTTGCAAATACTGAAGGAGTAATTATTTGTTTTGTTAGTAACAATTTGGTGAAAAGAGTCCTTTGAGTTTGAAACTTCAAGTTAGCATGAATAATCTATTTGGTTTTAGCTCAGTGGAAGATGAGAAGAACTGCTGACATGAAAATATGAAATTAACTTATTTTGTGTCTTTGCATTGTTGAAAATGGGCAAGAATAGTATCTATATCTCTAAATTCAAGATCCTAAATTTTAGACTGGATCTAGACTTGGAGCAGTCAGAAGGAAGGCTATATTAAATTCTCATACAATATACTAAGAACATTTATGTTTTAAATGGTCAAATATTTACAATTTTCATAACTCTGAAACAGATTAGCCTGAGGCTATTGAGGAACTGAAGGTTACTGAAAGGCTGCAACTAACCACTACAGGTAATCCTCGACTTACAACCACAATTGGGACTGGAACTTCCATTGCTAAGCGATGCGCTTAAGTGTGTCGCACCTGATTTTACAACTTTTGCTGCAGTCGTTCAGTGAATCACATGGTTGTTAAGCAAATCACGCGATCGTTAAGCGAATCTGGCTTTCCCCATTGACTTTGCTTGTTGGAAGCCCCCTGGGAAGGTTGCAAATGATGATTACATGACCCCTGGAGGTAAGCCACTTTTTTCAGTGCTGTCGTAACTTTGAATGGTTGTTAAATGAATGGTTATAAGTCAAGGACTACCAGTATTAGGCATTAATATTCATATATAATATTTTGCCAAAGCCATACTTAGAAATAAGGCTGTGCAAGGCATTCAAAAGAGGTGCTGTGCAAAGCATGCAAAGTGTTAAAGCTGCCACATCCTCTGGAAGGCTTGGCATACTTGATTCAAAGATATTCCTCACTGTGCATGTGTGTGTGTGCACCCACAGAAGACACTTCCTCTGAGACTGTGGAAGACCTCAAGTTCTCACTGGAATCTCATAATATTTCAGTCATAAACATACACATAGAGATTTCAATTTTGAATTTGTTAGGTGTCACGTGGCTGATCTAGGCTCTATATCAGCGGGCCTAATTATTGCTTCATCCATATCCAGTCACCAACAATGTGCATTAAAGTTGGAAAAAGGCCAGAAAAAATAGACCAAATAGTACTTTTGCCTGCATACTTGAGTCTACAAATAAACAGGACAGAAGATGGGGGGAGGGAAAGTAATTAATCAAAATTTAATCAGAAGATCAATCAGTTTAATTTTCCTTAAAACTCCATTAGCATCCCTTATGCTGTATTGCTTTATTTATGCTTTATTTTCTTTATTGATTGCTTCCCAGCCTTCATGAAAAGCAAAAGTAGAAGAACATACTTTTTTTGTGAATTGTTAGCATTAAAGGTCTGTTACTTGGATGAAGATGTACTAAAACAGGAGTTCCAATTAAATCCTGAGGTAAGTATCCCAACAGAGACACAGCTCTTAAAAAAGAATTTGAATAAAAATAAAGCAGAACACATTTTATACATACTATATATCAATTTAACTGCAATTAGAATAAAATGAAAATAGCACAGATTAAGGTACATCTGGAATTTACATTACACTTAAATTTGCAAAACAATGGGAAAATAATTTTCTATCTCTTTGTAACAATTCTATATAATACAAAAGCTGATAGAACTCAGCTATTGTATGAAATGTCTGTGCTGCCCTTTAATTTTTATAATGGAAGGTTTTCATTTAGAAATTAATTATGAATTTCTGCTATTAGTAATGGACAGAAAAAAGGAACCATATCATTATGAAAGAGTGGAACTATATTTCAGTTTTTAGTTAGATTTTATGCAAATCTTTCCAATTCATAATCTGACAAAAGCTAACAACATAGATTTATGCATTATTATAATATATGTACATTGACTGTCTTAATTATTATTTTCATAAACACTACAGCTAAACATACATTAAACATTAAACATGGTAGTTTTAGTTTACCTTTCATCTACTTCTTGGAATAAGCAACTTGGTGTATGGGTGGTTGTAAATACTCTTTTATTAGGAGGAATTCTAGGTGCTGAAACAAAAAAAAGTTTAATAGAAATAAAAAATGTTTATAAACAGGATACATTAAAGAAACAGTTATAATTTGAGTGTTCAACTTCTTCACATCTACTGGTATGTACTGAAAGCAAAGATAACCTATCAAAGCACTGTGTCCAATTTGTTTTAACTCTGCAGTGCTTTTATATTTTAAATAGACTTAACAGTATTCACTTAAAAAAATAAACAAGTTACAATAATATTAAAATCTTATTCCAATAAATATAACACAGTTAAATTCCTAAATCTATTTATTTTATCAAGATTAGCTAAACCTGTTTTTTACTGGATAATAGTTAGAATATTACAGGAAAGAATAATGGTCAAAATCTGTATTTCCCAACTGGTAGTATGTGGACTACAAGGAGTATTCTAGGTGGAACATAGCTCCCCTCTTTAAATCAACATACAGGGTGGAGAGGCAGCAAAAGAGCCAACAATGGAGGAAAGCAGAGGACAGCAGAACAACAGGTCTCCAGTTGTGTGTGGAGATGAATGGAATTGAGTAATGTCTCAGATTGGAACAGCCGCTGAGAGGAAGCTAATGAGGGAGTAGATTTATTTGTTAATCTTGGCTGTGTTGGCTGCATTGTGGCAGGCAGGGGATCAGGAACAGTGTTTCTCTGTGACCACTGGGGAAGATGCTTTCCTCCAGCTGCCTCCTAACTGGCAAGTACAAGAGAAAAGATGGGATTTGAGAGTGGTCAGCAAACAAATTTTCATAGATGTTGCTAGCCAAGATTACTATCAAATGTACACATGCTAGGAGATTTCAGCTTGGCTATTGTACAGAAAAAAAGGACAGTCTATCTAAAAAAAGTCATGGTGATAACAACAAAAAAAGATCCTTCCCTCTGCCCTACCTAAAGGTCCTACTGTTCTAAAAGTCAGGTCACTTGCTGGTAAAAGCACTCTCATTTAAGATTTCATCTCTGAATGAAAATGCTGATCTATCAGACATCTGTCTCCAGGAAAAGGAAATATTTTCCCCCTCAGATCTGTTTCCAAGGTTACTTAGTTGTACAGGAGACCAGATCTAAAGAGTGGTGTGGTAAGAGTCTATGGGAATTCCATCTTGCTGACTAGATTTTCTAACAGCCCACCAATTTCTACTGTGCACTTCCATGTCTGGTTTGCTTGGGTCAATGCAGGGATTGTTTTGGTCCACTGTCCAACCTGTTGCCTAATATTTTCCATTTCTAAGATACTGAGTGCACCTTGAAAGAGGCATTGGATTGCATTAGTCTTCTCATCTTCATGGAGTTCAATGTCCCCACTCAGTTTATCCAATCAAGAGCAGCTCAAGAATTCAACAACCATGGACCTTCCCAATTAGTATCTGACTACACACATGGAATTCTGCATAATCTCAATCTGGCAGCCTGTTCAAGTAAAGTTAGTAACCTAAGAGGCAGAGGAGTTCTATGTAAGCTCATTGTTATGGTTATTCTCTGATCAGTGTTAGATTGGGCACTGGTATAACACTCTGCAAGAGTAGTGAACTGGTTAAAATAGTTTGTCCCACATGGCTGATAGATTCAAATAGTTTACTGTAAGCCCTTGAGATTTTCCTGCCCCTTGTTACCAATACTGTTAATGGAATGGTATGGGTGGTAGGCACAATTATTCCATGGAACCTTTTCCCTTGCACAAAGTCCCTTGTTTATTGGGGAGCTGAGGGATCTGAAGCAGAAAGGACAATAGCTTGAGCACAAGGGAATCTCAGGAGACTCAAGCAATGACTGAAGCCCATTTGTAGTTGTATTCCATGGCAGTGAAGGCAGTAAAGAACACTTATTTCTCTACACCTATCTCACTGCAGATGTATAGTCTTGCAATTCCAGACACATCTGGAGAATACTGATTATCTAGATGCATTTCAATCAGGTTCAGTTGGGATATGGGATTGAGACTGATTTCCTTCTCTTGGTGGATGATACAGGTAAAACTCGAAAAATTAGAATATCATGCAAATGTTCATTTATGTCAGTATGGCAACTCAAAAGGTGAAACCAATATATGAGATAGACGCATTACATGCAAAGCGAGATATGTCAAGCCTTACTTTGGTATAATTGTGATGATTATGGCGTACAGCTTATGAAAACCCCAAATTCACAATCTCAGAAAATTAGAATATTACATGACATCAATAATACAAGGATTGGAAATAGAACAATATCGGACCTCTGCAAAGTATAAGCATGCATATGTACTCAGTACTTGGTTTGGGCCCCTTTTGCAGCAATGACTGCCGCAATGCGGCGTGGCATGGATGCTATCAGCCTGTGGCACTGCTGAGGTGTTATGGAAGACCAGGATGCTTCAATAGCGGCCTTCAGCTCCGCTGCATTGTTCGGTCTCATGTCCCTCATCTTTCTCTTGGCAATGCCCCATAGATTCTCTATGGGGTTCAGGTCAGGCGAGTTTGCCGGCCAATCAAGCACAGTAATCCCATGGTCATTGAACCAGGTTTTGGTACTTTTGGCAGTGTGGGCAGGTGCCAAGTCCTGCTGGAAAATGAAGTCAGCATCCCCATAAAGCTCGTCTGCGGAAGGAAGCATGAAGTGCTCCAAAATCTCCTGGTAGACGGCTGCGTTGACCCTGGACTTAATGAAGCACAGTGGACCAACACCAGCAGATGACATGGCTCCCCAAATCAACACAGACTGTGGAAACTTCACACTGGACTTCAAGCATTGTGCATTGTGTGCCTCTCCATTCTTCCTGCAGACTCTGGGTCCTTGGTTCCCAAATGAGATGCAAAAGTTGCTCTCATCAGAAAAGAGGACTTTGGACCACTGGGCAACAGACCAGTTCTTTTTTTCTGTAGCCCAGGTAAGATGCTTTTGACGTTGTTTGTTGTTCAGGAGCGGCTTGACAAGAGGAATACGACATTTGAAGCCCATGTCCAGGATCCGTCTGTGTGTGGCGGCTCTTGATGCACTAACTCCAGCCTCAGTCCACTCCTTGTGAAAGTCCCCAACACTTTTGAATGGCCTTTTCCTGACAATCCTCTCCAGGCTGCGGTCATCCCTGCTGCTTGTGCACCTTTTTCTACCACACTTTTCCCTTCCACATAACCTTCTATTGATGTGCTTTGATACAGCACTTTGGGAACATCCAACTTCTTCTGCAATTACCTTTTGGCGCTTTCCCTCCTTATGGAGGGTGTCAGTGATGGTTTTCTGCACAACTGTCAGGTCAGCAGTCTTTCCTATGCTTGTGATTCCTACTGAACCAGCCTGAGAGACCATTGAAAGGCTCAGGAACCCTTTGCAAGTGTTATGGATTCATTAGCTGATTAGAGTGGGACACTTTGAGCCTAGAATATTGAACCTTTTCACACTATTCTAATTTTCTGAGATTGTGAATTTGGGGTTTTCATAAGCTGTACGCCATAATCATCACAATTATACCAAAGTAAGGCTTGACATATCTTGCTTTGCATGTAATGCGTCTGTCTCATATATTGGTTTCACCTTTTGAGTTGCCATACTGACATAAATGAACATTTGCACGATATTCTAATTTTTCGAGTTTCACCTGTATATCCTACTAATAAGCTAAAGGAGTGTGATCTTATTTATTCTCTTAGACCCGTCAACTGCTGTCAACACCATCAACAAGTGTTCTGGACTGTCTGGTGGGACTAGTCTTTGAGAATTTTATGATAGTTACAGTCTTTCTTGTTCAGAAAATAATGCTTCATGACTACTGTTCAACACCTAAGACACAGGACTATGATGTCATGTGGAGCTCCATCTTTCTCCTATTTTATGCAATTTCTGCATGAAACCATTTGGAGAAATCATCTGGATCTTTGCAATGAACAGTGTGCTGATGACATCCAAATATATTGCTCTTTACCATTTAATCTGAAATCAACAGTTGATCCCCTTGTCTGATACCCAAATTTGGTAATGGAGTGGATAAGGATGAAGAAGATAAAATCAAATTCAGACAAGATAGAGGCTCTCTTGATCAGTAGAAAACAGGCTCTGGGGTTGGAGTTCAGCCCATTCTGGATTTATTTATTAAATATATAACCACACTCCAAATGGACCCATAGTGGTATACAATAAACAAATGAACAAAAACCCAAGTGATCATACCACAAAAACAGAATACAGGAATAATCATCCTTAAAACTGTCAAAACTATTATAATCAGAAATAATAGTAATAATGACAGATCTTAAACAAATGCTCTTCTGAATAGTTCAGTTTTTAAGACTACTGTAAGGTTAGGATGTCTGGTGGGGAGCTGTTTCACAGGGTAGATGGCATTGCTGAGAAACAAAATTCTTCCTTTTTCCTCGATCTCATGGGGAAAAGGAACTTCAGCACCCCAATCTGAGTCATACATACTAGACAGGTAAGATCTATCTCAAGTAGACAATTTACAATGCAACAAGGATCCTTGACGCCAACTGGATTCCCAGATGGTGATGGTTACAAGAAACATATTTACATATTGCATCTAATGAGTTGTTTGGATCTGCAACAATCAACCAAATTTAGTTAGATCCTGACATAATAGTTGCAATACGTTCTATATGGGGGTACCCTTGAAATGCTCCAAGTTTTGACTAATGTACAATAAAGCAGATGGGTGACTCTCCAGTGTATGATATCAAGATGCTATGCTCATATTAGTTTCCAATTGTTATATAGTTGTTTCCAATTGTTTTCTGAGTGCTATTTAACGTGCTATTTAACATGAAGTCACCAAGAGACTAAATTTTCTTTAACCTTTAAAAACCTAAATAGTTTAGGGATTTCATTACCTAAGGAAACTCAATATTAACTTGCCCACACAGTAACATCAAAAGGAGAAACTTTCTCAAACAGAACTTCACCGAGGTCCAATTATCTAATACAGAGGAAACAGCCTTCTCTTATGTTGCTCTCAAGTTAAGGCATGTACCCACCTCAGGAGTAATGCTCAGCTCAATTCTATTCACTTTTAGGAAAAGAATAATAACCTTTGTCTTTAGCCAGAACTTTTCAGAGTAAATTAATTTAATAGTGGATTTAACTGTTTTTATTATAATTTAACCATAAATAAATACATAAAATTGTCAGCTGCCTTAGGTGTCTTATGGGCAGAAAAGCTGGATATAAATCATAAAAATAAAAACAAATAAAATGTAGAAGCTAGGCCAGCAATTCTATTCACACATGTAAATCCAGTTGAAACCAATTAGCTTTATTTTCCAATAGGTACACATATACTGTAATAGGAGGAATAGGGAGTAGAGAAAATAGGAGGTATTATATTATCACAATAATAATAGTAATAATATAAGGGAGGACTACAGAATTTCACTTCCAAGTAAACATGATTAGCAACAGAGGTTACATTAAACTAATTATCTTCAGAGGCACTTTTCCTACAAAGTACAATGGCTTTTCACATGGAAATCTATGTTATCAATGATAACCACATCAAAACTCATCAAAAGATAAGTGGTTTTTATAAAACACTATGTCCTTTTATGCTTTCAAAAGAAAAAAAAATACAGTATTATTACCTTCATAACCAGAGTGTATCTTTTCTGCAAGCAACACACAACAAAGCTGATCTTCTACATCTTGTATTTTAATAAGGTATGGGGTCATACGAAATGGATGGTAGTGATTCTCGTTTATATTCACTTTCTCTGCACTAAAAATTTGAAAAAACATAGTTCAGTTGTTATATTCTTCATAGATTATTAAATATGGTATGGTTTTTGGTCTTTTCTGGTTGTAATAAAGGGGAAATATCATTTTTCTATTCATATGGGAGAAATGTCAGTTTTCTTTCTTACTACAATTTTTCATTTATGCCCTCTGAAGGGTCATCAGTGAAGATCAAGGGCACACAGATGGCAAGAGCTGCTGCAGGCAAAAATAGCAACCTTCCCACTTTTCTTTGAGAAAGTACAAGGGCCTCTCTGGATCCAAGTCCCCACACAATATTGACTATTGATTATTATAGTTTGCACTACCTGAAGCGGCAGAAGAAAGATTTTTCCTTCATGAACTCTTGGGTAGCAGACTCTATAAAAATATTTAAAAGACTTCATAAGCTACAAAACTCTGTGTCCCCTTAGTATCAGGAAGCTATTTAGTTATTCAGGTGAAAACAGAAGGTCAATGCTGAATCACTGGTAGAACAATTCTAAGTTGGGAGAAGGTTGTACTAACCAGGGTGGAAAGCATGTTTTTATAGCTGTGCAAAGCTTTTGCAGGTGTACTTCAGGAAGAACCCAAATACACCCATCCAAACATGCTGAGCTTTGGTAACAAGCTAGCACACACATAATTTAGACAATGTGGGGAGGCCATTGAAATGGCTGTGCCAAGGCTCCAAAGTGGCACCATGCCATTTCATACAGCAAATTAGGCTGGAAGTTTCAGCTACTTTGTGAAGTGCCTCTCCAAATGATTTGCACAGCCCTTATATGCATGTTTATGGTCCTTATCCCCCATCTATGGATTAGGCCCAAGGGAATGGAGCTCTGTATTCAGCAGATATAAAGGTGAGGCCCATCTCTGCCCTTAGAATGCTCTTCTTCCCCCTCTTTCAGAGCTACTCTCTGCTGATGGGAAGCCACAACATTCTCCAGTCAATAACACAATGCACAAGATTGTACACTTAGGCAGAGAACAGGCTATAGGAAAGTCAAAGTCATATATTCTTTATAGGGGAAGAAAATAATTTACTACTCCATACTGGACTGCTTAATTTTGGTTGAGAACTAAACACTGTGCCTGCATTCCTAATCTAATATATCTCATTTCTTTTAATCCATATTCACTCAAAATACAAGAAGATCAAAATTATTTTCCTATCTATCAGAACTGGAACATTTATAATTTAAGATATAATTAGACTGCTTTTAGTCAATGATCTTTGCAGTGCAAATATATAAACATACAAAATAAAAGAAGCATAGAATGAATTCAGTTACTAAAGAATTAATTATATTTGAAAACAAAATTATAATAGGCATTTATTTCTTTACAGATTAACAGCAATCATAGAGATGAAGATTACTTGCAAATGTTTGGCTGCTACAACAAACTTTAAAATCTGCTCAATGATATAACTCTTTTTTATCTGCCAAAATGTTCTTAGACTCTCAGTATCTATAGTGTGTTCCACTCTATAGTGTTCCACTCTCTATCTGTTAGATAAGGTATGACAACAATTTTCTAGGCTGGCATATGCACAGCAAAAGAATAAATAATACAAGACAAGGTATTTTCCATTACAACCAATATATTCACATTTAACCAAAGGAAAGAAGGAAAATCTTCTCATATACCATTGTTGTGGACATGAACTCAGTTCCTAATATGATGAAAGCTTTCCTCAAAGAAAGGACATTTGTGCAGATAGGATGGTTTTATCATTATTAGTTTTAAATTTGATATACCACTTTGGAAACTGAAATTGATTATTGTTTCCAAATAATTCATAATTTAAGATTTTATAATTTTCCCTCCTTAATTCTGACAGTCAGGAGTATGCAAGAAAAACTTTTAACAATTAGGAGTTATTTTGTGAAGGATTGCTTTAATCTGAACAATTAAAGCCAGCCACAGAACACATAATTGCATAACATTCTAGTTAAGGGACTGAAGAACTAAGCCTTCTTTGGGCAAAGAAATGAGTAGCAAAAGCAACAATAAAAAATAGATAAATATAAAATATAACTACCATATATTCTAATCTAGTTATTAGATTACTTATTAAACTACCTTCTAATTGCTAATCACAGGATTCATTCAAGATTTAAATGCTAAAACAAACCCCAACTGCAATTCTTTAGTTGCACTCTGTTGCTCTACAGCCACTCCTCATTTAGTGCTACCTCATTTAGTGATGTTTGCAAATGCAACAGTAATTTTTAAAAAATAATTTTCTGAGTAATGCACACACTTACAACCAAATTTCATGTGCCTAACAACGCACACCAGAGTGAGAGTAATGCTGGCACTGCTGCATGAGAGAACATTATCTAAATGAGATGGTAGCAACCAGTGATCTTTGCAGCATCTCTCTCTCTGTCACATGCTTGCTTAGTGACCATTTCACTTAGTGACCATTTCACTTCCGATTTAAGGAATGAATTGTGGTTGCTAAACAATGAGAGGTTGTAATTTAAATGCATATTCCACAAAACATTTTGTTCAAAAGTGACTAGGAAAAATTCTATGCAAACTTCAAAGAAAAAAAGTACCAGTGAACCCCATGGTTTTACTTCCAAAAAAGATGTATAAGATCATCCCAAAAACTACAATTTAAAGAATTTGCTTATTCATTTTAAAGGTAATTGGCAGTATTCCTTTTCTAGATAAATTCACAGCTGGAGGTGTCAGGGGTGGAGTGGCAAAACATATATCATAATGTCACAATGCAAACCCCACAACTTGCATGCTAAGGATAGGGTTTGCATTGTGACATCACTGTATTTTTCCATCATGATGCCTATGTTCACAGCTGTAAGTTCCCACTCCAGTATTTTCTTTCAAGTCAAGGTCAATTCCTGGTAATGTTATAGACAAATTCATATAGTTTCCTTGTTCATGAGTTCATAACTCATATGGCATTGCCTTCTTCTGGGATATTTTTCAACTCCCAGTCTAGATTATAGCCCTGATATCCCTGTGATTTCCCAGCCATGTTCCAACTCTGCTGGTCTACTGCACCTTGACAGGTGTCGTCACCAGCTGAGAGTCCATTAAAAATGCAGCAATGAAAACAGTTATCAAAGCCTAAGCCCAGACAAGTAGCTTCATTATAAGGAGAAAAAAAAATCAAAAGAGCTCAAAAGAGTTATTAGTCTTCATAAAGGTATTACACAATTATGGCTTTAGATTTTTCATGAGCCAACACAGTTATAATTCCTTTTTTATGTTCTTTATAGAAATATAAACTGCTCATTTAAGTATGGGTAAAACATATTCATGAAGGCACAGTTGAAGAATTTAACTGACTTACCAACTCCACTGCAAATACTCCAAGATGGCAATCTATATGGTATAGTTGAGCTATAGAATACACTGACATCCTGAGGTGCCAGAAACTCCACAAATTTAGCATTTTTAAATAAATCTTTCTTACAATGGAGGATACAGGCAGCCTGATCAGAGATGTACAAAATTTTCCCAGTAGCCAAAGAAACAGCTACAGCAAACATATCCTAAAACACGATATATATTCAGTGAAACACATTTTAACTTGGCAAAATGAAAAGAAACACAAATGCTGTGAGCTACAAATATGCTAAACTATGAGATATGGCAAAGTTAACATATTATTATCTGGGCAAAGAGAGAGCGAGTAAATGAATGAATGAATGTATTATAGTTTACTTCTGACTCTTAACTAGCAGCATGCTTCAGATCCAGATAGATTCTGAATTAAATTTGGTTAGTCCAGATACAAAAGGGAGGTATTTGAAGTGAAGTCCCTTTTAGGCACATCAAATCTGAATCCTCCTGAAACTTTGTTGGTAATAGAGTGATTCATAGGGACACAAATAGGGCTGAGTTCACATATTGCCTAGGCTTGGGGTATTATGCAAACCTTGCTGCTGCAGTTCATATATCATGGCTTATATTGGGCGAATCACAATAATTATGGTTTATTCAATAAATCATGTTAAATCAAATTATGGCATGCCTCAGTGGTCAAAGTAGGCCAGTGTGTTTGCAAAAATTTCTAGAATCAAGCTCTCTATGAGAAAGAACAGCAAGATAGCTATCCAAAGATCTGTAAAACTCATTCAAATTCATGCAACTGACTTTTATATACAGTAATGGTGTGTATGTGCAAGTGAGTATATAAATATTTATATATTTTGGTATCATAGGAACCAATACTTTTGAATGGCTTATTCATTTCACTTATTACCATTTTATTCAGCCTCTTCTCCCTTACCCCCAAAAGGAAGCAGCATACGTAGTCTCCCCCATTGTAAGTTTATGCTGATGTATTAATAGGTTAAACAACAAACATTGGATTAACTCAGTGAACATAAGGTTCACAATCAGTAGGAATCAGCATCTCCCTGGTTTAAGTCCAGAATCCCAACGGCTTTCCTTTAAGTAGGGAATGTTTGTACTAGATTCAGAAATAATTTAAATTCTATAGATGCTAACTATTAAAAAAAAACTGCTAAGATTCTCTATTTGAGTAGAAGAGGATAATTTGCACATTTGTTACAGTGAGAATACTTACTGCATTCTTCATGATATATTCTGTAGTAATGTTTTTAACATCTTCCACAGTTTTTTTTTTTTTTTATAATCTGCTTAACAGTCATTACTGACCCTGCAGTGACCGCCCCCTAGCGGTTTTCAAGGCAATTGCATCTTTCTAGTTTCGGAATTAGACTTTGCCAGAGCCTAATTCCTAGAGCGTCAGCCCAGCTGGCAGCACAGGAGGCGGGATTTCCGTTGCTTCGCGCCCCTTTTTCGGACGAGCGCGGTTTTCGCGCTTTTACCGGCAACTTGTCCCGTCTCTCTGTTGAGCCGTTGCCAGCATTTTTCCTCCCACCGGGGTGAGAGTCCTCATTTATCTACTCACGTATGTTTTCGATCTGCTGAGTTGGCAGAAGCTGCGGGTATAGAAACAAGAGCTCACCTTGTTAACGCGAGGCTGGACTCGAACCGCTGAAGCTTTCAGCCATTTCTGGCCGGCACTTTCAGCGTCACAGGATAATATATCAAGATCACAGAGATAGTTTTCATTATTCATCATCAATTGATAATATTCTTCATTGGCTGCAAGGAAAAAAAATGTGTACAATTCAAGCAGGTTTTTAGTCTCTTCAAAAGGGTACACAATGTTTTAATTAGGCTGATATCTAATTATATTTTCAACTGAACAATTTTCCTGAGCTTAATATGTTCCACTGACTCAGATAGCAGTACAGTTACTTCCAGATTAATTTATAAATTAATATTATGAACTTTGAATTAGTGTTCTGTTTTTTTTCTGTTCTGTTTATAATGATTTCTGAGTCTTCCCCCCTTTTAAAATTGTAATTATTAATTATGAAATAAGATTACAGTGTTAAAACTATTAACAATTTTCTTTACTAATTAATTCACAGTAATAAACACTTAGAAAGGAGATGAATTTGTCACATTTTGAATCCTCTGGGAACCTGATGGTGAAATCAATAGTTTAGTATCTTGTCAGAAAACATGCTGTTTAAAATTTCAGAAGAGTAGGACGGGGGGATAGTAAAACAGTTATTGGGAATCCCCTTTTCCATTTTAAAATTTTGTGTGGCAATATCAGGGAGTGTGTCTCCACAATGCCACTAGTCATTTTGTCATATAAGCAGGCTTTCTGCTACATCACTTACCATTTCAGTCTGAGTCCTGTATAAACTTTCAAATATAGTACCACATTCATATTGCATGATTGTCGGCTCAAATAGGAGTATATTTACTTCCACAGGGGAATATGGAAAAACCTTGGAAATGGAAAAGTATTTTTTCTAAGTGCTATAATATTGTCTCTTTGCAGCTTTTAGATTTGGATTAGAAAGTAGTTTTAAGAGTTTTATTTTTCATTTACATTAATTATGCTTTTATTCCCTTTCTTTCAACATTCAGCATAAGCACCAATGAAATCTTGACATTCTGAATTATACGGACATGGAATTTGATCAGTTGTAAGCCCATACATTTCAGTAAAGCAAACAATTTACTTTGCACAGCTTAATCCAGAGAGACCCAGTGCCTCCTTCTGTGTTCCACAGAGATATTCAAGGAGCTTTCAGAAACATACAATCAGAAATGGAGTTGGTAGGGATGTACTGAAGTTATTTGTAGATGTATTTCCACATGGGTCTTCTCATGCTTTTGATGATTTGACAGTTATGAAGGAGGAGATGAAGACAGGTTATCAACTATGCAGCCATCTTAAGTTTTCATATATAGTATCAAATTTCACGAAATTTAAGTTCTTTGAAATAGTGGAACATATAAGAGTTGAATGAAAATACTTTCGCCTCCACCTTCATAGCTTTAGTTTAAATAGGAATGCTTTAATAAATTAAACAGGAAAATACTCCTTGAAATGAGCTCTTTTGTTACCTGTGTTTACTTCTCCACATAATCACCACCATTTGCTACACACTTCTGCCAATAAAAGAAAAGCTGTCTCCACGCTTTGCCTCTTCAACCAAATCCTGAAAGTTCTTTCCATCTCTTTATCTGAGTCAGATGATCTCAAAGGTATTCCTTCAATTTTGGGAAAAGGTGGAGGTCACATGGTGCCCAGCTTAGACTGTATGGCAAATGGGGTAAGATGATGAAATTCAACTTCATATGGGGCCTTGTACTGTCATGTTGCAGCACAATTTCTTTCCAAACTCTTGTTTAATTGTTGTTTCAAATTTTGAGTGTTGTAACACTCTGAGTTGATACTGGTGCAGGGTTCAAGGAAATCCATGTAAATAACACCACTGGTGTACCAAAAATATGTAATCAAGAGTTTTCCTGCTGAAGCCTGAGTTTCATATATTTTTTCTACAGGTGAAGGTTTCTGATGATATTCCATGGACTGATGCTTCATTTCTACGTCATAATGATGAGCCTATGTTTCAATGACTGTCACAACCCTGTGAAGAAATTCCTTACCTTCATTCTCATAGCATGACAATAATTGCTGGCAAATTTTAACTCTTGCAATGTTCACCTCTGCCATAAGCATGCAAGGAACCCATCTTGCACAAACCTTTTGATATTGAAAAACATCAATAATGTGGCCCAAACTTTCCTGTGAAATGCTAAATTTGACAGCAATTTCCCTTTGAGTGATTAACGGACTGTCCTTAATCAATACATCAACCTTTCTCATGAGAAACTCACTCACTGCTGTCACAGATCCTCCACTGTGATCACCCAAATCAGCTCTTCCTTGTTCCATATCTCTATATTTTTGGCCCAGCAACACATAGTATTCATGTTAACACAGTCATCACCTTAAACGACCTCCATTTGGTGATGAATTTCAACTGGAGTAACTCCTTCAGTAGTCTAAAATTCAATCACGCATGTTGCTTAAAGCACACTGATGAATACTCACTGCAGGCTTCCATTCACAAACAACAGCAACACAATCTTTTCTCACAGCAATTCCCACAAACTGAAGTGAAAGAACAGATACTAAAGAATTTATCAGAGCTTTTAGAATGCCAATACTGCCATCTGTTGGTGACTTGTAAGTTTGGAGGCATTTCATTCAATCTTCAAGATATCAAGTTAAGGAAAATGGTTAAGTTGGAGAATATAATTAAGAAATTTACCAATCTCATTAATGTAAACCCACCCATATATGTGTCTGTATTATAGATAGGTACGTGTATGTGTGAGAGAGTGAGGGATAATAGGTTAATGTGAAATATCACCTTATAATAATTTCATTTTATTCAATAATGTATATTTATATGAACAGATGTTTAGGTTTTGACTTTAAAAACAAATACAAAGAAAAAATTACAGCAGCCATATCAAGATCCTAATCAAGAAAAGTATTATTGTAGTTCAGAACCTTCCTTTTATCATAAGCTTGCTTCCTACTATAGCTTCTGCATATTGTTTTAATATCCTAAAAATGAAAATTAATGCTTAATATAGTTACCTTTAATTTGCTTAATGCTCCTAAGTGCATATTTCAGAGTTGCCAGGATACTTGATTTGCCTTTGATCTTTTTATGAGGAGGAAGATGTCCTTTTAGTTCTTGCAAAGTTTTTATCAATTCCTTCTGAGTTTTAGATTCAGAAGACAGTTCACTTCTAGATATTGTAAATGAAAATAATTCAGGTTTAATTTAGTTCTGTAGTAAAACCCAATTTTTAAGATTTATTAAAGTGATAATGCAAGGTGACAGAAGCACACTGTTTTCCAGACTGCTTAAGTGTATCTTTATTTTTACATTATATAGTTCTTCAATAATGAGACACTCAAAAATATGAAATACACTAATTCTTCAGTTATCTCTTCCAACAAGATAAAAAAAAATAGCTAAGTTTTTTATGATTAGGCTAATTACGTGCTTGTTGCAAGAATAATAATGTACTCATTAAATTAGGAAGTCAGTTGAAAAGTTATACTGAATACTGCAATTAATTCAGTATAGCAGGGAAAACTGAAGTCTGCCGTTGAACAGTAGTGGTAACAAAATACTGCACATTTAAATAAGGTTAGTCTGCTTGTCCAGTACATCAGTTCTCTTGTGAATAAAAAAAAAACAGTGCACACTTAACCACAGCTAAGGAATTATGATGCAACTTGCAGGCTCTTTAAAGCAAATTCTTCCATTTTTAATCACAATTACCATTCTTAATCCTTGTTCATTTTAAGGTCAGACATAGTTTTTAAAAAGTAAGCTGGTTCTGAAGAGGAAAGGGAAAGGCTGGAGAGATTGTGCTATATTCTACAGCTTTGCCTCAGCTGTGATTGTGAAATCAGCAGACACTTACGCAGTGGCCTGAAGACTGCACAAATAAAGTTCATCCATTATCCCAATCTCATTTAATATGCTGAGATGAAATTCTTCAGGATTTAAAATAAATATATCCTGCATCTGTCTCAATATGAATATCTTGATATGGAACATCCACAAATATACCAATGCAAATTACATATAATCATTGCTACACAAATTCACAGCATCAGAACAATTGTTTGGCATCAGAATAGTACCTTTTATAGTAGTCAAAAGATTCCATAATCATAGCTGTTTCTTTATCATTCTCTTCACCCTCATTGCTATGGAAATCATTCTCACTGGAATAATTTTCATTGGTATCATTTGTACTCATTTCCCCATTCATTTCAATATCTTCCTGAAGAATATCCAAATTTTGTTCATTCTCCATTTGAATATCCATGCTTTCTACAATAACTTTATCACTTGCTATTTTCAAAGAGTTGCTTATTATAAACAATTTTAATGCCAGTAACTGCCACACAAATGTCAGAGAATCCAAAAGATTTTCCAGAGCAGAGTTCAAAGAATACTTGGCCCTAGTGTAATCAGTTGTACAGTACTAATGTTTTCCATTCCATATCTATATATTGACAGTGTTCTCAATGTCCAAACTTCAAATATTATTTTAGAAACCTAAAGAAAGAAAAAAACCCAAACAGAACAGTTTGTTTTTGTTATGTATATTCCTATTTAATTATCTTGTTTGTCAAGGTAACAATAGCGCTGAAACAAAGGATTATGAAGTAGTTCAACAGCTTGTTTAATTAGGGAACTGTGATCCAAATGAATCACAATCCACTCTACAGTGGGTCACAGAAGAATGTCACATTTTATTGTTCACATTTACTGCAGAATCTCTGTGAGAGAGTGCCACTATAGGAAATGAAAGGAAGACAAAGGTATTTGCATGTGTTTACTAAAATTCACACGTGCATATTAAAGAACAAGCCACAGTTAGTCCTTGCAGCCTGTTTGATAGTTTCTAAATTAATGCTTTCCTATCAACTAATTCTGTATCAGTAAGAAGTTCAGTGGTTATTCTTTTTGGTTAGTAAACTATGGCAATTAGCAATTGTTGGATAAGAAACGTGGTCAGCAAAAGATGTCTTCCTTGTTGGAAATATATGAAAAATAAAGGGTGGCCCTTCCAGCTGCCTGGGATGGAAAGAGTTACCACTTTGTAACCCCAGTTCATTAGCTTCTAGCATGTGCAAATATATACCAATTTCTTAACAGGCCAATAACTTGCTTCTCTACACTGGTTGTAAAGCTAATCTCTTAGTAAGCTAGAACTCCCACTCCTGCCTCCAAGCCTCTACTATGCAGACTGAAAAGAGATGATTCTCTGTGTAGATGAGAGATTAATCTGCATCTATCATGATAACCAAATAATCCAGAAGGATAAAGTGATCGGTTCCTTTATCAGTGTATGGATTTTTCTGCTCACTAATGGCTATCAGAGAGTTGCAAAATAAAAGACTGATCTTCACAGTTAATAATGAGAAGTTTACTGGTTTTCTAAAAGGTGCTGCCATATACTAAGGGTCAAAAAAGATGTGACACAAGCAGTCATCTCCTCTTTGGTTTTTTTATGGGGAAAAAAAAGCAGTTATAGGCCAGGTAAACTGGACTGATACCATGATACTGCATACAAAGGTTTAACTTTTTCTCCTTGTTCAATTTCCCAATTAAGCATTCTACCTCCAGCTGTTTGGTTGAAAGAAGTTAAATGATGGTTAAAGACTCTTAACATTTTATTCATTTATTGCTCACGCTTTTATGCTGCTTCAATCAACTTACAAGTAGCACTGTAAAAATATATAATAATCCACCAAATATCAAAACTATCAATATATGAAAAAATTAAATGCAATCATTTATACTATAAACATAAAACCATACTGCTGTATATAATCAAATAACAAAGGCTCATCCTATACCCAGGTATGTCTCCCATTCTTGCCTCAGTCACCAAACACACATTTAAAAAGCCATGTTTTTAAAACCTTCCTGAATATTAGAAGTGAGGGTGTGATTCTTATGTCTGGTGGAAGAGCACAGGAAATGTTTGCTTAGGAGTCCCCTTGGGTTGCACCTGTAAGGAGTAGGGACTCTCAGGAAACACTCTTTAGAGGCCCATCTTGTACAGACAGATTCTATCTGAAACAAGTGTTACATGGCAACACAAGATTTTCCCAATTCAGCCTGATGCATTTTGCATTCACTGTGGTTCAATGGACAAGTCCATTACACTAGCCCATTGTTGTGATGATAAGGGCATTGAGTGACTGCAGCCTTCTGTTCTAGGAAGGGTTGCAATTGGCAGACCATCTGAAGCTAGACAAAGACCCTCCTGGCCAGAGTTTGTACCTGCTTTTCTAGGAGGAGCTGGGACTCCCAGATTGTACCCCAGTTCTTTTTGGGGAAGCAAAATCCCATTCAGAACTAATGGCGGTATGTCCCAGAATCAGTTGGTTTCTGAACCCACAGCTATTGACTTACTAGAGTTGAGTCTCAGTAGTGGACGACTATGGAAAAGCACCTATGCTCTAGAGTGAGACAACCAGAGAGGTGAGACCCTGAGTCCCCACTAATTCTACTGGGTGAGAGCCAGCTGGAATTAAGAGGTTTGTGTAGGTTTTTTTTTTTTTTTTGGAAAGAATTGTTCCAATAATAACTGGCTGCTCTGAAAGCACAAAAGTCTTAAAGATGAGATGGATGTAAACGAAATTAGGAACAACATTATATTCTGTTCTAAGCTCTTCAATGATTAAATTTGTAAAAATTATGCTATGAAACTATTTAGCAGTATGACTTAATTTCATATTTAATTTATAATTATGGTCACTAAACATCAGGAGCTGCTTGCATAATGAACTGTAATATATGGATTTTAATCTCAGCTACATTAGCCTGGGTGTGGTGGAAGGTGTTGGACTACATTAGCCACTGAAGCTCATAGGTTTGCAGAGGTGTTGGGGGGGGGTGTCCATATCAAATGATAAAAGCAGTATCATGCCATTGTAATACAAGGTCTACCCCTTTCGTAGATTGTTATGATGTGGCATGCATGCATGAAGCTTGTGGAGCTTGCACTGCAACAGTGTGACATTGCTTGTCATTTTGATCCTGTGGATACCTTTGCAGGGTTGCTTTGGGGAAAAATTGGAGAGAAGAGTGAGCCCCCAAAGGAAAATAAGTAATAAATCATCATTCACTCATTAAATAAACATTTCACAGCACAAGTATAAAATTAACATGAAACAAAACTAGTTAATGGGGAAAGCTGTAGCAGTTAATTTTAAAAGTCATCATTTATGACTGAAAATGCAAGTTCAGTATATATGCGAACTATTCTATCCTCATTCTATCCTACTAATCTTTCTATCCTAGCATTTAATATTCAAATAGCACCTGGCTAACCCTCCACAATCTACTTGAGGGTTCACCTACTTCCAATGCATTCAGTACAACGTTAACACATGACAACATCTGCCAATTTAATCATCACACAGAAATTAGTTCAGTTACCCAGTAGTTGCCTGAGTAGAATCCGCTTGGTTGGGTCAACTGGCTGACACAATCCTGCACATGTTCGCTGTGAAGCAAATCCCATTAAATTCAATGGCATATATTCCCAGTTAAACAAATATGTGAGATTGCCGTCCTTACACCCCACTATATTACTGTACCACAAAACTATAACAAAACCATCTAACATATAGCATCCTCCCACCGCTCTCGCTCCGACCGCCTTCCAAGGATCTTGAGCCGCCCGTTCCTCCGTTCACACTCCGCTCCTCTTCCCGTCTCCGGACTTCCACGGAAGCCAGAGGTCCGGCCGGAGCGGGCCCTCCTCTCTCCCCGCTCCGATCATCCCCTCACCTACTTCCAATATTGGCGCTGACAGCGGCAGTGAAAGGAGGGCCAGGCGACCCACCAACAGGGCCGCGGACACCGCAGGTTGTGCAACTTAAACGGCCGACCTCCAAGGCTCCGTCACTGGAGAAACACAAGGAGGAAGAGGAGGAGAAAAAGAAGAAAGAAAGCGGGCTAGCGGCCGTTATCCCGCCTCGCCCACTCGCATACTGCCCTCTGCCTCCACGGGCGCCCTCTCTCGGCGAGCGCCCCTCCGCGTCCCCTCACGCCCCGGCGAGCTCCGGCTTCATACCGTCAGAAACGTGACCCGGCCTGAGAAACCAACTCGCGCAGGTGGCGATTGGCCAAAGGAAAACCCAACTGTCCAAAGAGTGGGCGGGCGCACCGCTGAGGAGGCCGCGCTGGACGTCAGTCCCGTTGTATAATCTTCACGTGTGACTCCATGTTTCTTTCAGGAGCTAAGGCTCAGAACCTTTCAGCTGGTGCGCTTTGGCGGGCGGTGTTTCCTTCTCTTGTCACTTCGAGTCTCCGCAGCCTTCTCTGATTGCTTGAGGGAAGGATGCACCCGAGGGGTGTGGCGGATAGCGTGCGAGACTATCTGCGTCATTCTTTGGAAGTGATGGGATAGGCTGTCGGAATGCATGGGGGGTTGTCCGTTGACTGGCATTCTGCGGGTTTCCCACGACACACTTAACCGTGTTTACTCAGTTCGCACGACACTGAAACTAAGCCCGGGTACGGGGCCCACATAATACACTAAGCTAGCCTGCGAAGTTGGTTCTGGTAGCGCGTTCGTGTGGGAGAAGAATTGATTTCCTTCCTTTGATGTCACGCAATGAGAGGATAAATATTTGATATTTTGTTTTAATCTGCGTGAATTAGGGTGATTGTGTAATTGGTAGGGAAGGACTCTCCCAGATTACTGCTGCCTTATCTGATAGAAGCCGAAGTCCTTCGAGTCTAGTCTGCTTTTGGTCACTTCATGGCAATTTGATGTTTACTTGGCAACAATGTGGAAATTATTGGCTGTTGTTTTCCCCTGAATTACCCATGCAACCTACAACTTTGGGGTATTGAGTGGTCTCCTGTCCAAGTGCTAACCTGGTCCAACCTTACTTAGCTTTTTGAGATCAGCAAAATTCAGCTGGTATTGGTTCAATATGCTGCTTTTTTTTTTTTTTTTTTAAGAAATAGAAATAGAAAAATCAGTAGCAACTTTTCTGACTAACAAATTTTATTAAAAGGCATAATTTTTCATGAGCAGCAGTTCACTTCAGATGCATAGAGGGCTAGACTGATGAAGGATTTAAATTGGGGTGAGGGGGAAGGAGGGATAGATAGGTTGATTGTGCAAATGCAGGTTATATGAGAGACAGATTACAGGTATTTCATCAATTATCAATAGTAATGTTTTAAAAAGCAATTGTTTGTTGAGACCTGAAATTGCCTGAAACCTTTTCACATATGTGAGTTCAGCAACCACTTACTTAATGGTGAAGTTAGTCCCATTTTTCCAAAACAGCCACTTTAAGGCCTGCTATAGAGTGTCCTGGGAGGTTGAAATGCTCTGATACTATTTTGTCCTTGTCTGGTAGGCTGTGGAAAATTGAACACAACTCAGCCTAAATTGGACTCTTACTTGTTTTAAGAAGTGGGTTAAATTGAAGCTGATAAGAGGAAAATTCTGCTATGGAATTATTGAGGAAAGTGTAGCTATTCATACAGAGGCATCTGCAGTGTCTGGCATTTCAGTGATTTACTAAAAATGCAAGTAAACCTTCATATAATTAAGTCAGAGCTTGGGTTTGTTGCTTTACGTATTGTAAATTTTCCCATGCTTTCCTAATACAGTATATACTTAATTAAGGCTTTTTAATTCCAACTCTTTTTTTTTTTACAAAAAAAGATATCAAATGATAGGCATGTGAGCAACCTTTTTAGACCAGTGAAAAAATCTAGAATTCTGGTAGGATATTATATATCTTCCCACAAAATGGCTATAGTTGGGGTGAGGCTTGTTTATTCACAAAACCACTGTCATGATAGGCACAGACAGTTATAAAACATTGATTTGCTGGAAGGCAAACTGATGAGGTTTTCATACCTTTTACTTTCCAACATGTTCTCTATCATGCTAAAGTTATTTTGTTGATATTTTTAAGACATGGCTATGTACCATTTTTATTTCCTGAGAATGCCCAGGGAGTCTTTTTGGAAGCCAGATTCATCATTAATAATGCTAATGCTAAAAGCTAACAATTTGCTTTGTGAATATCAGCTTTCTGTTATTATTTTTAATTAAGGAGTCTCAAGTGAGATAGAAGCTTAGAAGCCTAGAAGCCAGATAGGAAGGTATCTGGAGGTATATTGGTGTCTGTTGACATAATATTGCCTACAACTGATGTAAGAGAGACCAAAATGAGGAATAATTTATTTCTACTAGTAAGTCCACTTAAGTCTTTACTAATACCAAAACCTCATTTTTTATATTTTTATATCAGTACACAAAAAGGAGAAAAGAGAATTGTTTGCCATACTATATTACAAACTGATGTATGTATTAATAACTATTAATGTTAAAATTTTATACAGTTTTTTTTTTCCTTCCTAGCATTTTTCCCACAGGTACAGGGTCTGCGTTTTTTTCCCAGATCAACCTAACGTTGATCCATTAGTTACGACAGGAATTGATCGGCTTGTCGACCCAGCCTGATGTCATGGGCTGAGAGAGAGTGACTGGCCCAAAGTCACCCAACTGGCTTTCATGCCTAAGGCGGGACTAGAACTCACAGTCTCCCAGTTTCTAGCCTGAAGCCTTAACCACTAGATCAAACTGTCTCCCTGTAAAATTTTAGACAGTGCCAACTACAACATATAAAGAACTCCAGGTTTTACCTTGAGATTGGATCCTGTTGCTTCTTTTCAAAAACCTTCATGTTTCCTTTACATTTTTGTTTCCAGCTGTGGAAGGCACATTCATTTATTCTCAGAAAGGCAGGAAGAAGTACTTGACCTCTTTAAATAATTTTTTTGAAGAAAAAGAAGATGTAGAGAAAAATATTCTAACATAAAATTATTTTATTTAGGAATATGATCTGTGTAAAGCGTTCCTACAGCTGTTGCGTTCCTAAAATTGATAGTTTTCTTTGCTTAATGCTAAGGAAGAAGAGTGTTGCACTAAATGGTGACACAGTTCTAAGAACAATTTACACAGAATATTCCTGAAGGATCCAGTACAGATCACTAACAAAAGCAATATTTTAACTGCTTCAGTAAAATATTTTTGTGGAGCTATTTTTTTTAGCTCTACTATCATTAAAATAAACAATTATATGTTTCTTCTCCTCTTTTCTGCCAGGTGAATCTTTAGGAGGCAGTCTAGTAATCTAGGATACTGTAGTTGGGTGTAGTTTCTGGACTTGCTGGCACCTTGGTTATGCAAAAATTTTAATATGATGACTCCGCCATGTAATTTTGCTTTGTATTTTTGTTGATGTTACCATGACAGCTTTATTCAGAAATTTATTTTCTTTTGGAAATAATAATAGAGACGTGAAAATTGCCAGCAGTATATTCTGGATGGCTACAAGAGATGCAAAGCCTAATTGTCTAAATACTTCCTTCACAAATTAAAGGAAGTTGATACCATGAAATTGCAAATACATACACATATTTACTTGCCTAATAAATCATCACCCAGCCAGATAATCTGCAGAAGTAATCAACAGAGACCCTTTTTATAGGAAAAATTCCCCAGTCCTGAAGCATTCCCAATTCCTTTTTAAGTTTTTGGATAAAAGCAAAAAAGAATTCACTGTGCTTTCTTTTGCTTGTTCCATGTGCAGTTCTATTAACTGTATCACCCTTTAACTACTATAATGTGTAGGTTTTTAAAATCTGGATATACTACACTATAATAGACAGCATAAATATAAGGGAATGGATGTGAGGAGTAATAAAAATGGAGTACAAATGGTAGCTACATTTCATTGGCAATTTGAGAATTATGCCACCTAAGCCATGGTACAGCTATGAAACGTTTTGGGAGCGTTAAGAGCAACTCAGAAGACTATGAAGACAATTTTTTAAATATAATTTTATTTAAGAAATTTAAAAAGATAAAAAACTCTCAATATAAAAACTATATAAAAACATATACCAATGGTAAGACTATGAAGACAATATTTTTGAGTCCCAGAGAAGGAATTTCAAATTTTTGGAAAAGTGGAAACCAGTTAAGTATTGCTCAGATGTGGTAAATGATAATTACAGTATTTGAATATTTTTTAATAGCTATAAAAAACCTGAATAACCTTTAAACAGAAAAATTGGCAAAATTTGACATGCTTGCCTGTCTAGTAGAAATGGCTCCGTGCTTCCTACTATGTTATCAGCAATATTCTGTTAACTACTTTCTTGTTTAAAATCTTCATATTTGGTGATGGCTTCATTCAAAGCAGATTTGTGTGTTTGTAGACAATTCTTCCTCTGTCTTCATCAGATCTAGAGTGTAGAACAGTCAAGAGATCTTTCAAAGATTTATATGAGTCTCCATTCTCTGCTTTATTACTAACCTTAAATTAATGTCAGTGAAAATTGATTGAAAATTTCCTCTTTCATAGATGGGACTTTAAAGAAAAATAGCTTGAATGCCTTATAGAAAAATTCAAAAACCATAGTTGGGTTAATTATTAGAAACCATCTGACTAGCATACAAGAGTATAGAAGCATTTTGAGTTTTGTAGAAAACGTTGTGAGGTGAATACAAAAAAACAAAGGACGGAGAAGACGTTTGTTTTTCTATAGGTCACGTTTTGCTGCTTACATTATGTTAATTGCCATGCTTTTATCTGATAGACATGGGCATGGTGGTGAATAATCTCATTGCATTGACATTAGCTTTGCTGGAGTGTCATGCATGAACCCCAGAAGTCAGAGGAAGGTGGTTCTTCCAAGAATGAAGGCATGTGAAGTATCAAGTAATTCTATTATAGGAGCCTTTACTATTGTGATAATTTGCTTCTTGATTTTATATGATATAAATCATTGATAATATAGAATAAAGTGGTAAAATAATTCCTTAGTATGTCCATATTCTATGTAGCTTAAGATAATGCAACTAGGAAAGGATGCATCCAGTTCTTTTCTTAGGATACCTGGATTTAACTTTTCAAACAAAATACCCATGTAAAGTTAAACAAAATGCAGCAAAAGCTCTCAAACAGTGGTTAGGACTTGAGGAGAGGGCTGACAAGCAATTTGGGCATGGAGGTTACAGTTCTTTTAAAGAGACCTGACCAGCTTACATAAGCAAAGTGCGAGCACTGTCAAAACTCACTCTGGGCTTTGTTCCTCATTTTGCTTCCACAAGCCTGCAATGGGCAGTTGTGATAGCACAAAGCTTGAGAATCCCTGTAATATATAGATTAAAATTTAATTATTACAAGTAAGTAATTTCTTGCCTTAATCCTAATGTCGAAGTGATCATTAGTTTTATTTATTAGGGAATCATACAGGTTCATTTATCATGTTTTACAGTTGCAATACCACAATACTGTCTTATATTGTAAATACGTTAACATCAATGTGCTTTGCATAAACAGCCTTTGAATCTTACCAATTTTCTAGCCATTTACTTGAAAGGGGGAAAATTTGATTTTTCAGTATAAGCCCTTTAGTCCTTTTCTTAAAAAGCCCTTTTAAAAAAATACATAATGAGTTTATGACATGAACTTATGGGATTTAAACCTGTCTTAGATTGCAATTCTGTGCATACATACCTGGGGTTTTCCCACTGAACCCTTATAAGTAGAGAAGCACAGGACCATGTTGCTAAAAATATTAAGCCATGTGAGTAAAATGATTCTGTAACCTCCGCAAAATTGAATTCAGCTTTGGATCTCCTTGGCTATTATAGCTTTCTTAAATGTTGCATATTTTTGGAAGAATTATGATATTCTGTCTTTAGCATATTGAATTGGTTGGCAGTTGTGTTTGTAGCTTTATATCTTATGGAAGTATTAATTCCAGATTTTATCCAAGCAAATCAAACTTTTGTCTGGCTTTCAGATTGGACATTTGAGGAAATCTGCAGGAAGGGAAAGTGTGATAATGCAGACTAAAATTCTTAAAACATTTAACACTTTCTGAAACTTCATAAATTTTTGCACAACCTACCATGACTGTTTTTTATTTCATATTTAATTATTGTAAACTGGCAAGATTCTGATGGTTGTGCTGGGTATAAATTTAATAAATAAATAATATCCTAAGAGGTATGACTGTCATAATCAGAAAAGAAAATTGGCAAGCACAAAAAAAAAAAAAAGATAAAAATGTATTATGAGATGAGTCTTTATGATCATGGCTCAAGAGTGGTATAGCTTTCATTAGGCTAAATGAGTCAACCTCACCTGTGAATCTGGGAATCTTATTTTCAAGCATAGTTGTTTAGTTCAAAGAAATGCAGTTATGATCACCTTAAAGAAAAATTTATTGGCACAAACATGTTTCAGATGTGTAGGAGAGTCTTGAAAATACATTGCCACTTCAAAATTTCACTGGTAACAAAAAATAACATCAATTTTTTGGTAAATGATGCCACTATTTTAACATTTAAAAGTCAAAGAAAATTCTTTACATGCAGAAGTTAACTGCTCTTAAACACATTTTTGCTGACCTTATTGAACAAAATTTCTGCTGGCATTTCTTCACAATAGCTATCCTAAGACATGACGGCTGGAATGTTTTATTGTGTCATGTAATTGACAGTTCTGCATACAGTAATATAAAAAATATAAAATAAGAGGTACTTTTACCCGAAGTTTTTTTTCCATAATGTAATATTAATAGATATTCAATATTGGGCATTATAAGTAAGGATCAGAATGCAGCCAATCGTAGGTATTCTTAACCACTGATTTCAGCAGTGGTGTTAGGTGAAATAATTATATCTCCACATTTTAAAATTAAGATCTTAAATTATTTCATTTGGGTTGAACTTATATTTGCAGTTATTTGGAAATATAAATATAAGACTATTTCTGAGCAACATAAATAGCACCTGGGCTATTTGCTTGATATGACCTGTTAAACAGTAAGCTATGCATCATGGGTAATGCTTAAAAGGTAGAGAGGGACCAATACTGTTTTGTGCTGAACAGAAATACAGTGTAGAGAGCAATTTGTAAATGTTTTTCAATTTCAGTTTATTTTATAATAGGAATCATTGAGAGTTCAAAAGATCTGGGCTCTTTTTCCATTAAAGTAAAAGCAAGAAGTACAATTGACCAAAGTGCTGCTTAAACCAGTTCTATTATTTTTCCTATTCATGATAGAACTGCTGAATGTAATAAACTCATTATCATTCTGAATTGGTTTCCAAAATAAAGAGGGACCTGGCCACAAAGTTCACAGATTATAAAGATTAAGTAATAGCTCTACAAAGTGACACCGAAACCATATAACTTGGATTCATAATCCATTGGCTGTATGAGACCTGCACCAAAGCTATTCTGTTATTCTGGAACCTCCACCAAATATGTCCCAGAAAATTGGTACCTGTTTCTTCATTCATTTTTTAATTTTTTTTTTTTTCAATATGTTCATAGATATTGGTGGAGGTAGAATGCCAGAGTCTTGGAAGGAGGCCAGTATAGCGTTACTACCTAAGAAGGGCAAGATTTGACTAACTAAAAATTGTAGACCAATATCATTATTGAATGATGATTATAAACTGTTCACAATGATTTTAGCAGACAGATTGAAAATTATATTACAAGAATTTATTTATGAAGATCAGTGTGGATTTTTACCTAAAAGACAATTAAAAGATAATGTTATATTGTTGTTGGACATTATAGAATATTTGGAACAGCATAATGAAAGCAAGCTACATTAATTCTTTTGGATGCAGAGAAAGCTTTTGACAGTTTAAATTGGTCTTTTATGTTTAAAGTTTTGGAAGATACGAACTTTGGAGCGAATTTCATAAAAGTAAAATTGATTTATACATCACAGAAAGCACAAATTATTGTGAATGGAGATTTAAGTAAATCATGTGAGATATAAAAGGGAGTGAAATATTGTCTCCCTTGTTGTTTATTTTAGTTCTGGAAGTTTTGAATAGAGATGACTTTGAGAAATAGGAGGTTGTTGGAACTAGAGGGGTATGACTTAAGATTTGAGTGGCATGGCTATTATAAAGTTAAAGTTAATGTAAATTATAAAAATCATTTTATTAGATGTGCCATACTGAGAATATGGAACAGATATAAATCTAGGTTGTCTCTGAAGATTCCTTTATGGTTGTCACCACAAGAAGCTTTTTATAGAAGAGAAATAATAACTAAAAATAAATGGTTAACTTATGGTGACGTATTGGAATTTTCTCAGAGGAACTTTAAAGGCAAGAGAGGAATTGGACCAGAAGGATATATGTGTCAACGGTTTTCTCATGTACAATTACAAGAAAGATTTAAAATAGATAAAAGGACTTATGATTTTGAATATGGTAAGACTGAATTTGAAGCGGAATTATGTACTTATGTTATTGCAAAGATGTATAATAAACTTTTACTGAAACTAGAGACAGAAGATGAACGACTTAAGGACTGTATGATAAAATGGTCTAAAAACTGGCTACAACATACAGCTGGAACAATGGGAAAATATGTGGCAGAAAGGATTGACATTTACATTGTGTTATAATCTTAAAGAGAATTTTTATAAAATGATATATCATTGCTACTTGTTGCCCAAAAAATTATCTAAAATGTATAAAGGTACTTCGAATATATGCTGGAAATGTGAACAACAAGAGGAGACATTTTATCATTTCTGGTGGACTTGTAAAAAAAGCAAAAAAAAAAAAAAATTGGAATGAGATACATATCTGTATACAGAAGATTTTAAAGATCAACGTTCAGTCAATACCAGAGACTTTCATTATGGGCTTGATGGATAAACAGTTGGAAAAAACTCATGGAACTTTGTTTTTATATATGATAACAGCAGCAAGGCTTTTATATGCACAGAAGTGGAAAGATAAGACATTACCTATAGTGCAAGAATGGATGGTGAACTTGATGGAGTTGGCTAAGATGGCGAAATTGACAGCTTTGATTTGAGATAAGACAATGTGTAATTTTAATGCTAATTGGAAACCCTTTTTTGGACTTTTTGCAGGAAACACAAAAAAATGAAATTATGTTATGGATTTGATGATTAGAAATAATATGGGTTAATAGAAATAATGGAAGTTATGTTTTAAATTTAGAGTAAGAGTTTGTGTATATTGTTACTTATATCTGTTGCAAGCAGAGTTGAAAGTCAATTTTTTTTCTTTTGTTGTTTCTCTTTTTCTGCATCTTTGATCTTTACTATTTTCTTTTTTCAATTTTCTTTTTCTTCTTCTTTCTCTCAATATTAGTTTTTGTTACTTTTTACAGTTCCTTTTTTTAAAGTTTTTTTTAAAAAAGCTTAATAAAGTTATTACAGAAATCTCAGTATTAAAATGTTATCATTGTATGGAAAAATACATCAGATAAGATCTGTTTATATGCCAGAGAGATTAAAAAGAGTCTTCTGAAACAAATATATAGGATAATTGCTAGGTACTTCTAATATTACCTAACTTTTAGCCATTTTTCTACATCTTGATGACAGCTTATGTTTTTGCTTATTGTTGAAATTCACTGAAATTTGGAAAATAGATATACCTAAATCCACAGACAGTCCCCTACTTACAAACAGGTTACATTCCAAGAGGCTGTTCGTAAGTCCGTTTTGTTTGTAAGTCCAACCAAGTAAAAAGTACTGTAAAAAGTAAAAAAAGAAAAAAGGAGAGGAGGCAGGAGAGCGGTGTAGGACGAGGAGCCCTGTCTTCTGCCAATGCAAGGAGCAATAGCTGCAAATTGTGAAGAGGGCAGTGGGACGAGCCGGTGGGGCGCAGTGCGCTCGATTGCTAGGCACGGTAGCAGAGGCAGCGGTGGCTCCCTGGGCAAAGGAGCGGCTGGGTGGAAGGCAAAACTGCTGGCCCTTCGCGAGGCCTTGCAGGAGGAAGGCTGAAGATTGCAGCCTCCCAAAGCATGCTTAAATTCCAGTGCAAACCTCCAACCTCCCAGAAGGCGGAAGGAGGGAAAGGGTTAGTTTATGGCGCACTGCATACAGGAGGTTGGAGGTTTGTGTTGGAGTTGGAGTTCCCAGAAAGGGTTAGTTTATGCAGTGCACTCGCTGCCAGGTGAGGCAGGAGGCGGCGGTGGCTCCCTGGGCAAAGGGACTGCACTGCATAAACTAACCTTTTAATGAAAGTTTGCAACTTGAAAGTTCGTAAGTAGGGGACTGTCTGTACTCTTTTAAGTTGCATTTCTTCATGATGCAAATAACTTAAGGCTCCCTATTTTGAGTAGGATATATATACAGTATTTCACAGGAATTCAAGATAAGCATAGAGTACTTACATAGTAACTTTAAAAATGTAAATAACTTCTAGATTGGGGTCAGCAGGATGGGAAATACAAATGATAATATCTAGATAAGCATTTTAAATGTGTTTTGTTCATGATTCTGCTCTACAATTGGCTCATAAACCTGGGAAAGTACAGACCAGTTTCGCATCTGTACTGGGATAGTTGCCAGAACAGATTATCAAACAGCATGTCTGCAAGCATTTAGAAAATAATGCTACAATTACCAGCATGGATTTGTCAAGAACACGTTTTGTGAGGCTAACCTCTCTCTTTATTGCAGAGTGACTAGTTTGGTAGACCAAGGAAATATAATGTACCTTGTTCTCAGTAAAACATTTGACAAGACCTCTGAAAATATTCTTGTGGACAAGATGAATAAATGTGGGCTGAACAGTACTGGTTTCTAGTGGATTTGTAACTGGGTGAATAATCACACCCAAAGGATGCTCATAAATGGTTCTTCATTGACGTGGAGGGAATTAGCAAGATAATTCCTCAGGTTTTCATCCTTAACCTATGCTATTCAACATATGGAATGGATACTGATCACACATGACTGTTTGCTGTCTGCACTACAGACTCTAGTAGGAAGGTTCCATTCTCCAGATCTCCTCTAGTAGATAGGTCCCCAGCTTTGGGGAGACAGTAAGGACATTTGGAACTCTGACACCACCTAATGGGTAATTTCACCAAAGGGCTGCCATAGTTATCATAACTATTAACAAAATATCCATTTACCAGAACACAAAATGATGAATTTTCACCCATTATCTTCTCAATCCCCCTGAATACTCTCTGTCATCCGTGTTTACCATTTGGAGTGGGGTGGAATGTGTGTGAAAGAGCATATTTCCAAACAAAGTAATGGGTTACAGTCATCCATCGTTGGTTTAAAAAATGTACAGGCAGTCCTCAACTTACAGCCATTCCTTTAGCGACCATTTAAAGTTACAACACTGCTGAAAAAAGTGACTTATGACTGGTTTGTGCACTTATGATCATTGCAGCATCCCCATGGTCACATAATCATGATTCAGGCACTTGGCAACTGTTGCACACTTATGACAGTTGCAGTGCCCTGCAGCCACATGATCACCATTTGCAATTTTCCCAGCTGGCTTCTGACAAGCAGTCGTCAATGGGGAAGCTGGCAGGGAAGGTTGCAACTCACAATCATGTGATGTCTCTCTTAATGACCATGGCAAAAATCATAAAATTGGGTGGTGTCACATGATGGCTCACTTAACAACCGCACCATTTAACAATGAATTTTCTGGTCCCTATTGTGGTTGTAAGTAAGTAAGAGTCTGTACAAGACTCTTATTTCATCTTACAATTTTAAATATATAGCAACATCTTGCCTTTCCTTCAAGAAACAAAGAACAATGTAGATAGATCCTTCCCATTTTATTGTCAGAACAATCAAATGAGATCAGCTAGTCTAAGAGGTTGGCTGATGATGTTCTAAACTTTTAGCAATTTTAGGATCAAACTGCATATTACCTTATTATCTTTACAACTGTCAGGCCTACCCCGAGGAACTCCAGGAGACCATGTAGATTCTGTTCAGCAGTGTTTATTAGCTACGACCTCTGTCAAGAATCTTCCCAGACTGAAACTCTGTTCCCACAGTAGCAAGCGAAAACAGAGTGAATTCCTCAGGGAGGTGCCAGCCTCCTCCTCTTATCTCTTCCTTGCCCTTCAGGGGACAAAAGAAGATGCTTCCCTCCCTGAGTCTGGCCTTCATAATTCCATTCCATCACAACGACAGAACATGTAACTACATCAGTTCTTTTCCTATTCACAAGTATGTAAAGTGTCCCTAACAGATTGGGTTCTGTTGGGTTCTGCAACTTACAATTTGCTTCAATTTGCTTTTTTAAAGAGTCTCTTTTGTTTCACTAAATATTTTTTTTCTAAAATTTAGGGACGGAGCTGCAGGTTCTACTCAGATGACTTCATGATAATATGCAAATCCTTATTTTTAAATAGAAATAAATTAATTTGCATATCAGCATGCTTTGTATTAGAGAAATGAAAAAAAAAAAGACTTCTAGTCTAACTATTATGACATAACATAAAAAATAATCATTGCTATGTAAATGCATGGCTGGAAAAAAAAATCCAAATCTACAGTTAGATGATGTCTTTATTAATACTAACAATTGTGTCACAAAAAAGAAAGCAAGTTTTTGGGTTTTCCAAAACTCTTCATCAGGAAGATTTTAAAAACCAGGATGGGAAAGAAGGAAGAAAATAAATAAAGATAGGGCAGATATTTTGGCCATAACTGACCTAATTTTGGAACTTCCTTGCTTTCTTCTCCATCCTGTGTCTTTATAACATTTTAGCTGATGAAGAGTTCTGGAGAACTTAAAAGCGTGCAAACTTGTGATTCTTCTCCACTCTTGGGCCACATATCTGAGCAGTATACCCAAATGTGGTTGTTAATCACAAGGCTTCTTTCAATCAAGCCAGAGTAAATTTTTCCCTCTAAACTAAATTTTCAAATCCATGACAGAATGAGGTTACTGCCTTGGTGACTCACTGCCTCATAACTAGGTGTTTACACTCACAAAGCCACATGTAATTGGATTGCCACAGTTTTGCTTTTTCATTCACAGATGGGGACTTTTAAATGTCATCTCAGTAGGAAACTGCAACTGCAGAGAGAGACTTGAGTCCCTTTTATGTTTAATGTTGTGGTCTTCAAGTTAACAAAGAAAAAAACGAATGCTTGATAATTCTGAAATTCTGTAATGAATGGCAAGAGAGAAATTCCCCAAATAAAATGTCCTGGAAAAAAGAACAGCCACTACCAAGTTCTGATATTGCCCTGAGCAGATCTTACTACATCAAACAGTGGCAGCATGGCTATCAGATGTTTCCAGGTGTTCTTTTTATATGTTGTATATGGTTGAATCTAAGCTTACTCAGAGTAGATCCATTGAAATCAATAGAACTTAAGTCATGCCTAATGTAAGCCCCAGTGTTTGTAAAGGGTCTATTTTAACTAAGTCTAGACCCAGCCCACTGTATTAATGTGCATTTAGACAGTGGTAATTGTTGTGAAGTATTTTTAAGTATTATAGACAGGAGTTTATAAAACTCCTACTTTAAAAAAGAATTTGAGAAAAATGTATCTGAAGACAGAGAATTCTGCTAACTTTCAGCTTGTAGGAGCTAGTGATTCTGCCCGATTCCCCCATTGCTACCCACTCTTTGTCCCACACCTTCAAGAAACTTGATTGCATGACATAGGGCTACAAAAATCTGGATTAACACCAGATGGTAGCAAAGAGTTAGACCCTTCTGCACCAGCAGTGAAAAGAAGCTGTCATTTTAACTTTCACCTGTCTCTTCTTGGCTGGCACAACTTGGGGTGAGGTGGGGTATGGGCTCAGTGCCTGAATTTTCTCACCATTTGAGGAACCCATCTGAGAGATTTGCCCTGAAGTTCAGAGACCTCTTACAGTCCTACACTTGAGGCATTAAAAAAAGGGCCTAACATAGAATTTAATGCAAAAGTTTAAACATTCCAGGTTGAATTGTATGTTTCAGTGAATCCCTAAGTGAATGGAAGCTGATACAACCTCTATATGGTACAAAGTTAAACATGGCACCTTTCTGCAAATTTGAATGCATATTTACTATTTAGGAACAGTTGTTTACAGATTCAGAATAAGGAAACAGTGAATATGGCAAGTGCAAATGCACTATTATGTTCAGAGATTTGAATGAAAAATTAATAATGAATCAATTGACTCCATAATGAGTGAAGTGCTGAAATCAGGTTTCACAAATTCAGGAGTGCAACAAATTTTGGGACCAAACTAGTCGTGACAGTGCTTAGGTCTCTCACAATTTGCAGAAATGACAGATTCAGTTTTTGTAAGAATCTGCATCAAGATAATAGGACTATGGTCCCCATTGCTTTAGATACTTTAGTATGAGCAGAAACTTAGGGTTTAATTTGGAGCTATACCATTCTGTCAAACACAAGATTGTATAGTAATTCATCCACAAGGCCAGCTTTGAAACATACAGTCCTCAGCCATCCAGTCCATTTCACTAAACACTGCTTTCTTTCAACTTGGGTATTGTCAGACTAGTAGAGCAGTTAGAAACTTACACCCTCCAGATGTTCAACTATATCTGCCAGTATGAGCAGTGATGAGAAATGCTGAGAGTGGCAGTTCAGCAACACTTGGAGAAACACAGATTTCTACTCATGTCTTATAAAGCAGAGCTAGGGCAAAATTATTTTTTAGAGCAAGGAAGGAAGCAAGAATATTAAAGGATTTTTGCATTGCATCCTGACTTGCCTTGTCTCACACCAATTCATCCTATACCTGGGTATAATGCATCGTAAAGATAGATATTTCAGTTTAATAGGTGGTTAATTACAGTCATATTGCCAACCATTAAAGATACACTAGCTGGGTGAAAAGGGGAAGTTAGAATAAAAGTTTTGTATCACAAAGAATTACACCTTTTAAAGAAATGTTTGTTCACTGGTACATATGCTCTTTGTGCAGTTAATCTCAAGACCAAAACAGGAGCAACAAGTAGCATAGTACTTTTCAATTTAATTAAGGTTGTGGGTATTCTATATTAAACAGAATGTCAAAACATGAAACACAATTGAAAACCAGAGCTGCTCATCAGCCTGAATTATTCTCACTCTATTTTTATAATTAGGTTTGTTTTTAAATTTATTTATTTATTTATTCATTTATTTATTCATGCAATTTCTATAGCTGCCCATCTCAATCCAAGTGACTTTGGGCAGCGAACAATTTCAGTAATTAAAACCATTAAAAAAATTACGAATGAGAGAGAGCGAGAGAGAGGCAGCTGATAATTATCATAAAAATTACATAAAAATCAACAGTGCAACCAGGTAATAGAGCCCTTAACACTTTCAGGACCCCAGGCTCGGGCACATAGCCAGGTTTTTAAAGCCTTATGAAAGGCTAGTAGGGTCAGGGCCATCCTGAGTTCCAAAGAGGGAATATTCCAAAGGGCAGGGGCTGCTGCTGAGAAGGCCTGCCTTCTAGTCCCCGCCAGCTACCATTCCTTGGCTGATGGGATCTGCAGCATCCCCATTCTTCTAGACTGAATTGGACTGGTAGAAACTATTGGGAGAAGACAATCCCTTAGATAATCCGGTCCCAAGCCATGCAAGACTTTAAAGGTGACAACCAGCACCTTGAATTGCACCCGGAAACACACCGATAACCAATGCAGCTCCCATAGTAGTGGTGTTGCATGTGCCACATATCCAGCACCATTTATTACCCATGCAACTGCATTTTGCACCAGTTGAAGCTTCCGAATGCTCTTCAAGGGCAGCCCACTGTAGAGCGTGTTGCAGTAATCTAAATATCAACATATGTATACACATTGATCCATTAATGATCATTTTAATAAAATAATCTTAGTGCATATACTTATAAATACAGGGTAAACCTGGCTTCAAACTTGACAGAGAGAGAGTCTTGGCAAAGTATTCTATTGGATCTTATATTGGTGGACTTTTATTTATTTATATTTATATAGCTGCCCATCTCACACAACGTGACTCTATCAATCTTAATTGTCTGGCATCATTCTAGGGAACCTCTAGGGATTATAAAACTGCAACTCTCAGCGACTGATCTAGTGTGGACAATAATGAGGGATGCTGGGAGTTGTAGTTCAGCAAGATCTTGGAGGCTATTTTGGAAAAATTAAATTCTGGGTTGCAAACTTAGCTGTCTAGCACTGAGTGCCAGAAAAACTGAATATGGGAGCAGGACGGTGTCAGTGGTGAGTTCTGACTAGACACTGGAGCTTCAGCAGCTATTCAGGACTACTACGTGCTGACTGCAGGTCTAACGGAAGATCTGGACAAGGGTGAACCAATTCAAGTCTTTGCTTGCACATAAATACTGTGAGTCACCTTAGGAACCCAGTCATGAACTCTCAAGCTATTTCAAAGGTTAACAATAATTTCTGCCCTGGATTTCATTGTGTAGGTTTATTTCCCAAACCACCCTGTATCTTAGAATATTGCCAGGTCTTCTGAGACTTCAGTGATTTTGCCCTAAAAATCTTACAAGATTTGAGAAATGTGTAAGTTTTTAAATTATTTTATTATTGTTTGTATTTAATTGGGGAATTGGGAGGGTACAAGTTTTTTAAAAAAAATTAATTATGCTTGACTCATATTACATTGTTTTTTTGAAGGATAGATTGCTTCTAATGATAGTTTGTCACATCCTTTTTAGTAAGATTGAAATCTAAAAGAAAAACCCAAGCCCTAGATGTTGTTATGAATCTGTTTTCTACTGTTTTTTTTCATTTTTATGTTTAGATGCCAGTTTTAATATTTTTAGAATATTCAGTTATAAACCATCATTGGATGAATCAATATGAAAGGTAGCATACATATTCTATGAAAAATGTCAATAAATTATGTCTGAAACAGGCACTCTGATAACATGATCTGCTTTTAATGCATGCTGTACTCTGCTTTTATAAAGATCAGCTCTTATGAATCTGAGGTGGGTTTTGTGGTCTAAATGGTACCTAATTTTGCAAACAGCTTTTCCATCATTTAATCTCTTTTCAGTCAGAGCCCATTTACAACATCCCTTTTATTTTTACACTGGTGACTTTTTTTGTTCATTTAATTCAAATGAAATAGCTTTCAAGAATGAGCATTTTTTAAAGATCAGCATTTTCTAAAGATCAGCATTTTCATGTTTTAAGACATAGCAAGAGATCAATGAGTGAAACTAGACGGCAGTATTTTAACTGGCACACTTTTTTCTAGGAACAGCACATACCAAATAAACAAAAAAACAACCCCCCCAATCAAAACGAAACCTGAAAAGAGAACCCCAAACAAACAATCCTTACACATTGTTGCAGGCAACCAGCCCCAAAACATAAAAAATTAAAATGTCAATTTCATTTGTGGAATTATCAGAAAAGATGAGTGTAGCCATACCAAGCCATTTGATCTTAGTATTTCAGGTGCAGAAATAAACTGGAAGAAAAAAGAATGAAAATATTGTTAACATCCCATATGCCTGCCAGCTGGAGAAATTTGTCTGATAAGCATGCAGACACATGCACAACATGGCATTTAGTACCAATGGATAACACAGAGAGATAAAATAGAAAATATTTCCATTCTCTAGCTTTAAAGGATAAGGAAATAAATGTCTTAAAACTGGGAAACTACCTTATTCCATAATCATCCCAAACAATTTTACTAAAAACTGGCAGCCATGACTCACCTCAGCTTCACGATTCATGCCCCAAACATGGTGCTTGATTTTCATCTATAGAAATAATATACTCAGCAAATTCTACTTCTAGAGTAAACCCTGGAGATTTAAATCCCAACGACTCCTTTAAAGACTAAATAAATGAATAAACTTCAGAGAATCAATGTAAACCTTTTCTTTCTTTCTAAGACTAGTTTGGACATGAATGATGACTAAATGATGTGCTTTGAACTGGAGTGAGGTAACAATTTAGGCTCTTTTTAAATAAAGAAATTGTGTTTAGTCTCTCCACTGATTCTGTATTATTAATATTCAACAAAGTGAGAAACTTGCTCCAAAAGCTGTCATGTCTTCACATTAAATGAATTTACCAAAGCTTTCACAGTGCAAATAAAAAGAAAATCAGCCATTAAAAGATGTTCATAGGAAATCTGGTTAATTAATCCATCTCTGCTAAAATGCTGACGGTATGGACATGAAAGAAAGTCGCACTGAGTACAGCACAGTGCCATTTACTTCTAATGGGAGGATAGCCCTCTCAGTGTAAAGAGGGCTCAGCATAGCAGATCAGTAAGTTCAGCTGCAAGGCCATATTCTGTGCCAACCCCTTTTCATAACAAGAGACATCAACAGACACATTTAATACATTATATGAAAGATGTCCTTGCTGGCCAGTGAAACCTCTTCTGATGGTGAAATCTTAACACCCTTTAGCTATCCAGTGCAGTATTCATGCTATAATCATCATAATGGGTCTCACTTTTATAACATTGGGCTGATGTAACTTCTGATTGTGCTATGACTGGGATCAGAAGGACTTTGTTGGTGGCTTTAAGAAAACCAAGATTAGAGCACTTTATGCAAGTGTTTATCACCTTGCTAACCATGAAGATTTTCCCTTTAAAGCAGGACTTCTTCAAAAGTGGTTTGCCATTGCCTTCCTCTGGGTTTGAAAAAACCCAAAACTACACAGTCTATAGCCCTTGTATTCCTTGGAGGAATCTTATCTGGCCGTTCACCAGCCCTGAGTTGTCTTATCTTTCCAGTCCAAACCAGTCAGCTAAGTGCTGCCATCTGCAGAGATACCTTCCACTCAGCAAAATGAGCAGTTACAGAATGGTGCTTTTAAAATCAAGTTGTTTTCTAACTATGATATAGATTTTTGTATTTCTCTTTATGGAAATGGGGATAATGCCAAGAGAATTTGTAAATGCTGTGATCAATCATTTATTCAGAACAGTTGGCTGATCATTATAAAATGAAATGAAGTCAGTCAAAATGAACATTCCTGTTACTCACTTATAATTATGATAAGAATGACTGCACATACTACACCCAGGATAATCATCATCTAGAAAGAGAAAAGAAAACAAATTAATTAACCTCAAGCTTGCTGTTAAAAGAGAAGTTTGCTTTTATTCAAATGGAGATACCCCAGCCTTTCCAGGTCACGGGTGTGTCCCATTTATTATGACTGTACAATGCTCTAAAGGGGCAATTTGATCTTAACAAAAGTTTTTATTGAATCAGCCCTTTGGGTTGAGTTTTTAAGCTGAAACTTCAAATGAATTCAAGGTGTCAAATTGTATTACGTGCCTCCAAATTACTTTGGAGAGATTCAAAGTAATTCAACGATTCATTGAAGGAGGACAGTTGTGAAAAAATACAAAACCAATTGCTGGCATAGCAGTAAAAGAAAAATAGTAGGAAAATAAGACTGGATTAACAATGAAAAATAATTACTCCCCTCATAAAATTCAATGAGTGAGGTAGGATGGTTGGATAACAGCAGCCTAATCTGCAATGGCTGGGACTGGACAATGCAAAGGAGTGCTAAACCCTTAAAAGTCCTTTTGTGCTGCTCCAAAAAAGACAATGAGGTTGCACTTCAATTCAGTGGGAAGTGGAGCACCCCATTTTCTGTATCATGGTACCATGTTGCTTTGTTGACTGGCATCAGAGTGCTGCAGCACTGCTTCACACAGCCCTAGGTAGTGTTGCTGTCAGGCAGGGTTTTACAGTAGAAAGAATGTGTATAGAGAGAAACGATAATGTTAGAGAATTATGTTTGTAGAAGGAATCCTGGAAGCTGGTCCTTGTGTGAAAGAAAAAAAAAAGATACGCTTTGTTCTGAGAATAAGGTAGGTAAAGGTAAGGTAAACCTAAACTATCTACAGTAGTTTACCTAGAGATTAGAGGCAGCCTGATGCATCCTTCAGTAAGAGAGAGAAAGAATATTAGGAAAAGAGAACCAGGACCTGGAAGTGATGGGAATATCAGTCTAATCAACAGGAGGCATATTACATGCAGACATGCAAAGTAAATCTTGCTAAACAAGGAAAGGAGGTAAAAATGCGAGTTTCTCTGCTAACCTTTCCTACATCTATTGCCCCTAGTGGCCAATAAGCTTATAGGGCAAAAAGTTGGTGCATGCAGTGTTGAATCTTCCAACAGATAGAATCCTTTATTTTGTAGGAAATGAACAACCTGTTTTATGTGGAAGGTGAGCAATTTTTGGGGCCCGAAGAAGGACCCATATAACACCTTTGCTCCATGAGCTGCATTGGGTACTGGTTTGCTTCCGGGTCCAATTCAAGGTGTTGGTTATCACCTTTAAAGCCCTACATGGCATGGGGCCAGGTTACCTGAAGGACCACCTTGCCCCCACGATTTCAACCCATCCCACCCGATCTCACAGAGAGGGCATGCTCCGGACCCCCTCGGTAAAAGAACTCCGATTAGCGGGGTCCAGAAGGAGGGCCTTCTCTGCTGTAGCCCCCACCCTTTGGAACATCTTGCCCCCAGAGGTGAGACGGGCCCCCTCACTCCAGGCCTTTCGGAGGGATTTGAAGACTTGGCTCTGCCATCTGGCCTGGGGCGGGGAGAGAGGATGTCAGAAATGGGGTTGGCTAGCCCCTTAGTGGCCTGGTGTGGCCTCTATTGGCCTCCTGGATCTTTTCATCTCTTTTCTATCTCTGTAAGTGTGGTTCTTTTTATAACTTTTAATCATGTATTTATGATTTTAATTTGATGTAAGCTGCCCAGAGTCCCCCATTGTGGGGAGATGGGCTGGGACAAGTCCACTAAATAAATAAAATAAATAAATAAATAAATACAATATTTTGAATTAGGATAAACTGTTCTTCTCTATTAATACTGTATTATAGCCTCAACTCATATATTTTTATCAAACTCCAGAATCCCTGATTAGGGATATACACAATTTTCATTTTAACTGACTAACACAGTGAATTTAGGCTGATATTTTGCCCTTAATTCTCTTGAAATAAAATTATACTGTATCATATGGTAGTCAAGTATACCTTACAGTTTTTCCACCAATATTTCCTCTTCAGCTTAGCTGCACTGGTTTCAAATTGTGAGGCTCCTGCTTGCAAAGCATCTGCTCGGTTATCAAGTTCTGAAAGCTTCTGGTCTCTCTCTAGTACTTTGTCTACATTGACCCGCATGATGTCCACCACCTGAAATTAGCACAGCATTTAGTACATCTACTTATAAAGTATTGGAGTAGCATCCATTTTTCAATATCTGATAAAGGAAGGATAATTCTAAGATAAAGCACAATCTACTTACTGAAAAATTATACAAGACAGTTTTATTTGAAAATTCAATCAAAAGTTGCCATAGGTTTATAGTGGGCAAACAGTTGAGTTATCAAGTCTACCGATATCTTTTTTAACATTCCCTCTGGACACAAACATTAAATGTATGCAGAAAGAAGGGGGCTATGTCTGTTACCATTTTCTAATTCGTGCAGTGTCCAAAAGGCTAAGAACTAATCCTAGTCAGTATGTGATTGGGAAGGTCTCAAGAACCAGGAGTTCAAGGAGCAGGGACATCAGAGGCAGGGTAGGATGACACATTCCCATTACCCTTCTGTTAATTTACCATAAACAGAGGAGGGAAACACCAGAATTGAACTACTGAAAGAGGGGAAATTGTTGCACAAGTTTACAGCACTCTTTTTATTAAATTAAGAACATTTCCTGAATGGGAAAAAAAAAAAGATTAAGGTCAAACAACTAGCTTTTGAAGGGAGACAGGGAAGTATATGGAAACTAGAACTTATAAAGTAATCAGGGCATTTTCACATATAATTTTGATCAGTAAGTGAAATAATCAGAGTAAGAGTTTTTATTTAAATCCTGAGTAGATGGAAAGGTCAAATTTAAACCAAGAAATTATTTTCTAAATGGAAGTAAAATGTGCTCAGACTGTAAATGCTTCTAAAAAATGACGTCTTCCCATAACAATTTTCCCTCTGAAGAAAAAATTACTATTCTGTTGTAATAACCAGCCAAATGAATACTCAGATTTTCATAGCAAGACACTGCTCTCAGTTAGTGGAAGGGAGATGATGTAATATTGCTGTTTTGAAATCAGACAATAACAAAACTTGCTGATAAGAATTCAAGGGAATAGAAATATTGCCTTGTGAGAAATAGCAGACTACTTGATTTGAGCTGATGTTACTCTAAGAATTACATTGAATATTTGCAGGCACCTACAAATATTTGTCTCCTAAACAGCCTAAGCAAATCCAATTTTTCCATGTTTAAAATCATAGCCACTTCCCTTCCTATCTCTATTTAGCATTATTTTTCCTGTGTCCTTAACTACATAATACAGCTGTGCAAAACCAAATGAAAGGGTATTTTGAAAATGGTTTTGCATGGGTGTACTAAATTCTGGACAATTGACAATCACATAGCCAATACGATTTTCGAGTCACACGGCAAATCACATTTAGCTATATTCATTATAACATTTCTTAATGGGCAAAAGAAGCCTTATTTGGATAGACTGTTTTTGGTGAAGGTTCTTACAAAAAATTAATACAATTTCTCTATGCAATGTGTATGAACACATGCTGAACTAGATTCTATGGTGAGTGTTTAGTGCCACCTAAAGGATTAGTTTAGTACCATCACACTGCGACTACTATGAGTCTAACCCCCAATCTATTTCTGTATTCGTGCATTGTGCAAAACCATGATTTGTTAATTATGATTATTGAATTACTGCAATTAATTGAGCTGACATAATATAGTAAGCCATAAACCATGGTTTATTAGCCACAATGGCTTGATTTATCACAACACATTAATTAATCCAAGTAATATACAATTATTTTGCACTTTTTTTCAAGTTCCAAATACCTTCTCAAGGTAAGTATTTGTTTCAAGGACACTGTATGCCCCAAAATCACTTAGAATATTTTGCAGAAAATCCAGTACAGAAAAAGATTCTTTGTATTTCTATGACTTCTGATTGACCTTGGAGCTTGTGATGAGCAGAGGCAGGATATTGCTATGTTCCCATTTCTTGATGGTGTCAACGAGTCAGCTGTTTAGAGCATTTTCCTGTACCATAAAGAATTTGCATCTAAAGAAATCCATAGATATATTTGTACTTTGAGTACTAACTTCAGTAATTTCTTCTTCTAATTGCATAGATAATATTTACCAAGTTGAACTCCTTGATCCTTAATGAATTAGTGTTATTTCATTGGTGTTCTTACTTTCTAGGACTATTAGCTTTGCATACATGTTGAGTATTTTGCTACAGATTCATTCTCCAATCATCTTTAAGTTCCAGAATGCCATATGTAAAATGAGTATGCTTAACAATTATTACTTGACCATAAGCTGTGGCTTGATTCACTTCCATGTTTTATCAACCCCGTGTTATTGATTCCACACAGGGTCTGGTGTTGTTTTTTAGTTTTAAACTCACTACAGTCTGTAATGTATGTAATACTGTCTGCTATTGAGAGTAGCTCAACACAGAAAGGAAATAAAGAACCCAGTGAACAGTGACTGAATGTTCTTATCCATTTATCCATCACTTGAGGAAATCTAAAAAATGACATCCTCAAATAACAGCAATGCCTAACTTGTCATTTGCATACTCATCCCAGGCTACTGGCTGTGCACCCTGGGGAATAAGCAATTCCAAATTTAAAAATGGAATCATGATATCAGTCATAATCACAAAATCTACAAAGGTGTCTTGGGCAAGCTCACCTCATTCACTTGAGCCTGGGCTTGCTGCAGTTTCCGATTGCTGGTCACGTTGCTCTGAGCAGGAGCTCCTGGACTGGAAGCAGCACTGACACCTTGGGAAGGAATAGGAGCTGACCTAAAGTAGAAATCAGCCCATATTACACCCTTATCAGAAATGTCTTTAGTTTTTGCTCTACCTTCTTTACTGGTTCCCAGCTTTGAGACCCATCTTGTTTAGTAATGTCGCATCCTTCTCTTAGGTTTATGTCCATTTTCTTCTCCTGCCTTGCTTTCAAATCTGTGTGAGAGATGTCCTGCTGCAAAGCTGCGGGGGGAAAAATGTATGGGGAGGAGGCAGCCGGGAGGCTGGTACACTGGCAGCAAGCCCACCTCGTCCCCAAAGCCCACTTCACAATCAGGGTCTCATATCTGGTTATCTACAGAGCAATGCTCCTGGAAGCCACCAGAGTTTCTCAGATGGCCATCGCCACATCCCTGCCCCTGCCCCTGCTCTGGGGTCGCAATTGGTGCTACACCTTCAATTCAGATTCCCCAAAAGGAGACACACACCTCCGATGCCCAACAAGATTTCGGAAATGCATACCAGGTTGGCCCTCTCGTCAATGGTTTAATCATGGATCAGGTAGGCATTATTACAGATGGCTTTGCATTAAGTAGCAGCAGGCAGAGCACAAGGCCACTGAAACTCTGATGACCAGGCCCAGGGGCTGAACACAGGGGGCTGGAACATGGCATTGGTACTAGGGACTGAGGCTACCTTCCCCAACAGCAGCCTGCCCCCCCCATCTCCCATCACATCTCCCAACAGCCATCTCCCAAGTCTCATTTCCATAGTGCAGGCAAAGAAGATGGCCAAAATGGCCATTGTCCCACAGCAGCTGCAGGACACAGATGAGTTCCTTTGCAGGACCACCAACCTGCTCCCTTTCCCACTGCCATCCAATTCACAGTCCCTTTCATTCAGTTTTTTTTTTTTTTTTTATTGACAGCTGCCCTGGCAATGACCACTTTCCAGAGTTTTTATTTATTCAAGCTCCTAATGCAGCTTTGACCTGAGCCCTGATGCTATGGAGGAGGATGGATCATGTCTTATCCATATCAAATGGTCCCCTACATCACAAAGAAATGATCACAAATATTTTAAACCAGCACAACAGATATGTGCTGCAATTGTTACTTGCTCCAGGGAATCAGCCATAAATCATTACTCTAAGCCATTGTTTCTCAACCTCGGCAACTTTAAGATGTGTGGATTTCAACTCCCAGCATTCCCCAGCCAACACGAAGTACACACATCTTAAAGTTGCTGAGGCTGAGAAGCACTGCTCTGAACTAATACAGATGCTTCAACCTGCTCTTATAACAAAGTACCAAAAACAGATACTATACCTTTTGCTCACAGAGAGCTTTGATTAGTTTATGTAATAAATACAGGAAAGTCCCCTTGATGTATCCCATTCATAGTCTATTACAACAGAAAAGCTTAAGGATAAGCAATTACTTGATAATAAAAAGAGAAGGGAAGCAACTGGAGTTTCCTCCCAGTGGCTGATAACAACAGCCCAGGTACGGAATTTCTCTCACTTCTGGTGCCTTATAGCTGCCCCACAGGTCAATCACTTGTCTCGCCCAACTTTTAGTATCCTGCTGGTGCTTGGGAGGCCCACTTCCACTTTCTGTAGCAGGGTTTCTCAACCTTGGCAGCCTTAAGCTGTGTGGACTTCAACTCCCAGAATTCTCCAGCCAACATAGCTGGCTGGGGATTTCTGGGAGTTGAAGTCCACATAGCTTAAGGCTGCCAAGGTTGAGAAACACTGTTCTGTAGGCACAAGAGGAATCCAACACCAAACAAACTGAATTGGATGATGATCCCTCACTGGCCACCAATAACATGCACAGAAGTTAAAGACTTGATCAGTCAACTTCTCTGCCACAAGTCATATCATAATAGTCCCAGAGGACTGGGGAACAGCAATAATACTCCCCATTATAAAAAAGGGATCTACCAACCAATCATCATCCTATCTGTTTATTCAGTAAACTTCATGCTAAACTTCTAAATGCAAAATTATTAGACTGATTAGAATCTGAGCAAATTCTGACAAAACAGCAGGCTGGTTTTAGAGCTGACCATGAAAAGTATATGGCCAAAGCAGGATCCACCCTGTATGCTCCCTTCCTTGACTTGGTCTGCTTTTGATTCAATATCCAGAGTCAAATTGTGGGAGAAATTCATTCACTCTACAATAGACTGGCATCTACTATTGCTGTTATGTAAACTACATGAGAACTCTTGCCTAAAAATTTGGTTTATCCTACAACACTATCTTACTATAGCACTGGGAGTGAGGCAGGGTTGCATATTAGCTCCGTCATTGTATAACTACTATATGAACTCCCTGGCCACCCATCAAAACAACCTCAATTTCTTTCCTCTGAAGCTAGCTCATAGGTATATGCCTGTCAGGTTTAGCCCAGGGAACTCCAGGAGACCATCCAGATTCAATCAAGCAAGGTTTATTAGCTGCAACCTCTATACAGAAATCTTCCCAGACTGGAACTAGTTCCCAGGGTCAATCAGTAAATACCGCTTGCATTCCTCAGGGAGGTGCCAGCCTCATCCTCTTATCTCTCCCTTGCGGCTCAGGAGACGAAAGAGTATTTTTCACTCCCCGAACCTGGCCTCTATCTTCCCATATCCCCACATCGCCAATGCTCTTGTATGCTGATGATGCATTCTCTTATCTCAGACTCCAATTGGCTTAAAACACACTTTAAGATCTTTTGCTATCTACTGTAAGGATGAAAAGCTAGTGATAAATTATAAAAAGAGAAAAATACAGTCTTTGTTTAGCCACTACAATAGGAATCGACAACTTGGTTGTTAAGTGCAGTGATCACTATGCAAAACCATGACTGTGCTTATGATTTACTTCAGCTTTCCTTTGCTTTACAGACCTGCAAAGGTCATAAATGCGAGGATTGGCTGTAAAGTTACTTTTTCATCACCATCGTAACCACAAACGGTTGCTAAATGAGTCAATCACTAAATGAGAACTACCTGTAATAGTCTTGGCTAAGCACCCTAGAGCCCATGTATGGCAATTAAATGGCCACAAAATCAAACAAGTAAAGATATTTAAATAGCTTGGAATCATTTTCCAGACCTCAGGTGGGAGACCTGCTCATTCAGACTATGTAACTCAGAATGCCCAGAAATCAGCTTTGGTGATTGGAAGCTTTAACGCTATTTACTGCTAAAGCATATTCTCAACTTTTTGGTCCTTATGACTATTCCAAGGTAGACCTGGACCTTCTCATCCAAATCAAGCACTTGAACTGCTACTGTTTTTCCTATGGCCCTCTATAGAGATCTTTCAAGTTTTGCTACCCTTGATCCTTTGGAAATTGGAGAAATTGAAAGTCTCAGAAAAGCTATTCAGCACTTTCCCCTACTCTAAAGCTGAATCAGAAACACCTGAGACATATAATGAGAAGTAGGCTGTGTTCACGCAACACACCTGGATGCTGGATTAAGCCATTATCTGGATTCACATAATACACTGAACCATCAACTAATCAATTGAGCTGGATTGACAAGGAAGCAAACAAACAAAAAACGAAGCTAAAAAATAATCAGAATAGTAGCAACTAGACCTTTAACTGACCTGGTTAGGTCTGTTGTGTGAATAACTTGTTCTGCCAATATTGCTAATTATTTTAATGATTAATTTTAATGTTTTTTAAAATCTTAAAGATTAATTTTATTGTCATGCTTTATATTCTTTATTGTTTTATTTTCCTGAGCCTTTCTTCAGAATAAAGCAGAAAGTAGGGTATACATTCAGAAATAAATAAAAATTATCTAAAATGTTTAGGATTGTTGGTAGTGAAAAGTAAAGTTTAATATAAATATTTTAAACAACCAGGCTAAATAAAGGATATAGACAATAGCCTATCAAAACTTCTGAAAGCTTCATCTAACAGTAGTCCTACTAGACAAGACGAAAGAAAATAAAACCCTCAACACTGTCTAGCAACTCCTTTATGAAAACCATGTTTGCATATTGCAATCATTTATAGAAGGATTAATATAAATTCTGCATGCAGTACTTTAAATGCGACCACATGATCTCATTTAAATAGGATCAGTTTCTCACTTCCATTTATGTGCAAAAGCTGTCAATTTACAGCTACATAGAGTCAAACTGCTACACATGCCAACTGTATTTCACATGAGAATTTAAGAATGTGCCCAGCATCTCTGCACCAAATTTATTCATTGATCTGTTGTTTCACCCTTCCCTTTTAGTGCAACAATTCAGAGCTTAAGTACCTTGGCCAAGTGTTACTAAGAATTTCAAAACTATATTATGAATGAGAGGAAATTAATGTTGGTTTGAGACCTAATGGAAGCACAGAACAAGTTGTTTTCCTTCACAAATTTGGGCTTATAAAAACATCTGTTTGGGTGGCTATGACAGATGTACTCTCTGCCACTGGCTGGATGGAAGCTAGCAAGTCATCCTCATGCCCTCGCGTCTTGCACTTCCAAATGAGTCCTCACTTCCACTGGTCTGTGGCTCACTGCATTCTTGTTAAAAGATCTCTTGTCAATTCCTCTGGCAAAGGACATAAGGAATTATCAAGGGCTCCCAAAAAAATCCTTATCCTTATAAACTGGGGATTGGGAGTGAGGGGTTGGGAGAAAAAAAAAAAAGCTTTATCTCACAGTTCTAGGATGTCCCCTACAATGAGATTAAGTAGTTTATGATCACTAAAACACCTTTACTTTCTTCACCTGAATTATGGTGAAAACATTGCAATGGCCAACTTATAAATCTCTGTGGAGTCCTTGGGGTTCTCTGAGCTTGGCTGTTTTCTTGCAAATGTTTTGTTACCCGGCTAGGTAACATCTTCAGTGCTAGAATGGGATGGGGTTTGCTCTCTGTTTATATACTGTGGCATGCCCTGCCAGTGTTGGTGGGGGTGGGGGTTTGGTTTTATTCTCCCCTCCCCCAGTTCCTTGACTAGGGTATTGTTTACTGCTTGACTGTATGTCTGGTGATAATCTTGGTGTTAATCTCTGCTTATCTGGGTGATGATTGCTGGTGAGGAGATGTTCTGGTCTTTTGTTTTCCTTTCTATTGTCTCTTTTGAATAGTGTGTAGATGCTGTTTATCTCTCTGTTGATAGCTGACTTGTCTGAATATCAAGCTTATAAATCTCCCCTGTATCCTCTCTGTTTAATAATACGGTCCTGAAACCTGCATTTAAATTTCTCAAAAAGTTCTCTTCTGCTGTAAAAGGAGATGTCTTCTTTTCTGTCTTATTCTCAGGAAGCTTGACAATTTCTTTTAAATTTCTCTTGGTGGTGTTTTTGAACCTACTCTTTTTCTTTGATGGGTTGCCCATCAACCTGAAGCAATCCTGATCACCCATTCTTCCCAATCTTAAAAGCCCAGCAGGAAAAGTTCCATTACAATGTCTTTTCCCTTGTGATTGAAAAGAAGCATGGGGAAGCCCAGGAGACTGCAGACCATTGGAAAACGGATTGCCAATGATAGTTAGGACATTCTCACACAGCTCTTGACCAGTTATAACTTAAATAAATATAGAAACACTCCACTCCACCCAGGAGAACTTCCTCTGGATCTGTTTTATTCTTTGAAAGAAAGTTTGAAAACAAATTCTGTTTCATCAAACTGAATGGGAACTGGGATAAATGTTTGACATTGCACTATGTAGTACATAGGGATATAACCATTCGTTGAGTAATTTCTACTCCCCGTTTCTTCTCCATCTGCAGTGGACAAAACATTTTTCTGCCCTTATTCCAACCATTGACATTCGGTTTGCTGGGGAACAAACTGCCCTCCTCCTCTTCTTTCTAAAACAGAGGCATTCTCCTACAGTATATGGCAATGGAGATCTTGCATTTGTGAGATGGCTAAGGGGATGTCCTGTTGCCCTGCCCATTCTACAATTACCTTTCCAGCATGTTGCCACCACTCTGGCATCTCATGCTTTAATTAAATCTCAAGGGAAGATATAGCCCTATGGTTTTTTGTTTCAGATTTTAAAAAATGGGCAAGCAGAGAGGCTGCAGACTGATGGACCACTGTCTTAACGGGAGGGGGACAACTTCAACAACGTTCTTTTCTTTCTTGTTACATTAAACTCTTGGTCTTGCAATAGATTCTTGTCCTAGGAATGTTTTAAATCTCCAAAGACAAAAGGGAATTTGGCAGTTTCCTACACTGGAAGCTTTAATTATCCTGCAACATGAGATTTGCTTTTAAAGCTGCACAAGAAGGAAATCTAGACCTCTCAAAATCAAGATCTCTGTCCTCAGCAAGAATGCCAGAATTTTCTTGATACCATACTAAAGGGCTGAATATATACTAGGTACTCAAAATGTTTATATTCTTTTGAGATCTTCCAGATCCTGCTATGAAAACTATGAGCTCAGAAAAGGAATATTTTCTTGGAAATTGTGAGGGTATACTGCTCCAATGAATGTGTACAACTTTGCCAGAGGATTTATTGTTCCAATACATGCTTTCAATACATTATTGATTGTGAATACCTTCTAGGTTATACAAAAGATATTAGCTGGCTGGAAGTGTTGTAACACAGATTATTCAGCCTGTAACTACACTGGTAGTATTTAATGCTGTTGCACAAGAAATAGAAAAATCAACTTATCAGAGGTCATAAATACAAGCTGAAGTGACAATGAGTGTGTACATTTCATACCTAATATAAAGGATACTTGTATTTCCCTTTGCTGGATGGTCTGTACACAAATATCAGTACTAAAGCAATGAAAAAATATTATGTTGCCGTCAGCATACTAATTGCACTATATGCTATCCATGACACATGCACTATAAATACATTTTAGCCTTTGATCTCTATTCCCAAATGCCACTTTTAAATTGCATTAATACAATATCTCATTTGTATGTAATTAATAGGTGACTGACATGCTATTGCTGTGATTTCACTTTAAAAAATCTAGGAGGATGTGTACTCCAGAGTAAGTACACATCTTCCTAGCTGCCCATTCTAGTAAATTTAATGAAATAAATGCTTAAACATTTAAATAAATACTTAAGTGCAAGAGAAGGCTTGACAGGACTATCAGCCATGCTGGTATTTTCACCTAAGTGTGTGTGTGTGTGTGTGTGTATGTATACACACACACACATATACACATACACATACATACACACACACACACACACACACACACAGACACACATGCTCCTTCGCAGGGTTTGAGTAAACGCTTCCGCTGCTTGAAATAAAATGATGCACAGATTGGATGGAGTAGAAACAATTGCAGTGGAAAATCCTTATGTCACAAAAATCATGAAACAGATGTTTCTGACGTTTAGAGAGTCACATATACATTGCAGCAAAAAAGCAGCATTTTATAAGGAAAACATGTTAAATTTGATGATAAGATTAAAAGTACCATAATTAGTTTTAATTTAGTGATATAGTTAGAATGAAATGTTCCCAAATTCTATCAAAACTGTTTGTCTACAGAGATTCTGATAGCAGTTTGAAAATAATATAGCATCAAGTTTGGCAAATGGATAGTCCATTCTACATTACTTGGAAAATGTGTTATTAAACCTTTACATCTGGATATGGGACAGTTGGCTGAGTGCACATATTGCATTAAACCATACTTTGACTTGTTTCGTTTTAGTTTAAACGGATGGATGAATTCAGCCATTGCTATTTGTAAATGATGGTTTGTAGCTCAGCATTATGTCTGAGCTGGGCCATGATGACATGTTAATACTTTTGCATGCATTAACCATGATTTGGCTGATCAGAGTAGATACATGAATGCATCTGATTATTACAGTGCGTGTATGTATGTATGTATGTATGTATGTGTGTGTGTGTGTATCTATATCTATATCTATATCTATATCTATATCTATATCTATATCTATATCTCAAAAGAAAGAATTAACTTGAAATAATATCCTTGCACATTTCCTAGTGGATGACTTATACACCATTTTTATGCACAAAAATCCAATTATAACTTATATCTTATTCTTAGCATGAAGGCTTAGAAAAATGCATTAGAATGATGAACCCTAAAATCCAGTGCCAACCTGGGAAATGCTATGGGCATCATAGCATATGGGCTTTCACACTTTTTAAATACTAAGCAACACCAAGTAAATAAGGGACTGTGGGGAGTAGCAGACACAGAAGGATTAAACAAGAAAGAAAATGTACTTTCAAAGAACATAGAAAGCTGCTTCAGATGAATGAAATCATTACTCATCTAGTTGATACTGTCAACATTAAAGGCAGCAAGTTTCCAGGGTTTCAGGCAAAAAGCCTTTTCAATTCCACCTGGAGATCTTGAGCTTTGAATCTGGGGGTCTGAAGAATGTAACATTTGTTTCTTTTGCTGTTATGACCATTTACTCAGAAGTTATTAATTAGTACCGGCAATGATCGTGACTAAATTCTATGGGTGCATCAAGGAGGTGATAACAGAATGCATGTCTATTGAACATCCAATATGCTGTGCATCAGAGTTAGATATATATTCCAGCCAGATTGTATTCCTAATCAAACCAACACATTAAATCAACAATTAAAATATGATTTGGTGGGGCGTGGGAGTGGAACACATAGCAAAACATGGTGTTCACACATATTCCAGTAAAATATAATGTTGATCACATAGTCCGCATAAAGGTTTAATATATTGTGTGAATCCAGAGTACTAAAGTTTATTCACTAACCATGATTAAACAAATGATAACTTAGTGCAATGTGTGAACAAAGAGAAAGAATATTATATTAGTCCTGACCACTTTGGAAGGAATTCAGTAAATGTAAGACAAAATTACTTCCTGTATAAAAACCTCATAATGATCAGTGGAGAAGCATAAAAGTGCCAACAGAATTTGTACAGTGAAATCTGTAACACTATATACACTATCGATTAAAAATACAGTCTTGTAAAGCAAAGGTGTGGATATAAGCAGTGAATATATTCACGCCCAGGACTTGTCAGCCACACATTTTGTATGGCAAGAAAAAAGTGTAAACTTATGATAAACCACTAGCTCTTCTTTAAAAAAATTATTCACACAATTAACCCATGGATGGCCAATAACCTTAAGAAAAGCAAAGGGAAATACAAATCAAACCAAATACTTGCTGACCACTTTTAATAATTGTATTCCATAAATTCATTACATACACAGTTTTAATAGAGAAAGCTGAGGAAGGATGCAAATCTACATGGCAAATTTCATTTGTACATGTCTTTTCCCAGATCAAACGGCACATTTATATTCCAACCAAATGATTCTTTTAAAATTAATGTATTGCTTGCTTCAAGCATTTTTCACGTATTGTTTTTCTCCAGCACTTTTGGTGGATTCATCCCAAATAAACAGATTCAGTTTATTGGATAAATATGTCATTTTTCTCATGACTGCATTTACAGTTTTTAAATCTACACCACTGGGAATGATAAGGAAAGGTAGCAGCTGGTATTGGCATTTTACAAAAATAAAACATTGTCTAACTGTATAAAATGAATGATAGATTGCTGCGGCCCTTCATATATTTGCTTTCAGCCAGAGATGTCTGCAGGATATGGTCAAAAGCATCAAGATCAGTAGCCGTGAAGGTCTGATCAAAGCTCAGCCATTCGACCTTTCTGACCATACCATACAGACATTCTGCTGCAGCCCAGGATTTCTTATTACTGACCATGCAGACTGAAGTTGCTGGGAAGTGCAAATCAGAAACATCTCGAGACTAAAAACTTACCAACTATCCTCCTTCAATGTGTGTGTAAAAAATAAAGAGGGCCTCCTGGGTGGTCTAGGCCCATCATCTCTTGCAAATTAGTTAATAAACATTCAGGAACACAAGATGACAATGAATGATTCATTATTTATTGCATGTGGATCAAAAGGATAATTTTCTGTTAAGAAACTATAGGAGATGGCTTTGATGCTGCTATGATCAGGCCAAGTGCAGAAGCTGGAAACTTACGCAACCTACATCACCAAATAGAATAACAGTGGAAAACAATGTACATCGTGCACATGGCAGGTGACAGAAAGGTCAGATGCCAATAATGGAAGTTTGCATCCAATTAGTGACTCATTCTCTGGAAAGCACTCGTAGCACAGATTCTGTATCTGATTACAGCCCATGATGCTACCAAGTGAGACAGGGAATGATGTGGCACAGTGAATCTAGCTCACCTATTTTAGATACCTACACAGCAGAGACATTACTTATACAGTCCTTTGATGTTAACATTTCCAGCAGGTTTTGGCTTACAAAAGTCCCAAAAGGTTCTGTTTATTTCTTTCCTTGACTTTAAAAAAATGTGTAAATGTGCTCTACAATAATCCAGGCATTTGGTGCTGGAGGATTTGCTCTTTGGCACATAACATCCCAATATATAATATACAATAATATTCAGCCAAATACTGGGAAGAATCAGCATTCTTAATTCCAAAACTTTGGAGATATAGAAAGAACTGAGGAGAAAATCTGTCAAGGGAGAACCGCCAAACAGCCTATGAAGGCCTAAGCATGCTCAATGGCCATGGAATGCAAACTGATTATTGGAGTGGAAGAAGAGATAGATAGATAGATAGATAGATACCAGGTGGGCTGAGAAGAAGTGGAATATCACAGAGGAAGGTATATGTAGTTGGAACAATAAATAGAAATGCTCAGCAATGCAATGTTTTATTTTTGGTCCCATTTTTATTCATATTAAAGATCCACCACATTAATAAAATAGTGCTCAATTCTTTAACAAGAAATACAGGTAGTCTTTTTTTAGCAACTGCCTCATACAGTGACTGTTTGCAGTTACAACGGTGATTAAAAAGTAACTTTGCAACCAATGCCCGCATTTACAACCTTCTGTAAAGCAAAGGAAAGCTGAAGTAAGATCATAAGTACAGTCACAGTTTCACTTAGCGACCACTTCACTTAATGATTCATTCACTAAACAAGGACTAACTGTACACAGGGGAAGCAACTGGAGACTGTAATGGTTTAAAATGAGCAGAACTTTGAAACAAATCCTTTGTTTTTAAATGCCTGTTAATGTTGATTTTATAAACACTCAAACATATGTATGTATACATTTATCTATCTGTGGTAAATTTTCTGAAATGGAACAATTACAGTGGTAAAACTTTCATGTCTTTGATTTGGTTTTATATTCACAAAATTCACCATTGTTAAAGGTTTGACTACACACACCTTACACCCACAACGTAACTTTGGTTCCATGTTCTTTTAACAAATGTTCTTCCTCTTTTTACTCCTATTACTTATCCCAACCTCCTTTTTCTCTAATAACTGCTGATAAGTAAAATATACTTAGTTACAAATAAATAAATAAGATGGTAGGTGCTTATCTGGGCCAGTGAGGGCAACTATTACCCTTCACACACACACATCTAAGAATGCCTCTGGGAACAAGCACAACACAGAGAACATCCATCCATCTGAGATGCACCCTGTCCCAGGGGTATGTTGTTCAGAAACAATGGAAAGGCTTTTGTTTGATTGTTTGTCTGTTATTGTTGGAGACAAGGAAAAACCTCAGCTATTTTGTGCTGAAAATTAACCTCATAATATCTAAAAGTTTTGATCTCCTACATATTAATTCACTCTTCTGTGGCATAACATCTCTTAAAATTGGTTCAGACACTCCCCAGTTCTACTAGAAACACTTCTGGGTTGAATTTCAAGCAGAGAATTCCAAAATATTGTGAGTCTTAGTGATTTCCTATGGACTTGAAGAATGAGGATAGGGAATGTATTGATGATTTTGAACTTTGGTGTTAGAGAAGACTCCAAAGAATACTGTGGACAGCCAAGAAAACAAATAAATCATTGAACAAATCAACTCAAAGTTCTCACTCAAGGTACAAATGACCAAGCTCAATTTTTTCTACTTTGGACATTGGGTGAAGACTTTGCTCTCTGGAGAAGGCTCTAATGGTGGGAAAGGTGGCAGGAAAGACAAGAAGAGGATTACCAGCAGTAAGGCAATGAGTGCACCATTGGTAGACCTGAAAGACCAGGTTATGGAGATTGTCAAGGAGAAAATCTATCTATGTGGTTGCTAAGAGTCGACAATGACTTGATAGCAGATAATCAATCAATCGTGATTTCCTGAAGTGCCATTTTGGTTTTCACATCAAGATCATCTGCACTAGAGTAGTAGACTAGCTGGACTAGAATAATGAGTGCTGGTTTAAAATAGTAGAACATGTTAAAGAAACACTATTTTAGTAGTAATAGTAATAACAATGAATGCAAGAAATCATCAGGATATTTGGTTAGGAAGGGTGCCATTAGCAATATAGGCTGTTTCATAAATCCTGAACTGAGTACAGACATTTGAAGCTACAGAGGATCAATAGAATATTTTTATATTGAATAAATATGGTCATACTGGAATGCAGACAAAACAAGATAAATCTAGCTGAAATACTGGTCTTATTAGTACAGCTTATGTAATTCTACAGCAGGAAATGGGTGCCTTAATCACCACAGAACAGCTCACACAAACAAAAGTATTTGACGTCATCCTGTCATCTTACATACACACAGCTAGGCAACAACATCAATAGCAGGAACTGCAGAACAAGTTCATAAATGCTGGAAAGGTACAGGGATCACATTAAACCCAGCAGAATCTGGAAAAGGCAGATGCACAGTTAAACCACTTTGCTCAGAGGTTCAGAGATGAAACCAATTTAAATAGACTTCCAAGCCTCTTTTTATTCAGAATGCTACTGTGAGGGAAGAAATATGCTAACTGATATTTGTGTTTGGCTTCTCAGTCATTGGGATGAGTCTTCCAGTCACATGACATTAAATGCTTGTCTTGGCTACCTGAAAACCATAATAATGAACATACATAACACATATTGAGAAAATACCAAAGACATTGTATGAAGCATGCTGAGCTACCCAATGCATATTTACAATGAAAGAAATTACGCTGCACCATTTTTTAATGCTTTGCATTAAGGTGAAACAATCATTGAACATGCCTTTTTTTCACTGGCATAGACTTAAGAGGGGTAAAACAATTGGCTCTTAAGATTTAAATATAAATATTTACTCTCTGCTGCTACTTTTAGCTCCTGAGTGCTGGAAACTAGCTTGTGCAAACATATGCACAAAAGCAATTAACTTTGTGAAATATGAACCTGTGATAGTTAAATTGGTACCCAAATGTGAGGTTTCCTTGTATAGGCTGTCAGTCCCCTGACAAGTAATTGATTTGCCAGTTATTTTCCAAACACAATAAAAGATTTTAGACTAATCTTTAAAGACCTGACTACCTAAGAGACCACCTATTTTGTATGAACCTGTCCAGACCCTAAGATTAGAATGAAAAGTTGTCATAATGATGTCTGCAATTTCACAGGCCAATTTGTCAGACAAGCTGGCAAGACATTTTCCTGTATTATTCCCAGTTGTGCTTGGTCTATATTATCTGCACCTTTATGAGAAGCCTCAAGAACTTCTTCAGTCATGACTTTTAAATTGCATTGATTACTTTAGGTGTGATTAACCAATATTTTTAAACCATACATTATTTTTCTCCCTGTTAGCAGCTTTGACTATTCTTGGCATAACTAAATGGGATATAAATGGAAATAATACATACATTTGTTAAATACATGTTAAAATACATTTAACAACTGTTATTGTACAGTAGAGGTGCCCTACTTTATCTTTTCAAACATTTCAACAACTAAAAAAAGACTATTTTGTTCAACAATTAATGTATCTCATTTAAAAGTATCTATCTGTCTGTCTGTCTGTCTGTCTGTCTGTCTGTCTGTCTATCTCAGGCATAACTAATTAAAATCTAATCAACTCAAGATCTGGGAGCAGCCTAGAGTATTAGGAAATTTTCTGATTCACATTTGGTGACTTTCAGATTATTTAGGCAAAATGTTAGAAACATAACATTATGACTTACAACAGGGTTCAGAATTCTAAGACCTACATTCCCAGAATATTAATTTGTGGCCTACTCTGAACTTGAATTTTTTTTTTTTGATGGACACCCATTAATCTAGACAAAATTAATAGGCAAAGTAAATACAAAATGTCTGAGTTCTTCTATAATTTTTCCTACTCCCTGGAGAGAAATCAGAAGCCTGGAGTTATATCACTAAATGCTCAGATCAAAAGAATGTTGAGATCAGATCAATAAAGATCTGCCTTTCTACATATTCGAACTGTAAAATGCTAGGTGAAACTTTCATTGAAGAATAAAATAAATATAACAGCTAATTAAACAAATAGTAAAATAAACCAAGAAAATGTTCACTGTTAATCAGAACAGGAGTCTATCTACTTTCTAATCTGAAGGCTAGCAGATATCTCCAGTAGTAACGCAAGTTACGGTCCTTTATTGAAAAGGCTAAGGATGGATCAAAATGCTATGGATGGAAAGTATGTATTTTATAACTGAATTCTGGCTTTCTTTACTGGGGAGGGTTCTGAGGATTCCAGATAGGTGCATACAAAATGTCCTCTGATTGATTTATTTGCTTCCTTTAAATTCACAAGAGGCAAGTAAGGAATGGTTTTACACATCATGGGGTGCTAATCTGATCCAGTGCTGAAAATGAAACCAGCAGAGGACCATTTTGCAAGACATCAAACTGTGATATCTATAGGACTTATACTATATTACTCAGAATCTGATGTTAAAGATTTTGAGTGCCTACAGGGGAAGTCTATAATGAGCTTGCTTATTTATTGATGGACTTTCCAGTAGATACCTGTTTATCATTTTCCTTTCTTTCAAATGGAGGTTATCTATTCCACAGCAACCCTCCTGTCATTATTTGTTAGTCCGTTTATGGGGTGGGGGGACCTGACTATACAGGAGCCCGAATAGCAACTTTTCCTCACAGTCATGGACTTTCTGGGCATTATGCATATTTTTATAAATAAAATCCATTATAAGGAGGAAATGTATAATATATGCAGCAAAAAGTCTTAAAGGATGGAATAGTCTTGAGAGGAAATCCCAAATCACTGGAGCCTTGCAGTCCTCTACTAGAATGAGGAACACGCCCATATATAAGCAGAGTATTCTGAGTTTTTCAGCACCATACGTGCTGGATAGCGCCCGAGCGCCACTTCGACAACACCCGCTCTCTCGAGCCCTCATCATGGACCGTCCGTTCTGAGTCTTCCTTCCCCGATTTAATCAAGAGTTACTTACATTGTTTGTTGCTTGATGATTTAGTCTTGGTTTTCTGTCTCAGTCGTTAGCAAAGATGGCTTTCTAACCGTGCTTCTGAGGCAAACAACCTCTTAATATTGTAGACACTGTTGCTGTGGAGGAGACATCAGCTACTGAGCATGCCCGCACCTCATCTCTCCCTCTCCCACCCGCGAAGAAGTGCCAAAGCAAAGCTTTCTAGCAGTTGCAGTCCCGGGAAAAGCTTTCAAGGAAGGCTTGGTGTTCTCTGTTCTGTTCTTCAGACGGCAAAGGGGGGGGAAATTACTCTGCTGTGTTTGAGAAGAGATCTAGTTACCTAAGTGCAACATTCTGTGTTCTAACTCATTTTATGACAGGTTTTTTTTGTTTTTTAGTGCAAAAGTCTTCATTAACCTTATGTAATTTATCCCACACTTTATTTATCCTTCATAAGATTTTTTTTCTTATTAGGATCATATTACAGCTGCCACATAGAAATAACAGCTGTTATCACAAGGCGTGAGATCCTAGTTAAAACAAAAGCACAAAATGCATAATACAAATGGTTCTGGCCTGTAAAATTTCATATTTACTTGTTGGTATTACCCCCTTCCTCCTTAAAGCCCCTTTACACTGAAGATAGATGCAAGACAGAGATTTTAGATAAACTTTTCATATATGTGATCTCATATATGAAAAGTTTATATTTTTATTTTATATATATATATATATATATATATATATATATATATATATATATATATATATATAAATCTTCAATAAAAATTATATATATATATATATATATATATATATATATATAAATCTTCAATAAAAATTATATATATATATATATATAAATCTTCAATAAAAATTATATATATATATATATATATATATATATAATTTTTATTGAAGATTTTTATATAGATAAAAGATAAATGTGAAAATATATAAAGAAAAGTTAGAAAAAAGTACAAAAAACAATAGTTAGAAAAAGAAAATTAAAAAAGCAACTTCTGATCTTCTTTGCAGCAGCTGCAAACATATTATCCCTCCTCCTTCTTTAAAATTACATTACAAAGATCCCTTCTGTCCCATATTCAATCCTTTTTTTCAATCAGCAAATCCAGAAATCACCATTTCACTTTTCCTTTTTCAGCAAAATGTCCATAAAAGGTTTCCAGACTTTTATAAAAGTACTTACTGTTTTATCCCTGACCTTAGGTAAACTTTTCCTCTGACACATTACTATGTGTTGGGAAATTCATTTTCTTTCTTTCTTTCTTTCTTTCTTTCTTTCTTTCTTTCTTTCCTTCTTTCCTTCTTTCCTTCTTTCCTTCTTTCCTTCTTTCCTTCTTCCTTCCTTCCTTCCTTCCTTTTTTCTTTTCTTCCATCCATCCATCCATCCATCCATCAAAATATATGATTTTCACTAATAATCTGAAAGCATAGAATCCTAATTTTATAGTCTCTTTATTTAAAATATTGGCTTGAAATAAATTTGGATGCCCTTTTTCCATGCCACTTCAATATTGTTAGTTATGTAAGTGTATATAGTAAGATGAAAAACAGTAAGCTTGTATGTATTCTGCACTCAAAATTTGAAAAAGGAGTCAAATGTTGAATAGGAAACCATACATAGAAAATAGAGACATTTGGATTTAACTTGATTAACATCAGATTAAGGGGGGGTTGGCATCCCAGATATATAGGACTCATTCCTCTTGAAATAGTTGAGAACTGCTTATACTCTTAAGCAGCTGTGTTAATTTCAGTGGATTTTAGTTTAAAACACCTTACATATAGGTACTCTGGTGTTACTGATTTGTGAATAAGTCTCCCTGCCTCTGGGGAAATGTCAGTGCAATTACAAACAATCTGTTCAGAAGTAACTTTTAAAGAGCAATTTGCAGTACAAATGTAGCAAGTATTACAATGTATGCTTGACTTTGGATGCTACACAAACCATTTCAAAAACAATCTGCAAATATACGATCATTTAAAGCAATAGAGATTTTTACCATCATGGCGTTTTGATGACTGGAGAGTACAGTACAGCAAGGACTGATTCCCCTAAGAATTCAGTTGTTAAGAACAAGAATACCATTTTCAGACCAGGATTGCACTTCCAGACACCACAGGGGATAATCACCTGCTGTCTAATGTGAAGTCTCACATTTTATCTGCCTCTAATAAAGCACAGGTTTTTAAAATAATCTGTGGAAAGAGAAAGGTGTTTCTTTAAATTTCATTGCCATCAAGCAGATTGAAACTATTTCAGAAGACAAGCACTTCCACTCCCCTGCTTTCTGTGTCCAATTGTTTATGCCTACAGAAAAATTAAAAAGCTTTGTTACATGGGTGGTTACTAAGAGACAAATGTCTTATCAAATTCAATGAGGGATCAGTCCAATTACTATGCCCAGGACTGTTGTTTTGAAGTAGCATGTATTTAACAAGAAAACCAATTTTCAGTTTAAGATAACTGCGAAGTATCATTCCAATTTCTATGTTTTTAAAAACCATAACATTGGAATATAAGAGCAAGGTATATGGATTTATGCCATATAAACTATTTATATAATGTTCAGTCTTGTATTCCATGGTGAACTCACATGTTAGGCTCTCTGCAGTTAAGTCTTTCAGATCAGCCTATGAAGGAATATGTTGTGCACCTATTGAATTTCTGCCTGCAAAATTAGTATACCTCAAATTAGGGGATGCATTATGCATAGTGTATGTGCATTAGCATAATCTCATCAGTGGCACCTCTATCAAGTAATTAAGGAAACAGCACCTCTTAAAGGTCGCCCTGGACACATCTCTGGAATCCAAATTTATAAATTAACTACATGAAGCCATGTTAAAAAGATCTTTATTTGTCATAACTTGATCAAGTTTCTTCTTCCTTTTTGTCTTTAACTATTTAATGACAGTTAGAAAGATACTCTTCTCACATAGACCCTTTCTTAGTCACAAAATCAGACGAATGTAAAAAGAGGGTCCACGTGGAACTTCGTTATATTTACAATAGGATCTACCTGAAAAAGCATCAGATTTATGATTACATCTCATTCTAAGCAATTAAGTGTGTTCTGTGTTTTGATAGTAGTTTCAGCTGGGTTTCATGTATAAATTGTTTGGATCAGACCCTTGGGATCCATGTTTTTGCATCAGAAAATATTGTACCTGTGATTGTAATGTTCATTTTGTGCAGATAAAGATGATTTGACATTGGTTTCAGGTGGTTCCTATGTAAAAATCAAGAGGAACCACAAGGACCTGAAATTTCCCAAGCCCAATCCTTGCACACTTCATTCCTTTATATGACTGCCTCTCTCACACCCAGAACCGTATATGTACATAACAATCTCACTGATACATAGATGCAAATACTTTATGTATAATAGTAGCAATAATAAAAATAAAAATAAAATCTGTGTTTAGTATTCACATGTCTTCTACACATATTTTACATCAGGTTGTAATAGCAGAGGAAAAAATTGGTAACTGTTCCATTAGCTTTATTTGAAATCTATCACTACTGGCCTTACCTTTCAAATGGCACCAGGTAACAGTCACTTTATTGTACTGAGACCCCAAAGCCACTTTGCTCAACCCTGGTTGTTTCAATTCCAGCTAATCATGTAACATTACTATAAAAACTGGAATCTGAATTTTCTTCTTTAATTCCACATCTTGCTGTTTGTTTCAAGCCTTTTGTTTTCAATATCTAATATAAACAGTTCTGAGAGACTTTTCAATCAAAGAGGGGTAAATATGCTTTAAATGATAAAATATGATAGCTTTGTTGACACGTGCAGCCTAAATGTGGTTACACAGAAGTAAATGCAGAGCTAAGCCAGCTACACAATTTGGGCTTTACAATCTGAAGTGGTCTCTCAATTTTGTTTTCATTCATCAGCTTTCATATACGAAATTCTCCATAATTTAAGGTTTTCTTATGGCTCAGATGATGCACATTAAGATATGCATTGTTCCTGCATGCGTTCACACCTTTTGTTCAAAGAGGGCCCTTCCTTCCCCCATCACAGGCTCATTTTGTATCTTGACAACTTCAGTTGTTACACAGCCTTATTCTCTGTTTATACTTGCCAGATATACTTCCCATAGCTTAGGGCCTTACCAGCTCTAAATCCAGTCTTGAGTAAATAGATTTGTGTTAAAATCTGAAGTTCTGATTCTCTTTCTTTTGGGAATGGGGGAAAGAGGGTGAGTATCCATGCTGCTTCTGTATTACTTATACCAGAAGAGGGAATGCTGTGATATAAAACTCCATAAAGAAGAAACAATATCAACAAATACTAAATCAAATCTTACAGGGCAAGATTAATTGCCAGCCTGTGCCTCAATATCTGAAAATAAATTCTCTTGAATTTCCAGCTTTTAACTGCATAGAATTTTCACAAATTTAGCCCACTAAAATATCACCTTTAGCTTTTAATCAGAAATATAAATACCCTTGCAAAGACAATTTGCCATTTAAATAGCTAAGATGAAATAGTAACTCCGCGAAAGGAAGGGAGGATTTTCAGGCTTTGCTTGCTTATTTTCCTCATATTTATTTTGTGCTAACCTGTTGCAAACAACAGCACAGTTTGATAGCCCTTAGCTTCTTACCCGGTGGCCATAACAAGAAGAGCTCCCCAATTATTCTGTTAGTCAGGGAAATGACATCACTGCTAGCAGCACACTGTGAGAAATTGCAGAGTTGCACTCACTTTGTTTTTGCTTTACTACCCAGTGGAGTAAGTCCTATGAAGTTCAATGAGATTCTTAGAGAAAAAGAAATGCAAAGGTTGGTTTTAAGCAGCAACTGCTGCTGCTTCTCTGTCTAATCCATCAGAGACAGCAGAAGTCTCTGATGGATACACTGGAAACCTAAAACAGAAGGCCTGTTTTTTACAACAGTTTCAAGATTTTATTTTATTTTTATTTTATTCCATTTATATTTTCCTTTAGTCTTATGCAGACCTCATCCAACACAGTAATCATTTGTACAAATAATATCTTGTAGGATGGAGATGAAGTAGAACTTGTAAAAGCCTGTATAGCTGGTGTGGCTGGAAGACACCTGGTTCTTCCTTCCTTTTCTGCATCAAGAAATCTGAATTTGTTGTGGATAAATAATCTTGGTTAATGTTAATTAAAAATTAAGACACAGAATCTGACCCCATAATACCAGAGAGATTTCACTAGACTGGGCCTCTCATATAAATGCATCTTTTAAACAAGTTTCTTAGAAATATAATTAAATAAGAGTGTTGATCTACATAATTTATAACTGCTGTTCAAATGAAGAGTCATTATTGGAAATGTTTCCAAATCTAACAAATTGTCAGGATGAGTCAGAGCTACTTGCTGGTGGCCAAGACCAAGTTTAATCTGCTAGGTGAGTCTATCAGGCCCAAATTAAATACAATTATTAAAATACAAAACAGAGAGTAGAGAGGCTAATGCAATTAGAGCAGTCTAAAGGATCTTTCTTGGAGACACGGTGGCATGATGTAGAAATGAAGATTAATTGGTTCATTTTCCAAAAGATGAAAGAAAATATTTACATCCTTGTGCTGTATTTTACTTCTGCGTTTGTGCGCTTGCTACAAGAACTGACTTTCCTTCTTTCCCTCTATCATTTCTTTAGGAATTCTTTTTGTGTTCTGCAATATCTGGAAGGTCTAAAGTTTTTTTTTTCCAATTTTGCAATCACTGTTGCTCATTATTTACTAAATTCAGGGGAAAATGTATCCAACCATCTCATTCTCTTTCTTCTACAAGGGTCTCTGAAGCAAGGGTTTTCTTCACTCATGTGCATAACTTTACAGAGATGCCTTCAGGTTAGTAGTACTTTTATGGCTTTAATTCATAAGTTTCATGGCTACTGCATGCAACATGATTGGCAGGTCAGATTAGGAGAGCCCAGTGGGTTCTACTTACATGGAAAGAGGATCAGAGAGTTCATATTATTCAACATTCTTTTACATCCTGCTCTGTTGTTGTGTTAGGTCAGAATTCCAGGAAACTACAGAGATCAAATAAAGAGGAGAGCATAGGAGATGCAAAACCTTGGAAGAAAAAAGATGGGCATCTCCTTATGAAGAAGTTTGTCAGGTTACATTTCTTTTCTGGACATTCAAGTAATATAATGTAAGGGCTTTTTTTCTTACTGATTTCTTTTCTTTCACAACAGTAGTGAATTATCATTAGACCTGTAATAGAATAATACATTGGAAAAAGCTAATTGATACTGTGATAGTTTAAAAACAGCATTTGAATTGTGATTTGTTGTACTGTAACTTGAGTGAATTTTAAAGAAACTTTGTACAATGGCTGTAAAGAAAGGAGCATTATCAACAGGTTCTTGCAAGTAATTTTAAATGCTTCACCTGTTGATGCACACATATCAATCTGATATTAAAGGCACAAGATATATGCTCAGTTTGCACACACTTTAACCAATGGTTTATTTAACCATGAGTTATTGAAGTAACTCAATTGGCTGAGTTTACATTACATACTGAACCACAAACTAACCAACCACACTTCTGTGTATTATGCCAACATACTCATGGTTTTATTTCCTGGCCAGTTGTCAAGCTTAATACACATCTTTGAAGATTCCCTTTAAGAAATTAAAACCTCTCCAATTTTTCATCTAAGACAAATATAGGATTCATACTTCATCTTGTATTATCAAATTGTACATAAATAAATATAGTAATTTCAGGTTCCTGTATTCTTCAGAGGCATGGAAGGCCAACCAAATCTGTACTTTGCTTATTGTGTAAAACTAGAATGTGTTGTTAGTTTATGGTCCAATATACCATACAAATCTAGAAAAGTAGATTGAGTAGGCCTAGTTGTTAACCATGTGTGTGTTGTGCACGTGCAGCTGAGACAATCATCTTTCAAGGGTTGACCCATGCTGGATTTGAATATTGTGATGGATATGAATAATAAGCAGAAGAATTAAAAAAAACCCAAATTATTCTAGTATAAAACTGCCATTAAGTATTATTATCATTATTTAGCAGATTTGTGTTAAAAGCTAGAACTACCAGATCTGGGCTGCAAACCTCTGGATAATTATGGATTATGTAGAGAGGTACATAAAATTCTAACCTTTTTCTGACATCTAATAGTTAACCAGATTTTTGCAGCTCAGATCTGGTTGTCTTATTAGAGACTGAGGCTGATTTGTTCATTTACTTATGAATCAATTTTATTAAATTAATGTCGGAAATAAGAATTAATTCTCTAAGTGAACATGGCTCCTAGTGACTGCATGCATGGAGTTTTCTTGGCAGCATTTAGAAATGGTTTGCCATTGCTTTTTTTTTTCACTACCAACTCTAGTCTATAGTACCATTCAAGTACTAACAATCTACTTAACTTCTAAGATCAGCCAAGCTAACTGTGTGTCACCATACACTAAGGAATTGTTGAGAATAAAGTTTACTAAATGAACATTTTTTTTTTTTTTGAGTAAACGTATCCAGGATGCCATGGTAAAAGATTTATTACCAGTAGAAGCTGAAATCCAACTTTCCTGTATTGAGTACCCTTCAGGGTTAGGGTTTCCATTCTGCTTTGGCTGGTTCCCAATCCCACAGTACTGGGAGGAGGAGGAGGAATGGCTAGTCCAAGGCTCTAGCATTTACCTTGAAACCCTAGTTTTCAAAAGGCAGAGCAGGTTCTCTAGCTGATAGAAGTTAACACTGAATGAAACTTCTCCTCTGCCTTTGATTAAGTGACTGTACTGGAGGCATGTCTGCTCCAGAGGCTCCAGTTATATCTTCAATTTTCCTTATTGATTATAGGTTTTGAAACTGCTAAAGGAGTATTCATTCCTTCATGAGGACTGGGGACTTCACCTATGCCATCCTAACTAATCCCTCCCCCTACAGCTCTCAGTAGTCCCAATACTGAGGACCAGCTCCATACTTAAGCCTTAGGCTAAAGGCTTTCCCTTATGCAGGAGTCCCAGATTGAATTTTAGATCACCTCGTATTTGCAGAAATAACAGATATGTGTTTGCTTCCATTCAGACCACTGATCTGTTTTTTGGCTTTTCAGTCCCAATGAAAACAAATTTCTTTTTGAAGAAAAGAAAGGAGGCTTGCAAAGAAGAGACTTCAGGAAGTTGAAGGCAACAAAAGAGAAGGTGCCTTCCTTGGAGAAGATTCACTCTGGAAAAATGTGCCCCAAATGTGAAATTATTGCCTGCAGTGTATGCAATATGCTACATACTGAAAGCAGTTTTATTGCTCATAGCTTGCTGGACCATTATGATAGGGGAAGGCACTCCTCATGCTGCTCAGCTTCTGGGTTACCCCAAGACCACCATGTATGTAAGAAACATGCTTCAGATATATCTACAAGGCCTTGTTTGGTGTCAGGTTTTGTCACCTCACAACAACATTAGAAAATGTATCTCTACAGGTCTTTTAATTTCTTACCATGAGTGCATAGAGGCAACTCAGACTGATTGATATGTATATGTGTGTATATGCTTGCTATATAACAGCAGGAAGTTAATAGCTTTTTTACTGAATAACTACTAGGGTTAATTGGTGAAATTGCAACAGGTGGCATCTATTCTCCATGTTACATTTAAAAGACAGATATTATTAGTTGAGAGGAATGAGGTCATATGCCCAAAGAATTTGGCAAGTTAAGCTAGTATATTAAAACTCATTAGCTATCAGTTATAAGAGATCTTCTGCATATTAAAGTTTTATTAAAATTTTAAACCATTAATAAACAATGCTTGTGGGGAAATTATATTGAAAGGGTTAGGGGAAAAGTCTGGAATATATAGACTCCATCTGCTTTGGACATTTTCTAGGCAAATTTAGGTATCAGGAGTCATATGAAAGTTGGTTAAAAGCTAAATATATAATACATAGGATCTAGATTACATATGGAGGCAGCCATCTATGGCCTTTGCCATTTAGAATCTTCTGCTTTTGCCTCCTAGGGCTGATGGAGCTCCATTGAAGCACATGGAAACATCAGCAGTTCTCATACATACGTGGTTATAGATTAAGGAAAGCTTCTCATAGCTACATTTCAGGCACATGCAAGCAACTATGGGCATACATTTCTGATTCCATTTATAGTGCAAACCTCAATATAGCTTTTCTACCGCTTACCACAAAAATGGGTACTTAATGTGCATCTGGGAATATCAGCTAATTGAACACAGGAGGATTAAAGTCTGTAGGCAGGGAAAGAGCAGGAAGTAGCATGCTGAGGGACTGTTGAGCAGGCACCAAGAGACAGAACACACAGCAGGAATGGATGGCCTATTCTTTATTGCAAGCATCTTTATGGGAGGATACTATTTATTTAATATAATAAAGGAAGTCATAAAAACATAGTGTAACCCCAGACTAGGTTTTCATATTATCCTCCAAACCTAGGAAAAAACATGAAAAAAGTATTTACCTCCACCCATTTTGCATGCTCTCAGTGGTCAAAAGTTTGCCCAGACCTGCCCTACAACAACATCGTTTAGGTCCAATTGCCTCTGAAACAATATCCTTCATGAGTTTATATATTTTCAATGTTGTAGTAGAACTGATCCATCATAAAGGGAAAAAAAAATAGGTCTTGAATTCCTGCTGGGTCATGCTTGTGGTTATTTTCAGAAAAATTATTCCGAGGTAATAGTAAGGAAGTAGTAGACATAAAGGTACTTTTGAAATATAATTGAAAGGTTGCATTTAATAATAATAATTTATTACATTTATATGCCACCCAACTCCCAGCAACTTTATCCTAAATGTATATATTTTATGCTTTTGGCCTATTCATCCTGTTTTTATCAATTCAAAACTTGACTGGTTCTGGAATGTCCATTGAAAAATATTTGTTTGAAGTTTGTTCTTTCTTTATATGAATTTGTCAGATGTATTATATTTCTTGGATCAGTGAGGATTGGCAGCCCTAATCAGTTTGTTGCATGCACACTTTTATTCAGATCACACTATTGCCTTTGATGGGCTCTACTTCATATAGAGATCCTCATCCTATTTAGGTGAAAAAGCATTTTCAGAACTTTGTAAGCCTAGTGAGGATTATTGTATGACTGGTCTTATTATACGACTAGTGAAGCTAAACTACCAAAAATTTCCAAGAAACCAGGTGCAAAGCAGAGCTGGAGTTCTAAAGCTCCCCAGTAATGAAACCATTCATTTGAACCTAATAACTTCCCATACTAAATTAGGTGCCACTGAGTCAGGTTCATCCCCTAGTGACTCTATGGACAAATGTTCACTATCTCAATCAATCTTCAATGATAATCCAAGGACATTCACCCATTTGTTGTCCTCCCCTTCTTCAGTTGCCTTTAAACTTCCCATTTTTTTCTTCTCCATTATCTGTTCATCATACACCTAGTTGTGAATTTCTGCTTGCCGATGATTGCCTTAAGAGAGACATTTGTTTTTATAGTATTTTGTCCAGAACTAACTGGTGGTTCTTGCAGTCTGTGGTATTCTTAGTAATCATCTCCAAATCTGCTACTGAAAAGTATCTCTCACTTTTTTTCAGTGCCCAACTCTTAAGAGCTATACCCTGTAAAGACCATTGCTTTAATTACTCTGTGGTTGGCACACAAATATTCTTACTTCTCATGATCCTAATCCATCAGGGGTGCCTAAGATTAATCTTTTTGCTTTTTCAGTACTCTCTCAATCTTTGAATCAAGAAAACAAAATTGTCTACCACTTCAGTTCTTTGCTGTCACATCAAAGTTCACTTTGCATGCTGGATTCTGGTTATTAATTTTGTTTTAGGATTTAACATTAATTGGGATTTTTCATTTTTATTCTCAGAGTTAGCTCTTCTAAGATTTTACTTTTGACTAACAAAAAGAACAGCATTCAGATACTTTTGATAGCATTGACTTCTGAATGGCCTGCAGGGATTAGGAGTCAGGAGCACGGTATTCTAGCAATTCTCTTCCTTCCTTTGTGGCCAGTTCCAGTCAATGTTGACTCTGTGGGGTATCACCTTGTGGGAGCCAGGACGCAGGGGACCTCTGTCAGGGTGATACTTTCTGGAACACATTCTCCCAAGATTTGTACAGCTCCCACCTTGCCCTATTTAAATAAGCCCTTAAAACCTGGCTCTTCCCTCAGGCTCTGGGTCATAGTGGATGATAGACCACTTCAGTGATGTTTTGGGTCTATTAGATGATTGTTTTTTCCAGACTTTTTTTAGGTGATGTGTATCCTTGTTTGTATTGCTGTAGTTTGTAAGCTGCCCAGAGTTGTGACAGATTGAGGCAACCTATACATTTCAGAAAACAAAACCGTAATCTGCGTATCTCAGATTGTGTTTGACCTCCTATTCTGATTCCAGTTGACATTGCTGCTACCTTTGCCATGTCTGTATGTTCACTGTATAAGTTAAACATACAGGGGCAATATGTATACTTCTCTCGCCTCCTTTCCCATTCTGAGCCACTCATTTTCCAAATTCAATATCTTATCATTCACTGTAAAGGTTCCTTGGAAGAATAATAAAATGTAGTGGCATAATCTATTAACCTTATTATACTCCACAGTCATGATATACACAAAGACACCCGCAGGTAGTTAATAAAGCAAAGACAAATCTTTTTTATATTCTTTGACTCTTCCAACATCTTATGTTGGCTATCTAATATTATACCTTTCTACCTTTTCTAAAATTTGCCTGTGCTTTTGGCATTTCACTCTCCATGTATGGCTCCGTTCTTCTTTGTTTGCTTGCATGAGGAATCAGCACAAAGGTACAGTAGTTTACACATTCTTTTGCATCTGCCTTTTGTATTGATAAAGGATAAATAAGCTAGTCCCAAGATGCCTTTTGTGTTTGCAAGGAGCATGAGAAAAGAAAAATCCAAAGCAGCTCTTCCATTTGTGTATTGGTAAGTAAAAAGATAAGAACCAGTATTTCCAATTAGTATCTAGAATTAGTTACATGCCAACTTGGGTTCAACTCCTGCTGACAGCATGGAAAAATGCTAACCATGTCTAGGGAATTCCAGGGCTGTAAGTTAAACTGGAAAATTGAAGAAGCATCCAGGAAAAAGGTAATGACAAAGCACTTCCACACTCTTGCTATGAAAATTGCATGGATGTGCCAATGTATTCGCCAGGAGTTGAGGTAAACTGGAGAGCATCCTTGTATTTACTTTTTATAATAGCACTTCCAATAGCACCTGCAATCATTGGTAGAGCAGATATTAACTATTTTTTTTGCTCCCATGCAATATACAGTGTGTGTTAGCTATATGACAAATATCAGTAGGGTCTCAAAACAAAGAGGCTTCAGAAAAGCAGAGTTGCTAGACACATGCATTCATAGATGTGCATTCATTTTAATAGTTTAAAAGAATGAATAAATCTCATTCATTTCAATTACAAAACCAAATAAATTCAACTGATGAATTCCAAATTAAAATTCACTATTGTTTTAACTTGCATTTCTTCTCTGTTCTACTACAAAAACACCTAACATACATAGCAATGGGCTATATAAGTTAAAGGGAGGAAGGTGAGAGAGTTATAAAAGTGACAGGAATCAAATGAACCCTATAGAATAGGGGACTTTGTCCTGGCTAGCTTTGGTAGGTCTGATTTTTTGCATGACTAAACCTTAAAAATTTCACAACAAAAGGATATACCATAAAATGGTTACAAGTGAGAGAAGAACAGACAGCCTTCCATTAATACCCAAGGCAAAATGTATGTAAATGGCTTATAAAACTGACTTTATATGTGTCTGAAATTCAGCAGCACAAAGCTGGGGATGGGTGTGAAGTAAATGGAAAGCAGTAGCCTAATATATGAAAAACTCATACCATTCAAAACATCCCATAATCGTAGGTAGCAAAATATGTCTTCTTTTAAAATTAATAGAAAAAAGATTATTTAAAGCAATGAACTGAAAATGAAAACAAACACTGACTTTTTCAATAATGAACATGAACGGGGCAACTGAGTATCTTTCTTGCACACTTTTGTAACAATCACTTCATACTGAAAGCCTGTTACTACAATATATTTTGCAATCTAGCTACATGCTTGTATTATTCTCCCTCAGTATTCGACCCTTAACATTTTAACAAGATTTCAAACATCTAAGAACTATGTTCATTATTCACAATGTTATTTAGAGAAACAGAAACCTTTGACAAAGTATAATAGTCTTTAATGCACTTCCTATTTAAAATCATTATTTTGATCATAATTATGTTTATTCAATAACCACTGAAATTAAGAGCAACCAGGTTCTTTGGCGAGCAAGAGGTTATTACAAGTCCATTTCGCCACTGTTTCAAAATATTTCGTGTTACGTCTTTAAACTAACAAATTCTATTGCACTTTTAATTTGAACTGTTCTTTTAAGCACCTTAAAGCAGGGTACCTCGTTTCATAAATTAAAGTATATCCAGTTTCTCAATCACAGTCATTTTAAGGCTGAACACAAACATCCTGGGAAGATGCTTTTATCACAAACAGTACCACACCATGCAGAGTATGTGGGAGTGATTACTGATTTTACAAAATCTTGATGAAGCATTCCAAAGCAGGGTGCAAAAATATCAGGAACCAGTCAGACATTTTGCCTGTTTTTAATTTATCTGTTTTTCCTTTTTGGTGTTTTGTCACCAAGTACAGCACAGGGTGGATTTGACTTCATTTTGAAATCTCTTTTTAAAATGCTATGTTTTAGCATTTTTTTAAAAAAAAACTCCTGGTTTTGACAAACACAGATTTGAGAGAGATATATAAACCTTGTAAGGAGGTTTTGTTTCATGTTTTCCATATATATCATGGCGTGGACAATCTGTTACGGATATCACTGGAAAACTGAAAGGCTAACTCCTTTTATTGACATTTCTCCAACATTTCAGATGCTGTGAAATTTTTAAAAAGATGTTCAGCACTCAATTTTGTAATTTTTCTAACAACTGAAAATTATTTCAAACATACCCCGTCCACATAAATTTTAAAACATTACAGCAACACAACATTATACAACATTATAGTAAAAGGAACAATCTTTTTACATTTTTCCATTATTAAGTATAGAGGTCTCTTTTCTGGCAGCAGTAGAAAGAAATAAGCAGCTTTTTGCTGTGCAATATTCTGGCTATTATGTACAGTAGAATGTATGTTTATGCCAGTAAAAATATAGGTGTATAGATGCATTTAAAGTTCACTTGAAGCAAAATTAAAGGCATTATGAAAACCTCTGATGCTGTTTAGTAATCAGTTCTTCAAGAAATCTCTAACCATCTAGACAGAGTTTGAGCACTCTGCCTAAGCATAAAAGGTCCCAAATATTTACAATGTATCAAAACAATATAAAAGTTTAGTAGTAACTTTCAGTGTGCAAAGTAAGCAGAAGCGATTACTGATTCTGCAAAATCTTGAAGCATTCCCAAAGCAGAGTGCAAAATAATCAAGAATCCCTCAGGCAACTTTCCTGGGTCTCTTTTTAAATAGTCTGTTTTTTCTCCTTTAATGCTTTATTGTCAGGATAACTTTTAAGGTTAGTGCAAATTCATCAACCAATCAGGATCTGTAATCCTTCCGAACTGTGTGTGCCATCCAGTTCACTTTAGTAGTCCAACTTTCTCTGAGTGCTTCATCAAATTTCTGCTTAAACTGTTTTAATGCCTCTTCATCACTCTTTCCTAAGGCAAGAGAGTCCTAGGAACAGTAACAATAACATGGTTATTTGTCTTGTACGCTCTATATTTGCAGATTATTTTGCAGACTGCGGACCAAATCTGTTGTTCCACAGCTGATTTCTATGGTTTTGCAGCACTTAATAAGAATCTGAGAAAGCACTAGCATTTTTTACTTTATATGAAAGGAATTTATGTTACAACAAACAGTTCAAGGGAAAGCTATGATGATAATTATACAAGATTAGCTGTTCAGGAATTATACTGGAATTCTGTTTCTCTTACAGTCAAAAGCACTTCACTAATTCAAAGGTTTCTTCTTTGGCTCATCTCTGGGAATGAGGTATTCTATTAACTTGTGCTTGAATTATGAATGAATTGGTAGGAAGGGATTTGACAAAATCCACTTCCCACCTCTCAATATTCACAGTCTTACCCTTCATTTATCAAAAAAATTATCTGAAGGGGCTTGCCCCACTTTACTCAGCAAATCAAGCAATTGTACTTGGCAATTTACAACTGAAGATTAAGCAGAACACATGATTCAGAGTCAAATGGCAACAAACTTCATGGTGCAAAAATTGACTAAAAAGATTTAATGCATAATAATTTTCATGTAATACCAAGATACTCTTGAAGGTTTGATGATGCTCTTCTGATCAGCCATCAATTGCATATTTATTTGTACACCAAAATTAACAACAATCCCTTTGTGTAAGAATCAGTTATTTAAAAAGGATCTGAAAAGCTCCAGATATAAATTCCTTTCTAAAGCATGTGATTTAAGCTAGAAAACATTTATTTATTTATTTATTTATTTATTTAATCAATTTATATAGCCCCCCATCTCACCATGGATGACTCTGGGCGGCGTACAACAAAGCTAAAAACAGTAAAATACATTAAAATATATATAAAACAAAATAAAACAGAGACTAAAAAGAAATTAAAAATAAGGGAGCCACCTCACTAATTCCCCCATCCCCTAGAGTCCCCAAACCTGCTGGCATAAGCAAGTCTTAAGGGACCTAATAAACATAATTTACTTCACCATTATTTGTACTGATGTTCACATTTTAGGGGTTTATTTTTATACTGTTTAGTAAAGAGTTATTCAGGATTCAGATGAATGAACAAGCAAAATTATGTATACTATGTATAAGCATGCTTGCTCAGTGGACGCTGTTGGAAGAGTGCATATGTCTATGTTATCACACCTATTGTCCAAGAAATAAATTAAAGAGTCTCTAAAGAGAAAGAATGGGCAACACGATGCCTTCCAGATACTGCTAAACTCAATTTCCTGTCCAGTCTAGCCATCATAGTCAATGAAGAGGGAATGATGGGAGTAGCATTCCAATAATATATTGGGTTGGATTCGGGAGACGAGATGGATATTGTGGCAGGGCTGGGGAAGATCTCTGCTTGAGTATTTAGGAAGATGCTACCACTTGGAGTTAATACTCCTGGTCTAGGTAGAGAATCTTGTATGAGAAATAGCACAAATATATTAGATAATTACTCTGTGAAAAAGCTTAAAACAGAATTTAGAAAAAAATGCACAAAACTATCTAAATAAACTATTATTTATTTAATCTATACCCCTGTTTTCTTTGAGAACATAAGATCTGACTGAAAATTACCAAGTGAGTTTCATCAACAAGTAGGGAGTTGAATAAGGCCTCCCCATATTACTTTGATCACTATATTATTAGAAATGTACCTTTAGATATTGGATGTCTTTAACAGATGTTAGCTCTGGAAGCCCAGCTGTTAACATCAGTGCAAATAGAGTGATAAATAGGTTGCCATGTCTTCGCAGAATCAAGTATGCTTCTTCACAGCATTGGCGGAACCTTAACATTAACATTCAAATAATTCAGATAAAAGCAGACACTGTAAACCAGGACAATAAAAACAGGCAGACTGCACAGGGACCCTGATCTGACCTGATTTAAAAAAATATATGAACAAAATAGATTCATCACTGATAGCTGATGTTTTATACCACCACTGGTTCTTATTTTACAACTCTTTGAAAAAGGGCAAGCCAAAAAGTACAGATTATTTATTCTGAAACGGACTTATTTGCAAATGGTTTGGTTTACATCCTACTTAGCAACAGCATATATAAGAGTATGATAATTCTAGTTGTTTGATAGAATGAAACTGTATATTATAATCCAAACTGGAGTGACAAATGTTCATACAGACATGGAACAAGTGGATAATTATAGATAAAGGCTCCTCAGGATCAGAAATGCGACTGCAGCAGACACTTATATCAGGAATGAATTCATGCAACCCTGGATATCAGTTATTGGAAACAATATATTCTAAACTACTCCCCAAGAGAAGGGATAACATTTTCCAGTATTACCACTGTTTATTCATTGTTCTATATCAATTTAAAGACATTATATATATGATCTCTCCCCCAACTGAATAATGGACATTGTCTGAAAAAGCAGTTCTCCAGTGTAACTATTATATTTAACACTGAGTTCTAACAACGACCTTCATTTATGTCCCTAGGGTATTCATGACAATACTTTTGTGTGTTTTCTAACAACTAGAAGAAAATATTTTCGTTGTTGTTGTTAAAAAAGGATACTTTATTTATTTCAAAGGTATCCAAATATATGGCCTTGTAATGAGCAAGAGAGATTTTGTATGGGAAAATAATGGACTGCATATGTGCACATTTGTGTGTGTGTGTGTATACACACATACATACACATACATACATACACATACACACACAGACCCCAAGAATTCTCTTAAAATTCAACAGTAGTTCAAATTCTGATTATCTGATATATTAATAGAACAACCAAAATAGAACTATGTACAGAAGAATGCCTATCAAAGGACAACTTTCTTTATAATATCCATCATATTAATTCTCTTTATACAAAGCTAGACTTTATGTAAAGTCTACTTTCCCAAGTTGAGCTCAGCTATTTGTGACTACATGAATATGTCCATTTGGGTTTTTTGGCAACAAGAGGTTTGTCATTGCTTTGCTAGATTTCTTTTTTAATTTCCACATCTAGCCTAGTGTTGAGGTTTCCTATATACTAACCAGGTCTAACCCTGCTTAGTTTCCCCCACCCCACCCCCATCTTCTAAGGTTTGGTACAGAAGCAATTTGGTTCTATCACATGGGAATCTAAGACTGTGAACCAGAACTAAATTATTCTAACAAGTTTAGTACTTACTGGCCAAATTTTTCAGTGTTTCCAGTTTTCCCCTGCTGGATGACATGAATAAAATCATATGTCAGGATGAAAGGTACCCGTTCCCTTTTAATTCCAAATTTGGATTTGAAGTTTCCAAGAATATGCCCAAAATCTATATGGAACAGCTGGGAAACAGAATAAGAATAAATTATTATTTCTGGGAAAATATTCATATTATTCATAACAGAACACTATCATCTTATTGTTCTTAAACAAATTCATCCCACAATGAAATACAACCGCATCTCTTCAATTATGATGAATAATTGCATGTTTTCAACTAATAATCTATGTCTTTTCAATTAAACCACCACTAAGGGATTGAATTCCTTCTCCTTGGCAGAGAGAGGAAGATCTGACTCGAGGAAATGCAGTGGCTGTTGGGTCAGTTGGTGGAAAGGAAAAAGAGAATTGGGAACAAGGTGATCTCCTGATCCAGGGAGATATTTAATCTTCAGTTCTTAATATCTACATGGACATTAGAAGTATTCATCCAGGAAAAGGTCTACATTTAGGCAGGTATTCTCAGATATATATTTGGCTAAGTGTAATAGGTTTGCTTGCTAGTTTATATCTGCCTGAGAAAACATAATCCCACTAAATATTTTGGGCTAATGCCATCCTTCTTGATGAAATTAAAACAATAATGTAATGTTTGCTAAGTAGGATTGGGGAAAAATCAAAGCAGGTGGTAGCAGCTTACTCACAGAAAGAAAATTGCTGCATTAGGAAGACAACTTTGGACACTCCTGAATGGCACTTAGTGCAAGGAAGCAAAGAGGAGAGGAGAGGAGCGGCTTGAGCTGAAAAGGTTAGGGCTCACTCTACTATGAAGACGTCTTTTATTAGGTCAATATACAATATTTCACATATATCTGAGGTAGAAGCTATTGTCACATATCAAAGAAGATGTGTAAGGCAAAGGAAGTTCTATGCTCCCAAAGCACAAGCATAGTCAAAAGTCTCTTTAAAAATATTTTTTAAAGTTAAGGTTTCATTTTTCTAATATGTAGAAGTTTTATCTTTGGTAGAAAATGCCATATAAGAAGTGTCTCAATATTTTTAGAATGATACACATTTTATGGGAATCATGAAGGTAACAATATGCTGTGAAAAAACTTTTTCCCAACAAAAACACTATTAGGACCATTACATGCTGGAAAGCCACATGGCAATGAGTGGTATAGCAAACATCATTCTGAGCTCAGGGAGTCAATATCTCTACTGGAAAATTCCCCAAAACATTTCCCCATTAATATCTTTACTCTTACCTGACCATTCTTCCTGACCATGATATTGTCACTGTGCCTGTCTCCAATGCCCAGGACGTAAGTAGCTACACAGTAGCCAGCACAAGACAAAGTGAACGCCTCAATGGCTTGATCCAAATCTTCTCTGAGTTGGAAAGACAAGTGTTTTTAAATAGATTTGAACCAGATATTTATCATTTTATACCATATATTTTTAAGAGCTGCTTTAGTTACACAGCTGAGACTCATTTAGGTTTCCCCTCAAAATAATTCCAAGCACATTAGCATGAAATCATCTTGCAAAATGGAATGGCAAATGCAGAAGGAACTTTGGAATTACTTCCCACCAATTCATGACACACTGAAGCCATTTCCCTATTAATGACATCTTCACAGCATCACACAACTATCACTGAAGTGATTTAAGATCTGTTCTCCTTATTGTTGTTTTGGTATAACAATGACTGTATGACTCTACAAAACACTTAAGTTACTAGTAAGGAAACAACATGTGTGTTTTTATACCATGAAACCTGTGCCATCTGAAATACCTATAAATCTCCTTTTCTGCAAGAACACTGTGGAGAGCTGCAATGAAGTTCACACATAAAACACATTTTATGTGTGTGCTTGTGTGTATGTATGTTTGTGTATGTCTGTGTGTGTGTGTACATACGATGTAGATTATCTCACAGTCAATACTTGAATATATTTAGCATAACTATTGAGGGCAACTTTCATCATTCTATCTGGGCAGACCATTGCTTGTAGTGACAAGAGTGGATCTTGAGACAAAATGGATATGAAAGAAAAGGGAAGAAATGAAAGAAATGAGCGCAAAAGTTGAACAACTGCAGGAAGAAAAAATATGAATCCTGTAGGAAAAGGTATTAGATTCTATCTCTGAATAGAATGTACAGAAAGTGGATGTAAGGAAAGAATACATGGAAGCTGCTTTGAACAGAGTGAAAAGAAATACATTATAGGGTGCCACAGAATTATGTGGAGTTATGCTAATGGGAAGTATGAAAATGGAAGTTTGGTGGAATGATGAAGTGAAATTAAGCTGTGGATGACCAAAAAATGCATGTAAGAATGCTGCAAAAATGTGAATGAGGAAAAGGTATCATATAACATGTACAGAAGGAAAAAAAATGTATTCAAAAAGAGCAAGGAATGGTTAAAATTAACACACAAAGAAAATGCATGGAACTTTGATGGAAGTAAATGCTTTGGAAGTAGGATCAGAGGGCTTAACAAGGAGTGAATGGAATAACAATGGAATAAAAAATGTAAAGAATGAAATAATCTGGGATGAAACTGCAATGTGGGATGGCTTGAAGGAATACCTATATGTGTACCATACTGTTACAGATAGTCCTCACTTAACAACCCTAACTGGGATCAGCAACTCCACCGCTAAGCAACAGGGTCGTTACATGACCACTCCACTTAGTGATGGCAGTTCCAGCAATCCCAGTTGCTTTCCATTGAATCCCACACGATTGTTAGGCGGGGACCCACCCAGATCCAAGCCATTCTTGGAAGAAGGTGAGGGACTGCCTATACTTCAACTCTCCCCAACCGCCTATCTCCCCCTATCTTTGCCTTTTTGGTCACCTGTCTACCTGCTGCTGCCAGCTGCCCCTGCTGCTGCCCCTGCAGCAACCACAGCACACTGCTACTGCACCAGCTGGGGCCTTCTTTCGTGCCAGTGCAGGTGGGGCCTTCTCTCTCTCACTGGCCAAGGTCTCCTTTTGCAATAGAAGGACCTGGGCAGGGCATGAAAGAAGGCCAGTACATGAAAGAAGGCCTTGGTTGTGCTGTTGTGAAAGATGGCCCTGGCTGTGCGAAAGGGGCCTTCTTTCGCACCCTGCCCAGGTCCTTCTACCATGAAAGAAGGCCCTGGCTGCACTGATGCAAAAGAAGGTGGTATGAAAGAAGGCCCTGGCTGGTACAGTAGTGGTCTGCAGTGCGGCAGCAGGCAGGACCAGGTGGTGGAGGCAGCTGGTGACAGTGGGTAGGCAGGCAGCCAAAAGGTGGTCATAAATGTGGGTGGGCCCAAATTTTGTTCATATGACTGCAGGGGTGCTGCAACAGCCAGAACTCTGAGCGTGGGTCATAAGCCCCTTTGTTCAGTGCTGTCATAACTTTGAACGGTCACTGAATGAATGGAAGTTAAGCGAGGACTACCTGTATGTCAAAAAATGCAATTGAAAGATTGCAACTATTTTAAAAATGTTAACATTAAAAAATGCTAACATTAAAGGAAATCATAACTCTGGTGAGAATGTTAAAAAATGATATGGCTGAAGGGAATTCATTTTCTAAAAAATTGTTGGAAATGCAGTAATCAGGTTGGATCTTTCTTTCATATTTGGCAGCAATGTTGTAAAGCCCAACAATTCTGGAAAATGATTTATAACAGTATGGACTTTTCTTTCCACCCTATTTTTTAAATTAAATATTACTAAACTTTTAGTAATTTTTATAAAGTATACTGAATTGGCTTTGCACATGGTAACAGCTGGTAGAATTCTTTGTTTTACACTAGAAATTACAAAGAATTTGTTCATGCAAACACACACACATCTGCAGGTGTAGAGGGTGTAACAGGAGAAATGTTAAAATATAGATGTGGTTTGCTTACAGAGTACTATGCAACTTAATGTATGTGTGAAAACTGCATGTATGCCTGACAATAAGAATGTTTAACAACATTCTGTTCCCTTACACAAATAGGGGTAGCAAGAGTGACTGCAAAAACTACAGGAGATTGGTTGTTTTAAGTGTCCCTGGGCAGATGCACCATTCAAGGCCAGATAGTTTGTCACAACTCCTCTATACTGATTCACAAAAGTCAATAATGTGAACAGAAAACTAGATGGTTGCTAAAACATAAAAGTAGTTAAGAATTTTCTACATACCCAGTATTGTATTCTTTAAGCCAATTTAAGAGAGCGTCTTTGTTGAATGCAGCAGCAGCAGCTACATTACTGCTGTTGAGCTGAATGTCTGCAATTGTTTCAGAAGCTGAAACCACCTCAATTAAGCCAGAATAATCTCCTGTTGCTAAACAGCCATAAGGCAACAGCCTGGAAAAATATGAGTTTATAATTAAGTCAGAATATTTTTATTCATTTAAATTATTTTTATCCAGTTTTATGTTGTACAAAGAGAATACATGTTTAAAGAGTTTAAATCAATATGTGGTCCGAGATCAGCGTTTCATAAAAAAGAAGAGAGAGGAAAGCACTGTTTTGAATTTCTAGTACTCTAACAACAGATGGTGCTATCTCCCTTTTTTATTCCAAACTACTACAACTGCATGTTGGCCATATGTAATTTTTAAAAAAGAAAGGATGCATACATGAGGTTTCCAGAAAAATACACTTACATATAGATGTCTGATCCTTTGCAGTTGCTAGTTAAATATTTTGTGGACATTTAAATATGTGTGTACCACTCACAGATGACCACCTGTTTAATATTACAATTTAATTTTAATTATTTTAGTACTTAAAAGTATGAAATAGCTTTCAACATGCCAGTATTTAAATGGTACTATTTAAGTAAGGAAAAACTGAATAAGTGGCAAGTTGGATGGGTAGAGCACTTGGGTTCAAAGATATTTAGAGGAAGAACAGCAGAGTTAAAGTAAAATATTTGGGTACATACATACATTCCCATCACATTAAGCTGTTTCGAGCTAAGCAGTAGGATCTTGCAATCCCTTCACGCTACCTTGATATATTTGTTTGCAGTTCAAATTTCATTCTCTCTACAGGACCAAACAACTTTAGTGTACTTCTTTTGTACACCTCATACTTCCATATTCATTCAGCAACCCATTTGTTCTTTTAGTTTCATCACACACACTTATATAATTCATTCCCAGTGCATTCAAGCTTACTTTTCTCTCTCTCTTAACATACCCAACTCTCACTTCCATATAACAAAATGGACAGAAGCACATTTTTACACAAAACGATTTTGGTTCTTTCCACACATAGCCAACCTTCTGTTTCTTGTGTGCAGAACATTCCACAGTTCCAGTCTATTCACTTTAATCATATACTTTCTCTCAATCAAGAAACATAAAATAATTTCTCACATTCATGTTTTCTCAGTGATGTGCTAAAGGGCAAAAATCTGGCTTGCACACCCTCTGCTCAGCATAAAGCTACATTGCATTTCCCCAATCCTGCTCATTGTTGCAATTTTAATCAGAATTCTGTCAAACACTTTCTCAGGCCCACTTGCCAAACTAACAAATTGTAGTTTTTTCATTTACACTGTTCAAAGAGCTTCTATATTTTATTTCCTCACATATAATTTCCATTTACACTGTTATTCAATCTTCTAAATAGTTCTTCATAAAAGACACACATACTTCTCTTCTCATGTAACTTTACATATTCCCCCCTCCCTCCTTTCATTCATTCACTAAAATAGTAAGCATATAGTCAACAACCTACACAGTGCTCTGTATATATGGGAACCAGATATATGCTGTTTTGAATGTTTTAAGCTCAAGCAGAATGCTGTTTCCTAAGCTTGGAACAAACACTCCATACTTGTCCCAATCTAGGAAAAAACTGCTATTTCTTTTAAGTTTTTTGAAGTATTCCAATGTTCTATGATTGGCTTGCTTTATTTAAAATTCTCCCAAGCTATGGAGACTTGGAAAAACAATTGATCATTAAAACACCAGCACAAGATCCATCCCTGCTGGAGTGAAATTAGTTGAAGGTAGGATGGAACAGAGGTGAGGAAGAGTCAACTAAGCACACATTCAGAGACTGAGAATTATTCTGAATGTAAGAAAAAGGCAATTGTTTGCCTTGTAGACAAATTTCTTTGCTATGAGGAATAAGAATTCATGAGTTGCAATATAATGTTGTTCCTGTAAGTTTTGTGTTGTGCTTTCTTTACTTTTTTATTATATTTAGAGTATTTATATGCTATGCACTTTTTTCACTGATCATTCAAATGCTTTGTACAGTGCAATGGGTCTACATTATGGATATTGTCATGACATGGACAAAATCATGCTATATTATTCACCTGTTGAGGTTTGCAGGCACAGAAGTGTATTTGTTTTTTTCATGTTGCCCACAGGCTCTGTTGAAATGAATTCGCTGCTGCTGTTTGCTTCTTTACTGAGCTCATTTCTGTGGCTGTTTGCGCAAGCAGACTAAGTTGCAAAAAGAATGCCTAACTTTCAATTACTATGATAACATATATAACCAAAATATGTGTGTTTATCTATATGTGTATGTGTGTATATATACATACTTTCTCATAACAAATTAGGCTGTAGACTGAAGAGTAGGTAGCACTCAGCATGGACTGCCTACCAATATACGTTTCTGGACAAAAATAAAAGGGGAAGGCGCAAGGGATTTGTTTCATGTGTCTAGTCTTCCCCAAGGCAGAACTTTCAAAATGTTTCAAGTTTTTGTCCCATCAGAGAGTAGGACACTTGAAGTTTCCAGTATAAAGTTTGGAGTAGAGCTATTCTGTTCAAGCTTGGAGGAGAACAGAATTTTTGGGCATACCTCTAATGTTAACAAAGAATGTGTACTGAATTTCTTTCTCCACCTATAAAAGGCACAGAGCAAATCAAAGAAAAGGTGGCTGCTCATTTATTAAAGCATAAGTAAGATATATATCTCTGCAATCAATTTATAGACATCACTGACAAAGCTGAATGACAGAGAACATGACAACAGAACAGCAGAGGAATCAAGTTATCTTCTATCTAATTTCTTCCAATACCATGCATGACCTCCCTTATAATGTTCAGACTATTTATGATGTTTTTTCTTGGAAATATTACCAAAACAGACGTTACGGCCACAATGTTTCATCCACATTTTTAATTTTTCTGTTTCTTCTCAATCCACTGTCGACCTAGGCTGATGAAGTGTTCTAGAAAACTCATTCACGTTCACTTTAGTAACGTTTTGGTTGGTCCTAATAACTACAGATTTTGGATCTTATTCATCCAAACAGGTACTTCTTATAGATTCCTAGGCAGGACTCTCGGCACATACCTTTTTTCAACATAAACTACAATATGCTTTTCACATTTTATTCTGGTTATCTCCCTATGGCATGGGTTGGCAACCTTCTCATCTCCTCTCCTTCAGAAACTTCGTAAGGTTTCAGCAGAAACTGTCATTCAAGACTGCCAGAATCAGGCAGCCTTCTAACACAAGAACTTGTATTTATTGAAACATTTCCATAATGTTTCAATAAATATATATATATTTAATGTTCTTCTTGAGGTTCTGGTGAGCATCCTGATGAACATGAATGCTGTGCTGCCAACTTCTATGCTATGAAAACTGGAACTGAATTCAAGGTACAGTTAATGAGTTTCAAAAAATAAGTGAAAATTCTTATTTGGGGATTTTAAAGAAAATACTGAGGAAATCTACAGCATAAACTAAGCTGTAAGGCCTTTAAGTTCTCATCCAGCTCTACAGTTATTGGCTTAAATCTCCTTTGTAGCTCTTAGCACTGTCAAAAGTATATTTAAAAACATGCACCAAGTGTTCTGCTGGAATTCATTTTAATCCTTTTTTTCCCCACTCTGGTCCAACCCTTCCTGAGAGACTGGTAAGAATTACAGTGCTTATTTGTAAAATCAGAATTCCACCCCCCCCCCGTTTCCAAAATCAGTATCTGACTTCAGAGCGCATAAACACATGTTTTCTCTGAGTAATATAGTTTCTAGATGAATCTTTTGTATTTAATTTATTCTTATATCAGAGGCACAATTATAGAGAATTTTCTCATGAATAGCTTATTTCCTTGCTGAGTCGCTTGTTGATAAATATTGCTCTTATCTGTGTGAGTGATTGCCATGTGCCTGAAGTTCATTCTATTTGTTAAACTAAAAATATTTAAGAGATGAGCTCCAGATTACCATCTGGTGTGTGAGGAATACAATTTCTGTCATTAAAAAATGATTTTTCTGTTTCTTCTAAATCCACTGTTGGGAAAAAGCAATTAGCATTTCAAGTGTTACAGAACTGCATATACAGACTAATATATTAAGCATTAACAAAGAAAGAAAATCAGAATCTTATGAAGTTGTTGCTCTTCTTGTTACTATTATTTCCGCCTTCTTTATATATAACTCAAGGCAGTGAACGTACCTAATACTCCTGTCTCCTATTTTCCCCACAATAACAACCCAATGAGAGGTGAATTGGGCTGAGAGAGAGAGAGTAAATGGCCCAATGAGAAAAACACAAGATGCAGGGCAAGCACAGGAGCTGCTTAAAGAGTGGCACTTAGAAATCGAACTGGATAACAAAATGAACAGCGTTGTCAGTGTTGTCATGCTGAAAGATATATGAATAATGCAATCAGTACTATTTTAAGATCATTAGTAAAGGTATCAATAAGTATGCCTTTCATTCTTTCTCCTTGCCAATAGCAGTTAATTAATTCACTTCTATTTATTTATTTATAACTAACTTATAATCCTGGAAATTGAGATACATGAGCTACATCACACTCCCATCTCCAAAATGACATCACAAAATGTCAATTATTCTGTTGCCGTTTTTGGTATTCTAGCAGGAGTTAATATGATCCTCAACAGAAAAAAAAACCACCTTTATTTTAAAATGATGGTTGATGATTTAAGTAAGGATTTGAATGGTTGTAGAGGAAGACTGGGACTGAGAGTTAAACCCACAATTTTCCAGACTGCTAGGATTAGATGATAGAGTGTAGTAAAAAGTTCTTTCAGGAAGTCTACGTGCAATATTAGGTATGTGTCATGCTGCACATCACAATATTATAGCACTGACAGTTCAGTTCAACTTATTTGCTAAAATTCAACAACAGAAGTTTAAGTCTGGCCTTCCAGAACATAAATGAGGGGGCAGAGGTGAAGAAAGTAACTAAAGCTCTTTCCAGCAAAATATTTATTTATGCTACATCCATAGAAAACCAGCTATTCAATGATAACAGCTTGTACATGGAGAAACTAGAAGTAAATAATCCTCTTGTTGGTTGCATCTAGTCCGATGTGTAGGGAGTTATAATAATGCAACATTATATCTTTGTATTACAATGGTCAAGGTACTAAAGTGGTATAAAACCTTCTGGCTTTCCAAGATCTAGCATAAGTTGCATCCTTATACCAACTGATTAGGGGAAGATTAGCTTAATATTTCTTTTATTCTGTCCTTCTCCATGATTGCCTTAAAATCACCAAAATTCAGGCTATTTCACTGGTGTCTGAGTGCACTTCATATCAGAATAAAAGAACAAGATAAATACTGTACTGAAAAGGTAAGACAGCCTTCCCCAACTGAGCACCCTGCACTACGTGGTCCCCAACACTTAAAATGTTTGGCCAGAACAGGTACTGTGGTGAATTCTGGGAAGCACCCAAGTTAGGAAATTATTATTGTGTCAAGCAGACAGAATTAAATTACTGGCCTTTTATTCCTAAAAATCCCTAAACAACACAATCACCAAATCTTATTTGTTCCATGACTGTAGAGATTAATGGCAACAGGGATTTTTAGATTTAATTCTATAGTGAAGAATAATGCACATATCCAGTTAGGAAAATAAACTGAAATTCTTACATTAAAAAAATATTTTTCCCCACCTATCCCCAAAGCAATCTACATGTATTGTAAACAGGATGCAGAATTTCATGATATTTGGGATTTTGTTTTTAATTATGAAAATGTGAGATACGACATTTTTACAAACAAATAAAAATAACAAATACTTGATGAATTTGGATTATACATTCATGGTACCTAAATCAACCCATATATTCTTTAAGATATTCACCAAAGTCTTTGGGAGAGGCATAGTCAGGATAGAGTTTTTTTGTTTGTTTTGTTTTGCTTTTTTTTTAACCATGGTACCAAAATTCTGAAACTCCTTGTTCCTACTTATTTGATTCTGAGGTCAAGCAAAGGAAAATCTATTTCATGGAACATCTGGAGTTTTGCGAAATATTTTTTTTCCTCGGCTTTTGTATTTTTTCCCTTTTCCAATGGCTTTATTCACTGTTCTATTTGTGTGTTTGGAGTTTTATATTTTTAAATGCATTGATTTCTAAGCCAGGAAAAATTAATATAAATATTAATGTTACTCAAATAAAATGAATGGTTAATAAGGAATAATTACTTTGGAAAAACAGGGACACAACTCAATCTTGAGAGCAGGTAGATGCATGCAAACATTATGTTCAAACCAAATGTAACCACAACTAAGATTCCAGGATTCAAGTCCCATCAAAGCATTTGTATTTCTAATGCCTCATGTATCTCAATTACATATTTGGATTATCATCTTCAGTTTTCAGCCATTAAAGTGAAGATAAAGTGTTATTCACTCTTACCATGAAAACAAAAGGGCTCTGCCACAGACATTTACAGGAATCTGAAAGTGCAAGTAGTCCTCGACTTACGACCATTTGTTTAATGACCATTTGGACTTACAATGGTGGTGAAAAAGTGACCTATGAGTGGTCCTCACATTTACGACCATCACAGCATTCTCCACAATCACATGATCAAAATTCAGACACTTGGCAACCAGGATGTATTTACAATAGTTGCAGTGTTCCAGGGTCATATGATTGCCATTTGCAACCTTCCCAGGGGGCTTCTGACAAGCAAAGTCAATGGGGGAAGCCAGATTCACTTAATGACTGCATGATTTGCTTAACGACTATGGTAATTTGCTTAACAACCACAGCAAAAAAGGTGTAAAATCCAGCATGACTCACTTAACGACTGCATCGCTTGGCAATGGAAGTCCCAGTCCCAATTGTGGTCATAAATTGAGGACTGCCTGTAGGTTCTAGGGCTGATCAATATTCTTGCATTGACAAGCTGGTGGACGTTTAGGTAGTTATCAAGTATCAGCAACAAAAATAAAGATATGAACACCAACAAGGCACGCTGTGCTAAAAAAAAGAACAGAATGCTATGGTATGTAATGAAGCATCCTAGAGATTTTATTAGGAACTGAAGTATCTTGGTTAATGGCTTCTTTATATTATTCTCTATAGGGCAGCAATTAATTTCATATTACATAAAGCTAAAATCAGGATGCAACATTTTTGGCATTGTTGCAAACCATTATTTGCCAAATTAAACTAACACACTTGCACAGGATCTGTTCTTTAAAAATGACAATATATACTTACTTCTATTCCTTACGAAGTATAAAATAAGGTATTTTTTTAGAAATTATCTGAAGTTGTGCAGATAACTTTGAATCATTTTGTATGTCTTCAAAGCCTAATAATCTAAAAAATAGCATTAAGAAGAAAATCCACCAACTATAGGCCCTCTTACCGAAGATCTAGCCCAGCCTCTTTCCAAAGTAAATCCATTAAACGTAACATCTGAAGCGTCAACATGTCTTGTCGTAGATCTGTAACAAAGTTTGATAGATAGGATTGTATAAAATAATCGAAACTAAAAAATGTGCAATATACATGGAAAGTTTTTCAAGAACCTATAAAGCATATTTGGATTCGCAAAAATTGTGTTATTTCTCAGACTGCATTTCAATACAAGTTACCTGAAATAATGGTAATGTTCCACTACACCTGTTTTTTTTAAGGCTTCAGGGTCAAAATACTATGACAATAATAGCTAACATTAAAATGTCAACAGTAGAAAATGAAGTTTTCTGTTTACTTACCATCTCCATTTTTAAAGATGATTCCCACCAAATCACCACCGAACACTTTGTTACTGTATACAATCCATAAAGGCTTCATTTTTGAGTCCATATATTTACATTTCTCTATACTAGAACAAGGATAATAACATTTTTGGTGAGTTAAATTAGGAGATTAATGAATCACAAAAATGTATCAGGAAGAAATAAGTCTGAAGGAAGGTTATTCCATAATGGAGCTCTACAACTTGGACAAATGCCTTTCAAAACTTTCACTTTGTTGCTACAATATCAGTTACACTGGCAAATTGGCACACTACTTAAATAAATCTTGGATGTCTATCTAGTGGCCACTAAATCCAAAATCTGAAAAAGTGATGTATATTTACTTAGAAAATATATTTCATTCTTTATATAGAGAGTTGATCCAAATTTTACTGGGTTTTGTATTTAAGAAGTTGCCACATAAGCTATTATTGTGCATGTTTTGATAATATGATTCGAGATCAAATATTAATTTAAGCCATTATTACTGGAAATCCTATAAAACATTTAACATTTTAAAGGTTAATCCAATCTTCACTCCAAATCAGAACTGACATCTTAACCTTAGGATGACGGCGATTTGCGTATAGAGCTAAATTGGAGAAAAAGAGAATGTCAGCCACAGGTAGAAATGCTGCCTTATGCACTGTCATGTCTACTGAGCAGTAGAGAGCTCAGATGTCAAAGAATAGGAGCCTTCTGCCTTCCTAACAGCTACAGCACAGCAGACATGGATGAAAGAGAGCAGGTCAACTTACCAAAGTTCTGAAAGTAAAACAGAAGGATTCAGAGGGGACTGGAGATGGGAAAGAGCCTCTCTATATGCTCTTTGTTTTAAACAGGTATGCATCGCATCCTTTCCTTTAGCTTTACTTTGCTTCATGGCATTCAGTTTTATTAAGCTATTCAAAGTCTTCATCTTATTCAGTGCTTCAACCTGAAATAGATATTTAAGATATTAGTTTCTAGAATGAATGAATGGGTTCAGACATCACCCTAATGCATGCTTTGTTTAGTTCTGGTTACTGTGACTGATTCAGCAAATCTCACTTAATCAAATTGTAAATAACTTTATGATGTATGAACCAGTACAGGCAATGATTTCTGAAATTAACGTAATTAGAATCAATCTACAGTACTAAGCAAATTCCTTTTAACTCTCAGGGTGTTAAGAACCTTTAAAAAAGTCCTGATAAGGCAGGGATTTCATTTTGTTTTTCCCTCATATTTATCCTCACCATATAAAAGAGAAGGTTGCGCATATTTGCTAAAATTTAAAGGCAATTTTCCCTGAGCTGCAGCAAAACCAATTCCAGCCTTTCAAATGTAATATTACTTTCATTTTCATCCACTTCAGAATAATGGATCTCCTTATTTTGAACACAGCCACTGGGTGAATCATTAGCAACAACTTTTAGGAGAACTACAGAAGTGAGATTGAATATTTGCTTCTTTGGGGCAGTCATAGTTGTTAACTTTTGTAACTTTCTATCTCCACATCTCCTTCTCTTATCAGTTTAATTTCCATATTCAGATAGCATTGTACCAAAGGTAGTTGACAAGACCCACAATAAATTGGAGTAATGTTCTTGCTCAGAACCTCCCCTCTCCTAACTCACACAGAATTCTCCAGAAGGCTATTTATTTATTTTAACTTAAAAAAAACATTAAAAAACATGTTCTTTAATGTAAATTATCATTTACATTTAAAGATCTGGCTGACAACATCTGTCAACTGTTGTTCTAGGAGCAAAGAGGATGATGGCCAAATATGACTCCAAGTTGGTGAGCTGTATAGTTTTAGAGTGAAGCAGGAAAGCTTTCTCCCATGTAGTCAATAAAAGGGGCTTTAACAACAGGAGTATCTTCAAAATGTCTTTTTGAAGATACTAATATAGAGATTAAGGCCTTAAATCATTTAGATCTCTAAAGATCATAAGGACACTTATAGACATATCTTTGAGTCTACAGAGCTTTTCAGGAAATTCTGCAGTTCTTCCATAGCATTGCTTGGATACTCAATACCACCTTAGAGACGAGAAATATTGGGCAGCTTCTTGGAACAACTGGGCTGCAATCAAGAATCCTGAATGGATTAGAATGACCTTGGTATCATCCATATTACATATTTTTAAAAATAACATAGCAACTGGGGATAAAGTTATCAGAACAGTAATTTCCATACTGGTACATACAGATCTAAAGGGCACAAGCATGTCTGCTCTGTGTACCTAGCATGGGTTCAAGAGCATAGCTGAAATGGAATAATTGTGAAGTTGATTGTGATGCGCAAAATATAAAATTTGACGATTTCATTTATTAGATTTATGTTTGCCTGCTTCAGTGTAATTAGTTTACATTTCCCAGTCGTTGTGCTCTTAAATCTCAGATGAAAGATGCAGAATCCAACCTTACTTTTGGCATATGTTGACTATTAATATGGACCCACTAACACACATTTTTGTCTTTGTTGTTTCTCCCAAATTTGTTAAATTATTATCTCCTTGGCTTTGGAATTCTGGGAAAATAATGCTGAAGCAAGGCTATGACCTTAAACCATGAATTGCCAGAAATTTCTTAATATCCAGTGTGCTGATACCCTTAGTATTAAAACAAGTTGTTACTGTAGAGCGATCATAGCTTCTTTATAAATCTGAAACTTAAACCAGTGTTAATAAACTTGGAATATATGTCTTGCTTAATGGATACTTTTATATTTTTAGTAGATTCTACATGTAAAAAAAGTATTTTAGTGTAAAGCATGTTTTAAAGGCTTAAACTTTCTTACAGAAGGCTGAGTCACTCCAGGCAGGATGCTGTGGAAGCTGTACAGAGTTTGATTATAGAAAGAAGACAAGAGAGACTTGTCAGGTCAGCCATCTGTGAAAACCAAAAGTTCCCTGCATTTCCACAATTCCAGGAGCTGTGCAAACATTATATGAGGAACAAAATCAACCTGTGCTGGACAAACAGGAACTTTTTGAAGTATTTCTAGGTTCAATTTCTTCCGTGTTTGCACAGTTGGGAATTTTTTGCCCCTTCTTTGATTGCGCTGACATGCACTTCCTCTAAAGTGCACAGAAAATGTCACAACCCACAAAAGACTAAACTGAACATATTTAAGATACCCATTAATTTTTATTTTATTTATTTTATTTATTTATTTGATTTGTCCCCCGCCCATCTCCCCTACAACAGGGGACTCTGGGCGGCTTACAATCACTAAAATCACAATAGTTTTTAATAGTTTACTCAAGTACGTTAACATGTAATTAAGGTATTTTCTTATACTGCAGGGCTAAATAATTCCTTTGTGAGGTACAGATTCAATTACGCTGATTGCAGGGGGTGAACAGAACCCCCCCAAAAGTATTATTTTGCCAGTTTCCCAATGAATATTGTCAGCAGCATTTCACAACAGATTACTTGTTATTACTGATTATCTCTATTGCAGGTAACAAGACTACTGTGTCTTTGATTGGTGCTTGTTCAAAAGGGTCTGGCCTTTAGCAAAAGCATCTTATATCTAGTTGTCTTTGCATAAATAATCTCAGGGGAAGGATTTAAAATAAGTAGTACCTGTCTGGAAAGAACTTTCATATGAGTGATGCTCCCACGGCAATAAGCTTCCAATATCACACCAAACTGCACAGAGACTGCAGGTATATGCACTTCTGATCTACAAGAAATGTATATATGTATTGATAACTATGTATTTTAAAGGCATATTTATAATATATATCTAAATCATAAGGTAGATTTAACCAAGTGCAACCCTGAATTACACTGTCATTGCTCTACAAATAAACAAACAGATGCACCCTTGCACATGGGAAGTATACACCTAGTAAAATAAATAAATAAAATACTCAACCCCTTTGCACAGAAGTGAATCCCAGCCTCCAAGTCCTCTACCTTTTAAATTCTCCACCCTCTAAAAAGGAACATGTGTACATAGATGGGTCAAAATCTCTTGATGCAAAATAGAGGAAACAATGAGAGAAAAAGAAATTCTGCCTTATCTGCAAGTTATTGATCTTCTTGAGGTAAAACAAAAGGTCAGCTTGAGAAGAGTTCTGCCAAAATCAGGAGAGCCTCTTCTTGAATGTTCCATTACAAACAGAGAAGAGAGGTCTGAGCCCACTGATTAGAGCAGCCTTCCCAAATGAACCTCTTTATGAATTGGGCTTCAGCTACCATAATCTCCACTCCAATTACAAAGCGAAAGTCCAACATACCTCCAGAGCTCTAGATTGTGGAAGTGTCAAAAGGAGTGGAAGCATGACCTTCGGAACTACAGCTTTAGAAAACAATAGAGAAAAGAGAAGAAGGCATGCTTGTCCTCCATACTGAAGGCACCAATTCACTGCAGCTTAAAAGCCTGATCATTACTGTTTTGACCCAGTAACTGTGGGTAGCAATATTTGAAAAGCAATTAGAAGGATCCTCTCTCCCTCTTCTTCAATTTTCCCTCCTGGGCCTATGCTTCTTGAAATGCCTGATTTAGTGGGAAATGAAAAACTGGGTCTAAAGATCAATGAGTAAGTCCTTACAATGTAAAACAATCTTGTATGGAAGGAAATCACACACAGTCCTTATATCAAATTGCTGTAGTGTTCTTTCTTATGACTGTGAAAGAAAAAAAGGCATCTTCTGATATACTTTATCACAAATGTGTAAGACATAAGTAGATCCAAGACTGGTCCTCACTTCTAGCAGTAAATAAAAAATTTCCCTAATTCCAAAAGGTAAGCAGAGCTTTCCCCAAGCTCCCTTGCTGCCTTTGAAGAACAGAACTGAATCAACATGAAAAGAGACAAGGGAAAAAAGAAATATGCACATCTTTAATGAAATACCTCATACATTACAGAGAAAACTACCTAAGGAAACTATGCAGTTCTGCTTCCAAAGATATATTTGAAAAAAAATCAATATATGGAAAAACCATACAGATAGAACTTGACTAATATTCAAAATAACATTTATTTAATCTTCTATATACTGCAAAATACCAAAGGTCTCCAGGCAGTTTATAAAACATAAGTTATATTTTATAACTATAAAAATGAGTTTACCTTACCTGACAAGCCCATAATAATTAGATTAATACGATCCACATAACTAGTGGGGACTGCATAAAAGTTTCATGGATTCTTTATGCCTTTGTAATCAATCTCTATGTTGCATTGTAGCTATATATAAGTTAGCAACCAAGAGGATAAATTTATCCTTAGTGTGATATGATCTCTTTGGAATATATGGAGACCAACTGGCTGCCAAATTCTATACATGCTGAAGTTCAAATTATGCAAAAATGTATCATCATGGGCCTGAATTATATGAAAGGCCACATATTAGATCTGGCTTTTATCTCAGGGCAGATAAGGCATGAATGGAGGGTGGGGGACATTACTACCAGTTCCTTGTCAGGATAAGATCACTCTTTGGTTTTTGTACAGCTGACCAGCCACTGAGTTCTGCAGACAGGATGAATGTTTGGGGTTGTTTTGCCCAGGTATCTGGGCAAAGTTGTCACTAGAAAATGAGGGAGAACACTTTTTGTAGTGCCCTTTGCCTTTAGAATAGCACACCTCTGGAGATAAGGGCGTCCCCATCCCTGTTACCATATAAGAAGGCAGTTAAGATCTAGGTCTTCCAAAGAACTTTTGTGGATGGTCTGCAGAACTGTGTGACTCCTGGACATGTGGTACCAGATGAACATGAAAGTGTATGAACTCTGTGATATGGTTGATTATGACTTTATTATTTGGGGGGGGGGGGTTATTGATATTGTGTTTAACCTAACAACTGCAAAAAGAAAGGTAAAGCACTTTGAGTTGTCTTCTGATTGAAGCAGCATCTAAGCGTACGCAGATAAATTTTTAAAATGTGTGCCACCATTTTTAGAGGCAGACTTCATTTTGTCTGCATGCACAAGTAACCTGCTGGCTTAAAGGAGCTTTAAAATGTGTGTATCTGTTCTTTTAAAAAATGGTGATTAGTATTTATACAGAAGAAGGAATTAGTCTGGATTGTTGAGGATGGGGTGGGATAAGGGAGCCTTAATGGCTCCCTTGATGAATTAATTTTGGAATCTGAGATATGAGCATTTCCCATAGAACAATTTTAGATGTAATGACTAACAAAGATAAAGTTAGTTTGATAGGCTCCAAGGAAGCTCAGTTTGTACGTGTAGTGCTTAAAGCCTTCTTGGCTAAGGTCCGTACTCAACTCCTTTTCAGAGTTTAGTAGGGCCCTTACAAGTTCCCCTTGGTACAAAGCCAATTTTTAAGTTCCATCTTCCAAGTTCCACACTGCATTCCTAATGTAGTCCTGCCCCATGAAGCCAGCTTGGATTCATATCTTTTCTTACTGATTTAAGCTACTTTTTCTCCCAGCCAGTCTGACTTCTCCAATATTGGTTAGCAACTTATTTTTTTCTGGAGCCAGGAATTTCACAAGAAATTAAAATCTTCCAGCTTTTCATGGGCCACAATCTCCCAGACAGCCTATGAATGAGAATTTGCCAACCTTAAGTAGCATGTCATGGCATGGAGATACAAACAGACCTGTCAATTTTGCCTAGAAACATGTTTTTGACTTACTCTACTCATCTATTCTACCCTACTAGGTATCTAGGATAACAATCCTCAAATTCAGAAGGGCTTTATCTTTAGCAGTTTCAATGCCCTCTCAACAGCTGTGACTGAGGGGAAATACTGGAACATCCCATTTGAGTGGAGACATGGCTCCAGCAATTGAGGAGCAATTGAAACACTGGATCATGTTGTATTGTACTACTTGTTTTATGCTGACACTCAGCAAGAGTTGTTATCATTTGTGGTCAAGCACTTTCATTCCTTTTATCTCCAGTTGTTATTATCAGATAAATCCAACTATTTTGCTGAATGTCGCTAAATATTTCTTCAAATAACTCTTAACTATTTCTTGTCAGGTTCTGTTGATCACCCACTTAGTTGTAGTTTAGCCAGCTGACTATACTTATGCATTTATATTTCCATTTATTTATATTTATATTTACATGCACTTTTATTGATTCTTATTAACATGTTTGTATTCAAGAATTGTATTTCTATTTGGAATTTGCTTATACTGGTCTATAATAATAATAAACCATTTTCTCTTGTAATTTGAAATTATAATTGTAAACCACAATTATAATTTTTTTTTAATGTGCTCTGCTTTTGAACAACCCACTGATCCAACTTCACTGAATAGTGAAAATATAAAATATACACATATAATATAAAACAAACACAACACAGTAGAATGAATAGAAAAAAACCTCAAATACATATTTGCTACAGGAGTGTTGTATAACAAGTAATTTTAAGTCTTACCTCAAATGCCAAAACAACATTTGTCCTATCCTTCGGTTTGCCATGGCTTTTTCTAATAGGAATCTGGAGAGGGCACAGTCGAGAAAAGCTTCATATTTCAGTACCTGCACGAGCTGCAGGAGATACTGAGCAAGCTCTTCATCACTAAAAATATGTAAAAAGAACCTCGATAAACTAGTGGAATTCTGGGGAGATGCATTATCAATTTTATACTATTTCTATATTGTTTTTCTGTAAAATGTTCCCAAGGCAGTATATAATAAACTAAATTAAAATCAACAATAAAAGAATAGTATGTATTTGCATACTTACTGATTTGTAAAATTTATCTAACTGCCTAAAAGTAGGCAGACTCTAGGCAACTTTATAGAAATTAAGTGTTAAAAATAAGATATAAATCCAAAATTAAATTAAGAATAAAATACAAAACTAAAAGTTAGAAAATTAAGAAGTGGCATTGTGATAGGTCAGGAAGAGCCATGTTTTCATCAGCTTCCAGAAGGCCATGATGGTGGGGGCCATAGATGTTTCAGGGGGCAAGCTATTCCAGAGGAAGGGGGCTGCTACAGAGAATGCTTGCTCTTGGGCCCTCTTTTGCCACACCTCCTGGTAGAGGGGACACTCAGCAGGAACTGCATAGTTGTCTGGGTAGAATAGGTGGAAAATACTGGGGAAAGTCAGTCTCTAAGATATCCAGTAGAAGATTGAAACATGAAATAGCTAAAGGAACTGTAAAAGGTCAAACTGAAGGGACTGAATACCACTCCTCCCCAATCTCCTTTTTGAAAAGCTGAGTGGCCATGAGCAGGGCCTCCCAGTCCAGGAATGAGCGCAACTGACATACAAGATGAATCCAGCCACGGCTGTCACCTGTTCATTGAGCAGCAGATGCAAGTTCAGGAAGACCTCCAAATTGCACACCAACTCTGACTGGGGGAGTGCTACTCTCCAGATCCAGGGAACCCAAAAACCCACAGCCACTTCCTCTGGTTAGGGTTAAGTCACAGCTGGTTCCTCCCTATCCAGACCCTCACAGCCTCTAGGCACTGGGTAAGCACCTGAACAGCATCACTTGTCCAGCCTGAGCAGAGATGTATAATTAAGTATTATCAAGAGAGCAATAATACTGCCAGATGACCTCACTCAGCAGATTCATTTAGATGTTGAATAGGAGGGGTGAAAGTACTGAGCCCTGAGGTACCACATAAAAGAGGCCTAGGGTCCTTTCCTCCCCCCACGCCCCTGTGTTTGATCAGATTCACTCTGTCTTTTTCCAGCAGTGCTCTAGGTGTCTCTTGCATTGTTTCATCTCTTGCAGCACCTCCATAAAGCAGGGAACTCTACGGGATCCATGAACACAGACTCCACACAGGCACAATCCAATCCAAGGTCCTAGTCACATGCTCATTCCAAGCTGCAACCAGGGTCTTAGCTGAACTGTGCACCAGAGCATCAGGAATAAACCCAAGTTCCTTCTGAAACCCCCTGGGTCCATCAGGCACATGGAGGTGGGCCACATGAATAAAACCTTTCCCCCTGAGCAGGGGGTAACAGGTGTCCCCAATGGCTTCTTCTAGTTGAGTCTCTTGATGGGGTGGCACTGCCCCAAAGGAACAGGTGTACAACCTTGAAGTCCTCTTGGATGTGTGGCTGTTGCTGGGAGGCTATAGATTGAGGGGTCTTTGTTCAGTTAGTCCTCCAGTTGGACCCTTACCTAAGACAGGAGGATCTTACAACAGTGACTCATGCTCTTATCACATGCCTTCACTGATTGGACTACTGCAATGTGTTCTACATGGGGCTGCTTTAATTAGTCTAGAATGTGGTGCCATGCTCAACATGAATACCTGTGGCCAGGCTCTGCAGTGGCTTCCTATTAGCATGTGTGTACAATTCAGCATGCTGGCTTTGACACTGAGATATCTCCAGAACTATCTGCTCCATTCAGTTTTGATCTGTCCAATGCAAAATTCCTGGAAGAATCTTACTAGTCCTCCATTTGTGTGGCATGGGTGTGTGTGTGTGTGTGCAAAACAATGCCTCCAATCCCCAATCTTTGCAGGTGGTCCAAAAGAATACCATGCAAGTGTATTTATTTAAACATCTTAGAGCAGTGACTTTGGGTGGTTTACAAAGATTAAAACCATTGTAACACTATAAACTCATGATGCCCCGGTTAAACAACCTCCAGAACAAAACCACACCACCAACAGAGCCACCTAATTGCCTGACTCAAAAGCCTGGAGAACAGCCAGGACTTCAGAGCCTTACTAAAGGCTAACAAGGCTAACAAAGTGATATAGTAAAACAACTTTTGCTGCAAATCTTCCACAAGAACAACCAATTTTTGTCCTATGCCCTGGCCTGATACCACTGAAAAAGATAATCTGTCTCATCCAGGACCCTCTATAGCTGAAGCCCAACCACCTTCTCAACAACCTTACCAAGAAATGGCAGGTTGGAGGCTAGCTGATAATTTTCTAAGATATTCAGGCCAAAGGATCATTTTTTGAGGAAGGGATACACCAATACCTCCTTCAAGGCAGGCAACAGGACCCCCTCTGTCAAAGATGCATCCACCACCTGCTGAACTCATGTCCTTGTGCCCTCTCTGGATATATGAATCATCACAAGGAGAAAGTTTACAGGTGGCTGGGCTCATCCCACAGTGGATACTGTCAACTTCCTCAGGTGTCATAGGCTACCTAAGTCTTTACCTCTTTAGCATTAGCTATATGAATTTGGGCTTAAAGATCAACAGGAAAGTTCAAAGACTCCACCTTCCAACTTTGCTGCTGATTATATCTAAGAAAATAATGCAGCTGTTTAATTTCAAATGAAAATTACACATAAAGATTATATCAAGAAAATATATTTTGTTCTTTTATTTGTAAAAAGAATTGCCATAAAGCAAAAGATAAAGCAATGAACTCAGTCATCCAGTCATGGTTACCAACACTCTCCTCAAGACACCCTCCAGAGCACAATGATGCTGTAACTAGTACACTATACACTGCAACAACGTTAGGGAGGGTGCTGGTAACTACAGCACTAGACTCCAGCACTTCTTATTATCCTCATAGATTAAGATTATTTAAACATTTTTTTCTGTTTTATATACTGCTTAAGAAGGAAGATGCCCACAAAAATTAACATACAACATGCTGAATACAAATGCTCTAAATCTGAAAGATATACAACATAAAAAATAATGAAATAATTTAGAACATGCCAAATGCTTAGTAGGAACAATCCTCTGGAATTAGTATATACTATATCGAAGTTAGTCCAGTTCTACAGAAAAGAAACCACCTTGTTTACATTTTGAGGACGTCAAAATATTCCGTTAACAATTTAGCCTTGGAAATAAAAAAGAAATGCTATTAATCACATGCAGCACTCTTGAAAAGTCAAGGCCACAAAATCCAGCAACACTGCACTGATAATAGTCAAGCTTTTTCTGGAGAAAAAAAACCCACCCTTCACTGAATACATAAATCTATGCTTTAACCAGAATTAATCAAACAAGTAAGCAATAGGAGATTCTTGAAAAACCTATTGTTAAAATATATATATATACATACCAAATCTGCTGCACATCTGCTCCAATGTAAGTTCCTGTATGTTTCACATGATATAATCCTAAAATTCACTTCCATAGGACATTAGTGGATGCTTTCTAAATTGGCATTTTTAAAACATCTGTGTCTTTCCTTATACTTCCAATGCTATAACATTTGTCCCAGAGAGCAAAGGGAGACTTGTCTTCTCTTGACTAGACACCACTTCCCAAAGGAGGACCACCCAGCCTGATCTTACTGATATCATCAGTAAACTGGGATTGCAGCCTGGCCCACAGCTGGAATTGTTTCCTGAGTTGGAGAATTTATTTCACTCAGGGTAAAAGTCACAGGATTTTCTTGTTGTGATCCAACTTGTGAGCCAGTTACTAGGATAAAGTTACCATACTACTTACCTCATTTGTCGTAAACAGCTCACAGCATATTCTCTTACATATTGATCGGGGTAATTGAAATCTAGTAACTCTAATGCTTCTCTAGGAGGCAGTTTTGACCATATCTGAAGAAGAGCCTGAAGCTGTTCAGAAAATAAACATAGTACACACAGAATTCAATAACTAAAATATTTATGAACAGAATTTATTCATGAACAGCGTTGGACTATTGGACGCAGGTTCCTGCATCTTACCCATGGAACTCACTGAATGACTTTGAGCTGAGAGAGAAAAATTGGCTCAATCTACCTCACAGGGTTTCTCTTGGGGGATAAAATGAAGGGAAATCCCATAAAAGCTGCCTTGAATTCTTGGAGGAGAGGCAGAATATATATCTAAAAAACAAGCAAGTGAATAAATAATGCTCCCCTCCCCCCACACAAATGGAAACATGCTCAACAGAGACGCAATACACAGTATGGTGGGAGCCACCAGTTAAGACCCCATCCTCCTGCCTGCAATATAATTCAAACTAAGGGGGAGGAGGAAGGTGGCACAAACTGTACTGTGACTCTTTAATATTTCAATTTCCAGTCAGTTGGTGAAAATGTCAATATTTTCATTTATTTCTTTTCCTTTTAATGATGTAAAGGAAGAGATTTGAAGGCTCTTCACTATTCCTCTACCTGTGGCAGAATAAAGACCCACCAGAGGATAGAAAAATCAGGGAGATATGAGGAGTAAAATACTATATGAGAAATAGTCAAAGGGGTGGGAGTTGTTCACGCAAATCAAATCAAATGAGATATTAGAGAAGACATTCAGGATACTTAAGAGTAATCTAAAAAATAGGCGACAATTAGATTTGTCTGACTTCCTTGACCTCTGGACACAATTTAGCTCAGCTCTGTTTAATTGCAGATTCTAGAAACAGTGGCAAATGCTACTTGGCAATTAATTTAGCAAGGGACTGGCTATTTTTGTATAAGAAGTAGTCCCCTATATCAACTTGTTATCTCCTCTATCTTATTTAGTTCCCCACCTTTCTATTCAACTGAATACTAAGGCAGCTGATAACAAAAATATGAAACTATGAATACAACATAGATTAAAAGCTAATATTAAAATTAGCTGCCCCACCTTAAAAGTGCAAATGACACTACTCTTTCAGCAATGATGTAGCTCTGTGATACTATACACACTAACTATTCTACATGCTGAGCACTGAAGAGACCTAACCAACACTTCCTTGCAGGAAACATGGAATTTATATTGTGTATATATGGCTTCATCTCTACAATATCAGATAACAGAATAAAACTTCTATCCAAGTATTCAAAAATGTGTGCAACATATGGAATATTGTTGTTGCCACTAGAATTATGCCCACTTAGAAAAATTTAAAATTACAGGCAGAAGTTATTGAACTAGAAAATGTTAAGTGATATGACCCTTAGAGGAAACAAGAGCTCAATGACCTGAGAAGGAGCCAAAAAGATTCCAAAAATATAGCCAATTCTTGTTTACATTCTTTCTCTGAGCCTGAATAAGGAGGGAAATGCTGACCAGCTAGATCAACATCCCAGGTGGGTACTAGCTGATCTAAGAGTGTTGGTCAGAGGCCAACAAGGGGACTTATCACATCTGGGCTCAAAGCTTTCCTTTCTTAAACCAAAACCCAAAACAACAATACTTCTGCAGAACAATCAGAGCAAAACTCCACAAAAACTGTAACATTCCATTATAAATGGGAAAATTATTACAACAACTAAGAACCTTTTTCCCTTATTTCATATATTAATGACCTATGCCACTCATTTTCAGCTAGCTTCTTTTACCATCTTCTAGCTACAACACTTTAACAAATTTAAAACATTTTCTTGCACATAATAAAGTTGATACCATATATGATTTTGCTCATATAAAGTGTTAACAGACAATTAGTATTCTTTATGGTGTTATCTTAGACAACTAAATAACATAAGGAACATTGTGCCACTATATCATAATATCCAGATTTGACTACTGCTTCTACAGTGTATTTTGTTGTACATAATGAAGTGTAAATGAACTACATTTAGGAATTGCTTTAACATACCTACACTTTATTCTGCTACAATTTGTCAGGACTGGATTTGGAAAAGGAAACATTATCCATGTTTGTATACCAACAATGATGTACCCTTCCCTAACCCTACCCCCAAAATACCTGGTTTTAAAGGAATGAAAAAACTGGAGTAGAGAAAATGGGCAGAGTTTACAAATGAAAGATTCTGATAAAATAGCTTACATCCAATAACAGTTTCTTTCGTGAATGGAATTGATGAAAACTAAATTAGAATTTTTTCTCTGTAAAGCCAAGATTATAAGAGACCTCCCTGTATCAGTCAAAGTATAAATGTATTAAGTATAAATGCATTATTTAGTGATAATAAGTAATTTATAGAAAGTAATTGAGATTGCTTATTTGTCATCTCGTTTCTGTTGAAAAGATGCTGATCCTATTGGAATTCAGAAGTAGGGCTAATGATTTGTGCATACTGTTGTGTTTTCTTGCAGTGACACACTTCTATAAGAATGCCTGATAGGTGCTGCTGCTCGTAAAATACATTCTTGCCTGAAAACAGAAGTATGAGTGATCTTTTCAGAAAGAGCTAGCAAGCCTACCCAAACAAAATATAGATGTAGTAGTTAGAGGTTATCTCAAACAGTAGACGCATGTAGAAAAATCAACAAGAAAAATACAGAATCAAGATGGCCAGCTTAGTGCAGGGACAGACAACCATGTCATTCTGAATTCTGAGAGTATACAAGTGGACTCATGCACAAAATGGCAGTTATGGAAGATTTGCCTATTCACTGACTGGCTGTCATAGTAGCCACAGCAAGTCACAAAACCCCAACTACCAGAAGGTGAACAAGCTCCCCATGATACCCTCTACCTCGCCAGAGGACCTTTGCGGGGCCCAAGGCCTTGCTGCAAATAAATATGATGCTAGAACTAGGTGTTTGCTTTGTAGCATGTCAGTGCTCTAAAAAATAACGAGTATCTACATTTTTGCAGTTAACAGTATGTCATTTAAATCACAGCTTCCCATATTCCTACACAAAATTGCTCTCACTTGGACCCTGGTATGACTATTGCTCTACATATTTTACTATATATCTTACTTGAGCAACATCTTCAAGCTTGTTCCATTTCACAGACAGCAACAGTTTTGGCAGGGATTGTGGAAAATTTTCACGACAGTCAAATCGTAATGTCCAGATGAGATCCATTTCATTTTCACACAGCTGAGATAAAGGGTCCCTTTCCATGATCTCCTTTAGCTCAATGTAGAACTTTTTGCCACCACGACCCTAGAAGGTGCATGTTGATAAATGGTTAAGCATACAATCTGCAAATTTTAAATATGTGTCAAAACAAATATTTCTGCTTCTGTACTGCCCCAAATGCCATGAGGCCAGAACAGATACATTCCTTGATATTAGTCTAAGATTAACAAATCATACACACTTTACTAGTTTTATATATATTACAAATGTTAATATTGTACTTCATGAAATATACACTTCACAGGAAAGACCACTAAGGGGCAGTATTGTTATTTTATTATTCCATCTGGGTAATATTTCTACTGAAAGGGATTTGAATTTCAAATTCATAGATAAAAGCTAAACTTTGTATAATTTAAAGATAAATGTACAGATTAAAGGACAGTGAAGAATATCAGCTGAAGTCATAACCCAGCAGAATTTTGGTAATTTACATTTGAGCACTGTTTTAAAGTTGGCAAAATTTTAGAGATGATTTTTTTTTCATTTCCATACTACAAAATCCAAGCACACAATATAAACTAAAACAACAAACTTATTCCTAGTTGCAGTAAAATAACACAGAAAGACATACGAAAACCTGTTGCTCTCTAACTTTTTAGACTACAGCTCCCATACTCCTGTACTATTGACGAAAATGACAGATGATGGGAGACACATTTGTACTAAATTATGCTTTCAGAAGACATGAATTAGTCTAGCCTTTTCTTTTTTAAAATTTATTCATTGGTTTTAAAAGAAAAACAAAGAGCAAACAAGCAAGCAAAAAGAAAAAAAATAATTGGTACAGATATATAATATATATATATAAGCGGAAAAAGGAATTACTAAGATTATACAGTTAGTGCTCAGTGCATCTTTGATTAGAAATTAACCATGGAAAATATTAAATTACATTTAAGTACTTTAAACTGTTTTTAACAATGTAAGTAATTTAAATCTCTGAACTAAGTACTTAAATCTCTATTTGTTGTTTAAAAATACAAAAAAACAGAAAAGAGGGAAAAAACTCTACTAAAAACTTAATAAATATTAATTTCTAACTCCCCTTTTATTGTACTCCGACTAATGTACAATATTTATAGACATATGAATTTTTTGTGTCTCTGATTTCAGCTCTTTAGTCAGTTCTTTTTCCCTTTAAAAACCATACTCTAGATACAGTGGTACCTTGGGTCACGAACGCTTCTGTTCACGACCAATTCGGGTCACAAACAGCACTGTTCGCAAAATTTTGCTTCCGTTCGCAAACACCGGATCAGGTGACAAACAGGATCCGCGGCCATTTTCCCTGCTGTGACACGTGGTCATGGCTTCCTGTAGGGAGGGGGACTCTCCCTCCAAGCAATAACCGCCTCCCCACCTGCCTTCCTGTCCACGCCAGAAGTCGCCTCGAGCAAGGTTAGTGTTCTCTCTCTTCGTACTGTACTTTGTGTCATATTTTTGTGGTTTAAAAAAAAAAATACATATGGTTCAGAATGGATTAACCGTATTTACATTGAACCTTATGGGAAAATTTGATTCGGGTCGCAACCAAAATTGGTTGGCGACCAAATTCGTAGGGGTCAGAACGGATTAACCGTATTTACATTGAACCTTATGGGAAAATTTGATTCGGGTCGCGACCAATTCAGGTCGCGACCAGAGTCACGGAACAAATTAAGTTTGTGAACCGAGGTACCACTGTACTTATATTTACCTTGCTGCATTTTGCCATTACTGCATATTCTCCATGTTTAAGCTCCTAGTCTGATATAATGTATGTCCTTTCAAATGTTGTGCTAAATTTATTCTTGCTGCCATAAACACGTATCTTAGTAAATTGTGATATTTTTTGTTAATATGCTTTGGAATTATGCCTACTAAACTCAAGGCTTCTCCTGAGCTGGTGTGTCTTATTCAATGTGGTAAAAAGGAATGTAGAAGCATTCACTTAGGCTTTTATTTAACCACTGTTTGCAATGTTGTCTTGTATTCAAACTATGTTTATTCAAATAAGCCAACTTCAAAACATGATACCCAAACCTCAGCTAACAAAACTCCAATTCCTGGCTCAAATGACTTGGAAAGCTGTGGGTAATAAAAAGGCTAAATAAAAATTTAAGGGTAATGAAAATAAGAGGGGAAGAAAAGAGCAAGGAATGTACATGTGCCTGCAAGGACATCAACTCATTCATATAGCACTAAATTACAGTATAGCACTATGTTCAAATTTGGCACTGTCTAGCATGTATTTAATTTAATTTAAACCCATTTCTTTTCTGACTATTCCATATAAAAACACTTACAGAATATTGATAAAGATAAAAGGAAGCTTTATATATATCATGAACGGCAATAGTCTACTAATAAATTGTATTAATCCAAAAGGCTGTAACAATAAATTAAAACATACTGCTTCCAGAACAGTAACTATAGATCAATAAATATTTAAGTCAAAACAGTCTACTGAGATAATAAACTTTGGTAATTTTGCACTAATAAAAGCTTTAACTTTAAGATAATCATTCTAAATATTAAATGTACAGACCATTACAATAAAACTTCACAATTACAGTCAGGACCAGAAATATTGGAACAAGGATAACTGTTTTGGCATTTGGTCTCTGTACGCCACCACACTGACGCTGAAAGGAAACACGCCCAGATGGGACTGAAGTCAGGACTTTCAGCTGTAATTCAAGGGGTTTGACAAAAGTGGGGCACTAACCATTCAGGAAATACAGCCAGTGGCATACACACCCCTCCATCGTTGGTTGCTGATAAGTAATGGAACAAACCAACATCATGACAAACAAAAGGATCACCTTTAATAGGTGGATGAAAATCCTTTGCAATCAATGACTGCCGGAAGTCTGGAACTCATGGACATGATCAAATGCCGAGTTTCCTCCCTTGAGATGCTTTGCCAGGCCTTTATTGCAGCTGCCTTCAGCTGCTGCTTGTTTGTGGATCCTTCTGCCTTCAGTCTTGTCTTCAGTAAGCGAAAAGCATACTCAATTGGGTTGAGATCAGGTGACTGACTTGGCCATTGAAGAACATCCCACTTCTTTGCCTTGAGAATCTCTTGGGTAGCTTTTGCTGTATATTTTGGGTCATTATCCATCTGGAATACGAAGCGGTGTCCTATCAGTTTGGCAGCATTTGGCTGAATCTGAGCAGAAAGTATAGCCCTATATACTTCAGAACTCATCCTGCTGCTTTTATCAGCAGTCAGGTCATCAATAAACACCTGTGACCTGGTTCCATTGGCAGCCATATATGCCCCTGCCATAACGCTGCCTCCACCATGTTTGACGGATGATGTGGTATGCTTTGGATTATGAGCTGTTCCTTTCCGTCTCCATACTTTTCTCTTCCCATCATTCTGGTGCAAGTTAATCTTGGTTTCATCAGTCCAAAGAATCTTATTCCAGAACTGGGCAGGCTTTTTTAGGTGCTTGCTGGCAAAGTCTAATCTGGCCTTTCTGTTCTTGAGCATTACCAGTGGTTTGCACCTTGTTGTGAAGCCTCTGTATTTACATTCATAAAGCCGTCTCTTGACTGTAGATGTTGACAATGACATGCCTACCTCCTCAAGAGCATTATTGACCTGGCTAGATGTTGTGAAAGGGTTCCTCTTCACCATGAGCAGAATTCTGCAGTCATCCACTTTAGTTGTCTTCCATGGTCTTCCAGGCCTTTTGCTGTTGCTGAGCTTGCCAGTTAACTCCTTCTTTTTCACTGGTGTACTGACCACTCCCAATGTTCTTGCTATCTCTCTGATGGGTTTGTTTTCTCAGCCTAATGATGGCCTCCTTCACTCGCATGGACACCTCTTTGGACCTCATGTTGAGAGTTCCAGTAAACAGCTACCAAATGCAAAAGTAACACTCAGAACCACCTCCAGGCCTTTTATCTGCCTGATTGGTCATGGGGTACCCAGGAAACAGGCCACACCTGGCCATGCAGCTGCTTGTCAGCCACTTGTTCCATTACTTATGAGCCACCAACAATCGGGGTGTGTGTATGCCACTGTCTGTACTTCCTGAATGGTTAGTGCCCCGCTTTTGTCAAATCCCTTGAATTACAGCCCTGAGGACCCTGTCCACTTCCTCAGGTCCAACAGGATCAAACCATTCCCAGATAACTGGGTAAGTCCGCTCCCCGGGCATCTCCCCTGGACCTGCATCATGATTGGCCTCCAACTGAGAATGGATCTGAGCGATTTTATCTGTCAGGTGTTCAACAAATTCCTCTGCATGGCCCTGTAGGTGGTCCTCCAAGTCCTCCCTACCCAGGAGGGACTGGGTGACCCTGAACAGGGCTGCCAGGTGACACTCTGCAGATGCAACAAGAGCAGAGAAATAATGACATTTCACTGCCCTTAATTTACACTCATTTTCAGATACATTCACAATTTATGGTACCCTTCACAATATTTAGTGGGCTACTAATGAACACGGTTTTTGTGCATTTTACTAGAAACATAATTTTGAAAGAATAATTTCATCATGATTTAAATAAATTATTTCTGAACACTAGTACTTAGAAAATGGTAAAGCAAATACATAAATAAATGTATTCTGTTTTAAATGAGGAATGGCAATTATTTCACCTTTGATACTTACTGCCATGCCAGAGGAATCACTGTTCCTTGCAATCTCAGCTGCCTTTTCAAGTATCTGCAGAAAATTTAAGAAATGTTTGTATGTGTATATATACATTTATAAAACAATTGAACAAGGTCAAGCAATAAAGTTGAACTGGTTTGTCGAATGCTTTCACCCTTCATGGATCGTGCCAATCGGATCTGCGAAACCCAATTCCTAGACTCTGAACTTAACCACCTTAATTGGGTCCTGCAAGCGAATGGCTACTCCAAGAATGAAATAAAAAGAGCCATCAAACCAAGAAAACAACATGCGACTGAAGAAGAAAAACAGCCACCCACCAACAAAGTATTTCTGCCCTACATCAAAGGGGTCACAGACCGCATGGGAAAACTGATGGAAAAACACAATTTCCAAACAATCTTCAGACCCACCAGAAAAATACAAGAAGTGCTAAAATCAGCAAAGGACAAAAGGGATCCCCTCACCACCGCAGGAGTATATAGCATACCATGCAGCTGCGGGCAAGTATACATCGGGACCACAAAACGCAGCATCCATACCAGGATAAAAGAACACGAAAGACACTGCAGACTACAGCAACCAGAAAAATCTGCAGTAGCTGAACATGCTCTCAGGCACACTGGACACAAAATCCTATTTGAAAACACAGAGATACTGGACAACACAAACAGCCACTACACCAGGCTATACCGGGAAGCCATTGAGATTCACAAACACCAGCACAGTTTCAATAAAAAAGAGGAGAGTCTAAAAATCAACAAAACCTGGCTACCAATCCTGAGAAATACAGCCTGCAAAAGGTCAACGAACTCAGCTCAGCCACCAGGACATGCGAACAACTCACACAATGAACATGCTAATCACCCTCAACAGCCACTCGTTAACAACTCAGTAGAAGAAGGGACCCTGCCTGGCCCACAGGAAGATACACAGATCTCCTGACACCTGGGCAAGCAGCCACTCATTAACACCCCATACCCCCCCCCCCCAGATCTCTATAAATACCCACAAAAGGGTCACACCATCCTGGGCACAGAGAGAACTGCTCCTGTCTGTGCTCCTGTACTCTGAAGATGCCGGTCACAGATGCTGGCGAAACGTTAGGAAACAGAACTTCCAGACCACGGCCACACAACCCGGAAGATCCACACCAGCCTTTGAACTGGTTTCACTATCTGTGCAGTCTAAGAAAGCACATGTGCATACAGGGAAATGTTATTTACATTGCTCTTTCTATCCTTTGTTCAGTATATAAAACCTGCCCATTATACCATTATGCCTTAACATGAATTAAGTTGTATTGTTTCTTTGTAAGAAAATCCACTGCACCAACAATAAATAGAGCTCGGTAACAAAGCTTAAATACTAAAAGAAGAATACAGATTGTGAAACAGCATGTTCCTGAACATTTCAGATTTATACTGGCTGGAATCATGCACTCTTTTTTAACTAAAGGAGAAGGAAGCTTATAGCCCATTAATCTTTCGAGCTCAATATCAATGCTGATTGTAAAAACTCTACCTTGCAGCCAGGAATTTTTACCCAGATCTATCTAGAGATGCCAAAGACTCAACCTGAGACTATTTTGAATGCAAGGCTCTACTGGGGACAGGTTTACAACTGAAAGAATTTAATCTCAAATTCCTCATGGTTTCAAACTCTTAGTTCATTTGCTTCAGTATGTCTAGTAGAATTAGGTAGCAGAAGTAGGAGAATGAAAATAGATGTCAAGTTGGCCCAAATTCCGTACCCGTCTCCAACCTAGACAATGTTTCTGGTATCTTAGTCAGGCTGAAGTCAAGCATGAAGTCAGCTTTAAAAGCGGAGCTGACTGCAGTCATGCTGGAATAATGAATTATAATATTTTTTATGTTTATTTGGCTCTTCAATGTGGAGGCAGAAGAAACCTCATTTTGATAGGCAGAAAATTCTCTTCTCTTCCACTTACTTCCTCCCTTAAAAAACAAACATATATTCCTCAATATTCTCCCAAATTAATTTTTTTAAAGGAAATGATTAAAATCAAAATATATTATTATGGCATGGAATTATTTCAAAAAATAATATAAAGCCAATGAAAGGGTATGACTTTTTTTTTCAATCAGATTTTTCTTCTTTCTTTGTATTTAGACAACCATTTGGGCATCTTGTCAATTTAAAGTTTCTAAGTTGTACCTGTGGCATTGTTTCATTTTTCAGCTACTTCTATAGGCAACTTAAAATATCCCCCCTACATATGGCAGAAACAACAGAGATTTTCTACCCAAAGACAAGTGCAGATTCAAGCCATCTGCACTGCATTTTAGATGTTATCAGCAATGGTGGCTTTACATGAACCCCCTCACATACTGAAGCATACATATGGATTCTGCAAGTACACAGTAGCTTATCTGGACATTTTGAGCTCAAGATTTCTGGTAGAAACTCTGCTAACCCATATGAAGAGAAAGAATTTCTACCCAAACATTAGTTCTGAAGTAAATTACATAGATTCAGAGCTAAGTGACTATCCTTATATCTCATTACAGAGGATAAGCAAGCAATGTGAATTCACAGATGGCCACTCAAAGAACAACAGTTATTGGTGAATGGCCAGTTCTTCATCATAGTCTCTGTGATTTATATATACAGGTATAAACTAAATAGCTACCCTACCCATGGGCAGGATTCCAATCACATCAAGATTAAGACTACAATGACTCTGCCAAAGGCTGCATTTTTAAAGGAGTGAAGATCCAAACTATAAAGCAACATAAGCGTCAAAGTTTGGGGCCATACGGAAGCCCAATAGATATGCCTCTGAAGAAGACAAATCAACTGCCTTTAAACAATGAAGGGAAACCACACAAAATGTAAATATTCATAAATAATCACCCTAATCTCTGAGGTCTTATTGACCTAAAGCCCCATTTTTTTTCCTAGACAATAAATTATGTGGAATAACATCCAGTGCCAGAATGGCTAAGAGGAACTATTTCATAAAGTAGAGACTTTCTTCTAGACCATGCAGAGGTGGAGGGGAGACAGAGTTCAAAACACACCACCCTTGCCTTATTCAGCTGGTAAAACCCCTTTGTATTGTCTTGGTCCAAGCATGGAACAATCAAAATGGTCAGGGTTTTGATTTTGTTAAACCACACAATATACTACTTTTGGGTTCAAATCCAACACATTTTCTATCTTGTGCACATCCCTAGCCTTCATCTAACGGGGATAGACTCTAGGTTCTGGCAGCATAGGAAGGTCAGACTGAGCATTAGTCAGGACCGCAAGAGGCTTCAATTCTGGCTCAGACAGGTGCTTGGGGCACAGTGCCTCGGCATGCAAAGCTAGTTTTGGACAGCAAATTTTCTGCTGGAACCCTATTTGCTAAATGGTTAAACTAATTCTGCTTGGGATGATGACAAAGGATGCTGGTATGCATAGCATGGGAGGGTCAGTGCTGCAAGGAAGTGATCTCAGAGGGACAAGTCAATGCTAAAAGATACCTTCCCTCATGGATTCAAGAGACTGTGCAGAAAATGGGAACAATGATTGTAGACATGATGAAACTATGAAAGACAGAGATGCCTGGTCATATTGCTGCTGTGTCTCATTCAAAAATAACAGCATAGATGCTATAGGTTTACTGTGGCTGGCTGAAGAAATGATATAGGATTAAGAACAAGAATGACAACCGGCTGGAAAAAAGTTAGAGACTAAATAAGGGCAGGTGATCCCTTTGCAATATCAAAATTTTGTAGCAATCAAGATGGAGGCAGAATAGGACAGGCATTGATGACACTATTGATGCCTCTAATGCCAGTGGGGCTGAACACAGACAGAGGAACAAGAGTTTTTGAGTTTCTTCTTTTTCTGAAACTTCTATCCTGAAGATTGCCTACATTTTCTACAGCGTACAATTTACAAAGAACTGGAGGTGCCAAAAGTTATTTCACAGCTAATGTTGCTGAATCTATGGCACTTAAGACCTATTCCGACAGGGATGTGAAGAACAATTTTTCTGGGCCTGTTTAGTAAAAGCCTGGCAGTGAGTGCATGTATTAATTACATAGTTTTTGCCTAAACAAATTCAAGGCCAAATAATGTCAAAGCCCTGAAGAACTTCTACTATGGCAGCCAGAAGAGGACTGAGGTTGAGGGGGAGTCTCATTTATTTCTATAGCAGGTACTATGGCTGAGCAGTGCTGTGAAATATTATCAGCCCTTCAAGGTGAGCCAGATGAGGAAACAGACACCATAAGATCTACTGGAACTCTACTTTATTGTTGTGGGGTAAAATAACAAAACCTTGAAACCCTGACAGATATTCTCTCTCTGTTCTCTTATACCAAAAAGAATCAAGACAGAGAGATTTTGAGTTTCTTCCTCACTCCCTCCTCCATTTCAGAACTAAGCTGGTGTTTACCTAATGGCTTTGAACAACTTCTTCAAGGCCATCTTCTACAGCTACTGGGCAGGAATAAAACTTATGTGAATCAGACACGTTGAAAAAGAATGTGTCATTTAACTTAAACTGAACCACTGATTTTGACTGCGGTATGAAGAAGGCACTAATACAGGGATAAAAATATATTATTTTGTTCCAGATTTGGTTGATATTATGTACACTTTTAATACAAGAAATATACAACTTTATTTGGGACTTATGGAAGTGAAAGCATAGGCAAAAAATTAATACAATTCCTAATTTCTTACCTTATCAAAAGGGGGGTAATAAATAGGAAATTTTGAATATTCCTGAAATCTGATTTGCAAAGTTGTTGCATTTTCAGTGTATGGGTTAGTCTGTACCGTTCCCATTGGATTCAACATTTCTTCAAGTTCATCTAGGTAACCAGAGTAATACACATTTTGTTTAATTTAAGAGCATTAAATCTGTAACTATATAAGTCCATTTCAAAATCCTCATGGTTAGTTTCCAGTGCTAAATATACAGAGGTAGATCTTTTTAACTGAATTGCTTCCACAGGGGTCAAGAGAAATATCACTGCAAAACCCTCAAAGAAACAGAGACCTACCCTCCCAATTTTTTGGATGGAATTGAAGGCTTGGCTCTGCCAACTTGCCTGGGGTGAGGAAAGATACAATCGACCCTGGGGATGGCTGGCACCTTGATGATGCTCCCTGAGTTTATTAACACCTAATTAACATCTACCTCTTGGAAGTATTATAAAGGAAGTGTGTTTTTAACATATTTTAATTAATATTTATCTATTTTAATCAATATTTATTCTATTTTTACTGTAAACCACCCAGAGTCACCCCACAGTGAGATGGGCAGTGACAAATTTGAAATATAAATAAATAAATAAATGTAATTCCACCCAATTCTAAACTAACGGAAGTTAGATGGAAATGTAAATATTCTGAACAGAGGTGTGTAGAACAGTTCAAGGCTGAAACCTCCTGACCATAAAATGTCCCATTCTGACTTCACTGGAAATGTTCCAATGTCAAAATGGTCTGTATGACATTACTGAAAGTTCCACCTCCACTTCATAGCTAGAATAGCATTTTTTGAGGCTGGGTCACTTGTATTACAATCAGAATGGGATGTTTCAAAATTGGAATGTTATCTGCCTTAAAACGTTTTGTATGCCTGTATTAAAATAAGCACAGGTAGTATATTTATTACATTTCTGACTGTATTTTTGCAGAGATATTTGTTCTCCACAGAAAGTAACATAAACTGTTCATGAACTTGCTCAGCAACCTTTCTCCCTTTTTCATTCACACACACACATTGCCCCATTCATCATCTTACTCTTAAACAAAATGCAATGACAGTGTAACAAGTATACAGTAATACTTTCAACCTATTTTAATGGAAATGGAGCCTTTAAGAGGTCTACTAGGGAAGGGCAGTGCTTTAAATTTAATTTCCAAAAAGTGGTTCAGAATGTGCACTACAGTAAATGTAGCACCTAACTGCAACAATTTAAAGCTTCTACATCTTTTCTCGGGAACAACACAGCAACTACCCCTCCCCTTGCAAAGGTTAAGTATTAACTCTGCCACCATAAGGTGCCCATCTCTAACACAGAGCAAGTCTCTACCACTGGCAGTCACGGAGATGTAATAGCTGGGAAAGATTTCATCATAGGGGAAGAAGGTCCTATTTGGGATTGAATGTCATTCCTGTCAGTATTTCATGATCAATATTCTAATTTCTTTATAACTATACACTACAGATCTTCATCCTGTTCTCTAGTACTGTCTGAATCATAATCCAATACTGCATGCCTTTCATTCCAAAGGAGCTGCTGTAGGCAGCCCAAGCAAATCAGCCCCTCTGAAATCAGTCGAGGCTATGCCGGAGCCCATATAGTAAACTTCAGTCTCACCAGGAAATGATGACCAGCTGTGCAAGAGAAGGTCTCCAGTTTTTAATTGTCCTTTAAAATCAAATACCATAGTATTGACCCATGCCACAGGATAATGCTGCAAAGATAAACCATACAATTTGAAGATTAAATCCAAGGGAGTACAGCAATACTCAGATATGCACGATTGATGAAAAAGAAAATTGTTACTAATTAAGTTGCTGATTTGGGGGAAAAATCTAGAAAGACATTCAAGAGTAATATAGCTTGAACTATGGGAAACGACACCCAAGCACAAATTGCAGCAAAGTTATGATCCCACTGATTGACTAGCCCTATTCTCTCAATGGGATCTACCTCAAAGTGTTGTTATGAGGACAAAAAGATAATGAGTGTGAACAGTGAACTCCTTGACAGAAAAGATGCAAGTGTAAATAAATATAGAATAAACATTTAAGAAAAAATACAGAACCATTAGCTTGAGTCAACCTAAAGGTGAATGACTCAAATAATTAATACAATAAATATATTCAAGTTGATTATAGTTAAATATTAAACTTCTTAATATGATAGACCAGCTTGACAGATATTTATCTTAAATTTAATCGGCCCAATAATAGATCTTCTTTGTAGGATGACATGTCTTTGTCTTTTGAGACTATAAAAATATTTTAGTGCACAAAACACATATAGAAATGCCAAGATTCATGTTTATTACAGAAAATACTAGGAAAATACTAATATAGTCTAAGTAAATGTAAAATGTGAAGTGTTGAAACAACCTGAAATCTCAAACACCAGTTTCTTTTATTTGAATTATAAGTACAGGTAGTCCTTGACTTATGAAGCAATTGGGACCAGAATTTCTGTTGCTAAGGGATGCGGTCATAAAGCCCAACTGCATCACATAGTGGCAGCAATCCCTGCAGTCCTGGTTGCTGTCATTAATTGAATCCCACAGTGGTTAGGTGAGGCAACTTCCTGCTGACCTCCTACAACCAAAGTCAGTGTGGAAGCCAGCAGGAAGTTACAAGGCCCAGGCTCAGGCCCAGGGTGTGTGAGAGGCATTGCACGGGCCTGGGAGTGTGGGCGAGAGGTGCAGCACAGGAAAGGTCTGGGAGGGTGCAAGGGGGTGCATGAGAGGCACAGCGTGGATCAGGGAGGGTGTATAAGAGAATCACTGCGTGGGCTGAGGAGGGTGTGCGAGAGGCGCAGTGCAGGTCGGGGTGTGAAAGAGAGGTGCCACACAGGTTGGGGAGGGTGTACAAGAGGTGCCATGGGGATTGGGGAGCTGTGAGGGAGGTGCTTCAAGAGCCAGGGAGGGTGCAGGGGGTGTGCAAGTGGCGGCGCGGCATGAGCGCAGAGGGGCTGGGGGAGGGTGCGCGAATGGGGGTGTCTTACCCCAGCGATTTGTGACCTTCCCTGCTGGATTCCTGATTGACATTCTGGAGAAGCCAGCAGGGAAGGTTGCAAATGGCAATCATGGGATCATAGGGTGCTTGGCAACCCATTCACACTTACAACCAGCTGCCAAGCACCCTACGATCCCATGATTGCCATTTGCAACCTTCCCTGTCAGCTTCTCCAGAATGGTTGTAAGTGTGAATGGGTTGCCAAGCACCCAGATCGCAATCACGTGATCACAGGGGCACTGGGACATCTGGAACTCCAAGTATCAGTTGTAACCACCATTCATTCAGCACCATTGTAACTTGGAATAGTCACTGACTGAATGGTCATAGGTCAAGGACTACCTGTACATCCTGCCTTTCCTTTGAGGGTTCCCCTCACTGCATATGGGGAGATTCTCCCTGCATTTTATCTGTGAGGTAGACTAGGCTGAAAGAAACAATGGCTGATCCGAAATAGCTTTTCAAGTGTTTAAATATCTTTGTATATGTTTAACTAATTCAAAAACTGGAGGAAAGAAAGAACCTGAAATATCTGTAGCTGTACACATATACATGAAGTAGCATCCCCTGCTGTGAACAGGAATGTAAAGAAGAAATTAAATGAACTCATTACCACTTTCCCAGCTTTCCTCATGGTCTGGTATTTGGATGGATTCAGTGTCTTGGCTGACTTTTTATTTTTCATTTTATCCATAACAGCATAAACCACAAAGCACAATCTAGCCATTCTCGGCAAGTCACAGACATTGATGTCAAATTCCAAGGGTTCATTCCAAATATGGTCATTTCTCCCAGATATTTCTGAGCTTACAATAGGTTTACAAAGGAGTTCATTTCCATGGAAGAGGCCAGCCCTGATATGAACCTGCAAGATATACATGATAGAAAAGTATTTAAAAATATTGTATCAACTAAACAAATAACAAGGATGATTAAAATGCAAACACTTCGTAGTTAAAAAAAATGAAAAAATGACTTTAGAGCAATTGCTCTTAATTACACCTCTGTGTGCTAGAGATTATATTTAAGCTATCTATATGCAATAAAACTTAATCAGTTTTACTGTAACAAAACAAATTTATTTTATGTAACCATTAACTTACATTTCTAAAACAAGAATGATTTAAGATGAACTTCCCATCTCTGCCTGCATTATCACTACCAGGAAACGAACTGGGTATAAATTATAAATATACACCCAGTAATTTCAAAAGCTTCTCAGTATGTCTCGCTAATATGTACTGTACTGTAATGGAATTACACTTTGAAAAGTTCTGATAGAATAGAGATATTTCTAAAATTGTACATTTTTTCTTTATCAATATATAAATGAACTCTGTGATTTGTGATATAGATAGTCCCCAGTTTAAGAACCAGCCCTGGAGAAAGGAAGAGAAGCACCCTGGAATGGTGCCCCCAATCCCTAGCCCACAGAGCCGCCTCGGAAGGTTACCATGGTGAACACTATCGAAAGCCACTGAGAGATCAAGGAGCACCAGAATGCATTAAAAAGTAACTGTTTTGTAACTACTCAAATAAATTGTTAGAGCAGAGTTACAAACATCAATTAATAAGCACATACAAAAATGTGTCCTATATGGCTTTGTGGCAGTTTAAATACAAGAAAACATTTGTATGTTGTATTTGAGCATTACTCTATTTATATTGTTCAAAGCAATTTGTCTCTAAGCTACTGAACATTAATATAATGCCATTTAACACTAAAACAATGTATTTTAAAAGGAGGGTTTTTTTTAAAGTTTCACAGGAAATGATGGTTCATTTCCTTTTATACTGACCACGGAAAAGAATAGTTACGTATGGCTCAATTTGAATTGTCGGTATTTTATAAACTGAGTAACACAGAACATTAAATATCAAATAACATGTTGATGAGTTATATCTGATAACTATACCCATAAATTAAATAATGAAATCAAGTATGATCATAACATACAAAAGGTACTTGGCTGAACAAGTGAAGTATCTCTTATACTGGAAAATACTTACTTTGGCAGTTTCTTCTGTGTTCAATTTAGTGCCATTTACTAGCAAAACTTTGAAAGGGTGGCTAAACTCCCAGACACTTTGAGTCAACTGTTTTACAAAGAAAACAATACTGTGATTTTCATTCTCCTTGAGCAATACATACATACATACACATTTCATAATCACTAAGCCAATAGTGCAATTCTAACTTGCAGAGCCTCTGGCTGGAGTGGTTTTGGATAGAATGGGAGTGCCTGTCCAACAGCGGGTAGGAGTTCCAGGCATAAGAAAAGGAAGATCCACTTTGGAAGCCCTGTGTGACTGCAGAAAATCTGCAGGCTATAAGCCCAGTCAGAGATCATTTATCTTAGGGGCCTAGAAAGAGGTCTGGCATTATTGGAATAATTTATCCCTCCTATTCAATAACAGGAGAAGTGAATGCAAAACTATCTGCTGGGATTCTTTTCAGAATGATTTCTCTTTGGTAAATAGCATTTAAGCAGATTAGAACAGAAACATTAATTTGAAGGCACAACTGGTTTAAGTCACAAATTCTGCTTACTGCAAAAGTTCTGAAAATGTGGGTTGCAATTTTTTAAAAAAAGATGATCAGGTTTGTGAGGGCAAAGTGTGAGTGCTGTCTAAACTCACTAGTCTTACCTGAACAAGCCTAAGATGGGCTTGTGCAAGCAAAACAGAGAGCAAAGTCCTGAATGACTTCTGAGCCTTGGCTAAACCATGAGTATAGCCATCATCTCAAAACTATCTGACAGCTACAGTAGTTTTGTATTCATTTATTATTTATAATTTAGTTTGTATTCACTTATTATTTATGATTTAGTTTTACTTATTCATGAGGGACACAAATATATTTTATCATTTTAAGGTGCTGCAGTACTGCCGTTTGAAAAACCCTGGGTAGCATTCTCTGCATGTAATATTATTAATCTTAAAATGAATTCTTTCCCTCAGGTTTAAAGCAATAACAGCCCCCAAACAGTAACATCCTGTTCACATATATGTGTAAAAACTCACACGTGATTTTTTGGGTGGTAGAGGAAGAGGAAGATTGCTTGATTTTCGAGTTACTGCTGCTTCTATAGCAATCATTTCCTGTTCATACATTTTTTTAATGGTGCTGCATTCAATAAGTGTCAGCTGAGGAAGAGTTCTATTTATTACACAACGATGGATATACTGAAAAAGGAAATTATATGATTATTTGCATGTTCAAAATTACATGGAGTATTTCAAACAGGAATGTGCAGAGGCCCAAGGGGCATTCCAGAGTATAGAATGTGACCCCTGTAAAAGTTGTAATGGAAGTGGGGAATTATTAAATACAGAGGACTTAATTTAATTAACTGTACTTAATTAACTTAATCTTAATAAAATGTTAATTTACATAATGTAATAAATTATACACATTTTAAAATCACATTTAGCTGCCCAGAGTTGCTGGGAGTCGGGCAGCATGTAAATTTTATAAATTATTATTATTAGTCGGGCAGCAAATAAATTAAATAAATAATTATTATTAGCTCCACACACCCTGCCCCCATTCTGCATACTTTTTATTTTGTTCACTGTTTGGAGTGCAGTCACAAGCATACTGTCAAAAGCACAGTATGCACTCCTAATTTAAAGCATACTATAATCAGGGTGAAAGAACTTCAGAAAAGAAGAGTCAGTTGGAAAAAAAAAAGTCTTTATTAATTACCAGTTAAACAACACATCCAAACTTGCAACTGAAAAATCTGCTTGCATTTCTCTTGATTTAAGTTTTAAAAATATTGATTGGGGTATGCGTAATACTATATATTTCTTGGTGATATGACTGCTAGACACCCATAATTCTTATAAGAAATTCTTTCTCTCTAAGTCCACGTGTACTGGCATTACCAAATAAGCTAATATTAAAAAGAAAAGGTCAAGAATACTATTCACAAACAGTTTAAGTCAACACTTCATATACAATTTGTTTTTCCAAGTCCTAAATTGGCATATTATTTTGTAAGAACAGCTACCTGGAATTGAATTAATGGATGATCCCCAAAAACATATTCCAGTCTTCCATTAACTTGTAATACATAATCACAAGGTTTAGCTTCTTCATCTTCTTTTCCATGGATAGTCAACCGTTTCCGAATTGCCAACTCATTCAACTTAATCGGGTTAATATTAGGAGACACTTGAAAACTAAATACATCCTATTAAGAGACAACATTTATTATTATCAAGCATTAAAAGTGATTTATTTGCTTATGAAGTTATAATTATTTTTAAGGTATCTTTCTGTGTTAAGTGAATAGACACTGTATAATTAATAGAAGAATGACTTGGATTTATAAATATTTTTCAACAAAGTTACTTTTGACTGACACAATTTACTCTGACAAGTTAAATCATTGATAACTAGTGGTATTGCTGGAATTGTTTTATGTTGTATTACAGCTAACTCAAAATGTTGTATCATATAGAAAACTCTATTTGTCCATTTCTTTGTTTCGTAGAATCAGAGAATCATAGAGGTGGAGGACACTACTTATGCCAACCTCCTGCTCAGTTCAGTAATTTAAATTAAAAGCATCCCATAAAGATGGCTGTGTAGTCTCTACAAGAATGTATTCAAAGAAGGATTTAACCTTCTGTGTGACATCCCTTCAAGTATTTGATGAGTGCTAACTTATCACTCACCTGTCCCCTAAATCTTCTCTTCCCATGGTAATCCAGCAATTTTCCTCAATCTCTATCCAGAGAACTTTAATTTCTGTTCTCTGTTCATTCTCATTGTCCTTCTCTGAATTTATTTCAGTTTGTTGGACTTAGTGTGGTGCCCAAAACTGAACATCATAATAAAGGTAGGGTCAACTCAGAACATGGTGGAGCTAGCAGCTTGCATTATTTGGAATTACTTCTGCTAATGAAGTCTAAAATTGAATTTGCCTTTTTTTTGTGATACTATACTTGATCTTAGCCAAAAGGCTGAGAAGGTACCCTGGTTTCTATATTAAGGCTAAAGTAATATCTATAATGACCTATGGTGCAGAACTGTGTAGTCTATCACAGTCATAATTACTGGAACAAACCCAGACCTGCTTTCTAAGATCCTTTCTGGGAACAGACAAAAGCACTCCAGCCTCTACAGTTAGAGCATCCACTCCATCTACAGCTCTGTAATAATTCGAGCTTCCAACTGTTGGTGGAAGATACTTTCAATGGACCAGGATAGACTACCAAAAAAAGTGTCTCACTGAACCATCTGGCATGTCTCACCCTGTCACATGGTGACAGTTTACCAAGGCCATCTCACTCCATGGATTTTCACTTCTGTATTTAACTTCAGTCAGCCACCAAGCCAAAGACATGTTCAGACAGAAGGTCCTGGATATTAGCACTCAAGTTGACTTAGAAACACTTGCTAATATCAAATCCTTAAAATGGCTGGCTCAAAAAGACCTTTCAACTAGAAAAATATCTAACTATGGGTTTGACATAGGGCCAAAGAACAGCCCTAATCAGAGGAAGATTTGAGCTCCTGGATTCTATGGTACAACATGGAAGATTTCATAAAGTTCCCTATCCAGAGAGGATATGTATATGTGGCACACCACAAATAGAAGACATCAGTCATATCCTCTGACTGCCAACTATATGCTTTAGCTAGAGCACAGCATTTAAAGTTACTGATTGATAGGACAGCCCACTGGGAACCCATCAACAAGTGATCTTACCTTCTCCAAGGTACAAACACATGGGCAGTAAGAAAGACTGCCAAGTTGATAGCTAAAGCCATCCAACTTCCTATCTAGATCAGGTTGGGGTCAACTGCCAAGGAGATGATCTTATCTGATTATTTCACCAAATATTTTTACACATTTCAATATGCTGTATTATCCTATTTTATCTGATATGGTCCTTTGACTAATCAATAAACAATAAAGTAAACTGGCTTTTTTGCAACTGGTTTACACTGCTGACTAGATTTTGTGCTCAATTATCACTTCAAGACCTTAATGTATCGTTACCAAGCCAGTTATCCCCCATCTTGTACCTATGCATTTAATTTTTGTTTCCTAAGTAAAGAACTTTGCATTTGCCCATGTTAAATTTTACTGTTCTTTTAGCCCATTTCCCAAACCTAAGATTAATTTGAATTTTATTTTTGTCTTCTAAGGTATTAGCTACAGCATTTCACACAATGTTGTATCTTATTATAAGCTCCCCTCCACCTGTTCTTCAAAGTCACTAGTAAAAATGTTGAAAAGTAGATGGCCCAGGAATGAACCTTATGGTACTCCATTTGATATTCATTCCAGTTTGATGAGGAACAACTTTGAGCTCTCTTTGAATGATTTTGAAATCATCTACATATCCAGTTAAGTGTGTCTTCCACAACGCTATCATTAACTACTTTGCTAATAAAAATGTCACAGGGTGCTTTATCATATATTTTGCTGAAGTCAAGATGTATCTACTGCATTCCCACAGTCTGCTAAGGAAATTAGCAAATCAAATCATGAAATAAAGGTTGTTCTGGGAAAAAAAGATAAATCTTAACTTCAGGTAATTACTGCATTGTAGCCTTTGTTTCCATGGTGCTTTCAGTTAAATCTCTTTATAATCTGCTCTAGACTTTTCCCAGTTATCACTAAGATCTTTTTCTTTTAAAAAGTATTAAATTAATTTATAAATACCTGCCCACTAATAAAGACCACTCAGAGAGTTGAAACAAAATGATTTATTTATATATGCTTATACTAATGATGTGCTATTGTGGCAAGGAAAACGTATCACATTTTTATAACAAATGATTCTAAAAGGTTTATAGCACACTGAAGTATGCTAAGCCAATAAAGTTTAAAAAAACTGCCTTATTACAGAAAGCAAAGGTACTACTTATTAAACACAGCAAATGTGTGAAAATATTCTACCCTCTGTGCATATCCTTACTGGATATTAATTCTATGCGATAATATTAATACAGGCTATTATGCTGCAAATGGGAACAAGAGTAAACAAATGTTCCACAGAATGCTGCTACAGAGAAGAAAACTGAAATTAAATAATCAAAAGCATCATGTTTTAGTATTTAAAAATAATTTCCTGTGAAAAGTAAATGTTAAAAGTATTTTTCTTAAAGGTATTTCAGAGTTCAAATGCTAATTCATCCAGACACTTCAAAATTGGCAAGGACATATACCCTACTTCCTAGCAGTGTCTATTCCATCATTCACAAAATGGTTTTATAAAGGCACATATGGAGCTTTCATTTTTCAAATGCTCCAGAAAAATATAAGTATTCAAAAGCAATTATTGACAAATGTAAATCATAGCTCAGTTTTCATTTCATTTCATTTCATTTCATGATTATTATTTTTTTGTCTGGAAGCTTATTTATGTAGCAGCTTTCTGGTAACCAGCCAAACCTCACAATGGAGTATCATAGCCATAATGAAGAAGTCAGTCAAAATCAATTCAATATTTTCTTAGTTTCAAAATGTATTTGTCTCAAAACTGTTACGTTCTCTGAAGTTACTGCCAAAACACAGGACCCAAACTGAAATAGCAAATCTTCCCAAAAGTCACTAGCTTTTTTATTTTTTGTATAGGGTTGATGTTTCTTAGGAGTTTAAATGTTACACATTGATGAACAAAATCCAATGTAAATATTAATAGGATTTATGGGAGATATGGGATTGTAATTAAATTTTCTAAAAATGCTATTGTCCCAGTTGATGAACTCATTTGCATCATAAATTATGATTTCTTGCAGATAGCAGCTGAGATGGAAATTTGAGCCAGAAAATACCATGGCAAGAAAGAGTTAATATACCCTTAGCTAGTTCCCCTATGCACCAGATGTATTTATTTATTTGTAAAGAAAAAGACATGGGGAATCTGAAGTACAGGATTCAGGCAAGTTTATAAATAACATATTAATTAATTTGAAGAACTCAGAAAAATAATATAAGGTTACTCTTAGACCAGTGTAGTATATCTATCTGTTTTTAATTTTATGCATATAAAAGCAAAACAATTGTTGTCAGCAATTATTTAACCTATAAATGCGTGCTATCTTTCATTTTGAAACTCCTGCTGTTTTAACTGGAGAAGTCCTTACTGCAGCTATGTTAATATGAATGAGTGAGTGGGTTTAGAATTGAAAGAAACAATCTTTCAATTGAGAACAACAACTAGAGATAAACATAAGGATCTTTTGAAAATGTAATTAAGTTCTGCTACGCCATCTACTTTATTCACATTTAAAATGCCATACTTGCTTCACAGAAGTTCAGAAAAAATAGGTTTGTATTGTAAGTTCATACTTTAAGTTAAAATGCTTAAAGCATGTTCCAACTTAAATTGTGAAATTTAAGAGTTAATTCAGAAGGTACCAGATAAGGGTATTATTTTTTTGTTTCTTTAAGAACAAGGAGATGAAAGGAGTGGGATCCAAAAATCACCCATGTAATTTAATTTAATTTAATTTAATTTAATTTAAATTATTGGATATTGAGGTCACCCAAGATTCTGGGTGGCTTACAACATGTAAAATACATAAATGTAACACCTAAGGTTGCACTCACTCATAGAACTTTTCATGTTTGTTCTCCACCAACTGCAGTGCCATATCATAATTAGATCTTAAAACTGCTCTTAGTTCTAAAAAACAGCTGCCTCTGAAGGATAATGCAGTAAAGGGGCCACTGTTTCAGAAATATGTGTGTCCATTAAATCCTTCGCATCTAGTGAAAATTATTTAAAGGGTAGAAATGTTTGTGAATTAGATTAAGAATCCTACCTGACAGTTATCAAAATGAACAGCCACAACAAGATTGCCACTGTAAAGTTTATCCTGGATGTTGTCCTGGATTGCTGGTTCTAATTCTGGTGGATGTGTGTGCTTTAACCAATCCATTGAAGATAATCCCACCAGTGATTGCATTTTCTCTTCACTGATTTGTCGCATCTTAATCCGGAATTCTTTAATTTCTGGATCCTGTAGGGCATCAAACTCATGGAGGCCTGAATGTTTTTGTTAAAAAAACAACAGCATTAAAGTGAGATGCATTTTTTTGTAACTACTTCCAGATTATTATACTCATTAAAGACCATTTAATATATGAACAGATATGACACCCACATACTAGCGACTTTCTACAATCCATGTAGTTTAAAAAGTAAAGCTTTTCATAACTATAGAATTACACCATCTTCTTTGTAATACTGAAAGGTTAATTTTAATGCACGATTAATCTTTCGTAGGGTAATAAAAAAAAATACAATCTATACATTTTACACCACTATCTATAGCCACTCCTCATTTAATAGCTACCTCATTTAATGACCGTTTGCAAATACAACGGTAATTTTAAAAAATCATTTTATGACCAATGCATGCACTTACGATTAAATTTCGTGTGCCTAACAATGCACGCCAGAGTGAGAGTAATGCTGGCATAGCTGTACAAGAGAACTTTATTTAAATGAGATGGAAGCAACCAGTGATCTTCGCAGCATCTCTCTCTCTCTCCCCCTCTCTGTGTCACATGTTTGCTTAGCAACCATTTTACTTCCAATTTAAGGAATGGATTGTAGTTACTAAACAAGGAGAGAGTATACACATATAAAGTGCAGCAGGATGGAGGGAAGCTTAGCTACAGATGTTGGACAATATTGTTTAAACTGACCCAGTTCAGACTTTTCAAACTACTATGCAAGTTGGAACATGGCTGTCCTTCAAATTTTCCAGGTTTCTGGTCTTTTTAATGCAGCTCTCAGCAATAAATAAAATAAAATGCATCTTTTAAAACCCAAACAAATAGAAATACAGTATGATTTCAAAATCTGACAGAACAGATTCATGGCTGCATACATGCAAAACTGAAATGGACTTCATACACACTGATCTATACATTCCTATGCTGAACTTTCTGGAAAATAGTGACAAAGCTATTTCAAATTGTAGATTTATTTAAGTCTGTACAATTTAATGTTCATTTAGAGATATGATTAAATTCTTGGAGTTACAATTTCTTTACCACACAAAGTATGAAGAATGAAATTGTTTATAAAAAAAAAATACCCAGTCATTCTTTTTCAAATAACCAATTGTAAAAGTCCAAGAAAGAACTTTTTGTATCAGTATTGTTAACTGTTGTTAACTTAAACAAGTTAATGTTCAACCTGCTGTTGAAATCTAAATAGAACTTGTAGCTTTTGTGCCAAGATTAATAACTGCCCATTGTGTTTCTTTCTACTATTTTTTAAAATTCCAGAATACAGTTGCAAAGGACTAATGCATCTAACTAAGGAAAAATAGATTGCTAAATATCTAGCAATAAGTAACTTTTGTAGAAGCTTCTGGCTTCTATAAAAACTATACTTAATAACATAATATGACTAAGGAAATGTTAGAAAATATACAGTATACTGAATTAAAGCAGAAGAATAAGATACACATTAACTTAATTCTCATCAAACTTGTTTTTTTTAATTAAAAAAAAGAGGGATCTGCTACTATCACTACCTGGATCTAAGGCCCAGGATTGCTGAAAAAATTGATCCCTACAGAGAAGGGATGCAGAGAATAATCTAATCTGCCTTTTAAGTTTCTAGAGTCTGTGCAACACAAACTGCAGTAAAAACTGGGGGGAGGAGTCCAATTGCAGATAGGGAGAATTTGCAACATTTTTTCCCCCGTGTTTTGTCTTCCTCATCTTACACTGTAATGAAAGATGGGCAGCTTTTTTTGTGGCTAGGGGGCTCACTTTTATTTTTTTAATTCATCTCCCAGACACTTATGAGGAATGGTGACCTCATGGTATAATAACAACTTCACCAGAAATAGTGGGATTGACATTTTCATATCTCCCTTTTCTTTTGCTTTTTTGAAGGGCTGGAATAAAAAATAGGTATATGAAATAAAAATGTCACTGTCTTGCTTCAATTCACCTCAAGTTAATGTATCTGAACAAGAACAGAGACATTTACCTTTTCCTATGAGGACACCTATTTTAGAATCTAACTTTTCTCCTGGATCACAGCTTCTGGTAATTAATTTAAGAACAGGAAGGAATGGTCTAACATCACAGAGCCTCCGGGTTTCATCCTCCAGTTCCTCACGTACTGCTGTTTGGTTCACACAGGAGAACATATATGAATCAATCTCCAGAAGAAGATGAAACAGAGGGTAGCTGTGTGCTTGTTTCCATAATAGCTGCAAAAAAGAACAAAACTGTGGTAATAGAATGCTTCAGTTGATTCACTGGAAAATAAGTTCTTTGTTAATTTTATATTCAGCATTAATTGGTGTTTCTTTCCTACTCTTGCAAGCCTATACTCCATAAACAAACATCCTTAAATCAAATATAGCTAGCTCAAGCCTTCAAAGAACAACAAATTCATCAAATTTCAGTGTGTTGTTATGTTGAGCTTAAAAGGAAATTAGTTCTTTCTGCCATAAGGACTGTTCTAGAACAACCTCTCAGGAATAAAAAGGATATTTGTTAAAACCGAATTTATGTTCAAGCAGAAATTTCTAAGGGAGACCTTTTTTCCCAAGTTGGTTCTTTTGTGATCTCTTTGATAAGTCTGTCAAACTATTCAGCTGGACTAAAGCAAAACTCAATTCCAGGCCAAATATATAATCTCTATTAACCAATAATTAGATTTGTTTCCATAATAATGGAATAAATGTGCTTGGCCATCTTCAGTACTAAACAGAGATGTATGACAATGGAGTTGGCTGAGCAGGCATGCTCCTAAAGATCCAGAGGGTTCAGAACAGCATCTCTTGAATCTTCTCTAAGGGGTCCACTGGGATCATTGTTTTCAAAATATTATTCATTATATTGCTCCTCTTCTATGGCTAATATAAGCTAGATAATCAATGCTGGGTATGCATTTCATGAAAACAATTAAGCTCCCACGGGGGAAAAAAATGTCATAAATATCTGCTCTTAAAAACAATGTCTTAATATCTCATTAAGTATTAATATAAATTTAGTTACTAGGTAAGAAAAAATACCCAAAAAAGTTGTTTCAAATAAAAATTAATGAATTAAGTAATAACCCAATTTTACCTGTTTGATATGACAAATAGTAGCATCACGAGGAACATCTAGACTGATGTAAATTCCAGTAGGAAGCAGGCAATCCACAGAAATTGAGCTCTCAGCTGCTATGTGTGAATCTACTGCCCAGATGTCTAGGATAGCTGCCATGGCAGGAGGCATTATAGATTTTAAATATCATAACCACATGGTCCTAGAAATAAAAGCAAAGATGGAGCAAGATGAGAATTTCTTCTGTCCCATAGATCAGCTTGAAAAAAATGAATAAAAGACTACAACATCTACAGAATTATAAGTCAAGATCCTAGCAGATCCAGGCTCATAATGAATTAATTCTATGAACATATAAAGGTACCCTTGAGTTGTGCTCAACTGCTGGTGAGTACACAACCACAACCACACAGTTTTCTTGGCAACAGCACAGAAATTGCTTGCCATTGCCTGGGATATTTTTCAACTTTGCAGCCTAACCTATAGCCTGATACTCTTTGGTGGCCTTCCATCCAATTATGCCGGACCCTGTTTGGCCAGGTGTGCAAAAATCAGTTGCCTGTACTTGTTTCCTCTTGATAAGGTGAGCAGCTGAAGAAGCAGTTATGCTTTACGTAGCACTTTGTCTGTGTGATTTCAAATAAACTAGAATTTGTAAGTGAAGAACAAATCCAGGATCATAAAGGGACTAGCCTTACTCTTCAAATAAATCTGTTTTGGACTCACAGTCACCTGGTTCTTTGGATCCTAATCAGAATGTATAAAAGTAAGGAAAAAAATAAAATGTTATATTGAGCTTAAAGAAGGGAGAATTCAATAGCAGTATTCAAATACCTAAATGGCTGTTAGGAGAAAAGTAGAACAATATTTCAGGGATGCTAAATGAACAAAAGGAAAGAGGATCAAACTGGAGCCAAGCAAGAACTACCCAATTTTGTGTTCTGCCCAGAACTGCGACCTGGACAGTTTTAATCCAGTTCACCCATGCAATGAAAGGTAGTAAACTACTGTATCTTCAAAATGCCAGCATGTAAGGTGTCCTACATACCAAGTCATGACCAGGTCCCCAGAGTCACAGCAGTTTCTCCAAAGAAACTACATAATATGGAAACCCATGTGAGTTTTCTTCCATGCAGCAATATCATGCCCTAATATATGTGTAAATCAGGCATAATCCTACAAACCTGAAATGGGCAATATCTCCAATAATCCCTAATTATTTTCCAGGGATTGGAAAATGTGAGAGAGATATATGTCATTGACAGAGTATTTTCGGATTCAAACTAGAAATCTGGCTAATTTCCACATAAAAAATTCTAGAGCTAGATTCTCTAGAAAACAGTACAAGGTTGTGGTTTAAAATATTGGGAGGGTACCTGGTTATTTATCTCTGGTATAAGCAATCCTACTGTTACAAGCTGACATATGATTGTTTCATTTCTTCAATATTATGACTGAGATTGACTTCTGAGCTTAAACATTCTTAAAGTTACTAGGAACACTGAGCTGACTTCTCTATCAGCTGGAGATCATCCTTGGAGATCATCATGGACAAGTGGCACAGTCCCCAAAGAGCAAAATACTTTAAAAAGTTACACTTTTTGTGGTTACTGCTTTCTACGCTTCTCATTTATTTTTAAATCATGCAACCAGCAATAGTGTGGGAAGCTGTCATTTTAGAAGGCAATTTGCAAGAGCCTACATCAACCAGCATTTGGGGAACATTTTAAGAACTACAGATGCAAATTCAACAATTCCACAGAAAATAACTTAGTATTTAATCAATGAAACAGACAAGCATTATTTAAGAATCCACTCATCATTCTAGCTCTTGCCACTTTTTGACAACATAAAGGTTAGAAAAGTACAAAAAAAACCCAGTACTATTACACAAAAAATAGCACTGTTTGTCACAATCATGAGACTGTTCTGAGAATAAACCAGAGGCCAAACTGTATAACACAAAGTGATGCATGACTAACATCCTCACTTTGAGCAACTGAAACATTGCCAAGATGCCAAGTATAGCAAACAGTGACAAGAGACGAATTTTAAACAACATCCAGCAAGAAGACAAAAGTCAGTCTTCGTTTATTTACATCTATGGAGCTGGATGTCATGTTAAACTATAAGTATATATTTCAGCAGTTTTGACACAAGGCAGGCATTTTGCAAGATACTTTACTATTTGAGAGAGGAAAGAGGATGAAGATAAAGGTACTATGAATTAAAAGATAAGACCTCTGAAGCAGGAAGGTTGCTTGTAATACTTACATGTGTTTTATTTCACAAGAAGTTTTAGACCGTCTTTTAAAATAAAATGAATGCTTGCAATCCTGAATTACAAGCACGACTGCTGCCTGAGAACTGTCTTCCAATTCTAATTTTCAAGCACGTGCAAAGTATATGCGTGAACTGACTCACTCTCTTCCAGTGTAGATGCAGAGATTGGAACCATTCACTTCCATTTTTAACTAACCAAGCTATAGGTAGTTTTACAGAGGCTTAGTCAAACAAGCTACTCCCATGAACTTACTAATTCAAGCAAGCAACTGAAATGATTTCCTTAAACTAAACTTAGTTAAACCACCATTTGTCATAGTTAGAATTATATGGCAAACTACATTTAGTTCAAAAGAGAAACTATTCTTTTATTCTCTTCCTCATGGCTTAATTATAAGAAGAAACAGGAGAAAGAACTACCTGGATTCAAGCCTCATTCACACAGAAGAAAACCAGCCTAGTGCCCTTCAGATATGCTAGAAAAGGTTGCACTAAAGTCTCCTTTTGAGCCAAGCTCAGCTCTTAGTGACTTCAGAAACATATTCATTTTGGTTTCTTGACAACAGTACAGAAGTCTACTACTACCTTCTTTTGAGAAGCTTTTTGACTTTCCAGCCTAGCCTATACCCCCTGGATGTCTCCCATTCAAATACTAACCAGGCCTGACCCTGCTTACCTTCTAAGCCTTGACAAAGTCAGGCAGGCATTGCCACTAGCTTAATGTTATGTCCATATGCAGCCACTGTACATGAGGGGTCCAGCTACCAAGACAAATAGGCATGTCAGTGTAAATATGAAGATAAATATGCCAGCAAAATCTGATCACATTTCAATATTATACATAACATTAGCATTCCAGTTTTTACGAAGCTATTTTTGCCTTAAAAACTAGCACATATTTCCATTCAATTATGCATTTCTAAAACATTTTTCTGGGATACTCTTAGCTGAAAATATATAATAGAACTTATGTACAATAAACACATTTTGTATAAACTTGATGTTTTAATTCAAGGTTTTTACAGTCAGTAATGTGGCTATAAGCTCAAAAGACACTAGGACTTGATCATTTTCAATCCCTCTGAGTTTAAAGGTTTAAATAACAAAGGTGCAAACCTATGCAAACCTTCCTGTAAATAAACCTTATTGAATAATAGGACAATTCTGAGTAAGCATGCATAGGACTATGTTACACATATATCTCCTATCCTAAAACGTTACTATTTATTGAATCCAATGAGATTTATTTCCAGGTAAGCGTTGGCCAAACTTTAGTATTGTTCATCAAGGTATTTGTTTTACTGGAAGACACAGTAAGTTTTCAAACAGAATAATTCTGTACTGACATTCTTTATGGGTATATTAATAATTAAAAACAAAAAGGGTTTAGCAGTGATTAGAAGCCTCTGCCTTTGTTCTTTTTTTTCTTTTAAGCTGTTCTTGATTTGCTTCCTAATTACCCTATTAACAGTAAGCATGGTATGCTTCATATTAAATATAGCTTCTTATTAGCTGTAACAAAACAAACAATGCTATAATGATTTTAGAATAGCTTGCATGTTCATAGATTAGATGAACAGGAAAGTATTGTTTTTTACTATGCTCAAGTTGTCAGTGAACTACACTGCGTGCACAATTATTAGGCAAGTGAGTATTTTGACCATATCATCATTTTTATGCATATTTTCCACCTCCCAGCTATATAAACCTGAATGCTTATTGGATATAAGCATATCAGGTGATGTGTATTTGTGTAATGAGGGAGGGTGTGGCCTAAGGAGAGCAACACCCCATATCAAGGTGTGCATAATTATTAGGCAGCTTCTTTTCCTCAGGCAAAATGGGCCAAAAGAGACTTAATTGACTCTGAAAAGTCAAAAATTGTAAAAAGTCTTTCAGAGGGATGCAGCACTCTTGAAATTGCTAAGATATTGGGGCATGACCACAGAACCATCAAATGTTTTGTTGCAAATAGTCAACAGGGTCGCAAGAAACGTGTTGAGAAAGAAAGATGCAAATTAACTGCCAAAGATTTGAGAAGAATCAAATGTGAAGCTACCAGGAACCCATTATCCTCCAGTGCTGTCATATTCCAGAACTGCAACCTACCTGGAGTGCCCAGAAGTACAAGGTGTTCAGTGCTCAGACATGGCCAAGGTAAAGAAGGCTGAAACTCGACCACCACTTAGCAAGACACATAAGTTGAAACGGCAAGACTGGGCCAAGAAATATCTGAAGAAAGATTTTTCAAAGGTTTTATGGACTGATGAGATGAAAGTGACTCTTGGCGGACCAGATGGATGAGCCCGTGGCTGGATCAGTAATGGGCACAGAGCTCCACTTCAACTCAGACGCCAGCAAGGTGGAGGTGGGGTACTGGTATGGGCTGGTATTATTACAGATGAGCTAGCTGGACCTTTTCGGGTTGAAGATGGACTCAAAATCAACTCCCAAACCTACTGCCAGTTTTTAGAAGACACTTTCTTCAAGCAGTGGTACAGGAAAAAGTCTGCATCTTTCAAGAAGACCATGATGTTTATGCAGGACAATGCTCCATCGCATGCATCGAAGTACTCCACTGCGTGGCTATCCAGTAAAGGCCTCAAAGATGAAAGAATAATGACATGGCCCCCTTCCTCACCTGACCTTAACCCTATTGAGAACTTGTGGGCCCTTCTCAAACAGGAGATTTACGGTGAAGGAAAACAGTACACCTCTCTGAACAGTGTCTGGGAGGCTGTGGTTGCTGCTGCACAAAAAGTTGATTGTCAACAGATCAAGAAACCGACAGACTCCATGAATGGAAGGCTTATGACTGTTATTGCAAAGAAGGGTAGCTATATTGGTCACTGATTTTTTGTTTGAAATGTCAGAAATGTTTATTTGTAAATTTTGAGTTGTTTGTTCATTATTCTCACTTTAACAGATGAAAATAAACGAGTGAGATGGGGGAATTTTCGTTTTTCATTTAGTTGCATAATAATTCTGCACACTAACAGTTGCCCAATAATTGTGCACACATAGATATGCTCCTAAGAAAGCCAAAACCTCACTTTTACTTTCTTAAATATTCAGGTTTGAGGTTTATTAACATTTTGGATTGACCGAGAGCACTGTAGTTGTTCAATAATGACATTCATCCTCAAAAATACAACTTGCCTAATGATTGTGCACACTGTGTATTGTTCACAATGCAGACTGCAATCACGATATAGTATGAGGGTTGAATGAAAAGTAATGTCGCCAAAGCTCTAAGTCACCATCAGATGGCAGTAGTGATACCCTAGAAGCTCTGGGTGTTCTTTAGCACCTATTCTTTCATTTCATTTCGCAGGAAGTTCTTGTGAAAAAAGTTTGTGTTGCTGTCCTTTGTAAAATGGAAGCCTGCAGTAACTGTTGGGGAATCCATGTGTGATGGAAGGCATGAGTGGAGAGGATTCTGGAATGGAGCTTCAAGGTTACAGGGAGGGGGGAGAGACATTCCAAGGAAAGCATCTCCTCAGCCCCCAGATGGACTGTGTGCAAGTCAAGAGGAGGAGACTGCCCCCCCCCCCCAGGGCATGGTGGTTACAGTTGCTATTGGTGGGGGATTAGAGTTAGTCTGGTGAGGTTCTGTCTATTAGGTACAAGCTAATAAAGAAGCTGAGCTGAATTCTGGATTGTCTTGTGGTGATTCATGGGCTGAACCTGACACCATGGTCTGCAATTGCTACAATTGAATTTTCACAGCCAAAAGAGTCCCTCCAAGTAAAATTCACTACCAAATGCAGGTTGTTTATGGGGATGACTGTGTTGATGTCAGTACTGTATGTTCCTGGACAAAAAAAAAGTAAATGGCTAACCTGAAAAAGCTGATTTGTATGATCAGGAATGAAGTGGATGACCTGTGACAGCAACTAATGTTCCAAAGTTGGATCTCACTATCTTATTCCATCCACCATATAGTCCAGTCCTGACACCATGCGACTTCCACATTTTTCCAAAACTGAAGGAATACCTTCAACTGGGCATCTGTGTAACTGAAGTGAAAACATGGAAAAGACTGTCAGCACTTGGTTGAAGAAGCAAAGTATGGAGTTCTTTCATGATGGCTTTAAGAAACTTGTCCATCACTGGCCAAAGTGAGTAGTGAATGGTTGTGATTATGTGGAGAAATAAATACCCGGTAACGAAAGAGCTCATTCCAAGGATTTTTCCCTGTTTCATATATTAAAATAACGCTGTTTAAACTAAAGTTATGGAGCTGGAGGCATTAGCTTTCATCCAACCCTTGTATTTATTATATGGAGTACATTAATATATTAAATACATTAAAATGTAATGCCTGGAGATGTTAGAACACATATGAACAGTTTTTATTTTATTCAAAAACTAGGTGTTGCATTAATTAGCAATGAAGTCTTTGTGTGATAAATCTTTTGCTTTCAGTTATTTGAAAGGACAGAAAAGCCTTTCCACGAACACAAGACGAATCTACTAAATAGGCTATTACCATCTCTAATGAAATTTAGATTAGTGCAAGGTTAGACGTGAGTGAGAGCTGAAATTTTCTTTGTTAATTTCACCTTAACAAATAAGGAATAGCTAGTCATATGACAGCAGCTGGGTTCACAAATTTCACTAATATCCCTGCCCCCAAATCTACTTCCAACTCTGTGGACTGGAGACACTGCATTCAGACATGCCAGGCCAATACATAATTTGTTTTGGCTTGGTGGCTATGTGAACTCAGTAGCATTAGATATAAACTATGCTGGAATTAATGATTCACAGCAATATCTGAAAGACCATGGATTCCTCATCTTTAATATAAACAATGATACTATTAAAAACTAAAATGGCTTATATTTCTCAGCATAATTCTGTTTCAAAATCTATCTCACAGGTTTGCTATGAGGATGAAATGTGAATGCACACTGAAATCTCTGCAAAACAGAAGTGAAATATAAATGTCAAAGGACCTTATTAAATCAATGGTGATTTTAAAAATGTATTCCAGTGTGTGTTGGCAAAGGCAAGTGAGATGCCAGTTTGCCTTCTGGGTCTCTATGTGTCAATGGCAAATCTAATAATAATGCACTTTTCACACCACTATAATTCTTTTTTCCCTATTTTTAAAAACTCAGTATTGAGAGATGTCATTTAAAACAGCATTTGTCAAGAAATCCACAGGCCTATGGGGAAAATTAAACTCTTTTAATAACTCAAGATTAAGTAGATGTTACTCATGTCTACTTCAGAATTTTCTGTTGAAAATTATTTATAAAAATCACTGCAGCATAGATTGGAAAACTGTTTTGCTAGTCTTAGAGGAACAAAGCTATCCAGAGTGTGAAAGCAAATATCATACAGTAATGGAAACACATGACTTGGATATTAATAATGAATGAAATATTTCTGGCTGTTTCAATCACACAAAAATCAAAGTATTTGGCTGATGATGACAACTGGTTTATTGTTGAAGTGCTACATTTTTGTACAATGCACTTGTGTTGAACATTAAAAACATACTTTTTATGTAAATAAAACTAGCAAACAAAGCAAATTCAAATAAAGGTTCAGATCCACCTACATCTATCAAGCTCCGAGTGTAACTAGATGATGGCCACATACAGTTTAACAATGATCCTTTATTTGATGAAAGCTGTCATGAGCAGAGAAACAGCTTTGGTAGAATTATATTATCACTAAAACTGAAACAATCCATTTAAAAAAGTATTAAGCACTCCCTCCACTTCTGTTCCAATCAAAACATCTGCCTCATGCAGCTATATTTCTTTCTAATGCAATGGGAGGCCTTACCATGGAAAAATGAGTTTGGCCCTTTGTTTTTACTAGACTTGGAGAAAGCTCTATATAATGCTTAAATATTATTAAATGTGATTAATAATAGTAATTATTTATTGCTTTATTCCCCTGCCCCACTCATTGTGATGGGGGATGGTCTTCCTGGGAGGAATGAGCAAAGGACACTGATGGTGTATGCCAAGACATATAACCCCGTGGCTAAGACATGAAGTTCATCACATTTGCCCAGCTAAAGCAAGCAGGCACATATATTGGACAAGTGCGATACGGGAAGATGCTTCAAGTAGCTGACAGTGGCAACATAAAAGGCATAATTTCATACTGCAGGGGAGAAGCAATGATAAACTACTCCTATATTTTACCAAGAAAACCACATGGATAGATAAGATAAAGTGATTAACAATAAAGTACAGACGATGGGCCCTCAGGTTGGATGGCACTCAACATACTACTGAGGAAGAGCTAAGGATCTTTCAGTGTTCTAATGGTGTTTATGATGTGGTTAGATTAAAGCCTTCACAATGTCTGGTTGCTGATATCGCCACACAGGAAAAGAAAATCTGAGGCTCCAAACACAGAATTACAATGGACACACGGAACATAAGAAGCATGAACATGGAAAAGCTCAACACAGTGAAAGATGAAACGAACTGGTTACACATTGACATCTCAGGCATTAGTGAACTGAAATGGTTGGAATTGTGCACTTTCAGAGGATTTACTACTTAGTAAATTTACTACTATTTACTACTTAGGACATGAAAAACTAAGAAGGAGTGGTGTTATTTTCATAGTGAGGAAAAATATAGCAAAAATAGTACTTGGCTGGAATGCAGTCAGTGACTGAATAATAACAATTAGACTTTGCAGATTACCCTTCAGTTAGATGGTTATTCAAGTTTATACTCCAACCACTGATACAGAAGAAGAGGAATGTGACAGGTTTTATGATCAAGTTCAATCTGAAATCAACAGATCATACAAGCAAGATGTGCTATTTGTGGTTGAAGACTGGAATGCCAAAACTGGAAACAACAGGGAGGAAAATGTAGTAGGACTATATGGTCTAGAGAACAGACATGAAGCTAGAAAACAATTGTTTCTGCCAATCCAATGATTTTTTTCATTGCTAACACAGTCTTCAAAGAAAATTATGCTTATATACATGGACATTACCTGATGGAGCACATAGAAATCAAATTGACTATGTTATTGGTAAAAGGAGATGGAAAAGCTCACCTATAGGGGCAATGATACAGCTGGGGCTAATCGTGGAACAAATCACAAACTGCTGATATGCAAGTTCCAAGTCAACCTAAAATGGAAACACAAATCCAACCAGCTTCCATGATATGATCTTAAGCATATAACCACCATTTTCAAAAACATCAGGATTCACTTTGAAATCCTGAAACTCATTGATAGGGAACCAAAGAAAAATGGAATGAAATCCAAAAGTTGAGGATAAATGTGAAAAGAGAGTGCTAAAGACCAAGAAACCAAAATAGATGTCAGAACAGATGGTGGAAATTGCCAACAGGAGAAAAGCCAAAGCCAAGAAAGACAAAGATCTCAAGACATAACTTAACAAAGAATTTCAAAGAGACAAGAAGCAGTATTATAACATCTCTAAAGACGTGCAAGATGGAAAAACTTGGGGGGGGGGGGGAAGATGATTTCCAAGATCTCCAAACTCAGAAGGAGGTCTCAACCTTGCACTGGAATGGTAGAGGATGCCAATTGTCAGATATTAACTGATTCAGAGATGAACAAAAGTAGAAGTATACTGAAATTTTGTACAGTAGGAATATTAACATCTAAGATACCTTAGAAGATATTCCCTATTTACAAATACCTCTAATACTAGAAGATGATCAGCACCTTGGTCATCATAAAGTCAGAAAACTACAGGAATTGACAGAATACCTAGAGAAATATGGTTAGCAGCAGAAGAAGAATCAGTCAAGGTTCTAACCAAACTATGCCAGCAAATCTGGAGGATAAAACAATGGCAAACAGATTGGAATAGATCTGTCTATATACCAATATCAAAGGAGACTTAACAAAGTATGCAAATTATCTCACATTATCTTTAATTTCCATGCTAGAAAAACAATGCTTAGGATCATCCAATGCAGATTAGAAACCTACATGGAAAGGGAAATGTCAGATGTCTGAGCTGATTTTAGAAAAGGCTGTGGAACAAGAAATATTACTGCTAATGCATGCTGATAATTGAGAAAACCAAATAATTCCAAGAAAAAAATCAACGTATGCTTCATTGGCTATAGAAAGGCCTTCAATTGTGTTGATCATGTCAACACAACACTGTGGGATCCTGGAACATCTCACTGTCCGCATGCAAAACTTATATACTGAACAAGAAGCCATAGTCTGGATGAAATACAGTGAAACAGATTGGTTCCAGGTCAAAGGAGTAAGAGAAAGCTGTATACTCTCTCCTTATTTATTTAACTTATACGCTGAATATATATTGAAGAAGATACTGTGGATTTAGCCTGAAGAAGGAGCACAACACTGAGGAGAAGGACCATGTTTATTACAAGGATCACTGGGTGCCTGCTTTACAAGAAAGAGGGGCCCTGAACAATGGAAAAGCAAAGATTTTTATAGAAATTGAGGGCTACAAGGCGGGAAATCCTATGGATCTGATTTGCTGGCCAGTTGGGGAAGCTTGCCAGTATACCTGGGGTGAGTTCTACTGTTAGGCAAAATGAGCCTTTCAAGAAGGCAACAGAGCTGAGGAAATCCATTGTTTAAGGAGATAGAATGTTGAGGTCATCAGCTGATGGAAACCGGAGGGCTGGGGTTTCTCTAGGTTGCAATTTCCTTGTAAGGGCTGCCCTTGGGCTGTGCTGTGAGCTTGTGAGGTGGCTTCTATTCTTTGGTTTAGATGGGATTGCAGGAGGGCTTTGTCTGTGAGGCAGGGAAGGTCAATTAGAGTCTGATGGGATTAGGCAGAGAGATAATTGGGTTTTGACCCTGGTCATATCTAAAAGACGGGGGGGGGGGAGTGTGCAGTCTCCATTTTGTTTGTTAGATTTATTTTCTCCACTACAAAGTCAGGATTGAAAGAATATGAGTGTGGTTTTAAAACTGGTGGAAGAAACCTGAATAACCTGTGTGTACTGACGTCACATGATTGGGATTTTGGCACTTGGCAACTGGCTCACGTCTACAACAGTCACAGCATCCCACAGTCACGTGACCTCCATTTGTGAACTTCACAGCCAGCTTCTGGCAAGCAAGGTCAATAGGGAAGCCAGTATGAAGTCACAAGTCACAGCCACACGACATAGCACTTAACAACTCTCAGTAATTCGCTTAATGACTGCAAGGGAACTGATGGCGTAACTCAGCACAGTCATGTGATTTCACGCTTAATGACCACATTGCTTGGCGACGGAGTTGCCGGTCCTTATTATGGTCTATAAGTGAGGGCTACCTATAACAGCCACAGATAGCCACAAAAACGAACAAATGAGTCATATAATGAATCAATTCAGAGTTCTCACCCAAAGCATAAATGACCAGGCTCAATTTATATTTTGGACACACTGTGCAAAGGCCCAGCCCTCTTAATAAGTCCAGATTAATGTATCCATAATCTTCAAACATGCCTGATTACCTTTCACATTCTAGTCTGTGGTTCAAATGTGTATATACTAGATTTATACCTCAGCTAAACTAGTCTCACAGGATTTTTAATCAGCCCTTGAAAAAGCAGGCAGAACTCAGGAATATAGCCAACAAATGTATATAACACTCTAGGTTTATATAGTAATATGCTATAAAGCTTCAAATGAACATATCGAAGAACTAGATGTCATATCAGTTGACTTATTTAAAACCTGAATCTTTGTTTTCTCTGTATTCCATATACTGAACAATTTGTAGGATAAAATAATAATAATACCAAATCTAGTCTAAACATCTGACTGACTATGCAACCAACAACAACAACAACAACAATAATAGAATGACTGTGGCAAAAGAAAGCAAAGATAGTGCCAATACTAATAGGTGCCTTGGGTGTAATCCCAAAACATCTGGAGTACCACTTGAAGACCACTAGCATTGACAAAAATCACCATCACTCAATTGCAAAAGGCAGCTTTACTTGAAACAGCTTACATCCTGTGATGAAATCTTTAACACCATCAAACAACAACATCTGCCTATCCCAGGTCCTTGGGAAGGACTTGATAGGTGGATAAAAATGCCAAATTCAGTCTAAACATCTGGCTGACCACGCGACCAACAATAATAATACAAAATCACCATCAGTCAATTGCAAAAGGCAGCTTTACTTGGAACAGCTTACATTCTGTGACAATACCTTTAATACCATCAAACAACAGTATCTGCCTATCCCAGTCCTTGGGAAGGACTCGATAAGTGGATAAAAATGCCAAATCAGTCTAAACATCTGGCTGACTGTGCAACCAACAATAATAATATACTTATGTGTACAAGAACTCAGGAAGAATCTACAGTACATTGGAAATATGATATAAGAAGAAGAATCATTCTCATCTTCATCTCATTATGTAACAAGATGCTGAGAACGACCAGTCAAACCTTCCCACCATTTTATCCTTTGGACATATTCTTATGGAATTGCAATTTTAACAATGAAAGTAACTTACATTGTTGTTTTTCTGTTCATAATTCTTTCAAAGTAATTCTGGCCGCTTAAGCTTATTTGTGCAAACCATATTTTCTCTTGGTTTTCTTGGAAGGATGTACTGGATGACAGCTGGTCTACAGAAAAAGAAAAGAAGAGTAAACTGGCATGTTTTAACAGAAGGTACTTAAATAATCAAATGTATTATCTCTGTACTCATTTCCAATTAATTTAAAATTGCGTATGTTCACAAGATATATAAGTTGCACCATTTTATTCCATAGTACATATCATAATACCATGTGAAACCCATTATCACTTACTACATAATAAACCCAATACTCCAAAATATTCTCTTAGATGACTCTGAAAACAATCACACAAAATTTGCCATATTAGAGGGGATGGCAACTGGTAGCCCTGAGCTCAACCTGTTTTACATGGGTGTTGATAATTTTTCTTCTTGAAACAATATGGGAAGGAATTTAAAAGGAAGAAACAGGGGCATAAACATGGAATTGATGGGAACTATCTTCATTTCTAATTTTTTTCAGCTTTCAATTTGATTTCCCCAAATTGAAAGCTGAAAAAAGTATTTGATAAATAAAAATATATATTTTTTATTTGATATAAAAATAAAGTATTTGATAAATAAAAATAAAATAAAATAAATAAAATATAACTTAGAAAGACCTGACAATAAAAGTACACTGCAAAAGGCAAAAGAAGGAAAGCAACACTTGGATTTGCCAACTATCCACAGAGAAAGACATGAAATGCCAGGTCATCCTACCACCATGCCAAAAGAGCCATTCTGCAGCCTTCCCCAACCTGGCATCCATCAAGAAATGAGAGCCAGTATGGTGTAATGCCTGAGGGAAACCTACTGTCCTGTGCCAGCAACTATAAGTACAAGAGGTCAACCTTAGATCAGAATTCTTTGTAGCAGCTATAAATCTCACTGCAGCACAGGAATGTGAGAATACAGGCAAGAAAACAAGGTTACTTTTTAAGGCTAAGTATGTACAGACAAAACAAAGATCCAAGAATCAGAGCTGAGTACAGACTTGTACCAGTGAAAGATCAGTTAGGGAATCATAAACAGCACAAGTTCAGGAAGTCAGATTTGAGGATGGAAAGTTGTTTGTCAACTGAAGTATGATTCCCAAGCCTTCTTTTATAACATGACAGGGATGCCTATTTTCCTGAGTCGTGCCTCTTTCTTTCGAGGAGCCTCACTAAACGTCTCTGTTCTACTCACTTGCTCTTTCCTTGTCTATGAGGGCTGAGGATCTTTCCCTGTTTAGGCTGTAGGTCAGGTGACTCAGCCTGCTGCCATGTGTTTCGGCAACAAATGGCTGATTACCTAATTGTCCAGACCTGCAGACTCATCCTCGAGTGGGCTCTACTTTTTCTGAGCCTCCTCTACAGAGACCAGAGAATCCACTGGTTCCTGAGAGTTTAAGGTCAGAACCTGTGAAGCCCTGTTTCTCCAGTTCAGAATCTGATTCATCAGACAGGCCATACAACCCATGTTCTAGTCCACCCTCAGCCACAGAAGATCTCTTGATGACTTCTGGCCAATAACTTTCATTCAGCCCAACCAATCCACAGGGTTTTGTTTGGGGAAAGATGGGAGAAGGGAGTGCTATGGACATTACCTCATCTAACAAATAAATAAATAAATGCCCCTGCTTTGTTATCTTCTAATATGTTGCACTAAAGCCAACAAAATCTCCAGCACTGATAAATTCAGCACTGAAATTGCCACAACCAACCTGGAAGATGATCTGTTCTGGCAGAGACAGAGGACTGAAACCCTGCTGATTCTTCTTGATTGCTTCAAAACTGCTGACACCACTAATTCAGAAACACTCAACTTGTCACATCATAATAAATATAATATTGTATTAAATAAAATAAACAATAACAAAATGAGGCATGCTTTGGAATAAACCTTTCCAACCTTGGTGTATTCCAGATATGTGGTATTTCAACTTCCCGAATTCTAAGCAATAGTCATTTTGGCTGGGAATTTTGAATCCATACATGCAAATATCTCAAAAGTGTCCAACAGTGTTCTAAAATCATCATCATCATCATCATCATCGTAGTTATTTTGTGTCACCAAAATGCCAGGATTATGGATTTGGCAGGTTATACATCTGAAAATAAATGGATGTCAATGCCTAATCTAGAAACTGCCTGTAACATTAAAAACCCTGAGGGACCAATGCAAGATTCAAATGCTGTGCTTCTTGAGTAGTACTTCTTTAATTATTTCATCTGTTGTTACCAGCAAGATTGGTAGAACACAGAACACACCAAGAGATGCAGCCGCTGTTCCTTCTCTTAGAACATATTAATAGAGCCACTGTATCTTGGTAAAGCCTTTGCAATCCTAGGAAGAAATTGTACTTTGCCTTAGCGCAATTGCCTTGAGGTAGTGGCAATTGCAACCAGCCTAACTAGCATGAGTCTTACTAAGTCAATATGGATAGTAAGAAAAATAACAGAGGTTAGGACTTTTTACTGACTGAGCAGTCCCTGCTAATCACAAAACAAACTTATACAGGAAGAAAAGCCACTTCTTTACTCTTTTAGGGCCAGTGGCCAATTTTTTAAGAACTTGTATATACATTGCTAGTTCTGCTGTAATCCTGTGATACTCTGGGTTTACTACATTATCAACAAGCCTAATATTAGAATCATAGAATCACAGGGTTGGAAGGGACCTTGGAGGTATTCTAGTCCAACCCCCTGCCCAAGGGGGTTAGGAATGGTAAACAGTAGATAACTTATTACAAAGCCTATTTTGTATTATTTGAAGCTATTTACAAATAATAATTACTCAGTTTTGCTTATATCTGGATTATTGTACAGATCAAATAGGTTGGTTATTCAAAAGAAACCTCAGGGATTTTTCTCCTGCTGAAGCAACCTAGCAGCAGAAGAGTTTACTGATTAACTAAAGGCTGCAGAAAAACAGTATGGCATATTCAAATTCTACTATTTTCAGTTGCAACTATTAAAATAAGTAATATTTTAACTCCTGTGAATTATAGGTTCAAACACAGGGGCTGTGAGTAAGAACGGTCAACAATGTCTTGCAAATATTGTATTCTCTGTATTGGTTTGGAAATTTTTGCTGCTACTGTATTTTCTATTGCTATGTACTTGCATGCTTGTATGTACATACATAATTTTTGTTTTGTACATACATAATTAGTTAAATATTAAAATATTTTTCTCTGTATAAATGAGTTAAAATGTAACTTAGTATCACCTCTACATTTATAAATGTTTTTTGATATCAGATGCCTTTTCAAAGGCAAAACAAAACTGTAGGTAAATCCTTAATCAACTATGATACTATTGTGACACTTCCTCTGTAGGATAACATGCAAACTTTGCTGAAATCTAACAGACAACATATTTCCATTACCTTTGGAAATATGTTGTCTGTTAGATTTCAGCAAAGTTGAAATGTTATCCTACAGAGCAAGTGTCATAATAGTATCATAGTTGATACTATGGGGCCAAAAAGCTGTCAAATGATAAAACTCCTTTCGGATTAGTGTAGTGAAGCTTTTACAGATAGTTGCTGCTGTAATCCAACAGAATAGATAACTTCACAGGCAGCAGCTCTGCCAAAGAACAAGCAATGCAGTCTCTATTCTGACTTACAAAGCAATGCCATGAAAGTTAATCTAACAGGCAAGTGGGAAATGAACAGCTAATAATCAAAGGCTGCATCACTAGTTTCCACCATATGCTATACCAGTGTTCATGCAGTTTATGAAACGACTCAACATCTAATGAAAAGTAGAACCTGAAATGAAAACTGCATAGGATCTTAAGTTAAAACAATGTAATTAAAATGTTTTAAGAAATACACTTAATTAGGACACAAATGTAATAAATATTATATTTCTGCAACAAAGATTTCACAAGAATATAAAATATGATGTAAGAGTTAAAATAAGAACATTCAGAAACAACTATTCTACGTAGTCTAAAACGTTTATTTGCTAAAATATTAATTCAGAAGTTCAAATCAGGAAGGAACGTTTAGCTTTCAATCTCGCTGTAACGCATGTCAAACTTCTTTATTAATTATATTCAGTATATACTTGCTCCCCAAAAATAAATTATAAAACTAGAACTAAAAAAGGGTTAACACTTCAAGAATGATTATTCAAGAGTAATGTAAAACTCAGCCAATGTCACAAATAAAATGCGTGTTTGAATAAAAAAAATTTTCATTGATCAGGATCAATTAACATTAGAATTACAACATTTACAACCAATCCAATATGAACAATCTACTCTATAAATATGGAAAAATACCTAAAAATTAGAATTACTAAGGCAAAATAAAATAATTACATTGCTTAAATCTATATATAAAACTTGTATTTAAGATTACTATTAAAACAACTTAAACTATATTATATAGAGTAGTATGAAATAGTGTGGTATAGATGTTAATATATGCAAAGTAATAGTTAAAAACTAAAAGGCTAACTTACAAAATAATGAACATTAATACAAATATATGGATACCATATTTGATCTAACTGATGTTACTGATCAGTTCTGAAGTTTTACACATGTGGAAATTTATGTATTACAAAGGATAAACAATCCAAAACTAATTCCAAAACATAAGATTGATATGTGTGAACTAGCAGACTTGTAAGTGGTGTGGAGATCAGAGCACTTCAGAACAGTTCTACAGAACAAGTACTGAAGAAGGACGTATTCAACACACAGAATTTGCACAGGGTCACCGGAGCACAGATATTCAGGATGTAGGATCTTTCTGTATCACTTCTTTAGAGCAGCTGAAGAGAGAGCATTACAACATGCTAAAGTAAAGGCCTTCTATGTTTGAGAACTTCTGGCTCCATACTATATGCCTTAGGTGTTAAAGGCAGGATAAAAATCTAACAACATGCTTCTGTCTGCCTGCACTGGTGAGCTTAGAAGCCTTACTTAAATGAGTTTGGCACTAATTGATGGTCTTAACCCACAGCTCTGCAAAATTTATTAATGTTAACCACATTTTCAGAATGTAACAACAAGTTTCTATTCTTTGTAAGGACTTTCATACAGCCTTAATTTCCTGCTGCTTTGTTTCTGTTAGCATTTTGAAATAGTCTGTGGGTAACCTAATTTCTTTAGTTCCGTATTCCTTTCCTGCACTAGTTAAAAACTTGCATTTAAATAAGAAACTAACAGATTTGGGATGGCTTTAAGTTCTGTTTTGTGTTGACAATCATACGGTCATACAAATACAATATATATTGGTCTAACACATGCAGCAATTCATATAAGTAACCAGATAATTTGAAAAGAGCTTCATATGGTGAAGAGAAATATCCATTTCTGCTTCTTCAGATTTCTGGTTAATGTATATATATCCTGAGTGACTTCTTGAATTATTTTAGAGACACATTCATAACTGAGGCAGAAGAAGGTCATCTCATTCTACAGATATAGAACAAGATCTACCTCAAGCATACTTGAAAGTAGGAGGATTGTGCTGTGTTATTATGCATTTCAACCTATTTTTACACACTGCATTTGTATATTTTTTCAGTGCTTAATATTTACTATATTTTCATATACAATATATATTTTCAAACACTCAATGTGGTTTATAATTTAAATAAAAATTCCCCCAAAGCTTAAAAACAATGAGGTACTACATGACTAACAGACCTAACCACTATCAGGTCTGAATATGCCTGTTAAAACAATAATTATTCTGGTAATATTTTATGAGTAGGTCATTCCAACTCCATTGGGAAGAAAAACCACAGCTGAGAAAACCACACAATCATTCAAGGAGTATATGGAAAAGTTATATGAACTTGTTAGGGCAAATAACAGTCTTATTTACTTGTGGTAGGTTATCTTTTGTGTCCCCAATAATGGCTGTTATCACATGCCAAATCTGGCCACTCTGGAACTTCCTTAGTGGATGCTGAAATACTCCCAAACTGGCTACCTTCACTGAGTACTGTGGACAATCCTGTAGTGTTCAACAAAGCCAGCCAACCTGAAAGACTTTTAAGGCATATCCAAGGGAGCTCCATGGTGAGCAGCTTCAGGAAGTGCCATGGGATTACCTACAAAATGCACATATAAAAGCCACTGATCCTGGAGTATCTCAGCACACACTGAAGCTGTTAGGGAAGAAGATTGAGATAAGTTTTCTCCCACAGAAAGGCCTCCTAAATCACTTCATCACTTCAGGTTGTCTGTTTCACTTTAGTGAAGCAAAACAGTTTGCCTCCAATAATCTAAATTGCTTTGCTGAACCAAAAACTACTCATTTCAGAAGGGTCTATAGCAACCATTGTGCTTGAGTATACAGAGAAAAGAAAGTTGTAGAACAGATTCTCCAGCTGCATCTATCCCCAGAACAGCTATGGAAGCTGTTTACTGCTCTCTAGATATGTCTGCCTTGTAACTCCCACACATTATGTCTGAAATTGTTAATTGGGAAAACCTGAGCTATGTGTACAAAACTTGCTCTATGGGGAAAATCCTTATTTTATTAATCAAAAAAGATGGAAGTATTGAAAGTATTTAAATGGATACTGTTTTCTTCTATCATGTAGAAGTGATGGAGTAGCTAATTGCATATGCCCTCTGACAGACCCTGGAGAGGTAGGTAAAGATTGTGTGCTCTCACTTCATGTCCACAGATGATCTTTGAAAAATTCACATTTCTAGCAACCTTCTTCTGAAACCTATTTTTTAATGACATGGTTATTGAAATCTGTAGAATAAAGAACAAGATACTGGAGCTCTGTTGACTGGCATTAACACCATTTTGAGAGTGCTTGCAATTCTTGTCCAAGTGGGGGAAAAAACTGCCCCATTTGGAGAGGGTTTCCTTTCCAGACAATTGCCCTAAGTTCTGAAAAACTACTGGGGTGGGAGAATGAACATTTCTCTTCCCATCAAGAGAAAAACAATTTTTAAACACAGGAGTGGCCTTTTTTTTACAAAAGAATCTTTCTGCAATTAATCCGCAGGAACGTGTCTACTACATGGAAACGGCTCAGGCATCTGGAAATGCATTAGCTTGCACCCACTTGCTTATCCTGCACGTAATTGCCAAGCCGTCACTCACACTGTAACTTTACTTTATAACTCAATCAAAACGATAAGCCAATCTTATAGCACAACAGACAACTTGGCAGCCAGAAGCTACTTACGGAAGAAGCCAGAGGATATTAACCAGTGGTTTCCAATCTAAGCCATAAGCTTGCCTTGCCATATCATATAAACCGCTATAACTTTGAGGACCAGCCGAAACTACCATTCATTCAGTGCTGCCGTAACATCAAATGGTTGCTGAACAAATGGTCGTTCAACAAGGTCTACCTGTATAAGTAATCAAGCAATTGTGCCAAGAACATCTGTAAAGTATTCTTCAGATAAATATTGTTGTGCAAATAAACTTAATTGATATCACTATATATTTCATTTACATTGAAAATAACTCCACAATTACTTTGGTATCTTTTGATAAGTAAGTTTTTGTCTTTATGCAAAGTCACAAAAAAGGCAGGATTTCAAAGTTAATAATATAGGTGAAGCTTCAATAAAATTATTTTAAGCACAACAATCAGTTGATACTGCAATCATATAAAAACTATGTGTGCTAAAGTTAACATAAGGCCTACCATGCAACATTATTTCATATAAGAGATGCCACACAAAATTTCCTGTTCTATGCTGATGCTGCAACAGCAAACACTGATTAGAATTCTGTAAGCCAGGCTTGCAGTTAAAATGACTTCTAATTGCCATTGCCATTTAGACATTTTCAGAATCCTCAGTTCACAACAGATTTCCCAATATGATTATAGTTTTCTCAAAATAGAAATGGGTAAGTATGCTAAATAATCTGGAAGCAGTTCATGGTGTTCTAAGACTTGGTTCAGCTTCTTCTGTCTAGGAAACCAAGTACAAGTTTCAGTTTTCCTATGTGCTTAGTTATTTTCTCTTTGGCTACCATTTCCATCCATTTGTTCATAACAGGCTTTAAGCAGATGGGTCTATAATGTCTCAGAACTCCCCGTAATCCCTCTAGCACCGAGTCCAATTTGAGAGTATTAGTACTTGTTTTGGGAGGTCAGCAATTTCACATTTTAATCTTTTAAAAATATGTCCTAGAAGTTCCCTTATTCTCCCAATTCTTTTTAACTGTAGGTAGTCCTTGATAATGACCATTCATTTAGCAACTGTTCAAAGTTACAATGGTGCTTTTAAAAAGTGACTTATGACCGGTGGCTGAAGTTACAACTGTCACAGTGCCCCAACAGTCACATGATCATGATCTGGGCGCTTGACAACCAGCTTGCACTTATGATGGTTAGGGTTAGGGTTTGCATCCTGGGGTTTGCGACCTTCCCAGCTGGTTCCAAGAAGCAAAATCAATGGGGAACTGTGTGATTCACTTAACCGCATGATTCACTTAACGACTGCCGCAAAAAAGATCGTGAAATCAGGTCTGGTCACATGATGATTCACTTAATGACCACACTGCTTAGCAACCTAAATTCCAGTCCCAATTGTGGTTGTTAAGCGAGGCCTACCTGTATTCCAGTTCCATTCCCTGGAAAGTAAATAGAGGCATATTATCTAATGTATGTTTTCCAAAGTAAAGGCAGATGCAAATTTCTCCATAATTTCAATATACTTCTAAATGCAGCCCATCAGCATTTTTGAAAACTCAGTTAAATTCACCACCACCACATGTTGCCACCACCAGGAAGAATCTGCCGACATCGACATCCCAAAAGACATGCCTTCAAGTGCCTCCAATGCCTCCAAGCCTCATTGACAACACCAGCTCTGCTGCTGCTACCACACTGCTAACCATTGAACAGCTGATCTGCATGCCAACTGTTTCTTTGTGGCCCACCATTATTCTTAATTTATCAATGTGGCCCTTTCCCCTCTACAAGTTGTGCAGACTTGTTCTACTATTGAACTCCTAGTGGCCCACCCCTTTCCTGGGTACTTTTCTGCTTTCTTATTGTTCCCCTTAATGTTTTTACCACATTTGTTCACATCATTCTTGCTGTGGTAGTGGTGGTGGTAGTAGTGATGATGACAATGATGCATTCCTTATTTTCACCTTATGTTTCAAAAAAAGGCCTACATCATTTGGGACCAGGATATCCAGAAGACAATCTTTGCTAGTACAGACCTGGTCAGTCACTAAAATCATCAAGGGAAATCCTACTGTGTGCATTGTACCTGTCATCTTGCAGCTACTTGCGGGGAGGGGGTGCTTCTCTGGGGTGGCATCTGTACTCTGCAATGTCTGCCTCTAAAGCCAAAATGACTTTATTTGGGGGCCTGAAGACTTTCTCTTCCAATTCTTTCTCTGTATGAATGCTAGATGAACTACTTTAGGTTTGCTTTTCTCCCATCACCTTTTAAAATAATATCTTTCATACTGTTTCAATTTGTTTTTATTGATGCATTTTAATAATTTTTACTGTAAACTGCTTCAAGATGTAATTGCATAGGGAGCAATATAGAAATAGAATAACCTTGATGCTTATTTAGATAACTATCATTAACTAGAAAATATGGCAACTCTTCTCAAGAAAATGATGCATATTATGGTTGAGCAACAAATCTTTGGAGATTTAACCTCCAAAGATGATTCAGAGTACAAATGTTAACACCTGTCTAAAACTCCTTAAAGGCATAGCTGCTTTAAGGAGATGCAGACTGGTGCTATATTTGGGGAGTTGAATACAAAGTACTGCACATAGCCCTAGCATCTATCTATATTGGAATGATTACTAATTAGCTGACATTCAGTACCAGTTTTCCCATTTCTGCACAAACAGATATTATTGTGATAAATGGGTATTGTGTTGCACTTTGCAGCCTGGAAATCCCATCTAGTTTTCTGGTATAATCAAATAGATGGTAGAAAGAGAGAGTTGTAGATTACTGATTTTTTGTTGTCATTAATAGTAGAAAAAACAACCACCACCTGGTTCCCACAAACCAACAAATTAACCTGATCACAGGAAACTAGCAATTCATAGCGGTTGCTGGGAAGAAAAGGATAAAATGTATATGTTACAGATTGAGGCATGTACAGACATGGTGATTTTACACAAGTGTGGGCATGAGTACACACGGGAGTAAAAGTATGTGTGGCCCTTGGCCAAGTTATCTGTGGGACAAAGCCTAATTTTCTTCTTCATCTGATCAAACCACTGCATCCTGTGGACTGGAAAAGGAAAGGAAAAATAGTGATTTTTCTTTAAAAAAACACAAAACTGAATCTACTCTTGCTTTTTAATGAATTAAGGATTTAAACAACCTGCTATTTTACAAATTATGAAACTAACCTGAAATTAAACTGAAGGAATTCCTGTCCTTCACTTCTTGACCTGTCAGAGAAGAGTACAACTACTGCTGCCTAGTTATCCATAGCAACTCAATACTACTGCTGCTGCTGCTATCACTGCCAAAGTTCAGCAGCAATAGAATCTTGTTTGAACAGTACAGTACAGTACAATCACCTCCAAAAGTTCTTCAAACAAAATTGCACACTTACAGAAAATCTGAATTACTTCATTTAGATCCACTGCCATGTTCATGCAAAATATTTTGAATGTTTTACAATAAACATAGTTAATCTATTGTCTCACAAAAGGACAATGTAAAAAGTAGTAAATGCAAGTGTAACTTCTAAAAATCCCACTTGGTGATGCCGTGAATCCAAATTTACAAATGTTTACATGCCATAGTTTGTGTACTGGACTGGTTCAGACAATGATTTACCAGCCAAGAATACACACTGTACTTATATCCTTCCTCATCCATTTTCTTAAAACAAAACTTTAAGGTTTTACTAAAAAACAGTTTCCTTTTGCATAGTGTTGGCATACGGCCTGGTTAAAACCAACATGCCCACTCATAAAGACTTGAGGGCAAACCACTCTTCTCATGGTTTGAACAGAGCTTAAGTGAATTATCCACTACAATGTAAATTACGTCTGGTTGGAATACTGTAAACTGGAAATCTTAGCCATAAACCAGGGATATGCAATTTTTTTTCGTGCTGAAAGCTGTAGTGGGTACAACATGTTGGTAGCTGCACTGGAATAGGGGACAGAACCATATACAGGTAGTCGACTTACGACTATTTGTTCAGTGACCTTTTGAAGTTATGAACGCACTGAAAAAAGTGACTTATGCCCAAAATTATGGCGATTGCAGCGTCCTGTGGTCACGTGATCAAAATTTGGGTGCTTGGCAGCCTGCCTGCACTTATGACCACAGGGATGCCTCAACTCCCCCCACCCCCCTATCTCCCCCATCTAAGCTCTTTTGTCCCCCTGCCCCTCTGTGCTCTGCCACCCCAGCTGATCTTCACAGTATTCTCGCTCCTGCTGCTGACGAGGTATGCCCAGTCTGGCTGCTGGACAGGGCTTTGGCTGCAAAAAAAAAAAAAAAAAAAGCCAAAAGCCAAAAGCCAAAAGCCCCAGAACTGCAGCACACCAAGAAGCTCCTTTGCAAAAAGCTCCTGGGCTTCGCACTGCGGGGAAAAAAAGCCAAAAGCAGCCCCTGAGCAGCAGCACGCCAAAACGCCCCTTTATGCTGCGCTCCTGGGCAGGGCTAGGCTGAGCTTTTGCTTCAGTTTGTGAAAAAGATGCTATTTTAATGGCAATCAATGAATAAAACATGTTTTTAGGGCAGGAAACTATACTTTGGAATAAGGATTTGTTGTAGCTTACTGGTTGCAGTTTAGCATGAACAAGGCGTCATTGTTTCTTTTCAATTTCTTGGCTTATGTATGTATGGTTTGCTTTTGTGCCTATCTAAGCTTCTTACTGATCTACAGAGGAGTTATGCAAGAGCAGCTAAAAACTAGGAAAACAAATCAGGAACTGCTATAATTACTCTGCTTATCTACAAAACAGTTTTAAATTGGATAAAACAAACTACAGCTTAATATGTTGTTTGAACAGAATTACTATATAAAATAAGATACACATTGCTTCTCTTCCATGTGTGCAGCATTTGTCCCAAACATACAACAAAAACAGCACTGTATCCAAAGAGTTTATGATGTGCTCATTATACACACCTCTGCAGTGTTTTGAGTTTGGGAGAAAAGATGCCATTGTATTTTTTACCACCAACAGCACAAGGTTCCAAATGCTTTCATTTCAGTTTTTTTTGGGGGGGGGAGTCAATTAATTAAATCTGAAGCTTGGCATTTGTGATTGTTCACAGCTCCTTAGTGTACAACAAAAAAACAGTCTTGGTACATTTTAAAAGAAATTACATTTCCTGCCCCCAATTTCTTTCTCCACAGGGCAGCTTGCACCATAGCATTATGCTTCAATAGCAACTTTTAGAAATTAACCCTGCACTGTCATTTCATCACTAGGTGAAAGGATTTATTTGCTTTTCCTTTGAGTTTTCTGCTCTCCCAACAGTCTGTGCACTTAAGGGAGATGTGGCTCTCCTAGACCCCACTTGTAGACAAGCAAGCTCTATTTTGTTATCCACCCAGACAGTTAGACTTTGAAAATACTCCTAGCAGTTAAGAACTATAATGCTACAAGATTGAGCACATCTTCAAAAAGGCTGACACGTGTATAAGCGAGCAGCAAAGGCTGCCTAATTAGAATTCAAAAACATTCAATGGAAAGTCCTTTTGTACATTATAAACCTGTGAAAAATTTTACACATACACACACGCTGCTTGTTGTATTAGTGATTATGGGATATGATATTTTCTCAGCTATGTATTTTAATTTTTGTATTGCTGCAATTGTTTCTACTTTATTTTAATTTTGTTTTCACTGCCAGGAATCGCTCGCTGAGATGGGCAGCCATATATACTGAATCACTAAATAAAAATAAAAAATATTTTATACTTTTAGTTTTAACTTGCTATTCCTTCTAAAACAAGCACCTGCCTCTCCCCACTATCAATTGTTGGGCTTCTTTTAAACATGGGTTCAATACATTCCTGAAAGTGTGCTAAACCCACATTCAAAAGCAGGCAGAACATGGGTCTGGTGTTCTTTTAAAAGAGTTTAAAATAGCATAAAAATAGTTGACAGGTGTTGGTGGGGAGTGATATGTGCTATAGCAGAATCTCTCCAAATTCTTCAGGCTGCACTATCAGTCAACTGTTTGTCAGCTGGCTGACTGGTCAACTCCCTACTTCTCCTGCCATTTCACCATTTCAACCTGCTACCAAGGATGGAAGGAGTGGTATGAAACTCTGCGAGAGAGCACTCCTTATCTACCAGGTCTTTGATCTGTGGGACTGGAGAATAAAAAGCTATCCCTTCTGACTTCTTCTGCCACCTTTTGCTGCTTTACTGGGCTGCCTCCACCATCTGATCAGTGGGCTAGGGATGATCAGGTGGTGGACTTGCAACTGATTTACAGATGGTGAAGGCTACCCAGTAAAGCAAAAAAAAGATCAGGAGACTCTCTTCTAGTTTATTATTTATTTATTCCATTTCTAGGGCTACCCAATCACCAAGTGTTTTAACAGATGGATAAACCCATCAATCTCCACATCTGTCAAAACTCACCTCCTACCCCAACCTAGTTCCTATTAAGGAGAGTGACTGGCGGCAGTTTTTTGCTCCAGGAGATCATATTCATTTAAAGGACAAATGAAGTCAGCAGAATCCACCAACTGCTTCTTTAACTTGTCATGAATTAAAACTGCAAGGACAACACCTGTGGCAGGTCATGTTACTGTGGCAGAATAGGGCTCAGCAGCTATGACAGCAAACTATGCTGGCATAATTTTCTGCCAGCTCAAGGACTGGTGGACTGCACACTAACATCTAGCTTTTTATTACAATATTTTATCTCAGTTTATAATCTGTAATTTGAATTATATCAGCTATAGTTATTAATTGCATGATAACCCAATTTAGATATTGACTTATTTTAGTATTGACATAAATTTTAAAATTGATAAGATACGCGACATACAGATTTATAATAATGTATTTCTTATATTTTAAGCTAATTTTACAATGTTTGTAATCTTTTCAATCTATTTTCTGTTCTTTTTCTGTTTTTAATATTACACTTGCAAAATTAATAAATTAGGAGAAAAAAAGAGCAAGTGATCTGACTGTATGGCCCTATGCATTCCTGTTAACTTTTAATGCTATAAACAAATTGGGACTGAGTATCTAAAATATCTGTTTTTTCCCTTTTAAATCTACTGATGCACTTAGCTCATCAGGAACCTCTTTGCTGTGAACATTTTCTTTCACTAGCAATTCATAACATTTAATGCAAACACTCATAAATGATATATATTCAGTTAATAATATAACAGCTTGTACATTCATTGTAGATTTTTCTTAAACTGGTCTTTTGTTTATTTGGCCTTATAAATATAACTTAAATAAGTTATAAAAAGCCAGATTACAAACCTTTTTTTTTCCCCTCACATAAGATTCAAGAAGCACCTTTTCAAATCAATCACAGTCTATGATCATCCACTTTTCAGTTTGTCATTTCTACCCATTGTTATTGCCATGTCTGTTTCCATGACAATATACAAGAACAGCCCTAGGAATTCCATAGCTGTCTGATCTAAACACATCCTGCTGTCTTATAAACTTACAATATTTAGTACAAGTCCATTCAATAATTACATGCACACCTGCACCAGCACAAGTTCACTCAAGCAGGGGAAAAAACCCATATAAAACCAAAGCCAAACCAAGGACATCTCATAGCTTTGCAGTACTCTTTTATTCATTGTCTTTTTCTACATCCTAGATATCACTAATATATTTATATACCAGTTCCCTGCAATCATATATTAAAGTAGTTTATAATTAAAATACAATAATAAAATAAGTACTTAAATAGTTAAGGTAGAAAGATTGCAAAAACAAAACACAACCATTGCCCAACTTTCAAAGTCACTAGCTTTAGTTTTAACTTACTATTGCTTCTAAACACTGTTTTTTAAATAAGTATAGCTCTAAAGATATAAAGAAAGCTTCACCTATTTAAAGATAACTGTTACCTTCCAAAAATCCTTTCTGTTACTTCCCCCATTCTTGCTTCAGTTGGCACAATGGAATAGAAGTGAACTCTAAGAAGTGAGTAGCATAATTACAAGATAGTTCAGGATGATTCAAGCAAAGAATATAATTTTATTATTATAATTTTCAAATGTTAGAAATAACAACCTGCCAAAACAATCTGTTTCCGTAATATGAAAGCATGTTTCACTTTCTTCCACTCAAACACATATTACATGTCTTATAAGTAATTCTTAGCATCTACTATTTAACAAAATAAAAGCCAATGAACGTATTGGAAAGAAATAATTCCTCAAAGACACAGTCCTGAGCAACTATCAATCCTTGAGGGTCCCCTTTTATAACGAGAATCTGCTAAATTCTGTCATTTATAAATGAGGGCCTGTTAACAGTCACAGGAGCAATTAAACCATGAAGCAACCAACGGCAGCCTGTTCTCTATAATGGCACCAGTTGAGGGAACGGGATTTCCTGTTGGTCAATGAATATTCCACACCCCACTCCTTCCCCATAATGGAGTTTTATGTCAATTTCAAAAGTATTTCCTTTTTTGCTGGGGTGTGGAATAGGCTGCTGCAAGTACTGCCCTTTGCAGCATGCTTTGGCTGCAGAGAACTGACTGAACCAGGGCTTGCTAGAAAATCTGGACCAGAATAAAGAAAACTCAAGCCTGTCTGTATCACAGATAAATGAAAATTTGTTCCAGATTATCCTTCTCCACCTTGATCCAAGTTTCTGCTGAATCTGATACTCCTAATTGTTACCTGCTCAGACAATCCAAATTAAAACAGACAAAATTTACAAGAGTGTCAGTCCAGTCCATTTCTTTACATTTTCTCCTTTAATACTTTTCTGATGCTGTTAAGTTTACAAACTGGTACTTATTAAAAACTCAAAATAAAACAAAGCCAAGTGAAAATCTTACACACTTCTTGCTTACCTCTTCTTCTAGGAATGGTCAAAGGGGATAAACCAAGATTCAGTTCGGTTTGCTGAATTCCTGACTGAGGCTTAGATTGAATCCCAGCAAGATGGAATGGCTGTGGATTCATAAGCCAACAGTTTTCAGAGATACTCCATCTTTTATCCTAGTTGGGTTGCACTCTTCCAGATGGCTTTCAATCTGGGAGTTCTCCTGGGCTCATAGCTTGTTCTTGAACAGCAGGTAGAGGCTGTGGCTAGGAGGGCCTTTGCACAAATACATCTTATGCTCCTATTGGAGCCATTTTTGGAACAGAGAGCTTTACTTTCTGTATGCATGGCCTTGTCACCTTGCACTGGATGATTATAATTTACACTACATGCAGCTGCCCCTGAAAACTATCCAGAAGCTTCAGCTAGTTTAGCAAACAGCAGCTTGAGTAGTTATGGGAGAACCACTGCTATGGAAATTGCACTGGTTGCCAGTCAGCTTCTGGGTGCAATTCAGGGTGCTGTTATCACCTTTAAAGCCCTACATGGCTCAGGGCCTGGATATTTTTGCAACAGCCTTCTCAGTAATGATTCTGCCCATATAGTGAGATGTAGAGAGGAAAGTCCCAATCCTGAGGAAATGCTATCTACAGGAACTTTGTGCTTGAACTTTTTTTTAGTGATGGTGCCCTGCCTTTCAAACGAGATATTCAGACTACCCCTTCCCTATTATATTTTCAAAGAGCTATAAAATGTTGCTCTTCAGAGAGGTATTTGGGATGCCTGAATATTTTGCTGTCCAAATGGTGACATATCAGAGCCTTCTTACTGTTATGGTTATGCTACTGATTTTCTAAGTTTTAGTTTTATGTTGTTAATTGTAAGCCACTCTGCATCTTGGGAAATGGAGCTATATATAAGCTAAATTAATAAATAAATGCAAGTATTTGTAGCTTAAAGTAAACCCTAATAAATAGCTAAACAAGATAAGTTGTTTGGACTATTTGGTTACTTGTTTAGCAATTAACTAAATTTAATATAAAATCATACATTATTTGCATGTAACAAATCAGAAATTACTTAAAGCAAAATGTAACTGGATGTTCAGGAGGAAAACAGAACAAGCGTGGAATGCAAATTCAAATAAGCTCTTTTCTAGTCCTCCAGGATAGTTCTGAACTGTAATTAAGCATTACAAAGGGATGCAAACAATATCATCTGAACACTGTGGTTTTGTTACTATTCTCACACCAAGTCATTGATACCATGCTCAGATTTCTCATCTTTTTGTTGCTATTGACAATTTGTAGACTAGAAGAACAAAACAAAAGTATGCATGTGAAAATTGGGCAGGACTACAATTTTCTTCAAAATTATTGGATTACAAGGTTGAAAAGCTCAGGAAATATTTTAGCATAATACAATTGAGGGTGAGGATAGGCGAATGTGTGTGCCTTCATTTAGAATCCTGCATGTTTTCCATTGCTTTGTACAGTAGTCCCACTGGCTGCTAGCATTTGCTGGAAAATCCCTACAGGACTTAATAGTGTGGTTTCTTTCCTTGGAGCTCTGTAATCCTACTGCTGCTGCTTAAGGTATTTAACAGTTTAGCATTTTAATGTATTACTTATTTTTGTTTTACCATGTTTACTATAATCTTTTTAATTAATTCAACCACAATTTGGGACTGTTTGTAATAATGAACAGGTTACAAAGAATAGGTAACAAAAGTTACATAATAAGTTACCTAACAGGTGATAAAGAAAAGGCACAGCTACTAAACTTTTAGTTTGGTTCAGTCTATTCCAAGAAAAAAGTGTGTGTTCCAGGAAAGGGGGAAGGGCAGGATCAAAGCTCCAGATTGACAGAAAAATGTCACTTTATTTTGAGCTTAAATACTCAGGGCCAGATGAATTGTGCTGTAGGATACTGAAAAAATTAATGGATGGTCTCACAGAATTCTTGTACATTATCTTTCTGAAATCCTCAAGTACTGGTGAAGTGCCAGATGCTCCTATCTTGGACACATGGAAATAGGAAGATCCAGTTCAATACTGGATTTTGAATTGAAATTACAGTTCAGTATAACACTGATATTTAAGAAGATTCTAGAATGGATCATAGAGATCAAACCCTTTAAAACAATATAATTATCAGAAGTTAGCATGGATTTATCAAGACAGATCTTGTCAAATTAATCTTATTTCATTTTTGTACAAGAAACATACAGTACTTAATAGATTGCAGGAATGCTGTGGAGATAATATACAAGCCCCTGCAAGGCTTTTAGAAAGGCAGTTAAAACCTGATTCTTTCCATGGGCCTTTGGGTGAGGATAAGCAGAGTTCCCAATTTGAAGAATTACAGTATATTTCAGTTCTGATCACCATTTTATTGTCTTAGTACATTTTAATGGTGCTGTTGTCTTTTGCATTTCTTGGTTGATTTTTTTTTTTTTCATTCCTTGTTTGTACACCACTCAGAGTCAGGTTGTCTTAGTTGGGCAGTCATAAGTGCTTCAAATAAATAAATAAATTTTGGCTGCAGCAAAGCACTTTACAGCAGATGGCACTCTGATTAGCAAGCTAGTTAACTGAAGGCTGCATGGTATGAAAATTCATACTCAAAGTGCTCACTAGTGGTACCTCATCAAATTGGGCAGAAGTATCAAGTGGGATACTACAAGAATCAGTCCTCTATTTTTCAGTATTTTTTTACTTGAATAACAAAACAGAAGAAAGGCCTATTGAATTTGCTGATGGCACAAATATTCTAAAAGAAATAAAATTCAAAATGATTTTGAGCAGTTAGAGAAATGAGCTGAAACTAACAAAATAACATTTAACTATACCTTTTTCAAGAAACAAATCAAATGCACATTTATTGGATGGGGATACTGACTAGGAAATGGTACTTGTGAAAAAGTCTTGGAATAGTATTTGATTGCCCATTGATGTGTCAATGGCACTGGTATGATGAGTCTGCAAAAAAGGCAAATGTAATTCTAAACTGCATCAACAGAAGCACAATTTCCAAATCACAGAAACAATAGTTTCATTTTCCTCTTAATAGAGCAGTTTGACGTGGAATTAATTACCCAGAGAGGTGATGGACTTTCACAAATTACATCAGCTTCCCGCAAACACTGACAGGTTCAGCATGGAAGCCAATGTCATTCAAGTGATATTGGCAAGGAAGGACTACCTTACATGGTCATATGAGAGAATTCCCAATTCAATATTTAAATAGGCTTACAAAACCAAGTTTATAAAAGTAGGGTTTTCTGGATCTGCACAAACATCCCTGAATTTTCAAGCAAGACTAGAATGCATATCTGAAGACCTACCATTATTCTTTATGACAATTATCTCCCTATCTTCCAGGTACCATAGCTGACACTATTAAAACTATATCAATCTGTCTCCTATTATCCCATGAAGAAAGAGCTCATCAAGTCGCAACATGCATTTCTTCTGGTAGGTTCAATGTAAAGTTAATATTGTTCACATAACACTCATGTACTTGCAATGTAACCATGTTTCGTGTTTTTTCTTAAACCAACCTGAAACCCACAACCAAAATGAAAAAATACCCCTGTAAACAATCAGCTTAGACTGCCTACAACAGTGATCTACAGTATTCCTCATCAGGCAGCCATCTTAACAGAGGAAGAAAGAAAAATAAAGGAGAAACAAAAGAACTCTCAAACTGTGTTCTGGTTCCACCACTGCCAACAAAAATCTCCCTGAAAAATTACTCTTAATAAATCTGTATCTTGATTTAAATAGGTCCCCTACACTTGTATTAAACAAAATACCATCCAAAAATTACGCAAATGCATAAATATACTATACATAAGTTGCCAACAATCATAAAAAACTATTTTAATGTAGAATGTACATAACTGCAAGCATGTAGCTCAATGACATCCCAAATTGAGTGACCATATGACCTCTGAGAAAAATGACTAATTTACTCAAGGCTCTGATATTGTAATGAGAAGTATCGCAATGAGCTCTTAGTAGGATTTGGAAAGAGAGAACATAATCGACCCAAGCAACTTCCCCTTCCTCATTTAAGAATTTCAAAGGGATTACCCAGAAAGATACCAACTGTCTGTCAACAGGAAGGGCTGGGTTTGGGTCAGCTGTTCAGTCGAATACAGCAATAATCTGTAATTTTAACTAACACTGTAAATGCTCATCTATCTGCAGAAAAGATTAGTGAGACTTCAGCAATTTTTATGCAATGCCCCAAAAGGTTTTTATACTATTTTTCTTTTTTTAAAATTATGGAACTATTGTTACCTCTTCCTGGAAAGAGAAAAACTGGAAACAGCTGGAGAACAGCTTTTTGTAAAAACAGTTCTAGACATCCTGGAAATTAATACATCATAAAATGAAAGCTATTTTAAAATGACACACAATAGCACTCTGATGTGGAATAACTTCCTCCCAAATAATATCAATAATATCCATACTAATAAAACAATATTTTTTACTAATCATTAAATCATTTTTAATCATTAAAAGGGGAGCAGTTGAGTCCCACCTTCCAGGGCTGTGGTGCAAACAAAGATTAGCATTATACACAACTTGGCATGCCAAAAAAGAATGATGGAAATTACTGATAACATCTTTTTCACAAAGCCCAAGCTTTTTAACATTAGCAATTCTGTTAAGCATTCCACAGCTCTCTTTGTATCCTTCTTGTTCATCCCAACTGATAGCGAGGTGACTAAACTTCACATGATCGCTTGAAAAAGAGGGCAGCAGCCGTCTGACTCGGTGCTTATTAAGCAAAGTATTGTTACAATTATTTTTAATGAAAAAGTCAGACGCACATCTTTATCTCCTTACTACCGTTCTACTATGTTCACAGTGAAGAAATGCAAAAATACTGTGCTCCACGAGAGAGTTAAATATTATTTGGGGAGGAAAAGAAGAGGAGAGCAGGAACACACACACATACACACAGACAAAAGCGCCACAATCGTTCTGAGCTCAATGCATCTACGACAGAATAAAACCTCAATAGAAAACCACCTTGTGATGGTTTCTCTCTCTTTCTTTTTCTGGCTATACCTCGTTTCTCTGGACGGTTTGTGGGACTTGCAGCCAAGCAGTAAACATACGCCAGTGGTCTGGACAGGGAACCCCCGGGCAGCCCAGTAGGCAGACGTTTTCAAACGCGCACATGTTCCGCAGCGCCTCTCGGCACGGAACTGCCTTCGCCGTGCTGATTCCTCCCCGCTAGCAAGCCCAGCTGGAGAAGACTGGGCATGGCGGCAAGAAGAGCGCCCGGACTGTCCCTCTCTCCACGCAGCTCGGGTGATTTCACTCCCCAGCCACCCGTATCTGGGTTTCAGACACTTACCTGCTCAAGCGCGCGCGGGCGGGCGGGGGCGGCACTCGAACCTGCTTCCTGTTCCTTGAAGCCGCGGCGGCGGCGGCAGCTTTTCCTGTTCGGCCCCGTCGCCAGTAACACGCATCACCTGCCGGGCCTCAAGTCGCGGGTACCTTCAGGCTGCGTGAGCGCCTGTCCGGCTAAGGAAACGAAGCCCTTTCCCTCTCTAACGCAGGCGCACGCTGAGGGGAAGCAATGGTGGCGCCGGTGGCGATTACCTAGGAAACAGCTTCCCACCAGCCCCTTCTCGCTCTCGCTCTCTCCGCCTTCTAATTTGTCTCAGCCAATCTCGGGGACGCTCGTGACAGAAGTTGGTCCCTGCAACACATACTTTCGTTTTCTTCTTGCAGTCTCCGGATTTGCTACCCCGAGGCGAACGGGACTCGCTCGGTTGGTTCGATCCGCCCCAAGCCAGACGCACCCGCGCCGGAGCGGGCGGCTGAGGCTGCGGAGGGAAGGAGAGTTCCGGGCGCCTCGCTTCAGGCTGTGGCAGAAGAAAGATTGAACCGATTCCGCCGAGGAGTCACGTAGCTTTGGGGTTGTGGGGTGGGGGAGGAAGGGAGGGAGCTGCGGAACGGCGAGAGTAGGTTGCGTTGGCTGTGTTCGCACGACCCGCTAAACCACGTTCATTGTTTATTCAGTCTTTTCTGAGATTGCGCAACTAACCAGGCACACAGGCTGGCTTTCCAACAACCGCTACCCTAAAATGTAGTTGGCAGCTTTATGACTCAGGGTGTTGTACGAACATAGCCACTGGATTAATGCAGACGCTGAACTTGATCCTATACGAAATAGCACACCTGTGTGTTTAATGGAGTGTAATTAGAAAGTATGTCTTAAATTTGGAGCTGGTAAAAGACTGAGCTTGGCAGCCGTCCCTGCAGGAAAAAGCATGCTTACCAGTGGCCCCCAGTTTGGAGGACTGACTACTAAATTTTGCCAAATTTAAGATCATTGTGATGTTTAAAGGGGCAAATCTTTTATTTAGATAAAATTTGATTTTAAGTTGACTTATTAAAACCTGGGCTCAGCTTTTATTTTCCTTATTTTAATCTTGCTTTACACTGGATTTTTTTTCTTGCTGTTTTCATATTTAGTCAAATATTGTTGATAAAATTTCTATATAATTGGTTGAAGTTTATATGAAATTTCAGATTGTGATTAAAGTAATTGATCTTCATTTTTCTGTTCCACTGATTTCTTTTTAATATATAATGGAGAACTTGAAGCAACATTGATATACCTTTTACATTATTTTTCTGCAACAGCTACATTGGATGCCACATCCAGCTTTGATACAGAGTTTTGATATAATTTTCAGATGGTGACCTAGACAAAGCTTCATGTGATTATTTAAGAGATTGTATATCTCAGAATTAAATGTTTTCATGAATAAATATCCTAAAAATATGGATAACATTATGATCTATCCTTTATAGTGCCATCTTTGGAATTTGATGTCTATATTTGTTAATTTAGGGTCAAACTGCATGCACAAATGATATACATCTAATAAATAAAGTAATCATTTCGAAATCCATTCACAGTTCTCGTCACATGTAGTTTGACTCTCACAATATTTACTACTGCTGCTCCCCCTTACAGTAGACTTATATAGGCCTAGAGATGACATTTATATCTTAAGGTATTAAATTGGTAAAAAAAAAATTGGTAGGAGCAACTGGGGGGGCATATATGTAACATTTTCCTCTAATTTCACTTAAACCTGTGAAATTCCAAAATCTCTGCTAACTCCAAATCCATTAGTATAATAAGCTAACTCAGAACTTAGGTCCTCACATCATAATAAAACACTTCATTTGTTTTTTGTTAGTGTGTTATGCGAAAACCAGCCAGTGATCTGCAAACCAGGACTCATGGCAATTTATTGAACCCAACAACTTGTTATTTATTAAAAAATGATGACTCAGCACAGTAAACCAACCAAGGTACAAAATGCAACTTTTTGAGTTCTCCAAAACTCTTCATCAAACAAAGGTTGTTTGTAACATTGCATACTATTCTGTGAACTTACAAAGATACTTTTTAATAAAATTTTAATGACCAAGTTATTAACCAGTTCTATATTAGAAGAAAAGTATTGCTGAAGATGAGGCTTTATTTTTTGTGAAAATATCCCTTCTAATTACTAAGTAATATTAACATTATATGCTAGTGGAGCATATAAATTTCAAGTTCTGTTGATAGAAAAAGTGGTTCTCTTTTATTTCTGTTTACTATCTACAAAGCATTCTTTGTGTTTCATTGCAGAATGTCAGCGGTTCTGAGTAATAGCAACATTTTATACTTAAGAAAACTGCTAGTTTTCTTTGCTAGTCCTAGGTGCAATATGAAATCTTTGCATGGTACTAATTTGAATGCCTGCATGTTTGCAACCTCCTCCCTCATTTCAAGACTATGACTAAATGCAGATTTCTCATTCTCTTTTTGTTTACCGTCTTGCATGACAACCTTTTGGGGGGTGGGCAGGAGACTTAAAGGCTTGAATATTATTTTGTAACCTTGGGTTCTCCTAAATAGGCTATGGAATTTTTCTTATGGACAACATTTTCTCTTCACTTTTTTGACTTATTCCTCAGACTCTTATTTCTTCAGTTCTGCACCTCTTAATACAGTATACAAGATCCTCAGTTATCTGTTCACTACCTACTTTATCATGCTACCTTCACCCACATCAGTTCTGATGTCTGCTCTCCCAGCATCAACGTGCAACCAATTCTACTGTAATGAAATTTGGCATTAATCTATGTAACATTTTAGAGATCTATTTCTGTTGTTCCTTTGTCTTGTGCTGTTTTTGTGTTTTTTATATTCTCTGTTTTTTAAATGTTTTAACAATTGTAAACCGCCCAGAGTTGCTGGGAGTCGGGTGGCATATAAATTTTAAAAATTATTATCATTATTAGATTAACACTGTTAAGAAAATAATGAAAAACACACCCTCTTCTTCCCTAAATAAATTAACTGAAGTCTGTCCTGCTCTCCTTTGTCATCTTGATTCTTGTCTGGAGAGAAGTTGGTGTCAAAAATGGGAAGGAAGTGAAGGGTATGAAAGGAATGCCACAGATGAAGTGCAAATGGAGACAGCAAGTGGTGCAAGAGAAAGGTCAACAGGGGAAGCTAGCAAGTGACCAGAAGGAAAGACACATTCTTAAGCTTCCCAACACTCATCAGCACTTCTAACCCATCTCCAATTATACCCACCACAGCTCAGCTGACTTTCCCTCCAGGATAGTCTGTCACAAAGCATATCAGGTTTTATTCATCTTGAGTATGAATTGAAAAGTGCCAGGATAAATGGGGAAATGCTACTTTTATACCAGTAGAGCTAATGATAACTAGTAAGGCTGTCTCACTCATGGGCTGAAGATGAACTAAGATGAACTAAGGGCAACGTCATGGGGACGGGGAATATTGGTGTGGTCAAAGCACGATTGTGCTGTGGATCAGTACAAACAGAGATAGGGGCTCATGATTGTTTATGTATCAACTCCTAGCGACCACATAGATAGATAGTCTTCAAGAATGGGCTTATAATGCAAGTCAGAAAACTCAGGTTGGGCTGCTACAGTCTTGAAGTGCTAATGGTCTCCTGTGATACCTGTTGTGGGGAAAAGGAAGTGTGGAGTCCTTGAGGTTCTTTGAGCTTGGTTGTTTTCTTGCAAACGTTTCGTTACCCGGCTAGGTAACATCTTCAGTGCTAGAATGGAATGGGGTTTGCTCTCTGTTTATATACTGTGGCATGCCCTGCCAGTGTTGGTGGGGGTGTGGGTTTTGTTTTGTTTTGTTTTTCCCTCTGGCAGTTCCTTGATTAAGGTATTATTTACTGCTTGATTGTATGTCTGGTGGTAATCTTGGTGTTAATCTCTGCTTATCTGGGTGATGATTGCTGGTGAGATGTTCTGGTCTTTTGTTTTCCTTTCTATTGTCTCTTTTGAATAGTGTGTAGATGTTGTTTATCTCTATGTGCCTGTTGATGGCTGCCTTGTCTGAATACCAAGCTTCCAAGAATTCCCTCACATTTTTGGATTTAGCTTGGTCTAAGATGATGACAGGAAATGTGAGTTTTTATTGAGGTGAACTTACACATATGAGCAGTCTAATCATATATTCTGAGTAAATACAGCTCAGAAGTCAATGAACTGATATCAAAGAAAATACATCTTAGGGGAAATGCTCACATGCCTGGAATTCACACTATTCAGAGAGGTGTGATGACCTTAAGGGTTTTTTATGGGTGCTTCCAGAACCTAGCTGGCATCTAATTGTAATTCTTGCTGCTTCTGCCTCCTTTTTCTTAAGCCTTTTAATTAAGTCTGTTTTATTAGCTGTGTTCCCATGACACATTTATTTGTACTTAGTTAAACTATGATCTATTCGATTAACCATTTTTTTCTGGGTTCATATGACACATTAAAGAATAGACTAGTGAAATGGGCTGGGTTCATAGAACACATTAGGTTAAAATGTGGTTGGCTAGATTGTACTTAAGTATGTCATAGCCATCTCTATTCATCTGGTTCTCATTTAGTAAAAAAAAGTAAAGAGGAATGCTTGTTGTTGCAATAATTAGTCAAAATGTTTACATACAAACACAAAATGGGTCCAAAACCATTTTGGACATTGATCCATTAGATCTCTTTGGTGCAATTTCTCATTTAGTTCATAGTAAAACAGTTTAATCCATACTGCTGGAATTCGTATAAGAGAAAGATAAATGAAATAACAGTCCACAATAGATATATTTATTGGTAGTTCACCCCACCCCCCAATATAGAGGATAAGTCCCCACTCATCTCTAATCATGACACAAACATCAAAGACCATGACCACCTAGAAAGTACCAAATGATGGCAGTGATAGAAACCAGACTCAGAAACAGCACTTTGGCAGACATGGATGTGCCAGCAATCACTGGGACTTATTAAGTAAGCAGCATCACTTCCTTATTATGTTTAGAAACATTTTATAGTTGGAGCAGCTAGCATGTACACATTTAGAGATGCTCACTACTCATTATATTGTTTGATTTTAAAGTTTACCATACTCTTCTACAGTAAAAATCTGCTCATAAAACTCCATTTAATTCAAATAGCCATTATGCAATTTGGTTTAAGTGAATTTAGGATATTTCAGAAAGGGTCAGTGTTTTTTTCCCCCTCTCTCAAGGTTGGTAAACAAATTCCCTCATCCCTGGTGAGGAAAACCAGTTATGAAGTATAAAATGGTAGCTGTGGAATGGTGGAAGACACATTGATTGCATGCTTCATAACAGAAGTAACTCACACAGCCTCCTTCAGGCAGTGGGTTCTGTAGGTCTATTAAGTCCAGGGACTAGAATTTCTTACACCCATACTACTGAAGAAACATCAGTGAAACTATATTTTTCCCCATCACAACTCTCACTCTGCTTATTTTTCCCCTTGCATGATCAGTATTTTGCAGAAGATAAGTTTTCCATTGGTAAAGGAACAGCTTTCCTGTTTAAAACAAAGCTGTATTATCTCCTGTGATCACTAAATGAAAAGGCCTATTGGATGCCTGTTACACTGTTGTCCTGACAGTAGGACTTTACCAATCATGTGATTTGGGAACCTAGCATCTGATCTTGTGAGCTGCTGTCTTGTGATAGCAAAACTGACCACAGAGTATTCTCTCCCAAGATGAAGAGCTAAAATTATCATATTTCAGTACACTGAAGGCTTTGTTGTTGCTGGAACAGTGAGAGGAATAGTCTTCTGAGAAGGTGTTGTGTGTAGCTGTTCTTTGTTAGAGTCTGGTGCTTCTTTACAATAAGCTTCCCTTTAATTCCCCTCCCCTCCCCCACCCCTCCCCCCTTCAATTCCATGTTAGGGTAATACTTTGTTAGGTCAATGTATAAAATAATAAAACAGAGTGCAAGCTTGCAAGTTCTCCAGAATTCTTTACCAGGCAATTGAAGAAGGAAGCTAATCCTGAATCTGTGTAATCTGCAGCTACTCACAGTGTTGGGATGAAATGCTGAAAGAGAAATATAATAGATATTCCAGTTATGGTTAACCCACCAGTGAGGTGATTTCAGGTTGTCCTTTGTCTGCCCTTAGGACAGCTGGAATAAATAAACAAGCAGTGGTTTATTCCCCAATATGAAGAACATATATCCAGAAATTACATGAACTCTTCTCTATCCTTATGTGAAACACACACTTTTCTTGATCAGTGGAAAACATAATTAGAAAGGAACTAAACAGATTTTATACCAACAAAGCTGGAAAAAGAATTAGTTGCTGTACTAGTTTTAAATAATTAAGAGATTTCAAGACTTAAAATATTGTAGGTTAAAATGAACACTCAGTAAACAGATGTTTTGTTAGTGCTCTATGTCCATTTTAAATGTCATCACTAAAACCAACATTGTTGGTTCACATTCTGTTTCAAGCCTTAAATACTAGGAGTGTCTGGAAACTCCCTAAACCAAAGCTGCAAGATCCAGTGTAAGAGTCAGAAAACCAGCTCTATTATCCCATACAGAGAGTATTACAAATCACAGAGTGTAATTTGTATTGTTTTTCAGCAAAATAGATGTGATGTAAAGATTTTCAAAGTTCATCAATCTGGGAATGGATTGTTCCAACGCACTGTGAACCATTCTGTTCCCTTGGGAACATGCCAAACCTCCTTCAGACCATTTCATTCTTGGGCACAGTTTGGCAGTTTACTTCAGTTCAAAGAATTTACTTTCAGAAACTGCCAAACTGCTCCCCAGAATGCATGGTTCTAAGGAGGTTGGGCTTGATCCATTTCCGCATCAAGATATTCCACACCTCTAATGCAATATGTAACAAATTCCATAGAAATAGGGATTTCCAACTATCCTTGTTTGCTTGTTTATTTGCTGTAACTTTATTGTTTTGAGATACAATGTGATCCAATTGAAGTGACAGTAGCACCTATAGTGGGAAATACCTTGATCCAATTTGAGCAACCACCACATTACAGTGACTCTTGTATTCATAACAAATACTGCTCTGGGTTGTTTTTTTTTTAATACATATTACTGCTACTGCTGCTACTACAAATCGTTGTTGTTGCTGTTATATAATTAAATAATTCCAGTGGATTATCTGCTATCATATCATATATCATATCATATCATATCATATCTACATACACATACACCTGTCATAACTTTCCTTGTTTGTATGTACAGGTGATAAATGTACCATTGTTATAACTTAATTTTTAAAACTATACTTCTATTATAGTTCTTCTTGATCATAAAATGGTATTAGGTGCTTTATATAGTTACTTAAAAATAAATCCCATTGAATTTTATGATGTGTGTATAGGATTTGTAGTGAAAGGGCTACACAAGGCTAACTTGGATAGTACAGAAAAGATTGAGCTTACATTCATATAGGCCATGCTTCTTTTTTCTATAATACTGAAAAAATATCTCTGGATTTGAGATCAACCATGCGGCAAACATTCATCCCTGAAGCTATTATTCTCTGATGAGTGTGTATTTTGTTTGCCTATCAAATTCTTTTTAGATATAAACCTTAAAAAAATATCAATATGAGAATGATCTCTCTTGCTGAAATATATGGAACACCTCTCTCCTGATAACAGTAGTTCAGAATTTCAACTAGAACTTGGGGTACAAACAGGAAACAGCTATAAGAAGAAGATTATGGTTGAAGCCCTGAGCACCCGCTGATTGTGTTGAGATATGTGATGCCTTGAGTATGTGCATATGCATGTATCTCCATGTATATGTAGATAGTATGTTGCACACCATCAGTAACAGTTAATTACACATTCACTGACAACCTCTTGAAACCCTTTGTTGCTTGGGAAAGGGTTCGAAATTACAACTCACATTATCAGCAACATTTGATATCCTGGCTAAAGTATCCTCATCAGGGGTTAGAAGGCATAGTATTGCTTCCCAAAGGCATGGTTTCCAAATATGGTGCCATGGGATTATATGGTGCCACAAAGTTCTGTCCTGTAACTCAGGGTTTCTCAAATTGTGCATCACAGTCCACCAGGGGATCATGAATAAGAGAGAGAGGGATTGCAAACTTTTTACTTTTTAAAGCTGATCAGACTTGCACAGATAAAGCATGAATGTTGTCAAAACACTCCCACTTTGCCTGGAGAAGCCTGTGGTGGGCTTGCATAGACAAAGCAGTGAGCAAACCTCACTGATTGGCAGTTGGTTTCCTGCTGGCTGGTGATTCCTGGCATGAAACGTAATAGTATCAATAGAAGAGAATATATGTAGCTCAGGGTTGCATTGTGGAGTCCTTGGGGTTCTCTGAGCTTGGTTGTTTTCTTGCAGACATTTCGTTACCCAGCTAGGTAACATTTTCTGAAGATGTTACTAGCCGGGTAACGAAATGTCTGCAAGAAAACAACCAAGCTCAGAGAACCCCAAGGATTCCACAATGTAATAATATATCCATGGTCTCTGAAGTGTTTATAGAAGTGTACGTGTTAGTGAAGTTCAATATATTTATCCATTATTTATCTAGCTTTCAAAATTGAAAGTTTTTTGTTGGATGGTAAGAAAAAAGCTAAAGAAGACTAATCTACTAGTATTGTTAATAAAAGTACACCTAAAGAAAGTATGATGAAAATTAGGTATCTTTTAATAAGTGACATATTTATTTATTGCTCAGTCTTTATCTCAATTAAATCATTAGTTTATTGGGGGAAGTCACCTAAATTGGTTGATCATTTTTGGGAGTTGTGTCACAAAGTTGGGGACCCCAACTGCGGCATGATTTTTAATTTCCACATGAGGGAAATTATCTGAGGTTTCAGCTGGGAGGTCATCAATAAGTAGATGAAACTCAGTTCTACATATTGTTTCCAGCAATGGAGAATTTCTATTTATTGAATTAATATCTGGCAGCCATTTTGAGATGGATGCAGGTGAACAGGTTGAGATTTAGACCAGCTAAGTAGAAAAAAATAATAAACATGAAAAATTAGAGTATTCAAAGAAGCTTGCAATTAGTCTTGGTTGAACCTACACTAACCTGAAAAGTCAAGTATGAAGTTTAGAAGTCCTCAATATGACCTGTACTTCATCAGCTGCAGTGGTAACCAGTGCTGTTCTAACCAAGAGGCTGATTTTAACCTTTCAGAGGCATCTAGTTGGCCCTTTTGGCAAGAAGATGCTACTCTAATCTGGTCTTTGGCATGGTCCAGCCCAGCTGCTCTTATATTCTGATTGCATTAGAACTTGCCAACTCTTTACTCTGGCAAGACTTTCCCATTAATAATCTATATCATCTGAGGCTAATGATGAGCTCTTAAAATGCTACTTTTCCTAATGAACTAAATGTCACTATAAAACCAAAACGAAAAGGGACAGCTTAAACAAGGATGAAATATTTCAATATGTTTATATGATATATAACATAAAACATATTGTTTCATCGACTGTTTTATAATAGTGGTGCTGTTCTTCCTATTTCTACATCTATTTTTTAAAAATACTTTTTTCCAGCCCCACCCCATCATTAATATATATCAAATTAATTCTTATGTATTCTCTTTGATGTATCAGATATTTTGTAGATACCTAAATTGCTATATCTCTTGCTGCTTCTACTTTTCCTTTACTTTTACCAACAAAACAAACTGCCTAACAGGTGAATCATTCAATTGCAATGCATTTGGCTGTTGAAGATATAAAATACAGGAAGCTAACTTCAACCTACTCTTCCTAATCCATCACTTTCACATGTCCTCTATGTATTTTACTAAAATGGGCTACGTATGAGTCACACTTGGTTCTTTTAAAATTATTCTGTTTATTCCAACACTTATGATCTTTCTGATCATTAATGGATATAAGCATACCCTTAGAAGTTGTGATAAAACCTTTAAACAATGTATATGTGGGTGTGTAACATGACATGCACACACAAGCAATTCCTAAAAGTTCAAGCAGTTGCTATTTAAAGGATGATAAAGGATAAAATCAAGTGAGATTACAAGATGAAGATTTCCAATGGAATTTGTTTCCTCCCTTATTAGTATTTTATACAGGAATGTACAATTAAATGCCAAGTTCCTGTTGCGTTTTTAAATAGTCCATTTTGCTGTTCTGACTTGCAGAGTATTATGTAATGACATGCCTTTCTATGCTTCACATCTGTTCAGTCATAGTATCTGTACATGTAGGAAGAACAAAAGGCTGTGTATTTACTGCTGTTTATTTCTGGGGACAGCATGATTAAAGGTTGAGCTAAATTTTCATCTTTCCTGTGCAATAACTTACCAGTATGCTAACATTTCAACTGAGTGAGTCAACATCTAAAGACTGAGATGCTATATATGCGATAATATAAGTACAGCTCCATTCTTCTGTAATGCGTCATAGGTGAGAGGGACAGATAGGAGAACTTCTACAGACATAAATACACAAATAATTGAAAGAAGCCCCATCTTCTAAACATACACAAACAATAATTAGAAGAAAACTTCACTAGATGGCTCTGGATCAGCCCCATTCTCTCAGTCTACCCTACTCAAAGCATTAAATATGTATATGGGCATTACTGTATGTATGTTACTCTAAGCTTCTTGAAGAAAGGCAAGATCAAAACGTAATGGAAACCAGCAAATGTTATTGTGACACTTTGTTCTTGGTTTAACTTCCCAGTGTACACAGATCAACCTGAGCACTGTCCTCTAGAGCAATTACATCTTGTCCTAAAATGGCACACACCTAAGTAATTCATAATGACACCAAACAACACTAGATCAAAACTAACCTTTGGATAACCCCAACACAAAAAGTTAACATGCCCTATGTCAGGTGAGCATATGAGAAATCAGGAGACCTAGACTCTTTCAGAAACAAATAGCTGCTGGATGTGCTCTCTTTAAAGTTATAGTTTTCTTTAGATTTGTTCCAACTGGAATTTCTTGATTTTTATATTTTGCATGAAGTAATGTTAGCTAAGAAGTAGAACAAGCCTGTTCAGAGCTACAACATTCCACCTCCCCTATACAAAACTACTAGACTAGTGTTTTTCAAACTTGACAACTTTAAGACGTGTGGACTTCAACTCCCAGAATTTCCCAGCCAGCATGCTATACATTCTGAATTCTGGGAATTGAAGTCCACACATCTTAAAGTTGCCAAGGTTGAGAAACACTGCTCTAGAGTATCCATGCTCTAGAAGTATTATTTATTGAAAACCACCAAGGTCATAAAATGAATGCAGAATACAATATTATCAAATTTGAGATTGGTGCACAATCTGAAGTTGATCTTGGACTCTGTCAGGTTTAGCCCATGAAACTCCAGGATACCATACAGATTCAATCCAGCAAGGTTTATTTGGCTTCAACCTATACAGAGAATCTTCCCAGACTGAGAGTAGTTCCCAGGGTCAATCCATAAACATCTCTAGCATTCCTCAGGGAGGTGCCAGTCTCATCCTCTTATCTCTCCCTCGCTGTTCGGGGGATGAGAGAACGTTCTTGACCCCTCTTGCCTGGCCTCTCCCTGTGCTCACCCCCACAGACTCACAGCTCCTGCTTGAAGAACAGGTGGCAGCTGTGGCCAAGAGGGCCTTCACATTGATTTATCTAATGTACCAGTTGCACCCATTCCTGGACTGGGAGGGCCTTCAGATGATCACTCATGCCCTAGTAACCTCACAAAAGGACTACTGCAAAGTGCTGCCATTGAAGTCCATTCGAAAGCTAAAGCTGGTCCAGAATATGGGAGCACAGGCAGTAAAAGGAATGTCAGAGTATACCCACATGACACCACTGCTCCATGGGCTGTACTGGCTGCCAGCTGGCTTCTGGGTGCAATTCAAAATGCTGGTTACCACCTCTAAAGCCCTTCATGGCAAAGGGCCTGGCTATTTGAGGGGCTGCTTATCTCCAGTAGTTTCTGCCTATTGGTAAGATCTGGCACAGTGGGTGCATTCCTTCAATCAAACAATGTCATCTCTTGGGACCCTGGAAGTACACTTCTCTGTCACAGCACCTGCCCCCGGAACAGCATCCTTCAGGAGTTCCCATCTTGATGATATTTCGGAAGACACTGAAAACTTGGCAATTCTCCAAGGCCTTAGGATAGGGATGTAATGAGCTCCGGTAGGATTATGTGTTTGTAAGTTCTTTTTTTCCTTTGGATGTATATAATCAGTTTCACTGTTTTTTGTTTTCATAGTGTAAACGGCACATAGTCATTTGGAGCCAAAGGGTTTCTGAATCATGTAAATAAATAAAAATAAAATGCTTTTCTACCAAAAAAAAAAAAAGGTCAAGGAGAATGAACAGCCAAATTGAAAAAAATGAGTCTTCAAAGCAAAACTTTATTGCTGCTCAAAGCGCGCAAACCAGCTATTTTCAATTTATACAGTGCTCTTTATCTGCTAAGTTGTTGCTAGTTATTAAAATATTCTTGAGGGTATGAAGTAGATGATCCTAAATGAAACATTCAGTGTGACTGAAAAATACAGTGGGAATTGTCTCCCATTCAAGCCCTACATAAATTCTTGTGATGATTTCTTTTGGGATTTAATTGAAATGTGGAAGATCACAGACATCCAGAAAAATGATCATACAACAAAAGACAGAACATTCACACATACTCCTTGACCACCTTGTAATTAAATAATTTTAAAAGGTTACATTCCATCCTGAAAATTTCACCAAAATTATCTGCTTGAAAGGTGTTTTGAGAGCAAATGGTCTTTTATTAATTTAAATAAGAACTGATAGAAAAATATGTGGGGTAAGTGTTTGGCCCAGTGCTCCTGTAACTCAGAGGGAAAAGGAAAAAATCCAGTTTCCTCCTCATAGTTTTGTTCTAGAAGAATTACTTACCTAGGAGTAAGTCCCTACTTCTGAATAGACATATATGTGCTTGCGGTATTAGCTCTTCAACATCTAAGCAAAGGTGGGACACCTAGAGCTCTCCAGGAATGAATTAACACCTCTAGTTTTCCTCACTGTTGGGCTTATTGTCTGGGCTACTAGGAATAGAAAATCAGCAACATCTACAGAGCCACAGGTTGCCGCTTTCTGAACAGTTAATCTAGAACTTCACGGTTCTATCAAATTACCTCTTTTGATAGATAATTTACACAGAAGTTAAGAACTGCAACATAAACAGTCTTCTAATAGTACTGTCCTAGTGCAACACCAGTTGGCCCAGCTGCACTTATATCTGATAAGTAAGGTTATATTCATTTTATCTGGCAATCTTTTGCCAGAGAATTCATTTCCAGGCATATGTAGTTTCTTTCCTCATCTTTCCCTCTTTTTCCATTGTACAGCCAGCTGTTGCAGTAGGATCTCTTTTTGCCCACTGTTCTCTTTCAATATAGTGAAATGCATGCAGCATTAATAGTGATGGTGGTAGGTGGTAGGAATTGTCCATCTTTTTCTAAAACTTACCCACACATTGAAATTTCTGACAGAAAATTGCAAAACAAATAAAAAAACCCTAAACATTCTGAATAGATGACATAATATTCAGAACAGTGGGTTGGACTTCATTATGCAATTGCTTTTTTCCCCCCCTGTAAATGAAGAAAATGCTGTCAAATTTAAATTCCTACCTTTGGCATTCTAGATCCAATTCTGCAGGTTTTTCTTTATTTTGGGGCTAGTTTTGCATTAATACTGTTACATCATATAGATCAGTTTCATTCTTCCTTTGGGGTGATGTTTGTACTTTTCCTTGTCAGCTCTTTCCTTATGGATTTATTTGGAGCACAGAATAAATCTTTAGAATTGTATGTTGTGAAAAAAATCCAGAAGAAAGAGCCCTTAAGACATTTGGCTACTTGATAGGCTGGCAGGTTCAAGAAATACTAGAAACAAAAGTCTATCACATACTGAAAGGGCATAAGAAAACTCCTCCTTTCCTACCAGAGAGGGCTTTAGAAGTGAAAGAAATGCAGAAGTTTAGCTACCTGGAGGAGTAGAAAGATAAGAATGCTAGAATAACAGTTTTAGTAACTGAGCTATGCCTGAACAACATGCACAGATCTGTACAGTCACCCATCTGAAGACTGCCCTAAAGCCAAAGCAGTAAAAACGTAACATTACTTTAAAACTAAAAATAATCCAGAATGTCTGGAAACAAACTGATTATGGGATGCTTACTCATGGGCAAGAGCCATTCATGAAAAAAACAGGTTTATTTAAAGAGCAATGGTAATAGGTCGCATTCTTCCTCAGACTGAATAGCACACTGACTCACTCCTTCTATTAAAGACTGGAAAGTGGTGATCTTAGGTAAAATTATTGTTTACCTCACACCTTTGTACTTCTCCACTTCACTACATGCATTTCCAGGACAGCTGACAGAATAACAGTAAAAACAACATTTGAACAATTAAGATAGTCAAAGAATAGGATAGCAGAGGTCAAAGCTATATAAAAATATCACAGAAGTTAGAAGAGAAAAGGCTGTGTGGGAATAGTAACAAAAAATCTTTGACTGGTCTTTTTCCACTAGTCTTCCACAACCCAATACTTTCATTTACTTATCTCTGCAAATACGTCAGGTTTAGTTCATTGAAAATACCAGTTCTTGAAAGACTGCACTATAGTTTGTATATATTTTGGTGCACATTTTACAAAACCTATGCATTTTTATAACATAAAATTTTTGTGAGCATTTCACCTAATATAATACATTTTTGAGCAGAGACGTCACCTTGCCGACAAAGATCCGCGTAGTCAAAGCTATGGTTTTTCCAGTAGTAATGTATGGCTGTGAGAGCTGGACCATAAAGAAGGCTGAGCGCCGAAGAATTGATGCCTTTGAACTGTGGTGCTGGAGAAGACTCTTAAGAGTCCCCTGGACTGCTAGGAGGTCAAACCAGTCAATCTTAAAGGAAATCAACCCTGATTGCTCATTGGAAGGATTGATAATGAAGCTCAAGCTCAGATACTTTGGTCACCTAATGCAAAGAGAGGACTCTTTGGAAAAGACCCTGATGCTGGGAAAGATGGAAGGCAAAAGGAGAAGAGGACGGCAGAGGATGAGATGGCTAGATAGTATCACTGAAGCAATGAGCATGAAATTGAGCAAACTCAGGGAAGCAGTGAAAGATAGGAAGGCCTGGCGCAATATGGTTCATGGGGTCACGAAGAGTCGGACACGACTTAACGACTGAACAACAACAAAAATACACAGACTTTCCCCAAACTGACATTTTTTATTACTGCCAAGTGAGCAATTTTGAATACATTACTGGCAATTTTGAATAACTAAGCTATGGCTCATGCATTGGTTCGAAAATGCAAAATTCGGATGTGAGTACATAGATTTCTTCTCTTTTCTAATTGCAACACCTCCAGAGAACAACTTGGGACAAGTTGATGTGCATAGTTACACCTCTTTCAGATGAACACATTCTATCTGTAACCCTAGCTGCCTTTCAACCATGTCATCTCTTGCTTTGTAATTTGCCACATCCTTCCTCTCTTATTGGTTGCAAGCTGGATGGGTGGAGTCATGGTAGAATATAAAGATGAAACTGAGAAGCAGTGTGAAATATTAGAAGAGAGGCAGAAAAGAATAAAATGGTAATGAGAGCTAGAAGTTTAATTAGGTACTGCTTTTAACTACTATTAATTCTTTGTCCAGTAAGTGGTAGTTATAGATTCTTTTTCTACTTGTTGTGGTGATAAACACACACTATGCACCTTTCAAAGGAGAGAAAACAGTTGTCGGGAAACAACTATATTGTTTGATACTCCCACTTTGATACTCTCACATTTGATACTCCCACTTACTGAACTCTTTTCTGCTCTGACCATTTTACTTGGTTACTATACAGCAGGGTTTCTCAACCTTGGCAACTTGAAGACGTGTGGACTTCAGCTCCCAGAATTCCCCAGCTGGCTTGGCTGGGGAATTCTGGGAGTTGAAGTCCACATGTCTTCAAGTTGCCAAGGTTGAGAAACCCTGCTATATAGTGCTACATGGCTGGCTGGGGAATTCTGGGAATTGAAGTCCATATGTCTTCAAATTGCCAAGGTTGAGAAACACTGTTATATAGTATCTGGATTTACTTATTTATTTATTTATTAAATTTATATACCTCCCATCTCCCCCAGATTTACTTATGTTCTCTACCATTCTTCTTTTCAAGCATGGTTTTCTGTATGTAAGTCAAACGTTTAGTAAATTCTTTGTCAAAGAGGCAGAGGTGTTTTCCAATTCTCAGATAATACTTTTTTTATTATGTATTGAACAAGGACTATTAATTAAGCCAGAAGATGGTGGTAATCATCGGTGCTTGCATTTGTGGTGTTTAATGAGTAACCGCAATGCCTCCTTTATGCAAATTTAGAAGCTTCAGATGATATCGCACTGTAATCCTCCCAGGCTTTTCCAACATTTCTTCTACCTTTTTTCTTACAATAGGAAATCCATTCAGAAAAGAAAGGGCATAATAGTATCATAGCATTTCAGAAGTGGTTTGAGAAATGTGCAATGGAGATGTAAGAATTCTCCCTGGGGAAGGCAGATCATATATGAGAATTCCTCCATTTTCTCTACTGCTGGCCATGCACATCAAGTTTCATTTCGTGTCCTGTACTGCAAATCCTTTCCTGTGATCTATCAGCAATCAGTCTTAATGAATTCCTTCCTGGAATGAGATTTTCTCAGCCCACACAATCCAATTACTTATTTGATTAGAAGAGTAAATTGGAAACAACAGGACTTCTGAATACACCAATATAAATTAAGGCTGTATTTCTATATGGCTGCAATCCTCTAGCCCAGAGATGGGCATTTTGTGAGTCATATTTGTGCATCCCGCCCGCCCCATTTTTTTGGACCCCCAGAAATCTTGCTGCCATATTTTGGCAGGAAATCACTAAAAAAGAGTAGCATAATTTCCCAACATTTTTCAGCAGAAAATGAAGCAAACAAAAGAGATTTGTGCCCTTTTGTTTAGGTTTTACATGCTAAAAATGAACGAATATATCATTTTCCACCCTGCTCATGGTAATCCTAGGTCACTAGTTTGGTGACTCTACTATGCTTCCTACTCAGTCTTCACTTGATGCCAAACTAGGAAAAGAAGTGTGGTCCTGGTCATGGAAAGGTTGTCCATTTCTGTTCTTGCTGCATGCTGCAGGTATGGTTTATTTTTCTTTTGTTTGCATAGCATCAGTAACAAACTGGTGCAATCAAGCCCCTAAGTTTTCTACCTGGGTATACAGTGTGTGAAATTGATTGCATCAGGTTATGAAACCTTATTTAATTATTTAACCAAACAGATTTGCAGTCTTACATTCTTAAACTAAACTGGGCATTCTTAAACTGAATTGATGAAGATTGTAATCTGACTGGTAACCCTATTTAAAAGGCAATACATTTAGCTTGCAAAAAAGCAGGGTGAAAAATGCAATTGAAAAGACCCCCTCCAAGGAATAGAATGTATGGTGACCCTTGAAGTGTGGGAAAAGGGGAGGGACACAATGCTACATTTATCACTGTGCCTTGGTCATCATGTAGGCAGAACATAGTGAGTTGTATACATAGCCTACAAAACCACACAAATTCCTGAAGTGCAGGCAGACAGTTGCAATCCTGCTTCCAGTGGCAGAACAATGATTGGCAGAACAAGGAGCATCACTGGAAGCATCTTTTGCTGTTTGTCCCTATAGGTGTGTTCAGCACAATCCTGCTTCTGATCGTGGAGGCTCCATTTAATTTCCCTAACTCATTATTCTTGGCTGTCTGTTATGATGACCAAGATGACTTCCCCAAGTGAAATCCGCACATTTGTTTCACTGTTCAGATATATCTGAGGTCAGCTTCTTTAGTCCCTTTGTCCATAACTATAGAAATTGTCTTTTTTAAATGGCCAATTTACCAGTCCGAATTTATCTTTCCCATTGTGAACTTGGCTACTTCGCCATTCATTCCTGATTTGAGATCACCTATGAATTATTCAGTAGCATCTATCCCAATGAAAAGATCAGTCTTTGTGATAAGGATGCCATAATGTTATCATAACGAAAGCTGCTGTAAAACAAAATGAAAAAAAAATCATATGGGCGATAAATTTAGTTACTCTATTCAGTTAACTTCATATGGAAATTTTGGTTAGTGTAAACCCAATGCAACTAAAATTCCTGTAAACAAGAGAATTGCTTCTTTACAAGATTAAGAAAGGGCTATTGGTTGCTTTCATTCCTTAACTGATTGCATATTGTAGTTTATGTTTTCAATTTTGCAGCACTCAAATTATTTTATCCTTGAAATTGCTAAGCAAAGCTATTTTCTTGAGTGGCTTATAAAGCATTTTCCTTTTTCTTACCCTCATTCCACACAGGCAATGTTGCAGCAAGAACCTTAATCTAAATCATAGCAACAGCAATTAGTGCCATCTAGGGGCGTATGTATGCTCAGATAGTTTGAATTGTTTTTGTATACTGACTTCAGAGAACATTTATGGTTTAATTAACTATCAATAATTTTAATGGCTTTTTTGGTTTTGTGTAATCTTACTGTTAAAGTATAAATTGCCTTTGGAGAATAATTTATCATGTAAGGCAGCTAATAATAATAACAATAGAATTTGTGTACAGTAGTCAGAATTTAATAAACTGTGCATAAATAAGTATTTCTGCATATATGAATTGTGTATTATGTCTATATCTTGAATCTACAGCTAATAAATTTCATTGGAGAACCCTGAGTTTTAGTATTATGAGAGCTGGAAGAGAGCTTCTTTTACTCATGTTGACCACACCGTACAACATTTTGTAAACTGCTATCATGTGCTCTCCTACCCAACTGGTTCTCTGTTTCTCAACCTTTTGTCACCCATGGCCCCCTTCCAACCTTGTTTTTCTCCTATGCCTCCCCCCACCCCCCCGTCCAGGTCCAATTGCTAGATACGGCCATGGGACAATAACTGGTGCATTTTCTGGCGTCAACAAGACAGGATTTGCAGTATAATACATTTTTCTTTTCTGTGCCCCCCTCAACATGTGCTGTGTCCCCCCATTACATGTTTTTCACCTGTGGCCTTCTTGAAATATCCTAGGGCTCCAACCTGATTGAGAACCACTGCTCTAAATTATAAAGCCTGAAACACTGTATAGTTCAAATTGTTCTGCTAATTTTATATATTCTTTGTTACATCCGGTATTTCAGTTTCTCCTTCGAAGATATGGGTTTTTTTAGATTCTTTATGGTTTATTTGGGATGTCTCCTTCTGAATAATTCTCTGCTGTTTGCTACTTCATCCTGATTACTTATCTGCCAATCAGGTTAATTCTAAGTATGCCTTCTAAGTTGTATATTTAGAATGGAAAAACATTCTGAGCCTAGGCATTTGTCTTCTCTGCTCATAGCCTTTCACATAAAGTCCACTCTGCCAACCCCACTTCATTTTGGCAGCCTGATTTAAGTGGATAAAGTCCAGCTGTTGCTGCTAGGCAGTAGTACCCATGGTGAATATGTGCAAGTTATCTTTGGATAAGTCTCGTGATAAATCCCAATCTATCTTTTTCCTACTCTCCCTATGGCAATTTGGAGAGTAGGACAGAGTAGGAGCCACTGAGGAAAGGTTTTTCTTGTTTTTTGTTTGCAGTACTTTTAATTGAAATTTTTAACAGAAATGAAAGAATACAAAATGAAATTAGAAAAGAAAGGAACAGTAGAAGGAATAGAGAGTTCAGAAAATAAAAAAGAAAAGAGACAGAAAGAGAGGAAAACAGAAAGAAAGAAAAAGACATTTAAAGAAGTTATTTCTGATCTTTATAGCAGTTACAGGCAAGCTTAATATCTCTCCTCCCCCTTTGAAGTTACATTATGTAGACCACTTCTTCCCATATCTCAACCCTTTTCTATCAGCAAATCCAAGAATCCTTAACAGTTCTATCCAATGTCAGCAAAAAGTCCTTAAAGGGTTTCCAGTATTTTATAAGAATGTTTATTATCTTATCCCTGGTCAAACAATTTTATATCCTTTTCTTTTGTGCAATTTTCTGACATTCTTACTCCTTAATTTAACATTAAGATGCTGTCATAGGACCTGGTCTCCATCCATTTCTTCTTCCTCCCATCCTAGAATTTTTTAAAAAAAAATTAACAACTCTCTCTTGCAAGTCTAATAGTAGGCCATTGCCTAGGTCATTTTCTACCTCTTGACCTAATATTTGTTTTTCTTCTCTATTTTTTATCTCTGTTTTATTTTCCACAACCTCTATTTTGTATTCCAAGACTTCCACCTTGACTTTAATTTGGTTTATCACTCCATTCAAATGTCTTAACAGATTCTTCCAAATTATTTTTCATCTCATCTTTTGTCTCTTCTTTGACATCTCTTTTAAATAATATACAGTAATACCTTGGTTCACAAACGCTTCTGTTCACGAACAATTCGGTTTGCGAACAGCAGCGTTCGCAAATTTTTGCTTCCATTCACAGACTCTGCATCGGGTGATGAACATGACCCGTGGCCATTTTCCCTGCTCTGACACATGGTCATGGCTTCCTCTAGGTGAGATTGCATTCACAGACAGACACTTGCTGTGAAGCTTTTTGGTGTCGCCTCAAGCAAGGTTAGTGTTCTCTCTCTTCATACTGTACTGTACTGTACTGTACTGTACTTTGTTTCATATTTTTGTGGTTAAAAAAAAATACATATGGTTCAGAACGGATTAACCTTATTTACATTGAACCTTATGGGGAAATTTGATTTGGTTCATGACCAATTCAGTTCACGACCAGAATAGTGGAACAAATTAAGTTCATGAACTGAGGTACCACTGTATTGACATAAGCAGATACTGATGTGGTTATTGTAGCTATGAATTGCTTTCCCAGATCCTTGAAGATCCTTTGAAATGTCTCAAATGTAATACCTTTGTCTGTCATTTCTGTAAGTTTCACTGCATTTCTAGTAACAGCCATTCATCAAGCACTCATCAAGTAAAAGGAATGCTTTTTTTTTCTTTTTCGCCCTTCTCTAGTCCTTAAGTCTTTGGTCCCCTCTAGTACTCCGTATTTCTATGATCACGTGGTCCGTCTCAAATTTCATTTGTCTCTTTATTTTGCAAAATACACCAATCATCTCTTCACTGTCTAAACAGTCTGTGTTCCCACAAAGGTATTATTTTATTTATTTAATTTCAAAACACTTCAGCAAAAGTCATAAGATTTCAAATTTGACTGGTCCCTTACTCTGTTTAAAACTTTCTTGGACAGAATTCTTATCAAGCTTTTTGCCGTTAATCTTAAATCCTTTAAATTGTTATTTAACTCTTTTCTTTGTTCTGGAATGAAGGATCACTCACTGGTTTTATTCTGATCTGCTGCTCAGATTTATTCTGATCTGCTGCTCAGATCTCTTTTAGCATTGGAATAGTTGTAATCCAAAAGTGCTTCAGAAAGTGAGGTTTAGCAAACTCAGTGTCCTTACAGGCTATACTGTGGCTGTGAGCTTGTTGTCATTTCCATGTCTCTCAGTGCTCAGACTCACAAACTGACCATAATCCTGCTGTCTCCTTGTGATGAGTAGCCTCCTGGAGCACAAGTGGGCAACCTCTTGGTCTCTCCTTATCCAGAGAGGCTCTGTTGGCCCAGGCTTGTCACCCAGCTGTCAGTCTTCACTGCAGTATCGTCTCTGCTTCTTCAGAGACATCTTAGTCCACCATTGCCTCACATGGAAGTCTGAGGGAAGGTGGCTTTTAAGTGGTCCAGGACAAAGACTAAGAAATAGATGGGGCCACAAAAAGTTAATTTTGATTTACATTAGATACAGTGAACATGATTTAATGATTCCTCCTTTTTGTCACATTATTACAATTACAATCATTACAATGAATATTACAATTCAGCAGAAACTTTGGAGGAATTCTTGGAGCTACTCCAAGGCTTATGGGGGGAGGGTCTAGATTAGGACCCTGAACTGAACTGGTAAAACCTCTGGTATAATCATGCACAACTGAGGGATATTATCAGCTAAAAGAAGCTCAGTGTTTGTGACAGTATCCCCCCCCCCCAAAAAAAAGGCTTTACAGACAATTACAAGAAGAAGGTGGTGACCCCACAACATCTAAATATAGCCAGAATGCTAAATACAGTGGTACCTCAAGATACGAACGCCCCATCTTACGAAAATTTCAAGATACGACCAGCTCCGGCCGCAAAAATTTGCCTCAACATGCGAACTCCGCCTCAAGCTACGAACCGGATCCGCGGCCATTTGCCCTGCTGCCACGTGGTCGCGGATTCCAAGAGGAAGTGTTAATGAAATCTGAGCGGGAGGACAAAAACCCAAGGAAAGCAATGCAGAAAGAGGAACTGCTAATGAAATCTGAGCATGCGGGGGGGGGGGGGGGGAAGCTCCTGCTCCCGGCTGTGCGTGCGCGCTGATATTGATTTCACTGTGCTTTTGTCACTATGGAGAAAGGAAAAAGGAAAAGGAAAAGCCATTTGCCCTGCTGCCACGTGGTCGTGGCTTCCTGTGGGCGAGATCGCGGTAGCAAGGAGGCGTTCGGTGAGGCTTGTGGTGTGTTTTGTGGCATTTGGAAGGTTTTTGGTGTGCTTGTCAGCATGGCTCCAAAGAAAATGCAGAGCGGGTGTGGCAAGAATAAGGCTTTGCAGCTAAGAGGCAAAGAAGAGAGGAAACCCCTGAAGGAGATCTCCCCGAAGTCCCTTTGGAGGGGGACTCTCCCTCCAAACAATAACTGCCTCCCCACCCCATTCTCCCTCTTCATACTGTGCTTTTTTTCATGTTTTTGTGGTTTAAAAATAAAATGCATATATTTCAGAACTGTTTGTATTTACATTGAACCTTATGGGGAAATTTGCTCTTTCCTTTGGCCATAGCCCTTGGCCTGGTGATTGCTTTCACTGTGCTTTTGTCGCTATGGAGAAAGGAAAGAGCGCGGAGGAATCGGGGGGGGGGGGAGCTCCCGCTCTGCTGTGTGTGCGCGCGACATTAGCCTTTCCCCCCAGCGCACTGATTGCTTTCACTGTGCTTTTGTCGCTATGGAGAAAGGAAAGAGCGTGAGGAATGGGGGGGGGAAGCTCCCACTGCGCTGTGCGCGCGACATAAGCCTTCCCCCCCATTCCTTTCACTGTGCTTTTCTTGCGTGCGCCAAGGGCTATGCACAGAGGAAAGAGCGCGGAATTAAGAAGCAGCAGCACGGGGGTGGGGAAGCTCCCGCTCCGCTGCGCGCGCGACATAAGCCTTCCCCCCCATTCCTTTCACTGTGCTTTTCTCGCACGCGCCAAGGGCTATGCATAGAGGAAAGAGCGCGGAATTAAGAAGAATCAGCACGGGGAGTGGGGGGGAAGCTCCCGCTCCCGGCTGTGCGCGCGGGAGCCTTTCTCAGATTTCATTAGCACTTCCTTTTTCTGCTCTAGGGCTGACTAAAGCGCGCCTGGGGAATTTCGTAGCCGTGCAATGCCGGCTGACACATTGAACCTTATGGGGACATGTGCTTCAGGATGCGACCAAATTCGGAGGGCGGATTAGCCGTATTTACATTGAACCTTATGGGGAAATTTGCTTCAGGATGCGACCAAATTCAGAGGGTGGAACGGATTAACCGTATTTACATTGAACCCTATGGGAAAACGTGCTTCAGGATGCGACCAATTCGACTTGCGACCAGAGCCACGGAACGGATTAAATTCGTATCTTGAGGTACCACTGTATATACAGAATGCTAACTATTGGGAAAAGGAGGAAAAACAAGAACATTGGGAGGTCAGGAAGATGATATATAGCATTCTGAAGAAGGTATGACTGACTGCTTAGCCTTGAACATGAGCATTTCATGCTGCAGAAATTTTGATCCATAACAGCAATTTAGTCTATGATGCCTCCTAAAATTTCTTAATTAAACTTTCTGGCTGACTTAAAAATAATTTGATAATCCAGAATACCAAGTTTGCACGCTCATCTCTCTCTACATGCCTATTGTCTCTTTTATAGAATGATACAATACAAATAAACCATGCTGATGTTTTGATCTTTGGTTATAGAAGTGTTTGTCATTAGAAGCATTCAAGCTCTGTGTTCTAAGTACTTAGTTCCCTACTTTCATTTTCCACTTGCTTCCTGCTGAAGCTGAAGCATCTCCATGATTATTCCTTTGAAACTGTGCCTGAGGAGTAGTAGCAGAAGTTCAAAGTGAAGCTGACCCCATTCTTATGTAATCTGGCCATTATGCTTGGCAGCCTTGGAGAATCACATGGGGGGGGGGAGGGTGGCAGGGGTGAGGAATTTTCATTAACTGAGCAAGTGAGGGGAACAGAAAATGATATTCTTTCAGAATTGATGATCCAGATTTGACAATAAATTATGTTTTTAGATTGAAACTGACAAAATTCCCAGAAGGTAGAGTTTTGATATCTGGACTGCAAAAACTAGAGGAACACTAGATGGCACCGATGAGATACAGAAAACTCTGACTCTTTGCTGCCATTTAATAGTTGCCTGGATATTTGGAGCCCAAATATGGGAGTTCTAAGAAGGACATTGGCCCTACAAAACTCCTTGACATCAAGGCCATTCACTCTTAAGTATGCATGCTTACAATTACAGCCCAAGAGACTTAACTAAGCAGAGGAGAAATCATGTTCCTAGATGCTCTATATTTCTCTATAAGACTTGGTTTATCACATATCCATCTTGAAGCTTTTCCTTGATTATATCAACCCATAAGGACAAATTAGTGACAGATTTTCAAGTTCTTAAGAATTTTTTTAGCAGCAAAGTAATGTGATGATTTAAGCCATCTTCATTTAGTTAGATTTCAAACAGAACATAAGTAGGAACATGACAAACCTGCAAATTAGGACTGATGAGGTGGTAAAATAGGAATGGGAGGCTTCTGAGAGTGAAACTACTCTAATTTTCACACTTAAGCCCCCTGTCTTCCAGAAACCATCACAAAATGATGCCACCAGAATCTGGCCATTTCTATCAAATTTTGGGAACACAATTTTGATCTATTTTGGAGGGAAGCAGTAAACTCTGGAACAACTGTTCAAATGATTTAAATTATAACTGTCCATTATAGTCAACCTATAAATTTGCAAACAAATGAAGATATTACAACTGCTTGTAACTATCCTATTACTTATTACCCACACTCACATAAATCTGGATAAATACTAGAATTTCTGAAATAACCTGGTAACCCTCATAGAACCAGGTGTGCAAAGTAATGTTGAAAGTATTAAAATATATGTCATGAAGTTGAAAATACAATGGAATACATATAATAATAAGATTAAAGTTTGTTAAATTAGATAAACCAATGACTAAGATGCATGGAGCAACATCATGTGTCAAATGTCTCTGGCTGATTAAAACTATAAAACAGTTTGAATTGGACACACACACACCCATGAGGAACCCACTTTTTTTTTTTTAAAGTACCAGTGCTGTATGGTCTTTAAAACATGTCTCTTTTAACCAGCTAACTGCTTCACATATAAATACAATGCAGACATCAAGTCTGGATGTTACCAAAGTAAGAAAGATTAGATCACCTTTCCCTATTAAGGGAGGCAAACAATGGGAATAAGATTTAATTTCATGACCCCAAGTTTCCAGGCAAAGGAAATAATTTCACAAAGACATTACTGATCAACCGAGGAGTAACAGATGTTATATGTAGCAGCTGAAGGACAATGACAGTATGCTCCAATGAGTGCTTACATGTGTGCACATGCATGGATGCATGGATGTGTGTGTGTATACATGCACAAAGTGAAGCACTCTGCAAATCTGATTGAATGCTACAGTCAGGAACAATGTTAAATAATTAACTATCACAACTTTCTCTAAAACAAAGGGGAGAAAAACCAGAAAGGTTTGCCTCTGCATGCTACTTTACAGTATTGTTCTACTACTTTAGCTCTCCTGCTCACCCAGAGTATACAGTATTGGCATTGGCCATGAAAAGATTCTGATCCTGATCCCAGGCTTCAAGGCTGCAGTCTGCTTCCCCAAACATCTGAAGGTGTTCAGACAAAGAGTGGTGATGTCATGGAAGTGGCATAGGAAGAATTTTTCCTTTATGAGTTTGTTTAATAATAGAGGTCAGAATGCCCATAAACAGAAGCACAAATTGCTTTTATTTCAGCACCCGAGGCTACAATAGCACACCTAAAAAGGAGCAGGGATGAAATTCCCTTACACGTAATCCATGAGGTCAGAGATAGTGTGGTGAGGACGGTAGGACAACCCAGACAATCATTTTACTAAGAACACAGAGCCTGTGCAGAATAATCATTACTCTTTTGTGTGTTATTTCTAAGTGTTATCTCCCTTGGCCTTGCTTCTCATAGCTTTCCTTACCTCCGAGTATCCCTTATTATTATCAACATCCCTTTGCCTTCTCAGCATCTGTATGGCTATACTGGCATTTCTATTACTTCTCTAGGTGACCCAGGAAAGGTGATGGGGAGGTGGGAGGGAAGGATGATCTGCTTGGGAGGCCTCTCAGTGGCAAATCACTCTCAATCTCACCACTGAAATCAGAAAGGAAGGAAGGGAGGGAGGGAGGGAGGGAGGAAGGAAGGAAGGAAGGAAGGAAGGAAGGAAGGAAGGAAGGAAGGAAGGAAGGAAGGAAACAGAAAAAAGGGATTACAATAATTTTGCCAAAATTCTGCCATTTTGCTGCTTAATTTCCACAGAGCGATCTTAGGGGATAATGAGGCTCAGTAGAGGGCTGCTGGGGCTAAATATATGGTCCATGAGTTATGGATGCTCATCCCTAGAAAACATGTCTCCCTTTCAAAGCTATCGTGATTTTTTGCTATTAAAATTGACACACAGGAAGCTGTTCATCCTTAAAAAAAAATCAAATAAATAAATAATATAATATATAATACTGTCTGCATGATTTACACACAGTCGATATATTTCCATTCATAAATAAATCTAACTGTATTGAATGGGTCTGACTCCCAGGTAACTGGTAGGGGACTATGGCCTTATATAGCCTTTGGATCTCAAGAACTATTCTCAGCTGAGTGTTTGCCGAAGGAACTTCCAGTGCTTTCAAGGTTCTTGCCATACTGAAAAAAGATTAAAAAGTAAGACTGAAACTTATCCCAATCTTTCCAGCCTAGCAGCCTCCATACTGGCTTGGAATGCTGGTAACTGTATTTCCCACACATCTAGAGAACACTCTGCCCAAGACAATTCCATCCCATAGAAAAGTACAAGTAAATAAGCATGAAACTACAAGTTTACCGTGCAAGCCTATTTTGAAAATGAAGTCTTACTCTGTTCAGTGGTGCTTGTTTCCCAATAATCAGAGCCCTTGTGACAGTAGCCATCTGATTGTGACCAGTCCAAGTCAGACCAGGAAGTAAGAAGAAGAAGAAATGTGCTTTGATTTTTATTTTTGTGGTTTATTCTGAGTAATTTAACTCCAGGAGCAGCTCCCTTGGGATGAGGGCAAATTTTGTGAAGGCAACAGTAGAAGGATGTGGAGTCATCTTTAGCTATTAAATATACTAAGGGAAAACATGAAACTCCAAAGGGGCCAGCATCCCATGTATTTCCCTTGGTATCAAGTGACTGTCTGCTAACATATCCTTTGGGGAGGATGAAAAGTGTGGCAAGTGAGGGAGAACAAATATTTTATTTTTAATAATTAGTGTACAGAAAATGAGAGATAACCAAAGGTGACAGATTGTATCTTTTTGTATGAACTGTATATCTTAGGGAGGAGGAGAGATGGACAGGGATGTACTCATTTAAATGGGGGCACAAGCTCTCACACTGTTTCAATTAAGCTAATATATGTTGTCATATAGCTCCAAGGGATAACTGAAACTTTTTCACAGTGGTTCTTAAACTACTCCCCCCCCCCCCTTTATTGGCTGCTGCCACATGGAGTTCATTTCACATTTCTGCCATAATGTAAGTGATATAGAAAAAATAGTTCCCACATAGTGTCTGGCTCGTTGAAGCAAACATGTACCCATTTCATTATAGACAGATGATGCACTGTTTGCCTAAGGCTGCTATCACAGTCCACCTACTATTCCAATAAAAAGTCTGTACCCACATCATGAATATTGTTTAATTAGTTTAGCTTTGATGCTGCAATACTTGAGTATTGATAGCTGAGTGCATGAACTGATTCTGTTGGAACACAGTCTTGTTAAAGAGGATGCTAGGCGATAGCAAAGGTTTGTAACACTTGGTCTATGATGACCCATTCATGAAGACAATTTACGAATAATCATTCATGAAGGCAGTCTTAGGCTGCTGGCATCACACCATGAACATGTAACTGCCAAATTGATGAGACTGCAATATCACAGATTATTATTGCTAGAACTGAGCGGTGGGCAACCATCAAAGGTGAGTCAGGAAGCAAAAGCTTTGGAACAGGCCAGTAATCACATGAAAGAGCAAGTCAGGACTCAAGAATCACCCAGAAAATAGGTCCAAAGGTTCATCAAGGACAGAGGAACGTGAAGACAATGTGACTCAAACATAGCTCAGCCGAAGTGGAGGTTTTCTTAGTGCCTGTATCAAAATAATTAGGCCATACATTACAAAAATTCCATCTATTTACACTTCATACAAAGATGGCATTTCCAAAATTGTAAGTCTTATGAATTGGGCATTTGTGTGTGGTAGTTTCCATAGATCCCATGCTGGAGTCAATATTTACAGGATAATAAATATTAATGAAAAGACACTATTCCTTGTGGAATAATTCTAATTCTATAATTCTTGCTAAGGCTTATTCTTTTTCAGACTCCTCCAAAAAGGTATACTTGGTACTTTTTTATTTATATCATAAGGTAGGGGTTAACCAGAGTAACCTTTAGAGATCACATTCCTGAATGTTAAAATATAACATTCAATTGCTTTAGGGAGGGGGGAATCCCAAAGCATAGCACTGAATAAGACAGGAACCATAACAAATTATGTTTAACTGGAATTATGCAGCTCTATTATTTTATTAATCAAATCAAAAGAAAAGGTGAGAGACTGATATTTTTGCTAGCTTTTCTCCTGGTCATAACCACTTTCATTTTGGCATCAATATGAATATGTTTTCAATTTGTTATTTTCAATAGATTGTGTTGATAATTTGTATGCACAAATATTTCAAGAGCTGAGGACACTTGGTACCAATCAGACCACTTGGATGAACATCTCTGGGTTTATGTCCATTCAGGAACTTGTGCAACACTGCTTCATTAATGCATTTTGTTGTTGTAGTTATTATTATTAATAATTTTAAACCTGTCTATCTGGCAAACAGATAACTGGGGCTTCATAGTTATGGGTCTTCTACCCGCTTCTAATCTCATGTTTAAGCATCCTTGTTTTGTTCCAGAATCATTAAAGGATAAATCTTTCCGTCTCTTGAAGGAATGAAGTCATAAAATCCAAATAAATGGTTAGTTCTATCACATCTATATATTTATTAGCCTTTTGACTTTGAGCCTATTTACATTTTAATATTTACTACATTATTTAATTATAAATGTTTCTCAGAAAATTAAATAACAAATCTATGTCACAGGTGCATTATGATGACATTATTTGTACATGAAATTGCAAAGTAGTAATCAGCTGGGAATCTGCCTCTTCATGGTTGCATGACAAAGAACCTTTTTTACTACTTTGAATGCTCCCATACACAATATGGAAAATACAACATTTTGGTTTCTTAGCTACATGCTGTACTTTTAAACCAAGAATGTTGAAATAATTACAAAATTAGAAGAGCATCAAAGTCCTAATCCCTGAAATTTTCATTTCTTAATAGTCCAAGAAAATCAGGTTTGCTCATTTCTGTACCAAAATTTCTGTTCATGGCAGCAAATAATGGTTCTTTCAAAAAGGGTCTTTTATTGATGGGTATTTATCATGTTGAAAACACTGTTTACAGCAATAAAAAATGTACAATCAATAATCATTCTGAACAGTTTTAAAAATGTGTCTCACAATTTCTCCAAATATCAGAGAATGCTCAGCTCTAGTATGGAGGAGAAACATTCCATCAAGTTAATGTGGTATGTTGTAGGTTAGATGTGGGCATTTTTTAAATCTTAACTTTAGTTAACCTTCTAACTTCTCATTATTTTTTCAGCATGCACAGTTTTGTCATGTAATTGGTCATTGGATACTCTATTCATGATTGTTGACATGAGAAAATAGCAAGTATCTGATTAATCATTCCCAAACATACTGATGAACAACAAGGATGGTTTGACCTTGGCTCAAATGTGCTTCCGCACTTACAATGATGCTGTACATGTGATATTTTTCTCACATCCATGGGTTGCAGTTTAGCATTAAAATTTTCCAATTTATGCAGGATGCCTAAGTTCTTCATATGAATAACTGAAAATGCTTATTGTGTCATCATGCTTTGATGCCCAATTTGGTGAATGTTAAACTGTCTTTTAGATGACTTGTAATATTATCTTTGATTGCCTGTTTCAATATCACAACAACAGTAGACTTAGGGAAATTCTTTCCTGTTCAGTGTATTTGCAGGGGCGTTTGTTTGTAATCTCCTCAATTTCCAATATAGAGAGAAGAAGGAAGGAAGGAAGGAAGGAAGGAAGGAAGGAAGGAAGGAAGGAAGGAAGGAAGGAAGGAAGGAAGGAAGGAAGGCAGGCAGGCAGGCAGGCAGGCAGGCAGGCAGGCAGGCAGGCAGGCATAAAATATGGAAACATTGGATGTCTGACAAGGCAATATATAAAAAAGTGTGGCTAGCTATGTTGGAGCTTCAGGAAATCTCACTGTGATGAGCAGTTCCCTTAAAAAAGCAGATTATAAAGACTGGCTCTACACATTGTGCTACTGAAACTTGACGTTCATCCTGGTGTTTGCAATTCAGACATAGTATGCAAACTAAACCACTGCAAAGTAAACCCACAGGATAGTGTGGGATGTCACTGGTGAGAATGTCTGATTTTTCTTGTTTGCTTTCTGTGTGAGTGAGCGTAAAGTGAAAAAGGATATCTTGTGTGTCCTTAATACAACTATTGTGCACACTTTTATGGAAAATTTCGTAAAAAGATAAAACAAAACCAGTAGGTTTACCTTTCATTGGCACATTTTGGAGATGTAAAATGGAGGGTAGATGGTCACACAACCCTGGAATATAACTTCCCCAGTTCTTGTGCTAAGCAAAACTGGACAAGCACATCATTGTGTACTGTGAACCCGACCAATATTTGTGACTTGTAAGTTTATAGGCAGGTAATAAAGAAGAGGACTAGATAAATATGCATAAAAGTAGGCATGGTATGCAGAAAATGGATGGGGTTTTTTTCCCAGTTGCTCATGATAATAAACCAGAGTCATCCAAATAGGCTGAGCAGTTTGTATTGATACACGTGTGACTATATGCAAGTCAGTTTTCTTGTTATAACTCTAAACTCATCAAATAATATGTTATTGCTATTTTCTAACCATTGATAATCATTATCATTGTTAAATCTATGGCTGTTTCATATTTTTAAAAAATAGCCATTTGTACTCTAAACAGTTATGTTTGTGTTCATGAACCTTAAATGTTTTATTTTTGTTTCAGTGGTGTGGAAATTCTAAACAGGATGAGACTATTAATAAACAGTGCAGTTCTCACAACCAATGGCAAATTCTTAGCCTTCTTGGAAAACCAGATACCACCTGTTCAGTTCTGCAGAAATTGATTGTTTCTATTTTCTGAATCCCCTTCATGGATCACTGCCTTGTCGTGGCGAAGGGGCTTGCGTAACTCAGTGAAGCCATGAGCTATACCGTGCAGGGCCACCCAAGACGGACAGGTCATGACAGAGAGTTCTGACAAAATGTGGTCCACTGGAGAAGGAAATGGCAACCCACTCCAGTATTCTTGCCAAGAAAACCCCATGGACAATGTTAAAAGGCTAAAAGATATGACGCCGGAAGATGAGCCCCTCAGGTCGGAAGGTGTCCAATATGCTACTGGGGAAGAGCGGAGGGCAATTCCAAGTAGCTCCAGAAAGAGTGAAGCGGCTGGGCCAAAGCCGAAAGGACGTTCAGCTGTGGATGTATCTGGAAGCGAAAAGAAGGTCCGATGCTGTAAAGAACAATATTGTATAGGTACATGGAATGTAAGATCTATGAACCAAGGCAAGCTGGATGTGGTCAAACATGAGATGACAAGATTAAACATCGACATCTTGGGAATCAGCGAATTGAAATGGACAGGAATGGGTGAATTTAATTCAGGTGACCATTATATCTACTACTGTGGGCAAGAAACCCTTAGAAGAAATGGAGTTGCACTCATAGTCAATAAGAGAGTGGGAAAGGCAGTAATGGGTTACAACCTCAAAAACGACAGAATGATCTCAGTGCGTATCCAGGGCAAACCATTCAACATCACAGTAATCCAAGTCTATGCCCCAACCACTGATGCCAAAGAAGCTGAAGTTGACCAGTTCTATGAAGACCTACAACACCTTCTAGAACTAGCACCAAAAAAAGATGTCCTTTTCATCATAGGGGATTGGAATGCTAAAGTAGGAAGTCAAGGAGTAATCGGAATAACAGGCAAGTTTGGCCTTGGAGTACAAAATGAAGCAGGGCAAAGGCTAATAGAGTTCTGTCAAGAGAACAAACTAGTCATAGCAAACACTCTTTTCCAACAACACAAGAGACGACTCTACACATGGACATCACCAGACGGTCAATACCGAAACCAGATTGATTATATACTTTGCAGTCAAAGATGGAGAAGCTCTATACAGACAGCAAAAACAAGACCAGGAGCTGACTGTGGCTCAGATCATGAGCTTCTTACTGCAAAATTTAGGCTTAAATTGAAGAACGTAGGGAAAACCACTAGACCACTCAGGTATGACTTAGATCATGTTCCTTATGAGTATACAGTGAAGGTGATGAATAGATTTAGAGGATTAGATTTGGTAGACAGAGTGCCTGAAGAACTATGGACGGAGGTCCGTAACATTGTACAGGAGGCAGCAACTAAAACCATCCCAAAGAAAAAGAAATGCAAGAAAGCAAAATGGCTATCTGATGAGGCTTTACAAATAGCTGTGGAAAGAAGGAATGCGAAAAGCAAGGGTGAAAGGGAAAGATATAAGCAACTGAATGCAGATTTCCAGAGAACAGCAAGAAGAGATAAAAAGGCCTTCTTAAATGAACAATGCAAAGAAATCGAGGAAAACAATAGAATGGGAAAGACTAGAGATCTCTTCAAGAAAATTGGAGATATCAAAGGAACGTTTAGTGCAAAGATGGGCATGATAAAGGACAAAAAAGGCAGGGACCTAACAGAAGCAGAAGAGATTAAAAAGAGGTGGCAAGAATACACAGAAGAACTATACAAGAAAGATCTTAATGTCCCTGATGTCCATACTGGTGTGGTCACTGACCTTGAGCCGGACATCCTAGAGAGTGAAGTCAAGTGGGCCTTAGGAAGCATTGCTAACAACAAAGCTAGTGGAGATGACAGTATTCCAGCTGAGTTATTTAAAATACTAAAAGACGATGCTGTTAAAGTGCTGCACTCAATATGCCAGCAAGTTTGGAAAACGCAACAGTGGCCACAGGATTGGAAAAGGTCAGTTTATGTTCCAATTCCAAAGAAGGGCAATGCCAAAGAATGCTCAAACTATCGCACAATTGCACTCATTTCACATGCTAGCAAGGTTATGCTCAAAATCCTACAAGCTAGGCTTCAGCAGTACGTGAACCAAGAACTACCGGATGTACAAGCTGGGTTTCGAAGAGGCAGAGGAACTAGAGATCAAATTGCCAACATTTGCTGGATCATGGAGAAAGCACGAGAGTTCCAGAAAAACATCTACTTCTGCTTCATTGACTATGCAAAAGCCTTTGATTGTGTGGATCACAACAAACTGTGGCAAATTCTTAAAGAGATGGGGGTACCAGACCACCTTACCTGTCTCCTGAGAAATCTGTACGCGGGCCAAGAAGCAACAGTTAGAACCGGTCATGGAACAACCGATTGGTTCAAAATAGGGAAAGGAGTACGACAAGGCTGTATACTGTCACCCTGCTTATTTAACCTATATGCAGAGTACGTCATGAGAAATGCCAGGCTGGAAGAATCAAAAGCTGGAATAAAGATTGCAGGGAGAAATATCAACAACCTCAGATATGCAGATGATACCACCCTAATGGCAGAAAGTGAAGAAGAACTAAAGAGCCTCTTGATGAGGGTGAAAGAGGAGAGTGCAAAAGCTGGCTTGAAACTCAACATTAAAAAAACTAAGATCATGGCATCTGGGCCCATCAATTCCTGGCAAATAGAAGGGGTAGAAATGGGAGCAGTAACAGACTTCATTTATTTGGGCTCGAAGATCACCGCAGATGGAGACTGCAGCCATGAAATTAAGAGACGCTTGCTCCTTGGGAGGAAAGCTATGGCAAACCTAGATAGCATATTAAAAAGCAGAGATGTCACCTTGCCGACAAAGATCCGCATAGTCAAAGCTATGGTTTTTCCAGTAGTAATGTATGGCTGTGAGAGCTGGACCATAAAGAAGGCTGAGCGCCGAAGAATTGATGCCTTTGAACTGTGGTGCTGGAGAAGACTCTTAAGAGTCCCCTGGACTGCTAGGAGGTCAAACCAGTCAATCTTAAAGGAAATCAACCCTGATTGCTCATTGGAAGGATTGATAATGAAGCTCAAGCTCAGATACTTTGGTCACCTAATGCGAAGAGAGGACTCTTTGGAAAAGACTCTGATGCTGGGAAAGATTGAAGGCAAAAGGAGAAGAGGACGGCAGAGGATGAGATGGTTAGATAGCATCACTGAAGCAATGAGCATGAAATTGAGCAAACTCAGGGAGGCAGTGAAGGACAGGAAGGCCTGGCGCAATATGGTTCATGGGGTCACGAAGAGTCGGACACGACTTAACGACTGAACAACAAAAATTTTCTGAATGGGAATAGGATCAGGATCTCATTGATTACCCCACAATTTGTTTGGAAGAAAGAGTACTTGTAAGTAAGATTTCAGATCTGGATTACTTTTTTGGGCTAATGTCATTCTCATGTAGATGGCATTATTAAGGAAACAAATATCCCTTGTTCTTTGAAAGAGCCATTTATGAGTGAGAACAAATGGAAGATAAATTAAAGTTTTGAGTGGGAAGAGAACAAAATTTGTCCCAATGTTTAGAAGGTGTAAGGAGCTACAATCATAACAACTCTGCAGTACACTCTTCCCATGCTGAACTCAGAAAGATAAAGAAATAAGGACTTTGTACTTCAGGCCAACCGTAACGAGTTAGCCTGATTTCTGCTTTATGCTCCAAAATCTGTAAAGGGAACATCAAAAAGACATTTTGGTGAACTCTCTCCATTTAATAGGAAACAGTTGAAGTCTGCCACCAAATCTGTCAATTTTGAAAGTGAAACATTAGAGAGGTTAAGATAGAGCATTTTTTAAGTTAGAGAAATTGCCTTTGATTCAGATATTCAAACATTGCTGCTTAAGAAATGCTGGTGCTGATAGGAAACATGGCCATATTTTATGAACACCTAAAGTCAATGCTGTTCTTCCATCCTATTGGCTCCCATTCTGTCTAGAAAACACAAAAGAGAAGAGAAAGATTTTGAAACTAGTATTTAAATAAGCCTTCTGCACTTGGTGCCTTCCCAATGTGCTGGACCACAACGTGCCCTTGCTGGCTGGAAATCATGGTACAACTGTAATTGAACAAATATAGAGGGCATCAGAGTTAGTTTAAAAAAATGATTTGGTTTTCATTTCAGAGAAGCTACATTCATTTATTTATTCATTGTATGCTACCTACTCATCAGATCCTAGGCAGCTTGCAGCATTGAAACATTAAAACAACATAAAATAAATAAAAATGAAAAGATCTCAGTTGCTGTTTTCCATTTAAAAACCTTCTCACCAAAAGCTCTGTGGAAGAAAATTGTTGTTAACATTTTCCTAAAGGATAGGGTGGGGGCTAATCTGTCCTTAGGGCATAATCTGTTTAATGGAGAGGATGCTACCACTGAGAAGGTTGTCATCTGGGCCCCAACTCTCTTTATCTCTCAAGAAGCAGGTACTCATAGTATCCTAGCTGAATTAAAGCCATCAGATTCTACATGGAGAATATCTACTTCTGAAATTATCCTAAATTTCAGACAATGAAAAAAAAGAAGGCTTCCAGAAAATGAGGATTCAGTCTCCACTGCATTCATGTAGAAACTTTGCAGCTCTTAATTAATTACCAGGTTAATAATGATAATAAAATAATCACATATCTTTACCAAGGTGAGGTACACAACAAACAACAAGACTGCAATAATTACAAATCAAACCAGTCAAATTAGAATCCAGTAACAAATATTAATGCTAGAATAACCAATACAACTATACTGTTGGAACAGTACCCTAGGATAGGACTAAGTGAATGCACAAACATAATAATTTAAAATATGTGATGAACTGCAACTGTCAGCTAATAAAGAGTAGGATGGAGCAACCAGAGCTAATATGATAGTCACATGGTCATATCCCCAAAGGCCCAGAATGTGGAAACTATGACCCTGGAGCAAAGAACCAAAAGTAGTTCCTGCTCAAAGGAAGAAAAAGAATGGAAAGAGATTGGAGGAAGAGACAAGGGCAGACAGATACCGGGGAATCTGTGACCAGAGGCTCTACACACAAGCACCAGTAGTTTAAACTGGGTTCTGGCTTGAATAGGAACCAGAGAAGAACCTTGCACTGTACTGAAACATGCAAATAATCTGCAATGTTCAGATCAGCCGAGCGCTGTCCTAGACTAAGATCAAGAGACAGAGACAGGAATCAGGAATACTTGTCCGGAAACCGTTACAATAATTTGGCATAAAACAACCAATCTTGGCCTCAATACTGAGGTTCAGCAGAAGTAGTAATGTAAGGAGAACCCTTCATGATTTGTTGAATGTTATCCTCCAAGAAAGGGATACATTAAAAAAAGGGGAGGAGTAAAAGATAGAGAAGATGGCAGAGGGAGTGTTAATAGGAGGCAAAGAATGAACAATATTCTCTTCTTTATAAGAAGAAACTTCTCCAAAGCCCTCAGATGAAAAAGAGGAACAGGGAGGCAATATATTCCCAATTCAGTGGTGGATGACAGAAATAAAGAAAGAGGAGTGGGAAAAGCTGGCAGCAGTTCTGGCCTGGGACTGAAGGTGCCCTGAAAGAAAGCTTGTTTTGCCCTTGTAGATAATAAGAGTAATTAATGAGAGCTTTTCTGTGCCTAGCCACAGCATGGGTGGAGGGATTTGTTTTTTTAAGAAGAAAAAATATTTTTACTGTCTTCCTTTAAAGCCCCTGCCCAAATAGTAATCCTTTCCAACAACTATTGATTACCTGATTGTGACAAATGACAAATGCAGACCCCTGAGCGTTAGTTATTTGTATATCTGCACCATGCACAAGATTCAGGTAGGTCACTTGAACAATGTTTTTAAAAATGTGATGTGCTAGATCCCCAATGTAGTCCCAACATTAGATCCCCAATGCAGTCCAGGATGCACATAGCTAGATTATCACAGCCTAAACGACAATATGTGCTGAGGGATTTTCCATGCCAGGTGGCCATATAAATTGGCCCTGAGCCAAAGCGTTAACTGAGGAATGATTATCATGGAAGTGTTTCTGTTTGTTTTGCTAAAGCTTGATTGAAAAGGAATGGGAGCTACAGCAAAGCTTTCCTGCTCCTATGCTTCTATTAATTACACTGGCTCTTTGGATCACGCCAAATCTTTATTGCCAAGAACATATTATTCACTATCCAAAAGAAAGAATTTGTGCAACCTCAACTAATAATTAGAATACAATGAGGCCTTGATTTAATGTGCCATCATTGAGCAGACTTTGGACACAACGGACCAGCTTTCTGTCCAGACAGTCCCCCCAAATAATGGGCAAGTCCATGGCATCTGAAGAGGTCCAGATGAGGCACTTAGATTTATATTAATTTTACCTGTTAATTATATCATTTATACCACTGCCATGAATGGTATAATTTGTGTAATTTGCATAATGACATTATTCCAGTAAGGACATTAATTTGTGATTTAACAAATATTTGGGAATAATAGACTCCCTCTTCCCTCAGTAGAACTGTAAAATAGCCGTTTCACTCTAATTAGATAAGAAAACAGATGAGGACATACCAGAAAGCAAATGTGACATGAGCTAACTTTCCAGATGTGCTAAAAGTGCAACACTAAGAATTCTCAACTAGCTTGGCCAGAAATGACAACTGAAAATCCCAGCACATCTGGAGGACATTATGGCAGGGAAGGCTGACATAAATGGTGCACGTAGTATGTTCTGAAACCATGTGGACAAGTATGGAGGGAAAACAACAATTAGTATATATTTATGTAGTTACTAATTTAAACTTACATAGATCTCAAATCCATTACATTAAAAGTAGAGCATGCATTTATGATGCAAGTGCTATCTCATGATGCCTTTAAAAAGGAAGACACTTTAGTAAATGACCTCACAAAATGTTTGGCTTGCTTTGAAAAGTGTGTCCTGTCCTCTTGATTTTCTGTTGGAGCTGGACTGATCTTTGAATGTGAAGCAAAGTGCTACCTTGCTCTCGATCAACGAAATACAGGATCTATGCCATTTTGCTTTATGAGACAAAAGCAGTTTCTGTGAATGCGCCACTGAAGCCAATATTCATGAGGCAGATCACTTAGGTAAAGCAATATGCCTCTGAGAGACTCTTTTCCATGGTTTGGCAGATCACCTTCGATCCACACACATCTAATTTCTACACAGGATGCAGAGGAAAGGCAGAAAGATTTGTCCCTCCCGGGGTCTGTGTGGAATTACATATACTCAGGGTATGCAATACATTGTTGCCTGTGGCTGCCCAGAGTCCCCCATTAGGGGGAGATGGGCGGGGATACATGTAATAAATAAATAAATAAATAAATAAATAAATAAATAAATAAATAAATAAATAAATAAATAAATAAATAGTACTGAAGTAATATTTGATGTGACAAGTGTCTTGCTTGGAAAAATACAAACATATAAATATATTGCTATAAGGTGTGAGAGATAGGGAAGTGTGGTATAAACAGATGATCTTTAGGATCTCTATTCTAACTTCAGATTCCTTCCTGTCATCCTAAAATTGCCACTTGAATAAAAGAGTAGCTTCAGCTGGCCAGACAACCAGTACTAATTTTCTTAGGTAAATAGCCTAATTTTACTATGTGAACTAAGACAACAAGAGGACAGTGATTACGGCTGGGAAATTTGGTTCCTCCATCTTTTTAGGTAATGGATTAAAATGTCTCTGACTAAGAAGGAAACAAATATACTTGTAAGCTCACCAGAACTGTAGATTGGAGTTTGGGGCTGAGAAGGTAGAGTTTGGGACTAAAAGCACCTTGATGTGCTGTCTTTGTTGTAAGAAAACTGATGTGGTAACAGTGGTTTCTGATTATCTATTTAAATGTTCAAATTGTGATTTTCTCAATGATTAACTTCTATATGTAACAATAAATTCTACATTGAATATTCCATAATTTCTTAAGACCTCTTCCAAAACTTAGGCAAATACTACACTTTTGGAACTTTCCACCTTCCAAGAATTGGAAAACATATTAACAGTACCCAATCTTTATCACTTATTTTTTCCAGCTTAGTTTAAAAGTCTTTATCAATAAATGTGTTTTGTGAGTATGCCTGAGACATACTGACATATAGTCTCCTGGAAATTCAAAACTAAAGGTGTTCAGGTGTGAGTCTTAGGCACCTTAATTTTGGCAAAATGACTCTTTCCTGTAACTGCTGTTGGTAGACAGAGTTAATGGTTATTGACAGCAAAGCCCTGGAAAGCAGAAAAATAATTTCAATAAATTCCATTTCATAACAGCTGGAAAAGTTTTAACAATGTCACTTGTATAATTGGACTAAATACATACAACTTTACAAAAATATTCCACTTAAAAGAAACATGAAGCATTTGATTTCTTGATACCCATTCTGAATTGGCTTTAAAAAAATCTAGGTTAGCCTTTTTCAATCTGTTGCTGTCCAGGTGTCTTCAAATCTTAGTTCCAACCCTATTTGGAAAAGCTGATCTAGATTCTTTTTTACTGCATCAGTGACTATGGATTTATCTTATTTCATACAAATCTTAAAAGTGCTGTCATTCAGATGAATGACCTCATTCAGATGAATGACCCGCGCCTACTGTGTTGCAGTTCTCTTTATTTCAATGGGGTTTAGACTGAACCCCAAATATACTTAATAAGCTTCTTCCACTAAGAAGAGGTTTATTAGATTGCTTGCAAGATGCGGGGGGCAGGGGTGTTGGTTGGTTGGTTGGTTTTCTGGGGTGAATGCACTTTTGTTAGTTTCTTGTAACAAACTGTTGGCTGACTTTTTTGGAGTTCAGGAAAACTATCCCCTCCCCTTTCCTACAGAACCAGAGTGAAGGCTATGTGAGGGGCTTTAGGCAGCAGAAAAAAATTAACTCTAAAATCCCCAGTAATGAGATTTCCTAAAAGGGATCTTATGTACACGTTGAGCCGGAGAGTAATTTCTTCACAGTGTACTGGGGTTATTTTTTTTTTCCTTAACCCTTTCCCACCGGTCACAATAAGCCACCACTAAAACACATAGTCATAAAGATCACAAGTATTAAAGTGTTACTTATGGATCCTGAGAAGCTGAAAGTTGGAGTGTGCTTTCAATCCATAATAAATGTGGAATAAACAAATAAAGAAGAGGAACTGTAAACATGTATATAGTATCTTTCCCCTTCTGAGTTGTGAAGCATATTGTAATGATGGAACATGATTATCAGAGAGGTTTCCAGGCAAATGAAGGCCCACATACTCAGCTACCTGTGATAAGACAAGTGATAAGAAATCAAGTGAAATATGGGGAAACCCAGCTCTTGATTCCAAATGAGACTTGGACAGCAAAGCTGAATGTATTATGCCATAAGCTGGACTGGTGCTTCTGGGAATAAACTTTTGCTCGGCTCCCACTACTTTTAAATATACCACTTATATGGAGAAAAAAGGAATGTTGAAGCAGCATCAGTTCAGGAGAGCTAATTGATATTGTTTTAAAGATACGAAAGAACATTTCTACAAATCAGTAATCGGGGGAGATATTTTGGGGGTAGCTAAAAGGTTCAGCAGAAGGGAAAGTGACACAATAATGTCAAACAAGTGACTAGGGATTTTCTGGGGATGTTTGGTGAAAATAGAGATTTGGAGGTTCCCCTCCCCTTTTTTAGATGTGTTAAATCTATCCAACAGTGCCTAAAAACAGCAGCCAATTGCAGCTCTTATTCAATAGCATGTTATTGAATGTTGGCAGCAGAATTTCTGCAGGCTCTGGGGACCACAATACAAAGATGTTTGGGACCTATATATGGCTCATGAGGCACAAGTTGAGATATATATAGCTGGCGTATTGTCTGTAGTCAAACTCTTACTAGAAAAATCCCATTCTGCGGTGAAATGTATATCAAGGAATCTTAAAGTTTCTCAGCTTAATGCAAAAAAAAATAAAAAAATAGACACAGTTGGGTCACACCATATAATTATATCCAGCAGGATGCAAAAAACCCTGTGTGGTCTCCCTTCAACCAAGAACATAATTTTAAGCATAGTAAAGTGTCACCCAGTTTCCTACAGTTACAAGTAGCAGAGGAAGTTAGTTTGACTACCAGTGGATAAGCAAGATTTCACCTTATCCCTCCGTTACTGATGTAAATAGAACACTTGAAAATCTTTGCAGGAAGTTTCTGGAGAATTCCCTAAAACAGTAATCAAAAATCACTAGCATAAGTGAAACTTACTGTGTTCTAGGTTTTGAAAAAAATAATAACAATGATAACTAAAATAACTTTACTGGGATCCACAAGGTTTTGCTCAAATCTCTCAAATTGTATGTCCTGTTATCCTGAATTCAGTGATCATGTTGAAGTCAATAAAAATGAATGTACTATATAATATATAGGAGATACAAACAGATGCAGCCAAACAGCAAAATTCTGTAAAGCAAAAAAACCCAACAAGCCTTTTTTTAATTTTAGAAACAAAAATACCATTTTTGGCTTAACAATAGCCGGATCTCAGTGAATGAAAACTTTACATATTTTCCTGTTTTAATGGGATGTACAATAAACACAACTGACCCTCCACTCTCTTTTCATTTGAGGTCAGGGTGAAATCCAGAGCATGGGCTGAAAATTACTTCTCTAACACTTCATGCACAACAAGAATACCAGGAACCTTGCTGGCTCAGAAATTGACAATGGCAAAGGAAAGATGTTCAGCACCTTGAATGAAGCTTTGGACTTCCTTTGTTCACCAGACCTGGGGTAAAGAGAGGATGTGACCTCAGATCTGTGAGATCTGAGAATTATTGCAATGCTCTGGCTTATGAAAGGACCTCCTGATATATTGCATTTCTTTAATATTAAGATAAATTTCATGTAAGGATTCCATATTATTTGAAGTATGATATTCCAATTAGGCTAAACTAGGCTAAAATACGGCCAATTTGGTGTAGTGCTTAAGGAATCAGGCTAGAAACTGGGAGACTGCGAGTTCTAGTCCTGCCTAGGCACAAAGTCAGTCACTTTCTCTCAGCCCTAGGAAGGAGGCAAGAGCAAAGCTCTTCTGAAAAACCTTGCCAAGAAAACTGCAGGGACTTGTCTAGGCAGTCTCCAAGAATTGGACATGATTGAATGGATTTAAAAAAAAAGGCTAAAATATACTTGAACTGTTTGTGATTGAATGTATTGTTGGAAACTAATCATTGTCATAGCGTGTTGTAGAAATCAGTCATTGCCTTATGCCATATTGTGGTTTATTTGTGTTTTGTTAACCTACATTTAAGGCATCCGCAGTACATCAAGATTTATTTATTTATTTAGTCATTCATTCATTCAGTTGATATAGCTGTCCATCTCAAATACATGGCTCTGGGCAGGTTACAACAGTTAAAAATAAAAGAATACAATATAAAAGCATATAAAACTTTAAAAACCATATAACATAATTGGCAGCCAAGGTATAAAAACAATCAGCAACATTCAACATAGCCACCGCACCAGTTCTATTGCATACCCGGATACCCAAGTCTGGTGAAGAAGCCACATTTTTAAGGTTTTGCGAAAATCGAAGTAGGGTCAGGCCCAATCTGATCTCCAGTGGGATGATATTCCAAAGGGCAGATGCGATTGGAAAGACAGAAAAGGCTATTTTCTTAGGTCCTGCCAGATGACACTCCCCAGTAGGCGGGACCCAGAGCATGCCTCTCCTGCCAAACCTAATGGGGTGGGTAGATGTAACTAGGGGGAGGTGGTCCTTCAAATAACCTAGTTCCATACCATGAAGGGCCTTATAGGTCATCACAAGCACCTTGAATTGAACCCGGAAGCATATTGGCAGCCAATGCATCTCACGGAGCAGAGGTGTAACATGCACTGACCAAGGAGTGCACATAACTGTCTTATGTAGCCACATTCTGCACCAGCTGTGGCTTCCAGATGCTCTTTAAGGGCAGCCCCATGTAGAGCACATTGAAATAGTCTTGGGAGGTGACCAGGACATGAGTGACTGTGCATAGAGCCTCACAGTCGAGGAACCGGCACATGGCTCTGGGCAGGTTACAACTGGAACCGGCACAATTGGTGCACAACACAAAGTTGCACAAAGGCCCACGGCTGCCACCTGTTCTTCAAACAGGAGCTGCAAGCCCAGGAGGATTCCCAGACTGCACACAAGTTCAGTTTGCAGTAGTGCTACTCTATCCAGAGCATGATAGTAGTAAGTTCTCATAATTGGGGGGGGGGGGGGGGGGGGGAGAGGAGAGCAAAACCCAGTCATGCTAAGATTGAGCTGAATCCTGTTGGCCTCATCCAAACCCCCACAGCCTCCAGACATGGAGAAAGGACTTCTTCAGCATCAATTAATTTGGCAGGGGCAGAGATGTAAAGCTGAGTATCATCAGCATACTGATGGTACCTCACCCTGTGCTGTTGGATGAACATACTCAGCAGCTTCATGTAGATGTTAAACAGGAGCAGAGAGAGGAGTGAACCATGTGGACCTCTTGCCCCCAGTCAACATTGACCAGCACAATACAGTGCCACCCACTCCAACCCTTAGCTGATCCAGAAGGATACTATGGTTGATGGTATCAAAAGCCACCAAGAGGCCAATAAGAACAAGGATGGATGGACTACTCTCATCCTGCTCCAAAAGTGTGACCAATGCTGTTTCAGTCCCATATCCATGAATGAAACCATATTGAAAGGGGTTCAGATAATCCACTTCTTCCAGGATTCTTTGAAGCCGTTGCATAACCACCTTCTTGACAACTTTCCATAAAAAGGGAAGGTTGGGGATTGGACAAAAATTGTCTAGTATTTAGCTATTTGGGTTTAGCAGTAAGACAATCCCCTCTTTAAGGAAGAATTCACCACCACCAAAACCCAGTCACACATCACCTCCCAGGAGGCCTTAGCCAACCAGGAAGGGCATGAATCAAATACACAGGTGGCCAATCTTACAGTCATAAGAACTCTGTCCACTTTATCAGGCCCAAATGGTTCAAACAGCTCCCAAATAACTAAGCTAGACTGCACCCTAGTCACTTCCATAGGAACTGCACCAAGGAAGGTTGGCATCCAACTGGGAGCAGATCCAAGTGATTTTGTCTGACAGATGCCCAGCATATTCTTCCAAGCAGTCTGAGCCCACTCTACCCAAGACAGCCTGAGTCACTTGGGTAGGCTGCTGGATGGCTACCCTTGGGCACAATAAGGGGGAAAAAATATTGATGTTTCACTGCCATTACCACCACAAAGTAGGTCCTAACTCGTGTTCAGCCATGTTTGCTCTTTGTCAACCTCCAGAGGCACTCTAGGTATCTTTTCACCCATTTCGTCTCCCTCAACTCCTCCATAAATCAAGGAGAGATACAGGAGCCACTGGAGGAGAGAGGCTGCATGGGCAACCCAAAACCCTGAGTGCCCTCTCATTAGAGGCAGCAAGGCCTCAGTTGGACCGTGCAATTGAAGGACCATCAGGAACAACCCCGAGCTCCCTCTGGAAACCATCAGGGTCCATTAATCATATGTCCTTATATACTTGTATCTCTCTGTCTGATAAATCCCAGATTTTGCATCATGATACACACTTTGCCACTTGTCCCTCCCCTCTTTGCCTCTTCTGTGGATGCATCTGTTCATCATATTGTGTGAATCCAACCACTGAATCAGATGACAGGTTATCCATCCTGTTCCACTGCAAATTCCCAGCATTTTAGGTAGACATACTGATGGTGCCAGTAAGGCAAGGGCTTGGAACAGATGTTAAGAGCCCCAATCAGCAGAATGAAGGGTCCATAATCAGAAATGCAGTATACTTTGAAGCAAGTGAAATGTTATACTTTTCTGTTTAAAGATCAAGATCTCCAGAGTCTCAAACTGCAAATAAATTGCTACCTTTCTACGTGAGCCACAATGACATTTATGATCCTTCCTGCATGCAAGCAATCATGTGACTCTTGTGCAATAAAACTTATTCAAATTTAAATTCGGTACTAGCTATTAGCAGTGACTACTTTTGGAAGGCATGATTTCTGTGACCTATTTTTCTTCTAATTGCACAGAAATTTGTTTGTCAGTATGCAAGGAATGTATTGCCCAGATAGTTGTGTCTGACAGGGAAAATGGAGTGAATTATTGGGGGTTATACATAAATAGCAAAAACAACAACAACCACAACCTAGAGCAAGTAGGTGAATTTATATATCTTGGCAGAATTTGGGAAAAAGAATGAAGTAATTTTAAGATGGATTTCACATGAAGTATTGCTAGGAAAGTCTGTCAAAAAACCTAAAATGGCTAACGTATAGGAGTGTGCTTCTGCCCACTTTGCTTTGTGGAACTGACAGCTGGGTGTGTCAGAATAAGCATACATTGACTGAATGCCCAATAATCAGTTTCCTGGACAGTGTACAGTTCCATTAGCAAATACAGTTTAAAATAAATCCATGTAATACAATTAAAAACAAAAGAATGAAAATAAAAATCAACAGCAATATATCACCTTTGTTAAGAAATATTGTGACAACACAGTATTTAATAACTGTGAACTTGTTTCCTAAAATGCCTGGGGAAATAAGAACATGTTTATCAGGGGACTGTCTGGCAGAACATTTCACAAATGGGGAAGAGTTTTGGGGGAACCTCCTTAGATGATCATGTGCATTAATTCATTTACCTTGAACATCCTTGCAGGCTCCCCTTTTAGATGGCATACTCTCCTGCCGTTTCTTCTGAATCCCCAGTCCCAAGGATCCTTAACTCTACTAACAGGTCTCAAAGAGTGGGGGAGGGAGATAAGTATCTTTAAACAAACAATTGCAGATTGATGCCAGACAAATGGATTCAAAGGACTGGGGGGAAGAAAACCCTCCAGGTGTGCATGCTTCAAAAGGGTCACTCTTGGTTAAATTCAGAACAAATTGCAGGTATTATGTGGTAAGAAAATCCAAGCACTACGACATGTATGGTCTGGCAGCTAGTCTAACAAAAGTATTTTTGTTGGTATGTGAAACAAATGGGAGCCATATTTCTATTTAACAGCCTGAAAAAGAAAGATACAGCTGCGTCCCAGGCAGCAGCCAATCCTTTTCTTACCCGTGCATTTCTCTGTCGGGAGGAGAAGGTTTGCATATTGATCATTGCCTTTTTTAGACAAAGATCTGTATCTTCGTTCGTAAAATGATTATAAGCAAAACCTCAAAGCCTGCATAGTGGCAATGTGCATCCTGTGTAAAATTGTCCAATAGCAAAACGGTTTTCAATTCAAAACTGCAGCATCTGTTTAATGCTCAATTTTTATTTGAATCAAATACTTCAGAACTACATTTTCTTCTTTAACCCAGAACAATATCCTGTGGTCTAGTTATTAATACAGGGTAGAATCCTTGTTTCAAACAAAAACGTACATTAAAAGGGGGGCAATTATACTGTTTATTTATAACATTAAACTATATAAACAAAAGACTCTACAATAAACTAATATTAATATCAAGGAACAAAGCAACATGCAACTTCTCAAAATAATTCACGGCAAGTTTGATCTTGTGACTATAACAAAAACACTTACCTTTTCAAATTGAGATATTTATGTAGTGCCTCTCCTTGAAAGGTATTTTAAAAATACTTTCTTTCAACTGGCTTTATGAAGAGAAAAGTTGAAAAGGAAATATCCATCAATGCTAAAAGATAATATTAAAAAGATAAGGCATAGCAACTTTCTTGATGATTTGAAAAATCATGTGAAATTTAAGAAGCGATCTGTATTATCCAGTTCTACCAAGCAGGTCTCTAGGTAAGATGATATCATTCATTGCATAAGACATGCGGCTTTCTATCAGATCTCTGACTTAATTTCATTTTATAAGTATGCTGAATCCTCTGATAATTCTGTGTTTCTGTAAACTTAACATCATCCCATTGACTTTATTTTAGTTCGCTATCATTACCTCTTCCTTGACTTTAATGACAAAAAGCAGACTTTATTTTGAAATCTTTCTAGCTATTTTAACCTACTTGAAGGTGCCAATCATGGCTTGAAATCTTATTTAAAACTTTACATATTAAACATGTATTTTGTTCTTCCAGAGTCTGAAACTTGCCTCTTAACATCATTAGTTATTTTTTTCTCTTCCATTTCAGTATTCACTTATGCCAATTTTGAAAGTAATGCATTGATTATCAATTTTTTTCTGGACTCAAGTAGAAGTATTGGCTTTAATTTTTTACGTAAAAATTTAGGTCCTGGTTTCCATCTCTATATGAACCTGCCTGTAGATGCTGCCCTTTGAAATCTCCACTATTTATGAAAACCTCTTTGTCTGATGGATGGAGAAGAGCAATGTCCTGAAGCACTGCCAAATTGTGGAATGTAGATCCATAGAAACTATAATTAGCCCCTTGCCCAATTCTGCTGGATTTCAGAAAAAGATAATAAGACAACTTTCAAATTTGGCATTTAAATGTATTTTTATTGCTTGGTTGCAGCTTGCCCAACCTGATGCCATGCTGCTGAAAAATTACAGTTCCAACCCATCTGAAGGGAACCAGTTGGCAAAATTTGTTCTATACTGGGAGAATCCTAACCTATGTTTATGATCCTGATTATATGATACTTGCCTCAATTTAGTACATGTGAAATAAAGTACCTGATCATATGTACTCCAGATACAAAAGGCATATTTTCAGATGAATGAATAGGTGTGGATTATATCCTTGGTCAGATATTAGTAATCTGACCTACTCATAAATGTTTAGAGAATCACAGAGAATAGTACCACAATGTTGCAGTTTCTTTCTTAATCTTATATTAGGTTTAGGCAGTAAACTTGTTTTCCCCGAATCAGTTATTCTCCAGATGTGTTGAACTTCAAATTCCATAATTCTTTGCTGCCTAAAAAACTGTGAGACTTGAAGTCCAAGATACCTGAAGGACATTAGGTTGAGGAAGGTTGCAATGAAACTCTTTCTTTAACAAAAAAAGAATTGCTGGAGATTGACTTTGCATTCTATAGGCCAAAACATTTCTGATATTTTAGGCAGCTATTTTACTATTTATTTATTTATTGGTGCCTTCAAGTCATTGTTGACAAGTCCCTGCAGTTTTCTTGGCAAGATTTCAGAAGTGGTTTGCCATTGCCAGCTTCCTAGGGCTGAGAGAAAGTGAGTGGCCCAAGGTCACCCAGCTGGCTTTGTGCCTAAGGCAGGACTAGAACTCACAGTCTCCTGGTTTCTAGCCCAGTGCCTTAACCACTACACCAAACTGGCCCTCTGGTATTCTATTAAGATATTTATTTCATAATATTTATAGCCTGACCCAATCAAGCAAAAGTTTAAACTGGCTTTTCTGGAAAGAGATATCCAATCCCAGCCACTTCTTGATTAGTTTTTTTTTTTTTTAACTAAACAGCAGGACATTTGAATTTCCATAACTAAAAGATGATGGTGTTGCATGATTAGTGGAATTTGTGCCACCTTAAAGGCAAATAAGTTAATGCATAAACATTCATTGAGAATAGTCTCCTTGATCAGAGGCATGATGTATACTCCTGAGCTTGCTGTTCTTTTTTCTTTCTTTCTTTCATTTGTACGCTGCCTGAATCTCAATGACTCTGGCAGCTTACAAGTAAAAACATTTCTTAAAAAAAATACAGTAACAAACAAAAAATAAAGAATAAAAGATAGCAACGATACAGAAACCAGACAGGAATGGAAAAAAGAAACTGACTCATATAGTCCAAGGGGGCTTTATTCATCCTTGCTAAAGGTTTTTTAGATTGGCTGGGGTACCAGAGACAATAATTACATACTAATATATAACCATATTGATTCCAAGATCTCAGATTAATCATACTAGCTGCCACTTTTCTGATCACCCCTATGACTTTAAGAGCATAATCCAGGTTTTATCAATGTTCATAAGCTTGTCAAGATCCATTTGGGGAACTGACTTCAGGAGCTTTCAATGGTGAAGTATATTACCATAAAATAGGATAAGATCCTGCATAACATTTGATCAAAACCGTTATTATTACAGCTTTTAAGCCAGACAACACTAAAATAAAAATACATTTTGTTGTTCAGTCGTTAAGTCATGTCCGACTCTTCGTGACCCCATGAACCATATTGCGCCAGGCCTTCCTATCTTTCACTGCCTCCCTGAGTTTGCTCAATTTCATGCTCACTGCTTCAGTGATGCTATCTAGCCATCTCATCCTCTGCCGTCCTCTTCTCCTTTTGCCTTCCATCTTTCCCAGCATCAGGGTCTTTTCCAAAGAGTCCTCTCTTCGCATTAGGTGACCAAAGTATCTGAGCTTGAGCTTCATTATCAATCCTTCCAATGAGCAATCAGAGTTGATTTCCTTTAAGATTGACTGGTTTGACCTCCTAGCAGTCCAGGGGACTCTTAAGAGTCTTCTCCAGCACCACAGTTCAAAGGCATCAATTCTTCGGGGTTCAGCCTTCTTTATGGTCCAGCTCTCACAGCCATACATTACTACTGGAAAAACCATAGCTTTGACTATGCGGATCTTTGTCGGCAAGGTGACGTCTCTGCTTTTTAATATGCTATCTAGGTTTGCCATAGCTTTCCTCCCAAGGAGCAAGCGTCTTTTAATTTCATGGCTGCAGTCTCCGTCTGCAGTGATCTTGGACCCCAAATAAGTGAAGTCTGTTACTGCTTCCATTTCTACCCCTTCTATTTGCCAGGGATTGATGGGTCCAGATGCCATGATCTTAGTTTTTTTAATGTTGAGTTTCAAGCCAGCTTTCGCACTCTCCTCTTTCACCCTCATCAAGAGGCTCTTTAGTTCTTCTTCACTTTCTGCCATTAGGGTGGTATCGTCTGCATATCTGAGGTTATTGATGTTTCTCCCTGCAATCTTAATTCCGGCTTGTGATTCTTCCAGCCTGGCATTTCTCATGATGTACTCTGCATATAGGTTAAATAAGCAGGGTGACAGTATACAGCCTTGTCGTACTCCTTTCCCTATTTTGAACCAATCGGTTGTTCCATGACCGGTTCTAACTGTTGCTTCTTGGCCCGCATACAGATTTCTCAGGAGACAGGTAAGGTGGTCTGGTATCCCCATCTCTTTAAGAATTTGCCACAGTTTGTTGTGATCCACACAATCAAAGGCTTTTGCATAGTCAATGAAGCAGAAGTAGATGCTTTTCTGGAACTCTCATGCTTTCTCCATGATCCAGCGAATGTTGGCAATTTGATCTCTAGTTCCTCTGCCTCTTCGAAACCCAGCTTGTACATCCGGTAGTTCTCGGTTCACGTACTGCTGAAGCCTAGCTTGTAGGATTTTGAGCATAACCTTGCTAGCATGTGAAATGAGTGCAATTGTGCGATAGTTTGAGCATTCTTTGGCATTGCCCTTCTTTGGAATTGGAACGTAAACTGACCTTTTCCAATCCCGTGGCCACTGTTGCGTTTTCCAACCTTGCTGGCATATTGAGTGCAGCACTTGAACAGCATCGTCTTTTAGTATTTTAAATAACTCAGCTGGAATACTGTCATTTCCACTAGCTTTGTTGTTAGCAATGCTTCCTAAGGCCCACTTGACTTCACTCTCTAGGATGTCTGGCTCAGGGTCAGTGACCACACCAGCATGGACATCAGGGACATTAAGATCTTTCTTGTATAGTTCTTCTGTGTATTCTTGCCACCTCTTCTTAATCTCTTCTGCTTCTGTTAGGTCCCTGCCTTTTTTGTCCTTTATCATGCCCATCTTTGCACTAAACGTTCCTTTGATATCTCCAATTTACTTGAAGAGATCTCTAGTCTTCCCCATTCTATTGTTTTCTTCAATTTCTTTGCATTGTTCATTTAAGAAGGCCTTCTTATCTCTCCTTGCTATTCTCTGGAAATCTGCATTCAGTTGCTTATATCTTTCCCTTTCACCCTTGCTTTTCGCATTCCTTCTTTCCACAGCTATTTGTAAAGCCTCGTCAGACAGCCATTTTGCTTTCTTGCATTTCTTTTTCTTTGGGATGGTTTTAGTTGCTGCCTCTTGTACAATGTTACAGTCCTCTGTCCATAGTTCTTCAGGCACTCTGTCTACCAAATCTAATCCTCTAAATCTATTCATCACCTTCACTGTGTACTCACATGGAATATGATCTAAGTCATACTAACAAAACTAAAAAGTAGACATAAAATAGAAAAAGTACATAAAATAAATATAGTAACAATAATACAGATAACAATGGCAATCACCAAAATTTGTACTAATCTTCACTTGTAGGTAGGACAGATAGAACAAATGATGGTACAATGTCAGGGTCCTGGTTGGATAGAAGAAGTGACAGACAAGCATTGTGCTCTCTACTGGGGTAGTTCTCTAAAATGGGATAGATATATGTATTCCGAGATTCCTTGTAAAACAGTGTTTTTCAAACTTGGCCACTTTAAGATGTATGGACTTCAACTCCCAGAATTCTAGGAGTTGAAGTCCACACATCTTAAAGTGGCCAAGTTTGATAAACATGCTGTAAAGAGAGCAAAAAACAAGCATGTGGCTTAGGGATTCCACAGAGCCATCTCAACATGGACATAAATGCTGCTGAAGAGGAATGTTTTTATACCACCCCCACAGGACTGTGGAGGACAGTGCTTCCAAGCTGGCCAAGGTGAAGACTCAACACAATTTCAGAATTAGAGTGGTGGAGAGAGAAGTCAATGGCACGTGCCCATTTGAGAAAGACCCATAACCACAACAAGTATAACAACAATCATGCTGCTAAGTGGACATTGGAAGCCAAATCTGATTTTATTAATTGGCAAATGGTTAACAGGCTTTACTCTCAAGGAACAGCATAGGACTTTAAAGCTTCAGCCCCAGGAACACCTACTTCAGAATAGGTCTTATTGAATTCAGCTGGACTTCCTCCTGAATCAAAATGGATAGGATTCACCTAGTGAGAGACCCAAAGCAGTGGAAATTTGCAGCAGGACTAACCAAATTGCAGTCATTTTCTGCTGAAACCAGTTTGATTCTGGATTCAAGGGCTTTGTTGTAGGCAAGGGTAACTAGGTAGAAACAAATCTCAAGATGAATTCAAAGGATTTGTATTTCAGGCGGAAGAGCCGATTTAGGGTTCTGTAAGGCTTCAGTCCTACACAAGGATTCTCTGTCCCTGGGGAAAGAGATGGAGGAGGAGGATCAGGTGATCAGAATGTGAAACTGCCTCCAAAGGTGGGAATAATTAGCCTGCCTGGATGACTGAAAACAAAATAAAAGCGCAGCCCTTTCCAAAGCTCCTTATTAGTTGTGCTTTCTCTTAATCGCCTGCAGATGCCCTCTCATATCCCACTGGCACGCCCAAGGGCCGGCCCGGGTGATCTGCGGCGACCAGCCCTTGCCTCCAGGGTCTGTCACTTCTCCCAGTTTGATTGTGATGTTATACTGTATGTCCCCCACCACCTTAGCACTGCTGAAGGGGGAGGGGAAAACCTCATCAGCCAGGATCCTGTGGGCCCCAAGATTATAGCCCGAGACTTCACCTCTGCTCCCCTGTGGATATGGCCGTTTCTGAAAGGCGGTCTCGGGGCCAAGAAACTGCGAAGGTCCACCTGCGAGCGCAAGAAGACGCCTTCCTTCGCAGGCTGCAGCGCCAGAGAGGAGACCAACTGGGAGGGGGCCATTCTCTGCTTAAGCGCATCTGTTTGGCTTTGATGACCGAGAGCGGGTAGGATCGGGATTGCGGTAGCGCAGGAGGAGGAGAATTTAACTCTTTGTTCTCAGATCACCACATCCGCTGCTATTTACTAGTGAAGGTATCAGAAAAGAAGATATAATTTGCATGGGGAAAATTAGACCTAGAGATGGCAATGGGGGTGGAAAGGACACTGGAAAGCTGTGTTCACACAAGAGACTGGCCCATAGTTAACAGAATTAACTCGAATGCTTGGCACAATGCAATGAACTGTAAACTAAGGACACTGGCTGAGCTACAAAGACTAGCCAAGACTGATACCTATCAAGTTTATCATGCTGGGCTGATGTAGGTCCTGGATCTCTAACCTAATTCTGCCAGTTGTGTGAATGCAGCCAGGGAGCCACAAACCAACCAACCTTCTTGGGTCTCTAGTTTTGTGCAAAGTAGGCTTTTGGCATAGGCAGACATAAGGGCAATTCTTCCTATCAAATGGAGCAGGGCTTTCTGTAGGGTATGGTTAAAAAAAGTCAAGATGGTGGCCACAGCTGTGCAATTATAGCTCCACCCCTTTTCATGTGCATTGGGCGTGGCCATCTTACTTTTTTTGTTTTTTAACCATGCCTTGTGGGAGTCCCTGGGTTGGAGCAAGGCAGTCGCAGCAAGATATAGATTGGGAAGGTCAGTAAAGGTCAGACCATGGGTGCTGAATTAAAGCAATCTTTTCTTGGAAAGGAGGGGAAAGGGATATGGAGGAAGACCAAGCACCAAAATAAGCTGGCTTGTTGCAGCAAGGCTTCTTTCTCCAATCTTCTCTGATTAATTGCTTGATTATGTGCCATCAAGCCGTTTTTGACTCCTAGCAACCACATGGATAGATTTTCTCTGTGAAACCTCTTCTGGGTGTGGAATTTTTGCTGCCACCATCTTTGGGGCATTTCATATAGGTACAATACCTTTTTCCCGCTTCTTCCTCCTCATCTGCTTTTTGTACCACTTTACTTGGCAAAGAGTGGGGGGGGGAGTGGAGAGGGGAAACACTTGAATCTTTGAACACTCCTTTGCAGCTTTTTAGCTTATCCTTACAAGGGTGGTGCCTAACTGGGAGACCTGTAAACTTAAGTTGAGGTAAGATGTCCTGCCAAGCCAAAATGTAATGTGTTTGGTTTGGACTTAGCTTATACTGAAGTATGCCACTTGTTCAGCACACCAGAATTAAAACAAACAAACAAACAAAAAAAATACTGCCTTGGTGGAATATGATGACTCTGTCTCTTTCTCCATGGATATGTTTAGTTTCAGGTTTGTTAATGGGCTGTAGGGTTCCAGATTAGGTAGAACAATGAATCAACAATAAATCAATGAAAGTCACTGCTTGAAGATCTGAGTCCAATTAAAGTGATATTATCTGGATAGGTAGGATCCAACATGCGTCAACATGCTTTCTGGAGCATGATCAAGGAATTTCTGGAATGTTTTGACATTTTTTGGGATTAAGATACAACTTGATGTTCAATGGGCTTAATCACTACTGAACTCAATGGGATTTCTGTGTAGAGATAGCTGGCATTGCAGTTAAGTGCTGTCCTTCCAATCAACTCAGTTGCTATACCATCCTCTTAGAAATAACAAGCACTTTGTGGCACCACAGCTCTAACTCGGTGCCAGGAGGGCACTCTGCTCAGGAATATCAGAAGTACTTGGGCTAAAGATTAGCCATGTTTGCAGGATATACTGAACCACAAACTAGCCAGCCATGTTTTTGGCCACTCCTGTTATATCAATCCAGTCTATGTTGTAGGAGGAGAGCCATGTTAGTCTGTGCTAACTGAAAATCGGAGTGCAGTAGCACTTTTTCAGACTAACAAATTTTATTGAAAGGCATACAGCTCACAAAAACTTACACCTTTGAATAAAATGTGTTAGTCTGAAATGGTGCTGCTACACTCCTGATTTTAATCCAGTCTTTATGTTTAAGTGGTAGTCTACTGAGTCCTGTGAACCCAGGAAGTTGGGTTTAATCAACTAAACCATGGTTCACTTAACCATGGGCAAGTGTGTTGTTAGAAAACAGCCACTAACCCTGAACTAAACCCCACTTTTAAAAGGAGCCTTATTTCTGAGGAGGTTTTCTTGAGAAGAAATGTTTACACACCAGAAAAAATTACATCTTGCAATTATTAAAGTGAAGGAGTACAATTTCCATAACTCCCAACCAGAAATATTATGGAGTTAGCTACCTGCCCTGTACCATTACAGTTTGCTGGAGCATTCAGCTTTGTTTCAAGAGACCACATTCCTATCCAAATTAATAAACTCTGCAAAGGAAGGTTGTAGTTCATCCCTGCTGGGCACTGCAGATTCAGCAGTGAGGTCTCAAGTCCCAGACCCTGGAAAGTGGATGGGATTTTGGGCAAATGCAGTGGCCTTGGTGGGCCAATCAGTAATGTGTCTATATCCCAAAGTCATGAGTATCTGTGAAACTGAGAATGGGAATATATGATCGACACCACCCCTGTGTCCAAGTAAACCCTGGGAAGGACCATCCCTACTCCAAAACCTGTTCCTCTGCAGCCATGCAGAGATTCCCTCATATTAAGTTTAGTGGGATGTACTGGGGGTGGTGGAGGCAGATTGTTTTAATGTTTCTTTTTGCTGTTGCACAGATATCCTTTTCTTCTGTTGCTGCTCTTACAAAACAAGAGTCAGGTCCTGTCCCTTTAAGGGGTGTCTAATCCTAAAGCAGGCTACTTAACTGGCAATTTTGTATTGTATACCCTTAAACTTAAGTGTGAATACATCCCATTGAGTTAAGTAGGATTTACTTCTTAGCATGTATATAGATTGTGCTGTTAGCTTAAGGCCTAATTCAAAATCTCATGAAATATGTATTGGCTAATCATGGTTTACTGAATAAACCTTGATTGGCTAACTACCCACAATACTATAAGCTAAACCAAGCAAACCATATTGGTGCATTCATACCAGACACTTACCTTAATCTTGGTTTGGACCAATTTTCTGGATTCTTTGAACCATAAACATACAGACTCTTTTGAACAATATGCTAGCATAAAATGCAATTGGGGTTATGTGTATAGTGCATACTTAAACAGTAATGACTTAATGTGTGTAAATCAAGTAGAAAAGAGCCAGTCACACCCTTGGTGCCCTCAGGGAACCGTCTGACCTGGCTGATATTCAGACCAGCTGTAACAGCAGCAGCAGCACCCAAGGAGAGGAGGTTTTGCTTTTCAATGCCACAAAAATTTTGCTGGCTTTGAAAATCTAGTCACCTGAAAGTCAGCCTGTTATCTATGTGGACTTCTCCCCTATGGTTTACTTGGAAGAAAATCTTTCTCAATCCACTGTCTTGCATCATTCCCTTGATAGTATTTTAGTCAATAAAACTTGGGAAAGATGACCTTTTTTTCCACCCATTTACCCACTTGTAATCTGATTTTTTCCCCATAGGAAATAAGGAAAGCTATGATCTGCACATTTTTCCAAGAAGGTTCTTCTCCAACTAGTTCTTATCATTACATCCCAGAAAAAACTGCCCTGTCTGCAAACTTACCCTTCCCTGCCAAATATGATACAGTTGTTCTATTTTCTCATTCGTAATCTCACTGACATGTTTCAAAGGGAGCAACCAGGCAAAGATCTGATTGGCAACGACTGAAAGCCACTTTGGAAACATTTTGGAGTAAAATCACTTTTCCTGATCCACCTATTGGATTTTAATAAAACAAAAAAAAAGTGCCCCAGACTAATACAGATGGTCTTTCTTATCTTTTCTCATCAATTTTGACTCCATGACAGAAAAGAAGGATAAGCAAAGCAGCTGTAGAGAATTTAAATATAAAAGAACCCCAGAGTTGGTGCAGTGGGTGCAATGGGTGGAAATGGGTCTGCCATTTGATTTGACCCCACTGCAATATGTGGCCCAGTTTTCATGCAAGTTCATCAGACAACAGCAAGATGCCCCTGAGCAGGTCATTTCTCCTCTGTGTATCATCCACCTTTCCTTCACAGCAGAGAGCAGTGGCTACCTGGCATCTGACTTGCTTCTGAAATGAGAGGTTTGACTGATTCTGCTGGAAATGAAGCGGATGGAGACCAATTTTTCCTGTGAAGATGCCATCATTTCTGAAAGATAATATCATTTGAGGAACAAGGGCTGCCTGATAGCAATGCTAGGCCATGATTGTTTCGCTTTGGCTTTGGCTTAGCTTTCATTATATATAAGCCATTGTGGTTTGTAAACAATGATTTATGGCTTAGCATATTGTGTGAATCAGTCAATAATGGAGCATGCACAAAACAAATGTTTTGCTTTAAACTCGGAACAAAACAATCCCACTTGCAAAATTACGTAAAAGTTTTGTTCAGTTTGCTTTGCTCTTTTTTGGGGTGGGGGGAGGGAACACAATGTTTTGAGTGCTCCATCCATAGGAAACAGTGAGAAAACAAGACTAGGAGGTGCTGTCTTTTTTTTACTCCAGGACTATTAAGAGGAGGTGGATTGGTAGTGGTGGTCCATGCTGTGTGCGCCTCTTCTATCCAAATTGCAGGAAATGTGGTCAAGGATATCATTTTAAAAACATTAAAATAAACCTCATAGGAAACAGAACACAACTCTGCTCTCACCAAATGAAAAACTTGTCTACTGTAGTATTTTATTTAAAAAGCAACCACCATTTCTGAACAAAAGAACAGGGGCTTCTTCAATTTCTTTTAATAAATCTTCCAGGTCTTTCAGGGAACAGAACAATTAAACTTTTTAATTGCTTTCTGTTAGCACATCTCCCAATGAAATGTTCTTAAAGTTTCAATATTTTTTAAAAATCATATTTTTAGTCAATTAGATGTTGGCACTGTTTTTGTTTGTTTGTTTGTTTTGCAGTCTGCCTGCCAGGGAGAAACCAAGCAAAAGCAACTTTATTGTTTCACGATATATCTGTTGGCGTACAGGGTGGCTACTGGCTTAAAACTGAGAGCCAGTCTGGCCTAGTGATTAAGGCACCACGCTAGAAACTGGGACACCATGAGTTCTAGTCCTGCCTTAGGCACAAAGCCAGCTGGGTGACCTCGGGCCAGTCACTCTCTCTCAGCCCTAGAAAGCAGGCAGTGGCAAACCACTTCTGAAATCTTGCCAAGAAAACTGCAGGGACTAGTCCAGGCAGTCTCCAGGAGTCAACAATGACTCGAAGGCAAAAAAACAAAGCAAAACCCTGGCTTAAAAAAATTACCTGTTCATGAAGTGCTTCTTTACTCCATGAATGACAGTGTTACAAGAAGACACAAGTGCATGCCCAGAATATACATCTTTACCAAATCTTACTAAGCCTACACTGTACTAATAGTCTTTATACAAACTCAGCAGCACTAGCAACACCAATGCACATGCATACATCTCTTTGTATCACCTGCTGGCAAATTAAAATGCAGCACAGCGTACTAGTAACTTGTCATCCATCCACCTAAGTGAACTCTAGTTTCCCCAGAATTTTTCTTCTGTCTGGTCCTGAGATTAATTCTTTTGCTCCTCTTGGAACCAACCCCGTTTCATCCTTCCCAGTCTAAACTGAGAACAGCTGAGATATGGCTGGGCCTTCTGTTGTCCAGGCTAGGCTGGCAAAAGTTTGGAAAGAAAAGTCGCCTGACCACAAATTATAGAATGACAACTGGTCAGACAAATCAAAATCACACCCCTCCAAATAGTCACGCTTTGTTTCATACTTGGAAACAGCTCTGAAAACAGACATGTTTTGGGTCATGCTCAGAGCACTCAAAACAACTGATTGGAGGTCAGAAGATTTTGAAATCAAAGTATTTTGCACATCCCCAATGTATAAACAAACCATGACTTAATGTGATGTGTGAACTTAGTCAAGGCCCGCAGGATTCAGACATCACATCAAACATAATGCAGTTGGGTTTCGATTTTGCATGGTATTGAGTGTATGGTGAAGTGAGGCATCAGGGGAACTGCAACTCAAATCACCGGGGTTTCCAAATCTCCCCAACCTTACCAGTAGGGATTATGCCCTTAGCATCACCATCTGAAGTGCCTATCCTCGCTCTAGACTCTGTTAGAAAACATGACAGGCAACCAGCTCATGGAGCTCAGTTGTTTTCAGTGTTTCACCATTGGCTACCAAAGCCTTAGTGCTAACTATAAGCTGAGATACCAATTTTGATCAACAGTGGGCAGCACAACAAGTCATTTGGTGGTTTGGGCTTTGCATATTGTGTGAATCCAGCCATAATGATTTGTAAATGATCAAATATGCTTAGTGTGATGGACAAACCCAGACAATGTTATAGAAGCTTAGCAGGTGACTTTAGGCCAGTCCCTCGGTCTCAGCCCAACCTACCTCACTGGGTGGGGTTTTTATTTTGCGGGGGGTGAAATAGGAGGAGGAGGAACACTACATAAGCCACCCTTAGTTTCTGAATAAACTGAATATAAATTATATAAACAAATAAATAATTTTGTAGTAGTTTGGTTGAGGATACAAAAGCTGACTGGATAATAACATGGGTCTACTTTCAATTACCTTCAGATCTGTTTTAAAATACCAGCTAGCAGCTTAGCCAGGCCCTTCCTTGGCCTTAGCTAACAGCTCCATTTGGATAGCAGTGGCTATTTGTGTACAGAAGAATGTCACAATGTGACCTAAGTCTTGGAGGGGGGAGAGGAAGCCACCACAAAGCTCCCATTAAATAATAAACAATTCTGTGAATTGAAAGCATCTGATGCCCTGTCTCCTCACACCACTATCAAGAGGAAACAATTGGGCAGTTTGCTCATCTTTCATACCACTAGAGGAGATAATTTTACTTTTCAAAGGAAATGAATGTTTCCAGCTCTCTCTTTGTCCATATTTATACAATGCTGATAATTCCTACATTTAGATGTTTTCTAAGAAAAATATACTTCTGGGAAAACATACCTCATTTAATTAACAGAGGAAATCTGTTAAATCCACTCAGAAGTTTCACTGAATTAAATCTACCCACAGGTAAGTATGCAAAAGTCTGTAAATCAAAATCATATGCTTTTATCTGTTTAGTAAGTACCACTTAAGTGTGTACAAAACTGCATTCTAAATCACCCAAAGGCAGCTAAGAAATCAGTAAGAGTTATGATTTGTTTTTTGTTTTTACTTCAGTTGCATTTATTATTTCAGTGTCATATCTTTGTCTTTAATTCAGCTGACAGTTTGAGTCATAAACCGCCACAAACAAATACCTTAAGTAGATTTGAAACTGATTCAGGCTGCCATCCTGTGGGCAGACTTAAACTGAGTGGAATACTTCTGAGTAAAAATGCCTGATAGCAGTGCCACTGGTCCTAGCTACATTTCCTGAAAAGCATAATCCTAAAGCAGTTAAGGAGGATTTCAAATCCACCAGAATTCACTCAGCTATCTTCTTGATACTGGATTTTCTATTTAAAAGAAGTAATTATGAAGGACCAACTGGTCTAGGATTAGAAGCAGAAAAAGCCAGTTGGGCTGCTTGATCCTATGCATGGCATGTTCTAAATATATCAGCACCTAAGCAAATCTATAAAAAGACTTCTTTCCACTGTTTCAGTATGGCCTGAATACATAGGACGGTAGGCAAGGAAATGGAACTAGGTATGGATCCAGAGGAAAGTCCAATTCTAGTTTTAGGGATAGTCCCCAAATAATGACTGCCAGCTGGTTTCCCTTGGGTTCAGTAAGTTGAAAGGGTCCTTCCAGGCAAAAGGGGAAAGTGGTGCACTGACTTCTTTTGTCCTAACCTTAAAGTTAAAAGTACAACCCTGAGAAATAAAATCCAGGGGAGAACAGTCCTGCACCAACTGGATGCAGTCCAAAAAAAAAAAAAAAAAAGGCTGCAATCCTACTTATCACTTACCTGGGAGTAATCTACAATGGACCCCATCATAACATGAATAGGTCTATGCTAGCTGACTTTAGTTTCAAGAATTTCTGTTTTTTCATCTTTTGTATTTTTAAAGGAGAATTGAAAAAACATAGAAGGTCTGGATCTAGCAATTATGCCTGGCTTACACTAGAAAACATAGCTGAGACTGTTCAACAGTGAAAAGTGGGACATAAAGGTGATAAATATATTGAATTAAGCCAAACCATGCCTTTTCAGAATCTAACTTAACATTTTGCCTAAACTGCTATGTCATGTATATACAATATATGGGTGGGATTACTCCTATCTTGTGAAAAAGTGAGCCATCTTTCCTACTTCCTTCTCAAAAGAAGTATAATCTTCCTGTGTTTAGGATCCCAAACTACAATCTCACATTGGCTTGAAATCAGTGGTTCTAGGCAAGCACAACTCTTTGGTTTGATTGTAGCTCCTGTGTTTGGAGAGTCAGCAGAAGGACAAAACCTTCCAAAGTTCTTAAATGCTGTTCATTTCCATGGTGGAGTGAAGCGCCCTGGCTTGGAAGTAAGTCCCAAATCAGCCTTCAGCAGGTGCTTAAAAATAGGTGTCCAGCATCATCATGTGCAAGTTTATTCAGAATTAAATCCCACTAAATTCAAGGAACTTATTCCTGGAATAAACCCCAATGACCATAGCAGGAGTTACTGCTGAGTAAACCTTCACAGGATCAGGCTGCTGCAAAGTTCCTCTTTGGCTGATTGTGTCCAGTAATCAGAGCACAGTTAGAAAGGAGCGTTACCTGCATGCATCTATGAGTCAATTGATTTCCAAATGGCTATTTGTGTGTGCAAAATTCATAGAGAAAGGTGTTTCCAATGAATGCTGTGTTTAAAAGCAGACAAGGGGGTGGAGGAGATTTTACCATCTGAATAAATGTATAGGCTTCCTCCCTCTTATTCTTCTATTTGTAATGTAGTGAAGTTCCAATCCAGCCAAGTTCATTTTAGTAAGATTTGAGTGCCTGACTGAATTCCGTTGAAAGGTGTCCTCTCCCCACCCACTCACTCCCCAGCCTTTATTAGATTCAGTGTGCTTTATCACAAAGTTGTTATATAAAAATATACATTTAGGCTAAAAACCCATATGCATTTAGTTGGAGAAAACCTCCTGAAGTGAGGCTTCTTTTCTAAATACCTACATGGAATAATTTCATAAATTAAAAGGACAAGATAGAAATACATTATTCTATGGAAATCAAGAACATAACATAAGCTGTTCTAACTTGGAACCGTTTAATCATGGACTTTCCCTTGGATTTCAGCCCTGCTTAGGTTGGACTTAAGGCCTGTGCTGGGTCCTATGGCTTTCAAAATAAATTTCTATACAATCGTCCTCTCCGTTCCTCTTCGATCCCCATCTTAACCCAGATCTCTAGCAACCGGGGAGAACGGTGACTCCTCTGTATGGGGGTGGGGGGGGGTCCTCTCCGTTCCTCTTCGATCCCCATCTTAACCCAGATCTCTAGCAACCGGGGAGAACGGTGACTCCTCTGTATGGGGGTGGGGGGGGGGAGAGACAGGATGCAAAATCAAAGGAAGAACTGTGCAATGAGGAAATCAATTAAATGGTACACAGTTTTCATCTGTGCAACCGGAGAGAAGTGTTCCCGACTCCCGAAGTCATTAGAGGGCGAAGCACCTTGATTTTCCAAATTATATTGGAAAAAGTGCTCCTTGGAAGCTCGTGCTGACTTGTCCTGGTCATTCCTTCCCCCGTCTCCAAGAACAGTCCCTTAGATAATTTATGTTAATCCCTCAGATTCTCACCATTTCAGGGGCTTACCAACGGCTTGACACGAGGAGTTTCGGAGGGAAGAAGAGTCGTCTGTGTGTTTCCACTCGGGTTACAAGTCGCCCCTGCTGCCTTTCCAGAGCAGCTCCAGCATGCACGGTCTGAGCGACCTCCATTCATTTGGGAACTGAGCGAACTAGCGCAATTCGATTTCCGAAACACGTGTTGTTTTTCCACGGGATTTATTTCCTAAAACGTGGGTTTAGGATTTCTGTCTTTGGATTTTCGCAAAGATGGGGAGGGGGGGAAGCGGAAGGGAGGACGGCATTTCAGCTGAAACGGCTTGAAAATTTATTCTGGATGTATCGAGCGTGTGAGAGGTTATTGTTCAGTGGCTCATTTCAGGATTTACTGTTGCGACTTGTCCCAACACATAACACATAAACACACAGTCATTTCCATATATGCCCAGGATCCTGCTACCCAATATCTCTAACACCTGCCTGGTAGAAGATCATCACTCTATGTCCCTTGCCTTGTTAAGAAAAGAATAGCGGCCGCAACAGAATTGATTGCGCCACCCACTTACCTTGAATTTTTAGATGCATGGCACCCAATTGTGCGTCTTTCTAGTCTGGACACTTTAGCCAGGTTCAAATAATGCACAAATTTGTAATCCCAATTAGTACAAGACAATTGCGGTGTTCACATTGCATACTATGCCCCCCCCCCCGCCATCCTATTTGGGCTTGATAGCCTGGTTTACTCAAAATATTAGGCTAATGGCTGGGGCTCCACAACTTGGTGAATACCGACCCAATGTTTGCCCGGGGTAGTGAGTTGTGGGAAGTCAGGTTCTGAGTTCAATGGGCCTTACTCTCAATGCAGGACGGCCAGACGCTATTAAAAAAAAACCAGGTTCTGGAATACCAGAAAACCCGTACCCTCTTATCTGTTATTTTGGTCCGTTCTGGTCAATGTACCCAACTATGGGACAGAAAAACAGAATCGTAGGATTTCACGAATGCTCTTCACTTCGGTTTAGGAAATACAGTCTTAAAACCTGATTTTGGGGGCGGGGCAGTAGACTCTTCTCGTCTACAGTATTAGATTTACTATGGAAAAATAAACTGCACTGGGAGTTAAGGTACACTAGGCTGAGCTGTGATGATTTCTCCTCCTTCCCCAAATCCTAGATACATTTTTCCGCAACCTTAGATCGGAGCTGTTAGGTGCTTAGGACTTTTAATGAGGAACTGAGAAGGCACCGGCCCGAATCCCAAAGCAGAGAATTGGGCTGGTGAAGAACAAGAACGGAGGCCAGATACAAATCACCTAGGAAGGTGAATTCCCTAACGCTGATTCTCAGACAAAGATTCTCAGACAAATGCTAGCCGGCAGCAGGCGGTGGATGCATCTTCTATCCCCATCAGCCCCACTACTTGGCAGTTCCTTGAAAGCACATTGCCTGGGGACATTTTCCCGCTGTCCCGAATGTCTCTGTGCAGGTGGATCGGGGCCCCGCGCGGTGCCAAGGCCAAGAGCTGGGCTCGACTGTCCCTGCCTTGAACTGGTTCTATTGAAATGCCCCCGTAACGCCTGAGCGAGTGCTGTGGCTTTTCATTTCATATCACAAAACTGGTTCTCCTTCAGAAATGATGCCTTGCTCTCCTCTCTGCTGATTTGATGAAAGTCCACATGGGGATACCCTTCTCACTTGCAGGGCTGCTTCTTTCCTCTTTCCCCTTACATCTACTTAGAGTATAATCAAATGATTACTAAACGACTGTTGCAGAGAGCTAGCCAGGGTGGCTTCTTCCCCAGGGTGCCCCACAGGCCGTTCCAAAGGAAGCTGTGTCCAGACTGCAGCACTGCCCGACCAGAAGGAACTCAGCCCCCTTCTAAGTGGATTCAAGTCCCATCTTCTGTGCTCCAGGTTTTGGATGGATTAACTGCCTTCCTGGCCAAGGGCATCGGCTTTACTTCGGTGGAAGATCTGGCCTGGCCGTCTCTGGGTTCCCCTTTGGCATGAACGGAGACGCGGCCTTCAGCGTTCTCCACTGACTAAACCGATGGAGAGAGAGGGACACAATGTCTACAGCCTTTCCAGATTAGATTAATAATTGTTCTGTCTGGTAAAAAGCAGCCTCCGGTGCCTCCTGTACTTGGAATCTCTCCCCGGCCCTCACTGAGACTATATTCTCACCACACACTAGGCAAAAGTATGACTGGCTAAATGTCTTGTGAACACTGCCTTCATTCCCCTGGAGATCCTGTTCCTTGAAAAGAAGCCAAGACTGAGTTTGCATAACACTTTAAATAATAAATCATGATTTAATAAAACAAAATAAAGGTCAAAATAAACCACATTAGGTCTTAGAGTATTTAGCAAGCACAGCTAGAACACAGGTGAAAATGTTGCAGACGGCCCAGTCACTCTGTTAGGAGATAATTTAATACTAGAAATAAATGTCAAAAAGCATGTCGAAGAGTTTCATTTGCTTCAGTTGCCTCTTACGGAGACATAAGGTTAAAGACTGCAAGGTGTCCCCCGCAAACACCGTTGCAAAGTATGTGATAGACTTGGGGCATAGTTACAGCCAAAAAAGAAAAAGAAAAAAGAATCATCTACATTGTATCATCAAATGGAAATAATTGAAAATATGGCTCTTCTTATGTAGAATTAAGGAGGAAGTAAAAAACTCAATCCATTCCTATATGATTTATCTCCAAATAAGGCAGCAGTTTGGGAAATAAGTCTGACTGAACAAACTGGAATTTACTTCTAAATAAACACACTTCTTTAGGATAGGGCTGCAAATATCCTTAGCAGCCACTTGATATTATATATGTATAATGCACAATACTTTTGTAAAGAAGGTATTTCTTGAAATAGTCTTCCTGTCTGAAATAAAAAGAATATGATCACCAGCAATTTTTCACATTTATATTTTATGCACCTCTGGTCTACATTGCCTACACCTTTTGTGATAATGGTAAAAGATTTTGTAACTGTACATGTATTACAAGAAAAGAAAGGAAAAGATAATGCTATGATAAAAATGCCACTAGATATCTCTCTCCAACATATGCTCGCTATTAAAGAAAAATCCATCTCAAATCTGCAAGCAAAGATCTCCGTAAGCAAGGACTGCTTTTTTGCAGGCTTAGTAACAACTTAGAAGTGATAGTTATTTTTTCAGGTCTGACACTGACAACACTCTTCTGAAGTTAGATCCTCACAGGTATCCTTGAAATAATATTTCATTACTTTCAGCGAGGTATACTTCCAAATAAATACTGGTAGAATGGAGTTGCTGGACTGCAAGCAAAAGACTATAAAAGCTTCACTGAAATCAGACGTATTTTTGAGTAAATGTAATTAAGACAACCATGCCATAAATATTCTTGGCCTAATAATAATGACGTGGAAATAAAACGATTGATTTCAGAGAAACTTACCTATTATTAGTAAATGCCATTGATATTTCAAACACAGCTGCTTTAGATCCAGCCATTTAAAATCTGCTTTAACACAATCAATACACATATAAATAACATCACCAGATGGGCAGAGTGATTTCTATAATATTTTCAGGTGATTATAGTTGTTATTATTACTACCATTATAACTGGGGTTTATGTATCTTTTTGTTTTGAAAGATTACCAAATTCCAGGCATGAAAATAGAAAATAATATAAGTAAAATTCTAAACTTTCTGCCCAAGTCCATATGTTGTTAGCAGCCTTTGAAGCAAATTACAGAGTCACTTTCAGAAAGAAATGACATTTTTAAAGATCTGCACTATTTGACAAATAGTGGAATGAGAGAAAATCAAGCATAAAAGAGAAAACAGAACATTTTATTGGAGACTATACAAAGCTAGGTTATACAATAAAAGTGCTAGGTTATTCTAGAAAAATTGGTCCCAGAATGGCACAATACCAAAATAGCTTGCTTACAAAAATATTTAGCAAACTGCTATGATTCCCCCTTCCCCCCATTAATACATTTTCTGCTCATCTTTTTTTTCAGGATCAAAGAGTGAAACGTTGTTTCACAAAAGAAGAGGAAGCTGATAGCCACCCATGAAAATTGATTTACAGGAAAAATTGTTCCAGTTAAAAAAAAAAAAAAGATAAAAATTACTCTCAACATCCATGTGAATGCTAGGATAGGGGTGCGTGTGTGTGCATAACAGCGCCATTGGAAAAATAGTCTCCATTATTACTACTATTCATAATAATTCAGAATAGCTTTGTTTTATCCAAATAATTTTAGTATTGTATAAACTTACTTTATCTTGAGAAAATACTATTTTCTTTTTTTAAAAAAATACATATACATATATAAGTGTTTTAAAATTGTTCTTAAAATTCCTTCCCATTTCAAATCAACATGGTTACAAGTCACCCCAAGAAGGAGCTTTTCTGGTAAAATACAGCCCCCAAGTAAGTACTATTTTGGACAGTGATATTAAGATTTGAAGAAGTGCATTGCCCTCCCCACCCTCCATCATTGGGGTCACAGTGGACATGTCTATGCCAAAATATAGGCGAAGTGAGAGACTAGTGATTTCTATTATTTGTATTAGCCAATCTGTTCAAAATACAGGGATTTTAAACCCCCCACCTTTATAGATTTCAAACAGTTATTTCCAGTAATTATCTATCATAATCAGATTAGCAATCCTATAATGCAAGCCTGTTTCCCTCTCAACTTTAAACATCCCTAAACTTGTTGAAACAGTACCGAAGTGCCCGAATTAACATGTAGAGAAGCCAGGAAACTGAAAACAAACAACTCTTGAAACCGCCTGTAAAACCGCAGGACAATGGAATGAAAGTCTAAGCGTTTCATGAAATTTACATTCACAAAAATGTGCTTAGAATCTTTGCCATTCTCAGAAACAGTTCTTGAAAATAAATCCTGATAAATTTGGCATGCCTTACATTTTTAGAGCTGAGAAATCATGTAAATCATTAGATTCAATTCTAAAACATCCATCTAAAAGGATTGTGAATTGAGTCAAAAATTAGTCCTGCTTAAATCCAATTGAAATCATTGGGGTATAAACACGGCTCAAATAGTTAAACCAAAGCAACCTGATTCAATAGGATTTACAGCCATCACCACCCTGTCTATTTTCTAGATAGCTGAAGTCCAGACCCATTTTAATATATCTTTTCTGAATAAACAAACGTGGCTTTTTACTAGGTTTACAGTTTGGTGGTTTAGTTGTTCTGAGCAGGAGATTAAGCTGTTGATTCGACACCTCTCATCTGAAGCGTGAACATATCATTTCGTAATTCTCTTCTTGTTTACCCTAATATGATTTTTTTCTTTCTATTTTTCTTTGATCGGGAATTTAACCCCGTTTAAACTCATAATGCAAAGCAAATTCCTCTGAAATTGAGACCCACGTTTCGATCTTAAAATCATTACTTACAACCAACTCTCCCTGCTTCTGCAAAGTTCGGGATAGCCAAGTCAAAGGACGTCTTCTACAGTCGTGATCCGGGTTGTATCGCCAGTGTATTTTTAAAGCAACTAAAAAAAATCGGAGGCGACTTTAGCTTTAGTTTTATTACGGCTTGTTCTAGGGGCATTAATATTTAGTAAAACTCTGCATTCTAACCCCCTAAAAGCTAGTGACAGCGAGGAGGACCAACAACCAAAAGGCGAGCTGCTGCAGCAAAGGAGGAGGTTGGAAAAGTCCTCGGCACGTTACGCTGCCTTCACCTGCACCTGGAGAGGAGCCGTATCGCTTCAGATACACAGAGTTTGCGGGGTTGCGGGGGGGGGGTGCTCTCTTTCTGGCACTGAAAGTTACTGCATGCGCTGGGCATCGTGGAAACGAAAATGATCAGGAAAGGCCCTCCGAGCTTTTCTTAAAAACACACTATACGCCTGAAGCTTATGGCTGGGAAGGAGCGGTGGGCTACAGGACGGCCCCGCCGCGGAGATGCGGCTCGCCCGCCTCCTCAGATGTCTATCCTGGGGTGCAAGGCGCTGTGTTTGCTGTCGTGGTCCCAGTACGAACAGTGCATCATGGTGAGCTCGGGCGGCTGGCGCGCGCAGGCGAACTGCAGGCTGGCGGCTCCGTTGGGCGCCGTTTGCGGTGAGGGGCTGCCGGCCGAGGCGGCGGCTGCAGCAGCCGCGGCGGCCGCCACCGCAGCCGCCCCCAGCTGCTGGGCCGTGTGGTGGTGGTGGTGATGGTGGTGGTGGGCGTGCGGGTGGTGGTGGTGGGCGTGCGGGTGGTGGTGGGCATGGTGGTGGCCCATGCCGTTGTACGAGTTCACCATGGCGGGAAGGCGCGAGTAAGGGCCGTAGGCTGAGGCGGCGCCGGTGGTAGCCACGCCGGGCCCGGCCGAGAGTCCCATTCCCTTCACGGCGCTGACAGGACTGAGGGCGCCCGTGACGCTGCCGCCGCCGCCGCCGCCGTTGCCTCCCGCGCTGCCGCCGCCGCTCTCCACAGCCGCCATTTGACAGGCCGCGTAGGAGCCGGCTGAGGGCGCCTGCGGCGGCGGCGGCGGCGGGGCGGGCTGCGCCAGGGACCAGGAAGCGGCCGCTGCCGCGGCGTTGAGGAAAGGCGCCTGCAGGTACTTGGCGGGTGGCGCCGTGAGGTAACCGTAGCCGGCCGCCTCGGCCGCGGCTCCGAAGAGGCTCTTGCCCGGCTGGAAGTGGCCTGTGGGCGGGCGGAAGGGCCGCTTCATGCGGCGGCGGCGGCGGTAGTTGCCCTTCTCGAACATGTCCTCGCAGGCCGGGTCGAGCGTCCAGTAGTTGCCTTTGCGCTCGCCGCCGCCCTCTCGCGGCACTTTGATGAAGCACTCGTTGAGGCTGAGGTTGTGGCGGATGCTGTTCTGCCAGCCCTTCTTGTTCTTCTCGTAGAAGGGGAACTTGCCGATGATGTACTGGTAAATGCCCGACAGCGTCAGGCGCTTCTCGGCGCTCTCGCGGATGGCCATGGCGATCAGCGCCACGTATGAGTAGGGCGGCTTCTGCGACGGGTCGCCCTTCTCCGCCGCTGAGGCCCCGACCGACGACGGCGCCTTGCTGGAAGCCGGGCTCAGTTCGCCTTTGGCCCCCGCCTCGCCCCCGCCGGGCTCCTTGGCCCGATGCAGCAGGGCCACTGTGTCCTCGGGCGGGGGCTCCTGGAAGCTGGTGGCCATCATGGCCCACCACCACCTGCTGCCGCGGCTCCCCTCGGAAGGTGGCGGCTCCGGCGGCGGCTTAACCGGGTCAGTCCTCCGCCGCGCCAAACCCCGGCGGCGGCTCCTCCAGGATCTCGCAGGAAGGTCTGCTCCAGCGGCCTCTCCCGCCTGCCTGCTTTAAACGCTGCCGCTTGTGCCTAGTGGGCTTTGGGGTCGCCCGCCTTCCCGTCTCTCTTTCAAGCGGCGGCCAGCGCAGCGTCGTTTCTGATCCGCAGGCTCCGATATCCACTCACTGCTCTTCAGGAGTAGCTCTTTTCTGATTTGTATGGGCTCCGGCGAGTTCCGCTTTCGTCAGGATCCTTCTCCCCCCCCCCCCCCGCACCCCCCAGTCCTGGGAGCCAGCTGGGCACGGGCGAGTTCATGGCAAAGTCACATTGCACGAGAAGGACACCCCAACCAGGAAATCATATGCGTAAGCCAGGGTGGGGGGTCGTGGAGCGAAGGGAAGTGTGGGGGTGGGATGGCAAACGCGCACACACATGCACGCACAAATCAGGAAAAAAGCGGCATCTTTTTACAGATGCAGCTAATGCAGGAGGCAGCTTAGGCGGAAAACGGGGGTTGGGATGGGGAGGCGGAGGAGGAAAAGGAAAATCTTTCCATGCTGCAAGCTGATCTTCTGAGGAGTAGGGGGTTTCTTCGTGCGCAGCGGTGGAGGGGGCTGGAGGTAGAAGCTAGAAATGAGCGTTAAAAAAGGTCGAACGAGCTCAGTCGCAGGGAAGTCGGCCGGAATAGAGCTGGGGACGCAGGAGCTTCTCTGCAACTTGTTGACTCTCACTTGCTGCCAAGGAAGCAGAGCTGGGCCCCTCGAACAACGCTGCGCCCCGAGTTGAAAGGTTATAAGGGCATTTACCAAGCGCGTCGGGGACTGGCAGATGCGCGGTTCCTTCTGAACGTTCTTACGCAGGCAGATCGATCAACAGTGCTGGTTGACCTGGCCAGGTGACATCTGTCTTCGGGGCAAAACAGTCGTTAACTCCCACGCATATCATGCTGTAGACGTAGCTCTTTCCTTGCGACCTTTAGATTCATTCCCAGTTTTAAAAGAAAGGGAAAGCCCTCTGGCATTTCTCCTAGTTGCTTTCTTCAGACAAGTTATTTGAAAATAGGTTGTTGAGATAGTCGATTTCAAACACACTCCTGCAGGTGTGAATATATAGGCAGCTAGGGCAACGGGGAATGAAACAGGAAAGCGGAGGTGGGGGCAAACTGAGATGGTTTTCTGCAAGGCGACTGCTACAGGCCACAACTAGTGGCGATCTTCTCCACACCTTGGACCAGGTCTCTCCCCCAAGCTTTCAGTCGCTGAGTCCCTTCTGGGAAATCCCACCCCAAAGTCGAGATCTCAGCCAGGCTTTGGACAAAAGCTGGTCAGTGGAGGAGCTGCTGGGTTTCAAGTTTCCAAAGTTGCCCCAACAGGTCATTTCTGTGTTTTCTTCTTGACCTGTAAACCTGCTGATCTTCACCTGAACAGCCACTGCGCATGAGACTCTTACAGCCAAAGGACAGATACATCATTCAGTCTACCTGCTCATGGTAGACTGAATGATGTATGGAAAAGGGAGTGGATGTCAGGAAGGAAACCTTGAGTCAGGTCTCGAGATTTCTTTCCTAAAGTGCTTTTTTTGTTCATTCTGGCCTGACAGTACAATTCTTAAATATAAAAAAGCCTCAAATGCTTGTCCTTAGAAAAGGTTGTAGGAAAATTCTGAATGACTCCTTTCAGCATTGAATAGACAATATTTATTGTGCAAGTTTAACCAATTATACCTATATTTTTGAAGAAAGGAAACTTGGCAGTGTAATCCTATCAAAACCCATGTTGAAGTAATTCTCCTTGAATTCAGTGGAACATACTCCTGTACTAAGTGTGTATACCTTTGCCCCCTTAACTGTTCTCTTTTTTTTTATAGATTTTTTTTATCCCGCCTTTATTATTTTTATAAATAACTCAAGGTGGTGAACATACCTAATACTCCTTCCTCCTCCTATTTTCCCCACAACAACAACTCTGTGAGGTGAGTTGGGCTGAGAGAGTGTGACTGGCTCAAAGTCACCCAGCCAGCTTTCATGCCTAAGGCTGGACTAGAACTCACAGTCTCCAGGTTTGTAGCCTGGTGCCTTAACCACTAGACCAAACTGGCCCTCATAATTACATTACTGAAGGGGAAAATTTACTGATTTTATATTGAGAAGCATAAGAATTAATTGGAGGCTCGCTCTGCCTCCCAAGTTAGATTTCAATAATACCAAAACATCATGGTATACAAGGACATTCACTTATAGAATCACATTTTTATATTAATTTATGGACCTATTTTTGTGTGTGCTGTTTATATACATTTATATATTATTTTTGTACGTATATGCTGTTGATCAGCATGGAACGTTGTTGCAAACCTCTACTCATCAAATTTGGGAGCAAGTCTCATTGAATTCCATGGCACTGGCTTTCCATTTGTCTGAGTCAATAAAGTCAATTTAATTTGATTTATTCAATGTTAGAAATATTTAGCACCCAAATAATAAATAGTAGAATCCTAATAGTGTACATGCTTATTGTATTTCAGTAAAACCATTTCAGTAAAACTTAACTTTGCAATAGATATTACCTTAATTAAACTCTACAGAACGGACATGTTCAAGTATATGTTGTTGCTATTCATATATTTAAAAAGAGTTTCAGACTGGTGTAACCTAGTGATTACAGTTTTATTCAGAAAGATATTAAATATTTCTAATGAAATTTACTTTCAAGTTAGGATGCTTAGGACTGGAACAATGACAATATTGTGATTTTTTTTTAACCTAATATTAGTAAAAAGTAAGAGAAAAGAAGTGTGAAGGTTTTTTTTTTCCTGTCTTGAAATGATCAGCATTTGACTCATACTTACATACCCTACTCAGATAGCATTTTAAAATCTAGAAACAAAATTCATAGGAACTTCTAATGAGCAGAGTAACACGTAACTTTCCTTTATATTTTGATGTAATTATAAAACCCTTTGAATCGCCTTTTCGGCTAAATCTCTCAAGAAGTGCATGAAACTTAAAACATGGTTGAAAACCACCTTATGTTTACAATGAACATGCTAAAAAATAATCTTAGCATTATTCTGCCAAAGTCAGTGGCAACGCTCCACTGATTAGTACCGATCCTGAATCTATAAAGCTATCTATAAAGCTATAAAGCTATCTACAAAGATCCTGCATCTATCAAATTCAGGTCACTATCTCTGAAAGTTCAGCTCCTCAAATCAAGTGTGTGTGAGAGAAAAACACTTTCTTGGCTTCAGCTGTATTGCACTAGGAAGGATTCTGGCTCCTTAGCCTAACCAAATGGTTAGCTCCTGCGTACATTCAAAGGCATTAAAAAAACATCTTTGGGAATACAGCGAAAATCGCAGCGGGGCGTGCTTCTGAATCAGGCGCAAAGGGAACAAATCTCTGTGACTTCCAGTCTCGAAGTCTTGGATTTCTTCCTTCATCCAAAGCGCTCTGGAGCCTGGGGGTAGGAATGCCCTCTGGCTCCTGTCGCGGCTCTGCCCCTGGGTCTGAAAGTGCCAGTGTCCGGCCCCAGCGGAAACCAAGCCGGGGCGCCTGCTGAGATTCTGAGTTGCTGCTCTTTTGAGCTCGGTGGTGTTTAGTTAGTTAGGGCCAGTTCTTTCCTTGACCACCCAGGCCGGCTGGGGCTGCTCCGCGCCCCTCCACCGCCCCCCCCCCCGCCAGGCATTTCCTTCCGCAGGTGTAGCAGCAGCAGCAGCAGCAGCAGCGCATTGTGACATATGTCATCACCTCCACCAACCTCCAGATTCCTCCCTTTCCAAGCTTGGAAAGTCAACGGTGGCGGTGGAATCGCGCGAATCCCTCTATGGAAGAGAAGCGCAAAGCCCAGCGCGCTCCACCACATGGCAGCTTTCCTTTCCCCCTCTCTTCCTTCCCTCCATCCTTCCTCCAATGGGATTTGAAGTGCAATCCAAGGCAGAAGCGGGGCAAAAATGGAGATGAAGGTTGTGCACTGCTTTCTTACTGCCTGGCACGCAGAGCTGGTCCGCAACTCGCAGCTGAGGTTGCGCTTTCGCTTCGGCGAATTTCCCGGCTCGTCCCCTCTTTGGCTTCCCTCCCTTTCCTCCGCCCCCATCTGGTCGGTCAAAGGCTGCTGGGTGTCCTACTGAAAGATCTTCAGAGAAAAGAAAACGGACTCGTGGATGGTCGGGCCCAAGAGCTTCGCTCTTATAAAAGAGATCAATGGATGCTAGGAAGATTCCGCTGCGAGGCTCCGTGCGCGCGTGGGGAACTCGCTGAGCTGTCTGAGCTGGGGTACCGGGCTAAAGCACAGAGACCTCTGGAATCAAGAGGCCTCCCTTGGTCACTATCTTTTTATGTTGATTTCTTTGAGCCCACTGATGGCATCAACCTCCTCTGAGTTCCTACTATCTACTTATTAAATGTCTGGACAACGATTATATGCATTAGCAGGATTAGCAATTTCCAATAATGATGACAATGCCAGCAATAATAACAATCAACCACAATCCTGATATGGGGGTGAACTTTAAAAAAACCCAACCTCTTTAAATCTCAAATGTTATGCCTTTCACACGCACCCTTTTCTTTTTTTCCTCAAGAGTTCCATTCAAAGTGCAGATGCAAAAATTTCCTCTAAGAAATGGATGCAATTTGTATTCAGGCAATCAGACTCAGATTCAAAGCATAAACCTGAGTGTAGCAATCCACAGCCCATTTCCCAGAAATTCCCACTGAGCTTGCGTCTGAGCAAACATCAGTGGGATTCCGCTATCAGGTAGGTGGTCGCATGCTTGACCCTGGATCCTAACTTAGATCCAATGAAATCCATGTAGAATAAGTCTTCTACATGGATTTCATTGGATCTAAGTTAGGATCCAGCGTCAAGCATGTGATCGCCTCAGTATAGCCATAATACTATTTGCTGTATATAAAGATTAGTCTGATTCCAAATGATTAGGACTGGGTTTGGCCAGTCAACTTTACTTCCATATATTAGGCAGCAATCCTATGTCAATTTACTTGAGAGTATGTTCCACTGAACATAGGAGAACAGCCTGCACTTTTAGGTTTTAGATTGACCCAGTGTTCAAAACTGTTTGTTATACGTGTTGGGGAGTAATTATCTTTTAAATCATCTCGATGTTTCCAAGAATGCTTGAGTTCCTGAAGCACCGGGCTACCCTTCTCATGTAATGCATCTAAAGTACCTAACAGACATCAGGAAAATATTGGGGGTGAGGCGAATAATTGTGTGTGTGTGTGTGTGTGTTTTGTGCCATGCAGGCTCAGGCAAGAAGGCTTTTCTGTAGTAAAAGAGGCTTTACTGCATTTAGGATAAGAGTAAGGCCCTGCTGGAACTTTCTGCAAAAGCATTAATTTTGGATTGAGGTCTGAATCATAAGCAATGTTCCATTCATGGATCCTGATTGTGCTGATTATGGTGAGGGGCACTTTATTACAAAAGCAAGGCATGCTGTTAATTATGAGGGATGCAAGAAGCTAAAAAATGGTATACTGTAGTCCCTAGGTTCCTGGGCAATTCAGGAAACACCAAGAAGGGAAAGTCACTTGCTTTTCATTCAGGAAATATTAATTGTTCTATCACAAAGATTGACAGATAATAGTGAGTCAGATTGTTGCACTGAATAAGCAGCAGTATATTGGAAGCCATGGAAGGCATGGGACACAAACAACAATTTCCAAAATATAATAATAATAGTAATGATAATGATGAGGGTGCCAATTATTTCCTGGCTTCTTTTAGCTAACCCTGTGTGAACAATCCAGCAGCCAACAATTACTAGGAAGTCAACTGTGTTGTACACAGTGGGGTTGACTTCTCCAGTAAGTACACATTAAATTATGATAAACTAAACACTTAACTTTGGCTGGATCATACTCCAGCCCTTACATACTTACAAGTATAGCAGACTAATTTAAAGTGGCTACAGAGTAAAACATTCTTAAGACCTATTGAAACAATTCATCCATTAGATTCAGGCCATTCCCTGTAAATCGGTTCCAAATATAATAAGCAAATTTGGGCTATTTAGATAACATTTTTCATACTTCTGCTTGTAATGGAAACTCTTCACCAATTCCATTTCTGTCATCATACACACATACGCATACAAGTTAAAGACAAGAATGAAAAGAAAAGTCCTGTTAAATCCTTAATATTCCAATCACGTATAACAATTATTACAAATTAGAGGAGGAATTGAGAGGTTTTGAATTTACCAAAAGTGACACTCCTTTCAACAATAATTGATTGCTTTCTTATTTTTTAAGTTCATGGTATCTTCTCTGCAGCACTGTAATGTAACTTACACCTGAATGCATTTAACAACCAAGTGAATTAAATTTTGGAGGAAAAAATATATAAGCGAACGCTGACTAACTAGATCAGAAAATATTTGTATGCTAAGAACGTCTCCATCACATATTGCATACGATCGGAGCATACCCTCCTATGGTTTTATTTACCCATTTAAGTATCCTTTTTTTTTTCGGCAACCTGCACTGGAGGAGAAGACTATCTTTCACCAGGGCAATACTAGGAAAGAAAATCACAGTCCTTAATTAAAATGAACCGGTCTTTCTGTCATTATAGCCACCACTACCAGGCGACTAGTCCGGATTCTAAGCAGACACGACAACGAAAGTTTACCTTTTCGATAGTGGGGGTCGCAAGGTTTTTGCTCCTTCCCAAACTCCAGGTTGTCCCTCAGTCTACTACTGAAGGGTAATTCTGACTCCAGAAATGAATGGACAGTGCTCTCTCACGAAAGCCTCTTTTTGCTTGTTTCATTTCAGGAAACGCCTAAGCCGTTTCTGTCGCCCTCAAGCCTCCCGACTCGAGAAGAGTCAGAATGCAGGGAATTCAGTTGTCCTGGGCACGCCAATGCCTCTAGATAGTTGAGGAAGGGACGAGAAAGGGTGTTTACACATTGCAACATAAGAGGTTGCTCGGTCGGTTTGGCCGGCCGGCTGATTTGGGGAGGTGTGAGATAGGAAGAAACAAACCCAAGGCAACCGGTGTGCATTTTAAACGACCCTTGATGTGCATGTTTGTTGATCACCAGTTTTCCATTTGCCACATTCAGGCCTGGTTTCTTGAAACTTGTCTGTTTCACAACGAAGGAATCTACTTGCTATCTAATCCTCTTGTGTTCCCTATCCTCAGTCTCTTGAAACCGAATGAACCCAGGTTTATACAGATTAACCTCAGCAAGATGAAACTACATGAGAACGTGATCTTCTCAAGAAGAAAAGCCACGGGGTTGCTGTTTGTGGGTCTCTGCCTATCACCTCCCTATTCCATTTCCTATTTTCAGCATGTTTGTTGCACCAACAGTTTTGGGAATGATTTGCCTTTCTAGACTCCTCTGACTCTTTCTTCTATAAACTTGCCATGCTTTATTTTAAGACTCTGGATTGTTTGTTCCAATAACAACTGAAGAAGGAAAGATGTTACATACAAACATGACATTTTAGGCATGATTTCTTACTCTAAAAGTAAGGAAATACAGTGTGGGAAATAGAGGTGGTTTATTCTTGAGAGAGGAGAAATACATCAGGTTTAGATTGTCTTTTTACAGATGAGTCCTTTCTCCAATATGTTTTTAAATGTCCTTTTGGTTTTGTCTTAGAGAAACTAAAATTAATGGCACAACCCATATGTATACATGTGCATCTAATCAGATATTTTATGAGATCTATTCTATAATCAATTGCAAATATATACCCAAAGGGGAAACAAACATTCATATATGCTGGAAACATATGGACAAGTTGAAGAATACCAGCAGATGTATGTGGCTATGCTGTGTCACTGAAAGTACAGGACAATTTGAACTGCACTCAATTATATGTGCTCAGGCTGCAATCTTATAGAACCTACATGGAATTAAATGGCACTGCATTCAGGACCACAACAAGGCATAGCTGACCACTGAGCAAATACATGCCCAGAATTGAATTTCCACTCTGGGAACCTAATGCCCTTTGGTCCCATCTAGCACAGCCTGTTCTTGGATAGGAGATAATTTGAGAACAATTTCATCTACCATCCTCATCTCTCAAGAGCTTCATAAAAGTACCTGAACAGAGGATTTACAGTATTCAGATCTGACTTCCTGTAATATAAGTGCTGCATACTTTGGGAATTTTTTTTACCTACATAGTCATGGTGAACTCTGAACATTGGTACAGGTTATGTCAATAGAAAAAAAGAAAAGAAAATAAAAATTGTAAAAATGGAAAAGCAATTTTCATAGTTCTATACTGGGAGAAGGAATTTCGTTTGAATGATTCTTCAGTGAATCTATAAAACAGTACATGTAATCATCTGTGTGTAAACATACACATCATAAAACCACAGGATAGGGATAGGAAGCAATCCTACTTTCCACTTGCCCCTTTCAAAGACAGGACCATCACTGCTCAATCCCCTAGAGTTCAGAGCAATCCAAAATATTATATGCCACAAGCGAGTGATAAGGATACTACACAAAGAGGCTTATAGTTGACGTAGCTTCATATTACTGGAAATTTCTCTAGCCCATAAAAATCAAAGCACAAGTAGAATACACATTAAAAAAAAAAATCCCAATTTCTTGAAAGTGACATATAACACTCTTACAGTCATTTTATTATCTTAGATTCAGCCCAAATAGATTTTCTAATTGTCCATAAACAGCACCATCTAGCTATAGAGACTAGTCAGGTATACATTTGGTAAACAAACAATTATTTTGTCAATATGCCGAATCATTAGAATTAAATCAAGCTTCCATTCATCACAGCTGATCTTAGGTATGTGTAGCTCAGCTGATTAACTTTTTTTTTTTTTGGTGAAGCAAGTCTCACACTTTCTGTAAATCTTTCTTGCAAGTAATTGTTTCTAAGGTTGCATCTTTAAAAAGCAGTAGCGAAGGCAGAGGGATTTGTTTCCACATCTTGTCTCATCAAAGGTACTGCACAGGATTACTTGAAACACAGTACTAGATTGTGGATATGTTTGTCCATACATCAGAAGTCAAATCCAGTTTGATTGGACCCCAGATGATCTTCACTGAATTAGGACAAATGTGTTTAGGGGATGGATATCTTTTAATCAACTGCATTAATGGAATTCAATAAACTCCAGCAGTCTAACTACTAGCTTGCAGATCATAGTGCCAGAAGGCCAGGCACTAATAGATCCTAAAGCGTGCACTCCAGAGGTAGAGTTTGCTTTAAGTTTCCCTATGTACATCCACTTGAAATGAGAGCTGTGCCACTCATTCTTCCAATTTTGCACAGGACAACTTACATCTAGATCATTCCTCTGAACCATTAAAAGTCATGAATAATTCATTTTGGAATTACTTCAAAAGTTAGTGGGTTGTGCACTAAGTCTTATGTTTTTAACAAATTCCCTAAGATCTTTTGGGGAAAAAAGGTTGTCTGTCACTCCAGATACTCCCACATTCCTCTATGATTCATTTTTCTTCACTTACAAATATATAGATTTGTGAATGTGACCTAACCATCATCTAGTCTCAGTTCTTGCAATGAGACATAATTCTTTATAAGCATGTGTATCTAAAAATGAATGACATAAAGAGAAGAGCTAAACCTACAGTACTCCATAGGTTAATATGGGATGCAGAGAAAAAGAAAAAAGAAATCCCAAGATGTATATATACATCAGTAGAAATGACTGTAAATTCATTCAGTAAGAATAGTTTACTCAAGGAAAACCAGCATCTTTCCCCATCCAGAGATAAAAGTTCTATTCCAACATTTGTTGGGAAAAAATATTCTACAGGAAAGGTAATTCTCAAATCTTATCTATACTATAAACTTTTTTTAATAGTTGTTGTTCATTGCCAGTATGAGGAACTCAAATAGTTCTAAAACACAAGTATAAGCTACATTCTCCATAAGACTTTGGGAAACATGATATAAGCATGTAAAGCAGAAATGTCCCCAAAGAACCAAAAATAAAATTTAAGGCCAGGAGGGAGACCTGAAACTTCCTACTTAAAAATCTGAAAAAAATTCCCAGTGTAAAAGCAAGGAGCAGTTCTCAGATTTCCCTCAAGGGAAAAGTTTTTTAGCTTTTTAATACAACTGCTTCATTCCTTCTGCTGATTTATCTCCAGACATATTCCTCATTGAAGAGGTAAATAGAACCCCAAATCAAGCAGGAAAAGGGTGAAAGGTATTTTGTTGTGCAAAATATATCAAACCTCACCTTCTTACTTTTACCAAAGGCTGTAACTCCAGCTATATGACAATATTTGAACATTCCTCAGCATAATGAGGAATATGAATTATTTCTTTATGAATAAAATTCAGTTGTGAAAAGAGTAAATTAATGGAAAGTGAGTTCTTTAGCTGGTTTAATTTTACCTTAAAATGTAAACTGCAAGTGTTTCCTCTGCAAATGACCAAATGTTAAGGAAAAGAAAAGTGTTCTAGTATTCATTAGAAAACATATGTATTTTGAGGAAGGACATGTAAAAAGTGCCGATTTCATGTGAAAAGTGCCGATTTCACAGAAATATTTGACTGAAATCTCAAAGGGGGTGGGGAAGAGAGGGAGCTTCAACTGGAAAGCTGAAGAATCTGAAAGTCACACAAACTGGTTGGATTCAAAGGACCAGTCATCCGATCAAAGGCAAATTGGTTTTTACTAATGGATGAATGAGTGGATTTCAATATGGGGAGCAGTTAGCTTGTCTTTTATTTATATGTTCACCCGTTACAGCTCTGCAGGATGTCCCTGGCCTACAGCAAGGCTATTGAACACTGCAAATGAAAACAAACAAGTTGGCCTCCCCATTTGGAACAGAAGACAAATGCTGTCCCTTTAGGAAGATAGCTTGGTTCAAAGACAAGGAAGAGATATTATAATCAGCTAAAACCTGAATATGATTTTTGCGTACATTAAAACCAGCTATATTTTATAAGATAATCAAAAGGTCTGCCATGTGTCAGCTTTTGGTCTCTCTCTGATATTCAGATGTTGAGCATAGTAATTCATTTGTCGTATATCTGCTTTCTCATATGACCTGAAAGCTTTGGTCTCTTACTACAATATTAACCTATTTCACCGTATATTTGTCTGGGGAGATGTATAAAAGAAGGGAAATATTCTATATAACATGCCAATATTCCCACTTCAACACTGCATCATTCTTAAGTCTCCCCTAAGCCATCTGCTTTCTTCTTCACCACCATTACCAAGCTTCCCTTGGTAGGGGTATTTTTGTTTATTGTTTTTTGGTGCCTTTGAGTCAGTCTTGGCTCCTGGTGACCACATGGACAGGTTCGTGCAATTTTCTTGGCAACATTTTTCAAAAGTAGTTTGCCATTAACTTCTTCCTAGGGTTGAGAGAAAGTGACTGGCCCAAAGTCACCCAGCTGTCTAAGGCAGGACTAGAACTCACAGTCTCCTGATTTCTAGCCCAGTACTTTTAACCACTACACCAAAGTGGTTCTCTCCCGTAGTAGTGCGCTCGCTCGCTCGCTCATGCTCTCTCTCTCTCTCTCTCTCAGTGCATATATATATATCTGTGTGTATGTGTGCGTGCGTATGCATAAAGCAAAATGTTAGCTTCAACCACCCACCAACTGTCCATCTTCTTAACTTCCTTAGTATGTCTCTGGACCTATAAAGATGCTGGAGACATTTTGGAGAATATAGATGGAAGCCTGCAGATGGAGTCCATCAGTTCAGTTTGCAGTGCTTTTGTCCATGTCCCCTCCTAATTTAAACATAAAAGTAAAACCAACAAATCCCAGGCAAACCATAAATAAATGGTCTTGAGTTCCCTCTTGATAGATATGCTAGGTATAAATCAAATGAATCAATAAATAATAAGTAAATAGATAGGCAGACAGGCAGACATTTTCAGATGAATGGAGAAGCAGTACCCAGGTGCAGTGATGCTTAGGATCACTGTGTTGCCTACTTCCGCCTGTCATAAAACAAGAAATGGTATGTTTGATAAAACAAGTACAGCATTCTTGAGAATTTAAACTGAAAAGTATGTCACAGGGAAGAGTAAAACATCTTAATGCCTTTATCTTGGAATTTCTGGAATTGTCCTATCTGAAGATGTATAAAGGAATTCTCAGCATCCCACCATTGTACCTCTTCTACTGTTCTTGGGTGGAGGGTGAAGATGGAAATGTATATAGCTAGTACAACTTTATAGTGATAAACATGTCCCCATAGCAATAGGATCAGATTTATTCACTTCCCTTTAAAATAAAAGCTCTACTCTATCTTAAACAGCAACTTAAGATTTCTAAATGAATAATACTTGGCCAAATTTAGCATTTGGATTATACATAACAGATGGTACATAAGCAATTTCTTCTAAACATTTATAATGACATGGTATTTACCTAATCCATCTTATTGAACAATTGCATGCTACATTCTCTGTCATTCAAAGAGATGGAATAGATACGGCACATTGAAAATGTAATTAAAAGACACTCTTATTTCCTTGCTTCATCACATGAAATAATGCAGTAGAATCTGAATGACACAATGCTGGGCTCATCTAGTGCAATAAGTATAATTAGACTGTATGATCCTTGGGGCAGAGTGACTGTTTCTTATTTTACTTTAAAGCTTTGTCTACTTTAAACAATCCTAATGTGTGCTGGCAATGTGTAACCTACCAGCCTAATTTTAAATACATGTTTCATTCTTTTTAATCATTGTGCTATATTGGTCAAACACACAGCAGATGTCAGTACATTACACATCTTAGGGAGGCTGGCTATAGATTATAAATAGAAAAGCACCAATAGTGCAATTTAATGGGTGGCAATACATGGAGAGTAATGAGAAACGCACTTTTTCTTAAAATATGTTTTTAATGTTCAGAACCTCACACCTCAACAGCTTTTCCAAACTCTCCATGTGGTAGTTTTACATAGCACTTCTTCCCAAGCATGCTTTAAAGGGATGGGACTATCCTTTTACCTATTAAGGGCAGGACTATCCTTTTAGCAATTGACCGAAATAACAAAATGGGAAAGTGTCTCTTTCCTTGGCCATTATTGTGGCAGTAATGAAAAGTAACTTCCTGAGAGAAACAATTCAGTATGTAGCATGGCTGTGTCAGGGAAATCAAAGATGTTCTCTCTAGAGTGGGGAAAGCAATTTAAGAGAAATGCTTCCCTGATTAGGATGCTATTGGTGAAACATGGTTGGGTCATCCAATGTCAGGTTATACAGATTCCTTAAATGGAAGTGAAGTTCTTAATCTTATTTCCATTTCTGAAGTATCACCCTTAATTGGAGAGGGGACGCTCCCTCCCAAGTCTTTTCTACATTCTCTTTACAGCCTTAAAACATCATCCCCTTTCCTTCCTTATCCACACTCATGAGTATGTGCTAAGCCATGCTTTAATCAAAGAAGCCATAAATGACTGCATTGGTGCAGTAGACCTCCATTTTTTAAAACCCTCAGGCTCTTAATGATTTGTGTGTGTTTGGGGGGGGGGCAGGGGAGAGAATGGCTGAAAATTTTGGCCAGCTTCCCTAGTGACATTGACACAGCACCAGATGTGTTGGGCTCTCTGACATGACCCAAGCTCTTACGATTGGGGCAATAGATGAAAATTGTAAAATGATATAGTTAATGGTGTAAGTATTCTGGTCACTTATCCACCTCATCAAAAACCATGTATTGTAAACCACAACATGCAAACCCAATAATTTATTCTATCCCTCTTATCTTTGCCTACCTTTCTAACATACAGATTAGACAGAGACAGAGTAAGTCAGACTTTTGCTAGAATAACTCAGTGAATTTTGTGGATGAGCATCCTGAGCACAAAAAGAGGATGTTTCTCTCACTGATGATAAATAAGGCTCTATTTCAAGTCCTATTTACTAAGAAGATACCAGGATTGCTTTATAGGTTAGTTACATCTGGGATTGCACAGCATGTTAGTTTAGGCTTGAATGGGATAGGGTATAGTTCAGTGTGTTTTAGGAGCCCCCAACACTATCTTAGCATGTTGTATAAGACATACTATGATATGGCTTAGGTTTTGGACATAGCTTGTATGTCAACAGAGTGATTGTGCTTTGTTAATGTGAGTTAGGATTTAGCATGCAGTGGGAACCAAGCTACTGGGTGACCTGGGCCAGTGGCTGCCTCTCAGTCTAACATAGCTCATCAAGTTGAAATAAATCCAAAATGGCGGTAGGTGGGAGGAAGAGAACCATATCCTGCCACCTTAAATTCCCTGAGAAAAGATGGGATATCAGCATCACAAATTAATAAATAATCAAGTAAAATAAGCAGCTGTGCCATCTTTCCTTCTCTTGATAGCATTTTGAAAACATAGCTTGTTTTTTCTTTTGAAATTTTGTATTGCTGCACCACTGGTACACTTCATGTCAGTTCCATTATTAAGCCTTCCTGCTCATTTTAAGCATCACTACCACAAAGGACCTCAACCCTTGCCTTTTAGATGGGTTGGGTTATGCCTTTTTATGCCTGGCTAACATGGTCCCAGGTCTGGAAGGGGGCACTGATCATATTAATGTGATGGCACTCAGGCCTCAATGGGAAATATCCTTGGGGGATGGAGGATCATGGAAAAGGGAGCACTAGATAAAAGCAGAATTCTCTGTAGGGCAAAAGCCCAAGTGTGTGTTCTGATAAACTTCTGTCTTCTCAGGAAGCATAGGATATGCACCTCAGTCCAGGGAGCTTCCTTACTTTGTGTATCCAGTTTCCCCATACAGCAGAGATCATTGTCTGGATGCTTAAAGGACAAGAGCGACAAAGATCATCCAGCATTCAATTGCTTCTCAGGAAACTGCAAAGGGTCTTTAAAAATGTTGCTGTGAAACTAAGCAGAATGTTTATCTTTCTTATCTGGAAAAGGAACCCTATGGGAAGCTGAATGCCATATTCACTACTGATCCTTTGTCATGCACTTAGAATACATTATCTAAAGCAGCATTTCTCAACCTCAGCAACTTTAAGGTGTGTGGATTCTAACATGCTGGCTGGGGAATTCTGGGAGTTGAAGTCCACACATCTCAAAGTTGCTGAGGTTGAGAAACGCTGATCTAAAGCAGATAGTTTTTTCCAAATAGTGGGTTTAAGTAAAGGACAATCCCACATTAAGCATGGAATTGCAAATATTTCAGGTCCTGATCTGAGGAGGCTTGTATAAAACAGTACATGAGCTATAAGACCATACAACACAATATCTTCAAATGACCTATAGTGTTATAGGAACAGTTGTTGCCCACCACAAAACTATTTTTCCCTGCATTAGAAAATACAAGCCAGATTTTTTGTGAGATTTGGAAAAGGAAAAAAGAACATGGTTTTTTGGGAGGGAGTAGATGGAGAAACTGTAATTTTGCTGTTATATATTTTGTTACTTTTGGGGGGGGGGTGTTTACTATTAATTTATCACTAGATCAAAGTGACATCTAAGATGGATTCAATTTTTTTATTTTTATATTTCTACCCATTTCATACCATTTTATATTTATACCTACTTCATATGAATTACAAATATCACCTATGTCATCTATAAAGCCCTTCATGGTAATTTGTGGGGCCTTCTGTCTCTGGTTGTTTCTGCCTGTCCTGCATGCTCCAATTGAGCAGGTACATTCCAGGTCCTTTCCCCGAAACTGTGCCATCTGACAGGACCTAGCAGGCTTGCTATATCTGTTGTGGCACCTGCCCTGTGGAATGATCTCCCCTGCCTCTCTCCCCCACCCAAGATTTGACTAGCCCTGACCCTATCAACCTTCAAGAAGACTTTGAAGTCCTGGCTGTTCCCTCAGGCATTGGCACCTGGATATTAGATTGGGTCATCTTGGAAGATTGAGTATATGTGGTTTTGTTCCAATTGCGTGATGTGATTTATGTTATGCATGTGTGTGTGTTGAAATTGTTGGATATTGTAATTTGTTTAATGGTTGTATGCTGCCATGCCTGGAGTTGATTTTTGCAAGTTGGGTGGCCATAGAAATCAAGTTGAGAGCACTGTATTCTGGGAAAGTATGTTTAAGATAATGTGGTAAAGTCCTCGATTTATTCAACCCCTATAAGCATTTAGACTGTCTCAGCAGTGGGCTGGCAACAGGAAGGAGACTCTCAAGAGCCAGCAAGATGGCTGTGTGGATGAGTCCTAAGCTCAGCATCCTATCCTTTACATCATACTGCTTCTTAAATGATTCTGACAACCATTTCTATGTGTTGAGCAAAATGATTTTTTTTTTTTAATATTTGCTGTCCTGATTGATACAAGTTTCTTTAACAAATGATGTCAGAATATTTTTTTTCAAGTTTTGCAGACTAGGTTTTGCTTCTGACACTGACTTCGAATACATACTCATTCAATAGTTCTTTGAATCAATGTTCATATAATAAAAAGGAAATCTTTTTAGATACTTATATGACATCATGTGGCTCTGCATAATTGCTAGTTTGTACATGTTAATGTGATTTAGAAAATAGAACCAAAAGTTCCAAGAAGATAAAAGTTCTGTTGCTTATAGAATCACACAGACAAGCTTTAGTGATGTTAAATGACAAGTGTCCAGTCATTCAGAAAAAGATTTACAAGGGGGGTAACAGAGAGATTGAAGAGGGTTAAAATGAGAAGTCTTCCAGTAATAGCTAAGGTGTTCCAGTGGAAAATGTCTTTCACAACAAAAGCTCTAGGAAGGAGGTTGACAGTTTTGATGCAAAAGAAATCAATGGTTGTACTGGTTTTAATAATTAAGTGATGAAAGTGAAAATGGATAGAAAGATTCAGTAGAATCACACATTAAATTATTGCTAAAAGTACCACCTTAGTACCATCTTAAATAATGACAACAACAAGAAGAAAAACTTACCCAGCATTGTTAAAGGAAGAAGAAGGAAAATTAAGAGAAAAAACCCATCCAACTGTTATCATGAGTACCACAAGAGGTGAACAGAAATAAATAACAAATTAACTTAAGGTTTTTAAGCATACAACAATGGCATCTAATGCTCCAAAAGTGGAAGGCAGCTTTTATTTGCTATCCAAGTCATTTTTATTTACTACTCCATCATCATGATATATGTGTATGTTTGTGTGCGTGTGTGTGTGCATATAAATTAAATATTAGATGAAATAAATATTGGACAACCTGTAAATCAGTGTCATTTGCCTGGAAATAATCAGAAAGTGAATATGTAATGAAAAACCTTTCTCTGCTAGGTGACTTTTCAGTCATATATGTGAAGTTAAATTATGGGAAACTAGCAATTTACCCATGATTAAAACATCAAAGCAAAATAAAGCATTTGAAAAGCAAGTTCAGACTGTACATTATTTATTTCTCAGGCTTATGGCCAAGGAACCAATCAAACTCTGCAACACTTGTAGCTTTAACATCTGACATCACTGCTTGAATAAAATAAACATACCACCTTAAGCTCCTTCGCATTCTCTCTCTCTCTCTGTCTCTCTCCAAAGACCGAGTCTGTTATGAAAATCAATTAAGGATGTACTTTCTAAAATCTATAATTAACAATGGATGTATTATTGGATATAAAACATGGATATAAAATGGTTTGGATATAAAATCCAATAAGGCTGTTTCCAAGAAAATGGGCACACAGAGAACATTTAGCAAATTAATGTATCATGTATTTCAACATAACAGGCATTGTTTATTGTTTCTGGACTGCAAACTAGTGATGATCCAAAGCTTCACGTGGCTTTACTGAATATATGGAATTCTATATATGCAATAGTGGTAGAGAGAGGACACTACCTCTAGATACCCAACAACATCAACAACAACAGAACCCAGTAACAAAAACAAATTACACAATTGGGGCATAACCACATATACACAACCTCAACCAAGTATCAATTCAAACTTGTATATAACATATGTGTGTACACAAATGAATGGAATACTGCTATAACATTTAAAATAGCTCTCAATCTTTCATGTTCTTCAAAGTCTGCAAGCTGTAATTGGTTTAAATGTAATTAAGATTAATCACCTTAAAATTCCCATTGCTTTGTGTGCAAGTCAAATTTGAGTCATTGAGGCTACATACAGACATACATCTATTTTTGAAGGCATGTTATTGCTTACTTAATGCAAGAATTGACTAATTTGTAAAAAAAAGCAGGTTATTAAACAATGTGTGAACTCCTTTCACAGTTCTTCTACCTTATGTGCATTTTTATTCAATGCTCTGTTCTTCCAATGAGATTTTGAAGTAAGCAAACACAATACTGCATTATATTTAAAGTTTTAAAACTGAAATACTAGAATGCTTCTATTAAAAATGAGCATTCTGTTTTCAACCTTGAGACAAGAGTTAAGTTAAAATGTTATATAAACAGAAATTATAACTTGCAATAAATGTTTTATAGTAGGTATTATTTAACAACATTATGATTAGGTTTATAGCTAAGATATTTATAATGAAGGGCTTCAATCCAGATCTATTAAAATCAGTCAGACTTTTGCCAATAAACTTCATGAATTTTTAATAATTTAAAAAATCCATGAAAAGTAGAAAAAGCTGTCAAAATAAAGTACCATAGTGTTTTATCTGTGATATGCAGCCAGGTAGAAAATATCTCATTTCTCTACAGAATTTGAAAGCTGTTGCTGGTTTTAGGTTTCCTTGCACATCAAATCCAGCTGCCTGCTGTAGCTCTAGTGTTTTTTGGAGAGAAAGACCCAATTATCATCATTTAATTAGTTTTATAGGAAAGCAAAAAATTGTGGTCAGATAGGAATGTGTGTAGTTAATAATATTTTTTTAAGGATGCCAATAATTCCATAATGATGAGATCATTTGAATGAGCCTTTAATAAGCAGTATTGAAGACATACAATTATTTCAATGGCTCTTCCTCATATATCCAGTAAGGCTTATCTGAAGCATTATGAATAAATACGGTTATAAAATCATCTTCATATTTTACCAGAAAGTTAAAGAGGTCAACAGAGGGAGAGTGGTCATCTGATGCTTTATTTCAGATAGGTGTTTCGTAACTATATTTACACCAGGTCTTTCTGGGGAGTTAGGATAGTTTCCTCTCTCTTTCCACATGGAGAAGCTGGCAGTTAAATCTTGCTTTAGCACGGGTGAGGGGATGGCATCTTCCAGCATAGCTGAGGCAGCAGTTCAGTTCTGAGGCTTATGAGGCCACACTAAACAGCACTGGGATGGTCTGGATGAGAAGAAGCCACTTAGATTCCTGAACATTTCTCTCTGAGGCAACGGTGGGGCTGGCTGTGAGCTGGATGTTGTTACACATCCACTTGCCTTTCTTTTCAAATATATGCCTTCCCAAACCACAACATGGAGGAGGGATTAAGATTAAAAACTTTCAAAACAATAACATCTTTCATGCCATTCTTCTGCATGTCTAAATTATGCCTCCCTTATTTAGAAGAAGGAATTTTATCCATTTATTTATAGTATTTTATATCATCTTTTTAACAATCAAAATCAAGTAATTAGAGATACAAAACATACAATAGCATTCACAAAATAAGAAAACAGTGTCAAATAATAGTGTTAAAAACCATCAGAATAGAGTATTTGTTCAAAAAGCATCAAAGCACTTAAAAAAATTTGCTTGTTAAGATTTTATTTATTACAATATTGTTGTAATAATAATATTCTTTATCCTGTCCAGAGTCTTTGGAAGCGTGCATGATATAAATATTGTAATAAATAAAAAATATAGTCCTAATGAGCTATTATTTTAAGTGCTTTTGCCTCCTTTCAAGAACTAAAGAGAATAGGAGTGGGTGGGTTAGTAAATCCAAAGAGAATGATAAAAATATGGATTATGTCAACTTTGGATTTTAACATAACATACTTTCATAGCCATTAATAAAATGGAAAGATTATTTTCTTTGAAATGATGCCACAAAAACAATTTTTAAAGCAAATCTTGATTTTTTTTTTTTTTTTATTAAGCTCAAATTCTTAATTTTGAAATTACGTGTCATTTCATTTCAGGTCTTGATTTGGCTCAGCTTATCCCTCCAACTCTAAATCTATGGAGAAATGAAGCCCAGAGAAGCTTGTCTGCCTCGTGACCATGTACAAATAATGTTTTCTGTTCAAGAATTGGGCACAAAGCTGTGCTTTATTTGTGCAGAGGAATGTAGCATGAAAAACAGATCTCTCTGCAGGACCTCTCCAAGGGACCCCAAAGTAAACCATTGTGCAAAGTGATTCCTGAAGCTCGCAGATCCTCTAGGGAGGGGATTAAGATTAGCTACGTAATTTCATTGAAGGTTTGGTGTTTTTCTTAGCCTAGAAAGCACTATCATCTAATTAGGGAATTCCAAAAGCACCATTTACTTAAATCAGTGCTGTGGAATATGAATGTGAAGGCATGTTTTCATGTGGCATAACTAAACTGTTTTTTTCCCCAACACTAGCATCAAGTGGTCATCACAGAAAGCAATATGTTTTGCCAAAAACCTACATCAATTTTTGGACACTTCCTGAATGCCTTTTAGCACTTGCATTGTAAAGAATGAGCCCATGCTATGGTTTAATAACCAGGTTTGTAACCTTGCAATATCCCAGTGCTTGGACCTTCCTTCAATATTTGCATTTTGACCCCAAAGAGAAAAGAATTTGCCATTTATAGAGTGGAAAAACAGATCACTAATTTCACTTAGTGAGGGACCTCAGTTTGATCTGTCTGCCACTAACAAAGCATTGTACAACATTCCAAAGCAAAATGAGGTATTGTTACATTTCAAGGCATACTACTACATAGCTTTAAATGTCAATATTTTCTCAACATAATTTAGAAGTATTTCCAACCCACTATATCACAAAATGTGTCCAATATAATTTAGTCTTCTGCTCTTTTGCACCTAAAAGCAGAGTTAGGTTACAATCCTGTAAACACCAACCAAGTTTCACAGAACTCAATGGGACTTACTTCTGAGCTGAAATGCATAGGATTGCTCTGTTCTCTCTCTTTACTGAGAAAATGAAATTGTTGAGAAAATGAAACTGAACTATTGTAGTAATCAAATCAACCATATATTTTCAATTTAAAGCACTACTCAAAAACAATGATGTTTATGTTAACCCTTATTATCAGTAATACCTTATTCGTTTATTTAAGCCCTCATAAATCCACCTTTCATCTTAAATCTCAAGATCAGTCAAATATCAAGACAAGTAGCAAAAGTGTAATCATGCCACCGTTCTCAAGAGAAGTTTAGAAATGCACTTTACCTTTGTTATGCCTTTACATTACATGTTTAACTACAATACCAGATAAGCCATTCTGTTTCTTTTAAGCACAGATCCGATTTGTGAAAGAGCTAGGAAAACCCATCATGAAACATGTTGGCTATTTTAAAATAATAAATAAATACCAGTCAAGTGGCTTAAAAGATTTTTTTTTTTTTCTGCTCCACATTTCAAACTTTTTTGACCCTGCACTTTGTGTGCTGGAGCTTATCAATGACTTCTTGGGGTCATGAGTGTTACTGTGAGTACAATTACTTGGACAAAGCCAGAACCAGGTCAGATCACAATGGGATAGTCCCACAAGGCCTTCTGCAGGCTGCTACCACCAAAGAGTTCTAAGGGAAAGAAAGGAAAGACCATGAACCAAACATCCCAGAAAATTCACCAGCAAATGTGTTATTAATCAAGGAAAATACAAACAAACTTTATTAAAATGCCTTGTAAAAGTACATTTCAAAACAACACAGAGACATCTTCTGGGATGACCATTTAACACTGAAGCTTATGCCAATTGAGTTACATTCTTCAAACCTGAACAGTTATGTGTGTGCCAGAATGAAAATAAACACTGGAATTTGATGTGTGTAGTCACGCATCTAATTTGATGATTGATCACCTAATTTATATAGCTATTTTAAAGCAACTCAAATAAGTAAAAGGTTCATAGCAGAGGTCAGTAAAAAAAGAGGTTTGGGTGTTAGATATAGTAAGCATTTAATTCTAAGAAAGGGACAGTAACATCAGTAGTATCAGTGGGTGTTCTGAAGTCTATAACTCTCATTCTGATTAATTTGCTTTTATTTCATTGAACAAACAATGGCATAGATCACTTCAACAATTGAGTCCATAATTATTGAAAAGTAGGGTAAAAGTAAGGGAGCTTTTCTTCCCTGACCTATGTTTGGAAACTGCTGCACAATTGTGTAAGTCTTAATCTACCTTTACCGGATGGCCTGCAATTCATATTCAGTTGAGATGTCTCATTAATGAATAAAAAAAAGTGCCTCATATGATTTCGGTATTGTACTTTGTACATGGAAATTCATTTTTTATTGCTGTTTAGCTTAAATTATATTTTGCTGTGGTCATGCATAATCATAAAAGACAGTCTGTGGTCTAAATAATAAGCAAATCAGTAACATAAAATTAAGTTTACTATCTAATCATGGATTTACCTTAGAATACATGCTTTGAAGAATGTATTTGTCTGCCTGCCTGTCTGTCTGTCTATCTATCTATATCATCTCATATATATCTATCTGTTAAATGCTAGTAGCTAGATCATAAAATAGTTGGGAGGGTACAAACCCTTTTTTAAATTATTCTGGTTCAACTGAGCATTAATTCTGATATTTTATTCTGTATACATCTTTTTGTTTCAGAGTTTTATACTCTGAAGTTCTCCACCAAGGAAACAATTAATTTGTTAAAAACAAAGGGAATAGTGTTTAAAGTATATACATTTTATGTATCTAATCTGTGGAAGAAAATCCTTTTTAAAGAAACTTGACCAAGTTAGTCCATTAATTCTGTTGAAGCTTTCCCCCTGTTTTACTACTGGCCTATTGTTTCATAGAAGTCCAGAGTTTATTTCTGCCTACAAATTTTTACAAACAAGGTAGCTCTTCTAAATTCTCCAAAGGAAATATAAACTGATCTCTAGTTCAGAAATAATAATCCTAATATTCATAGACAGCATTTGAAGTGTGTCTCGTTTGAGCTGACATGAAGGTCAAAGATACAATTTTATCAGTTTCATTTTGGAGGCTTTTACTTGATCATGACAGCACCTTATTTCTAACACAATTATTGTAATCATATTTCCTATGCTGTTTGACTACAGTGGACCCAGATAATATTACAGTAAAAAGCCACCAAAATGGGGTGCAAGTTTCAAAGTTAAAGGTTAGAGAGCAAGAATTACAAATTCTCGTTCAAGGCTGAATCAAAGTATATTCCCAATGGAAATTTTACGGGAGGTTTTCTGAACTCCAGCATGTGTGCTCAGTATATCATGTGAGCTGGATATGGAACAGTCTAACAATTGTGATCAAGCAATAAGAAACAGTTTACCCTGTAATCTTTGGTGAATGTAGATACACAATTCTAGTACCTTTATGTTAGAATTGTACAACTTTTTGGCCTGTTGTCTGATGAAAACAAGGCATATAATTAAGTATTCATTGCAGAATAATCAGATTAAATTCAGTTTAAGTTCTAACAGCTAAAATATGGTTTGTTTGTGCATTCCTGAGATAGAGAATTTCTAACCCCAAGGTCCTCAAGTTTGGTCACTAAAAGACCCCTGCCCCCTTTTTTCACATTCCATACTTGTACTTAGAGCTATCATTTACATCAACAGTGGCATAAAATATGTCCGCAAATTATCATGGCATGCACTGTACTGGGAGAATAGAAGCATGCTAAAATGTCATGAGACTGGCCTTCAGTTTAATATCATGTGGGCTCCCATCTCTTACAAGGCTGCCTTTCCTGCTTCTAATAGTAGCCTAGATGACCAGAGAAGGGAAGAAACTAGCGTATATAACAGAGATGGTGGGAGAATGGTGGAACCTTGGTGCTTCTTCCATGTCCTCTGACCATGCTCAAGACCTTTGGTTTTCTGCTGCCATTAGCAGCTGGAAACCAGCAATTGGCAAAAGGGTTATGGGAAAGGAAAGGATGAAGAATGTTTCTCCTGCCCAGCTGTGATGTATGTGTGAATGCATGCATGTCCACTTGCACATCATCCCTAACTCCCCTGAGTCTAAAAATGTTGCCTACCCTTAAAAGATTGGACAATCCATGTCTGGTTTAAGGATAAGTAAGCAGGGGCTTTGAGGTTGTCCGAGAGTTTGCAGATGGGACTTTAGACAGAGTAGCTGGTCATAGTTTTCCTCACAGAGCTGAAATATTGTATTTATACTATAATAACTATATGTATATATACACACACTATATATTCACATAAAGAACCTTTTTGTAAATCTTTGTACTGCCTTTTGTCCCCTATATCATTACTCCTGTCTTTCCTTTCCTGTAAATAGCCATTCTATTCTCAAGACTGACCTTTGCTTATCCTGAGTAATGTATGTATCAGATCATCTTCCAGCTCTTGCCTGACCAACAGATAAACTCTAATTGTAGTTCTTGATCCCGAAGGTTTTTCTTAGGTAATTTCTCCCTTCTGGCTCTTTGGATCACTGAGATCCTTGCTGAGTCTGAGTTTGGCACCATTCCCTGCCTTCTACTGTTTGGTTCTATATCTAATTATATTATTTACTTGGAATTTCTAAGTGTTTATGTTTTCTTTGCTGAAGCCCAACCTCAGGAGAATGTAAATTTGATAGAGCAATGAGGTACTGTAGAATGTTTCCCTCCTTATCTCAGTTATTTTTTTCTCATAGGGGAAGTTCTAGCAACCCCATGCCTTTCCTACTGCAGACTGGAAAGTAGCTGAAGGATGGCTATTTTGATTAAGAAAAAAGGTGCAAAAAGGATGGTTAAACAACCCATCACTGTTCTAGTTAAATTCACAGCCACTCCACACTGAATCAATACTGTAACAATTCACATGTTTCTTGCATCTCATCCCTCCTAGTTGCCTGCATATCAGGAAAAGTTGTTTTCAATATTTAAGTGTTGTTAAGCTACTAAGATACAACATAAGAATGTTGAAAAGGCTAAGAGTATTACTGTTAGTTTATTTCTTCCTACATATGATTATAAAGAAGAGTTAATTTGTCCGAAGACAACAACAAAACAAATCCAAAAATTCTTTCAGTGAGTTCTATGCCAATTATTCACAGATGAACTCCAACTATGTAAAGAATTGTTTTCTGCACTTTAGGCCATTGAATTTATACTGTTTAAAGAAGAAATACGCAACAATTTGCTTATTGTTCTTACAAATTGCAAGATTAATGTAAGAGCAATATTCACCCACAGCCTACAGCGATGCCTATCACCCCCACCCCCACCCCAAAAAAAAGAGAGAAGAAAAGGGGAATAAAGCTGTCTGTTTTTCTTAAATGTGTCTTTGAATGCTTTGACAGAGCTACATGTAATAACAGCAACCACAAACAGAATTAGGTCTTACCTGTCCAATTTGAAGAATGCTGATGCAGGAAGGACAGGCATAATTAGGCTTAGACCATAAATATGTTCCATGCATGCAATAGATTGAAACTGAACTGAGTGGCGGCTTTTGCTGCAATTTGAGCCTCTTAAAGTAAACTGAAAATATTCACTTCCTTGAAAATGCAGTGAAGGTTAAATCTAAAATTTCAAACATGCAAACAACTGATTTAAGAGCTTCCAGGAGACTTTTGAGTCACTTCTCTGTGTTTGATTCCAAGGTGGTGATGACTGATAAAGTTTAGCTGCTCTAGCAACAACAGTTTGGGTTCTGGGAGAATTCTTCTTCTCCATGGCAACGTTAATGAACTTTAAAGCCACAATGTAATTCGGATTCAGTGTGCTTAAGCCTACTGATTTCAATGGGTTTTAAGAAGGCATAACAAAGCATTAAATTGTGGTCCATGTAGTGTGCATTTCATAGTAGCTTGAAAACTGGCTGGGGATCATCAGATTCTTTTTCTATAGTTATGATATGAAAATGGATAAGACCAAAAGGTTGCTATGGGCAGGCTCTTTAACATTTGCATGGGAGAAGAACTTGAGTGGTTGCTGTCTGGCTTTGATGAAAATTTGGAACTAGCTTCTGGCTTCAGAGAATGTTTTTCTCCACTGAGTTTATTTCAGAACCTTTTTCTCAGTGATTTTGCTTTAGAGTAACTTCATGCAATCAGGATTCCAATTTAGATTGATTATATTTCAACTGGCTATTTCAATCTGATTCATAAAAGCTATGGAACAGAGGGATCCTACATATTTCTACTTAGAATATTCACCCATAGGACGTAGGGTCCTAAGAACCAATACTTAAGACCAATACTAAGGACCAATACTTAGGACCAAACCATCACCATCCTCCCACCCAAGAAAACATAAGGCAGACAAACATACCACAGACCAGAAGAACACAGAATGAGAACCAACTCAAAACAGAGGACAGAGCAGCACTCAAAAACCTAAAGAAGGACCAAACCATCATCATCCTCCCAGCAGACAAAGGCTGAACCATGGTTATCATGGACACATCACAATACATACAAAAAGCCAAAGAATTACTGGAGGACAAAGGAAACTACATCCCAGTAAACACCATCCCAATACAGAAACTGGACAATCAGATCAAAAGAACCCTCAACAACCTAACCAAGAAAGGTCAGATCACAAAAGAAGAACAGTGGTGGAAGAAAAGCAATGGACCCATCCTCCCACGCTTCTATTGATACCCCAAAATACACAAACCTGACATACCTCTTCATCCAATTGTATCATTACCAGGGACCCCAACATACAACATAGCCAAAGAACTTTAAAAAAAGCTTGACATCTCACAGAGGGGAGAATCATGGAACTCATCAACCTCTGCTTCACTACCTACTTTCAGTTTGATGGACAAATATGCCAACAAATCAGAGGAACACCCATGGGATTACCACTCTCAGGACTCATAGCAGAGGCTGTCATGCAGTGTCTAGAAACTATAGATCTGGTATGTAGACATATTCATCATAATAAAAAAGGTACAACTGGAGAAGACACATGAATCAATCAACAACATATTCAAAGGAATAAAATTCACAAGGGAAGAAGAATGCAGCAATACACTACCCTTCCTGGATATTCCCATCAGCAGAGGAAATGAAGGCAAATCAGAAATGCAAGTCTATAGAAAAACAACCCACACTAACCAAGTGCTCCATTACCAAAGTAACAACCCAACTTCCCACAAGAGGAGTTGTGTAAGAACATTATTCAGATGAGTACAAATGTGCTGCAGCAACCCAGAACACCAGAAAAAGAAAACAGACTGCCTATACATCTTCCAACAAAATGGGTACCCACGCAACTTTATCAAAAAGTGCCTGACCACTCAATCCACTACAGTACAACCAACACAAGCTATGAAAAGGATAACACTACCATACATCAAAAATATCTCAGAAATAACCAACAGACTATTACAACCACATGGCATCACCATATCACACAAACCAACTAAAGCCTCCCAAAACATCTTAAGCAAACCAAAAGACCCAGTAGCCCAAGAAGAAAAAAACAGAAGTCATTATAACATACACTGTAAGGACTGTAACAGCCACCATGTAGGACAGACAGGCAGAAGACTAGAGTGCATCCATGAACACCAACTAATAGTCAGAAGACACAATGAAAACTCCTTAGTCTCACAACACATGGACAGATTCAACCATAGTTTCAACTGGGAAACTGAAAGCATCCTAGACCAAGTTAAATCTGAAAATGCTAGGGAATTCCTGGAAGCTTGGCTTTCATACAAATCAGCCATCAGTAGACACATCGAGATAAACCACATTTACACACCATTCAAAAGAGACAATAAAAAAGCTAAGAATGAAACAAAAAGACCACAACACATCCTTTCCAGCAGCCTATGACCAGATAAGCAGGGATTAACAGCAGACAAACAATCAAGCAGAAAATAATATCCTAATCAAGGAACTACCAAGGAGAAAACCACACCTCCACCAACACTGGCAGGGCAAGTTACTGCACATAAACATGGAGCAAACTCCACACTCATTAGCACTGATGATGTTACCTAGTCAGGTAATGAAACATCTGTAAGCAAACAACCAAGCTCAGAAAGCACCAAGGACTCCACTTAGAAATAGTTCCAATTCAATCAGTGAAATTTACCACCCAGGAAGTATTTATTTATATATATATCAAATTTGTCACCGCCCGTCTTGTTAAAAAACTACTCTGGGTGGTTTACAGAAAAGATAAATATTAATTAAAAATACAATATCATAATTTAACAATTTATCCTAAATAAATAATAAGTATCTTCCAAGATTCAATCTTAAAGGAAATCAACTCTGATTTCTCATTGGAAGGATTGATAATGAAGCTCAAGCTCAGATACTTTGGTCACCTAATGCGAAGAGAGGACTCTTTGGAAAAGACCCTGATGCTGGGAAAGATGGAAGGCAAAGGGAGAAGAGGACGGCAGAGGATGAGATGGCTAGATAGCATCACTGAAGCAATGAGCATGAAATTGAGCAAACTCAGGGAGGCAGTGAAAGATAGGAAGGCCTGGCGCAATATGGTTCATGGGGTCACGAAGAGTCGGACACGACTTAACGACTGAACAACAAAATCTTCCAAGATAATTGATGGTAACTAAAAATTATTAGGCCCGGGGAATGTCATCAGGGTGCCAGCCACCCCCAGGGTTGGTTAAAACTCTTGCCCCATGAAAGCTGGCAGAACTAGGTCTTCAGTTCTTTCCAGAAAGCCAGGAGGGAAGGGGGCAGCCACACTTCTGGAGGGAGAATATTCCAGAGGGCAGGGGCAACAGCAGAGAAGGTTCTCCTCCTGGGCCCCACCAGCTGACATTCTCTCGCTGACGGAGTCCATAACATGTCCTCTCTGTAACAACAACAACAACAACAATAATATTATAAGAATATTAAGTATTCTTGCTTATTCTTGTGTATACATAATTAATTAGGAATATGCCCAAGTGAATACAATGAGACTAACATCTGAGTAAACTTTCCCAGGATCACATACTTCATTTAATCTTTCTTACCTGCAACATGGTTAGGACTATTCTAAAGCAATAAATGCTATGCACATGTACTTGAGTAAAAGATCCTTTGAATTCAGGCATGTTCATTCAAAATTAACAGATAAATAAATGATTGAGCTACACATCAACCTCTATGCTCTTATCGTATTTTTGGATTAAATTGGTATGTCCGGTCAGTAGCTGCTGATGGAACCTGCTGGAGTCCAAGCAGCTCTGAGGAATGTTTTCTCAAACGTGATCAGCTGGTTGATCAGCAACCTAGTTGAAATATGAAATGCTAAAGTCTAATGGGTGCTTGATATGATGGTTTCTTAGCAGCCCATATCCATGAGAAAGTGAATGACAAAACTTGCTATACTGTGTGGCTGTAAAGGATAAAGCATGAAGACAAGTGCTCTGAGCAGCTATGGTGAAGATCCAGGGATAAATCTGGCAGAGAATGATTTTTGCTGCAGCAATCAAAGAGAATAAATGTTGGCTCTCATCCTTGATTGTATCCATGGAGAACAATCCAAAACAGCTCTTAAAGAAGGAGGTGATAAACCCTTTGCTTAATAAACTATCTTTGAACCTGGCCTGTTTTAGTAATAATCTGTAGTATTCAATATTCCATTTTTAACCAATTGTTGAAAAAGATAGGGCTGAAGCTGCATTAGCTTTTAGTGAAATAGATTATTTTGATATTTTTCAATCTGATGGATTTGGCACAGAGATGATCTTGGTTGTCCTGGTGAATAATATATATTGGGAGAGGGACTTGGGGACTATGGCCTTGTTGATACATTTGGATTTCCTGACTGTTTTTTAATAATATTGGATAATTACATTATTGACAAACTTGGGAGAGCTGGTGTGGAAGTGCTGCTCTATGGTGTCTACCCCCTCTCTTTCCAGGCACAATCAGAAAATGGTGCAGAGAAACTTTTTCTCAATGCTCAGAATTTACTCTGGAAAATTTTACAAAGCACTATTTAATCTTCCATATTGTTAATACGTACATATATACATACAGTACATATATATTGATTATATTTCCTATATTGCTGCTGCCCAATCTGTTTTTTTTTTTTTTAGTCCCTATACTTTGGAACAGCCTTTCCATTGAAAGCAGGTTAGCACTTACTCTGATGGCCTTCTGGAAGACAGCAGAAACTGAATTGTTCCAGAGAGCACTTGGAGAGCAATCAGGGAACAACATATATGTTTTGTATTTTGGATTTATGGTATTATTTTATTTTTATTTTTATTGCTGTAAATTGTTGGGAATCTTAAGATGACAACAGTATATTAAATAAATAAATAAACTTTCTTTTTCCTGCAAGCTTGGAGAGGTACAATTCCAAGGCCTATGAATGCCTCCAGGCAAAAGAATTGAGAGAACAAGTTGCAACTTTACATCAAAAGATCCTTCATCTTCTGGGACTCTCTTCTTCTTTTTAGTAATGTTTTATTTAAATTTTTATGTTTTATGTATTTGTATGCATTTATGGTTTTAATGTTTTGTGTGAGCTGCCCAGAGTCCCTCATTGGGGGGAGATGAGTGGGGAGAAATTTAATAAATAAATAAAATAAAATAAAATAAAATGATGATACTATTATTAATTCCAGGGTTTACACTTCAGGATGCAGGAGATATACATAATCTGGATGGAGTTCTACCAAGACTGGTATCTAACCAGTTCACTCTGGTTCTTGAGGACCAGTTCTTAATTTATTGCATGGATTATAACTAAGCCCCAAACTTTTTCCTGCTCGGCCTGACAAGCTGTGCTCCAGGTTTCTCAGACAGATAGCTTGTCCATGTTGAACTGGAAAAATGTGAATTGATATTTTGGTTTTAATTGTATTTTAAAAATGGATTTAAGTACTTAATGAATAATTTAACTTCTATTCCCCTTTATAGCAGAAAGGGATGTGTTACAACTGTGGTTTATGGATAAACATTTCAAATTTCTATATGTACATAATGTATGCTATTTAGTTCAATATGACACAAAATTTTATTACAACAACCAAGAAATATAGCTGGTGAGTTTAGGACTGCAGCCTAACTTGTAAAATTGTTTAAATTATCTAACAGTTCATCATATCAGCAGTATCAGAAAGATGGTGGAAAAGATTAAACAAGGAAAAAAAAATATCTGGCAAGCAGAACTTTTATGTTAGCTGTTAAAGCAGTGCAACCTACTTGGTGGAAGATGATTTGACTTTAGTGATTCAAGCACTGAAACTTCCTAGTGGGATTAATATAATGCATAATTCATGGGAAAGCCATTGAAAATAGTCTACAATTTGTGGGTTGGTTTCCATTCAGTAATTAAAATTCCAATTTCATATCTATATGTCTATATATTGCCAGAATTTGTCCCTCTCCCTCTCCCTCTCTCTTATATCTCAATCTAGAATTTTGCAGAGAGAAAGGCTTTAACTCAATTGTGAATGCAGCTAATGATATTGGCAGTTCTTGAAGGCAGGTTTTGAAATATTCCCTATAGTTAAATCCTTGTGGATGCTATTTGGTTCACTGTCCTTTTCAGCCATATCTCACAAAAAACAACAACAACAACAACCAAAAACAAAAAACCCTCTCACCTACCTTGCAGAAAAAGTGATTTGATTAGATCACTATGAGTTACTTTTTCTTCTGTTTTCTGCTAAAGTTAATGTTCTTGGGGCGACAGCCAGGTTCGACTGCTTTGCAGCTGTTTCTAGGCTAAAATTTCTTTGTGGTGGTGCTTGCAAGCATGAGCTGAAGTAAGGATGTGTTTGTATCTTGTCTTGTTTTGACCTGTTGATTGTCATTTTTAAAAATTGATTTCGAATGACATAAATGCTATACAATAAATTAAAAAAATATTCTCATGACATATTCCTACAACAATTTAGAAATCACTTTACTAACCTGGTAAAAAATAAACTGCTTTCAAATACTATGTCAAAACGATGTTTGAGTAATTATAAGTCTCTGACTAAATAATGGAATTATATTTTAGCATTAATAAAAATGTTAAATATAAAGCTACTTCCATCAACTGACATCCAAGATGTGCATTTCATTAGCAGATGTCTCATTAACAGTATAGACAGCAGAAACCAAATCTAATATTTAAGTAATTCAATATGCCTAAGAGACTAAATTCAGGTTCAGCTATTATGCCAAAAGATATTCAACTAGCACTAAGTGACTATATTCTCACAGTATTAAAATAGCTCTAAATAAAGTGCATGAGAAACAGTAATTTTTCACAAGCCAGAAAGAAGACAAAAATGGATCATTTGATAAATCAAGATGGCTCTTTTGCACATAAACAAATAAACCAAATAGTCCAAATAATCCCAGAACAACTGTAGGCATAATATCTGAAAGCTAAAAATAATTTGTATGATATGAACTAAAAACTGGGGTCTGTTGGATTGGTTTAAACATTGGCAGGAGGTATAGCTAAATCAAAATCACTTGGAATAGGAGTCTTATTCAAATATTGCAAAACTTAAAGTGTGGAGTGTATAGTATCTTTAGGATTCTAAGTTATATGGCTGATAGGCCTTGTCCTATTCAAAACCTTGAGAGTTAATATAGTGTAGGTTAAGATGTTGGATTAAGAACAGAGACCCAGGACCTAGTCTAACCTCAGCCACACAAGTTTCCTGAACCACATTCTCTCCTTGCCAAAGCTACTTCACAGGATGAACTCGTGTGTGTGTGTGTGTGTGTGTGTGCAGGGGAGATATAGGGGGCAGGGCATTATATATGCTGCCTTCAGCTCCTGTACGAAAGGTGGAATATAACATTAATAAACAACCAAATAAATAAATAAACCTGACTGATGGAAAACAGAGTTGACTTGGTTGAATGAGCTGATCTAGATAGCATCTCTCTTTAATTTTCTGAAAAGTCAGAAGCAGTGAAACAAATAGAACAAATTCAAGACTGAAAATGGGCTGAATCTAACTGATGGACCATATTAAACTCTTAACATTTAATGGAACAGCAAAGTTTGCCTCAGTTTTGATGGATCCTTTGGTCCTGTCTCCTGGGTTTTCTTGCACTATGCCTGCTCTTCAGACTCCTAGTCTCCAGCCCCTAGCTTACTCCAGTCCGCTGCCCATGCAGTGGTGTCTACAGGGGATGGTAGAATAGTCAAGATGGCAACCACAATGGTACAACTGAACCACCACTTGTTTTTGCGTGTAACACACATACAAAAGAGAAGGAGCTTTGATTGCCCCTTTGTGACTGCCATCCTGACTTCTTTGACCACATCCTGTGGACACACCTGGGCCCATGGCTCAGTTGACAGCTTTTTGTGACAATACCATACAAGAAATATCCTAGTCTAGCATGCCTTGTTTAACAGAAAAATGCTACCATTCATCTGATAGCAAATTCTCACTCACACAGTAGCCTTTTTCCAGCAGGAATATGATCTATATGATACAACAATGTGATCAGCAATGATAATTTGGTCCTTTCTGTTTTCTCTTACTATCTAAACATAATATCATGGCAGAAATAGATTCATACCAGGCCTAGAACTATTATGCATTTTTAGTATTATTCAGTGGGATTATCTATTTGTACCCATGTTCAGTAAATAAAATCATATGCTTATATTTGAACAACAGCAATACTTAAGGACAACTTTGAAGAGGTGGTCAGGTGATTCCATGAAATTTACAAATGTCATAGTTCAGGTCATATTAGCAATGCCTTATGCATAGGGTGGACAGATCAGGTTCAGTAAAGACAACCTTTATTGTGGTTGTGTTTTTCTAAATTGTTTTTGAATCAACATTTTTAAAGTGCTCAATACAGAGTTATAAGATGAATATGTGATGCAACTACTTCATCATCTGCCAAATTGCCTCAGTTAATTCAACCCAAATTATGGAAACCTAGTCTGGTTATATGAAATACTCTTGGGCTGGCTGATGAAGTCTAGAAAACTCTTATATTGCATCATTCTTTTTAAAAAACAGCCAAATGAATAATATTTGACTTCTATTCCTTGGGGTTTGTAAAACTTATTTCACGAAGGCCCAATTAACTCCACAACTCAAAGTTTAGGATTAGTCTTCTGACATATTTCTGTACTTTTCCAATAGGATAGAGACAGAGGTTTTAATTTATTATAAAAAGTACTTACTTTTTCCTTGATAAGCATTCTCTCCACCTTCATTTTGAATGTAGATCTGAGAATGCAGTTGAGGTGGTAGAGTAAAAGACTTCATGATATATTTTTGTCTGATTGAGATTTTTGGAATACTGCAAAATATTTTATTTTGTATTCAGAAATATATGGATAATGTGCATATATGTGTATACAGATATTCCTCGCTCCTACCCTGTACTTTTTTCCTTCCTTCCTTCCTTCCTTCCTTCCTTCCTTCCTTCCTTCCTTCCTTCCTTCCTTCCTTCCTTCCTTCCTCCCTTCCTTCCTTCCTCCCTCCCTCCCTCCCTCCCTCCCTCCCTCCCTCCTCCCTCCCTGCCTTCTTCTTTCTTTCTTTCTTTCTTTCTTTCTTTCTTTCTTTCTTTCTTTCTTTCTTTCTTTCTTTCTTTCTTTCTTTCTTTTGCCAAATGTTATAAACGTATTAGATATCCAAAGTATGAAACAGGCTTGATAATATTTTGATGGTCAGAAGCCACATTTCCCATTATTAGGAGCTCTAAGGATGAGGCAAACTGAGTGAGGCTGTACCAGCATATTATGTTCTATTTTTTATTGGTTATGAGGCTGTTGTGTTGATTTTCTTTTTTAAAGTGCATTCAGACTTTGCTACTGTTTTCACAACAGTTTTTGTGTCTGTCTCCTTAAAATGAAGGAAATTTTGCTGCTGATTGTAGGTAGTTGTGAGGGAAAGCCTTCAGGGAACATACACATACAGTGAGAAAGAGAGGGGGGACAGACCATGGGGCTCTATATGGGCCTGGGGCCTCAGGGTACTAATATCTGTTGTCATTAATGATAGGAGAACTTAATATTGGTAAGGAAATGTTATTGGAAACACTAGACAGACTGATTCTCAGTGTAAAGGGAACAATTCATACAGAATTATCAGGTTTGAGAGATCCCAAAGGTTTGAAAATTTCCAGGAGTAGAAAAAAAAATGGAATGGGAACTCCCAAAGCAACCCAATGAAAGTTGGAGGAAGGCAGAAGGAAAAAGAGAAAGGGAGAAAAATGGAATGAAGTGAATCTTAGGAAAGGGCAGAGTTGCCTGACTGGAATCCTGAACAGAAGCAATCCATGTAGCAACTCGTATAAAGCCAATTCTCAATATTCTGTCTTACGGCTGATCCATACTTCCTGCTTAACCCAGCAGGAGTATGGGCTATAGATCATTTTGGGAGGGTAGGAATGGGTGATATCATCCTTACCCCATCCCAGCTTGCTGGTAAAGCAAACTCCACCTGAGTTTTCTGGCTCCATAACTAGTTCTTATCTTTCTGCTGGCACAAGCAGAGCAATCCAGTCTACCTCTGCACTTCATGTCATCCTTCACACATCTTTCTGTCCCATTTTGCTCTGGTGGGCACACCCTTACTGTCCCAGCTCTGTGCCTTCAATAGTTGTTTCATGCTGGGCTGCTAGGGTGCCTCCCCTGAAAGGCTGGACTTTTTGCTTTGTTTTGTTTGATAGTTTCATTTGTGGGGTGCAATGCTGGCTATTTCTTTGTTGTTCTTTTTTTAACTGGGTGAAATGGACAGCAGTCTGCCAGGCTGGAAGAATTGTACAACTGTTGCCTTTTCTGTTCCACCCCCAGCCCTGTCCTCAAAAGACACGGGAAGCAATTGGCTCATGCTTTCCTGGGACAAGGGGAATCCATCAAGAGAGGGCTGTGTTAACTGCAGTCAAGGCAGAATATTTGGCCATTGCTGTGGTCAAAGTGGAGGAAGGTGTGAAATCCAGAAAGGAATTTCTTAAACCAGCTCCATTCCTACCTGGTTGATCCATGGGAGACAAGCAGCTGAAGGTATAGTCCAGAAAAGCCCCTATTCACCAACATTATGTCATGCTTTAATGTCTTAAAAACAAACCATTATCACAACTTGATTTGCAAGAGATAGAGTCAAGGGAGTAATTATTTCCCATTTTACTCCTGTGATATTCCCAGATAAATTAATTGTCTTTTCTTATGTAATCCATAAATTATGTCTTATACTTACTAAGTTTTGGGAGAAAGTACTGGACTATATAAATATGATTATTTGACAAAAACTAAAATTTTCAGAGGATAATATTCTTTTGAACTATATACCTAGTACATAGCTTATTCCTATGTGGATAAAATGTTACAACCACTGAACAAGGAGCAATGATCTATGTGTATAGATCATTATGTATACACAAAACAAATACATGCTTCAGCCTATTTTCCCTAAAATACCTATAATATATCATAAAAGTATGGACATTTTGTTAGTTTGAATATTATCAGGATGCTTACCCATTTACAGTGTTGTTCCAAAGAGATAGCAGTTAGAAACATAGATCAATATTTAATATTCCTGGAACTTCTCTGGTCTCTTAATTATCAGCAAAGATGCTAAAAGATTCTGTGAATAATTCCTATGCCAAATATTTGATAAATATATGAGAAATGTTGTGACGGTAAAAGCTTATTTTAAGGCGATAGTTCTATTAAGGCGAAACCCTGAATGACTGGGTAAAACATTTCAAAATTTCCAATTCCTGTTTCATATGTAAAAGGTGGAAAACTTCTCAACTCCCTGTGAGGGTTTGTAGTTACTCTTGTTTCAGCTTTAAAAAGTATAATCTAAATTGCAATATCAGTAGGCAAGAGTTGCTCCATATCCAGCTGTTGCGTTAAAATAATCTACAGGGAATTTGTACAAGTTCTATTAAGTTATAGCAAGATTCCTGTCCTGAAATATGTTAGTAAAATCTCTAATGATGAGTGAACACAAAAAGGAAATTTATGACTTTTTGTGAGATTCTAAGTATTTCTGCAGTGTTGGGACATGTGCAATGATGATGCTTCATATTACCATATTACCTCATGGGATTTGCAAGTTGATATTATGTGGTTTGTTTTCATTTAGTGCCCATCGCTGAGGTATCTGTGATCTGAGCATGAGAGGAGGCAAAATAATCAAATGGTTACAATGAAAGAGATTATTCAACCAACATCACTCAGGCAGTCCTTTGCTTCCTCTATTCTTTCAGCAAGGCTAATATTTAGGATTGGTCATGTGCAGTAGAACACACAAATACACAATGAGGTCTGTGAATCAACATCTCAAAAGGATACTAATATTACAAAGTTCCATGTCAAAAATTGCAAATCCAAACAGTTGGAAAATAGAATCTGGAATTTTTCAGTTTGTCTGAAGAAACTTTTCCATGGAGAAAATAAAATAAAAGTGTTTATTTTATTACTAAATAGAACTAAAAAACCTACTGTTAGCTTTGATAGATATTTGTTATCAGTAAATCAATTTGATATGTGTGGCATAAAGAATTAGAGGTTTCTCTATTGTCTAGGCAATGGGAGAGTGTCTTAAGTTCTATAGCAAGAGTGTCAATGGTCCTTAACTATGACTTATACAACAAAAAATGATATTTAGAATTTACTGGACTCCACTACATTTGTACAGAAAAGGATTGTCTAAGACAGCATTTTGTTGCAGATGTAATAAGGACAATGCATCTTTAAAGCATATGTTTTTACAATGTCTTATACTTACTAAGTTTTGGGAGAAAGTACTGGACTATATAAATATGATTATTTGACAAAAACTAAAATTTTCAGAGGATAATATTCTTTTGAACTATATACCTAGTACATGGAATTTGATATAAATGTGCCCTTACTATGGCCAAAAGACTGATATTGCAGCATTGGAAAGATATATGGCCCCATTTATTCAATGGATTGAAGATCTGATTGCACTTGCCACTTATGAGCAGATTGCTTATAGATGTAGACTTTGTATGGACCAGTATAATGAAATATGGGACTCGTTTATGCAAAATACAGTAGGTTAAAAAAAAAAAGATAGTTACATAAAGTATTGGAAATATATATGCATCTGAATAATATTTGCATTAGATATATATAGAGATTTGTAACTATTGTTATAATCATATATTATGCTAAGTTTTTTATTATCTTTGTTGCATTTTTGTCACTTTTTCATAATAACACTTTTTAAATTTTTTCTTCTTGATATTGTATTATTATTTTTGTGTTTTGTGTTTTGTGTTTTTGTTTTTGTTTTTGTTGTTATTAATTAAAAAGCAATAAAAATGTATTAAATAAATAAATAAATAAAGCATTCCTCTCTACCCCGGAACACTGTTCTTTAAATCACAGCAATGTAATGACATTGTCTAGAACTAAATTTAAAAGAAAGCCATAACAAAAATCATACATGTTCCTGTCAACCTCACAAAACTGAGCACAAATAAGTAGATTCTTGACTGTCCTTTTACTGGTAGCCCCAAATTCTAGTTTTCTGATTGCCTTTTTAGGAATATAGTAGAACCTCAGTGACTACACCCCTGAGTACTTGCAACTCTGAGATTTTGCCATGTAAACATGCTCTTCATTACTTCGTTGATTCATTATCTGAATAACTTTGTCCTGATAAGAGCATTTGTACTGCTTGACAATCACAAGATACAACTTAAGCCATTTTCAGACATTCATATTTTGCATGTATGCTGTAACTCATTTGTAGGGCAATTCTTTCTCTAACCAGCAAGAGTGGGAACTATTTTTCTGCTAGCAGGAAACAAGCAATTCTACAAGTCGCATTTGTAGCCCGGAAGCATCTCTGAGCTGCCTATAGATGAGGGAAGGATTTCTTTTTTTGCTTGAAAATGGCCTGGATAAACGTAAGAGTTCCTTTCTTGCTTTACTACCTCATTTTTCCAAACAACACTTGCACAATTTAGAAAATGACAATGACATTTCTCTTGAAGCATACAATCTTTTCAGCCACACTAACTGAAAATCAAACACTTATCATGTACTGTACAATTCAGAGAAGTAATCTGGTGATTAAAACCAAGGCAAAATAATAACAACAACAATAGTAATAGTAATAATAACAATGTTCTAGATCTACTCCAGTGTAGACACTCTTTAGAGTATAGAAGCTTTCTTAAAGCAATATTTAATTTTTAATCTCCTGAGAGAGAAGGGTTATTTTAAAAATTTACTTTGCTGAAGTTTGAATATTAGCATAATTGAATAATTTTCAGCAAGAGAGAAATACATATTACTTTTTCTCTCTCCATGTAGAAAAGAAATAAGTTGTTAACATTTTCCCCTCTCTTCCATATAGCCAATGTGAAAAAACTATGTACCAATAGAGAGAGAGAGAATGCGTGTGTGTGTGTATGTATATGTGCATGTGTGTGTGTGTATATATACACACACACATATATACACATACACACACACATACATCCAAGCCATCTTGACACCATCACTACCTTGCACATAAAAGCATCTGCAGGTGAAATGATCCACAGTTCCAATGTTAGAACTCGGGGCATTTCCTAATATCTCTAGACAAGGTTGCCTGATGATTGGAGTAGGGGAAAGAGAGAGAGAAGTGCTAAACCAGGCAGGCAGGCTCGAAATTGCTCACTTTAATGCACTGCCAGATTTGATCTGAGATGTTTTAACTGTTTGCAGACCTTTGTAAATCTTCCTGCCGCATAGGAGATGAGGCAAAATAATAGTGTGAAATCAGAAAGACGTCTCTCTGTTTCCTCCCTTATCTTCGGCAAGGGACCAGTCATGAAAGTGCAAGGCAGCTTTATTTCTTTTCCAGTGGCTGCCTTGAAATGAAATGGCTTGCTTGGATTCAGGACCTGGAAGACGCAAGCATTCCTGCTAGTGGGGAGCAAGACCACAAACAAACTCCAACAGCTTTTCTCTTGTTTCAAATAAATTGCAGATCCAGTAAAAAGAGAGCCCGAAAGCCTGCTCAGCTCTCAAAAGGAGCCAACATCATCTGCTCAGACAGGTCTGGAGTTTATTTTGAATTGTCATTAAAAAAAAAACTAATGTAGAGGTACTTCATATCTCATCTTATTTTTTTTTAGTTATAATGATTGCTACTAAATGAGAATTAAGACTGGTGTAAGATGGTTAGGATTCTATTCTTACAATAAGCATGAAAAAAAAATTCACAAAAACCAAGATCAAAAAAGAGTCAAGATAGGAATCATCAATGTAATAAAATCTACAAATGCTTTGCCAAATACTTCTAATAATGTTGCATGGGATATCACAGCATGAGCCATAGACAAAAGGCATTTATTAATATACAATTAAGACAGAAACTCTATCAAGTAACTCGTTCCATCTTATGTTCTGCACAGCATACAAGTGGACTTTCAGGAAGAATATTCAACAGGGAAGAATATACAATATCCATAGCCCATTAATCTTGGTTGAAAGCCTGTCTGTCTAGTTAAAGATTACGGACTCCCACTGCTGTACCAGTATTTCTCAGATGATGTTCATAATGCCACATATACCAGCTGTGTGAGATGATAAAGGAAGTATTCATCAAATGAGTTGGAAGAAGTCATATGGGCATCTTAGAATGGGCCCTAAATGGATGTTCATAGCAAACAGAAGATAGACTGCTTGCTTTCTCTTCTTTCTCAATAGGAAGATGGTAGAAGGAAACAGCCATTGTCAAATTCATTTTCCTTCTTGGGGGATGCTGACTTTTACAAAATAAAGACTTTCTTTTAGGAATCCTACCCTATAGATTATAGATATTTGAAATAATAACAAGATTTTACTGAATATTATAGCACATTTTGGTTCCAGTTATCCTACTGGAGGAAAAAAAAATAATGAAATTGAAGAAATCTGAACTTTTTTCAATCTTCTACCCTACACAGAGAATCAGCTTTGTATCAATGCATTAAAATATAATGAACACCTCATACAATGTTTGGGTATTGAAAAATACATGTTTTCCTCTCTGTTTTTGCTGGAAAAGTTACCAAACTTCATTTGAAACTGAATACGAATTATTTTTTTCCGCCAATGGGGTTTCCATCTGCTAACTCACAAATTCTGGCAGTGAACCTGCCTGTGACATGCTGGAGCCTGATATCAGTGAGGTCCATGAACAAAGAATTCTGGATTCTTTTTTTTTTTAAAAACCCAGTTGCCAAAGACTATATATAAAAATAATATATCTTAATGGCAGCTGGGTATGATTTTATTTTATATGCATAAAAGGCTAATAATTATTTTTACTTCTTGACACTAACTCACATAACTCACATTTTGAAGTCTTGGGGGCTTTTATTTGGATTCACAGGATTTTAGAAATGGCTATAATGTTCTTTTGGTCTTGATTGATAATAGTAATTAAAAAAGAACACTATGGGGTATGTTCCCCCCCCTTCCCTGTTATCTCTCATTGAAAGAGGCACGTGGCAATAAAGTATTGCCTTCATTGACTATAGGATATCTGCTTTCCACATGAAGGGCAAACTTCCACAAAGGTTGGTTGACAGGAGGGATACCTGTCACTTACAAGAAGCCTACAGGAGAAAAGAAGGGTTAGGGTAGAAAGGGAATTTGAAGGAGAAAGAAAAAGAAAACAGTGAGGTCATCTGGGTAACCTCTTTGACAATGGTTTGGGGATCTGACAGTAGTCATTCAAAAAAGCAGATTTTCTACTGCCTGACTTTATTCTCTCCTTCTCTTGTCCTGTGCTAGATTCCTAGGCAGGAAAAGGGAGATGTGGCAGCAATAGACTGGATGTAGCATGCTGCAATCCATTTAGGCCAGAATTTTCACTTAGGCTCATCTATCACACATCTCTGTGTGATTTGCTATACAATTACGATTGTTTGTACAGAGATGTCCTCCGGTGCAAGTAAGATTGGGAAGAGAAATAATACATCACTCTCCTTTTCTAAAATGTTTCTCACATTTAAATAATATCAAAGTGAATTTAACAACATTTTGGAAATAGTAATTTCAAATTCTAAGTTTTAAAATGTTTCACTTCCTTCTCTAAAACATTTAGAGGATAATATGCATGGCTTCAAGTTGGGGAGGAAAGAAAGGATAAACTGATTCAAGTTTTTTTTTTCCCCTAAACTAATATAGTTTGCAAAGTCTAGTGGAGTTCTAACCAAAACAATCTACTGATAACTGCATTGTCTGCATTCTTTTCTGCAATTCACCTTACATTTTTTATGTTATCCAAAGATAAATTCTTCAGGTTGCCAACATTAAAGCAAGAGGTGAATGCTACCTTTTGTTGGGTTGAGTGTTATTTTATTATGTCAAGATTATTCATTGCATTCTTGCTATGCTGTATCCACAGCCTTGGTGTTTCCCTTATAGTCTGCCATCTTCAATAATTCTAGTCAATTCTGTCGTTATTCTGGCTTCCATTCTTTCATCACTCCCCCTCTGTATGCTATTCTGAAGGTATTCTTAGCTGAGTTTGAAGATATTTAATTAGTCCATTCCAATTGGCTTGTCTAGGCCCAAGACACAGCCATGCAAACATTTTTTTCAAAAGGATGCAAAATTGTGCTGGCTTCATCCCCTTTAATTCTAATTTGCAACATATCAAAGCTAATGTAACTATTCTAAAGCAGTTCATATTTTAACGGCCAAAAGAAAAAAAGTCCAAGTTATTGTTCATCAGGTTATAAGAACGATTGCTCTTCCCCTCCTAATTCTTGCTATTCTTTGATGTGCCATTTCTCCTGCAGTTAAGCCAGTTCACGTGATTGTGTATATCACTTGATTTATATGCATTTCATAATCACTACTAGCTCATTATTACACTGTAATCTTTGCTTAAGTACAACATCAGACAATGACTTGAGCATTACCTGCTCAAAACATCTCCTGAATGGTTAGTGGGGTCAGTTTATAATTTTGGCTGCCAATTATCAAATGTATAGCATCCAATATTGGAAAACACCCTATTCCATACTTAGTGTAATGCCCATTCCATATATGCCCGGGAAATCCTCATTTGTCAGTAAATTGATTGTGTATGTTTACAGTCAGGGTAGCATATGTCCACATTCATAATCATTGCTTTAATGCTACATTAAAAAAAAAAATCATTTGATATCCTTGCTACAGTTCTCTAAGCTTTGAGAAGTAATGGCTAAGAATAGTTATCAACCGAAGAGAACTACGTATATCTATACTTCATTGTGAAAGATGAAGAGAGAATTTCCCTAAAGGGAAATATTGTTGTAGTTTATAATTTGAGATAAGTCATAATCTAGATCTATAAAACCAGTTCTGAGAAAAAAGGATTTCTGTATTTCATAGCTTGAACCCAAAGCTATGATAAGTATAAAGAACATGCTGTCCTATTGTATAACAGAAAGTACTATGGGGACTATAAACTATCTAATTATTGCTTGCCAACCATACAAGAAGGGGACTGGCCATAAAAGGTCTGGGTGAAGAAAACCTGAAGAAAAGGATAACTATTAAAATAAAATTAAGTGGAAAATATAAATTATTACAATATTCTAAGAATTCACAAATCCATCAGACAATGTAACAAAGTTAACTATACAATAAAACCATAAGGAATAGAAATGTGGTCCTGAAATTTTACAATGCATATCTACTGTGTTTCTTCCCCAATGAGAACTAAGTAATCATCTACATATTATACACTTCAGGGTAAGCATGACATCTCCCTACATTATTTTTATTTTCAATTATTCCAATAAAGCTCCTGATAAAAAGTAGGCAGTGTGTTTCCTTTTTCCCATCTATTCATGTATTATAGCTGTTACAGAAATCTTAGAAAAGGTGAAGCAACATAGCTTTCCTCTTCAGAACAGTGAAGCAGAGGGGCTGGGTAGCTTCAATAGATAACAAGGGATTCTTTATACATATAGAGGCATCTGGCATTGAACTAAAGTGTCTCATCAGGACCTATTAGCCCTTTCTCAATCGTGGGTCACTGCTAACTATGTGCTTCTTTGCCATGTCAAGGCAGATCATTGTTGCACTTCAAAGTAAGTGCCTCACTAAGGCAGATCCCAGCCAAACTGCACAGACTTACCAAGCTGCCCTATCTCTATCTCTATCTCTATCTCTATCTCTATCTCTATCTCTATCTCTATCTCTATCTCTATCTCTATCTCTATCTCTATCTCTCTCTATCTCTATCTCTATCTCTATCTCTATCTCTCATCCCCCTCCTTAAGATTTGAGTGTGCACACACGCACACACAGATTTCCTTTAAAATCTATGGATGTAATACTACAATATACTTTATTGCATATTTTTCCTTCTCTTTTTCCAAATATGAAAGGGGATGGGATAGTGTATTTGGTCCTCTTACAGCTACATTTTATCCATACAATATTTTCTTGAGGTCAATGATGATGAATAAATGGGTGTTATACAAATAGAAGGTCTTGTTCTCTATTGTCCTAGAATGCAGGGCATAGAGTAATAGTCTCAAGATACAGGAAGGAAGATTCTGACTGAATGTTAGGAAAAATGTCCCAGTGACAAGAGCTATTTGACAGTGGAATCAATTATTGAAAAAAGTGGTGAGTGTATTGTCACTGGAAGGTGTTTTTTTTTTTTAATTGGATAGCTTTCTGAAAAGGCATAGACAGTACCTTGCAACTATGATTTCATATTTCAATGACTGACTCAAAGTTTTCTGGTAAAATAGTTCCTTCCTTCCTTCCTTCCTTCCTTCCTTCCTTCCTTCCTTCCTTCCTTCCTTCCTTCCTTCCATCCATCCATCCATACCATTTCAATCACTGACAACTCTGAGCAGCACATATAATTGATAAAAGCTCCAAACACATACACATATAAATTAGGAACATCAATTACACGAAACAAATACTCCAATGCCAGGGGAAACAGAATTACAGCATCTCAAACCCCAAGGCTGCTAGAACATGAAGGCTGAATGAAAATTTATATTATTTAAATTGCAGCTTGCCCCTTTTTCATCCAACACTATAATTGCTATATTTTACTTGATCTGTGGTGTGCATATGACTTGGATCTGGTGCATTCTACCAGACTCTGAGCTTCTATTTCATTTTCTAATTTTGAAAAGTGGCTGGTCTGTTTTTTTAAGCTGGTGGCTATTGTAGAATATGTATCTCTTGTATGTGCAGAGACTTGTATTGAACTATACTGTTCGTGCAGATATGACACCTCCTTAAGGGTGAAATAATCTTATGGACATAAGAATTCTATCATAAACAGAATCTACTGATTGTAGCCTTGAATTAGCTGACTTTAATAAATGCTGTTTTTCTCTCTCTCTCTCTCTCTCTCTTTCTGTACATGTGTGGATTCACTTCTATTATGTAATTAGTCAAGGGAAGAATGCGCCTTGTAGAACAGCACCTTGATTTCTATTTATTTATTCCCCTACGGCTGTTTTCAGTGGGAAAAAGCAACTTCATAATACCAAAATAATAAAGCTGATTTCTTCTGTGTGTGAGAGTCCAGGTAGTAGTCATGGTAGTAGAATAAGTAAATCAGCTGCAGGTAATTTTTAGGCATGTGTCAGTTCCACATGTCATTTTGGATTCTTGTAAACTGTGAGCAATACTTTCTTTCTCCTGTTGTATTTGAAGCCCTTGTGGGAAAAGCCCACATCACTATCAGCTGTTGACACACAAATACCCTAGTAATGGAAATATTTTCATTCTTGATTCCCTCTCCTGTTTAATCTTATTTTCTCTTTCTTGAAAAATAAGCTTCTGTTTGGGTTAACTCAGTGAAACCATAGACCATAGCCATAGTTATAAGAATCAGCAGCTGAGTCTAACTTGTTAAGATTTTCTTTTTAGAGAATCAATAAATAACATAGATTGGAAAGCAAAAGGATGTTTATGCATATAATCATCATAAGAGGAATCTCAATATAATGTGGGTTTAAAAGCAAATATTTAGATACAGATCTGTTTTATTTTTAATGATGCAAAATTATACTGGGGCAATTTGCAAGTATTCTCAAGCGTGCTTAGAATGTTGAAGTATAGATAATATTAAGAATATGAAGCTTTCAATAGCTCAGTGATTAAAAATTCATGTTGTCATTAGTTGCCCCAAATAATTCTGGAAGCAATGGTGAAACTTTGATAGCTGTGAAATGCAGAGCACTAGCATGAGTTGGGCAACATATTTCCAGTAGCAAGCAAGACAGCAAGAACCCTTTCATTTTTTTTTTTTTTTTGCATATACTATTTGCTTCCAGTCTCTCATGTTGCCAATTGCTGACAGGAGATCTAGGATAAGATCCTTTTCACCAATTTCCTGTTGCTAATTGTCTCATGGCTTCTACACATACCAACTCCTCTGCAGCTTTCACATAGATTCACTCATGCATGTACCTGGATGTATCCCCTACTTCCCTCCCCCCTGCCCCCATGAATGCAGACAGAAGCCTGTGGAAGCCTGTAAACAGAAGACAAGGCATTTATTTATTATCAAATTTATATGGCCACCCATCTCGCACCAAGTGACTCTAGGCGGCATACAATAAAACCAACGATTAAAACATTCTACAGAGACATTGTTGATTGTTATTGTTAATAACAATATTAACAAAATTAATGTTAACAATATTAACAATAATTAATATTAACAACAATGAATAACATTAACCAAATTCATAAACAAAGCCTTAATAACGATAAGGCATAATACTTCTGTGTTTCCACAAGCACTGAACATGGAGCAACATTACTCCTTTACTGATCATAACAAAAGGTCGTGGTGCTTATCTCTGATTATTTATAACTAATTTTGTACCCTACAAAGAGCTCATGCCTTTGAATACAAGGGTATCTCATTGTATTTTGGCTCAGCCAAAAAGATTTGTTAAGTCACCACAACTTTATAGTCATGCTGATGAAACTTAGAAATTAGCTGGTCATTTTGCCAGTGTCTATACTTTACTTAATATGGAACTTTTTTTCTTAAATGTTATTTAATCTGAATAGCCAAACAAATCACTTAAATATTCTGAAACAAAAAGAAAAGATAAGAAAAGAAAGGGAATAGTCTCACTTACTGTTCTGTTTGTAGAGCCCCCAAGGCTTTTCTGAAAATGGGAAGTCTCCTTTTCACAGAAGAAAACTTTGGATACTTATCTTACTTTTTTCAGGCCATGTTCAACATTTTTTTGTCAGAGGCATTTATCTATTGATGAAAAGATAAATGAAAATTGGTGCAAAACCCATCCATAGAAAAATAAACCTTCTGAAAAATATTTTTCATTTGTACAGAGCTCATCTTACCATCAGGCAGAGTCAGGTGGTTCCTTTAGGTGTCAGATTCTGGAACAGGGCAGGGATCAACAGACAGGTGTTGCAGGAAGCAGCACTGGGCGCCAAGGTCCTGCCGTCTTCCCCCTGAGCTAGTCTGTTTCTTTCCAGTTAGGAGGATGCCTCAGCAATGCTGAACTTGCCAGTCTGATTGGAGGTTACGCATAGGGTGTGGATAAAATGTCTACAGCAGCTGTGAGTTGGTCTTACATGCCATTCTCCCACAGAAAGAACTACCCATCTCTTCTTCTATTAAGAGACTTTGTGGTTTCATTAGAGGATCTTAGAACTGAACTCTAAATTAAAAATAAGAAGACATAATAGATAGATAGGTATCTAGCTAGATATAGATAAATACTTAGCTTGGCATTATTGTGCTGAAAACTGACATACTTTGTAACACATAACATTACTGGAGCTTTATGCATACTTGATCTTTGTGCCAAGCATCAAAACTCTTTGAAATGCTTGTTGCCCTACAACAAACTGGATTCCTGGTTAAATAATATTACAGTGAAGATTTAAAATTGTAACTACATTTCTCATGTTTACCTGTGGCAATCAACAGCTATTGTATTGATATGCGTATCTAACACTGTAAAAGACAGAATATGTGCTTGACAGTGTGTTTTGGAATAGTTTTTCCTCAACTTCCTTTCAGTGCTAATCTGGATATTAGATAAACTATTCATTAGACCAGGTTAACTCACAGAGTTTTGAAGATTTAACCTATATATAGGGAAACAGTATAGAATTAACAAAGACTACAGTATTATGATTATTAAATAATGTTCCCAGGGATGGAATTTAATTGACAAATTAGACATTTTCAAAGGTGTAAACATTTTGTTTCCTTGAAAACAAGCTCCATGAAACTGCATTTAGAAATAGGATTGAGATGGAAGTTCTGCTTTCTTATATTGAAAATCTTACATACAATTAAATGCACTAAAATAATGATTTTAATGCCTTTATTACAACACTCAAATCTTATTTTTATGTTTTCTCTCCTCCTCCTCCTCCTCCTCCTCCTCCTCCTCCTCCTCCTCCTCCTCCTCCTCCTCCTCTCATCTGCTTCAAGGCACATAAACCCAGACTCCATACATGAATATTTTCAGATGAACAAACTCAAGATTGTAGATTCAAAATTGATCTACAAATCAAATCGATTATAATAATATAGAACAAAAATTCCAGTCATCCAGGGTACTTCCAGGGGCAAATTGTGGGAAAATAGTTACATCTCTTTTAGCAGAGCTTGACTCCTGGTGATTTCATGGATACATCCATGTGTATTTTCTGGACAACAAAACAAAAGTTGTTTATCACTACCTTCTTCTGGATTTTTAAAAAACTTCCTTGTCAATTCTATGCTCCTGGGATTTTCTGATGATTTCTATCCAAGTACTAATCAGATTTGACAGTTTTGACTTTTCAAGATCAGCCATAGTCAGTCAGATGCTGCCACCTAACTAGGCACAGGTTGTGGAATAGACCATTCCAATAAAAGATATTGCTTAAACTTAGCAGAGAGAATCTGAGGAGCAATTGGAAATAAAGAACATCATTCTCATACGCTTCAAGTGTAATGTGGCACTGGATATTTTTCTTCTATATTTGCAAAGAGGTGAAAATCCAAGTGGCTTTCAGAATAAGCTATTGCAAACAATGATGGATGAAAGTCTAAGGCATAAGAAGGATGACTGAACACAGATTTCCAGTATTAAGCAAGAAAGGACAAGAAATGATACTGATACTGAAGAAAACTGAGCAGCCTCTGTCATACAGAACTCAATATTTGTAGGCCAATGAGAACTTCCTGCACAGAATTTTGGTTCATGTTATGATGATAAAACTGCTAAAAGAGATTGAAAGGAGAAACTTTGACTAATATGTTTTGGTCTTGTGAATCACTGACATTGGAATAATATTTTATCATACATAAGTAGATTTATGAGAAAATCCTTTAATATTAAAGATGACAACATTGTGTTAAATTATGTTCCAAAACTTTGTAATCTAACTATCTGAGAAGTTATGGTTATATTGTGCCTGGAGTGTTGCTAAGAGAATTATTTTGAGAAATTGGAAAAGAAATATTATTCCTGATATTAGGAATTGGATTCAAGAGATGTGCAACTTACCTGTTTTTCAAAAGGCTATTTTTACACTAATTACAAATAATGCAATTTATTTCCCTCTGGCATGAATTTTGTAACATTTTATATTAAAGAGTATTATCTTTTTTATTCTCTTTAGTCTAGTTTTACGGACTTTTACATGTTGTTTAATATTTGATGGATAAGTGTTATGTATAGATGGTTTGTACTTTTTGCCATTTTTTCCCTTTTTTATAGTAATATTTTATTATAGTGCTGTGAAACGTAATACATTATATTGTTTCAGTACAGTGATATTTGTACAATATTGCTTAAAGATTATTAACACTCTGATGTTTAGTTAACTTAGACCATTGAAAATAAAAAGAAGAAATATTATATCAGTATTAATTATTATTTAAAATGTCAATGTTAATGAACATAAGATTATTTAGCTTTTTCATCCAGAACTGAATATGATGTCAAAAAACTGCTGCAGGTTGTGTCAAAGTATTTGTTGTATAATAAAGGTTTTGGCCTTAAGCTGATTATTTAATATTAAGGTCTCCACTGTATTGTTACTTAATATCATTTGTGCATGTTGGGAAAAGAAAAAAGATGAACAAAACAGATTTGATAACAATTAAAATACAAAAGAATAAAGGAAGAGAAAAATAAGAAAAGAAAAAGGATATTCAGTTTCCTTTTTTCGTTTCCTTTGTTATTGTTTTGTTCTTTTTTATGTTCTCTCTGTGTGAACTTTTTTGTAAAACTTGTTAAAATAAATAAATCAATATTTCCTTTCAAATCCTTAATTACAGTTAATGACCAGATGTAGGTACAATTCAGTAACAATATTACAGGGGAGAAAGGGGAGTGGGATAAATGTAGCCAAGCAATTTACAAAAAAATATTCTAAAAAAGGATTGGGGCAGGCTATAAATATTGTAACTAACTCACTAAATACAATTTTCAGTACTTAGTTGGAGCGGATTGCATTATCAGGAAGACTGTTGTATACTGCAGAAATCTCATGAAAAGCTTCATATTAAATTCCCAGTATGTTAAATCTGACTGTTCTCTGCTGAACTGACATTTCAAATGAAATAATGTAATTGTTCTTCACTTAAAACAGTTTCATTCTGCACTGAAGAGAATGGATTTACTTCTCTAAGTGTGTTTCTAATTTATGTTTGAAAAAAGTCAATTGTGCCATATATGCAGTAACTTAAAACCAAAATGAAAGGATTAATATTAGAACTTTGCAGAATGGTTTGAATTAAATTCAGGTAGTGGGCAAGAGAGCCGTATCTAGTGAATCCACAGCAGTGGAACTTTGGGGTCAAAAGTAAGAATAAAGCAAAACAAGTCTTATCTATATACTCTAGGGGAAAAAACATCTAAAATACTGATCATTACTAGAAACTTGCTGATTCATCTGGTAAAACCTTATTTTGATCTTAAGAAAAATAAGGTACTGAATTATGATTTTAAAATGTTGATGGGGTTTCAACATTTCCTTGAAAAAATCTTAGAAATTATATTATATTGAGCTGCCAATGTGCCTAATACATCAATAAATCACACTGCCTTATCAATAGGACGAAAGGTATATTCCCAGTTATTTTGCAAGAAAACGTTGATACTCACCACAATAAAGATAGCGCTTTAACATTTTCATCCACATTCTTACAGCTATTTATTACAAGAAATGTAGATTGATCTGGAAGCTCATGATAGGGAGAGATTTATTTATATGCTTGCTATATAATAGTAGAGTAGACTTGATTAAATTTGCCCATAAGTTTAAAATAGGGCTGAGAAACTAGGGCAGAGTAAAGCAACTATTTTGTTATAGAAGCCACACTTTATTTTTTCCAATATCTGTTGGCATTTGAGGGCAGCTGTGAGCAAGGCCAGTGATGTCATCAGACTGGGCAGATTTAAGAAGGTGGGGTTTTGAGTTTCTGGTTTTGTCTTTTAATGCAAAATAGGTGGGTTTTGTCTCTCCAAGAGTTTAACGGACTTATTTTAAGCCTTAAAAGAATATCCCCCTTCAAACTAAATCTATTGGCACTTTTGGATGATGCTGTTCTGGCAGCCACAAAATAAGCCACAGGTTGCCACCTCTTGCCCTAGGACTCACTGCCCTGCAAGCAATCAGATCAGATCTCTGGCAAGAATAAGTGCCCATTTTTCAGGTAGCCTGCTGGTGGAAGGGGTGGGGGGAAATGACGTGCTTCATACATCTTTCTTTGCCACCTGCTTAATCACCAGGTCTGTGTAGCATCTAGTAGATCACCCCTAGGGAATATACTCTGAACAAACAAACAAACAAACAAAAATTCCACCAACTGATTTAAACATTTGTAAATACTCAGAGTTCTAGTTTGCATCTAAGGAATCCTATTGTCTGGATTCCAACAACACAATTAATATTGTTAGAGAGTAAACTCATTTTCTGAATTTGTGCAATATATTGGACTGTAGGCTTACCAAACTTACAACTAGAGACAAATTTTTTTCCCCAAACAAGATTAAAATTAAGCTCCATGTGTTCTATGGATGCAACAGGTGACCTAGTTAAATACATTATATGAATCCAGCTATTGTACCTTAACTGTAGCTTCAGTTACAGTTTAATTTAAATGTCTCAACCTGTCATTTGAAACATAAATACAATGTAAATAGAATCATGAGCATCTTTGGATTCATTATGAAAACTGGCAAAAAATATATTTAAGAACTGTTATAGTATTAAATGACTCTACAATAGTTCCTCAAATTTCTGCCCCAGTTCATATATTTTAAATACTCCCTTATGTTCTGATAAAACCCTTATTCAACCAATGGACTACTGAGTGTGAAGTTTGCTCAGAACATTAGTATCCTATCAATAACAATATTATTTTGCCTAAACCCCATGATAAATGAAACTTAAGATCTATGAAATTATCTCTGCATTTCACAGAACAGAGCTACTTCATAGATTATTTTTCACAAATATCATTTATCTTTTTAACAATTTATAGCTCCACACAATTAATAAATTAAATTATTGAATTAATTATGGGTTGGCTGCTGCTGATGTCTGGGTTCTTGAGTATAACCTTATACTATGTTGTAGTTATTTGAAGTGTGGAAATAAGCACAGGGGAATAACAGCAGAAAAAGCAGCCAAAACTGGAATTATCTGGCTGTCTATAGCACCTACATGCATTCAGTGGATTACTTCAATGTTATGTGGCCAAATTTCCCATGTTACCCAAGAGTGACAATAAATCAAGAGCATTGGGAGTGACAAAATGACAGCTAGACAGACTCAAGACTCAATGCTGACCACAGTGCTGGATAGAGCATGTCACAGTGTTTATAAAAGCACTTCAGGAAAGATAGGAAATGATGTCATAAAGATAGGAAGCCTTGGCTAGTTGGGCAAAGGGTACCTCAAGACATAAGAAGGGCAAAGCTATCGGATTCCTGTATCTTTATATCTGTAGGCCTTTGTGAACTTTATGTCTCTGAAATCTTTCAAAATTTTAGAATAGACACACACACACACACACACATTGAATTAGAAATTTATCACGAACACTGCAATAAATCACAGTGTTGAACATGGAAGTTTAATACTGAGTACCCAGTGTGGCATCCAAATGAGACACAGAGATATGCCTCTGGATACCTCGTTTGTTACTTGCCCAGCACTATGTTCCACATGATCTTATTCTTTTTATCTTTAAAAGAGGAAGCTAGCATGATACAAAACAAAGCCCCACCCTGAAGCATAATCTTCATTTCCAAAAATGCTTGCGGGCCCCATATATAACCTGAGAGATGGCAGCAAGTTAGTGCTTTCTTTAGAAGTGGGCCTGCTTGCCCAGATGAAAGACTGGTAAGAGGACATGATAAAGCACCTCTGATGAGAGGCTGGCAGGGGTGGTGGAGAGCAACCTCACCAGATTAATGATGTCTTTGTGATTGGCCAAGCCCAGGGAACGCAGCCATTTTGTGAGAGTCACCTCTGTGAGCTCTCTAAATCTGAAATGTGCCCCCAAGATTAAAAAGTTTGTGATCCCCAGCATGACATTTTTTGGTTTCGAAATAGTAAATTCAGCCGAGTAAAGATTGCATGGTACATATTTTTACTGCCACCTTCCTGTACGGCTTTACAATATAGGCGTTTTTTCTGTATGCAGGATAATTAATTCATTTAGGGAAATGGAGTATTGTCTAATGGTCATCTCAACATCAAGTTCAGGGATATCTGCAGAGTATAGTTAAAAAAAATAAAGTTGGCAGCTATGACCTTTGTGGCTACCATCTTTAGTTTTTTAGCATTCCCTGCAGATACCCCTCACCAAATTAAAAGAAAGGCCACTGTTCTATACTAAACAACAACAACACTATTGTCAGAAGTTACAACATTGGCCACTATGCTGAGTGCCCAAATGTTGGGGATCTGATCACTCTGGCTTATGTCTCTGAGACACAGCAGACTATAGTGTTATGTTCCAAAAGCAGTGACGGCATCTGAATAACCCTTATTAAAAGGTTATTCAGAGGGAACATTGTCAGGACGTGATTTCTAATGCTTCAGAGCAGATCAGAGCAGCTTGCAGAATTCAGGGCCTTTGCAGCAGGAGTAATAACCTGATGGATCCTTTAAAAGACAGGCTGGAGCAGCAGACCAAAAATGAAATGAAAACTAAATGTAACTAATTAAATCAAACTGAAGAGTAAGCATGATTATTCCCCCAATATTTAATATTTTTTCCTTTCTGTCATACTAATACATTATAGTTTGGCAGCTGCTTTTAGAAGGGCTTTGGGGACTTCATCCAAGGCTCTGGGGTGGGAGGAAATTGCAGATTTTATATCCCCAATTTTTAGGAAGACAAGGATAGAACTGATAGGATCACAAGAAACAGGGCTGAAAAGTATTATCTGGCAGCCAATGTGTGTGGCAGGAAAACAGAAAACTCCCATAATGGCATGGCTAATAGCTTAACCTCTGGAAGATTATATTTTCTGCTTTTTCCCAAAGCTCACCCGGGCATGAATCTTTTGCTTACTATTTAATTATTTCAATAAAAATAATCAGTTATTTAAGTATTTGTCGATTATCGTTATTTTTAAAATATGTTAAATATTTAATTATCACAATTAATCATTTAATTATTGGTGGTAGCTATTTATTTATTTATTTATTTATTTGTAAATTATTTCCAGTTCTGTTTTTCCCCTTTTCTGTTTCAATTTTATTTTGGATTATGGATTATTGTAACTACCCAACCAGTTACTTTGATTTTGGTATTGTGAAAGGTTTATGTTCAACATTAACAAAACTATGAAATGTAAGGTGTTTAATCACTGATATGATCAGTCTATCATGTGTGCATCTGAGTGCAGATCAACCCAGTCTTGTTAGTGTTACCAGACAAAATCTGACAAGCTTCACTGTTAAGCCTTATGATTCCTGTTCTTGGCAGTATCTTGTATTCAGAGAAGTTAGACCTGTGAATTCATTTTCATATAGATGTCATGCAATATGGGTGTTTAGAAAATAACATAGAGATATATTTTATTCTAAAGGTAAATTGTACCCAAGAACTAAGTTCTTACAATTGGTCCATGAGAACACTTAATGACTCATAGGAGTAATCTGTCTACATGGAAAGTTGCATTATGATGTTAGGGAGGGCAAGCTATGATCTCCTATGAATAGTACCCTTTCTAGTGTATTGTTCATATTATTGTTTTTTTTTATTTTGGCTCTGGGTTACATCATGAGACAGCAAAAACTTTGCAGCCTTGAAACAGAGTGTGCACATTTTTTCTGCTATGGAATGAGCTATAGTTCCCTCTGTCTTTATTCCCCAGAAGACATGCTTAAAGCTTCCAAACTTCTTTATCTTTCCTCCAGAGTGCTTCTCTAGGTTGCCAGACTCCCCTTTCAATTGCTTTTCTAATTGAAAGAGTTCAACGTTTTATTAGAATTTATTTTGTAAAGGGTTTCAGATCTTATTATGCTTTAAAGCAGTGTTTTTTCAAACTTGGCAACTTTAAGATGTGTGGAGTTCAACTCCCAGAATTGACTTCACTCCCAGTAGTGAAAAACACTGCTTTATAGAAAAAAAAAAATGGAAAAAATTGTTCCAAGAAAAGAGGGAGGTGCCCCTGAGATGATAAAAATCACAGTCAGCCTGTCCATGGTACTGCTGGAGAAGGAGGAAGAAGACAAAAGGGACAGCTGTTCAGTTAGGATACATCTGGCAGCTTCTCCAGGGCTGCTACCCTAAGCATACAGTTTTCAGTTGACCATTCACTAGGCCAGATTCCCAGCTTTGAATTCCAAAAGAGCAAAACTCTAGAACCTAGAATACGAGATAAAATGTTCAGCCACTATTCTGGTCTCTAATTGGAGTATGCTAACAGCTTTCAGCATCCTTAGACAACAAACTTGATTGACCATTTGTAAGTTAACTATAGAGAGAAGTGGAGGGGAACTACTTTCCACAGAATGGAATTCATGCTATTTAAACCCAAGTTTTAGTTTGTTCGCCTGTTGCTCTTATTACTGCCCATTAGAAATGGTCTTTTGCTTTCAAATACTGAAGTATAGTTTAAATTATTTGTTGTGAAAGTTATACATAAAATTGTCCTGTTTGTAAATTATGTGCATATGTACAAATATCATCAGTGTTGTAGACAACCCCAGGACCAATCATCAGCTTTATCTACCCCTAAATAAATATGCTTTCAACTAAAAGTCAAGTGCTTGTGACTTGGCAGCAGTACAGACATGGTTAGCCAGTATCTTTTTCTGAAATGTTTATTCAGCTTCCCAGTCTAGCTTATGATTCCTGGTAGTTCCTAGGTCTGGTCTTGCTTATCTTTTGGGATAAGCTAAGATCAGGCAGGTGCTGCAACCTCCTAATATCATCAGTGCAAAGTGAAGAACTGCACACTTCTTTCTGTAACCTGAGCTGCAACTTCTATAGCAACAGTATATACACCATATCTTTACAGTTTTTAGCATAATATTATTTACATACTTTGAAACTTTTTAAAAAGCTGTAGTGTTTTTTGCTGTATTTTTAAAAGTTGGAATTATGGATACATCTGATATAAGATCCTGCCGTGGCATAATACTTGGATTTTGTTTTAGTAACCAGATCACATAAAAATTGCAACCAAGAACAACTGTACCAATAGAAGAGGATATATGTAGCTCAGGGTTAAACTGTTGAGCCCTTGGTGCTCTCTGAGCTAGATTATTTGATTGCAGATGTTTCATTACCTGACTAGGTAACATCATCAGTGTGTGAGTGGGTGTGGGGTTTGCTCCTTGTTTATATGTAGTAGCTTGCCCTGACAATGTTGGTGGGGGTGTGGTTTTCTCCTTGGTAGTTCCTTGATTGGGATATAATTTTCTGCTTGTTTGTTTGCTTCTTTGTCTCCTTGGTATTTCCTTGATTAGAGTATTGTTTTTTGATTGTTTGTCTTGTGTTAATCCCTGCTTATCTGGGTATTGGCTCCTGTAGAGTATGTGTTCTGATCTTTTTGTTTCCTTCTTAGCTTTCTTATTGTCTCTTTTGAATGGTGTGTAAATGTGGTTTATCACTATGTGTCTACTGATGGCTGATTTGTATGAAAGCCAAGCTTCCAGGAATTCCCTAGCATTTTTGGATTTAGCTTGGTCTAGGATACTCACAGTTTCCCTGTTGAAACTATGGTTGAGTCTGTCCATGTGTTGTGAGATTAAGGAATTTTCATTCTGCCTTCTACTGCTAGTTGGTCTTCATGGAAGCACCCTACTACTTTTCTGTCTGTCTGTCCTACATACTGGCTGTTACAGCCCTTACACTGTATATTATAGATGACTTCTGTTTTTTTCTTCTTGGGCTACTGGGTCTTTTGGTTTACTTAAGAGGTTTTGGAGGGCTTTAGTTGGTTTGTGTGCTATGGTGATGCCGTGTGGTTGTAATAGTCTTGGTTATTTCTGAGATATTTTTGACGTATGGTAGTGTTATCCTTCTCATAGCTTGTGTTGGTTGTACTGTAGTGGATTGAGTGGTCAGGCACTTTTTGATAAAGTTGCGTGGGTATCCATTTTGTTGGAAGATGTATAGGCAGTCTGTTTCCTTTTTCTGGTGTTCTGGGTTGCTGCAGCACATTTGTACTCATCTGAATAATATTCTTACACAACTCCTCTTGTGGGAAGTTGGGTTGTTACTTTGGTAATGGAGCACTTGGTTAGTGTGGGTTGGTTTTCAATAGATTTGTGTTTCTAACTTGCCATAATTTCCTCTGCTGATGGGGATATTCAGGAAGGCTAGGGTGTTGCCATTTTTTTCTTCCCTTGTGAATTTTATTCCTTTAAATATATTGTTGATTGTTTCATGTGTCTTCTCTAGTTGTTCCTTTTTATTATGATGAAGGTGTTGTCTACCTTCCGGATCCATCCTTTTGGTTGTATGCATGGGAATGCTAGATGCTGCATTACAGTCTCTGCTAGGAAGCCTGAGAGTGGCGATCTCATGGGTGTTCCTCTCATTTGTTGGTATATTTGTTCATCAAACTGAAAGTAGAGTGAGCCAGAGGTTGATGAGGTCCATGATTCTGGGTATTTCGGTCTTAGTGTATTTGGTTAGGTCATTTGTGTTGTATAGTACTGCTGCCATGGATTCTTTCACTAGTCTGTGGATGTAAAGAGTGCTGTGACATCGAAGTAAACCATAATTTCTTCTTCATCAATTTTTAGGTCTTCAATTTTCTGGAGGCAGTGTAGCGGGGAGTTGATAGAATATTCGCTCCCCTCTGTGAGATGTCAAAGCTTTTTTGTTAGTTCTTTTACTATGTTATATGTTGGGGTCCCTGGTAATGATATAATTGGATGAAGAAATATTTTGGGCTTGTGTATTTTTGGGCATCCATAAAATCGTGGGAGGATGGGCCCAGTGCAAGTCCTGGGGTTTTAAATGCTGCTTCTAAGGCTGCAAAGAACTCTAAATGAGTAGCATTGTCTATATTATAGTTGAGGCCTGTTTGGAGGATATTGTGTTCTGTGGTGGATAGTGGCTGGCTGGACAAGTTGACAACCCATTTGGGTTCAGGTACCATTTTGTTTCTGGGGTTTAACTTGAGTAGTTTGGTTTGGAGTTTTGTCTTCCTTTTTTTAAAGTCTTAGGTATGTAGTTTCGATAGTGGTTGTCAGCATTTTTGTGTGTTCTGGGGTCATGACTTTGGGGGGTAGGGAATGAGCTTCAGCGGACATGAGGTCAGGCTGAGATGTTGTTTTTGGCTCTATCCTTGCAGCTGTGGCTTCCCTCCCCCTATCTACCCATGCAGCCATTTTGCCTTCTCTGTGGGTTGGAGAATCAAGTGGAGGGACTGGCAAATCTGCAGACTCCATGGACAGATGGACTGGGGTTGGAGGGTAGGAAAGGGTGTTTCTTCCCCTGAAGAGTGTCTGTTTCGCTGCCTATGGGTGAGAGCTGGGGGGAAGGAGACTGATTGAGCTATCTGATATTGGTTGTAAGAGCCCCTGCCAATCGAGTGAGAGTGGATTGGTGGGGGGAGGATGAGAGTATAGGGTGGAGTGGGCTGTTTCTCTGAAGGTGCTGAGTGCTGAATGAAGCAGAAGCACCCCAGCTGATGGCCTGGAAGGAGGCTGTAACTGGAGGTGTATGTATAATGTGGGGGGAGGGGCTACAGGCTTGGGTATGGATCAATTTATCCAGCAGGAAGGGGGAGGTCTTGGAGGAGTAGGGACAGGCTGTAACATCCTTGTAGTGACGGGTATGGGGAAGTTTAGTGGAAGACGAAGAGCGGGCCACACACGGGAAATGGGCTAGAGGTATATTGTTCCTGTGGCACGTTCCAGCTCCTTGAGCTCACTCCTGGGCCCCGGTTGTCAGACTTTCAAGAGCTGGGAGCTGGGAGCTGGGCTGTTGACTGCTGCCACTGAATGCCAGGTCAGTTTGTAATAAGGCCATCCTCATCCATGACTTGATCATGGAGGAGAAAGCTGACCTGGCATGTATTATGGACCTGGCTGGGAGAGGAGGGGGGAGTTCCCCTTTCTGAGATGTGCCCAGCTGGTTTCTGGGTGTGGCACCAGCCAAGACCCCAGGGTAGGGGCGGTGGGGTGGCGATGGTTATCCGAGACACTTGGGAGGCATTCAGGGGTGCTGCTCCTCAGATTGCCAGGTGCGAGACTGTTTGGTCCCTGCTGCGTAGCAACTTCCCTGCCTGAGCTCCTTGACTCCATAGCCGGGTTGGCAGTGGAGTTCCCCAGGTTTATGGTCTTGGGGGATTTCAACCTGCCTTCCTTGGGGGTGGGGTCAGAGGTAGCCCAGGAGTTTATGGCTACCATGACAGCCATGGGCCTATCCCAAGTAATCCAGGGCCCATCGCATAATAGTGGTCATTCGCCTGACCTGGTTTTTCTGTTTGAGCAGTGGCAGAGTATTCTGAAATTGGGGGAGGTATTGGTTTCTCCCCTGTCATGGTCAGATCACTTCCTGGTGAGCTTCCAGTTCTCTGGTACCACCCCACTCTTCAGGGAGGTGGGACCTATTAGATCGGCCTGCCTGTCAGAATCCTCGCAAGATTTTATAATAGATTATTATATGGCTAGTTTAAAAAATGGTTTTTTTTTCATGCTGCGGTTCTGCCATTGAAAAAGGGGAGGGGGAGTAGGAAGGAGAGACCGTTTGAAGCAGATGGCTCCTTATCACAAGCCCTGGAATGTTCAAGGCCATGCCAGCAAGGGAATCAGAAGACAAGAACTAAGGGCGATGGAAGGGGAGGGAAAGTAAGAAGGGCAATGTAAGGGGGGGAAAGAAAGAAAAGCAGTTTTTGGCGCGCTTTTACTCAGTCTCAGCAATGCTTTGGATCTGTACACTTATTCTTAATAAATGAACTTTCTTTTGAATCAATATAGGTTGCAAGGAAAGTTACTGGTTTTAAGATCAACAGGTGGCAGTTCGTTACATTTTGCTGAGACTCCCTGTACAGACTTCTACCAGGGAGATTACCCTGAGGGGAGTCCCAAGCCTCACGTTGACCGGGACCAACCGAGCAACGGGATGGCTGATGATGTTATTGAGGAAGAAGAAGAAAGAAAAGTCCCTCCTCCATTGGAAGTAAAGGTGATAACACAGGGGGAGCCGGTGCAATCATCACGCCCAGACCGGACGGGGATGAAAGCAACGGCGACGAAAGGACGGGCTCCTTCGTTGAAAGATCGCATGGGGAAATTGGAAGGGCAGATGGGGTCCATATCCGATGATATGCGAGCTATAAAGGCAGCGGTAGACCAACTGCTTGGAAGGGGATCTACACCTCCCGCACGAGAATCGGCCGCCACGCCAGGAGGCACGGAGGTGGCAGACCAGTCAGCCGAAGATGAGACTTCCAGCGAGGAGGAGGAGGATCTCACACCTAGCAGAGCCAAGAAGAGCCCGATGCAGCAGCGGGGCATCTCCATGAAATTCAGGGGAGATGCTGAGCAGCTGGCTTGCTTTATCACCCAGGTTCGGATCTATATGGAGGGCTATGGAGGTCTGTTCCGCAGCGAGGAGGAGAAGGTTTCCTATGTGTCCAGTTTTTTTGAAGGTACGGCTGCGGAATGGGTGGTTGGCCTGCATAGGGCGAAGGACCGGGCTTTAAGAAAATTGGAGGATTTCATGGCAGCTCTCTGTGCGCGCTTTGAAGACCCGTGTGTGGCGCTTAAAGCACGACGCGACCTGGAAAGGCTGAAGCAGGGGTCCAAGTCGGTATCAGAGTACGCCTACGAATTTCGGGGCTTGGCTCAAAGGCTGCCTCACGTGCCGGAGGAGCTCCTGATTGAGTTTTTCCAGAGAGGCTTGCAACCTGAATTGCTGCAGCGTGTGCTGTGCCGGGGTTTCCCGAAAACCTTTAATGAATGGGTCGCTATGGCCGGCGAAGTGGAGGAGCAATGGCGTACCATTGAAGCAAGAACCCGACTTCCGCCCTTACCTGGTGCAAAGAAGGTGGCGCCCAAGGCGAAGACCAGCGCTCCAAAAAGTAGCGGGGGCCGGCGCGTCTGTTTCAACTGCGGAGAGCCGGGACACTTTGCCGCTGCGTGCCCTAAAGCAAAGACGGAGCAAGGAGGCAAGAAGACGGAACGGAAGGGGCCGAAGTCTTCGAAGCCCGGCAGGAAGGAGTCAGCGGCAGCAGGCAGCGAGACGGGAGCTAGAGCGGCAACACGCGGCGGTGGCAAAACCCGGAAGTTGTTAGCTCCGATCTCTCTCCGACAGGCGGCTGCTCTTCCAGAGAAAGAAAGCAGCTCATGGGAGGACTCGGACAGCAAAGAGATGGGGGTGAGTCCCATTAAAATTTGGGTGGAACTAAGGGTGGTGAGGACTAATCGGAGGGCAGAGATACGGGCGCTGATAGACTCTGGCTGCTCCCGAAATCTGACTAACCCCGCCCTTGCCCGGGGTTTGGGACTGCGCTTAAAGAGACTCAAAACCCCTGTGATTTTTACCCAGCTGGACGGATCGCCAGCGGGGGGAGGGCCGGTGGAGTATCGTACAGAAGAGCTTGAACTAACTATGGGGGACCATAGAGAGACTAATAAATTCCTAGTGACTCCCATGGCATGCAACCCAGTGCTTCTGGGCATGAACTGGTTAAAAAGGAAGAACCCAGAAGTGAACTGGGAGAAGAAGATCTTGCGTTTCCCGAAGGAGGGGGGAGTGGAAGTTGAAGGAATTACCGAAACGTTGTCAGATGAAGAGATGGGTGCTGTGAGTGGGGAAAAGGCAGTGGAAGCTGCAATCCAGATTCCCAAGCAATACCAAGACCTGCAGGAGGTGTTTAGCGAAAGGGAGTCAGATCAGCTACCCCCCCCCCCCCATCGTGCCAGTGACTGTACCATAGAGATTGAGCCGGGGGCTAAATTTCCAAGGAAGAAAATGTATCCAATGACACCCAAAGAGTTGGAAGCATTGCGGGAGTTCATTGACAAGAATCTAAAGAGGGGCTTTATTGTACCTACGCATTCTCAAATTGCTGCACCGGTGCTATTTAGGGAAAAGAAGGATGGCTCCCTACGTTTGTGCACGGATTATAGAGGGCTAAATGCCATTTCTGCTGACAACAGGTACCCACTCCCCTTAATGAAAGACCTATTGGCCCATTTATCCAAAGGGAAAATTTTCACGAAGCTGGATTTAAGGGAGGCGTACTTCAGGGTGCGAATCCGTGAAGGAGACCAATGGAAGTCCGCCTTTAATACGCCTCTGGGGTGCTTCCGTTATGAAATAATGCCGTTCGGATTAAAAGGAGCGGCGGGGGTGTTCATGCAACTTATAAATGAGGTGTTACAAGAGTATTTATACCAGGGGGTGTTGGTTTATCTGGACGATATCCTGATTTACACTGAGACCATGGAGCAACATGTGCAATTGGTCAGGAAGGTGCTAAAAAAGCTACTGGAAGCTCAGTTGTATGCCAAGCTCTCCAAATGTGAATTTCATAAACAGCAAATTGACTATTTAGGATATAGAATTTCGCATCAGGGAATTGAAATGGACCCGGCAAAGGTGAGGGACGTTACAGGTTGGGAGGCTCCCAAAACCAGGCGTCAGCTTCAAAGTTTCCTGGGCTTTGCTAACTTCTATCTGCAATTTATACCCAACTTTGCCCAAGTAGCACTCCCACTCACCGATTTGTTGAAAACCAAGGGCAAGGACAAGGCGAAGGCATCAAAACCTGGAGCCCCCTTAGCCTGGACTAAGGAGTGCCAGGAGGCGTTTCAAAGTTTAAAGCGTCTGTTTACGGCTGAACCAATCTTAAAACACCCTGATCCAGAACAGCCATTTGTCATACAGGCAGACGCTTCGGATGTAGCAGTGGGAGCTGTGTTGTTACAGAAGGGGGCAGGGGGGGAACTGTTTCCTTGTGCATACATATCCCGGAAATTTTCAGAGACTGAGAGACGCTGGTTGGTGTGGGAAAAGGAAGCGTTCGCAGTACGCTGGGCGTTAGTTTGTTGGAGGCATTTGTTAGAGGGGTCACCCCATCCATTTGAAATTTGGACTGATCACAAGAATCTAGAGGCTTTGACTGCACCGAGGAAGCTGTCACCAAAGCAAATGAGATGGGCACAATATTTTCATCGATTTAACTTCTCCCTGAAGTATATTCCTGGGGGAAAAAATTTTCTGGCAGATGCTCTGTCTCGATTGCCTCAACACAATAGCAAGCGGGAGGAAGTAGTCGCTCCAGTAATTCCATGTACCCAAGCAGCCCTAAGAGTGGTCACTAGAGCTCAGAAAAGAAAGGGTGAAGGACAACCAGAAGGAGAGTTATTGGTAAAATTAAATGCCCAGATTGCTCAGGATGAGTGGTTCAAAAGCAACAGCCAGTTGCTAGTGAACAAACAAGGGGCATGGTGGTGGCAAGACAAGCTATATGTCCCTGCAGACGCTAGAAAGTGGGTTTTGCAAAGAAGTCACGACAGCAAAACAGCTGGGCACTTTGGTTTTGTGAAAACATTACATCTAATCAGACGTCAATTTTGGTGGCCAACAATGAGAAAAGATGTAGGGGAATATGTAGCCACATGTCCCACGTGTGCTATGGCCAAAAAGAGAGGGGGCAAACCAATGGGGCTTCTACAGACAGTAGCAAACCCTGGAGCTCCTTGGAAGCAAATATGCATGGACTTTATTGTAGACCTGCCTGAAAGCAACAAAAAGACTGTTATTTGGGTAGTTACAGACCTTTTTTCCAAACAAGCACATTTTGTGGCATGCCAAGCCATTCCATCAGCACCCAAATTGGCTAAATTATTCATACAACATGTCTACCGAGCTCATGGGGTCCCAGAACGAATAATTTCGGATCGCGGGGTCCAGTTTACTGCCAAATTCTGGAGAGCGTTCCTAAAACTACTGGGGGCATCGCAAGGCTTGAGTTCGGGGTACCACCCCCAGACAGCGGGATCATGTGAACGTCTGAACTCAGTATTGGAACAATATTTGAGATGTTTCATTAACTACCAACAAGACAATTGGGATGAACTGTTACCATTCGCTGAAGTAGCTTATAATAATGCAGTGCACCAAAGCACTGGTCTCACCCCTTTTAAAATAGCTACAGGACAAGACTTTGTACCCATCCCAGAACTGCCTAAGCAGACCACTCAAGTCGCTTCAGTTGATGAGTGGATCCAGCAGATGACACAAGTGTGGCCTCAGATTGCTGCCTCGTTGCAGGAGGCCAGAGCTACATACAAGAAATTTGCAGATGCTAAGAGAACACCAGAAAAAGACTGGAAAGTAGGAGATAAGGTTCTTTTATCTACCAAACATCTTAAATCATTACAACCTTCCAGAAAGCTCGCTCCAAGATTCATAGGGCCTTTTGTCATCGATAAAGTAATTAATCCAGTTTCACTATGATTACAGATGCCTGCCACCTTTAAAAGAATCCATCCAGTATTCCACTGCGACCTGCTTAAACCATATAAGGAGTCTTCTCAGTGGCATCCCTCTCCAGTACCTCCTAAACCATTGATGGTTGAAGGAGAACAACATTTTGAAGTTAAAGAAATACTGGACAGTAGAAAGCACAGGGGGGGGGTTTCAATTTTTAATTCAGTGGAAACATTTTCCCAAATCAATGGCCGAATGGGTTGACAAGAAACATGTAAAGGCTCCACATTTAGTTAAAAAATTTTATGATGCTTATCCTACGAAGCCTTAACAATTAGATTGGTTATTGTATTATGTTTCTCTTTGCTTTTTCTTTTAGAGTATAGAAGAGGAATCATCTGACTGACATCCTTTTCTGTGGAGGGGCAGTATGTCAGAATCCTCGCAAGATTTTATAATAGATTATTATATGGCTAGTTTAAAAAATGGTTTTTTTTTCATGCTGCGGTTCTGCCATTGAAAAAGGGGAGGGGGAGTAGGAAGGAGAGACCGTTTGAAGCAGATGGCTCCTTATCACAAGCCCTGGAATGTTCAAGGCCATGCCAGCAAGGGAATCAGAAGACAAGAACTAAGGGCGATGGAAGGGGAGGGAAAGTAAGAAGGGCAATGTAAGGGGGGAAAGAAAGAAAAGCAGTTTTTGGCGCGCTTTTACTCAGTCTCAGCAATGCTTTGGATCTGTACACTTATTCTTAATAAATGAACTTTCTTTTGAATCAATATTGGTTGCAAGGAAAGTTACTGGTTTTAAGATCAACAGGTGGCAGTTCGTTACACTGCCCCAGGCAACTGATGGACCCAACTGGGTTTCAGAGGGAGCTTGGGGTTGTTCCAGGAAGTCTGCTGCACGGCCCAACTGAAGCCTTGGTGGCCACATGGAATGAGAGAGTGGCTATGGCTTTGAATCGGATTGTGCCTGAGTGGCCTTCCATGCCCATAGCTCCTGTAGCTCTCTGTGGTATACGGAAGAGCTGAGGAAGCTTAAGAGGGCTAAGGGACTCCTAGAGCACTGCTGGCAGAAGACTGGGAATGAAGACGATCGAACACGAGCTAGAGCCGTGATTAGAGCCTACCTTGTGGCAGTAAGGGCGGCGAAATGTAATTATTTCTCCATCCTTATTGCATCTGCAGATAGCTACCCAGCACCCCTGTTCTGGGTGACTCTGGAGGGAGTAATTTGGGGGTCTACCTTCAGGGCCATTGTAAGGAATATGCTGAGCATCTGGCAGGTAAAGTCGCTCGCATCCTCTCTGTGTTGAATTCCAGCCTTGATGCAAGGCCAGTGGGGGAGTCTTGCATGGTTATCTGGGAGGAGTTCAAGCCGTTGAACCTGAGGAAGTGGATAGGGTTCTTGTAGCTATTAGTTCGGCCACTTCTGTGTTAGATCCATGCCCCTCCTGGCAGGTCAAGGCTGCCTGGGAGGGGACATGTATTTGGGTCTGGGCGGTGGTTAATTCCTCTTTGAGGGAGGGGCTGGTCCCGCCAGCTCTGAAGGAGGTGGTGGTACACCCCCTCCTCAAGGGGCCATCACTCAACCCAAGTAATCTGGATAGTTTTTGTCCAGTCTCCAACCTCCCCTTTTTAGGGAAGGTTGTTGAGAAAGTGGTCACATGGTAGCTTCAAAGGGCTCTGGATGAAGTGGATTATCTTGACCCCTTTCAGTCAGGATTCAGGCCGACATATGGGACTGAGACAGCATCAATCACACTCTTGGATGACCTCTGGTGGGAGCTGGATGGGGGCAGTGCTTCCATCCTTGCTCTTCTTGACCTCTCGGTGTCCTTCAATACCATCGATCATGGTATCCTTCTGGACCAGCTTCGGGAGTTGGGGTGGGTGGCACTATGTTGTGTTAGTTCTCCTCCTTCCTTCGAGGTTGGTTTCAGTCCATATTGATAGGAGGGGAGAGGTCCAGTCTACGGCCCCTACAGTGTGGGGTGCCACAGGGCTTGGTTCTCTTGCCCCTCTTATTTAACATCTACATGAGGCTGCTGGGTGAGGTCATCTGACAGTTCAGGTGGGGTATCATCAGTATGCTGATGATACCCAGCTTTATATCTCTTCCCCAGGCTGTCTGAGTGATGCTGTGGATGTCCTATCTCAGTGCCTGGAGCTTGTAGGGGCCTGGATGGGGCACAATGGGCTTTGGCTCAACCCAGGCAAGACTGAGTGCCTTTAGGTGTTTGGCTCTTCCAGTACCAAGGTTCTTCCATCTTTGGTTCTGGATAGGGTGGTTCTGCCCCAGACAGACCTGATGCACAATCTGGGGGTCCTCTTAGACTCATGGCTCCTGCTGAAAGAGCAGGTGGCAGCTGTGGCTAAGAGGGCCTTTGCATACCTTTGGGTTGTGCATCAGTTGCACCCATAACTGGACTGGGAGGCTCTACTCACTGTCACTCATGCCCTCGTGACCTCCCGTCTGGACTATTGAAATGCGCTCTACATGGGGCTGCCCTTGAAGAGCATTCGGAAGCTTCATCTGGTACGGAATGCAGCTGCTTGGGTTGTACATAGTGTCGGCTACTCAGCACATGTAACATCACTGCTTCAGGAGCTGTACTGGTTACCGGTGTGTTTCCAGGTGCAATTCAAGGCCATCACCTATAAAGCCCTTCATGGCTTGGGACCAGGTTACCTTAAGGATTGTCTTTTCCCAGTTGTTTCCACCTGTCCAATCCGGTCCAGCAGGTTAGGCATACTCTAGGTACCGTCAGCCAAGGAATGTCAGCTGGCGGGGCCCAGGAGACATGCCTTTTCCGCTGTGGCACCTGCCCTCTAAAACATCCTCCCTCCTGAGATTAGGATGACCCCGATTCTTTTGGCTTTTTGAAAGGCCTTGAAGACCTGGCTTTGTTCCCATGCTTGGGGCCCCGAGTATGTGTAGGGCCCTGTTTCATGGTTGTGTTGACATCAATGGTTTTTAAAGATCTCTTGGCTGCATCTATGTTATATTTATTTTTTGTACTGTTTTTAATGTTGATTGTTTTTATTGTTGTTAGCCACCCAGAGTCACTGGTCTGAGATGGATGGCTATGTAAATTGAATGAATGAATGAATGAATAAATAAATAATTTTTAAAAAATGATTTGTTCCATTTGCTCCTTGAGGTTATCTATGGTGTGCTGATATTTATTTAGTCTGAGGTGAGCATCCATGATGATTAGCTATATCATGTTTCAGCCACTTTGTTGAGCTATTTTCCATCCAGATGTGCAGTTTATCAGAGGTTTGTATCTGACACTATTTAAAAACAACTGTTTTTAAACACCAATGAATCCAGTGTAAAATCTGACTCAGTGTGGCAGGTTATGAATATATTTATTTTCTTTTTCAAGGAGCAATCTAAATCTGTCAAAGTTATGGACAGAGGTTACAGGTTGAAGACAAGGCAGGAAATAAAAGGTAATATAATTCTACCCAACTGACTTCATGTTGTAGTTTTCAGTGTTGCTCTTGGGTGTGCAAATATAAAAATGCAGTAGCTACTTCTGTGAGATTGTTCAGCATAAGAAGTAGCACGAAATTTTAACATACATTCTAAAACATTCCCTGTTTTCTAGCACTCAGTATTCCTAGTTTGTCCATTGTTTTGCTTTGGGGTCCTGGCTGGTTGCAATTTTGAAGGATGATTGCTTTAGCAAGTAATCATTAGATGAGTTAGAAAAAATCTTAGTTAATTTCATCCCATCTGCTGCCAATTCAGAAAACTAACTGCTACAGCAGCCTTCCCAAACTGAGGCATCCTTTAAATGGATAGACATCCTTTAGAGTTCCCCAATCAACATGATCTTTTCTGAGAATTTTATGAGCCAAAGTCTACAAACCTGGAAGGTGCAAATGTTGGCACAGCCCGTGCTACAGAATTCCTGATATGCCATTTTTCAGTTTCTGTTTGCAGACTTCTGATGAAGGAGAATCTGTTTTCTCAGGCAGCCTAGACCGTTGTCAGATAATCCATCAAGAAATTCTTCTCAATATTTAATCAACCCTTCCTTCACCCCTAGACCTGTTTTCTGAAGCAGAGTGAACAACCTTACTGCGCGATGCATGTGATTTCCCTTCATTATTAGATATTTGCAAATATCTATAGTATCATTTCTGTCAGTGTCACCTCTGAGAAAACTCTTCCCGTGAGTCTTATGTTTCTTATCTTGGATGACAAGGGCATCTGGAGAGAAGCCTTGTAATATGATTTCCATATGTGTATGAACAGAGAGCAGGAATTCTTTCAGGACCTAAGACACATAGAACTTTAAAGATAAGTCCAGCACTTGGAATCATGTTCATGTTGAGCAGCAACCGATGCATTTCTACTGAAAGTACACTTTCAAAGCAAAGGACAAGTTTTTGTTATCCTTTTCAGAGCTATTGTATCCAACTTCTGAAACTGAAACTGCTTTCTCTCTCTCTCTCTCTCTCTCTCTCTCTCTCTCTCTCTCTCTCTCTCTGAGACACAGAACTTTTTATCCAAAGCAGGAAAATGAATGTAATCACAGTAATTGATAATAACATAATTGATTAGCATGCCTTGATTTCAAATATAGCTTTTCAGTCACGGATTTTGTGTACGTGGCTGTATCTTGTGGTCTTATAGATGATGATATCAGGAAATAATTGTTTCTATATATCAGTGCAGTTCTGAAAATATGAGAACATCTACCTGTGAAAATAAGGTATCATGCAGCTGATGCTAATATACAGTAGTACCCCAAATGTCCTCAGGTTTCAGTTACAGTTCTTGACTATTTGGTAGGGAACCAACCAATTTGGCATAGGTATGTTTTTTAGTCCTTCTCCTTCTCCTTTTCAAACCTCATCATCATGATCACCATCAGCATCCTCAACAATCTGAAAGAACTCTCCTGGAAATATTTATCTACTGAATTATGTCTATATGAATAAGATTTTCATAACTATACAGTCCTGTGTATGTGCATGACAACAAAGTTAAGTTTTTTCTTCATCTGTAATGTAACCAAAGAATTGAGGATGGGCCATTTGAAAAGGTTTTATCCCTGACAAATACAGCTGCTCTAGATACACGAGTGTCTATAGGAAGGAGAATTTGTGCGTATAATGATCTATATGAAAGTTTGACATTTTGCTTGTATGCATGGATGGCAGGTAGATACGCTACTTGGCACTTAAGCCCTCAGGCCTTTTTCTCCGCTCTTATGTTGTTCTATTTGAGAGTTACAATAGTACTTGAATATAGTTATTGCATTCAATGGTATTTAGATCCAAAAGAAAAAAAAATGGTTGTCTTCTGGGAGTTTTAACAAAATATTTTTTCAATATAACTTCAGCTTCAAAAATCTTTTTGCTGCAACTGTTTACCAAATGTCTGTTATTAGAGTTTCATTACAATATAATGCAAACAACTTCAGAAAGGAACGAATGACACCGTTAGTCCATAGGGCAGCATTTCTCAATCTCAGCAAATTTAAGATGTGTGACTTCAACTCCCAGTATTCCCCAGCCTGCCAGCAACACTGCTATAGGGAATGATATGGAATATGATCATGTACAACAGATTGTGTAATATTCTCAAGCTTAATTACATATGGCTTAGGAATACGACTACTTGGTTATTAATTAACACCTTAATCTCCACTGTTAATTCTCACTAATCACACATCTAGTTGATACATACATTATATATGTTATGATTCAAAATCAAACATTAACAAGGTACCAATGGAAAATGCAGCTACAAAGTATAAATGCCAATCTTAAGATTACGAAAAAGTATGTACTTTATGTAAAACTACAAAATTTAAAATGCATCTAGTAAAAAAGAAATTGGTGAACTTCAAAAAGTTGGCTAAGATATTAAAAAGAAGGGATTGATTTTAAAAATGCTTGAAAAGAGAAACCCTCCAGCCATGTTACTCTCATCTATAGACAATATTTATCAGAAAGCTTAGTTATGTAGCTTTCTAAAAATTCACTAAATGGCATGTTCTTAATTTAAAAAAAAAGCATAAACTTTGTTTATTTATCATAGACATTTGGAGTTTGTCTTCAGATGAAAGGATGCATTTTAATTATATTTTTGGAGACTTCAGACATAATTATAAAAAGGCTTCAGCCTTCCCCAGCCTGGTGCCCATCACATGCACTAACTTCAACTCTTAAGGTCCTTTACCTCAGATAATGAGCTGGCTGGCAGATTGCAGGAAATTATGCCTAACACATCCAGTGGGGACCAAGTTGGTAAAAGTTGCCACAACTTTAAAAAGGAAAAAAATAAAACATGTATATGCAAATAAAATAAAACAAGATATTAAAAAAAGAGAAAACAAACTAACAACAAGGACAAAAAGGCTAAATCAAATGCAACATACAAACAGAATAATAATTAGTACTATATAGAAATTGTTACAACTCAGGTTTTAAACAATGACTTGAATCTTGGCTATGTGGAATTGTATTTTCCAATATTTCTTTTATTATAATAAAGAGCCAAAGGGCTCAGCTCTCAAAGGGTGAGAGTTGGCACATTTCACCAAGCCTACTTTTGGTATCTGGTACACAAATGTCTTTCCAGGAACGCATATTTATCTTTCTGGCCACAGTCCAAGCAGGGTAAATCCAAACTTCTCGATAGACAGACAAATTCCGAATTTTGGAATATAAGTTAGCAACACAATGACATTTTAAATCTTAATTTCCTCTCCAGTATCCTGATTCACCATAGAAAGAATATTAACTGATAAAAAGCTAGCAAACAATATACCTTAAAATCTGTTGCATAGGAAGTCAGCAACCAACTTTCCTTAAACTTTTATTTTGGAAATTCCCCCTCCCCCAAGATTTTTTTTTTTTGATGAATCAGTGTTGTTTTAAGATCATAAGAAATGTACGTAATTGTTCTTAAAAGGTGATTTTGTGATACAGGCAACTCTAATTCTCTATTCCAATTTCTTGTATATTTATTTTAGTAAAATCTTTAAATTGTTGATAAAATTGAATTGTTGCTTTAGCTTATAAAAAAGACCCCCAAAACTTTGTCAGAACAAAGCATTATACATTTATAATACATCTAACACATCTGGTCCAAACAAAGAGCATAATAAATGCTTTAGCTGAATATCCTGGAGTTTTTGGTAAATTATATTCTTTTGGTAAGCTTTCAAAAGTTTTAAAGTAGCATTAATGATTAGTTGATTAATGGTAACTATTCTATTTTCATTCCGTATGTTCTGAAAGAACTTAATGTGCATTTAAGAGTGGTCTTTTCCAATTATTCATATTTAGAAACTTAAATGCAAACCTATGGAAAGCTATTCTAGGAAACACTGCACAAATATGAAATAGTCATTTGGAGTTGTCAAAGAAATTGAATACAAATATTCAATAAAGCTTGCTTTTAGGTTCATTCCCCTATGAAAACAGGCAAAGCCATGGTTTGCTTAGCAGTGCTTCATTGTAAAACATATTTTATAAATCACAATAGTTGGATTCATACAATACTCTAAGCAAGCAATTTTGCCTTAGTATGCTGTGTGAACTAAACCATTGAGCTCTTCTCCACAACTCTCTGTTAGATATGGAAATCATGCCCAATGCCTCTTAAAGCCAACCCATAATTCTCCCACTTTACTCTCACCATCCATAAAGACCAAATGCATTTAGACTGGGTTGAACTTAGTAGAAGCATCTTCAACCAGTAGCTGAACTCTAGGCAATAAATGTTCACTCTCTCTGCCCCCAGATTTGCCAGTTGAAGACTTTACTTCTCCCATCCAGAGGTTCCAGTGCTCCATGAAGAAAAAAGAAGGCAAAACAGATCAAACCTATGAAGTGGGTTATTCCAGCAAATCCTGATAGTGTAACATGTTATACTCAAAATCTTTTTCCCAAGATGGGCTAAGTGCAAGAGACCCAGAAGCCAAAGCAGGGGACATACTCTGTCCAAAGAGAAAGTAAATATCCCCAAATCCAGTATGGCCTTGCTGGGACACAAGTTTCAACTGTATCTGACATGAGGGACCAAAAAGTGGAGATTTTAGGAGTTTTCTATGCATTATTAAGGTAAGGATGGTTCCCACTCTTGTGGCTTTCCCAAGGAAATGATGAAATGATGAAGAAGCTTTTAGTTTCCAGAGATTTCACTGCCAAACCAAGAAATGGAGGACAATGCTTAACCAACCAGTACAATATACTGTATATTGTTAGAATAACACTTGCATATTCTGAATACAGATAGGCATCCTTAGAAACTTTTGGAGTCAATACTATTTATACAACTTTAAGTGAACATTGAATTGCTTTCTTTAGCTATGAATCTATCTCATTAATATAAGCAAAGAAAAGGCTAATTTTCTTTGATCACAGTATTCCTTATATACGATACTGGCAAACTAGTGATAATTTAACCAGACAGAAGATTTTTCTTTTCTTTAAATCAACTCTATTTAAAATACAACAAAAATGAAAAAGTATAGTTCTTATTAGGCTTTATTTCTTCAAATATATACATGCAAAATTAAATTGTAGTATTTTATTACTGTAGGTAACACAAATGGACACTCACTTGAAATTTTCAGTGAGGTAAACAGGAGTTATATTTCAGTTAACTTGCATAGGCTTAAAGAACAGGGTTGATGCATCTGTCCTGTGTGATTATTCTTTGTAATTCAGTGAAATATATGGAAAAATTGTATGATATTTATTTCAATGTCAGTTTCCTTTATTCTTTTATTTTTAAAATTATCCATCAAATATTTTAATAGACAATTATGGGGATAGAACAACTGGAAAGCTCAAGATACTGTATACTGATTAAAACTAGGTATATGACTAGATTGCAATGGCTGAAAAAAAGGATTACGTTCTAGAGATTTATAGCTCTATGCATCACAAAGTTTTTAAGGTATCTTTGATTTTTCACTGCAGCAATAATAAAATAATGGAAAACATACTTACATGTTCTTTACCTATTAATGCAGAGGAATTAGATAGCCTTCTAGTTCCATGGGTGAGCAATGAACCAAATCATGGAAAAATAAGCAGCATTTCTATGAAAACTGGAAGCCCTTGTTACCTTACCCATAGCGGTGAAACTGTCTACTTGAGCACATTATGAGAGAGGACTGAACAGCATGTTTAAGGTGCACAGCCTTAAAAAATCTAAGCCTGAAATGAAGAGTGCAAAATTATTTTGGATAGCAGTATTGTTTTGCTGATCCAGTTCTTATTCTGAAGTCTTTGTGCTCATTGAGTTGCTATTTTTGTAGCCACCAACACATTGTATCAATTGCTTTTAGTTGTCTTCTGCCTTCATTGTTTATCTTGCCGAATGCCTCTCTTTTGGGTCCTTTTTTGCTGGTTTGAGAGTTCCAGGAAGCATCTGACATGCCACAGTTAAAGCCCGGATGCAGAGTTTTTCTTGGACTGACGCAGCCGGGCTGCCTTTCTGTTCTTAGGCAGGTATATATGAGATTGGCAGAAGGATGTGTACTGAAAGAGATAACCCCGGAGACAAGCTCCAAACAACATATCACAAAACCAAGGAGATGAATGATTGCTTATGATAATGCATTCATGGAAATGAAAACATGAAACAAGAATTTCACTCAACATCAGAGATATCCTTAGTTCACCTTTGAATCTTTTAAAATTTCTTTTATGATACCATTCAAAAATAACTTTTAAACATCCAATTTACACATGTTTTGCTACAAGCAATCCAAATATTAAAAAAAGGAAATGCCAAGTTTTAAAATATTTTTACTATTTAAAATTTGCACTGACAGTATTTGTAAATAATTCTGAGAAATGTTATTTTGATGTTGCCTCTCAGTCTCTACAGCTCAGTAAATTTTACAGAGAGAGCTCAGAAATCTGAATTATCTATGGTTTGCTGAAATAGTTTACTACAGAGAAGCAATCATAAATATGTACAGTCTCATCCAAGTTAATATAAAACTAATAGTACAGAGTACTTTGATATGCTGCATGATTAAATGCGCAATAAGAAAAGTATAAACTAATACAATAGATACAATACACTGTGTCAGCACAGAATGGATAATTGCTTGCATAACAGTTCTCCCAGCTGAATAGACAAGTAAAATATGCTCAAGTAAAATTAGGATATTACACACAATATATACTCAAATGTTCCTCTACTATGAATGCAGATTTCTGCTGTGGTCTGAACCACAGTGACTAAAAGACCTCCCCCCCAGCCAATACCAAATTTTTTAAAAATAAATATTCCAGTTTCATAGCAAAATATTTGATAAAAATGAGATAAGAGGTAGCATGTCATAATGGGTAGATTCCACTATACTACTGAGGGAAATAATTTTTTCTATATCCTTATTGCTTCCTAACTGAAGAATGCCGAATGTTTATACCCTGGATTTTTCAAAGATTTATGCTTGTAATTACTGTTTTGTGCAAAGCTCTGCATGAGCTTAAAATGCTGACATAATCCTGGTAATTTGAAAGGACTGCCATGTGATCAGCATGAATTGGCCAGAGTAGCTGTGTGGCTTCAGCAAGCAGTGCTGAAAACTCTCCAAAATCTTTCCACTTTTTTTTTTTTTGGGGTATAATACATTGTACTATTTTGGGATTTGCTCCAGACCTGATTTATCTCATGTTATTATTTATTTGGGGAAGCTGAGTTGATTAGTTCTGTTGATCACCTGAACTCCCTATTGGTCAACTGAATGGAAAAAGAATGAGCTCTGATTGGCTTATGTTGTTCTCCATGTGTTGTCTGCATTTTGAGGTGGGCAAAAGTGAGGATGATTTCAAGTTGGTTTCAAATTGCTTTGTGTGAAATTGTGGGATGGGTAGAAATGTTGTTAGTGTGGAAGTGTTCATATTCTTTCTTTGTTATCACCTGGATGATAAAATGGTTAGACTTGCAAACTGATGTATTTTATACTTGAGAGTATAATGGAAAAAATGTTTCAAATTTGATCATAGCAGTTCCAGACAATATGATCATGCTGTAAAGATGGTGACCAAAAGGAGGGCATGTTGATGAAGGGTCTTGAGTGTGGCATTTTTGTTGTGTTTTTTGTTTTTTGTTGTGTTTGTTTTAGCAGTCTCTCAGCCACTGCAATATGGAAAGTTACCCCTCTGTCACCAAGGGGAAGAGCTGGGGGACTAGAGTGGTACTAACCAACACCCTTCTCTATCGTGAAGTTCCAAGAGCTCCTAGAATTTTAGCTACTTTGGTTGAGGCCAGGGACAGCACTGGGATTGGGAGCTGTGGGCACTGTGAAGGCTGCAGAGGCCAACAGAACTGTAAGGCTAGAGGCTGGGGAGGCCACGAGGGCTGTGATTGAGCTGACTTGAAGTTCATGACAGTTCTGAAGTTTGGGGAGATGGCCCTGGATTTTGGAGGCCAGAGGCAGAATTTGGAGGTAACCTACAGTGCACTGGGACTGCTGGGACAGATGCTGCTGGCGTAGCTAGGGCCAATAGGCTTGGCAGAGCTGCTGGGACAGGTGAAGGCAGTAGAGTCTGAGGCACCAATGTTGACATCACAGCCTTCAGTGGAGGCCAGACATGGTCGATTGCAGAATGTTTGGGGTCTGGAGGGGGGAGTGCCTTTCTCAGAATTGTGCCCAGGTTTTGCATCAGCTGAGACTCTGGGAGGAGGGGGGCTGTTGTTTTCTGTGAGTCCTTGCAAGCTCTCAGAGGCTGTGCTCCACAGATAACTTGATATGAGGGTCTCTAGTTGAAGTTAGGTTCTAGGGAACAGTTGGGATTGTTGCTGGTGAACTGCCCTGCCAGCTGCCCAAAATGGATTCTGTGCTGGGTTGGTGATAGAGTCCCCAGGACTGCTAGTACTTTGGGATTTCAATCTGTTGCCTGGTGGCATAGAGTCCAGGGCCACACAGGAGTTCACGGCCTCCATAGCAACCATGCACCTGTCCAAGTCATCGATGGCCTATGGCATACTGGGAGTCACACACTAGATCTGATATTTGTCTCAGGGCACCTGCAATGTGATCCAGTAGTGGGGACATTAACATCAGTCTGTCTTCATGGACAGATTACTCTCTGATTGTCTTCCAGCTCATTGGTGCCAATCTCCTTTGCCAGGAGAGGAGATAGGGCCTATTTAATCTGCCCACCCCAGATGACTGATGTAGTTCCAGAAGGAGTTTGGCAACTTCCCTGAGGATCTGGTGGACAGTTCAGCTGAGACCTTGGTTGCTGCCTGGAATGGGCAATGGTTGGAGCTTGGATCACAATGCCCCTATGTGGTGTCTCCCTGTGCACTGATTATGGGGCACACTATGGTTTACTGAGGAGCTCTGGGAGATGAAGTTAAACATCAATATTTCTCTACCCTTATTATGTCCACTGATAGCCATCTAGAGTGTTCAGGGTGATCTGATCCCTACTGAGGAGGGGTGGGCCACAGGACTGCTGTGTTGGGTGACTGCAAGGACTATTCTGGCTATCTGATGGATAAAGTTGCTCAGATCTGCTCCAACCTGTACTCCAACTAGGCAGGTCTGGCTGAGGTGTCTGGGATTTGGTCTTGTGGTGTGATCTGGGATAAGTGTGAATCTGTGACTCCAGAGGAAGTGGTAGAGTTCTCTGCACTGTTAACTTGACCACCTGTGTGCTGGATCTGAGTCCGTCATAGTTCACGAAAGTGCAAGGGAGGTGATCTATAGTTGGTCCATGCTGTGGTGTCAGTCTGTCTGAGAGAGGATGTGGTACCACCTTCTTTGAGGAGACAGTGGTGCACCTCCTCCTCAAGAGGCCATCCTTGGACTTAACAATTTTAGATAACTACCACCCTGTCTTCAACCTTCTCTTTTTGGAGAAGATTGTTGAGAAAGTGGTTGGACTGCAGCTTCAGGGAATGCTAGAGGAAATAGATTATCTAGACCCATTTAAGTCAGATTTCAGGCTAGGATTTAGTATAGAGACAGTGTTGGTTGTGGTTATAGATGACTTGTGGCAGGGGTGGTACATCCATCTTATAGCAGTTTTCAATACTGTTGACCATGGTATCCTTCTGGACTGGCTCCAGGGTGAAGGAATGGGGGGCACCATGGTTCTCTTCCTTCCTTCAGGGCCAGTTCTAGTCAGTGTGGGTTGGGAAGAGAGGTCATTCCCTAGGGCCCTCCTCTGTGGGGTGCCAGAGTGTTCAACTCTATATTCCCTTCTATTCAACATTAGCTGCTGGGTGAGGTGATTCCAGAGGGCAGGAACTGCTACAGATATGATCAGCATGGTATGATCACTATGATCAGTATGCTAATGAATTATTGTATATGTGCAGAATCAACATAATTAGTTGGGGTAAGCAATGTATACAGTAACATATGCAAGGTTATTTTCAATTATAATGCTCTAATTACCTTAGGATTAAAGCCCATGTGTTACACGTAGATGACTCTGTACTTAGTGTCTAGAATCTCCAAAAAAGGAGTGGAACATTCTTAGTTCAAACTCTGGAAAACTTTTGCAATTCAATGTCAACAACAACTGGATAGTCTTATTCAGAATAAAGCAGCATCTTATATTTCAGTGCTGATGGAAAATGTAACCATAAGCTTTTTATCATACAACTTGAAGGAAATAAGGGTCACATCATCAATACATTACTTTCGTAATGCTTGCATATCTTTCAGTGTCATCTTCTGCCTTTTTTTCTCCACAGGAAAATCTATTAAAGTAGGTAAAATGGAATGGCTGCACCTTTTGATCACTAGCAGTTATTTGTCTTTAAACACTATAACAAAATGGTATAAATAACTTTTAAACTGAATGTGACAAATTCATGAAAAATAGTGGCTATTAGGTGTCTGAATCAAAATTCTATACCAGTAGCTTTTTTTGAAACAGAACATTCTCCTGTTTTAAAAGAAGGATCTGAGTTAGTATTACAAACTTCTGTCTTTGCTTTAACCTTTTGTTTTTGGGTAGATAAACTAAAGCCCAGTCATAATATACTGAATTCCTGGATTTCTGATTTTTTTCTTTAATGAGATAGGAAAATTTCTAACAAAGAAAAGAGGTTTTCTTTCTCCAGACAATGTGTATGTCAATGATTGCTAGCACTGTTCACTCACTGGCTTAAAAACTTTGAAAAGCAGAAACAGGACTTTGTAGCAAAATAAGGAAGTAGCAACTACATTTTTTACTTGTATCTTGGCTTCTAAAAAGGCTGGAGACTACCATTTCTTTAAAGATGAATGTTGGAAATCTGGGCAGTATATTGTGACTTATTCAGCAGGGAGTTTCTCCATTGCAGATGGCCATGCATGTAACATATTTTTTTAAAATATTGTTGTGTTCATCTACTATACCAAAAGCAATGTACTGTATAGTCTTTTGGTGCCTTGAAAATAAATATATGTATTAATTGGTATAAACAAGCATTTCACTGTTTTCTAGTACAAACTAGTAGTCTTAGAAGAGGAATAGCTATCACTTAGTCTGCTCACTCATCTGGTATAGGTCTTCTAACTGGACATCTGCTCATCTGGTCAAACTCAGGAGAACACAGGACATTCTTACCAAGATGTCCTGTATGTGTAGCTATGAGAGCACATAGAGTGAGAATTCCAGATAATGATCTTTAGAGAAAGAAATGGATTAAACAACTAACTAAACTGATAGTTATTTACTTTTATATTTGCAAGGCAGGGAGGCAGAAGTTTCAATAGGAAGGAAGTCACATTTGCACAACATGCTTAACTGAGTCAAAGGTAAGATCTGCATATCATGCATGCATGATGAGAGGATATATTTTAACCCAAGGCTGTTCCAAGATTGTTCTGGAATAAATTAACTTCCCCTGGTCAGCCACGTTATCCATACAGACAAGAGAATTAACAGAGGGTGGGAGTTACCTAGTTGAGTGGCTGCTTGTTTTGACAAGTCAAAAAGAGGTTGCTGAGTTATTCCTTGATTATTCTTTCCAAAAAAAAAAAAAGTTACATGGGGTCATGCTAAATTTCAACATCTTTATTCCAACTGTATTGATAAATTGATTGATTATGTGCCATCCAGTCATTTTCGACTCCTAGTGACCACATAGATAAATTACTAACACTACAAAAGTAGGCAAATTTATTAATAAAATTTTAAGATCTTTCCAATCTCCACTCATGCTTTAAAAATCCAGGAAATTGGCATAAAGAATGCATACATCCAACATCATATATACTGTAAATACTTAGTTACTTGATAGCAAACAGGATCCATACCCCTAGTTTTGCCTTAATCTTTTAGATCAACTTTGGACTTGGAGGGTTGCAAGGCTGTCTCTTATTCTAGTTTTTGGTCTGTATTAATTTCATCTTTAGTCCATATAAATTGCATCTTTGTTACTTTGCTATTCAGTTGCATCCACAGAGCATATTGGGAGGGGGGTTGGCCAGAAGAAAGAAGCTATGTGTATAAGCTTCTTTGTTCTTATCTTCAACCAAATAAGATGCTAGCAGAATTGAAAACAAACACAAACTTCTGTTCTTACATTAAAAACACAGAGCAATTCGTGTTTAGAATAAAAGACAGTTCCATGGTTTGCAATCAGTAAAGGAAAGATACCTTGGAATAAAGCTTGAATCTTGTAAGTACATGAGTACATTTCTGCAGTTTCTTGGCAACAACATGGAAATTGTTTGCTGTCAAAAAATTAATTCCCCAAACTATGTTGTTCTTATTTGCATATGGACAGCACTTTTGCTACCCACATTTATGAGGATTTTCTGCTTTTGTGTTGTAGAAAACAACATTATTTCATAAGCATTGTGTGTGTGTGTGTGTGTGTGTGTGTGTTTAATGCTGGATAAGAATGTTGTAATATAGCCTCAAGGTCTGCAAAACTGTTATGCATCATTGTCAGCATGGAGAATGTCATGCAGTCCTGTTCACTTTGGAATTTACATTCTAAAAATAAAGGGTTTGCTTGCTTTTGCTCCTTCAAGTAAAAATAATTTACTCCTCATGATATGTCCATAGGATGAGTATACCATTTTTCTTAGAGGCCGGATTACAGGAAAGAAAGGAGCAGTTTCAGGGAGACAATTACGGAAGATTAGGGTTAAGGCTGACTTGCAAATTAGGAGTGCAAAACAGATGATCTTGACCTATCTGGAGCAACCTGCTTGGACTCAGGGGTAACCAAGCATTAGTTCTCATGAAAAATAAAGGTACAGCACTAGAGTTCTAAAACTGAGTGGTCTGACTTTTTATTACCCAGCATAAAACACATCCATAAAGACCATTTGAGCAATGGAATCCTTATCTTAAAAAGTATTTACTACAGGAAGATCATGTACTAAATTTATGCATTCTGTATGGCTGTGTACAAATCTACTTCATGTGTTATCCTGAATGCATGAGACTTCAGACTAAGTTGGACACTGAATCTATAAAAGATGGACCTTTTGGTTTCAATATACTTCCTCAATTCTTTAGTTTATTTCATTCACATTCAAGGTCAGAAAAAGTATTCTATTTCCATTCCTATGAACGCAAGTAGGATTCCTTCACAGTTATGGAGCCTACATCATCAGGATCCAGAAATATGAAGAGAATTTTGTCATACTCAAATGGTTTATACAATAAGTGAAATCCCAATACCTATAATATACTTAGTGACCACATAGCTGTTTTGCCATATTCCCCTTTCTTCCCAGAACCATTCTCCAAATGTTAGCAGTAAATTTAACTTTTAAAATTATAAAATAATTCATAACCCTGCCTCTTATAAAGAAGATGTTATATTAAAAGTCAGCAGATAAAAATAAATAAACTCTTCTCTAAAATGCCTAAATTTGCAAAAGTAAACTTGCCAGTATTTCTAAAATGCATCAGGCTGTAATAAATTAGTCATTTTTGAGAACTCTTTCTCCAGTAGGAGTGAATATGTGTAGCTCAGGGTTAAACTGTGCAGTCCTTGGGTTTCTCTGAGCTTGGTTGTTTTCTTGCAAACATTTCGTTACCCAGCTAGGTAACATCTTCAGTGCTAGAATGGGATGGGGTTTTCCATTCTAGCACTGAAGATGTTACCTAGCCGGGTAACAAAATGTTTGCAAGAAAACAACCAAGCTCAGAGAACCCCAAGGGCTCCACAACTCTTTCTCCTTTGGCCACTGGTTACATTTAGTGCCTTTTACTTGTTGTTTTCTTCTCATTTAAATATCACTGTGGCAAAGAGGGAGAAAAGTCTTCTAGAAGTGCAGAGATGAAAGGATTAATTTATCAGTCAATATAGATAGCGGGAAGTGTCCAGAAAAGCCAAGGAAACTCAAACTCTGATCAATAGTCAGGAGCAAGAAGTTTTCCATTTTCTCTCAAGTGACTTTTTAAAAGGAGAAAGGGCCAGCTGTGTTTTATCTTTGTTCTTTTTCTTCCATCATAGGAGGCAATTTCTGCTAGATGGCTTCTAACAGGTAAAACTGATTGCCCCAACCCAGGAATCCCATGGCCAATCAGAAAAAATCAGAAGTCATCTAGAGAAATGTGGAACTAGATGCAAATAAAATTATTTTATTAATTTACATTATGGATGGATCTAAGCTGTTCTTTTTGTTTCTCTGCTATTACTTTGTTCCCTCTCTCCCCTCCCCGTCTCTTTCTTGTTGCTTACAGGAATTTATAGAAATCTGTTTTCCTTTTTTCCTTTTTTCTTTGTTTTTCCACCCCACTGCCCTTTCAAAGCTAAAATGGTTCCCTGTTACTATATAGAATAAACAACTATATCTTTTCACCATACTGGAATATTCATTCTGCCAAAAGTAGCCTAACACATCTTGCAACCTCAATACTACAGAAAGAAAAGCAGCAGGATTTCCACTCTCCCCTTCTGGAGTAAAAGACGGGGGAATAATTACCCTTGAACGAAACTGGCGGTGGCGATCTATGAGCAGAACCCACCGCCTGCTTGTGGGAAGTTGCAGCATTAGGAGTTGTAAGGACCACCATCTGAGGGAGCTATAGGAGTTAACTCACTAAATCTCTGTGTGTGTGTATTACAACCATTCTCAAACCCTCTTGCTCACAGATACAGCTAGTGTTAAAGTCTACACATGAAAAGTCTTCTTTCTGATTCTGAGCATATTCTTGCTTCATTCATAGTACTGTCATCAATCTAACAGTGACACATATTAATTTGCTGGAAAAATATATGGATATGCTTCATCTCAGAGAAGAGTTTTTCCATGAACTTTTATGCTAAGAATGCATTTTGCATATTCACATGTCCCTCTCCCCTCTTAGCTCATATTTATCCTCAGAGAAGAGGGAAAAGAAATCAGTTGGCCTTGAAATCTTTCTTCTTCAGAGGACCTGGATAGCTCTCAAATTCTCCAGCATTAATGCAGCACCATCAGTGAGTAGGGATGCCACTATTTGGAAGTCAGGGACAGGATGATACAAGCATTTAAGTATGGACGCTTTGAAGGGGGTGGGATTACTTCATTATGGAACATACAGTAGATTAGCAGAGCTCATTAAAATCACACACCTTTTGACATATCTTTGCTCAGTAATCTTTCTCAAGTAGGTGAAATACAAAAATTATAGCTCATAGGTGAAATACAAAAATGTTTCTGAGAGCCAAAGCATTTTTATTCACAGAATAAAGAGAATGCTTATCTCTTGTTTCCTACATGCCCTACATATCTATTCCAATGGCCATGCAACCCAGCAAATCAAAGTTTGCATCATTAATGAAGAATTGCCTCTGTCTATGTGACGAAGATGAAGAGTTTGTTGGGACGGAAGGCATATCATGGTAAAGCAAAGATACTGACTATAGAACAATATGGGAACTGGAAATGCCATTTCAGCTCTTGGAAAACATTAATTTCTGTACTAATTAATTCTACAGCTAGTATGCTGTCATATGTATATGGTGGTTTCTGTGATGTGGACATTGCAAACTGGACTGGGATCAATGTTGCATTTCATTTAGGAAAGCTGCAGAATGATCAGATGCTAACTATTATTTCTAGGAGCTTATGTGAGCCAAATCCATATGAATGAGGCAGAACAAAAGCATTGTATTCCAATAGCAGTCCTATGAGTTGTCCAATTCCTGATTAATAATAGATTCTTTAATTCCAATACATTTTTTTGCAAGTTAAAATAGGAAATCCATTGTGTTTTCAGGATGCATAAGTGATTGAAGGTTCTAAAAGCCCCTTGCCCCTGCATCCTCAATGGAATGCAACTCCGATAAATCCCAGCCAGCATGGCCAGTGATCAAGGATTCATGAAACGTAAGTTCAAAACATCTGGAAAACACAACATTTCTTACCTCGGTTTCGGGAAATACTAACAAATCCCACACTTCAGTATATTGAAAACTAATGCTGTCCGGTTACATTATCAAGCATTTCCTGCCAGGAGAGTAACCTGATCCTTCTTAAATTTCAGTACATCCAATGGTATGGCCTACTAATCCATCACCAATTTCATCATGGGCATATGAATGATAACCCCAATCAATTTAATTAAGTGGTAGTCATTTTGTTTTGGGTGGATGTTGGTTGGGGAAAAAAAATCCAGAACTCCCTCCAAAACGTGCTGCCAATTTGTAATTTTTAATGTGATAGACAAATTATTAAATACATGGGAGTAATAGTGATAATTATGTGGAATTAATTATAATGAGATTTAACTTTTGTTCTGGCCCAGACTACTTCTTGCCATTCCTGGAACACCATCTAAAGGCAAAGTTTAGCTTTTGACCTCAAAAAAGGTTATGTATACTTAAAGCAAGAGTCTTCAAACTGTTGTATGCAAGTATGTATAACTGGAATTTTGGGAACATGCTATTTACTTAGTTTTTTACAATATTTATATATTGCTCAGGTCCAATTCTGATTTAATAGGATTAAAACATCATCCATGCTCCAACGTGGATGTATGGCATAAATGTTTTGTGTTTTTACTGAGAGGATCTTGACCTGGATTTTTGCTGTTTTTTTTTTTTTTTTTGCTGATGTTTTATATTGTATGTTTGCCACCCAAAATTATTTATTGATAAATAAATGCATGAAACAGGATTTACTTATTATATCAAGATAATCACATATCAGCACAGCAAACTATCATGAAAAACACAAGAACCATTAATAATCAACCTCCAATTGTCACCACATAAATGAACTGACCAATTTTCTACCAGTCTTGCCAAAAAACAATAAAGGTACCAGGCATGCCTCTGAGCCAGGGTATTCCAAAATGTGGGGACCATTACACAGAATGACTGCTTTGGTTTCTCACAGAGATGGTTCACAGCATCCCTTCACATGCTCACATGAGCCAGGTAGAGTCCATCTGGAGCTGACTAAGACTTTCTGGAACTTATAGGTAACCAATGCAGTGAACAGTGATTAAATGCCACATTGAAGCATGGTAGTCATGTGCTATGGGCTCTCTCACAAAATAGTTGCCATAGTGGACCTGGCCAATCACAAAACTCCCATTTATCAAAAAACAAACTAATGAAGTTACTCCCCATCAGTACTTCGTGCTTATCAAAAGAGCTTAACTTCAATGTTTTTGCTAGGCAAGTAGGCATAGTTCCAGAGAAAGCACTGAATTGTAGCTACTAACCATTTTATTTTCTAAAACTGCCTCTATGGTCCATATAGGTGGAGAGATAATTTTGAAATACAGATTTCAAAATTTTTCAGGCTGGCATTTTGCTTTGCAACATGCTTTGCTCCTCTTCCTCCTCCTCAAAAAACAAATTGAGGCAAGGAACCTCAAAAGCAGGTAGGTGTTCATGGTCATTGTGCTTGGAACACAAGCTCTAAAGGATCCTGTCTGTAGTTCAGAGGTTTTCCTGAATACTTCCTCAACATTTATTATGCCCTAGTGCCTTTCTGATTGGTTAACTGCAATGCACTTCCAACAGAATCCTTTTTGAAAATAGTCTGGAAGATTCAGTTAATCCTTAACAGGATGGTTACCTTCTTAACCAGTAGATGCAAGCAGTCACTGCAGATAGTGATCTATCCTACATATAACTGCAATCTTTTTTCAATCTTTTTTTTTTTAAGCTTGGCCCTTTGCACTAGCAAAAATTGAAAAGTTAAAAAAAAAAGTCCTATTGAGAAAAACAGCAACATACATAATACAGAATGCTAATTACAAAGTTGGGATAGGCTGATATCTCTATTTATGTTCATGAAACTTCATAACCAAGACATGTTCACACTGTATATCAGTCTAGTTTTTACATAAATGGCATCAGCTGATAAACATAACTCTGAATGTGAGCTCTGTTGTTGCTCATTGTTTCAAATAACCAGTCTGTCATGTAATAGTAGCCATTTTTAAATAGTCAAGTTAAAACTAGGAAGCCCTTCACAAAAGCATTACGTAATTGGACAAGAGAATGCATATAGGGCTCTGATTCAGCCAACAGCCAAGACAGTATCTCCCAAGCAGTTATGACACAGCTGCATAAATGGGCTGGATTATGTTGCCTTATTATAATTATCATACTTTATATCTATAGTACTGTAATAATTACAGTAACAGTAGTAGTAGTTGTAGTAGCAGTATCCTATTACTGCATAAGTTCTACATGTTGGGTTCAACCCTGAGCTACATACATTCTCTAATATTGGGCATTGTATCTATTTTTGGGTGAGGGATTTCGGTCAAAATTGGCAATACCTTAATATACATTAACAACTCTGCAACAATTACAAGATCTGTGTGCTTATTGCATTTATATTTCACCACAATCTAATAACTCTTCTTCACTGTGGAACTTTTATATAAATTTGAATTGTCTCCTTTTAATATTTGATGGAATTAGGCAATGCCATTAATAGAAAACAAATATTGTAATTTTTTCAGGATAATTTTGCTTGTAATTAATACATTCATTTCACCATTGTCAAATAATGAAACACAGTGAGAGGCAAGACTTGTTTATTTGATATGGATCTGTCAGGTTCCTCCTCATTTCCAGCATGGCACACCTGGGATATGACACAGAAGGAGCAGCTATCTATTTTGTTGGTATCTCTAATAATTTCATTAACGAAATTTAGTTTCCAGATTTGCTTTGTAAGCCCTGGGTCTGTTCATTAGCGAAAAAGAAAAGCACAAATCAAGATGACATTTTGGAAAAAAAATGTAGCTTAGACCTAGCTGGAACATCTGAACTCTTTCCAATATTGAATATTTTATCTCTTCAACAGCAGGACCAGCCATTTAGGAAAATTAAAGGGGAAAATGGTAGGGAGATTGAAGCAGATGAGGAAGTATGTTGTTTCTGGTTACACAGGCAATTAACATGGCCTTTTCATTTTATCCCTGACTTACCTTATCCTTCATCTGCTTAAATTTAAATGGGTTAGCCATTATTAAAATGATTTTGAATCACTGTGCTCCAATTTCATATTACTTATTTGTATTTATCCTATAAAACCAATGAGTTTGGCTAAGCAGGTGTTGTAGATTCCTGCCAGTAGAATTCACTCCAGGATTTAACTTCCCATCAGCACTTGTCAAAAACACTTACATTTAATTGGCCTTTAATTACTTTGCCGACTCCTTTGTTCCTTTTTCTTCTGTTGAAACCATATCATGGTGATGATTAGAGACAAAATTTCTGGTCTATGATCTCTGTTATATATTATTTTGAGGAAGTTTGAGAAATACGGCCAACCTTCCAGGAAACTAGGGATAGCAAACATACATGACCATTTATATATTTTTGCTACTAGTAAGTATTGTGGGATGATGTATAATAGCTACCAAAGGCTTTCCCCCCTCCAGAATCATGTCCGTTAGGGCTAAATTACATAATATATAACATTATAAAGTCATTAGGAGTTGGATGGCAATAAATTTAATTAAATAATAATAAAAATTGATGCCAACTGAGGATTATTTTTTAAAGTGTCTAGTGCCAAATTTTTTATAAAAAAAGGGACTGTACTGGTGAAAATGTTTAGGTTGCCCTCTTCCCACCTGCAGTGGTCCTGATTATTTTACAAAAGTAACATTTTTATAATTTGTTTTTTGATAAATCAATTTAATATGCACATTTTGAAGACTGAAGGGAATAAGGAATTGGAGATCCCGATTTCTCTAAACAATGACAGACTCTCTTAATGTTTGTAACAAACTTTTCAATAGATCTTAGTCTATGGCTTTTTCAACAAAACATATTTTGGATTACTGGACTCCATTATTGTGTTGATGGTGATGCAATGAGAATGCTTCATTGAAACATTTGTTTTTGCCATGTCCTAAAATAGTTTTATTCTGGGAAAAAGTAATTATACATATTAATCTGATTTCAAGAGAGTGTTTAATATTTTAGATGTCCATATTCTTTTGCATTACATACCTATTACCTAGAAATGGATGGCTAGATAATAAAATGGATTCTCTGTGCCATTCATATTGATAATTGACTTGTCTTCAACTTTGGAAAGATAAATATGTGGCCTCAAATACTCAGTGGACTGAATCATTGATGATATTTGCAACTTAAGAGCTTGTTGCTTACAGACATAGACTGTGCATGTTAAATCCTAATGAAATACAGACATCCTTTACTGAAACTTTTATTTAAAATTCCATGTACATATAGACATGTAGCAGATACATATCTTTTGTATTTATTTGTTTTCTTTAATTAAGAAAAAATGAAGAAGTTATAGCTATATTATACACATTTTACATGTTACATAGTTTGATTCTTAGTTTCTTCTTGGTATTAACAAGTACAGTGTTGGATTAACTAAAAAATAGTTTTTGAAGTTGTAGGTATAAAAGGATAGCTTTGGTAATCAATGTGGTACCAACAAATATTGATGCATTAAATATAACTAGCAGGAGAGCCAGTTTGGTGTAATGATTAAGGCATCAGGCTAGAAACTGGGATACTGTGAGTTCTAGTCTTACCTTAGGCATGAAAGCCGGCTGGGTGACTTTGGGCCAGTCGCTCTCTCTCAGTCCTAGGAAGGAGGTAATGGCAAAGCACTTCTGAAAAACCTTGTCAATAAAACTTCAGGGACTTGTCCAGGCAGTCACCAGGAATCAAAAAATGACTTGAAGTTCTAACTAACTAACTAACTAACTAACCAACTAACTAACTAGCAGTTCATTATAAGGGTTAAAAATAGAGATTGAGGCTGAAGACTATACACATATCTTTTTGTTCAGATAGATATAAGCCAAAATAGTCAAAACAAATATTTTCTTTCCAGCTCTTCCAATCAGAGTGAAGAACAAGAAGCATTCTTCTCATCTTGATATAGTTGTGTGATATTATTACAGCCACACTTGTTTGGTTGCTCTGTATGATCATGCTCCCTACATGAATCCTGGTTGCCCACCCTGGTCTATCTAATCTTTTGCTGGCACATCATATCAGCCAGTATTGCATTTTGAGCACCACCTCTCCAGCTAGTACCTGACACCCCCCCCCCCCATTTCTTAATGAAAAGTTGGATAAATTATTAGGGTGGAAGAGGACATTCAGGTCATTGAGTACACAAAATAATAAATATTGTTAAATTCTATTTATAGAAATTAAACGTATGGGTTTAAGGCCGGCTAATGCTTTGGCTTTGACTGGGAAGAAGTGCTTTGGAAGAAGTCTAGGAGCACAAACACAGCACCTAATTACACTTCATTAAAGCAGCTGCATGTTTCTAGGATTGGGCAGCTGCAGTGGAAGCTCCCCTATACCAGATATGTGATCCATGAGTTTTATGAAGTGAGTTATAGTCTTCAAACACTTAGCTATAATAATAATCAAAATTGTAAGTTACCACAAGACATTTTGTTATCTTTAGGCTAAACACGCCTGGGGTGTTGGTGAACTTAACTGTATGACTGTCAGTTCTCTCCCCCAGGAAACCCTCCTTGTGGGGAAGAAAGACACAAAATAGGACATTATGTCAGTTGACTACATGGAGACAGTATTCGTAACTTTGACCTCCAAAGCCTAGCCACAGAGAATAATAACCCAGTAATATCTGGAGACCGGAGTGAGAACAAGTACAGTCATTCCCCTTTGCACTTGTCAGTTTCCATCATTTCTGACCACATAAAAAGACTTCTGAGGATGTAACTTGGCCTCTGTCACCTGTTGAATTACGGATGGCCATGATAAAAATTGAAGTCTGGCATGTCTGGATGGTAAGGGAAGGCAGATTGAGGAAAATTGCTATGTATATGTTTGGATGATGTTTCTATAAATGTACAGATTTGATTTGTTATTTCTTATTTAGAGGGAAAATGCTTAATATCTATTTGTACATTTTACATCCTAGTTTTTACTATTTGACTGTGAAACTAAGACTCTATAATATTTGTTTTATTACTAATATCATTATTCATAAACCCACACACACAAACACACATAACTGAAATGGTAACAAGATAGACTAACACCAATAACTACAATGAAATTCTTTTTATTGTTAATGGATTTGGATTTTCATGTTATTTTAGTGGTGAAGATTAATGTTTATATCAAAAAGTACGATAAAGTATAAATTTTAAGAAATTCCAAAATGATCACACCAGCAAAAAAACATGCTTAAACAGAATGATAAAAATATGGTGATTTTACAAATAGACATTTCTATTTGAAGAAGCCCCACTGAATAGGTACACAAAGGATTGCATCATCTTTATCATATTTTGTTAAACTCCATTGAACATATTTTCATCAATCCTGAAGGACTATATCAGAAACTCTCTTTTATGTTACAGAGAGTAGGAACCTTCAAATGCAGTGACATTGATATTGCCTGATCTGTGGTTATTAGTGCTGGGTGAAATTCTGAAGAGGCAGTTTGATTTGATGAAGCTTCAATCAAAGTGCCTCTTTGAAGCAGTGTCTTAGATTGAAGCCATGTTTTCCTAAGTGCTGTGCAGCTTCAATCCAGATGTTAAAATGTGGGGCTGCACATGTGGTGCCCCCTTTCCATTTGAGCAAAACAGCTGGCCAGATTGAATCAGTCCAGTTCAATGCTTTGATTCAAGACACAGAGATAGAGCAACTCAACTTTCCTAGTTGAGCACTGCCTCCAATTGGATCACTGTGACAATCTGGTTTGAAGCTCTGCCTGAAGTTGGAGTGGCACCCTTCACGTAGTCCTAATGATGAACTACTTTGTGCTTTTCAAAGAAATGAAAAACACTTTGTCATAATAAGCAATGGTCAGAATCCCACAAGCTTCCAGAAATAAGTCTAGCTGAAAGTATAGTTCTTCAAAAATATAAACTAATAAATACAGTAAGGTAAGGTGGATGAATAAGACTTCAGACTGTTAATAAAAATGCCCATGTCTTCATTATTAAATAAATTTTTTTAAATGCACAGGTTCTCTTTTCTAGCTGAGCCAATTCAAGTGCAGTGTCACCTTTCATCCTCAGTTCATCTTTATGTTATTCTTCTTTGCTCCAAGATGAAATGGATATTCTAAACATCAAAACAATCCAGCCTTACAATCTACTCACCCGCTGCTAACAATGCTTCTTCCCACCTGAAGGTCACTGGTTCAGAGGTGTCAATAGGTCAATCCTGTCAGCTTTTAAAACCTAAATCTGAGAATTCACTATGCTTATGGCTTTGGAGATCAGCATCTGCAAATAACTAAGGTTTCTTGTTGCAGGTGTATGCCTTTATTGAAACAAACTGCTATGAGGATTGTAAGGCATTTGTTCTCTCTCCTGTCATTGCCTTTTGAAGTTGACTTGAATACTTGTCTACTGTCTTCCTGCCATTTTAGACTTTGGATTACAGAATGACAGTTACATTCACATAAATGATCAGATTTCACAGATTTAGGATAGTTGAAGGAATAAAAAAGCTTACAGTGACTAGCACAGAGGTAAAGGGAAATAAATTCTGAAAACAAAAGACAGACAATAAATTACACAGTTGTTGCATTTTGGTTTGAAATTCACTGGAGTTACTTTAGAGTGTTCCTAGAGTGATGCATGTTATCTTTGGCTATCTTTCCATTATTTGGAATTTATCAATGCATTAAATACTATGGACTCTTTCCATGGTTAGGTGGAGTAGCCAGTAATTATATGATACTGGAATGATTTGTCTATATTTGATTTGCAAGGGTGGCTTGCTGTTATATGCGATTTGCCAGGAATTGGTTCAAAATTTCTTGAGCTGGTTTATCTATTATATAAGCTCCCAGGTATTATTTTCTTCTTGTTTTCTTTTCTTTTTATATTATATATGATGTTAATTTACATAACAACACATTTGTATCTTTATGTAATCATTAATACTTTGTTTAAAATAATAATAACAATAATAATAATAATAATAATAATAATAATAATAATAATAATACCCTCCATATGCCACTGGAAAGCTCAAAGTGCAGATCTCAGCTTTAGAAACTGATCTAAGAGAAGCAACAGAAGAAGAGAGGGGACATGATCAGAAGGGTAACAGACTCTTGTGTGCAGAAGTTTTGCATATCCCCAATGTCAGCAATTGAATATATATTAAGTAGATGGAATGTGAAAAGTTTTAGCTAGGCGATCACTTCCATCCAAAGTTGGCAATCTTAGTTTAGTTGGACAATCAATCTGGTCAAGTAGAAGGCTTCCCCCCTTATTCTTATAATTATAGCAATTATGATTATCAATACTTCTTGATATCTAATATCTTTATCCTAAAATAACAAGGCAATAGACCAAAATGTAAGAAATATAAGACAAGTATTATACAGGAGGAATTTAAAACAACAGTTCAGAAGCATTACAAACAGAATGAATGTAGCTCAAAAGTTCATAAGTTAGCTTGATGTCAAAATAATAGCAGTGTCAACTCCAGCAAGCTTCAGCGTGAACGACATTCTACAGATAACATGCAATCACAAGCAAGATCTTTTTAGTTTCACTCCACGAAGCTATAGAAAATCGTAGGACAGTAAATATCTTATGTGAAACTTCTCCACATATTTAGATCCCAAGCTATTTAGGACTCAGCTCAAGAATCGGTATTTTGAATTGATCTTGGAAGTGAATAAATAGTGTAACAATGAAAGTCTTGATTCCAAAAAGTGGCACCCATGGGGCAGCATTATCTCCATTAACACTTTTAACTGATGCCTGCCTGGCTTTCTCCCTCACTGCGCTCTCTCTCTCTCTCTCTCTTTAATATTAAGCTACAGTGCTGCAAAAGAAGTATCAGCTTCAAGCATAATCTGATTTTCCAACAATGCTTCAGAACACCAGAAGCATTCATAGAGTAGTAACTGAGAGGTGGCTGCAGCCCATTGTTTGGTTTGAAAATAGGGTGGCTGGAATTATTCTTTTGTCTGCCGTTTTTGTTTTGGTTTGCTCCCCTTGTGCAAAGGAGAGAATTATGCTAATTCTCCTGTAGAATCAGCATATTTGGACAGCAAAAATCCAGAGGACCACTAGAGGGCTGCAAAGAGTTAGAGTTTTTTTAAATATCTTTTGGCTGCCATCTTGTAGTTATCCAGATTTTTGCAGCTCAAATATGGTAATCCAATCACCTAAATTGTTGTGAGATGGGACCTGGAGGGAATAATAATACACATAGGCTCTAGATTGCCTTGGCCAGCCTCCAAGGACTCTGCATGATGGGGAGGCAGAGCCATCTGGACAGGAAGGAAGGAAGTGAGCCAAGCCAACAACAGAACCCTGAAGAAGAACTTCCAAGCTGCCTTCTTTCTTTTAGTGGCTATCAGTACAAATGGAAACAATATAAGCGAATATGTGTAGCTCAGGGATGAACTGTGGAGTCCCTGGGGTTCTCTGAGCTTGGTTGTTTTCTTGCAAACGTTTCGTTACCCGGCTAGGTAACATCTTCAGTGCTAGAATGGGATGGGGTTTGCTCTCTGTTTATATACTGTGGCATGCCCTGCCAGTGTTGGTGGGGGTGTGGGTTTTGTTTTGTTTTATTTTTTCCCTCTGGTGGTTCCTTGATTAGGGTATTGGTTACTGCTTGATTGTATGTCTGGTGGTAATCTTGGTGTTAATCTCTGCTTATATGGGTGATAATTGCTGGTGAGGAGATGTTCTGGTCTTCTGATGAAAATAGCAGTCATCAGAAGACATGATGACTTCACCAACTAGCAGTCAGAAGACATGATGAAAACTCCTTAATCTCACACCACATGGACAGACTCAACCATAGTTTCAACTGGGAAACTGTCAGCATCTTAGACCAAGCTAAATCCAAAAATGCGAGGGAATTCTTGGAAGCTTGGTATTCACACAAGGCAGCCATTAACAGGCACATAGAGATAAACATCTACACACTATTCAAAAGAGATAATAGAAAGGAACACAAAAGACCAGAACATCTCCTCACCAGCAATCATCACCCAGATAAGCAGAGATTAACACCAAGATGATCACCAGACATACAATCAAGCAGTAAACAATACCTTAATCAAGGAACTGCCAGAGGGAAAAACAAAACAAAACAAAACCCACCCACCCACCCCCACCAACACTGGCAGGACATGCCACTGTATATAAACAGAGAGCAAACCCCATCCCATTCTAGCACTGAAGATGTTACCTAGCCGGGTAACAAAACGTTTGCAAGAAAACAACCAAGCTCAGAGAATCCCAAGGACTCCACAAATGGAAAACATTTGCTACCAGGACACATGGCACTCCATGACCTGCTACTAAAAACGTCCAAAATCCCATGTATGTGTGTATGGGAGGGGGAAGAAAACAACTAGAGAAAGTGATGTTTATGCAGCAAAAAACTCCAATGACAGGGTTAGATCCAGGGATACTTATAAACTACAAACTTGTTCTTTGAAAGAGAATGCAACCTATGTAGTTTAGGTTAAACACTTAATTCCTGGGCATGAGCAAAGAATCACTTACCCACAGTGCCTTTATTTGTCAGGACCTATTAATGCTATATTAAACCAATACATCTTAGAATAAACTTTACCCAATTTAATTTTAGATCAGTAATCCCCAAACTGTATGTCAGATCACAACACTACAGAAGAAGAGAATGGCTGCTATATTGTAAGAAATCAAACCAGCCTTCTCAACTTGAACATACCACAAATATATGGCCTTCAACTCCCAGATTCTCTGGCCAGATGGCTGTTGCTGAGATTTTTGAGAGTTGAAGTGCCTGGAGGGCACCCAGGTTCAGAAAGACTGGATTCAATAATGAAAGTCCTTTACGAGATCAAGTACTCATTCACAGAGAAGGCTGCTTTTCCGCATTTCTCTTTCTAATTATCCTGAAAAGTGAGTGGCTTAATGTCATGGTTCTGCACTGGATGAGGCAAAAGATTACTTTCCCTTGTGATAAAGATGTAGAATGATGGCCCACCTACAAAGAAAGCTGTTATGCATGTCACTGCCCTGGGGTTTGCAACTTCAAAACAGGAAGCATATCCAGTCTGATGAACTCAAGAAGAAAAGTCATGTGTGTGATTATTTCATACCCTTGCATGAACATATTAAGCATATCAGTTTGAAGAGACATAAAAACCAACTTCAGGGAGGAAGCTGAGCAATGGTTAACAGATTGTGCAAAACAGCTCCAGGTCTTTCTTTGATTTTCATTGATACTGACAAATAACTGCTAATATAGTCTTCTTTAGAAAAGTTTTTGCGATGCTTTAAAATGGCCTGACAAAATCATTGAGGAGAGTGGGGCAGCCATAATTCAATGGCAGAGTACATGCCTTGTCAGCAAAATGTCCTAAATTCAACGACTGAAATCTCCAGATAATCAATGAACTAGTAAGGCATGGTATATGAAGCTTCACCCTAAATATGTCCTTAATTTGCATAGTTTTTCATGCTTTTGTACAATTGCTTATCATGTATGCTCCTATCAGATATATTCTAGACCAATAAAATCCTTTTCTCATATATACAAAGAACATTTCACAAAAAGAAAACTTTCATTTTTAATATATAAGAACTGATTATATGCCGAGTAGAAGCTCTAATTCATAATAATGGAGCAATATGTACCAACTATTGTCAGGCAACTGTTAGAAGGGACTAACAAACTTCCCTGAGATATCAGGTGACAAATGGCTCTCCTATGTAGATAGCAGAGTTTTCTCATACTTTAGATGCTGTTGGAGAAATGGCAAACCTAGTATTTGACTTGTCCCAAGAATTTTTTTTTCTTAAAGCTCCAAGAAAATAAAATGCATAAAATATGAAAGCTCGTATTTAATAACATAAAATGTTAGGATCTTATTGTTCCTATGATACTGCCAGATAATTTTGAGGCATCAGTCCAATAAAAAAATTGTTGAAGAGCTGCTCCCTATTGTGTGCAATATTTCAATCACAGAACATATAAAATAAAATGATGAGTTAAAAATGATGATTCACTCAGTACTCATTGTCTTCCCTATGAGGCAGCATCACTCTAAAAATATTCTGATACCAATATTCAACTATAATATTGCAGTCTTGATTTGCGTAAAAAAGCACACATGCTCCATGATAGGGCAAGAGCGTACACTGCTCTAAAAGAAGGAGAATAAGAAGAGCAAAGCAATAAGCTTATTTGAAGAATATTTGTTGAGTTAACTTTTTCTACATCTCATAATTATCCAAAAATATGTTCCTGAAGAATAAGTATAGGAGGTCCAGATCCCCTATTGAAGAGGCTACAGCATGGTAGAGTTTCAGCATTTCTCCTTCTGAAAAAATAAAATCTTATCAATAGATTTGATGCAAAAGTTGTATTGGCTTAAACATAATGATATATTAATTTCCAACAATTTTAAGTAATCACAGTGGACCATTAGAGGAAACAAATCTACATAATGGCACATGCATTCATTAAGACCAAATAAAATGTCTAATAAATGAGTAAACAAGCCTTTGAATTCTCTAGAACTTTTCACCCAATTAAACATTGAAGAATCTTGATAAAAATAGAAAAAGGCCAATAATCTCTAATTAATATGAAATATTGCAGGAATTAGAATTGACAATGAAGATATTGAAGTGGTAAATAGCTTCTGCCTTTTAGAATCAACCATCAACAGTAAAGGAACTGTTTACTGTCAAGAAATACGCTGCAGACCAGCATTTGACAGAGCAGCCATGAAGCCTTTGAAAAGTTATTCAAATGCCATGATGTGTCTATACCTACAAAGATCAGAATAATGCAAGCATTGGTATTCCCTATGACAGCAAAAGTTGGACTTTGAAGAAGCAAGATAGGATGAGTATTGATGCTTCTGAACTTTGGTGTTGGAGAAGACTCCTGAGAAATACCATGGACAGCTAAGAAAACGAACCGCTGGATCATCAAACAAATCAATCCAGAGTTCTCACTTGAGGCACAAATGACTGTTTTAAATTCTACTTTAGACACATTATGCAAAGACCTAGCTCTCTGGAGAAATCTCTAATGCTGGGAAGGATGGAAGGAAAGACAAGAGGATGACCAGCAGCAAGGTGGACTCAGTTACAGTAGCAATGAGTGCACTGCTGGAAGACCTGAAAGACCAGGTTAGGGACAGATCGTCATGGAGAAAATCTATCTATGTGGTTGCTAAGAGTAGACAACAGTTTGATGGCACATAATAATCAATACTGCAGGAAGAATAGTTCAAGTATAAATGATTTATCTCAGTAGATGCCAAATCTGGAAGTAAGTTTGCAGTGCAGTTAAAAGCTGGATTGCAATTTGAACTAGCTTGCTTTATCCTGAACTTCTTTTCTACATGGACAATCTGTATTGTAATCCTGAGTAAAAAGCACTGCTGATAATTGCTCTTCTAGGCTTTATGGGCAAATTAAAAATTAACAGAAGTTAATATATCTCTGATCTTAACTGAGAATTCTTAAATATATAATTGCTGATCTTCTACCAACAATATGTTGCTTCTTTAAGATCAGTTTATCTCAGAAACTTCCCATGGAGACTTTTTATTACACACTGATTAGCAGTGGGGAGTCTGACCATTTTAGCTTGAGAAGCATTTCAGAGCTTCAATAACCTGATTAGATTAGTTCAGCCTTTAGCAATATGTCATCATACAACAGCTTATGGCGAAAGTTGCACAGTCTTTGTACACAGTTTACCAACAATTTGTTTTCTGTTTGCACTTAATATAATCTTTCAAACCTCCCAAGAGGACCCATTACCAACAGCACAACCAGGTGTTGCTGAATTTTAACAGTAGAAAGGCCTCAGAATTAGTGGAATTCCAAAGGCTACTCACAGCTGCCAGAGCCTTTTGTCCCCACTTTTATCCTGTTTTCTGTCTGCTACAGCCAGGTCCCATTTCGGAGCAAATGACAGACAGCTCCCAAAACTTGACCACCTGGCTCTTAACAAGAGGCAGAACAGGAAAGGCCTATCAGGACCCACTCCAGATGGAAAGCAAAATTCAACAGCAAGGCTCAAGAAAGACACTTGAAGCACTACAAAGTTTTATGTTTCTTCCCCACCCTTCACTAGGAGCTGAGCTTGACGAGCAGGGTCTCCACTCTTCCTCTCTCTCAAATCTGTCATTGTTCATAAACAGTCTACTGGTTAGCTAAAGCGAGCGGTATCCTCTAAGAAATGTGCACCCACAGCAATGAATAATTGAAAACAAATTGCTTTTTTCTCCTGATGACTCATTCAGACTGATATATCATTTGCGACTAGATCAGGAAGAAAGGGTACAAAGTAACTAAAGTATGCGATTACTGTATCCAAAGAGATCTGCAGCCACTTAATTAGCATGGGATCTGCAGAAACGAGAGACACTTGACGGTTCCCTCCTCTAATGCCATCTTGCATGGGTTGACTTGTTCAGTCCTGGAGACAGTTTATTACTTGGCTTCAATCCTCACTCCCCCAAAATACATTTACGTGTAGAAAGAAGCCCTCCCAAGAAAACAGAAGGTCTTTTTCTTGCCCTTAGAATTCCACTGTCCTCAGAATTTCAAATGGTGCTTATAACCATTTAAACATCAGGTAAGTGATCTATGAAACACTAGTGATTAGTGACATTTTTTTCTTAAAACTGATTACTTCTATCACCACTTTTTATGGGTCCTTCCTCTACGTTATTGTACTGAATCACTTTCTAATAGCCGTTTACCCTTCATCTGCCCCTTAGCTATTCTTACTCTGTGCTATCTGAATCCCTCCCCCTCCTATATTTACCGTTACACTGAGGGGCCAATCTGGAAAATCCCCATTCATGAAGATGAAGATAAGAATGCCTCATGTGTAGCTCTGTGATTAACCCAGACTGCTGGTTCATCATATGACCAACTCTTCAGGTATCACCTCAGCAGATGTTCTTTTTTCCATTAGATTGATGTAATATAGATTGACGAATAAGAAAGACAGTTTGCAGTAAGATGAGACAGGCTCAGGGAGCCTCTTACTGCTCCCCCCTCCCCCTTCCATCATGTTCATTTGATATTTATGGAAGAGTTGCAGTGCCACTAATCACTACTGCCCATTTCTGCAGAGAGCAGAACAGCACAGAATATAGAATAATTTGAACCTTTTGCCCCATTTCTGGTCATCTTTTGCTGAAACATTAGGGCAAAGCATATAGCATACACAGTGGAGCTATTCTTCTATTTTGCTCCAGATGTGGAGTCGGGGTAGTAATTCAGCCCCCTACACTGCTGTATTTTTTCATCTTCATTGGCACCCATGTTTAGAAACAAGTCACTTTGATTTTAATGGAAGACACCCCTCAGGCAAAGTAGCAGATGCATGCAGCCGTATGCCTTCAACTGATATGTTGAGAGGGAACCAGAAGATTAAGCCTACATGTTTCGGTCCCTACGGGAAGCAACTAGTTTTGCAGTTCCTTCAGTGGGTTTATGTGTATTTACAATTTACAATGCCACCTTTTCGGCATAATGAAATATATCATTCAGATGGAAAAGGCATTTTTTGGGAAGAAAAAGATAATATGAAACAGCCCTCAATTAATGAGAAACTCTCCTAATGCTGAATCATCCCAAAATACTTGCACAATCCAGCTATTGCATACTTATGTATCACATGCATATTTTGCCCTTATATGGAACTCCCAGGGTATCTCCTCCAGAATGTTGACCTGATCCACACACATCCTCTTTACTGCAGTAAAACAGCAGCATTTCATTTACTCATTTACTGGGTTCCACTATAATCTGGCAATCAATTGATTGGTAAATTATATGATGATTAGTTATAAGCCTTTCACATGCTGACAGCCAGAACAATCACTTATGATTACAATTTGATACAAGAGCACGAAGGTATTAAAGAAAAGGCATTGTACTTTAATAAGATGGCTTCCTTTAATGAAAAACAGAGCAAATGTATGTGCAACTGGAAATCATCTATCTATCTATCCATCCATCCACCCTGGACTCAATGGAGCAAATCTGTGAAGATATTACATGCATAGCATTGCATTTTTAGAATTATATTCAGGTATAACCTTAATTCTCAAATTGGTGGCTTTAGCAACTTTAGCAAATTTCCCAATTTTAAAACATAAGTTACTATTTCAGAGTATCATGCATCTATAGGTATTCACAGAAACATATTTTTCAAAAGCAGAGGTAACACATAAGGTTCTTTCATTTCTAGTGTCCTACATGTAAAACTCTAGGTTCAGATCACGAATAAGAATAAAATTATGTTATGGGGATATAGCCCTGGTCAAAATCTGCCTGTCTGGGTTTCAATAGCAGCAGTGACACCAAGGTTGGGGAGGAGTGTTAGCCAGGATTGTTTAGGAGCTTCTTGTGCTGACAAGGCACACTACCTAGAAGTGATTCTTTCTGGGTGGAATTGGGCTACAAGCAAGGGCTACTGCTGGTGCACTGACAGGTACCCAGAAAAGGCCCTGCATAAGCTTCTAGATCTTGGGCTGGTGTTGGACTTATCCCTCCTGGGTTGGGTCTCATGTAGTTTGTGAGTTCATGGCCTCCATGGTGTTCATGGGGTTGTCATCAGTAACTGTGGCATCAATACATATGGACCTGATCTTTGCTACAGAATGGATGAGATGTAATCTGAATATGTAGGGCATTAACATCTGACATTTGCAGTAGTCAAACTACTTTCTAGTTAAACTGTAGAACAAGGAGGCCCTGGACCTCTCCAAGGGCGGCTGACCCATTCACATAGTCCACTTCAGGTTTTAATGAATCCAAGTGTTTCCAAAGAACACTTGGGAAGTTCCCCTACAATTTAGCAGGCAGTACCAACTTGGGCCTGCTCAACCTGTGGAATATGGAGGGATGCTAGAGGAAATAGCTCCAATGGAGCCTGGGCCCAGTAATTAATCCTGAATGGCTACTTGGTATATTAAGGGGCAACTGAAAAGATGCCTAGAACAATGGTGACAGAAAACCAAAAGTGGATGTGACCAAACACTGTTAAGAGCTCAGTTTTGAGCCAATTTAGTGGCAATATCAATTTTTCTCTGCACTTACTTTATGCCAAAACAGATACAGGGATGCCTTAGAAGTCCTGAAAAATTACTCTGATTTTTACTGTACACTGCACCACCCAGGATCCATATGAATTTGGGTGGTTTATAAATATAATATTGTAATGTAATGTAATGTAATACATATAATATATAATATAATATATATAATATAATATAATAAACATAACAAAACAAAACAAATCTGTTTAATCTAGACTATTCAGGGGGGTCTGGAAGGGCTTTATGTCATGATGTATATGCACTCCAGATGTACATTTTTCACAGTAGTATTATAGAATTGCTCAGGCAACATAATCTGAAGCCATCTCACTGGTTTATGATATAAGCAGCATTCCATGGAAGGCAGCCTTAGCTTCTAGAAATCTTCCTTCCATTTGCTCCACTTAAATCACAATAGGGAGCTTTTTGTCAAGGTCAGGAAAACAACAATTTTCTGCCTGGATGACATGTTATAAACCTTAAGAAGACATGATGTCTTAATACTCTTTCTCTTCCCTGCTGTGTTCTCAAAACCAAGCCATCACTTTACATAGTTCAGTTTCCACAATTGAGCTAGGAGAGATGTGGTCTTCAACTGCAAACAAGCCAATGGCCTATTCACATAAAATAAAGCACCTGGATTCTGGTTGGTCAACCAGTCTTCCCTATTATTTCAAGGACTGGAAATACTGTAACGTTTTGATTATATTCTCCCCAGTTAGCTATTCTAGTTTGTCCACCACCTGAAGAGGTTGCTTAAGCATGTCTAATGGCAGGGCCAGGCCTAACTATCAGATCTTTTTACACCAATGCTTTAAAAAACTAATCTTAGTGAATTTAATTTTTTTAATGCTTCATATCATTGTATATAACCTGGTGTGAGAGAGCTTTGGCCTTGAAAAGCAACACAGAAATTCTGGCAATATATATATATCAAATAAATACAGTTATTAAAGTTGTTACTGTCATATTTGTCAATTTGGCATTTCATAGCTACAATCTGTTATGAATTATTTTTATAGCATCACCAAAGATCATCAGCTCAAACTAAATTCTATCCCCTTTTCATGTATGGAAAGTTTATAGGATGCTCTGTTTTTTTTAATCTGTCCTTTTTATGAATGTCAGTCAAAGAACTGGACTTAAGTCCCTTGTGACCTGATTATTTGAAATGGCGTATCCAAGCAGGACAAGAGAAAGGCTGAGAACTACAAAAACATATAAAATGAAATAAAATAATCTCTTTCTTGCAGTTTGTCATAATGGGGAGCGAATATTTGTAAACACACAGCTGTTTTGAACTGAACCTTTTATGTGATAAAGCTACAGAAGAACTATTCTAACTTTTCTCCAATAATGATAAACCAATGTAGGCTGAATCCACAGCTGGGGTAAATCAGCCAGTGGCATAGTATCAACCTTACAAAAAGGCTGCAACCCACAATGTTCAATTTGCAGCAGCCCAATTAACCCCTAAGGACTAAATACTGAACAATATTTTTTTCAGGATTGCAGTTAAGAAGACACCTGATTTATATGGGAGGGCATAAGGTTGGCATGTAATCCAAAGAGTTACTTTAGGTGTATTATAAACTTGCCTAAACAATTTTTATATACTAAAAAAAAGTTAACTTCCCTGCCATTTAGCAATTTATACACACAACCTTCTTGAAGGCAACACATTGCAAATACTTCGGTGATTCGTCTCCTCCTTTTCTCTTTATTCTTCTTATTCTTTAATACTTTCTTTGCATGTTGCAAAGAAAATAAAGGCAGACGGAAAGAGGCTGTTGAATTCTTCCTTTTCCAGATCAAGCACTATTGCCCTCATGTTCTTCTTAGGTGTTCCCTTTTAGCATTTGTTTGGTGACAATAGGAAACAGGTTGCTAGACGGGCCTTTGATCTAATCCAACAAATCTTTTCTTAGGTCTAATCCGAACCTCAGTTCTCAAAGTCATGGGGGGAGCTTAATGAATGTGGATTTTACGAAAGATTTAGTTACTCTGAGTAGATCTGAATCTAGGCTGGTAAGATACTTGTTATCTGAAGTTTTTTAAAAAAAATATGATATCCTCTCTTCCATTCTATAAATTTGATTGGACAGTAAACTAATAGTTGGCTCTTCTTCCTTTTTTGCCAACAGTGAGTTTTGTGCACCAATTGATTATGTCCGCTTATTTCAGCTGTCTTGTGCACTTTTTCCCACTGAATGGATTCGGGTTATCAAACAAAGTTTGACAGTTCAGTTCTGTGAATTTATGTACCCATCCACAATCACAAAAGGATATCACACTAATCAAGTATATCCATGGGAGGCAAAACCATTTTAGACATAAGATTTTAATACTAGTGGTAGGAAAAAAGGAACAAGAGCCTAAAACTTATGATTTGACAGTGTCCACCTTACTTTGGAAGAAAGCACACTAATTTAGAGATGTAGGACAAAACATAATTCACTCTTCTAACAGATTACCTCTCATAATATATGCCTAATGAAATTGCTTACTTAGGTTGGTTGCACTGGCCTAACCTCACTCTAACCAGTTTAACTGCATCAAGTAAATCCAAGTTCAACTCTTAGTGGCTATTTGGAAATCTCCTCCTCCTCCTCCTCCTCCTCCTCCTCCCAAGGCCTCTAAGTGCTGCCACCTGTTGGGGCTTAGTTGCAGTATGGATGGATATCTGAGCTCTTTCTAGGTGTCAAGCATACAGAGCAAAGAAAAGAGTTGCATAAATGGAAGGAGGTATTAAAGTGGCAGCCTCTGTGCTTGATTTTGCATATTTGCTTTAATACTGAAATGAACACATGAGCATTTTTGTACACATATTTTTTTTATTTGAAAAAAGCTAAAGTCATGCTTGTGTGCATGTATCAGCCTAATTAAAACATTCTATTTAGCTTCAATACATGCCATTTTTCAGCATGAGAAAGATTGAAGGAAAGAGATAAAACAATGCATTTCAATACATTGATAGCAATTGAATAGATTTTTAATTTTTTTTTAAAAATGTAGATTTGTAGATATACAGTGAAATTGTATTGCAGAATGATCTCTCTCTCTCTCTCTCTCTCTCTTTCTCTTCAAGCAGAAAACATTGCTAAACTGTTGGTGAACTTTTAGAAGAAACAGACCATGTGTTGACCTGTGCATAACATGAAACCTTTAAAATATTAGGAGGTTGCAGACTTTGGAACTGTGAACCTCAGCTGGAACTTCCTGCTGACTGGCTGCCCAGGTTTGAAGGTATCAGGTTGAGTTTTGTGCTTTGTCGTGAACAGCATCTCTGATCACAGTTGACAGTCTACTTTGAAAGTATGCAGCACTGATGAAAACTCAGTCTGCAACATGACATGATTGCAAGGAAAGTTATTGATTTTGGTGGGAAGGCAATAAAAGAAAGCAGAGTTCCTGCTGGTCTCAACAAATATATATTTCAATAACTATCCTTATCAATTAGTATGTAATAAATAAACATGGCATTTTCATCAGAAAGAATTTTGGAATGAAGTTTCATGACAGCTAAAAGGCTCATTTTTTTTTCTTTCCAAAACAGGATTAAAGATGTATTACATTATTTATTCTGATCAAAGAAGGTCAGTGCGTATGGAAGTATACATCTTCTCTACTGGATGGAGAATTCTGCAATGGAAAGGATACTCCATAATCACAAGGAAACCATGCAGAATGTCAGACATATATTTTTAAGAAGCAAATTGGAATGGTACAGGATTGAGGAAGACATCATCATGGTGCTCTCTGGTGATTCTTCACTTATATCAGGTTCCCTCAGTGACCTTATTCCATTGTCTTTAATTACAAAATTTATGTAATTAGTCCTAGTTGTCTGCCATCTTATATTTGCAACAATATTCTATAGTGATATCATTTGAATATTTTGTCCAGAAAGGGGTAAGAAATTAACTCAGTTCATATCTGAATATTGATCTATCAAATACATGAAATACATTTTGCTGGGCAGATTATTAGTTATTGTATATATGTACAGACACCCAAACAAATATGCATACATGAAGAGAAAGTATGCTGCTATGTGCAAATGTTCATATTAGTGTAAATAATTTATTATTAGCAAAATGATCCATATAGTGAAATAAGTCAAGGTGGCTTGGTCATATAGACAGAATGAATGAGAACTGAATTGTGGAACAAATATATGAAGAAAGGATGAATGGATCAAGTGGAAGGAGAAATGTTGGCTAGGTGGAGCTGAGGAGATCCGCAAAACCAGAGGTGAGAAGTTGAAGAGGACTTTGAATTTAATAGAAACAAGGGTGGTTTGCAAGGGTAGAAAGGTATGGGGAGGCGCGGTGAGTGGTGTTGATGTAAATTAGATTTAGATATATTTCCTTGTCTTTTTCTTACCTCAAGCTGTAATTCCTTTGAGATACTATTTTTTATTCCTTTGAGTAATGTTGTTTACTCAGAAAAGGAATAATGGTGTTACTTTCTATGTAGGTATAATGCCTGCTATTTATTTACAGGCAGTCCTTGTTTAGGAACCACAACTGGGACCAGTAATTTGGTTGTTAAATGAAGTGATTGCTAAGTGGAAAATAACGTGATTGCAACTCTGCTTATGATTTTACTTCAGCTTTCCTTTGCTTTACAACATCAGAAGGATATGACCCCAAACAGCTGGGTGAGCCCAAACAATGGGGAAGGTTTCCAGAACTCGACTCACAAGGAAGCCAGGTAAAAGGGCAAACCTTATAATCCTTTTTCCCCACTCCCCTGCCCTTTGGAACGCTCACCCCAGTGCTGAGATAATTAGCAAGAAGAGAAATGATGCTTGTATTTACATTCATTGGAGAAGAAGGGATGACAAGAGAGTAAGCAGGCATACAATGGGGATTACACATTGAAAGGAATGGACTAGTGAGCCACTCCCAGGACAGCCACTTAGGAGGCAAACAGAAGCCTTTAGCATGAAACTGATTAGATATAGCCTTGTCAATTTCAGGTAGCAGCTGCAAGCTGGACAAGCATTCTAGTCAACTAATTAAGGTCACAGAGCTGAGCTTGTTAACTTGTAGTTAGCACTTTTTAGTGAAGCACTGCGAGAGAAACGGCCCAGGAAGAGATAGCTTGTTTAAGTAATCTCTTTTTTGCAAAGGTGCAAAAAAAGGAGGGGAAATGGGTCAGGCACAGGACAACTTGTACTAATTGACTAAACATGTAACTAAGACAGAGATGCTATGAAGATGGTAAATATGGGTATTGGTTGTAAAGTTACTTTTTCATCACCAATGTAACTGCAAATGGTCACTGTCTGAGACAGTCACTAAACAGGGACTAGCTTTATTTATTTATTTGATTTATATAGCTGCCCATCTCACTTTTACATGACTCAAGATGACTTACAATAAAATAAATAATATACATAAAATACACAATATCAAATAAAATAAAATAAAACACATAGCAGCTAGATGTCATCCAATCAATTATCCATGCAGCAGGAGATGGGCTCTATCCCATGTCCAAATTTTCCAGGCCATATGGAAGGCCAACAGGTATGGGCCAATCTTATCTCAGGGGGATAATGTTCCAAAGGGTGGGTGCCATGGCAGAAAAGGGCAATAGGGGTGGGACCAGCAGCTTCATGTAGATGTTAAACAGGAGAGGAGAGAGTACTAAACCCTTCAACACCCACAAAGGAGGGGCTGCCAGCTGGATCTCCCCCCCATCAACTCCAGCTGATTCCTGTTCCACATGCACAAAAAACATCTCTAATGTGTTTGATGATGGACCATTTAAAATTTTACGCAAAGTATCCTAAGGAATGATTGCCATTATTTGCAGATGAGCAATATCCAATCTGGAGAGCAGAGTAAAAAATGAAGGCATTTCCTAATGTAGCCATTAGGTTTCATGGAGTTCTGTGGCAGAAAATATTCCATCTAAGGATGGGGGTTGAATCCCTAACATTTCCAAGTTGACTCAAAAATGTTCTTTTGTTTTCTAGTCTCCAGCATACTAAAATTGGAAAGGGCTGAGGGAGATGCTGAGGACTGATTGATTCATCCCTCATTGCTTTGTGCACTTATGGGCCATATAATCCAAACATTCTGACTGGTTGAACAAAGTGTCTCTAATTCTTGTTCTGCAGGAAATAATTTATACTTAAATGAGACAAAATGGAGGCCCTAGTACCAATGTAGTTCTTCACTATTTAGAGTACAATAGATTTGGGGCACCACCAATATGTCACATACTGGTCCATTGTTGTTTGAAAGCTGCTAAGATTGCCAGTAGTCTGTAGATCTTGGACCTGTAAAAAACCTGCCACAGAGGATGGCTAATGGTGTGAGCAGGTGTCTTTCATCTATTTGCTGTGCAATGAAAGTGATGATTCAATCCAGCCTTTATTACTAATGAGAACTGAAATTTGTATGTACAAAGAATTAAGGATATTAAAGTATAAGTTGAATATCTATATTTTGGTAACCTCCTACTTGCAGTGTTTTCTGTTTTAGAGATGCTTTTCAAAATGGTGCAAAATATTCAGTTAGTCCAAAATAGCATGGCAGGAAAACTGACTGTGACTTGCTTTGTCTATCATATAATGCCAGTGCCTTTTCTCTGGCTGCCAATCTCTTTCTGACCCGATCTATAAAGCTTAAAAAGGTTGGGATTAAGTTACTTTCCTTCTGTATTTACCTGCCCAGACTGAAAGTCAGTCTATTCCCATAGTGCCTTTTCCAAATGAAGTTCAACAGAGGGCAAACACAAAAATGGCCTTTCAGTCATAGCATCTAAAATATGGAATGACTTTCTCAAAGCATCTCATCATTGTCGTCCTTTGATGCCAGGCGAAGATAAATTTTCATGGTAAGATCATTTTAGGAGCATTTAAAATCACAAGTATATTCTGCTATGACTATTGTTTTATGATAGACGGTTTCATTTCTCAGTCTAATTTGCATTGCGGGGACAGAGTTTAATCCATTTGTTTTCTATGTGCTACTGTTTCATGGTTTTAAATGTTGCAATCTAGTGTTGCAAGTAAATAAGTATCATTGCATAGTAAAGCAATGAAATACCTTCACATTAAATGCATGATAGTAAATGCATTTCATTGATGCAAGAGAGAACTGAAAATAGAGCCCAAGAATAAAAGGAAAAAGACCAAAGGAATGCAAGGAATTAATTAGGTTCACTGCACTAAAGGTGGTTGGCAAAATGTCATATTTGGATGCCCAGAGGCTAGAAGTATATTTCATACCTGAAATGAGATGGAGAAAGGTGGTTTGTCAGTATCTCACAGAGCAATGTTTCTCAACTTTGGCAACTTTAAGATGTGTGGATTTCAACTCCCAGAATTCCCCAGCCAGCATGTTGTCAAGGTTGAATAGCACTGTCATAGAGAAACAATTCAAATGAGAAGCTGGGGGAGAGAATCTAGAGCAGCATGAGACAGAATGAAAATGTATATTTTGAATTTCTGCATGCTCTCATTTATTTTTTTGATTCCACCTCTTCCTTATGATTGCCTAACAAGGCAAAAAGATGTGAGATGATTCTCTCCATGTCTGAAAAAGCTGCATCTATTAAATTTGGATGGTGCAGATGAGTGAGAATTTCATTCAGTTTGTTTTTAATAAGAAAACTACTAACATTTGCACGTCTTTATAAAAAAAGAACAGCATATTAAAATGATGGTAGAAAGAACCAAATGGATTCATTCATGCCAACTTTCTACAGTACTCCAAATTAGATTTATCAATTCCTGCCTTCTTCCCACCTCACCCCAAAAAGACCTATAGTAGAATGTAGTTGAAGACCAAGCTGACTGTTGCAGTGATGTTAAACCTACTTTAAATGCAGTAATGTATCCATTACCCATTGCTTATTGCTGTTTGTATGAATTTCAGAACCTTAAAGATAATCTAATCCCTCCATCATAGGTGATGTGGCTTGTTTCAGACATTTTAGCATCACTTCAAATAATTTTCTCTGCCTTTAAGCTCAATATTGGATGCACGTATTTAAACTTAAGCTTATTTTTTCAGTGAATGTGCTCCACTTGTATACTTTTATTTTAAACAAATAGTAAAAAGTTAAATCCAAAGGAGGACACTGAGCCCCATGAGGGCATCTCTCTTTGAAAATGTAACTAAATTAGGGGACCCTTCTGAGATCATTAGTGATGTTATCTCTCTGGCCTCTTTTTTTAAAAAAAATGTTGCTGAGAGAGTGAGAGCAGGAGAGGGAAGCTTTCTAGTGTGCTTGGGAGGTCTTGCAGATTTACTTTTTTGGCATAGTGCATTGCCGGGGAGTTGAAAAATCATCTGATATTGGATTGTTTTAACCAGATGCAACCATTTTTCTTTTTGTGTGCCTGTGAGTCAGACAGCAGCCTGTGAAAAGAGAACATAGTTGGGAGAAAACCATTCTTCCCAGATGGTGGCCTCATTTCGAATATACCTAAATTTTCTCAAGTGGCAAAGGGAAATGTCTGTAGACTTGAATTTGTCTTCTGTTCAAATGCCGTGGTAGCAAAGGATTGAGGAAAAGCTATATGAAATCTCACAGGAAGGCTAAATCAAAAATATTTACTGAACGTACAATCTGTCTTGAAAAATTTTATCCTCTAAAATTTTTAAATTTTTGTTATTCTGATGAAATGGAAAACCAAAATAATGCAAGCTGCTTTATTGTTCTTCTGTTTCCAGCAAAGTTGCAATGATTTGTTTTCTTTTTATACCAGGGTGAGAGAGGGTTCAGAAAGCTGCCAGTTACTCTTTCAAACTATTAGTGAAGCCTGGTCAATATTTTCTACCCTATGCTGTTGCTATGTGGTGGTAAAGAATATCCTTTTCTCACAATTCTTCCCCACTGTAGATTAGGTTCTTCTTCAGTGAGTATAGCAGGTAAGTAATATTAGTTTAACATTATTGACAACTTTTTGCTAATCTTCTGTATTATCTGCAGAGTGGGAGCACCAGTTTGAATAGATTTAAAAGAATCTTTAATATGAACTCAAGATAAAAGTGTTAATCTAGTGTAGGAACTAAAGAGAAAGATTTAAAAAAAAAAAAAAACCTTTAGTCACAAGGATATGAGAAATACATCAGTTTCAAAGTGTAAAAGTTATCATTCAGAATCAGAAACTGAAAAATGTATGGAATTCTATAAATGTGAAGAGGAAGATTTCCAAGTAGGTTAAAGAGTTGTGATGACAATGCCACATACCTGGCCCTCCTTCCATGTTTTTGTATTCATTATTACAGATCAGAGAATCAGTGAGGTGGAACATATTTTTCACATGATCATTCTGTAAAATTTTCAAAAGCATCTACAATTCAGTTAGAGCATACATGGAGAATTCTGGAACTGCATTAATGAGTCCATCATTCTGACCAAAAACTCACTTAAGCATTGAACTTAAATTAGGGAAGTGATATAAGCTATAAAGAGAGACAGAGGTGTGATGCTATCAGACTACCAGCCTGGAGTGATATCAACATAGGTAATTTTGGACATACTGTATTTTTGAGGTCTTCAAGAAAACTGCTGGATTGTTGGATTTAACCATTCAGACAATGATTAATGTGTGACTTTGAGCTGTTTTCCATCCAGTCTGTGAGATATGGTACGGTTGCAGCTTATCACCAGTGACAAGGCACACTGTAGCATATCTTGACCAAGACTATCCAAGAGGGAGAAGAGGAGGGCTTAGCAGAATATTAGGGACACACTCCAAATACAACCAGTCATATGCATGGGGAACTCTATTTATGTGGATGTCAGCAGACTGAACATACACTGTGGCGAAACATACTCCATCTTGAATTTTGGTGTGTTCGGATCCTAGCTTATCATGGGCTAGAACAAAAGATCTTATTTGAATAATAAATTCCAAATGGGTTATGTGAATTGGTTCTCAGGCAGTAGATCTGGATCAGTGAGTTTATCCTAAAATGTACGGGACTTAAATCAAGACTCTAGGTATACTATGCTATATATCTTAAGCATACAAAAAGGAAACACACTAAAAAGGTGTAATGTGATAGAAAATCCCACTAAATCAGCCATTTATCAAGCATCTACTTTACACATTTTTGTGTTATTGCTAGGCCCCCAGAACCTTTAGGGATCATATTGCAAACTGTAGAGAATGCACCCAAATGAGCCTAGACATTCCAGCATGCTTCAGAGGTTCCCAAGAACAAACTGATCCATAACCACTGCCAGCACAGTGCTGGTATTTAGAGAAATTAAATAAGCTCTCTGAAAGATTAATGGGATGTGTAAAGAAACATCCACAAGAAAATCCTCTCAGAAAACCACATCTACCATCTCTTGATATGCTGCACTCAAATACCATATTTTTTTTACAGCTTTGATGTCTTCCTGTGACTTCTTCAACCATTTTTGCTTCCATTTTTCTTCATTGCTTAAGAGTACATTCATGGATATGTATACACTGAAAAATTTTGCCCTGTTGTGAATGTGCCCTATTGTAGATAGCAGGAAAGGACAGCAATAAAAGGTTATGTGGCAAACAAGGATGAAAACGTAAAGAGATGTGTTACATTAGGAAGTATATACATAAATATTCAACCTGACATTAATGAAAAATAAGTATATGAAACACAGTTTCTCACAATGTATTATACTGCACATAAATTAATATAAAAAGAGATGCCACCTCCAAAAGACTAGCAAATATTCGTTTACAATGCCTTAGGATCTTTAGTATCATTGTTTCAACAAAGATACTGACATAAGCATGTACTTCTCTTTGTTTGGTTATTTTAATTAATCTTTTAAAATATTAATTAGAAACATAATCAGTGCATGGGTGGGAAAGCTGAATGGAGTAGCTGAAGGTGCCACCTAAGAGAAAAAAGGTGATGGTTTTCAGTGGTTATGAATTGTAGGCCTTTGTTTTAAGACCTTAATCCTCATTCTTGGTAGAAACAAAGTCCAGTACTATAACAGCATTTGCTTACTTTTTTCCTTACTATCAATGCCTGTGTTCATTTGTTAAGGAGGAGTTTCCATTGTTTATAAGGGAGTGATCTTTCCTCTTGAGCGTTTCTTTGTTATGTCCTGTTGTTTAATCCAGTCCTCTTGAGGCCTAATTTTTTTCTCTAATGGTCTCCCCATTCTTCTAAGAGAAAACTGTTTAAATGAACCTTCTCCAAATAGGTGCCTCCCAGATGTGCTGCAGTGCAATTTCTTTCATTCCCCTAAGGAGGGTGGAAGTTATAATCCAATACATCTCAAAAACTGAAGTAGGTTGTTTGACACAAATCCTTTCTGTAATTGTCAACCTTACCAGGTAGACCAGACAGGAAACACAACCAGGTAAGCTAATTCTACTTTATTGTAAATCTACATTAACAGAATCTTGCAAATCTGAAAGCACCACTCTCCTCCTGTCAACTTTACAGCCTGAGAACTTGGGGGGGGGGCCCTTCTGAGCCTCTTGCTCTGCCCGCTATGCAGCTGCGGGCTATGCTGTCTCTTATCTGACTGTTACCTAGGCAGCATCTCTTTGCCCTGTCTCCCAAGGTCTTTCCCACATAGCACTGCAGTAATGGTACTGTCAGGACGCAACTTTGGCTGGGTTAAATGGAATGAAAGGCATCCCATTCTAGCCCAATAGTGTTATGTAGTCACATTTAAAGCAGTAATATTTGCTGCACCCTATCTGGAAATAGAAGCACATATCCTTACATATGAGTATGCTAGCAATGCTACACGGTCCAGAAAGTTGTACCATCAGGCTTCTATATTACATAGACAACCTAAATCCATAAAACTATTCCATGATATACTTCCCTTTACAAACAGTCTATTGAACAATATATTGACATATCGTGAATATAATTTTGTATTTTTCTTGATACCCAAAGCTCAGATGAGGAAGCTACAGTATGAACAGAACTAACTATAAGATATACTTTTATTTTTTCTTGAGGAATCTATTTGCAAATTTTATTCACAAATCTTGGACTAATGTGGCCCTGCTTTTACACTTCTCTAAATGTTGCAACTGTTCTTAAAAGCATCCACATTTGGATGGAATAATATTTTTAATAGGAAAAACGTTAAAATCAAAATTTAAATAAGAAATTTCAGAGGATTTTTTGTTCAAAAAGTACTAATTGTTGTAGGAGTAAAAGGAAACAGAAATATAAACCAAATGTCATGAATGGAACCATCCATACCAGAAAGATGACAAAGAGAATGTTTGGAATAATAATTCAGTAAAAGGGATTATAATATTTACTTACGATGCATGCAACATATAGACCTCTAGTTATCCGTAACATTTACAAGAATAAATTTAAATACATCTTATTTTTTTATCTTTTCTATGACCTACTACAGATGAAACTGGAGCCATTGTGGATTTGGCTCTGTGGCTAGATGTTGACATTAGAATGAGAATACCCTTGAATAATATCATGGAAGCCAAGTATAGTAGAGGGACTTTCAATATAGGAAACATGGAGTTGCTTTATGTAAATTATGTCAAGCAGAATGCCAGAGAAAGCAGGCATCTGTCAGGTACAAGGGAGAATTATTGTTCCATAATGATGACAGCTCTGAAGTAAAATGCTCTTATTTCTCCCACTGATTGTCCATATAACCACAAATTGATCACTCATTTAAAATTCATTCTTTTGAGTTGTTCAGCAAAGGGTTTGCAGCCAAATGTCGAGATAAATTTAATATAAGATCACCAGCATAAGGTAATGGGGTATGCTGAATCAGCATCGCAGACTTGCTTTGATTTTACCATCAGTTTAGATCCCAAAGTAGCGTAAAAATTTTAGTTTGGTGATGGTACTGATGGTGCAACGTTTTCAGGGTAAATGTACATTCATGCAAAGAGGTTCTTCCTTTTCCCCCTTTCTCTCAGTCTGGAAGTTTCTCCATTACTCTGGAACAAATTCTTCTGCAAAAAGTTGCACAGAAGAAATGTTTTTTTATCAACTGACTGCTATGTTACTGGGCAGATATATCAGATTTAATCTTGAGAAATATTTGTTAGACAGATTTACTTTTACCATTACAATTCTCGAAGTTCCCTGGAAGCTTGAATAAAGATTATATTTGTATATGGAGGTGGAAGCACTGAATAAAGGCTCTCAAGAAGACTGCAGATGGCACATGCCAAAGGATGAGGTGGCTTTTCAGTAAGAATTTTGGATTAACAGTTCTCCCTATCTTTTAAACAGAAAAATTAGAAATTTTCGGGAGTGCTGAGAATTTTTTTTAACAAAACAGGTGAACTTTCTTTTGCAAGATTTTAATAGCATAAATCCACAACATCAGAGAATGGCAATCCCTTTATATACTGTAGACGTTAAGTTTTTCCATGTTATAAAACTAGACCTTATCCACTTAACAGACATACTACTACCAGTCCTTAAGAAACTGTTGTTACATAAGTACTAACACCATACACATATGGACCCACATTTTGCTTCCTACAAACATTATGGCTTCCATTTTCAGCTTTCAGTTTTTCCAGTGTTGAAGATGGCAAAACTGAGAAACATACAGTTAGATGGGTTTGCAGGTCTCACTCTTTTGTAATGGATATATTTTAAATGTTGCTTATACAAAACTAACATTTTTATTTGGGAGGGAGCTGCAATTCTATGCATGCTTTTCTGAGAATAAACATATTTAAACAAATCTTATGTTTGATTTAGAATTTTTAAACATAATCTTATGTTTACCTAGAACTCTTTAGAGGCTTTTTAACTCTTAGCAGCAACCTATAAATATTTAGATTAATAAATGAATAAAATGCTCCGTAAACGTCCTGAATATTATACATCTATATGTGAAGTGAATGTTCAAGGAAGTTTACTTCAATACAATGAAGTTTATTTTAAAAAATCAGTAAAGTAAGCTTAGGTTTTGTAAGAAAGTAAACATAATATAAATTCCAATACCTCTGCAAATTTCCAAGGTTTTTTTCAAGAAAAAATAGGGTTGTTGTTTTTTGCCCTCCTGCTTTCAAATTTTTGGAAAGCTTATATCTCCGTCTTGAAACTTTAAGTATTTAACCCTCCCCAATAAATTTATTGTATGTACATCAATAATGCAATCCTAATCTTCAAGAAGGCAAATAGCTTGTTCATATTCAAAGTCCAAAGCAAAACACAGATCTAGAAAATTGATTCAGGAAAATTGATTCATATTAATCATTTGAACAATTCCTTAGGTTGGGCCTTGTTTCTGAATGAATATGTATTAGGTTAGGCTGCATGGTTGTGGGAACATGACAGTTAAATTATGTACAGTTATGCCTTTCATTTGGAGGTAGGCTTCTTTCAATTTTCTTTTCAGAGTAAAGGATAAAACCTCACCTGTTGAATTTCTGATTTATATGCACCTTTTAACATCCCAGAAACCTTCTGACAATTTCTACTTAGTATTACTACCTGCTTTGCTTACTTGTAACCAGTAATGATTAATTGATACGTTCCTACTGTTTCTGCCAAAGTAAGTAATGAAGGGAGCTGCTGGCTTTAGAAAACATTTCCTCACAGGTATTAATCACATGAACTCTCCATAAAGGAAAAGGAGCAATATTTTTATTAGTAGAGTGTGCTTATGTGAAAACATGACACACAATATTTGTTTAATGCCTCTGTGAAACCTGTAAACTTGGCTTAAGGAACAAAGGCCTTCCAACTGATGCTTGGCTTCAGGCATGCAGCCTTGTCACTCCAAGCAATTAGTAGGGAGGCTACCAAACAAATACAGCATACTGTTGCTTAGACCATTCACAACTTCTGCGAAGTGACCAGAGAGAAGTGCAGCACTTTCAGAGCTGCTTGAAGAACCATTTGAATGAAGATTCCTTTCTTTAGTGATCCATTTCAGCTTTTGGCTTTACCACGGTTGGTGCTCTTGAGCAGTCACCTCCAGCGGGTCAGGTTTCACTGCACACTGGCAATATTGGTGCATATCATTCAAACTGCCCGCTTCCTTGCCTCCTTTGCTTCAGTACTGAGGGGGTTCTAGCATTGTTGGGCCTTGCAAGGAACAGGGTCTTTAGGCAATAGGCTTCTTTCTGCAAAGCCCAGCAGCCACAGAATCTTTCCAGTTTAGAAGCAAGGGGCTCTAATATTCTCACTTCTGCAATGAGAAGACGCTTTTGCTCTTGCAATAGAAATGTTTTGGTAGGAGTGGGGTGGCGGATGGAATGATGACAGCTGCAATATTAGGAAGTCAAGAGGGGTGAAGTGGTAGGGTTAATATCCTTACCTTAGAAATCTAAATTGCATCAAGGTCTTGTGAAGGAGAGACTTTATATATGTACTATGGTATGTATATCTATCTATGCATAGATGTTTGTGCAAGCAAGATCCTTTCCCCAATTTTAGGCCAAATGTTTGTCCACCTCTAACTAAAAACAGTTAAACATTCTAAAAGTAGAATCCAATTATTCCTGGGAATCTCTGTTATTGTTACCCCATAGGGAGGTATTAGATGCTCTCTGGACCTTTTATTTTATAAAGCAAACATAGGTACTTTATTCATTAAATGCTTCTGATATTTTCTGCCTACTTGCTGCTTAATGAAAACAGTGAGAAACAGTGAGAACATGGTGACCTTCCTGAGGTTTGTCCTTAGGATATGAGATAACATACTTTGGGGGCTGCAGTCCTGTACTGTGTAGCGGGGGGTCATCCCAGTCAAGACAAATGAGCTGTTTCAAGGTAAAGGTCTTGAAAAATTGCAGTCTATCAGTTGTTTTGGTCAGAGATACAGACGTACTGGATCCTTTGGCTGGGACCTGGGACAAGGCATTCCTTGAACATTGATAGCAGTAGCTGGAGATTTGCAGAGTAGGAGAGACACAAGTGTTTTCATACCCAGTTCTTGAGTTTTAAAGAGGTTCTTCATTACATTAAGATGGATGTTCATAAGTCTTTAAAGCCTCAGCTCTTTAATAATCAGGCATTTAGTAATGATTATACTTCAAATAAAGGCTGCTTACCATAGGAATGTGATGCTTTTGATGCTATATTAACATATTCCATCTCTTATTCCAGATCACCATGTTGCCTTCTTTATTTATTTGTTGTTTTACAGAATGTACTATTAAACCACATTTCATTAAAATAGCATGAAAGCAATTCACACTAAAATCTATACGCTATCTAATAAACAAAATAGAGTACAGAAATACAAAAGCTGTAAAAATGTTAGAACCAATAATCAACAAATCAGCTATATTTAAGCAATTGATAAAAAGATAAACAGTAAATCAAGGGTAAGACCAGACAAAGAGAAAGGTTTCAACTAGTTGGCATAAAGGTGTTATGGAGGAAGCAGGTCTGCCTAAGCTTCACAGGAATTATGCTAGAAGTTATATCACACCTTAATAGTTGAACATTTCCCAATAAGTCCTATGAGTTATTGCACACAACAGCACTTCTTCATTTATTATATTAGAATTTGTAAAATGTCTAGAATTCTCCATTCTAAACTTAGTCTATTTTCTGGAATCCAGCACCAGAATAGAGTTTTGTTTGTACTGTATAATCCCGTGATGGGTGCAAGGATTTATGGATTTGGATTTTATACCTAAACCAAATGAAACAAGAACTTTTTTTTTACAAGGGGAAGGGTAGTGCTGGAGAAATGTTCTGGATCCTATCTTCTCCCCAGAAGCATCTGCCCCCATAATTTGGGAACTATACACTTCTATATTGCTTACATAGCTCAGCCTAGACATCTTTGTCAGCTCGGTTTAGATGTAAAATAGTAACTGGTCCCATGAATTTAAGATGCCTTGGTCCACCACTATAATTGATTCCTGCATCTGAAGTGATAAGGACAGATGTTATCCATCAACCACTCTTAAGATGCTAATGATATCTTCATTTTATATGTATCCTCTGAAAACACTGCACACTCTATTTGTGTGGGTGTTGCAGCCTATGAGGAGTCAAGTTCCAGCTTGTTGACATGACCAATTTCAGCTGTTCACAAGTCAGAGATTTTAGATTTAGTGTAGACTACCCATTAAATTAAGTTGCTGTCTCTTGTAACAGTCCATTAGTTAATAATACTCTTGCTCCAGTTAAATACAGTAATACCTTCCAAAATTTAGCAAAAGATAAGAAATACAAACTTTTAAAAGTGAACTTAACATTGAGCTAATCTTTAGGGACCAGACCTATATACTCAGGGATTTGGTTCAGCAGAACCTTTGTCAAGAGGTCTTCTCCACATACCCAAATGTACATGTTCATATGAAAATTTTATGAGCTTCATAAAGCCCCTGTCGACACAAACAAAATAGCACTGTTGCTCTAAGATACATAGAGCAGGCAATTCATCTAGCACTGCACACAACAACAAATCCAAAACTGAATTTTGTTAATTTAGAAATAATCCTACTGTGTTTAATGGGACTTATTCTCCTACCCTTAGGCAGATGGCTTCTTGAGTAGCAGTTGTTGGTGGCATTCACTCCACTATTCCAATGTTGGGACAAGCTTGTATGTGTCATGTCCTGCACCTCCTAGGTTAGTTTGTTATTCCTGCATATACTTGGAAATGCTTTCCCATCCCCTGGGATAAAACAATTTCCAGCAATGAGATCATTTGACTATATGTGTGAATTGGGAGGGGTGGATGGAGGAAGTGCTATCTTGTCCTTTGCCTCAGGCGGCGTAATATCCTGGAACAGCTTTTAAGGTAGATCTGCATATGACTGACCAGCTTGATATGGTAATAAGTTTATGTCTTTGCTTCAGAACAAACCATGCCTTTGGTTTATTTATCAAGATAAGCTATGTTTCTGCTGCTTTATTTCATTTATAGAATTGATTGGCCACTCACCATGGTGAAGGAAGAAGGGGGGATAGGTGGAAAGAGCTCTCCACAGTAATCAATTTCACTGGATAATGGCCAGTTTGTTTTACACACACATGCACACACAGAGAGAGAAAGAGAGAGGGAGAGAGAAACAAAAAAGATGTGTTTCATTTGGTTCTGCAGTTATTTGTTCAGTATGCAGTGCAAATTTTTCTGGCTAGAGACATGGGATATGGTAAACCTTTGCCTGGATCAATGTCCAACCTCTTTTAAGTTATGGAGCGAGTTACTCTCTCATAAAGTTCAGACCTGCCAGACTCAATAACTTTACAAAAAATGTTCAGATGAAAATTGCTTCAAGCAATCCTAGTGGAAAGCCAGCACCTCACCCCTAGTTTAAAGTTATGATCCTTATCATAATTAATTCAATAAAGAAGTAATGTACTTCAACCTAGGCATAGAGAATAATTTTCTATCCTGACTGGTATAAACTTTCAACTAGGGATATTTCAACTCTGGATCTGATCTTTTGCTGCAAATAATAAATTACAGATCCCAAGCCAGCAAATTCTGGCTGAAGCTAAACCATTATAAATGTATTACTAAGTACGAGGAGAAAACAGTGATCACATTGTTGCAATAAATAATATAAAATAATTTTATTAATATTGCAGAATATTCATTTCTGTTGACAATTTTGTCTTGAACTATCATGTTTTTAACACTGGCAAATTGTTAAGCATGGTAACCTTCATTCTAACTTTGAAAATGTCTTTGCCACTAAAAATCTGATTAATGAAGCATCAAATGAGATTAACTTGTAAAGATTAGTAATATACCTTTCAAAGCACTAAATTTGCAAAAGTAATTTTGAAGAATCACCCTTTTCAATATTCTATATTCCCTATTCGCTGATGGTTTTATTGTTTTGTAACTTTTCACTGCAACACAACCACAGAGCAATTCTTCTTTTTTCACTAGGAATTAAAATTTATTACAGGTTACTCAGTCAGATGACATTTAAATGGATAAATAATCATCTGAGTCCCATTAAAGTGATGGAGACTTTTTTATATAGTTGAATGTTATTTATTACTATATACGTGTAAACAGTTATGAAAATATACTAGATTTATTTAGTGCAGTAGTATATTTATTTTCAATGTTAAATATATTTTTTCAACTTCTTACTAGTAGAAGTATAGTGGTTCCCTAAGCTTTTTTTTAGTCACTTCATTTTAAATTAATAACAATTTTCCTGTTTCCTAGAATAAACTTTACCAATCTTCACTTTTAAAAACATGCAAAATAGTTTTTTTTAAAAAAAATGATGAATGAATATTTCTTTATTTGATTTAATTATTTTTTTTTTAAGTTGTATTTACTATTTTGTTCTAGCCTTTCATTTCATGAAGTTGGTTATATAATATGCAGTATTTTTACTAGTTCCAAAGCAAAATGATTTTTAGGGCATAATACTTTATGAGGTAGCATAAGTAGCATGTTTCTAGTATTCACAGACAAGGAAGTGCTCCAGTCCATACTCCTCAAGGGGAATGTGAAGTTCTTCTCCAGTGGCAGTTTTCTGTGTCAAATGGCGTATTCCTTTTGAAAGTGAATTTAGTTTCAATAGCAGTCTAATTTTAAATGTTGAAAGCTTCTGTTAATGAGCTCACTCAAAGAGATCTTTGAACGTTAACCATATTTTGCAGATTATAATAATTTGCATGTAACAGACATGCCTAATTTCATTTTGGGAATTCCTGCAACATACACCAATGTCCAAAATCTAAATGCTACTCCTTATCACTTGCGCTAATTTGATAAATATTAAAGCTGGCAATAGCTGAACTCTACAAAAATACAGTGACTACCCTGAAAAGTAAATCAGCATGATTTCTATGAATTTGCTAATGATATGATGATGTAAACCCAAGCACAAATATTTATCTCAGTCTGTGTGCTGATCTACCTAACCACCTACCCATCAACTTAACCAGTTTTTCTTCCATTGTTCAAAGACTAATCCATTGAACCTCCCTTCCTTCAAGTCCCCATTTCAGCCTTCTAAAGAAGGGAGTATTTTTCTACTCAATCAGCCTCACTGAACAGTAATGGCTGCCTGCTGCCGACATTCCACCCCCAATATTGAGGGCAGACTATAGAAATGATTCTGGGAATATGCAGGAAGAAATGGGATGAATGCGCTGAGCATCTTTCTCCCTTTTATACCATGAAAACTGCATGGGGAAAAAAATAACTAAATAGAAATACTGAATGTGTGTCTAGGTGGTTGATGTAAAATACAAAGATATATTGCAATTCTCTATACAGCCAATATTTTCTGTAGGATTTAAATATGCCTGTGAAACTCTAATGCCCTCAAGGCTTGCCCCATTTATTTTATGGACACAACAGTGTCCTGAGGGTTTTTTTGTACATTCTTATGAGCATTCATGGAAATAAATGAGATGTGCTAGATATACCAAAGTTTTGAAAAGAAGTACCTTAAATTTTGAAATAGAAGCCCAAGATGTGCCAAAGTTTTGAATCAGTGAACCTATGAAGCACAGTCCAGAAAAGGCTAGTCATGATTATGACTGAAATTTTATGTGCACTATATGTTTGGTTAAATGCATAGTAAGCAATATAATCAATGAGAGCTTGTTTTGCTAAGACTGATTGCAGTACAAAGGTTATTTTTGTTAGAACTCTGGTAAGGAATGGAAAGGTTGAACTGTGCACACACAGTAGACCAGATTAAATTTGTGACTTGCCTCTAGTATTAAATATATATTTTAAAATTTACTGACATGGTTCCTAGATATGCATTAAAAATAACATCTAGTAGGCTGCTATTTGGGAGAGTAATATTTACTTTTGAGTGGGATTTCTAGGAGTTGTAGCCCCAACACATCTGGAAAGCACTAGTTGGGGAAGGACTTTATAGGCTATGTTAACAAGAACCAACACCTAAAATATTAGCTTTTAAAGACCTAGACTGTGTCGTGTCACCCACTGATACTTCTTGTGTGATCAAAGAACTATGAATAATATCATCCTTCCCTCCTCCATGTTAAATAGGAGAAACATTATAAAAAGTAGTAAGATTTTAAAATAAAGCATATTTTAAAGGAACTTGTGGGTATCAATAAAAAATCACAATGCACAGTGTCTGCGCTCCAATTCTAAATACATTTACATGGAAATTTTCTGTACTTTTTTGTGGGATTTTACTTCCAAACAGTGGTGTTTAGAACAAAAGAGCCAAACACGATAGCTTTCAGACTAAAAACATCAGAGTGAAATGCCTTAAAATGTGACAGTACTGTCTTGAGAACAATATTCCAGCTTTTTCTGCAAGCATCTTCTCCAGAAGTCATTGCATACAGGAGTGATTGAGGCCAGTAATGATTAGCTAGTTGCGAGACAGAGTAAAATAAAGATCTAAAGAGGACATATCAACACACTGGACACTGACTACATTTCAGCCGAATATTTGACCAACACTTAAAATCCCCCTCCTTCTCTCCCTTGAATCCCCCTTGGATTGATTAAATTGGCTCAAGATGACACCAATAATTGGCTCAAGATGCTGCTTCAACAGACCCAATGATCCATATCTTTGCATTCCCTAAAATCAGTCTTTTTCAGCTCTGTGTTAGATTTAGGAAGGTTTACATTGGCTCTGTCACAAACATTTTAATAAAGTCCCAGGGAAACCTCAAACTGATGACATCATTGGATGGTGTTAAAAAAAAGTTTCATTTTCCTGGTAAGCCATAGGCGTTTATGATCTTGCTGGCAATTTTCTTTCTCTGTGTTACTTTGTCATTCCACATTTCTTATAATTAAGAAAGCAGTATGTCAAATGGGAGAAAAATAATGTTAACTAATAATTTAAAAATTTCCAAATATTTTGAGTACAAGTAGTAAAGTGATGTACAAATTTGAAAGGTTTAAATATGTATTTCATCTTAAGGGTAACAGATTTTAATTACTTCTGGGCCTTTAAAGAAAGAATGAATGAATAATTGTATGAGGTACATTAAATGCAACTTAAATTTTTCTCCTATAGAATGCTAGTAAATTAAAGGAGCCCCAAACCATTTCTAGAAGATGAATATTAACTCGCCCCAAAACTGGACTCCAAGAACTGTCATCTTAAATTTGTTCCCAGTAGGGATCACCAACAAATTTTATGGTCATTCTGGAAGAAGAAAGAAGTTAAAATCTCTTTCGCTGAACAAACTAACTGGTTTCTCTGTACAGTACACACATTTCTTTGAGGAACTGCTAACAAATATGTACTTTGGATATACTGTAAAGAACATCACCACTGTTTTCTCTACACTTATCTATGACCTGCTGTTTTTCAGGGCTGCAACAAGAAACATTTCAACACACAACACATCTAGAGTTCTCTTTAAGCTTGTAGAACCGCATTACTCTCAGGCCTTCCCCCCCCCCCCCAAAAATAGATACTTTTTTAAAGAGAAAGAAAAAATACTAAAAAAAAGAAATAAAAGGAAAGAAGAATATATTGAACCTCATTACCTGGTGCACTGTTAATTTTTATGTAATTATGATAATTCTCATCTGCCGATTTGTATAATCTGTAATGGTTTTAATGATTAAAATTGTTCGCCACCCAGAGTCACATGGATGGAGATGGGTGGCTGTAGAAATTACATAAATAAATAAATAAAATTAGTTTTTCTGGTTTTTGATTAATTATTACTTAATTAATGCAGCCTAAAAACTAGGTTTAAAGTTTGCATTCCCTTTCTGGTCTGGAACATAACAGATAATGTTTTTACTTTGATGTGTAATTTCTGTCCCAGTCTCCTGAATGAATTTTTTTTTTTCAAAGATCATATGGGATTTGAATTATCTTTTTCCATAAATTGTTTATGAAACCTTGTAACATGTCAAATCTGTGGATGACAACATCCTCTCAGTATAATTGCTAATGCTCTCAAATACTGCATGTATTTTATTTACTTCAGCCATATTAATTCTAGAGTTGCTATTGCAACAGGTTGGGTAAAGTTGTCTTACTGCTTTTTTATTCATGTATTTAACATTTTGTCAAATATTATGTTTCATCAACCAAAGAAAAGTATTGTTAAGGAGCTCTATCAAATGGACTGGTATTATTAATATACACTTCCTGCCTGTCAGATTATCTCAGTAAATGAATTTAAACACATGACAGTCATTGTGTCAAATGTTATTTTAATGACGTACTGGATTTTTGAAAGTAATTATACAGACATTTTTCCCCACCAAACTAATAATTTGACATCTGCTTACTTTTTTCAACAACAAAGTTAATTATTCATGCTACTTTAGAAGACATTATAAAAATATAAAATTCTAGATGATATTTATTTTCACTATCAATATCACCCTTTAAGGTCAGTAGTTATTGTTTTATTCATTTAAAATATCTATTCCCAACCTCTCAGAAATAACTATCAAGGTAATGCAGAAAAATCAAGCACTGAAGCAACAGGCATAACAAAATCATAATTAAAACTATTAAAAACAATATTGACATTCTTAAAAACAGTTCAAAAGACTAAAATAAGTCTTCTCCGGATCTCCATCATGTGGAGAGGTACATAAAAATGTAGACAACCAATCAGGTAGCTATGCTGCAGCCTACAGAATTAAAATCAACATCTTGAATTAAGCCTAGAAACAATTGGCATTGAATACAGAACTTTCAATAAGAATTTTCAATAATTCTGTAGTAATGTGGGCAAAATATCATACCAAATAATTTTGTACCAGCTGAAGCTTCTATTTTTCAAAGATAACTCCACAGAAGAGCTCATTAGAGAAGCCTAGAACTGAGGTAACCAACTCATGGTGAGTTGTTAGGTAGGACTGACTCAGAGATGATTGTATCTGACACATTAAATGTAATTGTGCAATACAGAATAATATAGGATCAACAGCATACCTACAATATAAGTTTGATTTTTTGGGGTGACGCACAGCTTATTAAGATTGAATTCCAATCCCTGAGCCAGGCTTTCTATTAAACAACAACACCTCCATCTTGTCTGGATTAATTTTAGCTTTTCATTCTTATCCAGTCCATTATTAAACTTAGGAAATGTTCAAAGATATTGAATGTTCCAGTGGAATTAGGTTACAGAGAGCAACATAGCTGACTATATTGGCATTCTCTATGGGGGTGTCCCAATGCAGGAGTAGCTTCCGCTCTTTAGTCTTCTTAAATTTACTCATCTGTAGAGCGCTGTACAGCTCCTGGGGCAAAGAACATTAATTATAATTTTAACCATAAGTTCATATTATATTTCTCTTACTGTGAGTTACTTTATTATTGCATTGGCTGTGGCTATTGTTTTTGTGTACTGCTTAGGGTAGTCTTGATTGAAGTGGTTTATAAATTCATAAATGAATAAACTCTCTGCTGCAATTTTTATGTTCATACTGAAAAATGTAAGGGATAAGATAACACATAGGTTAATGGGCCACTTTGGAATGCCATGTGATACAAAGGACCAGAAACCCTATAGTAGAGCTTATGGCTGTGTATATAGCATAGGCACTGGAATTCCAAAAATGGAGTTCCACTCATAATATTTTAAGGACTTGACTCCTTTTCTTTGCAGCCCTCTGGACATTTCCACAACATGTTCTGGATAACTCAGAGTTTCTTTAGAATTCCATGGGAGATTACATGAATAGAAACTACTAAGGAATGTTAAGCAAGAATTGCTCCCCTGCTTTTCCTATTCACTGGTCCCTTCCTTTCATGGAAGCAATCCTGTTCACAAAAATATACTTGCAATGAATAAAAAGGCATTTTTGTACCTGATTTACTAGTTCTATGATTGTTATTCTCACAAATGAAGAAGGTAAAGGCAGGAGAAAATGAGCATGCTAATATCATCTTTTCATGCCTCACTTGGGTTTTGAACCGGACCTTCTAATAATCTAACCACTACATTATCATAATTCTAAAAACGTACACTTATTGTGATTAAAACCCAAGTAAGGATATTACATATTTGGTAGAGGCATAGCCTTCTACAATACTGATTTTGATTGAGCAGATGGTTGACTTCCTGCAAGAAGCATATTTACTAGCTCATCTTTTGAAATGATAAATTTGCTTATCTTAATTTTCACTTTGTTAGTTCTTTATTCTTGGGATGCAACTCAGATGAACATATGACCACTGAAAAATGGAAAATAAAATACAGTATAGTGGGGATGTGTAATTAGGGTTTTTTTTTTCATTTTTTTCTATCCTTATTACTCTTAATTTACCATGAAAGTTTTGTTTTTGTTCATCAGCAGGAATCTTGATTGAAATAAGGCAATATAAAAATTTAATAAATAAACAAACATCCAGCCACTATGACTCCCAGCCCTTGAGGTCTTATTATTTATATCAGAAGAGACTACATTATCAGATGTCACCACAATGTAAGTTTAACTCTATGAAATTTTCATATTTCAGCCTAGTTTTGTATGAGTGATATTCTGTCTTTTTGGATACAGTAGAAATAAAGAAGGTAAATTGTCATTAACAGTTATATTGTATATCCAGTTCCAAAAACTGGTGGACCCTTATTGAATTTCAGCTGGATTCAATCTAACCCAGGCTCTAAGATTTTGGAAGACAATAGGTTGGGGGAAGAGAATTTGGACAGGACAAAGTTGAATTTTGTTCAGATTGAAATAATATATTTGATGGGTATACAACAGAAAATTGTTCAGAAGTGCAATGTACTAACATAGTCAACCAACAAAATTTAAGGAGAGAATTTTCTATGGTGGTCCTTACTTTCTAATAGGCTTATTTTGTTTAAGAATCAGTGACATACTCCTTTATCCAGAAGTGAGGTTTAGGCAGTGTACGTAAACATTTGAATGTAAAAACAGCAAATGTTAAGCAACATAAACCATTTGATAATAATCAATAAAATTGAGGAAAGCAAAACTTTTTAATGTGTTAAAATACAGTGCATTAAAAAGAATGCATGCCAGTGTCAGTGTCAAGAGACATTTCAAAATTGGGGTACCACAATAAATAAAGATCATTTTTGGTATACTTACAATATTCTTTTCCAAGAGTTGGAAAACAGAATCAGTGTCCTTTGGCAATCATAATACATGGCCTCTTGTTCAAAATTTACGCTTCACAGCTCTTGGATTCTGAATGTAGACTCTGGCATTTTAAATTGGACTAGGTAACAAATATGTTTGTCAGTATAATTTCTTAAAAAACAGATTGATCAAGGTTATATCAGCTCTAATGGGGACCCAATTAATGGATCCACCACTTTTGCCACAATGTTACCAGGAAATATTCTAATAATGAGGATGCAATTGTAGAACCTCCACTGTTTCAGAATTCCAATGTTCTGCTCAATGAATACAAAACCATGTCCTGCATATAATACACACAGCTAGCCCCATAGCTATTGAAATCTTTGGGGACAGGTGCCCTGCATTTTTCCAACAGCACACCTGACACCACCTTAGCCAGAAAGGCTGATGAGGGTAGCAAGAAAGTCAGTAGATCAGCAGAAACCCTGATCCATATATCTTAACTCCAGATGCAAGCATTTAAATGTAACACATGAATGGACAGGTCTACAGGAGGAGGAAGGTGAATTGCTTAGAAATGACAACAATACCCTCTGATGATGTTATCGGTTAGAAGATGCACAGTTCATTGCCAACAACCTTTACACTTTACTTTACTTTACTTTTTACTTTACTTTTTACTTTACTTTACTTTACTTTACTTTACTTTACTTTACTTTACTTTACTTACCAGCACTGAAGTTGGTTATCCCAGGTCAGTTACAAATTGCCTACTTGCATATGCTGGTCTTATATGAGAGCATGATATGCAAAATCACCTTTTCTTGGCCCTATATGTTCTTTAAACATGGATGCTTTTGAAGATCTGCAAAATCATAATAGACTTCAATGTCTTTCCCAAGAGAAAAAAAGACACTTGTATAGTAGTTGATAATTGTACATTTTATTTCAAATGGTTTTTTATTTGAAGACTTTATTTTACTTGGTAATCTTGTATTATATTTTATATTTGATTCTTTTTTCTCTGGTTGTACTGATATTTTTATTCTTTCTTAGTCAAAGTCTATTTGATTTGATTTGGAGCTCAAACACCTCTGTTCATAGCACTGCTACCTGTTCTGTAGCCTCATAAAAGCATTGTGCATGTTGCAGTTATGCCAAATGACTTTTCAAGCAGGATTTGTAATCAAGTAGTAATAACTATACTTCACCAGGGGAATTAACTTTCAACAATATATCTAATATTATAGGGTTAGAAGGAAGCTGGTATTAGGGGCCTAGACATTAAAAACATATGAAACCATGTCCTCATTTGGCAGAGATTTTTCCAGCTGTTAATCTTAGTGAAGTTAAAACTGATTTTCATTAGCCAAGGAGTTGCATTAAATATAAACTTCTCACCAAAACAAACCGTCCCAAGGCTTTGTGACTCTTACAGTTAACTTCAGCTTTCCTTCAAATTAAATACAAATAAAACATCCTAACTATCAAAACAAGGACATGTTCATTCTTAACACATTAGTTAAAACATGATACCATTCCTTAACTGGTTAAGAAAGTAAACAGTATTTTCAGAACTAGAAACAGTTCTTCCAACTACAAATGTAACAGAAGTTCTATCAGGGTATAAAAATGGTAAGAAATGGAATCATCTCAGTCTAAAAGTGGCACAAATTTCAGTCAAGAACATTTTAGCCAAGTTTTAAACAGGTCCCTTTCTCTTGTCCTTTTTACTTCCCGCTGTATTTTGGATCAAAGAGCTTTACAAAATAGCCCTTCCTTCAGAGAAAGGGGGAAATGCTTACTTGTGAAAAGCCATTTTTTACTCTGAAAAAAATCAGATTAAAAATAGCTGTATGTGTTTTAAATCATACTAACTACAAACATATTTCCAAACAAAAATAATTAAAAAGGTGATTTTCAGGTTTCAATATGCAACAACTTTTTAAATTTTCCAATGCACTCGCTTGATGCTGTACAAATGTTCCCTTCCTTCAAAGAGACAAAAAGCATGTCCTGCCAGATCTGATTGTATGTCGAGAGTGGATCTGATCCCCTTGTCACTAAGGTTACTAATCAAATTTTCATCTAATATCAATATGCTCATGCAGGATTTCCTGATCAAACACTTAAACGTGCCCCTCTGCACCCCCATTAGCTAACATGTTTTATATGTACTGGGGTCATCAAAAGTGTAATTCCCTGAAAGAAATCTAATCCTGCCCTCTTGTCAACTAGCAGATAGCTAATAATACTTTCTATCCTATATTTTTTACGAACATCAATAGCATGCCAGAAATTAAAATCTTATTTTAATCTCACAACAGATGTTTAAAATAAAAGTAACCTTTATGCATACTCGAGGTATTTAAACCAGCCAGGTAAGGAAGAAGGGAAGTTTCATCAAAAATTTAATGTGTGTGTTTCTTTTTATTTCCAAAGCAACCATAAAATAGAGCTGGTTTTAGGGACATTTTGAAAGCTTCAGCACTAACCTGAGTAGGTTTCTGTGGCTCTTCATTTTGGAGTTGAAAGCACAGAAACTCCTAACAGAACCAGAGACTGCTTTAGGAACAAATGCAAGGATTGATAAGAATCTGAATGATACACAACATACAAATCAAGCCATGTGCAATAATTTATAAGGAGAGCCAATATGCATTTTGAGAAACTACAGTAAACATATTGATTCTTCACCGTACATTTTATATTATCTTGATGTGCAGTGAAGATATTTAACAGAAGTGATGATATTTAACATATTGAGAACATCATTTCTTCCTTGGTTTTTCAATGCACTGTATTCACCTGGAAAAAAAATAATTTACCTAGGTCTATGTGCATTTATTAGTGTCTAAAGTATTTCTGCTAAAACAATAAATCACATAAAAGAACTCAGTAAAATTAGAGGTACAATAAACACTTAAGCAAACACTGAAATCATCATTATCTTAAATCTGCTAAGCAAGTTAACCATATTGTAACTACCCCATCAGGTGATAATAGGTTTGCATGGCAGAGCCTTTAAGAGCTCTGCATCTTAATGAGGATGGTGGTCACAATCAACTGAGGACATATCAGGAAATTTAATCTGACTTACTCAGGTCTGGACTGAATATTCACATTTTAGAAAACCTGCATTTTCCAGGCAGCAGTGGACTGTATGTATCTATATAGCGACACATATTTTAAACACTGTCATTCTCATTTAACATTTGCCACACAAATTGCCAAATTGCATGTACTGGAAACCTTTCAGTGACTCCATGTCTTTTCTAGCCAAAGAAAAAGAAATCTCACTTGATGAAGGATATTCTGATGCCGAAAGAGCATTTACCACCTCATTTTGTCTTTAGGATTGTGTAATGCATATATTAAAAGTTGGCAGTTTTTAACAATGTTTTGCATTAAATGGTGTAATGTAAATTTTGATATGAATATGATGCAAGGAGAAATTTACAGCAACGGAAAGATTATACATGAAATCTTCTATTCTTGAAAGGCTTTTCACAGTGTTTTTAAAAATCATGTGAAATCAAAACTAAAAGTATATTCATAAATGGCTGATACAATCTATATCACATATTTTTTGTTCTAAAATTACCTTGATTTGATACAATACTCCATAGAATATTACTATTACTATTACATGCATGCTATACAATGAAAGCATTACAATGTTGTGCAGAGTGCAGCAAAAGGTCCCAAAAATCCTGCTCTCAGGAAAATTACACATCAGCATGAGAGTTTGCAAAATGCAATATCCATAGTTTGCTTCTCCAAAGAAAATCCAGTCAGAAAATATAAACTAACTGGTCTTTATTGATAAAAATGCAAAACTTCATAAAATACAAGTTGCATACAAAATATAGGATATAACAAAGACTTCTTCTCATCTTAGCTTTCAAGACTTATCCACAACAAAGTCTCTAGCTAAAAAAAACACTCTCAGAGAATAGGTACACTACTTGGTTACTAGTTAAGACTACATAACCTATAAAACCTACATGATTAACTATACAAGACAAACTGACTGAACAGGCTGGGCATTTAGCCCTCCCATTATATTGCCAGCATGTACACCCCCACTGAATAACTAACATACACATTACAGTAGGTGGCAGTAAAAAGCATAACAGGGTAACAAGATTCTTTGTTTACATTAGCTTCATACAATAATCTCAACACCTGTTTTTGTATAGGGAACGGGATGACCTTCTTCCCATGAGAAAATCCTGATATACAATCCTCTTGGGTGGGAATACTACCTATAATACTCTGATCTATGCAGTAGACTAAAAATATCTGTCAATCAGAATTTTCACTGTTCTTCTATATGGAATATATTGTGGAGAATTAGGGAGAGTGGGGGAGAGGAAAAAGAAAAGAAATAACATTTATATGTTAATTCTTAAAATATTACCCATAGTAGTTCATAAATATTTTTGTAAACTGATCTGATTTTGTTTATTTTTAAAATCTACTTCTCTCTTTTCAAGCCATTTGGAGAAGTGGAATATTTTTAAATGCATTTTGTATTATAAGAAGAATATGTTTTATTTTGTATGAAAAAATAACATGTTTATTTGTCAAGTTCAAATTTTTATTAGATGTTCAGGCTAGGTTGTTGGATTTGAAGAAAGCTGCTCTTTTATGACCAGCATTACATATCATGGAGAGTAATCAGCACTCTAATATTGCTCCAAAAGTATGAATTCCAAAATTGTAATTTGAGCCTAAAGTTGAGATTTCAAATTAAAATAAAAATGAGTCTGCAAACACAGCTGATATTGCATCATACCTTCAAATCTTCTTTAAATTAACTATGTCAAGGGACTCCGCTAACAGAATGTGATTCTGATAAAGAAAAAGAATTTTGAACAGTATCAGTTTACTCTGAGATTCAAAAGATTCTTTGGTAGTATTTCAAACAGCAACATCTTTTTTTTTTAAACTAGAACAATTTATATATTTATTTAATCAATCTCTTTCTTTGTTTCTTCACTGCAGACAGATTTCTATGAGTACTAAATCAGTTAGACACATGAATAAATATTCATATTTGATCAGATATATAAAATATGCATAGCTGTAGAGACAACTCAAGCTTTTTGGGGGGCACCAGGTAAAGGGGCTATCTTACTATGTAGTAAATCCTGTATTTCTGACAGCCTAATCCTATAATATTTTACTGAATAAAACATTCAATATTTTGAAAAAAACCCTCTCATTTATTTGGTATAGCTTACTCACAAGTAATTGTATATAGTAATGCAGCCTGAAAAGATAGTGACCTTGAGAATGTACATTGTATTTTTCTTACCACTGCATAGGCTCAACTAGTTTCAAATACTTATGATAATAGGAAAAGCCTTCTACACCAAAACATATTTCTCATGTATAGTATCTTGGTCTTATTTTATATCTTTAAGAACTCTATATCTGTATGGGACAACAAAGATACAAGTCTACAGGGGAAATCTCTAAGAAGACAGAAAGGGGATAAGCGGTATGGATGGTCAAGGCATCTAATTCTGACTACAGGCAGTATCAACATGATGCCATCTTAAACAGTTGTCTTATGGATGATGTGCAGAAGACCCAATGATTTAAACTGTTGAACTAAACAAGGGAGGGCAGCTGGGCAAACCTGGGAAAATGTGTGGCTGTTTTAAGTGATATATTCTACTTTCATGCCCCTGGGTACTCCAAAGCCCTCTTTGCCTTTGAACTGAAGCACTTGCCTGGCCCTAATATTCAGATTACTAATGGCAATAAAGCAGACATGTCTGCTAGCGAGTCAAGGGAAGGGCAATAATTAAAGCAGCACTGTGCCATTGCAATAGAAACTTGCCCTCTTTGTACATTTCTCATTTTCATCCTGTGGGTGCCCCATGATGAACCAGAATAAAATGGTTTAAAATGTTTTCACAGGTAGATGACATTTCTGATGTTTACTTGGAAATTTGTGTGGGACTAGTTTTTATAAACAAAACCTTCTCTTTTGTGTATCGGGGATTATCCCATGTGTATCTTTATTTGCGATTCAATATGTCTATTATGGTGAAGAAGATTTAAGTCTTTCTATGAGGCTATTGGCTGCATTGGGCATGGGTCTAGACCTGGAAAAAAAATGTAAGTAGGTTATTTATTTATTTATTTAACAGACTTATAAGGCCATCTATCATATCTGGTATAACTCTGGGTTGTTCCCATCAACAGTAGTAAAAACATAAAAGAAACAATAAAAAGCAGCATCCAAAAAGCAACTCCCGGTGTCCTAAAACAACACTCCCAATACATAAACAATCACAATCACTGGGTTCCAGCCTTACCCTATGCCAAACATGGGGGAAAGCCAGCTTTTTAAGACCTTCCAGAAGGCTAGAAGGATGGGGGCCTGCTGAAACTCAGGTGGAAGGGTATTCTGAAGGGCAGAACTTTCTAGGTCCCACTAGATGACAACATTTAAGAGAAGGAACCTGGAATGCACCCACCTACCCAACCTGGTAGAGCAGGCAGATACTTCATGGAGAGCAGACCTGCAGATAGGCTGGCCCTGTGCCATGCAGAGCTTTTAAAGGTGGCACCTTGAATTGTACCCAGAAAAAAAGCAGAAGCCAGTGCAACTCACACACAGTGAGTGGTGTAATAGGGGCAAATTGAGGGCTGCGCAAAACTTTGTGCACCACTGCATTATGGGCCAATTGTAATTTCTGGATAATCTTCAAGGGTATTCAAGAGTAGCCCCATGTAGAGCCATTCATCTAGCTGAAAAGTATCCAAGGCATGGGTGACTGTGAGCAAAGCCTCCCCCACCAGGAATGGGTGCAATGGTTCATGAGATGGATCTGTGTAAAGGCTCCCTAGCCACAGCTGTTCCTCAAACAGGAGCCACAGGTCCAGGAAGATCTCCAAATTTCATACCAACTCTATCCACGGGAGTGCTATACCACTGAGAGTCAAAGATGACAGCTCTCTGGATCTAGAGGCAAAAACCCAAAGCCACTCCATCTTGCTAGGTTTGAGTCTAAGCTGGGTCCTTACTATCCAGACCCTCAAATCCTCCAGACACTAGGTCAGCACTTGAATGGCATTGCCTGCTCAGGCAGGAATGGAGATGTCTAACTGGGTATCATCAGCATACCCCATGCCACTGAATAATCTGGCCCAACAGTTTCATGTAGATGTTAAAGAGGAGCAGTAAGAGACTTGAGTCATGAGGCACCGCACATAAGAGGGGCCTAGTGTTGGACTTTTCCCACCAAAAAAACTATTGGAACTGGCCATGGAGGAAGGAGAAGAACTACTGCAAAAGTGTCCCACTTCTAATCCCCAAAGTCAGTTCAGAAGGACACCATGATTGATGGTACTGAAAGCTGCTGAGAGATCCAGGAGGGCCAGGATGGTTACACCAACCCTATCCTGAGCTTCTCAGAGGTCATCCATAAGTGTGACCAATGCTGTCCCAGTATTGTAATCCTGCCTGAACCCTGAATGAAAAGGGTCCAGATAATCTGCTTCATCCAGGGCACTCTAAAACTGAGTGCCTATCACCCTCTCCACAACCTTTCCTAGAAAAACAAGGTTGGAGTCTGGACAAAAGTAATCCAAAACTGTCAGGTGTAAGGAGGGCTCTTGAGAAGGGGGTGCACTGCTGCTTCCTTCAAGGCAGGCAACAGATCTTCCTCCTACAATGATGAATTAAGCACAACTTGGACCCAACCACATGACACCTTCTGGGAGGCCTGAAGCAAGTAGGAAGGGCATGGGACTAGAAACAGATGGCCAAACTCATAGCAAACTCAATGGGTTCAAACTCTTACCAGATAATCAAGCTGAATATGAGCCTTGGGCATTTCCATAGGACCTGCCCAGTTGGAGTCCAACTCCCAGTGAAGCTGAAACACTTTGTCCAACAGATGTGGAGAATATTTCTCACAGTGGCCTGCAAGGCCTCCCCAGCCCCTCCTTACCCAGAAGAGTCTGGTCACCTGAAACAGGGCCATTGGCCAGTTGTCTGCAGATGCAATAAGACCAGAGAAGTGAGCTTGCTCTTACCACCATAAGTTAAGTTCTAATAAAGGATTTCCCACCACCCTCAGGTGAGAGATGGATCGTGCCTGTCATATCTGTTGATTGTGTGTGTGTTTTTTTTTCTTGTGACTCAGGTGACAGCAAGGTGGCAGAAGATTACAGAGAGGGTGGAAAGGGGTGTGGTAGAGCAGGTGGTGAGGAATGAAGGTTATGCCCAGGCTTTAAGCACTGAAATGTTGTGGAGTGAAGAGATGTTTGGTATTTGGGAAAAAAACTATGTCTGATATAGACAAAATATTAAAATGCAGAGACCTCACACTGACAATAAAGATATGTACTGTATGGTACAAATGTTTTTCCATAACAGCTGTGTAAGCTGGACCATCAGACTGAATGAAGAAAAATCAATGCTTTTGAATTGTGCTGGAGAAAATTGTTTAGAATAACTTGAACCACAAGAAAAACAATTAATTCAATATTAGATCAAATAAAACCAGATTGTTCACTGGAAGCACTAATAATGAAAATAAGGGTTAAATATTTTGGACACATAACAAAGGCAAAAGTAGTTGGAGAAGACCCTGATGCTTAGAAGAAATGAAAGGAAGTGAAAAAGAGGCTGACAGAAAACAATGTGGCTAGATACCATCACTGATGACACAAGCATGAGCTTACAAGAACTCAAAGAAGTTATTGACAGACAATCCTGGTGAAATGTGTCCATCTGGACATAAAGAACTGGAAACACTTGAATGACTGAAAAACAACCATAAGAAGAAAGGAGGAACCGTGGGTTTAGACAGCTGTTTTTTTTTTTTAAAAAAAGCTTTAAATCAATAATGTATATATAGTGTAGAAGCCCATGGTGATAGTTGTTCTTGCAATTTTGCTTTATATTACGTAGCACATAGTCCACTCAACCTTAACCCATTCCGATCCAATGAGGCATTACTTGTGTTTTTATGCTTATGTTCTTCTGTTGTACACTGTGCAATCTATACTAAGTAATCTATGTCTAGAGTAGTTTCATGGGTTAAATAAAACTCCTTTGCTCAAAAGAGGCAATTAAAAGGGTGACTGTTTAAGTGCATTTCAGAAAGAGGCATACAGCTGAATTGAGAACCTCTATAGACTGAACAAATATTAGGTTACTTGGGCACAGTTCTATCGTATAGAATATATTGCATTTCTCTTAAAAGTATAATTTTTCACTATAATTATTTCTAACTAGTACAGACACTTTCAATACAAATTTATTCTTCTTTTGTTATCTTATTTGAGTATAATATATTTTCTCTATATAGATGCTATAAGATAATTAAGTCCCATGTTTCCTCTACATTCTGCTGCTTTCTGGGTCCAACATTTTTGGCAAACTATGATTCTGTTACATAAAACAAAGATCTAAGGAAGCATGCTTATATAACAATTTATCCATTTCCAAGCTCACTGTGCTGCTTTTGGGAATTGCTCAAGTAATATACATGTACTGAACCATTATTTCACAACCAGCAATGGGACAACTGGGATTGATCTAAGGTAGCTGAATTGCCCTCAACTGAAATACAATCTTGAATTCTGAAAATAGCACAGACACTCTTTCCAAGACTTTGCCAAAGCACATGCAAATAGCTTGTGATACAAAATGCTCAGAAGATCTCAGCAAGCACATCTAGCAAGATTGATTGGTTGTGACTCTGGGAGCCTAGTGCCCTTAGAGGAATAAGAGAAAGAGGAATGGTTTTAGAAGGGAATGGCAGAAAGAATTGTCCCACAGAGTTTTGGTTGTGGCCTACCCATTACCATTATGTATTGTCTCCCCTAACAGAGAAGAAATACAGTTCTCAACAGAAAAGATGGTTCCTCAACACTGTTGTAAAAATGTGGGATTATGCAGGCTGATGTTTACCTGTTGCTACAACTTTCAGCCTTATTCCTGTCATGTCAAAATGTCCAAACTTTTATTCCTACTCTGTGGGCTCTGCTTACCTTACTGAGGCTACATTCCATCATCCAGGACTTTGAAACATGGATTATGTTTATGAAAGGATCATGAGGGGGGATAGGGATGGACTATGAAGAATAATGCCAAAGAAAATACTTTGGAAGTATGGTATTTAACACTTTAGCTTTAGAACATGAGACGATAAGAAACTTTTAGAAGCAGTAAAGATGTCATATTCCACTTCTGGCTAAACAGGGACAGCTTAACATCTTAATTTTACTAAATGGTAATGTTTTCAATATATCATTATTCATTCCAAGCTATTAAAGTGAGGCAGATTATGGACTGAATTAATTATTTTTTCTTATAATGGTAAAACTACCATTACTTCTCTAATAGTTATATTTATTTTGAACAATTCATTTGGCTGTCTATCTCACTATTGTGACTCTGGATGCTAAATCTTGAATCTTGTTCTTCTGTTAAGCTAATAATACCATTACTCTTTAGTACTCTGTTATTCTTTTAAAAGTTACAATACTGGTCCCAATAATAGCTTTTGAACATTCTCTGACCTAGTAGTGGGTAGACAAATTGGGAATAATATCCTTGAATGTATTAAAGTTAAGAACCAAACCAGCACTCTATTAGATAGGTTAGCAGCTTATTTCTCTTTTCCTAGGCCTTGTTTGTTTGACTATTTTGGTTACTGCTACTACAGCAGATGATAATAGCTGAAGTTGCATTGGCAGCCTGACTGTCACATTATAACTTCCCCTTAACTCCAGAGATGGGCAATTTCAGGGCACTGTAGGGAAAAATGGTGGCTGGCACAGAAAGATAGCATGCAATATTTGCAGAAATGTCTGCGGTATACATGGATTTCATAGGCAAAAGAAAAAACAAAATTTTAGAATTTTAGAAATTTTCTAAATGAAAAGTATCATCTGAGAAGAATCATCTTAGCAAACTCCTTGGATCAATCACATTCTTGAGCTATCCTTTTTACAAAGGATTGCTATTTCATGGAAGGTTGTGATTGATCCACATTGTTGGCAAGAGATTTTTTTAACATTGCTTCTAAATTTACAGAAGTACTCTGTTCAAGAAATCAGACATAGCATTAATATTCAGAATTTCATTTTTTTAAAAATGTATTAACCAATGTACCTGGAATGTTACCTTTCAATTTAGAAACTTCATATTGCTGAAACACCTACACTAGAACTAAGCAATACTTGGATCTTCAGATCCAGCATCAGAACCTTCACTGCACCTGTTGTGGCTATTGTGTAGATGGGGAAAAGGTGTGGCTTCTTTAAGGAGTCACTGATAAGGATGGTAAAGGTTCCCATGCCAAACCCAAAGCACCTCTGCCCACTTTAGATCTGAATAATGCACACATCTTAACATGAACATTGTCAAAGAAACACATTTAATATGATGTCTATAAAAATATGGACTATGCAATAGAAATTTGGCTCTGAGGCACAATAAAGCTGCACAAATGTTGAGACTTGTTCTCTAGTAGTTTTGGAAAGCTTCTTGTCATAAGGATCATTTGTCTGAAATACATGGGAGAATTAGAAGGATATAAATAATGTTTCTATTCGTTTGCCTAGTTTTAAATGGATTTATCTTTATTTGTGTAGTCCTTTCAGAAAGTTTCCATTTATCTTCTAATGAACTCTGAATCTTTTTATGAAATTGCATACAATTTAATAAAAATATTTTTAAAATGTCAACACCAAGAGAAATCTTTGGACAGTTCCATACGAGAGTAAGGAAAAAAAATCAAATAAACCCACGCTTCAGTTAATTTCATAATATGCATTTGAAAAATACATCCAAGTTGAACAGACAAGAATCACAATGAGTAAAACATAAGCTCAAAGTCTGTTTGGGAAATCAAGTTAAAGAAAAAGAAAACCAGAGCAAAGGCAGGAGCAACTCTGCCTAACCCAAAGAAACTAGAATCACAAAGCCAATATTGATTTAGCATGAGAGCCAAATACTATAGTTTTGAATACCACATGCTGTAGTTATCAACATACACTGACAATGTATACAAATGGCAGATACTGTTTTTGAATACAGTAAAAGTCAAAGAGAAAAAATTGAAAAATGGAAATAAAAATAAAGAAAAAGCACTAGTGAAGAAAAAAGAAATGATAGAAATATGACTTCCGCCCTTCTTTCAATTGAGTAGTTACCATCTTACTGTTTCCCCTCCCTCTTTTTTTCCTTCTTACTTTATAATTCCCTTCCACCTCCCTTTTAACTCCTTTCTCCCCCAAATCCCTCAATCATCAATCCAATCTTTTCTTCCTTCAACAAAAAGTCCATAGCAGGTTTCCAGTCTTTCAAAAGCTCTTTATCATTTTTCCTCTGATCAGGCTGGTCAGCTTCACCAGTTGACTTCACTGCCAGTTCCATCAGTTTTCTAATGTAATCTTTCCCTGTGGATATTTCATTATTCTTCCAACTTTGTACATACAGCAATCTTGCTGCAGTTGCCATATATAATATTAATTTCCCATATTTCTTTTCTAGTTCAATGTCCTTAAGTCCCATCAAAAAGAATTCTGGTTTATTATAAGATTTTCACAAGTTCACCATGCATAATAGAAGTTTTTTTTTTTAATTAATATGTATTTCTTGTAAATAAATCAAATAATGAAACACTTTTTTTTTCATTCCAAAGGACATTCCAGATCTTGAAAAGATGTACATGTCTCTGAATCAGAGACTTTCAGTTATCAGATGTTTACTCCTATTATATTCCCAAGTGCATTCCCATTTGGAATGCTGTGAACTAAAAGCCGAGTATCTGTAACTGGAGGAGACCGGGGTGGGGCGGAGGGGAATGATTGATTTCTGGTTGTATTTCTCAAACAGTCTTTAAGGAAGACTAATTATTTTGCTTCCTTAATTCATGCTACAAAACAGCATGTGTCAACCTCTTACATAATGAAGTCCAGGGATCCCTGTGTACTGTCTCATTTCACCATCAGGGGGGTCTTTTCAACATCTCATTTGAGTCTATTGCTGAGGATGGGTAGGTCAACTGTTTTCAAAAAAATTTGGCTCAGTCAACACCCACTTATTGCTTTTTCACAAGCAAGAGAAGAAGAAAAAGTGTAGCAAAGAAATGTTAAAGATTTGAAAACAAAGGGAAAGCAAAGCAAAGAGAGATTAGAGGCAATGGAGATTTCATAAAGAAAAGATATGGAAAAGTATCATCAGGTCATCCCTATCTCCACAGCAAATCTGGCCATTCACTTTTGTCCCAAAGTGAAAAATGAAAAAAGAATATTGATGAATATGAAGATAAAAACAGACAGAAAAGAAGTTTGAGCAATTCACATTTTAATGCTATGTTATACATTTTACACTTAAAATCCAATTTGTGTCTATTAAAATGCTGGGACTATCACCCTTCCAAGTTCACAGTCCTCTGAATTTGCTCTTCCCTAATTTTTTAAAAAATGCCTGGTTTATAGGTAATAGATATCCAGATTGATATCATAGTGAAAACCATGTGCAAAAATGTATTGCACTGTGGGGAAAAATTTGTAAAGATATGGAAATCTGGCAAAATTGCATACAGTATATTAGGAGAGATGGGCTCACAAATGTATATGATTTTTTGTGTGAACTTTAAAAATTACTAAGTCTGTTGCAACAGATGGGATAACGGAACATAAGATTAAAATATATATATATAATAGCTGTAATTTGGCCACGAGAAATGGTTAGGACATTGAAAAATAGGAAATTTGGGTCACCTTCCAAAATCTAATGGGGTTAGACTTATTCCCAAAGAGCTCTAGTTTTTGTTTTGCTTTGTTTGCAAGCCAACCTGATTCTCTCCAGGTCAGCTGTGTCATTTGAACACAGACAACTAGGGAGTTACCCAGCCATTTCCCCTTCTACTGCAGTAGTCCAGTAATTCTGTTTCTATGGTTGTTTCAGTGTTTATGAATATTCCTGTGACAACATAGGCAAGAATGTAAAAAGGGAATACGGTGGGTTAGGTATACCCCCCAACTCTATTTGTGGTGGCATCAATCCCATTTGTGTCTGTGCAGATTATTTTAAATTTAAAAAATGGAAATGGGAAAGACAAACCCTCTGAATACTGAGAAGTCTAAAAATATAGCTCTGTTATCCCAGCTCATGCGCTTGAAGTGAGTGAATTAGACAGGGGAGGAAATCACTGGGGCGTTTATATCATGTGAATGTGGCCATTGTGTGTTTCCTGACCTCTGTTCCACATCACTGGATGCCACTGTAGTGATGGGAAAACAACTGAAGACGACATTTGATGTTTCTGCTTTGGTGGTTGAAAGAAACAGAATCTTTTAAAAAATCAAGTATGATCTAGACATAAAGTACAAGGACTAGCTCACCCCTGATATTTCAGCTGAGATTGAAAGCAAGGGCTAAACTGAGAATGGGAATGATTAAGAACTAAACCTTAATTAACACATTTCTGCTTTGGGAAGGTCTGGTAGAAAGTTCTCCATTTGATGAAAGGAAATACATTTTTAAAAGTCCTATTCTTATGGACAGTATTAAAATTAAATCCACTTAGGAAATGTAAACACCAAAAACTCTTAAGCATATATGGTACCAATTAGCTAACATAATCAAACTTGATGGAAAGAACTTGTTTTAACACTAGTTTTGCTCTACTTGAAGCTTTGTTCAGTGAAATGAAAGGAACTGGAACAAGCTCCTAGGCTGCTACTTATTTCTGGCACAGTGGATTACCTTTAATTAACAGTCATTTCTGTCTAAGGTCTTAAATATGGAAAAATATTTCTTGTAAGCAGGAACTTTGATTACTTATTTGTAAAAGGATGTATCTCTGAATGTGATGAAGTACAGTAGGGTTGTTGCCTACAGAAAATCATGCTTTTCAAAGAACTCTTTGAATACTTTTAGGTTAATATGACATCAGTGCTAAATAAGGAATTGGTGTTTCAATATTCTATCTTCAAAGTTTTGCTAATACAGACAAATATTTCACTAACATGGACATGATACAGCAGTTAAATGTCAGATAGATGTTAAAAACAATGGATAACTGCCATGCAAGCATTGAAGGATATGAGGGATCCTACTGTTTTCACAGAGCATTCAGATAATTATTATGGAACAACCATTTTTCTCTTCTGAAGAAGTGGACAATAAACTGCAAAACTAAAGCAAAAGAAAACAAAACACTCCAAAGTTCTGACTGAAACATACACTCTTGTCAGCTACAAAATAACTGTGTATGTCCTTACACAGCCCCTCATCATCAGCTGGAGTGTGATTCTGGGATCTGGTTCAAAAAGATTGTTTCTGAATACTATAAACATGAAAGTGACAATTTCCTTCATGCCAGCAGTACAACACAATTCATGTCCTCCCAAACGTTGACATGGTATGTAATTGAGGGAAAAAATATTGGAAAGAGCTCTCGACATATTGTTATGAAATGTGAGAGTAGCAATTGTAGAATGTTATATTTTTGTTGTGTGTTTATAAAATGAATGCTTATAAAATAAAAGCCTGTGGCAACTGAGATCACATGGCCAGATGGCTGTGCCTTTCAACTGTACTTTCCAACATTTGTCCTATGTGAGGCTGCTGCTGAAAGATTACTTGGGTGCATATGGATGTGTAGCTTTATTTATAAAAAGCCATTTTAGGTGCCATCTGATGTTCTAAGTCACTAGATTTGACAACATTACTGACTTGTATTGAAATACTGAAAGTTTTTATATTTAGGGAGTAAATGGCAGCACATGCTCACTTATGATTTCTAAATCCAAACATGTGTTTCATTGGCTGTGGCTATATTTCTAACTCAGTATATCTTGAATGAAGCATGCTAGAAATGCTCTTTAGCCAACTTACTCCAGCACGGAGGATACCTGTTTTTCTTTGCAAAATGTTAGAGGGGGTGCATGGCCTTGTTTCGTCTTAGATCTAGCTCTGTAAGCATGATCAAAGAGAAGGTATCACTGTGTAAAACTTTCAAGGACGGTATCTCCCAAAGTTGTTATGTTACAGCTAGCCTAGCAATGCTGATTCTCATAGAAAGTTCCAATTTAGAAATAAAAGGAACAATTTTCCAGGTACTGCGTATCAGTACCTGAAGATGCTCCTAAGTGACACTGCAAGCTCTGGTTCCCATCTTTTTTTTATCATCATCATCATCATCATCTAGAAAACTTTTATTGGCAGAGACTATTTTATAGGATTGCCTGAATGTGTTCTACTGATCTTTCTCATGCACTCCTTGACCTTTCTGACATTGGAATAAATCTTGGCTAGTGTAACTATCCAAAGATATACTTGGAATTATAATATTAGAAACCAGTTGGATTTCCATGCATTTGGAGCCAATTACACTGAAGGCTATTTTCTACAACCAAGTGGAAGTTGTTATGGGATTACATTATGCTCACTACAAGTCAACTGGATGAAACAAGGACTGCCAAAAGTAGGTTCTCCAACTAGATTATGCCTTTCCAAAGTGGGTGCCTTATTAAATCCAGAAACAGGATATTGCAATTGTCTGGCTCTCAAACAGCACTGTAAAGTTTTATGAAAGTGTGAGAATAATGGAGAGTGTAATAGGCATGCAGATAAAAGCCAGAGACTCAAAAAGAGTCCTTAGAACATGAGACATAAAGCTTCTTGGTTTCCAATCTTCTAACCAATGAATAGTGACAAGAGAGTAGTCTCTTTTAGGACTCTTTAGAGATTCTCATGAAAGCCTGTGGGTTCTGCTTGCATTAATCTGGAGGAAAGGCAGAGGAAATGGAAAAGGTTCCCTAAATTGAGTTACTTCTCTCATCAACTATCCCACCCCCTTTACACTTGCCCATGTTTTGCTATGCAAGAAGCCACTGTGGGTATTGTTCCTCAACTTAGTGCTGGCAGGGCACCAGCTTCACTTTTAATGCCAGCTATTGATCTGCAGTGAGAAAAAAAAAATCTTAATATGTCTCTGGATCACTTTGTGGGGAAGTGTAATAACAAATAAATCCCTGTTTCAAAAGTTTCAGGAATGCTAGAGGCTTATTTGCTTCAAAACGGATAGCTAAGCAGATCAAATTCCATAAATGCTATTTGGTTTGCAAAGAAAGATTTACAATTTAATTATGAACAAAAGGTCTAACCACTTTAAAAAAAAACTTTATAATTTGATTCATATAAAAATGGATTAACATAATGGGTTTGTGATAATTGTTGGATATCATCCCCCCCCAATTTTGCAGCCCCACCTACTATTTTTAAATTCCCCTTATTTTCAAAAGCAGTCTGCTATATAGCACAGGAATCTGCTGTTCAAAAAAATACATCTTAAAGCCCTTTGGGGATTCAGAAACCAGTATGTTGTGCCTACTCTTAATTCACCTCCCATAGAAAATTCCCACCGATTACTCTGTGGGAAAGATCCCTAAAGGGAGAGGGAATTGATCAGACCAACACTATCCCAGAAGCCTGCTCAGCTGAATGCTTTCCTCCCTTTTCCCAAGGTCATTATCACCAACTCTCCTGTTGGAAGGAATCCAGAAGCTTTTCCTAAATAATATTTATTTTAGATTTATTTACCATTTTTAGAGTGACTTGTAATCTGCTTTGGAAACATTGTTATTCTGAAAGGTGAGATATTAATAATTATCATACAAGTTTAATATATTATTATTATTATTATTATTATTATTATTATTATTATTATTATTAGATTGTAGATGTCATGTCCCTACTCTACCATGATGATCACTGGGTGACTATTGGATAATCATGAAGATCAATAGCCATACCTTATACTGTATATACTCCTTGGAGTTCCTTAAAGAAAGTTTAAATGTGAATGTATAGATAAACAATTTCACTGTTGGGGAACTAAATTTAATTACAGGTCTCCAAATATGCACATGACCACATTACATAAATGGGCAGAGCATTCAGAAGGGGAAGTAACCCCAGATAGGATGTATTTTTTTTCCTTTGTAGCAGCTAGAGTGCCTGTAATGTCACTCACCAATTTTGACTGCCCTGCACATTTCCCCTTCAGAAAAAGGTAGGTTAACTACAGCTGCTGAAGACGGAGGGAAAAGGACCTTTGTCAAGCCATAATAGATTGGATGGATCAGTCTGGTAGCCACACTAAGACTCAGATCTAAACCAGTGGTTAGATACAATACATTATGTGTTTGATAAATTAATTGAAAAATGTCATTGATATGTTAATGGGTTACAACTGCAACAGGAATAAGAACACAGAATCTCCCAACACAAGGATATATTATGTAGTAAGCATCCCAAAATATTGCCTGTCTCAAGCCCATATGAATTGCACTTCTCAGCTAAGCTGCCAATTAATTTCTCCCTTTTTTGTCCCCTTGCAAAGCATTCTTTATATACAGAGTGCAAAGTGTGTTGCATTCACCAGATTATTAAAAAAAAAAAATTGGGAAAGAGAACTGGTCTATGTTACAATATTGGTGGCAAGACTCTGATGTTTAAGATGGTGGAACACAATGGGAAACTACCAATTCTGTTTCTTGTATGATTCAGACTGCTCTGTTGGATTGTATCCTTGGCTTTATAGCACTAACTTACTTATAGATATTTGATTTGCAGTCCAAATTATGAATGAGGCTAAGTCATAAAACAATGCTATTAATCACTGTTTACAAATTCTAGTGTCTAAGTTAAGCTATAATAGGCTTGATTAGATTTTGGCTTAATTCAGTATGTCACCCTAACCATTTATTAGCTATCATGAATGAACCCTGTTTACAAAATATGTGTAACTGAGTCAATAGTGAGGTAAGTCTGTTGTGCAAATGCCATAAGCCAGTCCAAAATGTCAGTTTCCAATCCCAATCCAATCAATAAATAAGTTGATTATTTACATTAATTATGTAATATTGTAATATTATGTTATAATGTAATAAATATTACATTAACTATAATTAATGCAATAAAATTATATTAACTTTAAAAACCAGACTTTTCATTACAGAATTAATTCTCAACCCTTGGCAGCACAGCTTCCAAATATTTACAGGCCGCAGGCCCAAAGCCACACTGACCCTTGACTGCCTGGCCAGTGGGAATGATAGTGATGTAATGAAACTTTACCAGTACATTTGTGGTGGAAAGGGTTATAGCACTTCCCGGAGAAAGTGACAGAAACTCTGCATTTATAAAATTGCAATTTCTGGTTGACATAATATGTTGCCAGAATCTCTGTTAAGATTTGATTGGGCCAATGTCATTGTGGGGCCACCATATTATGCAAATGATCATGAGGTGGGGAATGCAATGCATGTTGTCAGCCATGATGGTACATTAGGTTCTTTGTAAACGTAATTCCATCTAGACCCAAATAAACTAAAGCTTTACAAGGGCAATCATTCTGCTAATAAATTATCCTATGTAGTCATTCTGTTATACCCCATGTGAATTATGCTACTTTCATCTAGATAGACTATTTCCAAGATGATTAGGTATGGAAAATATTATGACAATATTTATAGAATTAAAAAAAACAACAACCTTTTGACTGCTTCAAAGTGGTACTCATATTTTCAGCAGAGGCACCTTTTAAAAAAGGCAGGAAGGACCATTCTCTCCCTGTCTATGTAATGATTCATCACAACCTCTTCTAGTCTAATGACTGTGGAATCTGTAGAACTAATAGCAGCATGTTCTTTTAAAATAGATTCAATTATTTATTGTTGTTGATGAAATTTGAACTTCAGTACATCCAAATGTGGATCTTCAGCTCTTAATGAAAAATCCTTTCTCTAAACTGGAAGGTTTATTAATCAGGCAAGAGAGAATAAGGGAGAAACAGATCCTAAATTTTCCTTAACAATTAGAAAACTGAAACTACCTTGTAGAAGCCTTGTAGAGAACTGGAAATTGTTTAACACTTTGTTTCATGAGAAAGGAATTCAGTGTAAAGATCAGTCAATAATGTCCAGATATTCAATTTTCTTTCTTTTCTTTAATTCCTTAAAAAAAAAAAAGATAAAGCCACAACTGGCTTTCATTATATTTAGCTGCCAATTTAATCAGTTTAAACTGTTTCGTCTTTTTTAACTCTGATGAAAATCATAAGTCAGATTCAAATTTAAACCACTTTAACCTGCAGCTCCTGTCAGCACCTTTGTTTATATTATATTATATATTATATTGATTATATATTATATTAGATTGTATTGTATTATATTATATTAAGAGGCCACTAAGCTAAAGAGCAACTATATCTTCTGAATGTGAATGTTAACCTAGGTTAACATAGAAAACTAATGCAGAAGACTATGAATTTGATGTACTATTTCCTTACAGATGGTGTTTTTCTACCAGTGTAAATTGATGTTTTTTGATTCTCTACCTATTTCTTTTCTTTTTAAAAGTAAAAATTATACTTACTGAGTTTCATTTAACATGCATATCATGAACTATAGTTAACAATGAACCTAATAAAATAGTTACCCCCCGCAAAAAAAAAAAACCACTCAAATTTTTAATACACTGTGTAAGAATGTAGCTACAAGCAAACAGAAGCCAGTCTCAGTGGAGAAAATTATTCCATCAAGGAGATACGATGTACTACAGGTCAATAACAATTAATGCGTTCTCAGTCATCACCTGTGCTCCTCCCCAGACTATGAAATACATGATCTGAATTACAGATTGTCACTAATAGATTTATTGATGTATTTACCTTCCTTCAGGAGATTTCACATGAAGAGAAAAAATAGGATTCCTGTATCATAACAGAATTGTTGACTGTTCATTGTCTTGGACTCCCTTACATGACATAATTCTCTATGACAAACTATTATGTCCTCCCACACATAAGAAAAGTGCAGGTGGCTGAGGTCAGAGGCCCACATAGTCTAGCATTCTGTGACACACTGTGGACAAACAAATGCATTCAGAAGTTCACAAGCATGGACTTGTGAGGAGTGCAATAGCTCTCTTTCACTGTTTTTCCATTTTTCTGAATCATTCCCTGTGATTCAGAAGGTAATAAACAGCTAACAAAACTGTTTATCTTGTCCCTTTTTGCCATGCTATTCTTGTGAGTGGGCGAAGCTGGAAAAATTTTTCACTGATTCTCTCAGGAATCAGTGGTTTCCAGTTGACAGGAATGAGCAGAATTTTTAATCAAGTATAGAAGATACTTGAGGTCCTTATCAGTTGCCATTTGCCAGCTTGGACAATCTTCCCCACATAGGCTTTGTCATTACATAAGAAGCAGAGTAAGCATGACCATAAGACAAGAGCATAAAAGTCATGGAACAGTCATGAAATATATATTTTGATCCCTTGTCCTTAATATAAAAGATAGCTACATTTAGTGAGAATGCCCACATGCCCCAACACTAGGACTAGTGTTAGTCCTAGTCTAGTTAGTCATCATGCAATGATAAAAAGGGTTGAGAATTAGCATACTTCCTAAAGTGGCTCTTTGAATCCTGACCATTATTCAGTAGCCCAGTGGCAGAGAATAAACTTCCATATTCCAGGATCTATCCATCTAGCTCAGGCCAGCCTAGACAATACTGAGGTAGATGGTCTGACTCAACGTAAGGTATGTTCCAATTCATTCAAAAGGTAATCATAACAGAAACCACTTAAAAAAATTTTTTTTGTTGAATATCATGATTTCAAGTGTCTAAACTTCAAATAATTTTTGGTGAAAACTCCCCCCACAGAGTTTTGTGGCATTTTAAAGTCTAGCAAATTATTTTCACAAAACTTTTCATAAATAATGTCACTTTTGCTGCTTTAATCATGCAACCTGAATTTGAAAATTAATTCTTAAAAAGCTCTACCCTCTTTATATAAACAAATTATAAAATTAGGAAGATCCATAAAATGGAGGGAGGGACCCTTAGCCTTTTGCCATGTGTAAATCTTGGCCAAATAGTTGAAAGTTGGTAGCTTCAGCATCTTAAAAAACTAATAAGGGTATTGGTGAACTGATTGTAGGTAATGCCATGAGTGTGTGTGCTGAGATTCTGGAAGTTTCTTTAGAGCAGATTAGGAAATGAATTCATCAACCAATGTCATGTCCTTACATATTGCCAGTATGCAATGAGGCAAAGAACCCTCAGTCCATAGCTAATCAGCATGTAGATAAGAGTTGATAAACTTCCTCCCTATTTAAATTATTTGGCTATTTATACAGTTCTATTGCCTCTCCAATAGTGTAGGGAAAATTACATTGTGCCAGGATGCCAACATATGTTAAGTATATGTGATATGTCCCTTGTGACACTGATCTTTTTTTTTTAAACCTAATATTGCTTTCATATTCATATACAATTTAGAATATCCTGTTTATCCAGTGAAGGTGCCTATATCCCTCATAATCCAGTGTATAATCTGCCAGTGTGGGGCAGTTACATGTATTTATTATCAACTACATGACAAATAATGATTAGTTGTAGGCATTCCCTTTCCCTAACCTCAGATAGTATGTGTATGTGTGTATGTATGTATGTATGTATGTATGTATGTATATATATATATAACCTCTGTTGCCAAGTAAGAATCTGTTTTCACAATGGAGGAACACCAATCCTGAGATCAGAAGTGCAATTTTTCAACAATATATTCCTTGAGCTGAGCTATTAATTTTTATTTATATATCTAATTTGAGATTTAGAACTCTTGGTTCCCATCCAACATGATAAGTGTCACCACTGACTGACAGGGTGTAGTTCTTTTCTTATATCAGTTCTAGACTTCCTTCACATGACAGCACATGAACATGACCCAGTTAGTGATACAAAGTAGAAATATTTAACTGCCAAATTTCTTGGAAAAAATGAGAAAGCCAAACCCCTGGAATGTCAATGAAATCAGAATGCCTGAGGGGAAGACTATGTCCCTTGTGCTTCATATTATCAGTCATTAATCCAAGTCTATTTAGACTCACATGAAAATGTAGAACAGGTCTTACTGTGAACCTGACCTGCCCCAGCTGCAATTCACTTATCTGCATTTGATTTCTTTCTCTTTACCGCCTCTACTATTCTGATCTCCAATACTAGCTTTTTAATTGCTTGGAGATACCAAGTTGTTTTGGTGCGGTCAAACCACAGAGGCGACGTTTATCACAAGCTAGTTACACAGAGAGCCAGTTCAGTTCTCACCATCAGGAGCTGTTATTTCCATCAGTGACATTTTGTACTGAAAACAAGGCTACTGATTTGGCGAATGCAAACAAAGCAGCTTCCTTGTTTGGAGATAGCTCCTAGACTCCCAGCTCCATCACTAAAAATGGGGAGAAGGGAGTCAGTGGCCCAAGGAAACTCCTGTTTTTGGACTATGATTGATAGAGACCAGCTTGGAGTAAACAAGGCAAAGAAAATGCTTGATTTTAATGTCTGGTCTTTTCATGGACAAAAAAAGAACGGTGTAGTATTTTCATTTTAAAAAATCAGTATGACCCATAGTTCTGCTGAGGCTAATGTGAAATGTAAACATGGCTCAACAATACTACTCCCACCCATCAAGGAAAGATGATACAAGTGTTTAGACTGGACCTTAGAGAGTAAGCATTAGGAGGAATTAATATTTCTTCAAAGAAAGTGCAGCTCTTTCAACTTCATTAGGTACAACTATTAGGACAGACTAAAAATCACAACGTTTTCAAGTTTCATTGAACTCTTCCCTCAACTAAAAAAGTGAGGTGGTGGGCATAAGAAATGTCATTTCAGAACATAATAGAATCTTTAATATGATACATGATATAGGGCAGATAGAAATCTGAAAAATGGTAGCAAATAGTTTAAAAATGAGTCGATGTATTAGCTCTAATACAGTTATTTTAAAGCCAAAATTAGTTGCAAAATTAACCCCATTAACTTCAATAGGTGGGCAGCTTTATGATGTGCTTTGTGTTCCATCTATTAGGCGATGCCATGTGATGGAGGCTAGGAAGCATGCCTTCTCTGTTACAGCATTCCAGTTTAAAACAGCCTGTTTGGGGCTATAAAAAAAGAAAACCAAACATATCTCCTCCCCAAATCATTAGTCAGGGACCAATAAAGACCATCTGACTGGAAAATGAATACTCTTATCTCCCAACATAGCACATAAGAAAGTAGGGATGTACTTGCAACACCAACATATTAGAAGAAAATCTGGTTGAGGAAAGCTGAGGTACTGTACGTTACATGCATGTTTACAACTCTACAAAGTTGTAAACATACATGTAACATATGCGGCATCAATACTGAGGTTATATCAGATATGACTGTGACAAAAGGAAGCACCTCATACTGTAATAAACAGTATAGGCTAATAGATTGGCCTATAAGAATAGAGCAAGGCTCTCAATAAATCAGATGGATTATCTGATCACATTTACCAAGGGTTTTTTTTTTTTTTTTTTTATTTCAGCAGATCCAAGCACATGTTTCTAAATTTGGAAAAGGGGGAAATTTGGCATCTGCTGATGTTTTCTCAGGAATAGAAATGAATGTTTCCTTTTTTTTCATTGTCATGAAACTTCAATTTGCAATCACTAGCATGAGTAATGCATTAATTGGCAAAATTCTATGATTCTTCTCAATTTCTGTGGAATGCTAATCACATGTTTTCACTCCATTAATAATGCTATCTACCTTGTTTCCCAAGAATATCCTTACTGAGCATAAAATACAAGAGAATATACATAAATTCATATACATCAATATAAAATACATGAATTCATATTTATCAATATAAAATCCTTAAAAATAAAACCTAAATCTAAAATATAGATTAGGTAGTAAGATCTAAAATGATTTTTTATAATGACGGGATTTCTCCACTCAGTGCCTTAATTATATCTCTACAATATGGGGTTAATTCACAAAATGTTGTAAGAGTTCTAGGATGTTGTTCTAATTTCTTTGTTACTATTGTCTACTATTTCTGCATCTAACTGTTTAGATTTCCCAGGAGTGAGCAAACTATGGGCCCACAATCACTTGCAGTCCTCAGTCTAAATTCAAATGCCCTTTAAAAGCAAGCCATTCAAGCCTCTGTCACAAATGATCTGTATTCTCCAGATCCACCCACTTACTGCTTGATAAAGTCCTATTTATCACTGGCATATAATGTATCCACCAAAAGAGATTACTTCTACGGGATGGCATCTTCAATGAAACCTTCAAATGTGAAACCTTCAAATGTGAAACCTTCTCTGATGAAGTTTCAAGCAATTACCACTTTTGCAGGATATGATGGCGTTTAAAATCCTTCCTCATCTGGTAAAGTGGACTGATAGAAAGTCACAACTTTTCCAAATGTGTTGTTCTCTGTCTCACATCTCCAGTTATGTGAGATGTGAGATGGAGTCCTATACTGGGTCATCTGTCATTCTATGACACAAGTATACCAAACTATAAATCAGTCAAGCACATTGTAGTCAATGTGGTTATCTTATTGATCTAAAGATTTAAGCAGTAAGCCCTCAGGTCCATATTTTGCTTTCCTAGAAGAAGGGGCAAGGGTGAGCTTAAGAACAAGGGGCAGGTCAACTATAATTCAACATGGTACAGCTAGGCTAATTGGTTTTTCTCCTTTAATAATTCTGTAGAAGACACAATAGAAGAGAGGTAGCTGCCCTACGGAGGTCCAAAGAACTTGTCCTTCATACATTATCTATTGAGTCTACTTTGACAAAAGCCATCTGTAAGGTCCCAGGCAAGTCTGTATCATCACTTGTTACCCCAAATCTTTTTAACTGGTGATGCCAGAGAGCCAGTTTGGTGTAGTAGTTAAGGTACCCAACTAGAAACTGGGAGACTATGAGTTCTAGTCCTGTCTTAGGCACAAAGCTAGCTGTGCGACCTTGGGCCAGTCGCTCTCTCTCAGCCCTAGGAAGGAGGTAATGGCAAAGCACTTCTGAAAAACCTTGCCAATAAAACTGCAGGGACTTGTCCAGGCAGTCGCCAGGAGTCAAAAAATGACTTGAAGGCATAATAAATAAATGAATAGCTAGCAGTTCTTTATAAGGGTTAAAAATAGAGATTGAGGCTGAAGACTATACACATATCTTTTTGTTCAGATAGATATAAGCCAAACAACCCCTAATAGTCAAAACAAATATTTTCTTTCCAGCTCTTCCAATCAGAGTGAAGAACAAAAAGCACTCTTCTCATCCTGATATAGTTGTGTGATATTATTACACAGCCACACTTGTTTGGTTGCTCTGTATGATCATGCTCCCTACATGAATCCTAGTTGCCCACCCTGGTCTGTCTAATCTTTTGTTGGCACATCATATCAACCAGTATTGCATTTTGAGCATCACCTCTCCAGCTAGTACCTGAACCCGAACCCTAACCCACCCGAGCCCTAAACCCATGCAAAACTTATGCTATATAACTCACACTAACATATTCTCCTGTCCTATCGCTGGTAGGACTATCGCTATTGCAAAGAGTTTAACTGAAAAGAGTTTAAAAATGTACTGTCTCAGAAAATTGTAGGTTAGTTCTTGAGTGTTCTGAAACAGTATCTGAGTTTAAATGTGTTGCTTATACGTACATACGTCAGCATGTTTAATATTTGCTTGACAATGTCAGCATTTGTTCAGCTCCTTTTCCAGTTACAATGAATTGCTCGATTATTCTATAAGCCATGCATTTGTAGAAAACACAGAACAAATTCCTTTTTGCATTTTTCATTACATTTAATTAAGGTAAGCCAAAATGACCAAGACATGACAATTTGTTCATTAAACTATCCTAAAAGCTATTCCCTGGGCATTAGCTACAACTGCCAGTTAAAGCAGAATAATAAATATTGAGCTGTAAACAAATGAATGCTTCTGACAGCTGAAATTTAATTGACCCTTGTTGATAGCTTTTCAAAAGAAATAATATCCCTTAACTCAGTGTCCTTTAGAGTGAGCTGAACTATTATTATTGTTGTTATTGTTGTTGTTGTTATTATTTTAAATTTGTTATAGCTGCCCACTCCCATTGACTCTGGGCAGCTTACAAATACAAATACAAAGCAATGTAAGCAGTTAAAAACATACAATACCATAGGCACTGTGACTAAAACAATCATAACAGTAACAAATCAAACCAAACCAGGAGCCCCACAAACACATCACCCCCAGCCTGAGACCAAAGACAGGTCTACAACTGGAGATATGTGGTCCCTCAGGTAATCCAGGCCCTATGCCATAAAGGGCTTTACAAGTAGTCCTGGTTTAATGACCACAATTGGGACTGGAATTTAGGTTGTGGTTGTTAAGCTAATCACATGGTCATTAAGTGAATCATTTGGTTGTTAAGTGAATCACACTGTTCCCCATTGATTTTGCTTGCTGGAAGCTGGCTGGGAAGGTTGCAAATGGTGATCACATGACCCCGGGACACTGGAACCATTGTGTGAGCTGGTTGTCAAGCGCCCAGATCATGATCATGTGACCACAGGGGAGCTGCAATGGTCGTGACTTCAGGTACTGGTCATAAGTCACTTTTTTTTAGTGCTGTCATAATTTCAGACAGTCGCTAAATGAACAGTCATTAAGCAAAGACTACCTGTATAGGTAATGACTAGCACCTTGAATTGTACCCAGAATGTCCTCATCATTCAAAGTCAGCACTGACAATGAGAGTGAGATTGAGGATGATGAGAACTATACTCCAACCCATATTAAAGGCACCCTATTGGGGCAGGCCTTAGCAATGTTAAAATACTATTAGACAATAATTTTCAAAGCATTTTAAGATGTAGTCCTTTGCACACTAGTGTACACATAAAATCCATTGATTTCAATGAAGTTTACTTTCTAGTAAAGTTTGAAAGATCCATAGACTTAGACTTTAATACTGTATCCACATTGGATCTCAGTGAATTGAATGGATTTGCTTCTGAGTAGTCAGGTATAGGATTACACTATTAGAAGACATGAAAATACTAACTTTTATCCCTCTATTTGAATATCTGCATCACCATTTCTGCAATACTATATTTGCCTGCTGCTAGATTAAAAAAAGAGAAAAAAACTCAGCTATTCTTCAGCAGTCTAAGAAAGGAAACAGTGAATATCACAACCAGCTGAATCTACAGAGAGAATTAATATTAGAGGATATAATTAGACACATTGGACGTCAGCCAAGGCATCAGGGTTAACACCTTCGTGCTTGTAAAAAGTACCATGGGATCCTTAATAACCATAAGTGGTTAGAACTTTAGCTTTTCCTTCGCATTGAAAAACACAGAATTGACAATGAATTAAGATCTCAAATTGAAATATACTTTGGCTATATTTAAAAGCATGGACAACAATTCCACTGAAGTTACTGGGGGCTAAACAGTATTTCAGAAGGATACAAGGCATAAGCTGGAAAAGCCAAGCATTTTGATGTTCTAAATTAAATATTACAATTGGATTAACACAGTTCAATAAGTGGTTTTGGCTTAGCACAATATGTGTGCCCAGTCTTTTTGGCTTATAAAGCCTGGTTTGTGATTTGATCCTTTGTTGTACTCAAACAAACCATAATCAAAACAAAACATGGCTTGGCACAGGTATGGAACTATGGCATAGGAATGGATCTTTGATGAATCAGGGCCCACAACTCAGCTGCCTCACTTTCCAAAGTGCCATAGGAGGCTGTCCAGTGATGAGGAGACATAACTGGAAGAAGTGGGGCTGAAATTTCTTGACCTCTTTTCTACCTCTACATCTAGGGTGAGAATGAGGAGAGTTGATCTCTGGGAGGCAGAGTATTTCTATTCTCACCTTTAATTTGGGGGAGAGAAGCAAACATTCACTCCCCCCAAATCAAAAACATTGATTCAAACGAATCAATTTTGCTGCTGACCATTTGTAGCATACTCTCAGGGAGTAAGGCTGGACGTGTTGTCAACTCTTGGCATCACTGATCATAGTTTCAAGTAGCCCAGTACCAAACAAATCACACTATTATTTAGTATGACCCGTGAACCATCTAATTATAATGCCACACACATACACTTTAACACCACTGCCTTTTCAAGGTCCCAGATTTCCTAGCGGTTCCTTAGTTATGCAACCTGGCTTTGTGACTTGTTAGACTCATAAAAAAATCTTCCAACTTCCTTATTAATTTCTGTCATTCACTAAACAAGCAATGATTGTATTGTTTGATCAGTTAACATATTTAGAGTATCTCATACATTAGAACTTTCAAGGAATTATTCTGCAGAATAATAAAGGGGAGGAAACGCCAGACATAAACATGTTAGTCTCAAGTTATCTGTAAAAATGCATTCCCAGTATGCTTGGTTCTCCAATTGGCTTCTTCTGTGCCTTTGCAGAGATAGCTGTTAATTGCTTCACTGATTAGGGTTTACACCTGCATCTGTGGCATAGAGGCCATTCAAAATGAAGTGAGTTAACAAACAGCAAGTAAACTCTTAGGGAGAAGAGCAAAAGGTTTGACAGATAGCTATCATGCCTGAAATAATTATTTTTCTCTTAATATACTTACAGTTAGCATCCTTGAAGAATCACATTCTCTCTACCATTTTCTGTTTTAGTGTGTTGATGCAGTAGTGAAAAAAAAGTGCAGTTTTAACCAGGCTTTTTCAGAAGTTAATTTTAATGAAACCAGTGTGCTTAGTTTGAAGTAAATATTATTTGGGTCAGCTAATATTTTACATTTCATTTTTCGCATAGTATTTGGAAGTCCTTTTAAGCAGTATAGAGGAATTGTAATTAATACCTGAAGTACTAAAATATTTCTGTTTCCTCAACTGCCTTTTTTTTAAATCAGAAAGTGCAATTTTAGATATAAAAATTAATGGCTGAACTCATACTATACATTATGTCATGGTTGGTTTAACCATGGCTTATTGAACAACCCATTTATTGGCTGGTTTCACATATAAGTTCCACACTATGACATTGATTCACTATAAACATTGGTTTCCAACCCATAATGGCTGGGTGTGCAGAAGATACTAAAGTATTCTGGTTTATTTGATTTTTGACTTAGCATGCTGTATGAACATGTGAAATATACATTAGTTTTTCTGTCTTCTGTGAGGTTAAAATGAGACTCACAGATCTGTGGCTCACCATATTGTACAGCCCCAGTCAGTGTGATTAGTTGAGAATTCAGTGTTCTGCCAACTAAGACAATTGGATTAATTCAGTAAACTGTGCTCAGGTAAATCAGAAATTAGCATGCAAATACAGCTAATGTGGTCTGTAAATAATGGTTATATTTAGCTGACTGCAGAGTTGATAATTGTTATGAAAAGGTTGTATGTGGCCAGAATGACAATCAGGGTTGGCGTAGCAGATTATGTTATTGACAATAATTGGCCCAAAGTTTGTGACAAAGAAGACTTCTGCACGCTTATGATCATGAGATGCTACAAAGGAAGTATAATATTGTGGTATTTATTATTTTCAAAGTATTTGTGAAAATAAAAAATAAACTAAGACTAATAAACCATTTTTATCAGGAAAAACAATTAATTTTACTTACATTAATGGACATAGTTTTGAGTTCAGTAAGAATACATTGTTAAAAATAATTTCCCTTGAAATAAGTCTCGATTCAGCATATTAATTTAATTCAACTGAGTCAGTTGGGCTAAAATGTGATATATTTGGCATACATTGTTTATCTCAAGGTGCATCATTTAGATGTTCCTTGGTGCTAAATGCAGCTGGGATACTTTCTAGAAGCTGAAATGAGCCCAGACTACTACATTTTGATTCTGATTCTTCGGCTATGATACTTACTCATGGTTAACTGAACCATGATTTGCCCAATCAACCCAATTTTCAAGGTTTATTCAACATACTGAAGCATAACGTAATCACATGAGCTAGGTTTGCACAATATACTAGGCTAAAATGTGGTTGGATAGTTTGTATTACACTGTGTAGTGTGAGCCCAGTTTCTATTTGGCAAAATATTTTTTCATAATTCAAAGGCAGTGGTTTAAAGAAAGTGATATGAGTTTTAAAAAATCAACTTCCTCTTGCTTGCACTTTAAAATATGTAAAAACTTCACATTAGAGGTCCGGATTATACATAAAGCTCTTTTTAAGAAAGCTTTAAAGATTGTACCAAGTACACTTGCATTCTTTTTTTTTTTTAAGGAAGTCCAACAGTTTATCTTTTGAAAACAACAGATTAGCATTTTTAAAGTATCAGATTAAATTATTCAGTGAGTGATTAAGATTCCTCATCTTAATTCTGGTGCAAAAATTCTAGTGATGGTCACAATTCAATAATATTTAAGGCGAACATACAGTGGATGTTTCTAATTTTTTCAGCTAATGTTAGGGAAAAAATGTACATTACAGACTAAGATTAATCAGTTCTTCAGCTACTGATATATCTGTAGTCTTGATGTGTGCGTACCTTTTTTGTGCTTTATTCATCCTGACTGAGCTGAGCTGAAGCAAATGGCAACACAATGAAGGTGGCTTGCCAGCTGGCACCTCCGAAAGGAAGAGAAGTGTGATGGTGCCTCCCATTCTTCAAAAATTGCCCTTGCATTGGACTTTGGTCCTGAAATTGTTACACCATAGTCACTGTGACTTGAATAAAGTTATGAAAGGAGCTAATGCTATCAAAACCTAGGGAGGGGGCTTTTTCTTGAGACCTTGATTCAATGTTGAGTTTGGAACAAGAGCTCTGAGATCATGCATTGTGGCACGGGTGAGTTAGCAATATGACCTAGTTCCCTTTTAATTGCATGAAGCCTTTATGCCTGAATATAGATTTTGAATCACTCACTTGACTGGCAATTCCTGTCCTCTGTAGCTCCAAGCATCTGTTTTATACTTTTTCACTGCACTGCTGATATATGGTTGGAATGATTTAATTTAATTTCGATAGGGAAACCTGGAATAAGGGAAACCAGGGCCCTTTATTCTCTGCATTAAGCTTTGTAAGCATCTTGGTATCTAGCAAAACCTATTTGATCCAAGATCATTCATACTGTATGATGAACAAATGTGAACATGAAACTGAATGTTTTGACAACTGAAGCAGAATAGCACATGTGTTCCTAATCTTACCATAAATTCATTGATATATACATATACATATGCACACATACATATATATGTGTATATGTGTGTGTATGTGTGTGCGTGTGTGTGTGTGTGTGTATGAAAACAAGGAAGAAGGCCTATAGCTTTGTGGTAAAGGAGCACATGGGAAGCTTGTACCAGGTCTTTCCACTCAGGACTGAGAAAACCCTCTGGATCACTGAAGAATCACTGCCAATCAGTGTAACCAATATTCCCCAATCTAGTGCCCTCCAGATGTGTTGGACAATGACAGTCCTATTTGTACTAACTACCATATGGCTGATATGATAGAATTTCAATGCAATAGAGGTAGAATTTCAGTCCAATACATCAAATTTGGGAATTCTGATACAGATACATTTAGATCAAGAATAAGCTATCTGTTTCTGTCCAGATATGTTGGATTATAGCTCCCTCATTCTTTCCCTCTGGCCATGTTAACTAAGATTTATGAGAATTTAGCTCCAAAATATCTGGACAGTACTGAACTAGATGGACCAGTAGTTTGTCTCAGCTGGTATAGAATACTTTCTTATGTTCTTATGACAGTATATACCATGAGCAATAATAATGTCATACTGTTGTCTGACCCCTCAAATTATTATCTCATCCATAGCTATTCATGGCGGGGGAGGGGGAGGGAGAGGGGGAGGGCAGGACAGGATAAATGATGAAATAAGCATCACAATATCATGATGTAAGCTCCAACTCTTTTGTACATGCATTGTCTCATTGCATGTATGTATATAAGAGGTATAGCTTCTCTCCAAGCTGATGTCCTCCAGATATGTTGGTCTTTGGTGCTCATAATTCCCAGCAGTGAAAGGCATCAACTTGGGAAAGACAACTGCTGATATTGTTAAAAGCTACCACAAAGTGATGGAAATCCTTCTCCGTAGCATGTGAAACCAAATATTTAAGAAAAACTAAAAGTATGTTACCTTGTAAAGATGAAATGCCCCATTCATTGCCAGTTGAGCTCATTCACTTCCATTAAAAATGTTTTCTCCTTAATGCTGCTGCTTCTGCATTCACACAACCATCACACAATGATATAACAAGTAACTGAAACCTGGATATAGATATCCTCAGGGGAGGCCTTCAGTTTGGGATTGTGGGATTTTAAATGAAGAGAGCAATTTTGCAAAGGAGAGGTTACACAAAAAATTGGGGAAAATCTACCACGAGGGCCTTCGGAGGTATAGTGAGATTATGGGAATGTAGCTGAGTGCCTCAAATGCTAGAGCTATTTAAATCAGTTCCTAAGGTTTAGTGATTTGCTTTCTGTACTCTGGATTTTAGCCAATTCATACTAAAATAAGATGAACAGAAAAAAAACCCCAGAAATTGGATGAAGATTCTTGCTCCCCTTGCCTGTAACATTTTCTAGATGCTTATCAAATTGGAAGCCTTTAACTCTTTTATGGATTTGAGCAGGGTTCATTTTATTATCCAATCTACTTAAAAAAAATTTTTTTTCTCTATATCCTGAATCCAGATTCTCTTTTCTGTGTGCAGTACATTACACTTCCTGTACGGGCACTGACCCATAACTGTGAACAGATGTGGCTGTTCGGAATAGACAAAGATTAGAGATGATCTCCTGCCAGAAAAACTGCTGTTATTTCAGTGCAGAAAAGAGAATTTAGAGCACCTTGACCCATCCAAGGAACACCTTACCCTTTGCTTTGCTGTGTTGCCAACTTTTTCTTCTTTTCACATAATGTCACCGATGAAGCTTTAATGTGTGGGAGGAAAAGCTATTGCTGTTTATCAAACCCTTTGAAATGTCCAAACGTTTTGCCAGAACTGGGAAGCACAGATTTTATTTAACTGAACAGTGAACTCAAAGCAACAGAGTGGCTTTTCCCATTCTGACAAGGCAGCAGTGCCATGCGTGAATACAGTGTAATGGCTAATGCTGCCCCTGATCCTGGTAGCAAGCAACCCTCATGGATAACAAGACTTCCTTCAGTTGCATATAAATTCAGAATTCCATTTCAGGATAGCGTGGGACCAAGAAAAAAAACCCAGGATAATGGTAATGCAGTTTATAGGGTGTGCTATGAAGATGGAGGCTGGCCCAGTTCTTAATGACTCCCACTGAACTGTATGAATATTCTATAAGAATTCTATAAGAAAATGCCCTGCCTGCCTGCCTGCCTGCCTGCCTGCCTGCCTGCCTGCCTGCCTTCCTTCCTTCCTTCCTTCCAACACTCACTCAATATATAGAAGTATATATGACAGGATTATGGCCCTTCAAACTCTATGCTCTTTCATCTGCAAATGATAAAAAGGTACATACACACACACACACACACACACACACGTATATTATATAGAACATACAAAGCTAACATATTCAGCCCCATTGTCAATTTCTATTGTAAGAGCGCTGAGATTGGAGTAAGGCCATTAGATGCAAGGAGACAGAATTTTGCTCCAGCACTGTGATATCCATGCTATGTGCAACATGAATGTCAAAGGAGAACAGAGTTAAAATAACATGGGAAATAACTGAAAAGGCCGACATATGCCCTAGGAACCAGTAACAAATTTAACCATCTCTTCATTATGATTATGAGTGTAATTCTTTATCCATGAACTTCCCTGAGTCTTTCTTGGTTATTAATATACAATTGTTAGCAAATAAAATATGATTAAATTGGTCAGCTGGGTCTGTTCTTGTTCAAGAATTTTAATTTTAGGATATTTAAATATAACAATGCTCAAAGCCTTGATAATGGTGATAATAAAATGGTGATAATAAAAAGATAATGGTGATAATAAAAAGATAATGCAGAAATGCACTAGGCATGTTCACCAATTGTTGAGGTCCCGAAGAGAAAAAAAAGTAAAGGAAAAAAAAACTATTACCTTGCTTTAAAAACTTCCCATTAAATTCTTAATGTCTGCCTGTCTTCTGGAAGTCACCAAGATCCTCTTCCATTGAACAGCAAATAGTGCCAAGAAAATGGAGAAAGATTCAGCACACCTTTTGTTAAAGAATGCTTATTTGATTATTTAATTGGTTTTGCCACAAAAAACCTGCCACCATTCACTACTAACTCTGGCAATGCAACTGATTATCTACTGACACATAATTTCATAGCCCACAGTAGTTTATGCCCTTTTTTCCTCTTCTGCACTGATTGGAAAAGAAAAGCACAATTGTACTTCTTGGACTTTACATTTTAAAAAGAGAGAGAGAGAGAGAGAGAGAGAGAGAGAGAGAGAGAGATCACTTCTTAATTTTTTTAGAAAGAAATTATAGAAAAGGGAAGCTTTAGTTGGATTCATATTTCTATGCCTGAAATAGTTTGATAAAGTAATGTTTTTGAAAATTAAAGGAAAAACGTGCCAATTTAAAAAGGAGCAGGAGATTCTTCGGAGAGAAAAAGGATGTTCCCAGCTGTTAACAAGGACGTTTCTGAGTTATGTGAAAGATTGGTTATATCAGAACTAAATGCTTCCTGAATACTATTCTGCCTATTACCCCCCAGTTATGTCTTCATCTGAATGCTAGAAAATGATTTCAGATTATTTCAGCACAAAGATTTGGGGTATCTACTGTATCATATTTGTATGCCCTTTTCTTCCACAGAGTGGCTTATGTGTTTTTACTTTATCTACATTTGACTGTGGAATTCACACAGTGTGCTAAATCTGAATGTGAATTTGTTTAGTTTAGGCTTGCAAGATATGTGGGGACTTGGGCATTTAATCATGGTTTACTGAATCACCCACAATTAGCAATGGACATATATATTGCACTAAGCCAGAAACTGTGGCTTAATGTATGTTTGTGTGTATGTATATGTATGTATGTGTATACATGTATGTATATATACATATATATATATATTTCATTGTGGGTGATTCAACAAGCCATAATTAACAACCAATAACTTTGTAGGATTTTGTCTATCACTTTCTAATGTGTCTTAAGTCTGAGCATTAACCTGAAGCTCATTTCACCTCTTTGATTGTCAGTAAGAGATTTAAGAAACAAATGGATCACCTTAAAAATATCAATGTATTTTTATGTTATGATTATTATGCTTATATTATTATGAGTCTATTAAGAAAATAGAGCACCAATGCTACAAATAATGCCGCTGACTAAAATAAAAGATGAAGTGAGCTGATAGAATTAGTTCCATGGAGTCCTTGGTGCTCTCTGAATTTGGTTGTTTGCTTGCAGATGCTTCATTACCCGACTAGGTAACATCCTCAGTGCTAGGGAGTGTGGAGTTTGCTCCCATGTGGTAGCTTGCCCCACCAGTGTTGGTGGGGGTGTGGTTTTCTCCTGGGTAGTTCCTTCATTAGGGTATTGTTTGTCTGCTTGATTGTTTGTCTCCTTGATAGTTCCTTGATTATTGTTTTCTGAAGAGCTCACCTAAACAGTGTACAAAATAGAATTGGAAACGATTCATTGATGGACAGGAAAAGATTCTGATCCAATCAGAACCCCTAACTTTATATGGGAATACTTTAGGCACATACAGCTGTATGCTTGTAGGAACTCTTCGCCCAGCTAGCCAGACCTCAGCAGCAAATAATGGGCAGCGTCCATCCCACAATGCTTTGAACAAGTTACTTTCCAAAGGGTCTAAACGTTCCTAAAAGAGCAAAGCAAGTAGTACTGTAAGTGGCCTGCTACAAAAAAAATTCAATAAAATTTTCTATTTAAGGTTCGAGCCAGCCAGACATTTCCTTTTCCACATCTGACATTCCATTCTCCTTCACGCCCACTCATTCTCTCTCCAGTCATTAATCTGTAGTCAGTGAGCATCTTCAGCTCTCATTTATTGCTGCTACTCCCCTAGTATTTTTAGGTTTCTCTGAGATTGTTGTTAGTTTCTTAGATCCTTCTCATGTATGATTGCCACTTGGATGATTAAAAATGACAACACACATTTGCAGCCTGTATATCTGAAATGAGGGAATTATTATTTTTTTAATCTCATCTGCTGTGTAATTTGGGTGGAATTGCTTTTCATAGGGAACAAAACCTTGTAAAAATAGTGTTTTGACTTGTAAAATTATGGAAAAATGCAGAAGAAAAAATGCAGTAGAAAAATGCAATGTAAGCCTAACTTACATGGTTATCTAATTTAAACTACAGTATTTATATATAAATGACCAAAATTCCAAGGGAATTTACAAAATTAAAACAATTTTTTAAAAAGAGAATGTAAACAACTAGCAGGTTACAAAAATTTACATCAAACTCAGAGAGTCCAAAATATTTTTAAAATGCCTGGATTAATTAGAAATGCTGTTAAAATTAACCACGGAATTGACAAAGAAGAAGAATGTTGTTGGCGGCATCTGTGCAGGTGTGGCTAACAATCCAGTTATCTGAAAAAAGCTGCAAGATATTACAAGTGCAGGGAGTTACCAGCCTTGGGATGCTGATAGGTAGTAATAATCTGTGTCAGAGAAAAACTTTTCTCCCACTAGAAAGCCAAGCATGGAATTGTGCTCAAAGGACTCTCATACGTACCTACATCAGTACTGTACAAACAGAGCAAACTCATAAGACACCTAATGGAAGAGATCACAACTATTACTAACTAGTCCTGAGATGGCACAAAATGCATAAAAATTTGTTTCTGGATTTCATCCAGAAATACAGTTGAAGGCCCACAGGAAACATAGCCATCCAAGTAATGCCTGATGATGTGCTGGAGGCCACACGAGTTGTCACCTTATGTATCTCATGCTCAGCAGACAGAATTTGTCATGGCTCCCATTAAAGACAGATAAGAAGTATTGCTAAACATGTGAATATTATTCCTTGCTATTTTAAGTACTGTACTTTTTAACCAATACTTGGACATTGCACATTAAATGAAGCTACTCAAAGGAATATCCAAACATATCATATTTTATATAGAAAAATAAAGTCAAAGAAAACAATGCTGTAAAGAAAACAACAAATTAATTGAAGATACCCATGAACTATGATCAAATGTTAATTTTAGCATAACAGCATTCACAATATTCCCTTCACATTACCCATGACATCTCACCATCCCCATGCCTGCTGGCTTCCATCCAAAAAGGTTGCACATTGGGAAGATCTGAAAGAGGTACTGATATTTAGGCCCTAAGCCAAGTACAATTATATAGGTCCAGATCCAAATTGGAAGCTAATAAATAATATATTGACCAGTGCGATTTATGCATAATACAGCAAACACAATTGTCATGTAAAGCCAGGGACACATTACAATATAGCTAATGATAGAAAAGGGCAAGAATCCACTTGGGTACTGCCGTTTGCCGTTGTATTCCCTGATTGTCTGTTACATTCAAATGCATGTATATAATATGCCTGCCTGCTCCCAGTTGCCACATGTGTCCAATAAGCCAGCATCTAACCTTCATTTGATTCCAAGATGATAGCTTAATTTCCAAAAGTCCTGAATAATCACAGACAGGGCAATGCACTTTGTAAACCCCAAATGCAATGCACAAAAAGGTAAGGTAAGCTCTGTGACATAAGAAGTGCCATAAAATCTCTCTGAGTCTTACCAGTTCAGCTTAGGTTGGAATTTGTACAAGTAATGTTATCTAAAGGAGAAACATATGAGAGCAAATTGAGCAGCACAGAATGAAAATGATTAAAGCTGAACCTAGAGGCAAACTACCTTTAAAGGATCAGCCATGCACCCCTATCTTTGAAGGACTGGCTCTCTAGATATCTTTGGTTATGCTAAAATAAATCACAGTACTGGTTAATTTATCCAAATCTGCCCCCCCCCCCCCCCAAGCATTCCTGTGGCATGATCCCAAAACTATCAACAGCACACACATTTTGGATTAGCTATGACTATTGGTTCAAAGAAATCTGCCACTTGAAAAACAGACAAATAATGAAAGGGGAGGCATCAATATTTTATACCAGAAAATGCTGCAGATACCCCCATCCAAAAGCCTCTGCTGCTTGAAACCAAAGGACCACTGTTGAATTTAGCACAGTCAATTATGAAATGATTCATACCAAATTTCTTCACAGTATGTCATTTAAATTAAGCAAATATAGATGGAACTGGATTATTGGCAGGAAAAGCAGCAGTTATCCATGGACTCAATATGCGTGGTTAATGTAAAATAGCTGCATTTACTGGATATAATATGATGATATGAAATTGGTATGGCTAGCAGTGTCCATATATGCGGTAGGTTAAGAATTGTGAAAAAGAATTATATTCCAAGTTGTTTCTTTTGCTCTCTAAGAAAATGCAAGGTCTCATATTTGCATGTATAGATGAGGCATGCCCACTCTGTATTTCAGACAATTGTTTGTCACTAATTTGTCATATGGATGCATTTTTAGATAGTGAACTGCTTTTAGTTAATGTGATTTGCATGTTACAACAGGACAAATATTGAGTTTGGGGCATGCTGAATTCTGATCTTTTTACCTGATCTTCCAACCATACTACTTAAGAAAACACAGTATATATACTTCTCAAGTAACTATGAAGGCAGGTTTCAACTTTAATCACTGTTAGCAAAACATTAGTTGAATTAGCTGCATGGAAAGGAGCAACAGTGATCCTCAATCCCACCAGCCAACCATGTCATTAAATTAAACTAATCTAAATAACAACAGCCTAGTTCAGCAACTGAAGCTAGCTGAAATAGGATTAACTGAGTTAGCTTATGAAAATGAAAGTTAATGTTTAACAAGTTTATTAATTAAAATATTATTTTTAAAAGCATGTCTTTAACCAAATGCAGTTTGGATAATAATTTTAAAGGAAATTAAAAGTAAGAAAGTATCTTTAAATAAAATTCATGAAATAATTCCTTTTATTATGTGAACTGCCCCCACATTTTCTACATCTCTAAACAGATCACTATTTCCACATGCTATAAATAGTGCAGACTGTAATACAGTGGTACCTCGGTTCACGAACTTAATTCGTTCCACGATTCTGGTCGCAAACCGAATTGGTCGCGAACCAAATCAAATTTCCCCATAAGGTTCAATGTAAATAAGGTTAATCCGTTCTGACCCCTACGAACGTGGTCGCCAACCGAATTGGTTGCCAACTGAATCAAATTTTCCTATAAGCTTCAATGTAAATAAGGTTAATCTGTTCTGAACCATATGTATTTTTTTTTAACCACAAAAATATGAAACAAAGTACAGTACAGTACAGTATGAAGACAGAGAACACTAACCTTGCTTCAGGCGACACCAAAAAGCTTCACAGCAAGTGTCTGTCTGCGACCACGATCTCGCCTAGAGGAAGCCACGACCATGTGTCAGAGCAGGGAAGATGGCCGCGGGTCGTGTTCGTCACCCGATGTGGAGTTCGCGAATGGAAGCAAAATTTTGCGAATGCTGCTGTTCGCGAACCAAATTGTTCATGAACAGAAGCATTCGTGAACCGAGGTATTACTGTATATGCTGTCTCTTGGGAGTAAGCACCGTTAGACTCAATGGATATTACTTCTGATTTGATGTATATATGATGGCAATGTATTAGAATTCCATTTATATCCTTGGATTTGGAGAAGAATGAGTTCCTTGCTGTCCTCAGCCCAAAGCCATATCTGAATCTTCCATGAGCTATGATGAGCCGCTTAGATGAAAAAGCATGTTTCTAATTAATCAGTCTTCCTATCCCACCAATATTTACAATAGGGCTGGGCAACATTTTGTGATTGGCTGATGACATACTGAAATCAGTGGAATGAATGGTACTTTTTTTTGTTTGTTTGGAGGGTTGACTGTTTTGGCTTTTCTGCCTCCAAATTACAGGGAACAATCTGAGGATGTCATGGGAGCTGCAGAATGGATATTGTTGGGCCACATACAGGCTGCAGGTTGTCAACCTCTGACCTAGACAGAAACCTGGTACCATCACAATCATGTTTCCCCAGCTCACTTTTGAGAGTGCCCCTGTTGCTACTTCCTTACTACTGTACTTGTCTGCCATGAGCTCAGATGTTACATACTGTTGCCATATTTGCCTTGAGGTGGAAAGTAGATAGCAGCATGTTCTAATGCATTCAGACAAATCCAGATGGATCCTTCTTCAGGACATTGAACAGTTGGTGTTTTGGAGAAATCCACTGGCATCTTTCTTGCTGTTGGATTTGCCACAACAGCAAAGTAGAAGCAGAGTTCTCTAGACCCATTCTGACTGGGTCTTTTGGAATTAAGTATTATGAGCAAGATCAGCCACACAGCACCTGTGCTGCTACTGTGATGTGTGTGTGTACAATATAATTGTTTTGCAAGCTACTGAGAGGATTACCTGATGGAAATATGTGGCATACAGACAGATAAAGCTCAGATTTCTTTTTGAGGAGGGACCCCTCAGAGTTTTGATGGGCAAGATTGCCCAAACAGCTGCAGCTTTCTCAACAAGAAACACTGTGGAAGGTGAGATGGAAGCAAGTCCTCTGTCTGAGACTGAATAAGCAAGTAGTGGCCCACCCAATGATACATATGAAGACCAAGAAAAACTTGAGGGGGTGGGGGAAAGAAAGGTTAAATTATTGGAAACTTGGTTCCTTATAGGTTTCAGGTCCCCTAAAAGATCTTAGAAATACTCTTGAATTCTAAGAATTCTTAGAGGACTTGAACCAAGATTTGTTGCAATGGCTGTCCATATTATCTCAGGTTAATTTTTAGGTGCCCAACCATACTAGTATAGGTGCAACATTTCTTCTGCTTGTTTTTAATGTTTATCTGGAGTGGGTGAAAGTTATGAGCTGAATCAGGCCATACATTTTTTAAAATGAAACTGTAACGTAAATCAAGAAGTATTGGCTGATCAATTACAAAACAAGGCAGCTGGGATACCAACTGAAATGACTGTTGACCAGCAAATCAGTCTGGGCTTGGTTTGTTATATTATCTGGCCAGGAATGTTTGGTAAACATTTTATCCATGGCTCTTTCTATAGATGCCATTGTCACATACACAGATTTATACAGTATCAGAGAAATATTTATTACGCAAGTTGAATTTTGTATGCAACCTTAGGGAGCAATGTTGCAACATGGCAACCTCTTGTTCTACAACAGGAGCCACAGCTTTTACCTCCCAGTATTAGGCTGTCCAGTCTTCGGTGGGCTGTTTTAACTTCTCCATTTATGGTTTATTTTCTTAAAGACCTGAGGTTTGACAAAGTTGCTTGAGCCTGGATGGTGCTATTTTGACTATGTCAGCGTTAGCGCTCAAAATCTGAACATTGGAAAAAGACAGAGTAGTATTTTTTTTCAAACATTTTTCAGAGACTGCTTAGATTATAACTAGATCACTGACCTGTGTATTACCATCCAGTTTGTGAGCTACTAAGGCTATAGACTGAAAGTATTCCTTGAAAAGTACAGGATTCCTGTAATATTTAAAGTGCAATTCATAGTACTGGGCTCCCTACAACTAGACAAGATTTAGAAATAATCTAGTCCAGATTTTATAAGTGGAGCATAATGAAGATGGATGAGAATAAAGACTGGGCCACAGTTATACAACTGAGATAAATCATCACAATAAAATAGTCTGTTTCTTTTTTGGATTTGAACCAATAATCTTACATCCTAGGCCCAGCTAAGTTCCCCACTAACTTCCCATGTCCTGAAAGGACTTTAACTCTCCAGGTCAAGCTAAGATTTTGCCTTGCTATTAACAGTATTTACTCCAGTTGACTGCTAATAGGGCCAGGAACTGCCAACATCATAAAACACATGAAATTATTACATTTCAAGCTTTCCAGCAGAGATTTGAGAATGCAGAACTGGACTGAAGTATTTATAGATAAATCAGTTTACATTAATTGTCATCAAATATAACTGTTTCAAAATAATTTTGTATTTTCTCCTGTAAATAATACATAGATATAGTAGTGTAGGGGATCCAGAAGAGATTCCTGTGCAGGACAAATGGTGACTATTAACTGAAAAAATATTATTTCCCATAAAATCATGTAAAATGGTATTTAGCTCACTTTTCTGTTCTGTGGCAACATCTAACATCACCTTAATACTGTTAACTCAGTACTAACTCAACTTGGCTAGATGAAGTTGTTCAACACCTCAAATCATGAAAAATCAATCTCTTGCTAATGGCAAATAATCATAAAATAAACATAATGGTATTATCATCTGAATTTTAATCAGAGTAATAATGTGCACAATAAAAAAACAAACCAATATAGCTCTTTTAAAATTCCAACGTATATTCTGATGATTTCCAAACAAGATCACTGCCAGATTATGGACATACATTTTTAGGTCCTACTGAATTTCTTGGGTAAAAAAATATTTTATGCATTGAAAGCATTCACCTATCATTCATAGAATTCTAGGCAGCTTAGAGCAATAATAATTAAATTGCAGCTAAATTCTAAATTCTAGGCAGCTAAATTGCAAGAGTGGGAAAGCTATGACTCCCTTTCTTTGACATGCGGAATCCTTAGAGATTGTATTGCATAAAACTGATGGCTAAATGGTATCTTTCTTGCTTGCAGTAAACAGGTATGCTAAGTGTCAGAGGGTGCTATTGATCCTTATAATAAGTTTCTATCTTGAATTCAGAACTCTCATGGGAAAACAAGAATATGGTTTGAGTAGATAAGATACTTTATTATGGATACTAGTAAAGACGAAGGAGCTTCTTTTCCCCATCTTTTTGTGATGGATTGCTTGGAATCTGTTTCTTACATTGGCCAGGTTTCTGGACCTGGCCTGAGTTTACAAAGCAGCTTATCTGGTCCTATGCTCCTTGTTTCTGGTCTTGCGAGGTTTAAGCCTCCCAAAGCCTCAGATTTTGTTTTACTTTAGCTCCTGACACTCTAAGAACAAAAAACAAAAGTTGAAAAATTCAACTCCCTCCAGTAATGTCAACTTGTCATTAATATGCCTCTTGCTGCCATCAGAGGCCATTAAAAATATGTCACCCTCAACTAAAAATTCTCTCTCTGCTTGAAAAGAAGATCTTTACTAGCTTCCAGAAGGTTGTCAGTAATGAAATGAGGCAGGCTCCTTTGGAAAGTATGTGCTAAATATTGTCACTATAAATCAGTGAATTCTTCCAATAAAATTATTGGGACCTAAAATTTCTTATTGTTGGCTGTATTGAGTCTTGTAGAAATAAATTGGGTGCTGACGCTGGTACTCAATAATTTGTGAAATGTCTAAATATTCAACTAGGAGGTTGCAGTGTGTATGTCCAGTTGATGAAGTGCCTATGAGTGTAATTATGTGTAATCACACCCTAAGAATGTGAAAACTGAAGTGAATGTTGACCCTAACATGTATGCTGTTATTGAATTAAGCAATTTTTATTGTAATAAATCTTGCTTTGTAGTAGGCAGCATCTTGAAAGATGACCCTGTGTTCAAGTTCTTTTCTTTTTCCTCCTCCTCCTCCTCCTCTTCCTCCTCCTCCTCCTCCTCTTCTTCTTCTTCTTCTTCTTCTGTTTTTTTTTTTTTTGCCATGACCTGACAACTATAAAAAGATACTCTGAATTAATCTCCACCAGATCTCTGTGAGTATTTTCAGACTTAGATGAAACTCTCTCTAATCAAAATTGACTTTGGGGGAAATGAAATGCACAAAGAAATGACAAGCTAGCAGAAAGCTAACCACTCATGTGCCCCAGAGGCTGCTTTAAAAGTTCACAGCCAAACCAAGACCTGGGTGTTAACTCTAAATATCTCTCCTGAAGAGATGTGACCCATGGTGTGACATCTAGATGACATGGTCAAACTACCGGGAACAGAGTGAACACTTTCATAGATCAAATCTTTGCAATGCTTTTCCATACCCATGGCAATTAACAAAGACATAACTTTCATTCATGATCAGCCATCTCTCTTATGCTTGAATTAACCAGTAAGTCCTCTCACGCCAAGTCTTTTTAGGATGTCTTAATTTAACTTCAAAAAAGTTAAAATGATAAGATATAATTTAATAAAAGAAGAAATGACAGCTAATAAAAATGTATGCTTCTTTCAAAAGAAATGTAAAAAAAAAATCACACAAAGATGTTAAATGATACAGAGGCGCTCTGTGTATATTTCTTGTGATGTCTTGGACATGGTATGAGGCAGTTAGACATACTGAGAAGCTAGAATGCTTGCACGTCCTGGAACACTGGTGAAGGCCCAGACTTGAACACTCATTAACATCAGTTCTACTTCCCATTTTTGTTTACTCTTGTACAGATTTCAGAATGCAAAATAGAAGAGTACAAAATGGATAATCAAGCGTGAAGGACACATGTGTATAATATTTGATGTGTTTCTTTAAAATATTCAACTATATCTGTCACTGTGTGTGGTAGGGTGAGGTGCAATCTGATTCCAGATTTGCATTTTGCAATTTGATAAGTATACCCCAGCACAAAATACACAATCCCAGTCATCCAGTGCAAAGGGCACACATGTATAAAATTGAATGCATGTTCCTTTAAAATTTGCAGAACTTGGGGACCAATCATTTATAGAGCACCACTTCAAATTTAAATAAGGGACACCAATTTTTACCAAAGTGCCTGTTTACTCTTAATGAGAATCATTGTATGTATTACTCAGATGTTCATTATAATATGCACAAAATTTATTCTGGAAATATTTATAGAATGAGACCTGTTCTATACAATGGAATGTTCTTTCCCTTGAAAAGAACCTGGATTTTTGTTCATGTAGTTCTAAAATTAAGAACAATCTAGGCCATAACGATGCCATGATATTTTTATAATAAAGTACACAATTAAAATAAACTATTTTAAAATATTACATTGAATAAGTATGCATAGACCATTATCTCTGTATTTAAGGATTTAATTAAGTTCCTCAGTAAAACTAATCACTGTTCAGTGTCCTGCATTCACCAGGTCATGGATTGCCTGTGGCCTTAGATATGTTGTACTACAATTGACAGAACCGGAGGACATCAGGTGAGAAGAGGCTGTCTTAAATTTGGTTGCTTGGGTTGTTTGGTAAACAAGGCTAATATAAGTCAATCTAAGTATTACAGAGAATGAGCTAAAAATCAATTTGGAAGCAGAGAAAGAAATAATAAATGTAATACTTCTTTAATTTGGGAATAAAATTAAACCTAAAGAGAACTGGGCTAACTGACTTAAAAGGAAAATATTTCCCTATTTGTTTAATTGATTGCACTTTGACTTCCTGATTATATTTATTCATTATATTTCCAAAATGATTTATTTATCATTAGAGACTCATTCCAGAATAGCCATTGACGTCTATATTGGTTTGATTTAACACTTATTCTAGTTGCATTTTCCATTCCAAGAATATTTTACAGAGTGTTCACTACTAAGAGCTTCAGCCATGACCACACACATTTTGGCTGGATTTCTCATGTCATCTGAGTTTCTTTCTTATGTTGAGATAGAGTAAATTAAAAAATGTGTTTAACATCTTTTCCAAAAAAGTTGGGCATATGGACTTTTGGTTCAATTAAAAGTCCAAATTTTGAATAAAAATGCTACCATTGGAAGCTTATGTTCACTTATTATAAATAGTAAGCTTAATCAGAAATCTTGGACTTATATTTGAATAAACATGAACAGGACTGGACTATATATCTCATAATGGTCAAATATCTGTATATTTGTTATCCCTTTTTTTGCCCTGTACTGAGTTTGGAATTGCTTTAATTTATTTAAAATATTACTGTACTTTGTCTACCTTTCATTATATGGGAGTTCAGGGGGATTTGTCATATAAATACTAAATTATTTAAAGAAAAAATCATTTAAATAAAAACTAACATTAAACTGTTATTATTAAAACAGCAATAAAACTTCAAATTTTACATGCCATTACTGAGATAGAATAAAGCATTGTACAGATAAAAATGCCTGTATAAAAATAAACATTTTAACCTCGTGCTGAAAAAGTTTAAATCAGATGATAATATTACATAATATACTATATCAGATAAGAATATTAGAAAGGACAACATTTCTAATTTGGGGTACCACCACAGATAAAGACCTTTTCTTTATCATTATTAGTACAGTACTGAAATTTTCTTCTGCCTTTTATTACTATTCTTCTTCAGTTGGAAGGGGAAAATTGGTTTGTTTTCAAAGGAGAAGGAAAAAAATGATGATATTTTCATGAAAGATGGCAGAGTTTTTGCGTTTACTTTAGTTGTGAGGTAACCAAGAGTTGTGCATGGATGAATGTCCTGTATCTCACTGTATAATCATCTTCATAACCATCTACAGCCTCCCTGGCTTCTTGTCATTCAGTTAAATTCCCTTCAATAACATCCCAAGGAAAGACATCATGACAGAGTTCCTTTAATGGGACTGTACCAGATTAGAAATGGGGACAGCCATAGGGCTACAAAATCTTGGTCAAATATATAATAGAAGTAGCAGCACTGTTGGTTGCCTTGTATGAAATAAACTTGAAAGCACCACCAAAATAAATTTGAAAGAGCCCTTAGAGATACCAGTGAACATGGGCCACTTTGAGGTACCCGCGAATTGCAGTTTAACAACATCTAAAGGGCAACAGACTGAACAACCTTTGAAAACAATCCAAAGATTAAGTTTTAGGAGCACTGGAAAGAGCTACTTAGGAAAAGATAAAGCCAGTTAATGCTGCTCCATGGACCTCTACTGTGATTCATTGTGGGAGGAAAGGTAGGATTAAGACTATGGTCATTATAAGAAGGGAAGACCAGCCTGAATAAGAAATATTATTAAATGTTAATGAAGATGGAATAGTATTAGGCATGGCCTGAATATAACCAAGTATATGTAATCAGCTGTATAACTGGTAAACAGGCATAATTTCAGGCACATTTGAACTCTAGCCTATACGTAGAATTTTTTTTTTAGATTTCTTTTTATCCACCTTTATTATTTTTATAAATAACTCAAGGTGGCAAACATATCTAATACTCCTTCCTCCTCCTATTTTCCCCACAACAACCCTGTAAGGTGAGTTGGGCTGAGAAAAAGTGACTGGCCCAAAGTCATCCAGCTGGCTTTACTGGGAAATATGATCAGGAGTTGTTCTTTCATTCAATTCCCAATGTGGAACCAAAATAGTGGGCTAGAGAAGTCTTTGAATGAACCAATACAGCTCTTCTGAGGTTTTTATATTTTAAAACTTTGGTAGTAAAACTTGGAAAACTTGTTCTTAAGTTTGTTTTTAATCACATAACAAGCTGAAGGTCGTTGTATACATTCAGTTTTAAATCCAATACCCAAGAGAAGGTCTAATATAAATTTGGAATTGTAAGAACTGATTTATGCCATGTGTAAAACTGTATCTATTCCTTCTTCCTTCACTGAGCAGATTCTCCATCTCTCTACTAGTTACTGTATGGTAAAGCAAGATTAGAAACAGCATAAGCACTGTTTTATTTTCATGCTTCCTATCTATTCATTTTCCAGGGCTTTAGAGCACTGCAGCAAAGCATTATTATGAATAAATTTGAAGGAACTGCAGCATCCAATTTCTTAAAAAGACTTAAAACTTTTAAGAAAGAATACTGGTTAAGATATTGGACTATGTCTCTGTTAGGAAGCCTGCTGGTGACTTTGGCTAGTTAGATAGCCTAGTCTAACAGGGGTTGTTATGGGAGCAATAAGAAGAGGGAGTGCTAATGTACAGTGCCATAAGTTCCTGGAGGACAGGCAAGGTATAAATTTTACCAATAAAATAAATAATTTACACCACAGGTAATGTGGTAGCAAATCCAGAAATGTCACTCAAGGGGATTGATGGGTGACACATGTGTTTGTTGCATTCATATATATATATATATATATATATATATATATATATATATATATATTCATGGAGGAAGGCCAAAATAATTATTATATAATATTGGAAGGATAAGTACACTCATGAATTACACTCATATTTGCGGCTGGATAGCGTAGTGGTTAGAACACCGCCTTTGATGCAGGAGACTGGGGTTCAAATCCCGGCTGGTACCTACCTTACCAGTAGGGGTCCTTGGGCAAAGACCCCCTAATGCATCACCTGCCTACCTCAAATATGAGAGTGACATGAACTAAGAGAGTCATGCCGGCTCGGACGTCGCCCGGATTAACAAGGTCTGCGTCAGATGTTGGGGAACCAGGACAATCTGATGTTAAGTGGGCTACTGGAACAAACCATACATGGACGAGACAAGAGAACTTGGAATTGATGGAATGCTACTACAACAGCAGACCTAATGAGAGGGGATATATGAAACGTATGAGGGAACTATGGATAGACAGAAGGCCTACATCACACTAACTGAGAAACAACTAGTTACCCAGCGCTTCAACATAGTGAAGAGGAAGCTGCTCTCACAACTTGAGATAGACCAACTCCACATTACAACCCGGACTCAAGCAGACCTAGAAGAACAAGCAGATGTGCAGCCAACACCTGAAGCTGGAATGTCACTGCCACCCCTTCCATTACAGAGCACAGCAGCTGATATGAGGCATAAGATCATGGATAAACTAGCTACAGTCAACCCTTGAGTCCGATTACCAAGGCTCAGTGGAGAAATACCATCAGATAGTATGCTAGAAGATGCCCTCCAGACAATCCCTACTACCACCATAACTGAAACCAATGAATTGGTATATGGTACAGCCGCTGTAATCCTGAAAATGCTTGGCTACACGATCAAGAAGAACTGCAGTACATACCCATCCTGGAAAATGAGATTGGAGGCTAAGATCAAGGCAACTCGGAGAGAAGTCAGTCAGCTGGTGGAACTACAGAAGCATGTGGAGATTAGGGATAAGACTCAGCTACTGAAAAAATATATGGGCCTGACTCCATCTGAAGCCCTAGAGACTGCTAAACAAAGGCTCACAGCACTGGCTGCCAGGCTAAGGAGATACACTAGAGAAGTAGAGGCCAAGAAGATAAATGCCCTGTTCTCCAAAGAACCATCCAAAGTATACTCCCAACTGCAGTGCAACCACAGAGTAGCAGCTGAGCCACCAGCAGCGGAAACACAACAGTACTGGAAGAACATATGGGAGAAAGAGAAGACGTATAACACCAGTGCAAAGTGGCTGCAGGACCTGAAAGCAGACCACAGCAATCTCCCAGAACAGGAACCAGTCACCATCACAGTAGCAGACATCCAACAGCGGGTCAAGAACATGAAAAGCTGGACAGCACCTGGCCCGGACATGATCCACACCTACTGGCTAAAGAAACTAACAGCAGTGCATGAACGCCTAGCAGCACAGATGAACCAACTGCTAGCAGCAGGCTCCCACCCAGACTGGCTAACACAAGGAAGGACAGTGCTAATCATGAAAGACCCTCACAAAGGAACAGCACCATCCAACTACCGGCCAATAACCTGCCTCCCCACAACATGGAAAGTTCTATCAGGCATCATAGCTGCCAAGCTACATGACCATATGGGCCAGTACATGAGCACAGCTCAGAAGGGCATTGGGAACAACACCAGAGGTTCAAAACACCAGTTACTCATAGATAGGGCAGTCGCCCAAGACTCAAGGTCTAGGCAGACCAATCTGAGCACAGCCTGGATTTACTACAGGAAAGCCTATGACTCAATGCCGCACACATAGATCTGTGAATGCCTGGCACTATACAAAGTCAACAGGACACTAAGGACCTTCCTCAAGTACTCAATTGGACTGTGGAAGACAACACTGGAAGTGAACTCAAGACAGCTCGCACAAGTGGCCATCAAGTGCGGCATATACCAAGGTGATGCACGGTCCCCACTGCTGTTCTGCATAGGCTTAAACCCCCTCAGCCAGATAATCACAAGGTCTGGATATGGGTACAAGTTCAAGAGTGGAGTCACCATCAGCCACCTCCTCTACATGGATGACATCAAGCTATATGCTAAGAGTGAATGAGACATCGACTCACTGATCCACCTGACACGGATCTACAGTGAGGACATTGGGATGTCATTCGGACTGGAGAAGTGTGGCAGGATGATAGTAAAGAGAGGGAAGGTAGTTAAGACCGATGGAGTGGAACTACCAGTGGGCCACATAGCAGACATAGAGACCAGCTATAAATACCTTGGTGTCCCACAGTCACATGGGAACCATGAGGAGGAGGCAAGAAAGACAGCAACATCCAAGTACCACCAAAGGATAAGACAGGTCCTGAAGAGCCAGCTCAATGGGAAGAACAAGATCCATGCCATCAACATGTATGCCCTGCCAGTCATCAGATACCCTGCCGGTATAGTGAGCTGGCCAAAGGAAGACATGGAGGCTGCCGATGTGAAGACCCGGAAGTTCCTCACAACGTACGGAGGTTTCCACCCCAAGTCCAACACCCAGAGACTGTACACCAGCCGCAAAGAGGGTGGGCGGGGTCTGATGAGTGTCAAAGCCACTGTCCTGGACGAAACCCGAAGTATCTAGGAGTACATCAGTAAGATGGCACCCAAAGATGAGCTGCTGAGAGAATGCCTCAGGCAGCAGCAGACAAGGCAAGAGGTTCAAGCAGAGGAAGTGCCATGGCAAGACAAGCCCCTGCATGGGATGTACCATCGACAGATAGCTGAGGTGGCTGACATTGGGAAATCCTATCAGTGGCTGGAAAGGGCTGGACTAAAAGACTGCACTGAGGCACTGATCATAGCAGCACAAGAACAGGCACTAAGCACCAGATCCATAGAAGCAGGAGTCTACCACACTAGACAGGATCCAAGGTGCAGATTGTGCAAAGAGGCCTCAGAGACAGTCCAACACATAGTGGCAGGGTGTAAGATGCAGGCAGGAACAGCATACACTGAACGGCACAACCAAGTAGCTGGCATTGTGTACAGGAACATCTGCACAGCATATGGGCTAGACCCCCCCAAGTCCAGATGGGAGATTCCACAGAAGGTCGTGGAGAATAACAGGGCTAAGATCCTGTGGGACTTCCAGATCCAAATGGACAGGCAGGTACTGGCTAATCAACCAGACATCGTGGTAGTAGACAAGGACCAGAAGACAGCGGTAGTGATATATATAGCAGTGCCAAGTGACAGCAACATCAGGAAGAAGGAGCATGAGAAGCTGGAGAAGTACCAGGGCCTGAAGGAGGAAATCGAGAGGATGTGGAAAGTCAAGGCCAAAGTGGTCCCAATGGTGGTAGGAGCACTCGGGGCTGTGACTCCTAAGCTGGGAGAATGGCTCCAACAGATCCCAGGAACAACATCAGAGCTCTCTGTGCAGAAGAGTGCAGGGCTAGGAACAGCTAAGATACTGCGCAGAACCCTCAAACTCCCAGGCCTCTGGTAGAGGACCCGAGATTGAGGAAGACACATACCACCCATAGGGGTGAGAAGGGAATTTTATATATATTCACATGTGTATGCACTTAAAAATGACTTCATCCAAAACTACACTGGTTACTGAATTAACACATTTTGGAGGCTTTGTACAATCCATTAAATTAAAGGTTAACTGAACAGGCTATATATTAACAGGCTATATTAATACACTAAGCCTCAAGAAACCTAATCAAGCTTAATCCTCACAAATCCTCATCATATTGTACAAATGCATCTGCTTGATCTTTATCTGATGTGTTCCATGAAGACACTAACATCGCTTACTCTCAGTTTGAGATAGGTCCTGCAGTTGTATTATTGTCCATCAGGAAAAAAGTTGGACCACTATTAGTTTATTTCAGTCACCACAGAAATCAAAAATAAAATGTATAGGGTAAGTTACTCTCTGTTACAAAGATATTAAAAGGTCACTTTTCTGTTTGAGGGACTGTCAGAAGCATAGTCTATGAAGGCCTGTCAAATCCAAGTCCAGATAGATAAAGAACTATAAAAGGAAAACCAGAAGTTTTATGTTGTCCATCAACAGTTAGCACCTGAAGAGCAAACTAAGATGTGTCACCTAATTTCCCTCACTATGGTGAGATGTATTGCATTTCTAAAAAACTATACTAGTGATGAATTCTGAGTGTATGTCAGTACACCAACTTGATGGGATGCAGGCAACAGTATACTGGCTTGCCACATAATCTCTGGATTAGAAATCTCAGATTGCACAGAAATAATGTGAGTGTGCTTGGGGGAAACCGGGGTTGGATTGCACTTGCTGAATACTGCCCAAATATGCAAAAACAGAGCAGTATTGTCTTACAATCAGCAGGAAATGTTTCCAGTATTAAGGCTGGATACATAGATAAGACCATCTCTATATTACTAAAAGGTATAATGCAAAACTGTTGAATGACCAAAGCCATGATGAGCCATGGGTATCTTTGGGCCAATCTGGTGATGACCATGGCAAATGGACTAAGTTGATGAACTAAGAAGATAAGAATAATAAATTGTAAAGAATATAAATTAATGAAGAAAGGAAAAGGGGGAAAAAAGGTTGTATTAGCTATGAAACTGAAAGATAGGGAAAGGATCTGAATGAAATCAGTCTGATCCTGTGGAGCAAAGTTGCTAATACATGCAAGAAAGTGAAGCTATAAGCTTACTTGTGAATGAAAGGGTTGAAATGTATGTATTCTAAGTAGTTATGGGCATGTAAAAAATAGGAATCCATGGGACAGTGATAGTTGCATCTTTCACTTCAGTGAATGGTAATAATGAGAGAATCAGAGATGAATTTTGGGGACAATTGTGCAATATTCTGAATGAAAGCGTCTGCTTAGAAAAAAGTATGTTTCAAGTATGTAGTTGAAGCACGTCCATTTGTTTGTATACATGAAAAAGGAATTAGTATAAATCTAAAAGTTGACTGACTGATTTATTAATGATGACAGAGAATTAGTGAAGGATACAAGGGTGATGAGAGATTCTGAATGGGAGAACCATTTTTTGGCAATGTCAAGAATGGACATGGAAGAAAAGGGAAAATGTGAAAGAAGGAAGAGTTAAAGTAAGAGAACTTTAGGACAAGGAAGCATTAATCCTATATAAAAAGTATTAAAAGATTAATTTCCAAACAAAAGTAATTGAAAGTATATGTAAGCAAAAAGAATGTGGAAACTGCTTAGAACAGAGTGAGAATTATGTTACAGGGGGGCACAGAATTGTGTGAAATGATGCCAGTAGGAAGTATGAAAATGATGCTTGGTGGAATGAAGTCAAAGAGGCTTTGGATAAGGAGAAAATTTATATAAGCAAATGAGTGCTGCAAAAAATGATAGAGTTGCAAATAATGTAGTTAAGGACAACACAGATAAAAAGATATAGAGAAAACCAGAACAATTTGGATATATTTATACAACACTGTATATTTGTATGTATATACAACATTATTTTAGAAGTGGGTGAAGAAGACTGAACAGGGAGCCACAGGTGGAATAACTGGAATTTTTGTTTATTAGAACTAAGAATAGAAGAGATGAAATGATTTGGGATACAACTGAAGTAAGGGTAGTTTAGAGCATTGTATCAGAATGATAGTAATTTGTCAAAGAGTCAATTAGATAAAAATACAATAAATGTTAGTGTCCAAGAAAAAATGATGAAAAATAAATCATTAAATGATGTGAGAATGTTGAAAAATGGTAAGGCTGAAGGTGTAGTTTAACTTCATGCATGGCAGGGGTTGTGAAGACAGATTTTTGCTCTTCAGCAGGCCATAAGAAATATAAGAATTCAAGACAGAATTTTTTTGTACAATTGTTCTAGAGAAAACATGATAAAGTGAATTATGGAATGTTTTGCATAATTATGGAATTGAAGGTTGGCTACAAAATATTGTAAGAGTGGCATATGATGGAAGCAAAGCATGTGTGAGAATAAACTGAATGCTCAGTAAAAGTAGTAAGATAATGATAGGTACTTAATATATTTATGGAATACATTATAAGGAAAGTTGTGGTGTTTATTGGGGACATGAATTTATATGTACTTTTGCATATTGAAACGATGCCATATTGTTAACACAGAACCTAAATGATTCACAGAGAATGCTAGATAGATTGTATGATGCAATAAGAAATATGAAATAAGAATTAAGGTGCTGGATTAGGATCAGGGAGACACAGGTTGGGTGACTTTGGGCTAGGCACTCTCTCCCACTCCTAGACTGGGAAGTTGAAAAACATCTGTCTACCAACCATATTAGTGGATTAGTGTGATAACTATGATCCATAACCTTCAATGAAAAGGCCTTCATCCTGCAGTGGATTGATTCAGAATCATCTTCATTCTCAGCATCGGAACTGGACAATATAGAAATGCTTATAAATAAATAAATAAAATTCTGTGTACCTTGATAGATTATTAAAGATGGGAGAATTAAGACTTTTTATGATGTGCAAATGCTGAAATAAAAGTAGTGGCTAGTATGTGATGTGTTGCAGGGAATTAATGTTTATTGAAAGAAGTGAAAATGGCTGTGTCTGAGTGTGCTTCTGCCCACTTTGTTATATGGAAGTGAGACTAGGATATGTCAGGAGCACCATAAAAGTATGTTGAAGTATTTAAGAAATATGTGTGGTAAAACTAAAAGATATAGGGTCAAGAACAAATGGATTCTTAATGAGTGTGGATTAAATAAAAAAGTGAATGAATCACAAAACAAATATATGAAGGAAGAATGACAGGGTGAAAAGGAAGGGGAAGACTAAGAAAGTTATGATTAGATAAAGTTGGGAAGATGCTCAGAAAGGACAATTTGCAAGGAAAAAGGTATGGACAGGCATAGCAAATAGTATATCTCTTTATATCTTTAGCTGTATATCTTTGTATATCTGTATATCTGTGTATCTTTCCTTTCCTTTCCTTTCCTTTCCTTTCCTTTCCTTTCCTTTCCTTTCCTTTCCTTTCCTTTCCTTTCCTTTCCTTATTCCCTTTTTGCACTTTGCTTAATGTTGCTTACCCTAAAACAGAAGAGTAAGATGAATGTATGAAGTATGCATAGTAATTATTTCTAAATTTGTTCTTACATGTGTAAATTAGCATATGCAATTTTTATGGAAATATCTGTCCCTTCTGCTGTCTTTTTTTGCAATACAGAAGTGATCAGTGTCTGAATCTAATACACAATTATCTCTGGGCTCACAGAGCCCGCTAAGCAGAGATCAACCTATGACTCATAAGCCACTTGTAAGCCCCAAACCCCAATTTGTAGCCCCAGAGCTTCTTCATATTGTGCCACCAAAACCCAGCAGAAACCAGCAGTTTTTTTTTTTAGTGTTGTGTTTTTACTTGATTCCCCGCTCCCTCCAAATAACTGTAGAAATAGGTATGTAAAGTTGTATGAGGTAGAAGACATCTATTTCCACCATTATGTCACCCAGCCTGATGTACCTGGTGATATTATTGTATCACTTGATATGACTCCCTTTGATCCTCCAAAGTCAACATGTACATAAGTATAATTTTCAGCTCCCAGGCTGAAAAATATTGCCTACCCCTGTGATAAGCTACGGACTACCCTCCTTGTCATCTTCTGTCCCAGAAAATCAACATTATGTCCAAAATCCAAATCTACATTCCTTCCAGCATTAAAATTCTGAACAGTAACACAATGTGCTTTTACACTAAAGCAAGTTTACTCAGAATTCAGTTCCAGTAATTTTAATAAAATTTGCTTGTACTGTAATACATTCCTTAGGATAATAGGAGTAGAAATGGTTCTAGCTTCATCCAAATTTTTAAAGATTCCTTTGCTCTGATACTAGCAATTTGCATTCAACCTTGTATCTGTCCACTTTTACTTCCAATTTTAAGATTACTTTTAGTATGATTTCCCTTCAAAGCTCCGGATTTGTATAAATGATTCATTAGAAGGACATGGAAGCACAAACCATTTCATTCCTTCCTGTTGTCTAAGGAATGTTCTGATGATATCAGGGATTTAAAATTCCTTTCCTGTCTCCTCCAACCCTGTATATTTAGCAGTTATCTGGGCTTTCCTTTGACAAAAAGGAGGCACATGCTGAACTCATTCTGCACTGACCCAATAAATAAAATTCTGCTTGTAAGAAAACTACAAGTAAAGCAGACCAATGATTTTTAGAAGAAAAGAATCTGATCACTTAACATTGCTTGCTTTTGCAAATGCAATACTCTACACAATATTTTAAAATAAATTTGTATTTCTGAAGGTTTTGTGATGCATGGAATTAATACTACTGTGATCATTGTGACAAGTCCAGTTTACCACATGAAGGAAGACAGTGCCGCCTAGTGTTTTTCTTTCAAAATATATCTCTGATTACTATTAAGTAGTTCCAGACCAGTTTTCTTTTTAAACACAATAAAGGCTTCCCTTGCTTTATGCAAATTCACTGTTACGAAATTGTGCATTTTTGTCCAAGAATTTGCTTCATGAAAAAAAATGCTATTATGCGATTTATGCCAGTATAGACAATTTGTGTCAAAGGTTTTGAAACATACCAAGACTTATTCCTGCCAAAACTCCTTTCTGCCTCACTCACGCATTTATCATCATGTTATGTGGTGTTCTAATTGTGCATCCTATCTCCCACTTACTTCCATACCTGCAATGCAATACCTACTCTGTTTACTACTGAGTCAACAACAAAGTTTCTAAATCTAAATTAAAGAGAATAAATAATAATACTCTATAATTGCAAAATGTCATGAAATCTGTGCCAAAGGAAAACATATTGCATCATTTTTTTATTAGTAGTTAAAATTGCCTTTTCAAAAACAGATAAATTACTTGTCACTTGAATCTAGTTCTTAATATCAGGTATACTCCTTTTTTTATTTAGATAGATAAATAAATTTAAATAAATAAATTCGGGGGGGGGAGGGGAAGACCGGAAGATCTGGATCCTCTCAACTTTGTATCATTGGCACAAACACTAAAACCTTGATACTTCTTCCCAAATGTTAACAGCTGCCCCATAGACACTTCCCAATTTTTCTCCTACATGTTTGCTTTATGCTCACCAGAAATACAGTATATCTCTTAGGTCTCACTGAGTATTTCTAGAAGTGTCTGAAAAGCATAGAATCTGGCTTTGTGACTTAAATGCATGATCTTTTGGGACTGCTATGAACTAAATACATTTTCATCTATGATATCAATGTACAGAGAATTAACTTTATCTCAAGTGCCAGCAAAGCTAATCCTCCCAGCAGCTGTTACCACTCAAGTTCAAAATGAATATGATTTTAACTTTGCCTGGATCTAACTTAATAAATTCTATTGTTTTCCTAAGCACTTCTGTGAATTAAAGTGAACTCTGGGTTGCCATCCAAGCACATGTACAGGACTGGAGTGGCTTTTAGGCATGTAGCCAAATATCTTCCCAATTCCCTAGTAGGGTATATAACACTCCCTCTAGAAAGCTTTTGACCAAATGATAAAAAACAAACTGTTCTCTACTTCCCTTTCAAACTTTTTAAAAAATCGCCCAGCCTTGTCAAAAAGGCCTCCGCAGGGCCTAAGAGTGTGACCCTGCAGCCAAAGTAGTATGCAGTCTGTCTCCCATCCCTCTGTTTTACCAGCTAACTCTGATTATTGATTTATAGGGCTACTCCAAATCCTTCAAAAGAGGTGCTTTGCAATAGGTGCACATATAAAGCACATCTTTAAATCACCAGAGCAGCTGCTTCATTTTTCAGAGTCACATGGTGAATTTGTAAGCTACATCTGGCTGTTTCCACATGCGTGTGTATGTACCATACTTCAGTGGGCTGCACAAATCAGGAAAATCGCATTGCTGCTTTTATGATTCAGAGAGAGGTGCTTCACATAATGCATTTTGCATAATCTGTTTCAAAGGATTTGTAGGCCTCCCAAGTTGAAATGTTTTTTGCCATTAAGATAAAACTGTTTTTATAATGATTTACATTACAAACTGTTTATTTAATGATTTATTAAGTCCTTACTTAATGATTTATTAACAACTCCCTGAAAGGATTTTGATGAAGTCCAATAGGCTTCTTTGAATCCAAAGAAGGAGAAGAATGAAGTCTTGAAGCTACCTGGATGGATTAATGATTAAATTCACATATTTTGCCTGAAATTATTTCACAGTTGTTCTCTCTGGGTTTCCTTATTTCATTTCCACTTCTGACTTCCACATACTGATTGCAACATCTGAAGATTTATACAGGGAAGCTGTTCAGTGAGTGGGAACTTGCTTGAAAATCCTGATCACAAGTGTTCTACATTTCATGGTCCAAGATTCCCCTAAACGTACAGCGATCAGAGGGCAGAAATTAAGATGCAGGTGAAGGCAATTTGTGAAAAAGATTAAGGATTTTTCTTAGAAATGCAGATGATGTTGTTATATTTCTGTATCTGTAGCAAGCACACTACTTTGGAGGCCACTGCTCTGGTGAAAAGATAATTGCTTGCTTAATTCCTATATATAAATATAAACTATTGAAAAGTTATTCAAATGTGAACTCAGTTTGTTCTTTTATCAGTTCCTCTTTCCCTCAGTGTAGGACAAGAGCTGTGTTAATCTATGGTAGCAAAAAATCAAGAGTCTTGTAGCATCTTATCCAGATAACAAATTTAATTAAAAGCTTGAAAGCTTATGAAAGCTTATGCCTTTTAATAAAATGTGTTAGTCGGAAAAGGCGCCACCAGACTCCTGATCTTTCTCTCAAAATCAAGGAAGTGTCACAGCATTACATAATATTTTCTATCAATATCATCCATGGGGGGGTGGGGAGTCTTTGACCTCGCCTAAAGCAGTTTACAGCAGTCTCCTCTGAGAGTGTAACAGAAGCCTAAGTAAGATGTTTATGAATTATGCAAATCTTGTAAAGGTGTACATTTTTAAACTCTAACCAGTAGTTTTGCAGGGGTAGGATTCAGATTGGAAATATGATTAAATGCAGTGTAAATCCACCCACTATAAACTATGTTTAGAATACATCTATTATTAGTCATAGTTAAATATTAACACAGTAAGTGAATCCTATCTGCAGATCCAGAACTATTTGACTTACACAAACCACATAATGTGGCTTACTGCACTGTGGAAAGTAGCCAAAATTCTCCCTTTAATGCTGCAATCTGATCTAGAGGCAGAATTGTTAACTCCATCACTTACTCCCAATTTTCTGATTTGGCTCACTTCCCTTACAATGTCTTTTTTTTTTCTTCCCCTGGCAGAAGGGAGAGGGATTAAGCAGTACGGCTGTTCGCCATCCCCTTTCCATACAGTACTTTCCATTTAAAATTGCAACATCAGAGACCTTCATCTTTGTATGAAATGTATACTATGGAGACAAGAGGTGATACGTTTGTCTTGAATTTTGAAAGCTGGTATAAATCTAATAGAACAGGCTAAACCAGAATGGGGCAAATTGATTATCTTCAGTTTGATCTCTTCTATTTAAAAAATTAAATTCGCGTAACACACTAATCCATTTTTTAAAAAGACATTTTCGCTTAGGGAGTTGTGAGAACCCAGCCAGTATAGTTTATAAATCGCAGTTTGTTCACGAAGCCATTATTATGCACACCGTGGCTCAGCGCATTGAGAAAATACAGTTTGAGTGTTTTTTCCTACTTAAATCCCCCGTCTATTTTGTTTATTTGTTTTTTTGATCCTGCAAAGCAACTCTATATCCGTTTCGGACTCATTAACGCGACCGCCTACTTTCCAACGCTCTTCTGCTCAGACCGCGGAGGGAGATCGCCAAGCCGGGATGTCGAGCCGACGACCGAATCCTTTCAGACTACATTTCCCAGGACACACTGCGTGCTTCTCCGGAACGAGTAGCTGGAGCCATTCCGGGTCAATTTAGCATGGCTTCGCTTGGAGTATCCTGGTGTGTTAGAAGCGGGAAGGCGGCTTGGTTGCTTCCGAGGTATCCGCTACGGGCCGCGTGGGGATGGAGGGGGTTTTGTGAAGGCCCGGATGCAGGTGAGTTTTGGGGGCCTTCAGAAAGTGGCCGCTTCTTAGATGTAGAAATGGCAGAGTATGGGAGACTACTCAGAGGGGAGTGACCTCGTTGAAAGGTTGGAGTCGACCCGAACGTCCTCCCGTTGCGTTAGACTCACCGCCTTTCTCCAAAGTACTGGATTTCCTGCATGGCACTGCCTGCTATAGGCTGCACAGATCCAGAAGACCATTAAGTAGCAGCAGTGAGATGCAGTAAACTGTTTGCTGTCATCTAATCGCCGTCCGTATTTTTGCAACCCGGTTTGGTAACTTAGTTCAAGCACCCGCAACCCTGCCATCTGCTTACTAGAAATCATGTGGAGCGATCCTATTTGAGCAAGAAAAATTCGGATTACCACTAGATGGCAGCAAAGAGAAAGAAAACTAGTCAGGATTTTGGCAGCTCAGATATTGTAGCCCTAGACTACAGGAGTTGAAGTGCAAGACCTTTGGAGGCATCAGGTTGGGGAAAATGTTCACTTTTCAAGTTGAAATTATTTCTTTCAAGGTCACTTTGATTTAAGATCTTATTCATGTAATGGGACCAAGCCTCACTTCATCTGGATCCATCCTTTTGGGATCTTATTACTAAGCAGGCGGTTGAATTGATATCAGTGGGAAATATTGCTTTGGAATATCCTACATTTCTTTATGACAGATTATGATTCATGTAAGAAATTAAAAGTGAAGACAGGAAGCTGCTTCATCAGGCTATTTGTTCATACATCATAATATTACTGATGAAGATTCTCAGTCATCCAGGTGGAATTATCTGGAGGTTGAGTCATGGCAACTGGACTTTTCTTTTGGTTTGATAACATTTCACTGCTGGTCCAAGCAGCTTCTTCAGTCTAGGCTAGACTAGACTGAAGAAGCTGCTTGGACCAGCAGCGAAACGTATCAAACCAAAAGAAAAGAAGTCCAGTTGCCATGACTCAACTTCCAGATCATAATATTACTTTGATTTTCTGTGGCTCTCCTGGATCTCAAACCAAAACACAAGGCTTAGTGCTGAACTGCTACTTGTAACAGGAAACTGAGATCTAGGTGAAACACCTGCTCAGCTGGAATCCTACTGAAAGAATGTATTTTATAGGGGTAATACGAAAGAGCAACAGCCCTAAGGTCTAAAAAAAATCCTTCATGGTTAAAATGTATTCATTTATTAAAGAAATTTGTATACCGTTCCCATCTTTGCACTGATGCTTTTATGCATGCTGCCATCTCATGATGTCGTGGTCATCTAGTGAATAGTATGATTCTGAGCCTCTTAGTTTGCTGTGGGTCCATGAGCCTGAAGTCATCAAAATTTGGTTCCCAAAGACATGTTTCTTGTGTGTTATAAGATAAAGTAGGATAGTATTCTGTGACTACTGACAAATTATGGGTAACAACCACTTATTTAGGATAGTGATTTGCTCTTTATTTTACTGTTTTTAAATCTGTAAGCCATTTTTGATTTCATGTCTCCTTGGATAGATTAAGGGAAAGGTTACTTTGTTAATAGTATGCTGGACTCCAGCACTTCTTTAATCAAGATTATAACCCCTTTCATACTAAATATTTGTTGTACAAAATTGATTTATATCCTTGAAATATGAAGTCTTCATGCTTGTGCCCTTCAGCTGTGATGGGGCTGCAACTTTCAAGTGGGCACCTGTCTGGGGAAGACTGTCTTATGGGAAGGCATCCCAGGAACCACAGGCTATATAGTATCATCTGCAGGTGGACAGGAAAGTCTACTCTGGATTTGTAGTGATAGCAGAAAGCTCTGCCATTGTCGCTTTGGTGGAGAAGATAAAAGGGAGGATATGCCGGGCTAGGCTTTATATCTCCCACTAGAATGGGAGAGAATTGGAAGTAATGTATTTATTTTCCCTTTCTTGGAATCAATAAGATGGAAAATATAAATTAAGCAATATGAAGTGCCTGTATCTTGTTCCGCCTTTCCAGAATGAGCCCTGCAAAGCCTTGGATTTCTGTTTATTCCCCATGGCTTCTTTCCTCTTTATCCACAGTATGGTTCCTCAGCCCATAAACCTATAGTATAATTCCTTTGTATTGTGCTTACTCCCAGTTGCATATAGGGTTTTGACTAACATTTGATAAACTTTTAAAAGTTCATTTTTCCCCTTCAGGATATAATTTAATATTTCGCTGTTGTGTTCTAGCTTTTCTGTATTTTGGATGAACTGTTTGTTTTTCAGAAGAAACTAAAGCTGATGTTCAAAAGCCTTGTTTCATGGATGAAAAAGTTCAGAACTTACTCCTCAAGATGACAGGGATAGATTTGCAGAAGATTTTCAAGGCAAGAAAACAAGAACTTAAGCCTCCTGTATACAAAGTCATGACAGAAGCTCAGCTGGAGAAGGTATTTCAACTGTTTTATGACCATAAATAGAAGACATGATGGCTTGTTTGCTGTGCAATTAATTACATGCTTTTTTTCTTAGGCTTCAGAACAAGCTCTCGAGAAGGCTAAAGAGTGTCTCAAAATGCCTCCTGTATTGAATGAACGGGAACCAATTGATGATGTATTATCTGAGGACAAGATTCTTGATGGATCTGAACTCTATAAATATGTATTTACTGATTTAACATATGACATCCCACACCGTGTAAGTCTTTTAGATATCCTATAGTAATAACTCTGAATTTAGTGTGGCTTAATCCTATTTTCACTTTCACTGATAAGCAGTGTTCTATGGGCACGGCACAGCAAATGTACACAGAACTGTTGCAATAGCTTAATAGCTTATTTTTAGGACTAACTTCAGTAACTGAGGTTTTCATATTGTCATATCACTGATGGGTTTATGGGAAATCATATAGAGATCTTCAGTACATGCCACTTTGTGACATTGTATTCTCATAAAATGTAAGGTTGGCTTGGGCTGAGCCATACTAGGTAACTGATCTTAGTTCTTTCTCTAGCTATTTTCTTTTTGGCTTTCCCACACCTGAATTGCCTGCTCTTTTCTCTTTGCAATATTCTAGCAGAAAACAAATGTATGCAAAATGAACATTTAGAATTCCACACTATACTACCGTACAAGGTTCTGTGTCTCTTAGTACAGTTGGCTTTAAAATAGAATAGTAATATTTGCAGAATAAAATTTGAAAATGGCTACTGAATTCTACATGAAACCTCAGTGCCTAATTTGCAAATTTGTAACTACCTTATTTATCACTGCTTTTGGAAAGGCAAAAACAGGTTAGTATAGAAGAATTGAGCCAGCAAGTTAATTCCTAAATTGTTTTGTTTCCCATTGAAACAACAGCATTAGGGTATTTCAAGTGAGTTATTTCAATATTATGGCTATAGTCTTTTTTATACAAATCCAATATATATGTTACCCATTCAGATAGCTGCTAGGAATTTTTTGAAAGCCAATTGATATTTTAAGTTTATATTATTTGCTTTACAATGAAAATAATTAATGGCACTGGTGATAAAATTGTAGCTTACCTATTTTTTTTCCCCAATTTCAGGAACGGTTTGTTGTAGTTCGAGAAACAAATGGAATATTACGCAAGGCCACTTGGGAGGAACGGGACAGGATGATACAGATCTACTTCCCAAAAGAAGGCCGTAAAATTGTCCCTTCGTCTGTATTCAGCAGTAAAAATGGTGCAATGGTAAATACAGGAAGAACATTAATTTTCCTCTTACAGTCTTTAGAGTGACTTAGTTGGATTGCTAAACCATAGTTTAGCATTTGAGTATGAACCTTGGGATATGTTAGCTCTCAGTCTTACTTCCTAGTTTAACTGGACTAATAAGTTGAGGTCAGTTTAAGATTTTGATTATTAAGTTGACATTAAACCACTGGTATGGAGCATTAACACAGGAATAGTAATGGTTCCCTGGTGAAACTGGGACTGTCCACCTTCATTTGAACACTATTGATATATGTACCCGAACAACTTTTATTCCTAGAATCTTACTGTAGAACTGGGCTAAACATTCTCCTGTTTCTTTGTGGAAAGTTTAAGCCGAAGTTTTTGACATGAAATGCTACCTTTCATTCTTGTACAATATTTCTTGTTTTAGAATATGTTTCTTCAGGACCGTCACGAAGAACTCCTTGATCGCTGCCTTCTGCAGTTTGAGCCAGATTCAGCTGATTATATCAGAGTGAGTTGTCAGTATTGCCCAATGGAGGTGGTACTTAGGAACTGCTCGCCAGTATACTGTACACTAAAAGAAAGTTTGTGAAATCTTTAGCACTATCTATAGTTCTGCAGTACTGTTGACTGACAGTGGGATCTGAACTTCATTTAAGCCTTATTAATAGATAAAGAAATTATGGTTAGGCAAACTATTTCTTTATATATTTCTCTTCTATCCTGCCACAATCCAAGCAACTTTTGGTAGCTTACTCAATGTAGAAACATTATAACATCCATGGCAAGGTTAAAATTGAGTAAGTTATTTTTTTAAAAAGCCATAAAGTCCAAGTAAACCAAGAGAAAACTAACAGTAAGAAATAACAAGTTGAAATAAAGATAAGAATTGCTAACATTCCCTGGCTAGTCAGAATGCTCTCCAGAACTGTTTGGTTTCTCTACTGTTCCAGAGGATCAATGCTGCCACTGAAAAGCAGCATCTCCTGACTTCAATTCCCTTCACTTCTTGGAAGTGGAGTTCTAAGAGCAGTTTTTCCCTGGATGACCTAGCAGGTTAGCCTGATTTGGGTTGGAGTAAGTGGCCCTGTAGGTGCCAAGCCATGAAGGGCTTTATATGTCAAAACCAGAACTTCAAATTGTACCAGACTGTTAGCCAATATAAGGCCTGTAGTACAGATAGAATATGTTCCCAGCATCATGGGCCAGCTGTAGGGTCTGAATGGTCTTGAAGGGCAGCACCATGTAGAGTGCATGAGGGCGTAAATTACTATTGTCAGGACCCCGTGCAATGGATAAGTTTGCAGATGCTCAAATCATGAACCTGCATTTGAAAGAGAGCATTTGCCTGTCCAGAAATAACAATACCTCCATCTTGCTTGGGTTGAGCTTCAGCTTTTTCTCTCCCATCCAGATCTTTGCAGTCTCCAGTCAATGGGATGTCAATAGCATTTCCCCTACAGCCTGGGGTGACATTGTATAGTTGGCAAAGTGATGAACAGTATAGTAAATAAGTACTATCATGTCAAACACCTCAGGCTAATGTTTACTGTCTTTGGAAAAAATATGCGAAGCTTTAGATTTAGTAACTAGTGGCACCTTCTTTAGCAGTAGTGACTTCAACCACATTTCCTGGCTGTACCAGTTGATCACATCAGCTTGGAAGTAGTTTGGCCCATTCTAAATTATAGAACTGCTTCAGCTCATTAATATTTTGAGGCTGTCTTGCTTGAACTATTTGCTTTAGGTCATGGCACATTTCAGTTGGGATAAAGTCAGGGCTTTGATTTGACTATTCCACAGAAGGCAAAATTTCTTCTTATACAGCCCTTCTGTTGTACATTTTCTCTGTGTTTGGAACTGTTGTGCTGCGTGATTAACATTTAAGCTTATGAACAAATATCCCACCATCCTGTAGAATTTGTTGGTACAATCCAGAATTAATTGTTCCTTCAATTATTGCAAGTCATTCAGGATTTGAGTCTGCAAAACAGCCCCAAACATAATATTATCACTCCCATGCTTAATGGTTGGCTTAAGTTTCTTTTGTTGGAATGCAGCATTTTGTTTTGTCCAAGTGATATTGCTCATTAATACCAAAAAGTTCACTTTCATCTCATTTGTCCACAGAAAAGGCAGCTTGAGATAGGTGTCAGTGAGCTTTCTGGAGAGCAGTGTTTTCTTTCTGGCTATCCACCCATGCGTATCACTCTTGTTAAGTGTTTTCTTTATGGTAGACCAGGGTTTCCCAAACTGCATGGGGTACCTCTTTTGGGAAAGCATAGACAGAGTCCAGAGGAGGCGTGAAGAATCTCTTAGCTACATTGCTACAATAAATCCACCTTTCCCAGAGTTTCATTGTATTAATTGTTCATTTGTGTTCATTTTGGTGTTTGGATTTTGTAGGGGAGATGGGTACATTAAGATTACACTAAAGGGAGGTGTGATGGCCAAAAGATTAGGAATCCTTCTAGTAGACTTATGAAGACTTGCATTAGAAAATGTGTAAGTGTCCTGCAATTCATTTGCTGTTACCCTGTGGTTGTTAGTGACCTCCCGGAGTATGCTTTGCTCTTTGGGTGATTTTTGTTGGACAATCGCTGCTCAGAAAGATAACAACATGAGCTTAATGTTTTCAATACATGCATGACACAACATATTGTTTTTGGTGCTGTTTGTTCAATCTTCTCATTATTAATAGAACTAAGATGAAGCAGAGATCACAATACAAGTCACAGTTCTGCAGGATTACAGATATTCTAAAACGTTTGCTAACCTTTTCTACTGTACATTTCTGGAAACTTAAATGCATTAAGAATTATAAATATTATGTTTAAATATCTGAATAGGTTCATCATCAGACATATGAAGATATTGATAAATATGGAAAATACGATCTTCTACGTTCAACAAAATATTTTGGTGGGATGGTCTGGTACCTTGTAAATAGGAAGAAAACAGAAGGATTGCTGATGGACATGATCCAAAGAAATTTGTAAGTACTTTGGTAAGCCAATATTTCGTTATGAAAGGAATTAACTAAGGTGTTTCACTTGGCAGAACTGTACTGAAAATGATCCATATTTATCCACGTTATCTATTCAAATTTTCTAGTTACAAAAAGTCTGCTACAAAAAGTAACAGTATTTGATGGACACTGGGCTTGAAAGCTAAGCTGGTTAGTACTTGAGAAATTCCACTGCAGTTTTGTTTTTTGTTTTTTTAAATATGGAAAAAGACATTGGCAATCTCTTCTGTAGCAAAAAAAAAAAAAAAAGGTTCTTCAACTATGCTCAAAATAAGGAAAAGAAATAGTAACTGCACAATGAAGAGAGTAAAATTCTAACAAGAAAATACATAATTTCAATTTTTTGATTCTAATAGCTAATCCAAAATTGGGTTGGATAACTAATACCCTAAAAGACAGAAATTAAGTTGAAACAATCTGGACAGGTTAGGTAAAATTGGCTGAAAATAGCAATAAAATTTAACAGGCCCAAACACAAAATTGTACACTTAAGAAACAGAAATAAAGTGCACAGGAATAGAATGGTTTGGCACGTAGTATGAAAAAGATGCTAGAACAGTAGATTGCAAATTGAATAGGAGTCAGCAGTGATATGCGGCAACAAAAGGCAAATGCAATCTTAGGCTGCATGTACAAAAGTAGTGTTTTCTTTGGGTAAGACCCAAGGCAGACTAAAATTGAATGATTGTTTTGTGATTTGTAATTGAGTGTACCTTGAATATTATGTTCAAATCTGGGCAGTACACTTTCAAGGAGGATTCTGACAAGGTCACTAAGGATTATCAGCAGACTGGAAATTAAGTCCAGTGAACAGAATTGAAGGATCTGTGAATCTTTTAAGATTTGAAGCGACTGGGGTGGTGGGCTAATAGAAATCTTCAAATACTTGAAAAGATTTGACATAGAAGGTCAAGATCTATTCTCAGAGAGCAGGACATAAATACTGGATTAAGTTAGAGGAAGGCAGATTTTGTTTGATGTTAAGAGTCAAATCAAATCTTTATTATGGTCATAGACCAGTATAAGGCGGGTGGGGTACAGTAAATTAAAAAGCATGGAAGATATATGTTAAGTGTTTTTCCCCCTAAATGGTAAGAACAGCTTGACAGTGGAATCAATGACTCAGAAAGGTGGTTGGCTCCCTTACATTGTCACTGATGCTTTAATTTGCATTCCTGCAGTAGAGTCGTGGGTGGGTAGAGAACAAGGTTGACTCAGTCTAAGTATTTCTTTCTATAATTTTGTGCTCTATGATATAGGATAACTTGTCTATTGTCTAATTAAAATGGACAATGCTGAAGAATTTTGACACGAAGTAAGTAGGTAGTTTATGCCCAGGTAATTCAGTGAATACCTGGTAGATTCAGGAAGTGTCTACAAATGCTTCATAAAGCATTTATATTGCCTGATTTATATTGTGTCTTCTTAATTCTTTGGGGAAAAAAATCTGGCATGCTAAAACTTAAATGTTGAATTGGTTTTTAAATGTAACTATTTAGTTACAGAGAAGCCTGTTTTTGAACACAAGTGTACTTGCTACATAGTGGCTTATTTACGTTCATCAGTATTTCTTCCAATATAAGCTAATGACACTGAGTCCCCCACCCCCCATTCTTAATTATCAGAATGTTCAAATTCCGTATGTGAAACTGTTTAGTTGTTACAAATGAACTTCTGTATTTCAGGCTTGATGATGCTGTAAGCTTAATTACCCTCTACCATATGCTCCATCCTGACTGTGAATCAGCAAGAGAAGCACAAGAGAAAGATATCCAAGGGATAGATTTAATTAAGGTATAATATACTTTTTGTGAATGTAAAAAAGGTGACTATAGAAAAAGCATACATTAGTATCTGTTGCTGAATCTATCTAGTTAATGGCTGTGGAAATAAAAGCAGTTTATTCATAAGAAAATTTATTTTTGAATTTTGTGTAACTGTTTTGAGTCCTATTTGTTGTCAAATAATTCCTTATTAGAAGATATTAGCCACATAAATTCACCAGTTTCTTTAGTACAAGAGTACAGGGTGTTATAGTACAAGAGTACAGGGTGTTATATTCAAAATCACACTGGATACCTGATTGTCATTTTAATTTTTTTTTACAGGCATTTGCAAAGGCAGAATCATCAAGAGCCAGCTACATTGAACTTGCCCTACAGGCTTGTCAAGTACCTTCGCTTAAGTCTGCAGCTTCACAAAGTCATTAGATCAATAAATTCATTTAATGTCAAATGTATGGGAGATGGGGAAGAAATGTACACAAAGCTCTAAAGGAACATTTTTATACCATGTATGATAAAAACAATTATTCCACAATTTCTTCAGCACACTTATTCATCTTTCTTTTAAATCAATCCTTCATACACCAAAGACTATGGGGATCTGAAAGACATTTATTGGAGGATTTTTTGATCATGTGATACGAGCTTGCTATTGTATCTAAGGGAGCCTACATTACAATGGAGAATGCTATATCTGTACTGTAAAATACTTCCCCTATTTATTTTTCCATCTTAAATATAAAAAAGAGCCACTTTTGAAGAAGAAGACTACACTGTCAAGCATAGGGAAAACTAGGTATAAGAATGTGCATCTTTTAAAAAGTTCAGTCAGACATTTCTTCATCCAGAAAAATATCGGTAGCATCAAGATCTTCCAGATCCAAATTATCCAGATCTACATCCAGGTCCAGTAATGCCTAGAACAAGACATAAGTAGTTAGGGGGAACAATGTTATCTTATTAGCAGAAAAGTAGTCCATCATTTTTCAAGTTGTAATGCTCCTAAATATTTATTGTTTTAGTGACGCTATTCTGCTACTATTATCTTACATGGCCATTGGCCTTATTTGGGTCTAAATTCAAATTTATGTCAAGCCAAATTCTTTGCACAGAGCTATCTTGTGAGGAAGAGACATGAATTGTATATAGCTCTGATGCTTCTTTCCATTTTCATAAAAATGGTTTATAAATCCAGGGTTATAATTCATCTTGATCATTAATATACATTGGCAGCTAACACCACTCTGTAAGCTTACAATGAACAGGAAATATTTAAGTGTTAATTTGTTGTTAGAATAAGTATACAAGCCTCATTCAACAGAGACAATTAGTTCTATGGTTATATAAGGAATGGATGGGACTGGGATTGGTACATACCATAGAATCAGTATCAGAATTAAATCAACAGTGCAGTAGTCTAAACCAGTAGAACAGTTGATAATGAGCAAACAGCTTGCAAAAAAACCAGTTACCATGTTAGGGATACAAAGGTTAATTCCTGGTTTTAGCCTTAAAAATACATAATTTGAAAATTATTAGATTAGCTTTAAAATAATAAAGCCATTTTAGTCAAAATAATCTTAACTACAATTATTGAAGCTTTCTGCTATGCTGGATCAATGCTGAAATTCATTAACCTGTTGACTTTGATATGAACCACCATATTAAAATACAGTTTATTTCTTAGGAACAAACTGGAAAATAAAATTAAATATATTAGGGTAAGAACACACTTAATATATACTTTCTTAATGAGTTTCATACCTAGAGCTGATTAAGAGCATTAATGAGAAAGATAGTACTCAAAATTTAGGAGAAAATGTTGTTAGGACAAGTCAATCATTGCAGTTACATGCAAGAGCTTACATTCAGCACAATGAAGTTAGCCTGTCATCTAAAAATATTGTTTACCTTAATGTCCCATTCCTCTTTGAAGACAGTTAATTAGTATCTTAGAAAGTAAAGTAAAAAATTTCTGATGTATTAGCGTCCTAAATTGAGGGATGACTTAAAAGACAGTTCAGTGGCTTGCAATCAGCTTATACTATTACTTGGCTCTGCATTGCTTTAATTCTGACACTATCAAATAGTAACTTGAAACAAGGAAATTACAGATATGTAGTAGGATTAGAAGTTCCCAACTGCTAATTCCTTTCTAGTATGGTACATGTAAGTTTACCTTTTCATCTTTGATCTCAATTGGGTCCTTACTGGCAACTGGAGGAGGTGCTATTATAGACATAAGAGATGGGACTAATTCATCTTCTGGTTCCTTATAAAAGAGAAAAAAACTATGTGATGAAGAAATAATGTATATCATTCAACTTCTTTATTTGACTGACACATCTTTTCCATCCCTTGTGCCTATCTGTACCATAGATCTCCTGTTCCCCTAATATAAGCTGAAGTTACAGTGAAACCTCAATTCTCTGGGCCATCCATTCAGTGGATTTTAGAAGCACCAGATACAATTTTACTTTGAATGTCACCATCTGTTATTTCTAAAGTAGTCTGAACTGTGTCATTAAGTAATCAATGTCATGTTATTCAGCCAATTTACTACATCTATTATCTAGATGCTTTTCAACCCACATGGGATAAAAACAGCATTGATTGCTCTTGTAGATGACCACTGTTATGACTGGATGTGGAAGGTTTATGCCATGGTATCCTTCTAGACCATCTGTGAGGATCAGAGGCACTGTCACAGTGGTTCTGTCCTTACCTAAGTTGATAGGTCTAGTTGAGGCAGGGCAAGAAGTTGGTCCAGTGGGAAGCTCCAGGGCTTATTTCTGTCCCTTCACCTCTTGTTGGCTCTTTAATATCTACATGAAACTAACAGGAAGATGGGGTGGTATTTACATCTCCATCCTGGGTTGAGCCAAAGATGTAGAAACTTGATTTTGCATTTAAAAGCTTCTTGGGTCAAAACAGGCTGTAGCTGAACATAAGCAAATGGAGCTACTGAAAGAGAAAGCCCATGATTGTGGGTATTGCTGGACTTATGGCTAATGCTGGAGGGCAGGTGGAGGCCATGGCTAGGAGGGCCTTTGTCTACTGTCTGCAGATATGCCATTTACAAATACAAATACATTTATGGCTCTCATCTGCAAAAAAGAGACTTTGTCAGCAGTGATTCACACCCATATTGCCATGTAGCTGAACTAGTACATATGCTCTACATGGGTTAGGGTTGACAACCATTTGAAAATTGCAGTTGGTGCAAAATGCAGTGGCCTGCTCTTTGGGAGATGAGAACTGCTTTAGTTATGCCACACGATGCCTATGCTATGAGCCCTGCATTGTCTATCAGTAGCTTTCTGTGGGCAATTCAAAGTGTTGGTTTTCTATAGCCCTATATGACTTGGATCCTATGTACTTTCAGGACAGCCTTCTTCCTAGGGAATCAGCAGGTGCACTATGTGCTCCCTGGTAAAATTTTGTTAATGGTCCCACATTTCTAAGGTCAATGGGAAAGGACTGTAGACCATGTTTTTCCATTGCAGACTATTTTATGGAATAGCCTTCCCCTTGAGGTCAAGTTAGCATGTAACCTGACCATCCCTCCAGAAGCTAGTGAAAATTCAGCTCCTGGGGAAAGCTGTCATCTGGGATTATTTTATTGTATTGTATTGGTTTTATATATTCCCTTTATTGTTTTACTGACACTAGCTGCCATATATACAATTTAATAAATAATAAACAACTATTACCAGAAATTCTGATTTAATGAACATTCAGATTTAATAGACAACTCTTCTGAAATGGTACATTAAATTGAGATTTTACTGTTATTACACTAGAGCTTTGTTGTGATGAGTATGTTACAATGAACAACTCACTTTCCTGTGAAAGAGGAGGAAAATAAAGCTTCTGCTTCCATCCAGTTATATACTGTAGAGTTATACTGTAACTACAACTCTTCTAACCAAAAATTTCCTGTACTTGAGAGTTACAAAACACTAACTCAAAACTTATGAAAACTTGTAACATTTTCACTTAGATTCAGAGCATGGAAACTCAATTCAAACATTTCCATTAATTTGCAATTTAATTTCATCCAAACTTCTTTCATATTTATGCCATCAAGTTGGTGTTGACTATTAGCAACCACACAGATAGACCTACTCCCAAATCCTGGTTCTTCTGGTCTTCCAACTGTGCACCCATCACAACTGTAACTGAGTCTATGTGCCTGTTCTTTTTTCTTCTACCTCTCCCAACATTATAGACTTCTCAAGAGAACTAGATATGTCCAAAATATGGTCATTTGAGCTTGGTCATTTGTGCCTCAAGTGAGAACTCTGGGTTGATGATCCATTCTTTTGTTTTCATGGCTATTCATGGTATTCTCAGGAATCTTCACCACCACCAAAGTTCAAAAACATCAATATTCTTTATATCCTGCTTCCATAAAATATGATAGGGAAACAATAGCCTGCTCAATTCTGTTGCTTGCGGGTATATACAAGTCATGGCATCAGAATATGTTTTCCAAGGGCTTCACTGCTACTCTACCAAATGTCTCTGCCATTATTACTAAAGTGATTATCCACACCCAGCATCTTCCTAATTGTTGCTGCCTGATATAGGTGCTTGCTTGCTTTATCTAAGGAGCTGGAATGACCTTCACACCTTGGATGACCCTGCTGGTGACCTATATACTCCTGGAGTGCCTGCATGTGCTCTCAAGTGCCTTGTTTTCTTTTAGAGCAAAAATGTACAAATTATTGTTGAGAGAAGAAATGGTTGAAGAACAAGTTAAAGAGTGCATGATTAAATCGGCAAAAAATATTGGTCATAATATACATATGCAGCAATGGGAAAATATGTGGTCTAAAGGATTAAAATTTACTTTATGTTATACCTTGAAAGAAAATTTCTATAAAATGATGTATTGATGGTATATGACACCCCAAAGACTATCAAAGATGTATGGGACAATTTCTAACATGTGTTGGAAATGCAATCAACAAGAGGGGTCATTTTACCATATGTGGTGGACATGCAAAATTGCAAAGAAATTTTGGATTCAAATTTTGGATTCAAATACAAATGTTGATGCAAATACAGATTCCACTTAAACCAGAATTATTCCGGTTGGGGATAATGGACTTTCAAATAGGAAAACATCTTATTAGAATTACTCAATACATGATTACTGCAGCAAGACTTCTTTATGCACAATATTGGAAAACCCAGACACTACCAACAATACAAGAAGGGCTGATGTGGGTCTTCTGGGCTGTGTGGCCGTGTTCTAGAAGTTTTGGTTCCTAACGTTTCACCAGCATCTGTGACCAGCATCTTCAGAAGACAGGAGCACAGACAGAAGCAGTTCTCTGTGCTCCTGTCCTCTGAAGATGCCGGTCACAGATGCTGGTGAAACGTTAGGAACCAAAACTTCCAGAACACGGCCACACAGCCTGGAAGAAACACATCAGCCATTGTATTCTGGCCGTGAAAGCCTTCGACAATACAATACAAGAATGGTTGTTAAAACTGATGGATATGACAGAAAATGACAAACTGACTTGCTTATTAAAAGAAAACTCAAACAATTACTACCTTAAAGAATGGAAACCATTGATGGACTATTTGCAAAATGCAGGTGGGGTGAAGCTTACATGGGGATTTGAAGATTAGATTATAGATGTAATGGAATATATTTAGACAAAGAATTATTCCTATTTAATGTATTAAACACTAGCACTTATGATAGCCTTATTATTTCTAAGACCAGAGATAGATTGGAAGTTATCTATTTTTCATACCTTTTCTTCTTTTACTTCACTTCACTTTTTCTTTTCTTTATATTTTGTATTTCAAATTTTCTTTTCTATTTCTAACTTTTAAATATGTATTTTTAAAATCTCAATAAAATATTATAAAAAAGTGCCTTGCTTTCTTTTGAATCCAAACACTGCACAACCCTATTACATATTTATCACTGAGGGTGAATATGCACTATGATTTGAATCCCTGTTAAAATCAACTGTTTATACAAAAGCACATTAGCCAGTACATTTATAGTCCACTATCTTAATTTAATTTGTTAAAAATATACAAAACCTTCAAGCTGTAGCTAGAAGACATTGCTTTTCAGTGATAGCATTGATGTAGAATAGACTTCCCCGTCTAGCCATCAAAAGGATCTGGCTAGACTCCTCTTGATGGCCTTCAGGAGTTTATGAAAAACTGAGTTTTTCCAGAGAGTATTCCAGTGATTTTCATCTCCTGCACCATCTTTTACTTTTTACATTTGCTGTTATGGTGTATGCAGCTTTCTATCTATACTTCACATTAAGTAGCCAATATTGGACTGTGAATTTCTGTATCTTTTTGAATACCTACTTGATTTGAATATTCAATATATTTCAGAATTAAAACAATTCTGAGGAAATAAATGAAGAATGCTCATTCGCCAATCAGATTCTATCCACGGCATTCTACAATGTTTTAGAAATAAATAGAATCATCTGTATAAACCCATAAAAATAAAGTGTGCTTTGAAATGCTATTAAGAATTTATTTGTAAAAAATATTGGAATTTTTTCTGCTGACTGCTGCAGTCCTGGGGGCCAAAGCAAAAACAGGATGGGACCATTCATTATGTATTTTTTATGTATTTTTTTCTCCGACAATCTTTTTGTTCCTGTTTTTTCCTACTAAGTAGGGAAAAAGAGAGATCACTTATCAGCGATCTGAACTGTATAACTGCAAAAAGGATTTGGAAATCACACAAAGCTTCACGAAATATTTAGCCTAAAAGCCACTTTTTTTTTTTTGCAATTTGCCCAGCCCTGCTTTCCTTTCTCTAAAAAGTGTGCTATTTCCAAATCTATTAATACTGACCTCAAATCCTTTGTTTTGCAGTGTGAAACTTTTGGCTTCTTCCAAGATATTTCTTTCTTCATTTGGCTAACAAACAAACAAAAAAATTAATAATGCATAAGCAGAAATTCTTTGACACTCAAGATTGTTAAATTCTTGAATTGTTGGCAACTTGCATCAACTTACAGTAACTAAAGGGTATTCACTGGCTGGCCGCAATATAGTTTGGTATTTTTTGATATATTCTTCAGCAACAAATGCTTCTTTTAATCCAGGAAACAAATTTTCATACTCTGTGGGATCAGCCAGGGATTCAGCAGCTTTCTGATTGACTTTAGAAAGATTTTCTCTCCATAGTTTTACAACCCTGACAATGAAACAGATGACCATTGCAAGTAGCTCAGTTTTGAACAAAATATTTATACTGTATTAGTTTTCACAGTTCAGTTACCTTGAAACCTGGCTCGGCAAATACGTCCGTGCTAAGAAAGATGCTTCTGGTAATCGTCCAGTTTTAATCAAAAGTTCAAGACAACTGTCAAGCCTACAATGACACAGGATTTTTTTTTTAAATATGTATTTAAACTAGTAATACGACAGAATTAGGAAAAGAAAAATGTGTTTAAAATATTTCTAGCACTTTGCAAAAATCTGTGATATCACCAAAACAAACCTATTAACCATTGTTTCAATATGGGTTCCTGACACTGGGAGCATGTAACACTAATACTACAGGTCTGCACTTGTTTCCAATTCAGTTCCAGGCACAATTTAAAGTGTTGGCTTTATTTTATCAAGTCCTTTATGCTTTGGTACCTGGATACTTGTAGCACTGCCTCCTTCAACTTGAACAAGCCTGACCTACCAGAGCACGGAGGGAAAAACTCCTGCCCAACACTTCTAAGAGATAAGAGCTGAGCACTGACTAGAACAGTGTTTCTTAAAGTGTGGTTCTAGGATCCCTGGGGGTCCCCCAAGACTCTCTCAGGGGTTCTCTGAAATCAAAGCTATCTAACAAGCCTATGTTGAAAAATAATACAATATTAAAATTCCATCAAATGATTGTGAGAAGCGAATGCATCAATGTTAATTTTTAATAAGGTAAATATTGATAAATATAACCCATATAAACAAGCAGTCCTCCATAATATTTAAAAGTGGGAAGAGGTCCTGAGAGAAAAAAGTTTAAGAAACACTGGACTAGAAGATGCTGCTGCCCAGTGGCAGCTTTGGTGTTGTGGAACAGTCTCCCCACAGAGATCAGACTCCAGTTGAAGAAAAGGTAGTTCCTGCAGGTATAAAATCTATCCACCCAGATTTGGAAACCACAGAAAGTTATTTAGGAAGTGAAATTGAAGAAGGTGGGTCAAAAGAAACCAGAAACTAAACATAAAAATGCTGGCCAAGTTGAAAAACAAATACTATAGTTGCACTGACATTGTGTATCAGGTTTTCCCAAACTTTAAATAGCCATGGAGTGGAGCAGCTTTCAGTAACCCTGTTGCAGCCTTTGATTGATTGATTTGCTCCTTTACTTGTGTGCCAATGGCTGATAAGCTTTAGTGGATGCATAAAGTAAGGCTAAGAACACCCAATCGCCAGCATCTGAGAACAGGTATCTTGTCATTTTCTCTGTTTCCTTAGAGTGCTGGCAAGATTGTGACTGCAGTGCTCTAGTCAGAGGGGAAAGAAAGAGACTATTTGTATATTTTCTAAAACCAGTATTTATTCATTGAAGATACTTTGGGAAACACTACTGAATATGACAAAATGTTTGATACTTACTTTCCTTGCAGAAAGTAGCTCATAAATGCTACATTGTTTTTGCCATCTTTTTCTGCTGCTTCAGCCAGCTTGTTCACCATATTAGTATTTCCTGAAGCTGTGGCCAAAAGCAGTAAGCCACCATAGTCTTGTGCATGATGCAGACATTCTTGGGCAAGGCCAAACTGGCACTTATTGATAGCAAGTTCAGCTAGTTGCTTCCACTTCTGCTCAGACTATAGAAACAAAATATTTTCATCTTTTGAGCATCAACCATGCTTAAATGTTTTTGAAGATTATTTGGCTCTGCTAGTGCTTATCTTTGATTTTTTTACACTTTCCCTTTTGCATATTACTTAAAGAAAAACATCGAATTTAAGGAAAAAGTCTCATGCAACTATTTATCATACCAATATTATGAATATGCCTTTTCCAAAGAATGGTATGTGTTTAATTTATAGAAAGTTATTCCTAGACAATTCAACATTCAGGTTAGTAGGTCAGTAAACTAAAAACTCTCAGTAAGTAAGTAACTTACCAAGATTCTGAGCTAGCTGAAGCATGACCATTTCCTATCTCAGAGGAATCAACTAAATATTTCACAACTTTTCAAGATAACCAGACAATATATATAAGAGGCCTTCTTCGATGATTCAGAGAAATGTATCTTACTGCTCCTTCAGTATAGTGTAACTCCTGTAGACCCTCCATGATTTATCAATAATTTGGACAGGACCGATTTTTAAATTCAGTTCAACGTTGACAAAGATATCTGGAATTAATTCTATTCCCAGGCACTCAGAACTCTACTTCTTTCACACAAGTCTGCTCTTGTGCTGATCTATATGAACATTTTATTTATTTCTTTATTAGGCTTATTTGCAGTTCCAATTATGACTGACTCTGAGCAGCTCAGTAATAGGATAAAAACAAAACACAGAAATCTACAGTAAATTACTCAGACTCTGAGGAACAAACATATCACATATCTTCTCAAAGAGGAAACAAATACAATGACCTATACACCACATACCCACTGAAATAACCTATTCTTAACTGCTTTCCAAAAAGCAAATGGAGTTGGGGCCAATATAATATCTAGGAGAATTCTGTTCCAGAGGATGGGGAACTTCTTTGAAATTTTTGAAATGATGCCAACATACCTCTGCTTCCATTGCAAGTTGATATGCAATCTTAAGCTCACCAAGCTGAAGAGCAAGCTCAAAGCGATGTTCAGGGTCTGTTGATACTGCAAGTGCTTGCTGTTTGAAACCCTAAGTACATTTTTAAAACAGCAACTTATTAATGACACAATTTTCTTAGCATCCCCTGGAAAAGCCTGCTTTATTCTGATAGCTATGTAGTTTCAAATATTTAAGTGTTGATACATAGGTCCCATTTTGCTAAATATTCAGCTGTCTGCAGTGCTAGCACATTAAATCAAGACTGGACAATCAACAAGCTGCATGTTATTGCCCCCACGACCCCTTACTTTGTGGCCCCTCAAGCATAGCAAGATGGTGTCAATAAACTCTAATTGTAAGTTGCCAAACTGCAGCAGCATTTTTCACTTTTCAAAAAGTTTGCAATAAAATAGCCCGAATGCACCTATTTTACACACATAATTCAAGAATTATGAAGAAGGGACTGAAAATGTCCTGTCCTGTCTGACAACATAGCTGTCTTATTAATACACTGTGGAGTCCTTGGTGCTCTCTGAGCTTGGCTGTTTGCATGCAGACATTTCATTATCCAAGTAGGTAACATCACCAGTGTGCGTGAGTGTGGGGTTTGCTCCCTGTTTAGATACAGTAGCTTGCCCAAACAAATAGTGGAGCATCTTAACTTTAAACAACAGAGCGCCTCTGGTTGTTCACAATATAAAAGTTCATTACATAATAGATCCTTAGTTGTTATTCACAACTAAGACTTGAAAGACTAGGGCAACCTTTTTTACCTGCTTCTCAAGGAAGTGTGCAACTCTGGTCCTTTGTTCCTTTGGAATTGTAGGGAGAACTTTGTCGGCCATACTGAAGTCTCTCCTCATCACTGCAGTCTGATATTCTAGCACTGAGACTAGTAAGGAATAACTCACTATATTTAATTCTTTGTCACCAAGGTAAAGCCTGTTGTCTTTGGGGATATACCCTAATAAATACATTGTTCTTTAAGAAAAGAAAGAAGACAGAGAAAAGTATGTTAATTTAACACAGACGTAAAGTAAGATTTCGAATAGTTGAGTCTGAGAAATCTGAAAGATCAGGAACAATTATTTACCTAATGTAAACAGGTAAATAACATCAGCAAGCCTGTTCCAATTATAATTAAGTCTAGATACAATTTAGTCTGCTATGAAGCAATGTTTTGTTCACACACCAAGAACAATGAGGTACTATCAAAACATAATCAATATGCTGAGGCACAGATAATAGTGGCAAAGTTTCTCAGAAGTAACCACTGAAAAGCAACTTTGCTATAACCATAGATCTCTAGAATTCTTCTCTTTCCTTAAAAAAGCTGAGAAATCATATAAAATGTTGAGCTTTATGCATTATGTTGAATGAACAATACAGAGTTAAAATTCTGGAGTCCTCCCACCATCAAGACTTCACTCCACTCTGAACATTACCTAAGAACTATATTCTGTCCATTTCTGGCACTGCATCTACTTATTGACACATTAAGAATATGCTGCAAGGCACAATGGCAGAATGATTTTACATCAACAAGATATCTTATAAACTACAGAATGCTTACCGGTCCAAGTGTGCAATAGTGACAATTTCTCCTCCAACATAGTAATTCAGCCTATTCACAGAACTGGTATAAATAAAACAATCACCCACCCAAAGTCCTGTTTTCACAATCTCTTGAATTTCACCAAGGACCTAATGGAAGAGTAAAGATTTTACATTTTGTACTAATCCCAACAGATTCAGCAAAATGATTTCAACAAACATTTGGCCATATTGGCAAATGAATGCATTATTTCATGAACTTTGAAATGAAGAACTCTTAAAATACAAATCTACCAAACAGAATAGTATTCTGCTAAAAGAGTGAAGTAATAAGCAAAAGATGAACATTTGCTACTCATATAGTTTCATACAATATTATGAAGCAGAAGTGCCCAAGTGGTCCACCCATTTACTCATTTTGTCAGGAAAACACATCTATACAAATACAGCTGGCTACAGGTTTATTCTTTATTTATTAATATTTATTGACAAGGGATCAGATCCCACTGTGCAGGTACCTCAAAGGCATCTTCAATGCCATCTTCAGTGACTCCCTCATGTGTATCTTGTGCGGCTGCAACTTTTTCAGAAAGGTATTTCAGAATGAAGAATGATTCTTCTGTAGCTATGCAGACAAGTTCACCAGAATCCGACCAAAAAATCTATATCAAAACAACAGAGGTCATGGGTTGTGAAAAGGAAGCATATTAAGCTTATCACACTAATGCTTATTGAAAACATTGTTATTTTGCTTCAAAAGAATTAAAATTAATGATCATATTGGCTCTGTAAAATTTAAGCTTTATTTATTTATTTGCAAGGCTTATAAGCCATTCCAAACAAGAGACTCTGAGTGGCATACAGCTCCCCAAATGTGTAATTTGGGAGTAAAAACTGATCAGTAAATAATAAAATTTAAAACAAGCCACACATTATAACTGCATTTAAAAACGAAGAATCACATTTGTTAGAGGAAAACCAATTCATCATGTGAAGGGATAGTCATAACAACCGAGCCCCATGGCTTGGTGAAATTATTAGGTTTTCAACAATATTCTAAAAACCAAGAAATTCTTAGATAATCGATGAGATTCAGTTGCAATAACAATTCACTCACATGTTTGGGCTGTATTTCAATTCTGCGTATCAGTTCTGTATTTTCCCAGTCATAAAATGCCAAACCATTGACAGATCGGACACCCAATAAGAAACCACCATAGATACCTGCATAAGAAAGAAACAGAAATTAGTATTTTACTAGAAAATGCTCATCTGACTAAGAAGAATACTGAGCAATAAGTGTATAACATGCCTTCTGCTCCAAAGTCAGGTTTAAAGGACTTCTTCTCTTTGAAGTTTTTAAATATCTTGACACTGCTGTTGCTTTCTCTGATTGCATACCTGCACAAAAAATAATTCAATGTAACAACCAACTTCAACAAATTAATGCACATAGTAAGTAGCAGGCAACAGTAGGTACATAGAATATCTACAGTTTGCTAAAGCAGTTCATTAAGTTATTCATGTTTACCAGGGCTCAAGAAAAATTAGTGAGATTTGGATGACACATAACCCACCAGCCATGCATGCCTTCCCAAAATCAGACTATCCAGCCTTTATTAAAATGTTTGAATAATACAATTTATTTTTAAAATTTCTCAGATATATTTCATGCTTATCTGAGAAAGATTAGTAGTTCCTTCAGAAACACATTCTACTTTCTAACTTAGCTTTTTCACGTGCCACATAGGTTAACATGCAAGAATCATAGTAGGGTTACATTACTTACTCTGAAGAATCATGTGCCCATGCAAACTCCTGAGCAGAGCCAAAGCTCTTGTTTCTCAGTGCCATAGCGGTGTAAATGATGTATTCGCCATCCCCACAAACTACTACAAATCTGAAAGATAGAAACAACAAAACAAAAGCATTAGTAAATCAGGTTTATAAAAAACTGTTTGTCTGCAAGACTAAAAAAAAGTATTATAAAAAAAGATGTAAAACAACTCAGTGGCAGAGCACATACTTTGTATGCACAGTCTTGGGTACACTCAAATAGCACTGTGAAAAACTTACCTAAAACACATAAAACTATTGCCTGTCAATGTCAACAAATTCTAATTCAAAATAAGAGAGCTTCATAGAGTTTGTTCCTAGAATGCTTTTGGCTCTACATATAATTTAAGATAAGCCTCCGTACTGAAACATTTATCTTCTGAAAAATGAACCTTACCGCCCATTTGGATTATGCTGAATAGTTTGAGGATATATTTCACAGCTGCCCATGTCTTTCACAGCAAGAGGCAGCCTCTCCCCATCTTTGATTTCTGTATCTCCCATTGCTTTGAGATTAGCTTGCTGAATTTCGGAATGTTTGGCCCAAATAATCTTTCCATTTGCATCCATTGACATGGCTGGCTCTTCCCGACCAAGCTAGTAAGAAGAAAATCAAAATGAAAATAGAATAAAACATCCTATACATCTCATGAACCACTACACTTACATCTGTGACATTTACAACAAGCAAGGAAAATCTCCAGTGCAAAATGCTCAATAGGTTTCTGTTTCTCACTTAGGAAAGCCACCCCCACTCTCCTGGCCTTCTGAAAAAGTCTGAAAACATGGCTATGCCAGATGGCCTGGGGGCCTGATGGGGGCTCGTACTGTTGGAATTGGCTGGTGGGATGATCAGTACTGCTCCCCCCCATCATTTTGAACTGTATATAATCTTTTTATATATAATTGTTATTAATTAATTTTAATATGGACATTTATATTTGTATTGTTTTTTTACTGTTTTGGATTTTAATCGTGAGCCACCCAGAGTCGCCCTTTGGGAGAGATGAGTGGCATATAAATTTAATTATAAAAAAATAAAAATGAAACATATGCAATCACTCAGCTGGTGGATATCTACAATTATAGGTTTTCTAAGACAAACATACTTTGACAATGATGCTACCCTCATCATAGCCAAGGGCCACATTATTTGATCCTCTTAGGCTTGCAACACACCACACTCGTTCCATGCCATAATTCAAAGTACTTTCCAGGCGATAAGTGCTCGAATGCCAGATCCGAACAGTTCCTGTGTAAAAAAGAACGGGAGGGAGGAGGAGGAGGAGGGAGCAAGAGAGAAAAATAATTTTGATCTATGATCGACGTAACTGTTGTGTACAATATTAGACACTTTCAACAACAAAAATCAATCCTTTCCTGAAATGGCTTATGTACAAAAGAATAGATAATAAAACAAAATGCAATAAATATATAATCAGTAAAATGACTCAGGCTTACTTCAGATACGATATATCAACAAGCAAGGGAAAGAACTAAAAAAAACTATTGTTAATCAATCAGTTTGCAGTTACATTAAATTTATGCAGGAAAAAGAACTCACAAAATGGTAATTAATATTGATAGAATATCCACTTTTCCCCCTCTTATCTATATTCATTACTCTAAGGTACCTAAATAACAGAATATTAAGAATCTTAGTACATTATATAATTATCACTGTACTGAAATAATATTCTATTAAAACTGAGAAGATGGAGCAATAGATGGTCTATATGGCAGATTTATTAATATGTTAAAGGACTGAGCTAGTGCTCTATTAATACTTAACGGATATATCTTTAGTTTCTTCAAATGTCACTCATCTAATTACTAGTTTGTATATTCTTTTCTGATCATATTAGCAATGTTTTATTTTTGGTTGTACTTCATCACTTCTTCCAGTCGTTATACTTCACCAATAAAATATTTAAATATAAAAAAAGAAAACCTAGGAATCTTGATTCTATTTCCCAAGTATCCATTTCATATCAAAATGAATGATTATTGTTAAATAATCACAATCTAAAATATGGTGGTAAAGGGGGAAAAAACACTCATTTATTGATTCATGCATTTATTCCACAAGGTTTAGGCATTTCTTGAAAATATTTTATGGAAAACTACTACAAAATAAAGCTCTTTACAAAACCAATATATGCAGGAATTGATCTTTTCTCTTCTAACCTTCTTGCACTTAACATGTAGTCACAAGTCAAAAGTTAAGAGAAAAAAACTAAAATCTATTGTTTATAATTATTGTAAGCCTATGTGCATAATAAAAACACATTTTATTTTGTTTATAGTAGTATTTAGAAGAAAAAAGTATTGAAAACATAATTCATAATAGACACCAAAAATAAACCTACAGCATGATTTATTACTGTGCTTCCTTCACAAACCAAATCAGCAATATTCCAATTAAATGTGGATTTGAATAATTTATAAGCACCTTAAAGCTAAAAATGCATATGTGCAATATGGCTGTTGTAGGCTTTCAATTTTCACTGTTACATGGGGATGGGGTGAATCATCTAACACTCTAAACAAAACCTTAAATTAGTTTCATAGATGTATAGCTAGATTACCATCTTCAGAGCCAGTGATGATAATAGGAAGTTCAGGGTGAAAACTGACACAAGAAACATTCTGTGCATGTCCCTCCAGAATCTGCACACAAGTTTTATTCTAGGAGAAAAAAATGAAAGTGATTGATAAAGATTCAATAACAATAATAGTAATAATAATAATGTATTAAATTTGCATGCCAACCAACTCTCAATGACTCTTAAATAATTATAATACAATGGAATGACAGTTTACAGAAGCATGTTTAGCATTCTCCAACAACAAACTTCAACCGAATAACAAAAATAACCATGAATCCAGTTTTCAGTTAAAACCCAGCATGTTCACCTATTTAATATTATCCCCAAGTGCTTTAGAAATAATATGAGATCTCATACCTGGTAATCCCAGATCTTAACAAGGCGATCATCTGCTCCTGAAATTAGGTAAGGTTTATCACCTCCACTGTAATAATCGATACTATTTACACCTTTCTCATGCCCTTCTAAAGTAAAGTTGGGTGAAGAAGAGCCAAGCTGCCACACCTTGCAAAAATATGAAATTACAGATCTTTAAAAAAAAAAAAAAAGAGGCACAGTACATGTATCACCACCATTTAATAAAGTTGACAGAGACAGAATATGATTCTGAAACCTTCAGCTAAATTAAATTTATAATATTCTGCTCAAATTCTTGTGAGCAAAATTAAATGAAAGGAAAAAGAGATCGGTCTAAGAAGAATTTAAAAAATATACTAGCAGTTTCTTCAGATTTCTAGACAAACGTAGAAAAACTCATTGAATAATTTATGGCCTTGCTGAAACAATTTCAATCTTATTCAAGAAAAGGTATTACACAAGAAAAACTTTTTCTTAAGGTCAAACACCTTCTGCATCAGAAGCCTATCTTTGCTATCATACTGAATCTCCACAATCCATACCTTGAACTCCCAAGCAATCACTGATTAAAGCAGAAACTGCATTCCAATGAAAACTATCAATATACTAAACGTACTTAAAAGTAACATAAGGGGCCTTGCTATTTTTGATAGAATCAACTACTGTAATTTCAATGCCAAATATCATAAGCTATCTATATATCTATATATCTATATATATTAATTTAACTAGGTTTTTGTCATATCAGACAGCATGAATGTTGGTATGAATCAATGTTTCAAATCTGGCAGTTGTCAGTTCTGCTACAGGAACAGTTAAGCATCTACAAAGAGATGAATGTATTTTATTTCAAATTAATAATTCTGACTTTTGAAGTAATAGTAGTAATAGTAATTACTACTTCCAAGTAGTAATGCATTATACCTTGATTGTTCTGTCCAGAGAGGTACTAGCAAACTGGTTATTGTCCTTTGGATTTATGACAATCTGCATTACATAATGAGTATGCCCTTCAAACACTTGAGAACAGGACCATTTTTTATCCCAGTCCCATAGTTTAATAAGCATGTCATCTATGAGAGAGAGAGAGAACATAAATCATTGCAAGATTTTCTATCACTACTATTACCCGCTTCACAAAAACTGCACATTTTTTAATACAATGAAAAATTTAACTTAGAAACTAGACGGTATATATTTGTTTTGCTTTTTTAATCACCTTTCCTGAATAGTCTTGAAGTTTAGAAAATCTACTTGGCAAAGGGAGGAAGCCAGACAACACATCAAGATCCAACTACAAATAAGGCATTCTGTAATTTTGACAGAAGTGTATCAAGTTATTCAATTACCAATATGTGCTTCAACCTTCAGATAGAAAGGTTTTTTCCTTAATAAATGGAAAGAAAGCTGACAAGAAAGAACTGATATACTTACCACTGCTAGTTAGAATAAAAGGCTGTGTAGGATGCACAGCAATGCAGCGGATATAATCTGAGTGTGCTTCAAACATATGTACCCTTTCCAAAGTATTATAGTTGAAAACTTTAATTTGCATATCATCCTGTGGAAAAAAAAAGATAACTCAATGAAACCCCTTATTTACAGAGAAGCTGATTAAACATAAACATAAGTTTATTCATGCAAACGCATGGCAAAGGAATAAGGTAAAATCATCACTGATTCAATTGATATGATGAAAAACTGGGAAAATAAGTGCAAAATACAAGGATGATGAAATGTTCTCAATGTGGACACGCTATATTGCAGTTGTATCAAGAATGGAATTTGGGAGAAAATGGAAATTGAAGGAAAGGAAAGGAAAGGAAAGGAGAGGAGAGGAGAGGAGAGGAGAGGAGAGGAGAGGAGAGGAGAGGAGAGGAGAGGAGAGGAGAGGAGAGGAGAGGAGAGGAGAGGAGAGGAGAGGAGAGGAGTGAAGGAACCTGGAATACAAGTAGAATTACTGCAGTTAGCAAAAGTAAATGATTTAAGCTAAAAAAATAAGTACTCCCAACAGAGTGAATGAGATGTGGACATAAGGAGAGATGACGTGGAAGATATTTGCAACAGAGCAAAAAGAACATTACAAAATCCCATGGATATGTATAGCAATATGTTAATGTGACATATAAAAAAGGATGCATAATGGAAGGCCAAAAAATAATTTTATTTATTTATTTGAATTTGTCCAACAGATTCTGGGCGGTATCTAAAACTAGAAACAACACATAAAAATATCAAGTCAGAGAGACAGGCCAGACAAAATAATCTTATAAACAGCTAAATCAAACAAAACAAAAACAGGAGCCCTAGACAAATAATAAAACATCAATCCCACGCCTGGCACCAAAGCCAGGTTTTCAATGGGCCAGGATAAAAAAAGTATATACACATTATTTTTGCTGCAAAAATGAGATGATACTATATAATGTGCACAAAGATAGTTTATTCACATTTATTTATTCAAATGATTTATATGGCTGCCCATCTCACAACAGTGACTCTGCAAAGAACAAGGAACACTTAATATTAAGAGGCTGAGAAAATACAGGGTAATTGTAATGCAAGTAAAAATACTGTTTTGGAAGTGGGTGGAAAGAGCTAAAGAAGGTGAAGCAATGCTTGAAGGAGTATTTTAGAGATTTGCATGAGAACGATATTGATATGTCAAAGAGCGGAACTGAACGAATTGGTCGAACATGTTGTTAGCCAAGACAAATGGATGAAAAAGAAGCTATTAGTGCTGTGAGAATGCTGAAAAATGGTAATACTGCAAGTGTAGGCAGTGTAATTGGAGCATTGTTAAGACCTAAAGGTGATCTACTTGTCTAATGTGCATGAAGACTGTGTTTGTGTCTGACAACTGGAATAATCAAGAATCTTACCCAGTCCTGGGGGTGGCTGGTGCTTGATGATTCTCCCTGAGTTACTGCCAATTTTAACATCTATCCTTGGATTACATTTATTTTCTATTTATTTAGGATTATTTTATATTGTAATTTTAATTGATTTTAACTGCTTTGTGAAACCGCCCAGAGTTGTTTTTTAATGAGATGGCCAGTGACAAAAGTGATATATAAATAAATAAATACAAATAAAATAAATAACCAGCTATGGAGTGTATTGTCTGGTTGTTATATGGTTTTATATTGTTTTCTCTAACTTGTTTTTGTGTTTTTTTAATATTGTTATTTAATTTCTGAGAGCCAGAGAGTCATACGTTTGAGATGCACAGCTATAGAAACTGAAAATAATAAATAAAGCCATTATTTTTACATTATAAAAGGGAATGGTAACAAGAAACAACATGGGTATTAGTTTAAGTGTTTCTTTAAAGTTTAAAGTTGGCAGAATTCTGACTGGAAAGAATATTAGAGGTGACACTAAGAATAATATGACAAGTAGAATGCAGCTGTATGACAGGAAGATGAAGACCAGATATTTGGTTTTCATCAGATTAATGAAAAATGTAGGAATGGAATAAAGTAAGCTTATTGTGCTTTTATGACTAAGATAAAAGGTATGACAAAATGAAAAAGTCTGAACAATGGAATTTCTGAGTGAATATGGAATTGCATAATGGTTGCTGAATGTGATCAGAATAGCATATAATGAAAGTAAAGCGTGCATAATAAATGGAATGTTTAATGAATGATTCAACACCAAACAGCGAGTAAGGCAACAATATATAATATTCCCTTGACTGTTTAATGCATTTATGAATAAAAGTATAAGGAATGTTGTGATGACTTAGAGGCTGGAGATATGTGTATGACTTCTCTATGCATATGATGAATGCTCGATTATACAATTCCTGATTACATTGTTTTCTGTTTATGAATTGGTTCTCTATCAATATCATGGAAAGTTGATCAATATTCTGTGACCAAAGTTTAATGATGTACTTAAAACTGAACCAAATTACTTATTATATTGTAGTATATTATTATTTTGCTTGTCTTCTTTTCTATTTTTCCCTTTTTGGGGATAAAATTAACACAATAGAATTAATAAAAATACTGAATTACTTTTTATAAACAAATACACTTAAAACAGCTTCACTCTAGTAAACTGAGGGTTTCACTAGCGTATAGATTCTCAAAACAACCTATCTCCTCCAGATTTTTTTTTTTTAAAGGGTCAACAGTTAGTTTCGGGAAAATCCAGTAGTGCAGGTAAACTGTCTAAGAATCCTAAATTTCCATATTAGAATTGTGCATATATTTTAATTGTTAATAATTGTTATTATTAATGTAGCACAATAGAATTGTTAAAAAAAGAACTGTGGATATAAAGCCATAATTGGACATTAAAAGTTGTTATCACAGTTAAATTTGAACGTCAGGATCTCTAACAAGTAAACTATAGGAGGTTCTAGAAATAATACTTAGACTATTGCTTTCAGAAATATATATGACACAAATGAAAACTTACAGCTCCTGTAACAACCCAGTTCTTTCTTGCCACAAATTTAGCTGCTCTGACGGGTAAGTCACATACTTCAAAAGTCTTCACTAGTGTCTGAAAATAAAATATAGTTTTAATTTTTTTCATGCAAATAGATTTCTAAAAGGGCTATTTTTCAGCTGTCATGTAAATTATAGCACCCTAGGCTAGAACCAGAAATCTACAATAATTTTGTTCTAAAACTACATAAACCTGGTATTTTTGGGAAAAGAAATAATAGCTCAAAATTCCCTGGATGTCTCCAAATAGGAGGAAAAATACTAATACCATAAATGCAACTTTTGGTGGGAGGACACGAGAGTTAATTAAAAAAAAAAATTGTATGGCATCAAATGAATTAAAAAAATACAAAAGGAGATTTAGATTTTATACAAATCTACCTCCATAATAACACCAATTATCCTTTCACAAGGGTTTACCAACTATATTTCATATCAAGCTTACTTGTGTTTCATGGTTCCAAACACAAACACTGCCATTGTAAAGGCTAGCCAACATCCATGGTTCCGTGGGATGCAAGTCCACACTTTTCACTCGGTCAGATCGAGCTGTTAGTTTCCGCTTTATATCAAGTCGGAGAGGCTAAACAGAAGAAGAATTATTAGGCTATTTCAAACACAAAGAGTAACTGTGTATACTATAAGAAAAAAAATGAAGATAAAAGCTCAATTACATTTATGTAAGGATATACCATGTTCTTACTGCAATGTGCCAGTTTGGTTTCTCTTAAAGATGATGTTTGAAGTGGCCCATGAATTTTGTAAACCCCAGACCATATAACAAATCAAGCAAGCAAACAAATATTGTCACTGACACCAGAAACATTCATTTTTTATGTAAAAATATCACACTATCCATCTAGATTAATCAAAGTTAGAATTATGGCAATACAAAATAATTACTGATATAAAAAGTTAGTTTTGGGCAGCTCCTAGAAATGGGCAGGGAGAGAATTCTACAGACAGAACAAGAGACTTCTAACTTGAGAGAATTGTCAAACCATACTGGAGGCAGAAGCCTCAATATCATTTTTTAAAAGTGTGATGCCTTTTAATATATCCACAACCATTAAAAGAAAACAAAGGTCACTGGCAAGGCATGTAGGTTATATGCTTTAAGTTCCAAACTTATTCCCAGTCCTTCTGTTAAGAATAATCCAAAGTAGGAACAGTCTGAAAAGGTTGAACTAATCAGAGTTGATAATACTGGATCAAGCCATGGCTATATTTCACTTTAAAAACAAAAAGAAACAAACTAGCAGTATTCTCCTCAGTGATAAAATAAAACAACTGCATCTGTTCAAATATGCATTTATGCATATGCATTTCTATCTCTAAAACTCTGGAACATGCAGGGTTAGTTTTGAACAAGTAAAGGACTATCATTATAATAATCAAGCAACTTTACCAATGACCTAACTAATGGCTCAGCTATGGGGCACTTGCCCATATCTTTTAACCTGATTTAATATGTCTACATTAAGGCAACCATATCTATGCTGGAAAAATCTGGATGGCCATTAGATGGAAACAAACAGATACAGAAAACTCTCTTTGCTGCCATTAGTGGTTGTTGGGTTAGCCTCAGTTACACAGATTGAAAAGGGCATGAATAAAAGCAGCAACTGCAGTGTTGAATGTTCACACAACATATTACAATATACAAATAACAGAAAGTGTGCCTGTCTTTTTCCCAGCAACATCTGGAATAGGTAAGGTATGACCAAAGATCTACCAGAAGCTCTGCCCTCATTAGTAGTTAAACCCTCTCAGAGCATATATGAAAACTCTGCAAGGTTCAGGATGTGCTTTCACCATAACAAAGAGCACCGACAAATCTCAAGGCGTATGAACGCAAGCGGGCTCTATCACTTTTGATTCAACAGCATCTACTGCAAAGGCAAATTGGCAGAAGTAAATTTAAATCAAGCTTCAGAATCAATAAGCATTTCTCTTCTCCCAAGCAACTTAAACAGGGTTGCCACTTTCCCACGGGAAACAGATTTGCCCGCCTTTTGCAAAGAAATCAGCAGATACGGCTTTGTTCGGGCCAGGAGACATTACCGTAACGATTAGATTTCTGCTTACTGCACGGCTCATAAACACGCCGGGCTTCTACCGATTAATCTACGGAAGCAACTGTTTGGAAAAGCAACACTGAGCGCAAGGCTCTTGCGCGAATGGAGGTGGTAGCAAACCAAGTCCCTTCCACACGGACACCTGACCCGACCCTTGCTCGGCCCAGCTATATCCATCCCCCCTCTTCGGCCTACGACTCATAAGGAAGCCTCCACCAAAGCTCCCGTCTTTGAAACTCCCGAACGGCCCCAGCTTACCATGACGCTGGCTCCTGCGGCGGCTGCTCAGGCCGCCCAACTTGCCGAGATCCTCTCCCAGCTCAATTCACCGACGTGGAGTTTCCGGCTTCAACTGTTCTCGCGAGAGCCGAAAACTAAACGAGAACGTCGGCACATACTCTTCCGGCGCGTCTTCAGCGACTCTGAGCAGAGAGCTGGAGATAAAAAAAAAGATAGAGATAGGAAAAAAGTGAAGAGGAGCCCGCTTTACTTGGATGGTCTATTTGACATTATCGAATCAATGGAGCACCTTTCTGTTTCCCATTTAGTGGAAAAGGCGATTAAATACACCGTAATATAATCCCATATGTATTCCTTGGAAATAAGTATCGTGGCCTTGTTTTCACACTTTTACACAATATATTTGCAGAGAATCCTATTTAAATCAGTGACCTTTGTTTCCAAACCATTCCCATAGTTCCTTGCTATTTTTCATCGTGGTAGGTGCTGATGGGAGTTGAAGTAAAAAAAAAATCGGAGTTGCCTAATCCTGTGACTGTAGAAACAAATGGCATAATTGTCTGCATAATTACTCAAATTAATTCCTTTGAGTTCAGTTATATTTATTCCTCCAAAAGTGTGGAGGCGAAGCAAACCGCATTAAATTTCGTTTACAGCATCTGCTGCACTTTACAACCAAAATCGACTGTGGCTATAATCTGAAACTAAGATCTTCTAGTGGGTATTTCTTACTACGCTTTCTAACGGTGATAACTTAAGACTATAATTTTAGAAGATAGCATTGATAAGCAAATTACTTGATTTAAAATTCCATCCTATACAGTAAAGTACATCCTATGTATTACAAAATGTACGGAGTCGGAGGAAAAAACGGTGTCAAACTTTACCGGGAAGTTTCGTCTTGTCTCTAAAGAAATCCAATCATTTAATTTAACCATTTGATGGTGCTAAAATGGTTACAATATTTCATCTGCTTCCTGCAGGCAGGAAATGAGTTTCATCCAAAGCATTTTAGGACATGTAGTTAAATATCTGCTTCACCTGAAGTCCATAATCAATACTGGGATTCATAAGTTCCTTAAATAAAAAGCTACGAAAAAGTCAGCATTGTGAGATAGGGTTTTCAACATTGAACAGTATTTAACTGGAATTCAGGAATGGATTGGTGTTTTTTTTTTTAAAAAAAAAATATTAGGTTCAATTTTTATTTATTGGGGTGTAGGAATATGAGAAGAGGTCTCAGTACAGTATGTCTTCTTGTAATTGTTCAAGCTAACAGAAAACAATATAAAAGTTTGAAACGTTAGAGGAAAAATCCAAGATATGTCTGTTCAAAGTTTATGTTTAAAAATGTTCCTGGATATTATAATATTACTAGCTAAAGTTCACTACTGTGTGTGTATAAAATAAATCTTTTTTTTTTTAATCTGTCTTTTAAAGCCAGACTACAAAAATCTGTAGATTTTTTGTATTTTTTCCTAATATTAACCATTATGGGATTTTAAAAATATTTTCAATGCAAAATGGAAGAGCTGCATTTTCCTATTTCCACACTTCCTGTTTATTTTTCCCTCTTCAAAGAGGCCTAAATTGGAAGAATTAAATATAAGAACTCAATGAAATTAAATGATTGGTTATGTAAAATAAATAAAAATGTAATAATCTGAGTTTAAAAGGGAAATTGAAACGGACATCCAGTCTAGAAATATTTGAAATCTTTTTTGTGTGCTGTCCTGTAGGACGTCTTTTGCTCTGGTTCCCATCCTTGCTGCTTTATTAGTATTATTATCCTTGTCCCCCTTCTCCTACCCAGACTCTGATTCAGGAATAGTTGCAATAATTTTCATTTTTTAGCATTAATTTGTCACCAGGAAAACTGGGGAATGATTCCTTAGCGCAGCTGACTGGCTGATAAATAGATCTCTTCTTGGAAGAATCAAATAGCTTCTGATACAGCTTATATCAAGTTTCAACTCACACTCTGCTATTGTGCAAAATACATGAGTGTATTTGATTTAGATGTACAAAATTATAGAACCACATATTTAAATCATCACTATTTTGCCTTTGTCTACACTTCCAATGTCCTTACAACTCCTCTGCCCCACACAGAATGGTGCTCATCCCAGCAAGATTTGATACCCTACTTTGAGGGTGATGGAGTGGAGATTCAACAACACCTGTTTTCAAGAACATATTTGCATCTGTTCAGAACACATGTTTTCCTGAACTTTCCTCTGTGCCATATCTAGCGCTGAGAGCTAACCTCATTACACATCAGCAGATACATGGAGAGGACCCAAATCATGCTTTTCCTATTGAGAGTTCATTCTGCTGCTTTATTACTGCAATCTCTAAGAAAGTCACAATATTCTGTGCCATTGCAATTAGGATATGTTGGGTCTAACAAGAATGGCTTTTGACACCTACACTGGCTAGTTTGATTTTTCATATACATGTTTGAATTTTTCTTTGTTCTTTTCATCCATTGTTAACTGCTTTATGTGAACAGTGTTATCTTTTATTGTCTGGTCTACAGCTGTACAGCAAGCATGTAAATAAATAGGAAAATAGAAAAGTCAAATGTTTTCAGTGCTTTCAACTTCCATAATGGTTGGACACTAGTGATTAAGCTATTGGATTAGTACCATGGGGATCCAAGAAATGAAAAATCATTGAGTGGCTTTAGGCCAGTCACTCTCTCAACCCAACCTACTTCACAAGCTCACTGTTGTGGGGATAAAATGAAAGGAGATCCCCATGTAAGCTGCTTTTAGTTCTTGGAGAAAAGACTGGATATAAATTTAACAAATCAATACAAATCTAAAATGTAATATTTGGGTTTGGAACTTGAAAGTCATACTATAAATATAGTGAAATGAAGAAAATATTTCATGTCAGTGTCTAAAAAAAAATAGATGTCACTTGATAATAGCTGATACAACAGTGTCTGTAAGTTAAAATCAAGCCACTCCTGCATGTATTCCATTTCATTATCTGGTTTGCTGGTGTGCAGTGCAACTGGAATGGGTAATAAAATGGTTGGGTCTGTGAAGTTAATTGTAGCAGCAGTAATGAGCAAAAGGCAGAAGATTATTTTGTATCAGTTTAAGATAAAATAGTGGCATTTGTAATGGGAGGCTTTGCTTGAAGAAAAAACAAATAAGAGCCATGCCCCAGTGAGAACTCAGTAAATTTCATTTTTGTCCCTGGCCTATCATAAATCATCTTCCAGTACAACATTTATTTGCACCCAGTTTTAATTATCTGAAATGGATGCCCTCCTCATTTTACAGAGCAATTTGGTTATTGGTCTCTGTGTCATGATTTTCAACCAGATAGCTACCTGAGATGATGGGTTGGATGGCAAAATCAAGAGGCTTCTGCTAAAAATATATCAGTCTACTTCATTAACCCTTATTGAGCAGATGGTAACTGTTTTCAGAATTATAGAGATCTGGCCTGAATTTCAGCTAATGATTTAGATGTGATGGGCTATCTGTTCCATTACCCATCTGCCAGTTATTCCAGTGCCCAGCTGCTGAACTCATGAACCATGCAGCCAAGACAATAAAGCTTAGGAATTATAAGGTTTTTTTTCCAGAAGTTTCATACTATTCTAGCATAAAATAATTTCAAGGCCATAATCTCTACATGCTTGTTTGTAAATGAGCCCCATTGAACTCAATAGGGCTTTCTTATGAATGTTCTGAATGAAACAAAGGATTGCACAATTGGTTATCATCAATGATTATATGCTTATCTCAGGTACTTTCAGCATTCATTCTTAATTATATCTGCCAACTAGGATTTGGACTTTTAACCTGAGAAATGATGAAATGCAGCTCAGGCAATGTACTACATCAACATAGACATTTTAATGTCCCAAAGGGCAAATGGTGGTCTGCGGAAAAGGAACAAATTAAAGAAATCAAATGACATGGTAAAGCAAGCTGTTCTAATGTATTTATATGTATCTATTTAAATATTTAGCTTTTCTCATGGAATTTACATAGGGAGCTGTATATTAAATCAACTCATGGATTCAGAAATGCAGGGATGGGGCACAATTGCATTCACCATTCAGCATGTTGATAGTAACATCTGGAAGACTATAGATTCTCCATCACTGATGTAAAAGTTGGATTCATATACTGCACGTCTGAGTTAAGGGCTGTGCTTTAAAAAAAAAAAAGTACCTGGAATGATCCTATTGTTGATTTTATTGCTTTATTTTTGTCTTTTGGTGTTAGTAGGAGTAAGAGTTTTTTAAAAACACCCATGTGTTCCAGTGACAAGGAAAAAATGAGAAAAATCAGTAAATTTTTGTGGAGATGTGATGTCAGGTTGAAGAAAAGAAATGATAAGGTAACTTACTTGCCTCTTATGTTTTTGCACAAACATTGGAGAACATGTCACTGCAAACTGGTATTTTTTCCACCAAATTTCTCTGATGTCTGGGGGCATTCTGGGAGGGGCAAAATAGGTGCATGGGGGTTACATGGGCTGCCTCTCTCTGCAAAACCATACTGTGGTTTGCTTGTGGCTTAGTGGATGTGTGGACCAATAATTTAACTGTCTTAGTCAATCCTAAAGGCTTATAATGCAATATGCAAAGACCATCACTTGAAGTGTTTTGTCTCTCCTAACTCCAGTGATAACAACAAATGGAGCCATGATGTTCTATATACAAAATACATGTTTATCAGAAAGGTATATTTTCTGTTTTTTGTGAGTTAAAAAACATATTTGAAGTTCCTACTATCTTTGACATGAGCCTCAGTCACTCAACAAGCAAACAAGGGATATTGAATGTATGGACAGGCCAAGTGAAATTATGGCAATGCACCCTGGGCTGCTTCTTTTCTCTGGGCCATGTCTATACCAGTATATGCTAAGTCAGCCTTTCCCATCCTCATGTCCTCAAGGTGTGTTACTACAGTTATGTCAGCTGGAGATAATGGAAGTTAGGATGCACTGGATGGTAACCAGGGGAGGAAAGTTTGAGAAAAATGTAGCTATGAATTGTTTACCTTTGCTTGATTGAATAACCCATAAGAAGATAGGTTCACACAACCCATTCAACAAATAATAGTTTACTAACTACAATAGCTGGATTTGCATAATATGCTAAACTAAAACTGAACACATAATGTCGTTGTTTAGCGTTAGGATTTTGCATGTTCTATTATTATCCAGCTTGCTGAGATTTAGTAGATGAAATGAAACAACAAAGAAATTAGAAGAAACTTGGAAGAGCTGGTTTTAAAAACTAGAAGGCAATAGCAGCCACTGTGTGGCCACTGATAGTCTACCCAGTTGTAGCCTTCCTAGTTTTCTTGGCCTTTGGTAATTATTGCAAAACTGCTGGTATTTAGAAAATCTCAGGACAGATCAGAATAGGGCTGTAGCCATGTGGACAGTGTCTTAGTATATTGATTGATCAACAAATGCATGCACATTTATAAATATAATATTCTAAACTGCCAGTGAAAGAAATGGACTATCTAGATTTTTTTCCCCAATGGGTGGAAACATTTAGCAGGGTTGGAGAGTCCATTGATAAGACCTGCTACCTCAATCTCTCCTACTTGCATTTCTGCTGTCTTGGGCGAGTCTTTAGCATCTCTCCCCACCAGCTGTTCAATGGGAGAAGCACCAACCATGGCAACCATCTAGCATTCTACAGCACCATCTGTCCCCATTATCCTTAGGACATTTGCTTTCAGGATAGGGAAGTAAAAAGGCCACTAAATGAGGCAGCAACAAAGCCACCAGGATAACCAGAACTAAGGAAGGAAGGACAGTGAATGCCCTGGTGCCTTGGCTTCTGGAGAGAATGGGAGAAACCTAGGAGTTCTTGCCAAAGGATTTTGGTATCTCTTCCTCAGAGGGAGGAAGAACAAAACTTGTGAAAATGAATGTTCCTATTTACCTCCCCTCATACGGATCAAATTCCACGATTAGTCCTGGCTTTGTTAAACTGCCATATCTGGACGGCCAAAATCCAGATGCAGATACAAAGAAAGCTTTGCTACCGCCTAGCGGTCATCCGAATTCCTGCATCCCAATCTGCTATGAAAAGAGGTATTTTGAACCGGCGCTTTCTAGGACCCAGCAGAGACGTCGGCAAAGAGCACGTGACTGGTCGGCGGTGGTCTTCCGACTCCGGCATCCCCACCTTAGGGATCGTCATGAGCTTAGAAGCGCTTCGGTACCGCAGGGGGTCCTTGCAGATTCTCAACCAGCTTCTGCTGCCTCATCAGAGCCTCTATGAGGAAATAAGCAGCGTTCGCCAGGGCTGGGAGGCCATTCGGTCTATGAAGGTGCTGCCATGGGGGTGGGACAGACCAGCAGTTGCCGAGTTCAGCTGAAGCAGGTTGGACTGCCACGTGTTGCGTCTGCATCGTTAGGGACCACAGCAATTGCGTGGCACCGTCTTCGTAGCATAGAGAGGCGGTGGTGTGGGAATGTCTCTGGAGAGTCCCTCAGGCTCTGAGAATTGAGCTGTGGATGACGCGTTCTTGAGCATTTAAAAGTATCCTGCAGAGCTAAGAGTAACATGAGAGGATATAACAGGGGTTTCAGGCCAGAGACAAACTTTCATGGGTTGGGTTCACACCAGGAAGGCAAGGTGGTTTTTAACTATGTTGACTGAATCACAATTGGATGGGTTCACAGAATATGGTGAGCAAAAGCCATATTTTCAGCCATAAGGGCAGGCTTCACAAAGCATGCTAATCCAAAGTGAACAACCCATGTTTGGGCTTAATGTGACATGCAATTAACTCTGTTTGCACAAAGATACTTAGTCCAAGAGTAACAGTGAGGGTATTTAACAGGGATTTCAGGCCAAAGACAAACATTCATGGGTTGGGTTCACACCAGAAAGGCAACTATGTTGAATCAATCACAATTGGCTGGTATGATGAGCCAAAACCTTATTTTCGGCCACAAGGGCAGTCTATACAAAGCATGCTAATTCAAAGCGAACAACATGTTTTGGGTTTAATATGACATGCAGTTACTGTAACTCTGTTTGCACATGGATACTTAGTATTGTCTTAGCCCATATTCAACCCACATCTTTCAGACCATGACATACTATCCTGCATATTAATCATACACCTGGGGTACCAAATTTGAGCTGCAAAAATCCCAACAACAAGTAGTAGTAGCAAAACTAACGTTATGATGCCATCTGGTGATCAGAGTTGCGCAAGCCCAAATCTGATAGCCCTACATACAAACAAGATTCGCATGCCACACTAGGATAAAATATGGTAGACTGGATTGTGGTTTATGTTTTGTGCAAATTGAGCCACTGTGTAGAGGCCATTTGGGCCACAAAGTCAACCTCCTGCTTAATGCAGAAATCCAAATTAAAGTATCTCCTACGCATAGCATAGCCTTCTCATGATTATTTCCATGAAGAGGAATATACCACTTTCTTGGATAATTAGTTCCCCTGTCATGGATGTACTTGTTGGGAAGTGTTTTCTAACATTTAATCTGAATCTGCTTTTCCTAAAACTTAAATATGTTATTTTGTGATTTACAATCTGGAATGATGGCCAACAGGTCTTGAACTTCGGTGTGACATACTTTCAGTGTTTGAAAGGTATCAGTTTATTGTCATGGCTAAATATGCTAGATTTCATTTTTGTCATCTTTATTTGAATCTGACCCAGTTTGTCTGATTTTTTTAAAGTTTGGTGGATGCAATTCTTCTGATAGGATCTTAGTAATACAAAATAAATTTGAAATTTTGGGGATTAGGAAATAATATTTCAGTGCAACTGAAAATTGCACTGAGAGAAATATAATTTCTCTGCTGATTATATTTAGTTTGCAATTGACTACTATTCCAATATCTCTTTCACAAGTACCACTACTAAGCTATATATCCCTCATCCTATACCTGTGCATTTGATTCCTATTTCTTAAATGAATAAAGTTTATTGTTAGAATGGTATAAACTTTCCGTTTCTTAAACTCTCAGACCAGAAAGATATACAGATATTATGTTATGTTATACAAGGATTTACATGACTTCCACTCCACCTGGGGGGAGGGTTTTTTTCTCTATTTTTACACCATGTATACCCTGTGTAATGATTTCAGTTACATTGACCACCAGGGGCAGTACAAAGCTAGTTAATTTAAGTGACTAACTTGTATGTTAATTCCATTATAGGTAGTCCTCACTTACCAACCATTTGTTCAGTGAACATTCAAAGTTGTTATGGTGCTGAAAAAAGACACAGTCCTCAAAGTTCTGACCGTCACAGCACTCTCACAGTCACATGATCGCAATCTGGGCACTTGGCGACTGGCTTACACTTATAACAGTTGCAGCGTCCTGCAGTTACGTGATCGCCATTTGCAATCATGCCTGCCAGTTTCCCACGAGCAAAGTCAACCTGATACAGGTTGCCTTCTGCCCTTCCCCCATAAATGCTAAGAAGGCTGTTTTCTGTACTAGCTGAAGTTTCTATCTTCAAAAGCAATCCTACATAGAGTGTCTTCTCTTCTACTGGAACCTACATAGAATGCGCTACTGTCTAATTTACGTCTTGGTAGCCTTATACTGATTGATGGGTACCAATGTGGTTGTAATCACCTACCTTGATCCCTGTGAGGTTTCCCATCCTATCTGATTTTTATTTTGTTGCAGATTCTTTTAATTAAAAAATATATTAAATGGGAAATTGTCAAAGCAGCAGTCTTTAGCATCCTTTATCCATTTGCCTCGTTGGAAAAGTTTTGAATAGTGGATTGCTGAAGCCCACTGCCTTATTTAAAAGTATCCCCACCTATGTGAGGAAAAAAAAATGAAACGTAAGCTACAAGCCTAAGGTAATGCAAAGCGAGCATGCTGGGGGACTGAAGAGATGACGAGCAAGTTCACCCATTTGCCTTCTGGCAAATGGAAGTTTTGTGGTACTCATTTTATGAATAGTCAAGCCTGCCCTTGGGCAGCCATTTTGTGAGAGCAGTCACAAGGTGTTGTTAACACCCTAAATATGCTCGCCACCTTCCAAGGTCCAGTCTTCTCTACCTGATTCTATTTGTGTTGAATATGAAGTTCCTCACTTTCTATGTGTTTTGCTTTAAACTGAAACAGATGTCTTTTCTCTTAGGTGCGAGGTGCTCCAGCCATTGCCATTATAGGTTGTCTGAGTTTGGCAGTGGAGTTGCATAATAAAGGAAATGAAGAACTGAGTTTGGGCAACCTGGAGATTTTCGTGTTGGATTCACTGAGCTACTTAATAAGTGCCAGACCTACTGCTGTCAACATGGCCCGGGCAGCTCAGGAGCTGGGACACTTTGTCCATCAGGAGGCAAAGCACGAAGGGACTACTCCAGAGAGGTTACGAGAAAGGTGAGGGTTCAAGAGCCTATCTTCTTTCCGTCCCAAAACTATAAGCAAGAAAAATGCAAGTCTGTGTAACCTCTTATTGTAGTGTGATCCACTGGGCGGAAATGTTGCTGGAGAAAGACCTGGAAGACAACAAAAGCATTGGGGAACATGGAGCTTGCCATCTCTTGCAGCGAGTAGGGCAGGGCAAAGTGAGAGTCCTGACTCACTGCAATACTGGCTCATTGGCCACTGCTGGTTATGGCACTGCACTTGGTAAGTGGCATCTCTCTGCATTCAAGAAGCATTACCATCAAGTGCAAAATATTTCAAACTGCTGGGCACCCTTCCAAGTAATTCTGTCTGCATCTAAAGTCTCTGATGTTTTATCTAGTTGCTCATCATTTCTGTCCTTTGTGACAAAGGAAAGAGTAGGAATTATAGTAATATATCTGAAAACATGAGATGTCACCCCTTATAACAGCTTTCCCCAGTGTAGTGCATTCCAAAGGCCTTAGGATTACAGCTCCCAACATCTGAAGGAAGAGTCCAAGTTAGAAAAGCTTGCTTTGTGCCTTGACATCTTGTAGTCTTTTATATGGTCTGTTATTTTGTCTGTGTTTGTAATGTTGCTTCATAGGCATCATTCGCTCGTTACATGCCATGGGTCGTCTGGAGCACGTTTACTGTACAGAGACACGGCCATACAATCAGGGGGCCCGGCTGACTGCTTATGAATTAGTGTATGAGCAGGTGCCTTCAACACTCATTGCTGATAGCATGGCCTCCCTGGCAATGAAGGAAAAAAAGATATCAGGTAGTTGTCTTATACCTTCTTTTTCTGCATGGCTGCTGCCCTATCTAGATTTCTTGCTAGGAAATAACTGTGTACTTGTGAGTCAATGCTGTCCAAGAGGCCAAGTAGTTAGGGAAGATGCTGCGCAGGTCACCTATCAACTCTGATGTCTTGGGATAGGATATTCTATTTAGTTGAATAATAAACAAATCTGACTACCACTTCAAGCTTAATTCCAGCCTGCAGAATTCCTTGGTTGAATTGGCAGCAGTAATCATACAAACATGCAAAGGGGAGTCTTGTTGGAAAGAAGGACATGTGGCTGAACTGAACTCAGAGTTGAAAGCAATGCTTGTTATGTAGCGAGTGTCCGGTTGAATCTGTAATCTTCACTTAAAAGGATTTCAGTTGGAAGGGCAAGGAAGACTATACCTGGAATCCTGGGAGAGCTGCTATTAATCTAAATATAAAAGTATATGGCTTGGTTCAGTGTAAGGCATATTTCTGTTTTCTATGTGCTGATCCCTGATTACATTTTCTTACTTAATAACCTAGTACATGCAACATGCCAAGCCATCATCTGATTTGCTAAGTTTTAGCATATGTATTGTGTGAACCCAGCCAATAGTGATTTAATCAACAAGCCATAGTTAAACCATGGCTTAGTGTAGTGTTTGAACCCAGTTTAACTGGAATTTCTATAGTCCCAATAAACTCTAGGAGAGTGGAAAATGAATGGCCCAAAGAACAAGAGAAATAATGAATTGTTTCCTCTCTTCTACCCAGAGGAAATTTTAAAAACATATTATGGGAGCATCTACCAGATTCTGGACAGAGCAGAGTGGGCACGCAGTTCACACTAGGGTAATTTGGTAAAAAAACACAGCAAGCTTTCCCTGTTTTCCTCTAGTTTTCCCTTGTTCTGCATTGTTGACTGTTAGTCAAACTCGGGACATATGACTTCTAGCCTTAGGCCTTTAATTGCTGTTGTCCTTCTTTTTGTAATCCAGCTGTCATTGTGGGAGCAGACAGGGTTGTTGCTAATGGAGACACGGCCAATAAAGTGGGTACTTATCAGCTGGCTATTGCTGCAAGATACCACGGGATTCCCTTCTATGTGGCAGCACCCAGCACTTCCTGTGACCTGAATTTAGAACATGGAGGGCAGATCATTATTGAGGAGCGGCCAAGCCAGGAACTGACAGACATCAATGGTGTACGAATTGCAGCACCAGGTACCAAAACATTGGAAGATTGTGTGCAAAGAAAAGAGACATATGGTAGAATAGTAACATTTTCAGTACTATTTGTAATCAGTGATTTAACAGCAGCTGCCCAGCTTACATAAATCTAGATGATGTATATATTTAGAATAAGTTGTCATAGATCAAGAAAATGTATCCTGACTTGAATCTCCTTGGATACATGACAGTCCAGTAAGCTATCATCTACTTCTTTTTGAAGAATGACAATTATGGAAATTTAGCCCAAAGTTTCTTAAACGACATCAAGTTGCTTACCACTATCTGATGTAATATTTTTTTTAATCTTGAAGAACATAGATATCCTCCTTGAGTGGTTCTGCATCTTCCCTTTTTGTTTCTCTCCATCTTTTTAAAACTGAGCCATAACATTTACCATTAATGAAAGAAATAGAATGTGGGGAGTTGATCTAGCTGAGTTGGTGGACTAGATATCTGCTTTATAACACTAATGGAACAACATATATACTTTCTTTCTTCCCAGGCATTGGTGTTTGGAATCCAGCCTTTGATGTCACTCCTCATGAATTGATAACTGGTGGCATTGTCACTGAGTTTGGGGTCTTTCTTCCTGCTGAACTTCAGGCAGCACTGACACGGGCAGTGAATAAAGTATAAAGAACCTGAGTTAAGCTGTTTCCAAATAGGGAGTGAATCCAATCTTCAGCCATTTTTACTAGAGCAACTTTCCCTAACCTGGCATCTTTCCAGATGTTTTGGACTCAAATTTCTGTACAACTGGAAATTGTAGTCCCAATACCTCTGAACGCCATTTGGTTTGGGAAAGTTGTACTAGAAAGGTCAGCATTTGGGTCTGATGGGAATGCTTTGTATTTCTGCAATTTGTTACTGAATGCTCATTTTCAAACTAAGAGTGGGGATTTATGTGTGTAGACAGTGCTCATTATCCATGCAACTTAGATAACAAAATAACCTAGATAAGATTTTTTTTTTTTTTTGCAAAAAGGAAGCTGTGATTGTCCTACTTCCATCAAAGCAATTAAATAATGTGGGAAGCTTGCTTCTTGAATGTGGTCTATATTGGGGGTTTCCACTCTGGCTTTGGGTGGGGGGGGTTGCTTGGTTTTGGAGTTTCTGAATCATGCTATAGCATTAAATTTTTCTTCAATATCAAGTGATATTTTGTGATACACGTGTAGTATAATTATATTTCTTTATCTGAATCATTTTTGTTCATTTGTTGCTTAGCCTTCTTCATTGACATTCTACTGTATATTCCTGTTAATGCACCATTTTCCTAAGGTCCATTGGTGTTCTTAAGGTCCATTGGTGTTCTTAAGGTCCACTGGTGTTGTATCTCACATGATTTTAATCTTATGACAACAGGTTCTCTGTAGCAGTGCCTTCCAGTGTAGGAGTTTTGTACCAGGAAATCTTTGCAATACATTTTATGTAAATCTAATCTTGACATAAATAAAAGTATGACCTATTAGTGATCCCTCTATTGTGGAAGAGGGATGAAAATTCAGAGATGATAGCTTGACTTAAGGTTCATGGCAGAGGTGAGCGTTGGCTTACTTCTGCCTTACTTTCAGTGGGTTAACTATTTCGGATCAATGCATATGGCAAATATTAGCTGTGAGTGCTTGCCATTAAATTTAACTTCCTTCCTGACTACTTCAGATTTGCAAGCTCATTCTTTGTAACAAGATTTTTTCATTTTCTGTTCTTTAGGCAAACATTCATTCCTCACAATAGGCCATGTACTTCCCATTACTTTCCATCAGTGTAAGAGGGAGCTTCCACTACTGTACTATTTAGAAATGAGATTTGGGTGCAGCAGGAGAAAGATAAAAGTTGAATGCAGAGGAATGAGATACTTAAGAAGTTTCTATAGTAACAAATAAAAATTAAAAACAGAGAGGATGTGTGGGGTTCTGTATAGATATGGACCATTTTAATTGGACAGAATGAATACAATAATAGCCCATGCCCATTAAATCTGTTTTTAAAGCATTTAAATTTTCTAGGGCTTCAGAATCTATTTAGGGAGTTTTAAATTTGCAGCTAATAGTTCTGCAAAAGTATAGGTCAAAGGAATCTAAATTTAACCTACTGGAAAAAAAAATAGGCTATGCTAGCTTTGATTGACTATAATTTTCAGCAGCTGCAGATCTAACCCTATTTAAAAAAATTGCTGCATCAATTAAATGAACTGAATTTGAAGTTATGACTGCTGTAGCAGAGCTGATCACTACCTGTGTAAATGTTCTGTACAGTTTGGTTGCATTTGACTGACCCTAATGATTTTTTGTTTCACCAATTCACAGATGGGTTCTTGATGCACTGTGTTCATGAAAAGTCCTAATGTGAAAATTTGCTTAAGGTCAGGGTAATTTAAATAGCCTGTCAAGAGAAGCTTTTAGAAAACCCAGTGTGTGACTATAATCTGCAAGAATTCTCATTAGGTATGCCTTATATTAAGGGATTGATTTTGGCTCTGTTCCATCACGTGGAAAGTACCTCTTTCATCAGTGCGGATGGTGGGTGCATTAAAAATAATTTCTGTCTCTGGATGTTGTAATACCTATTTAATGTTCTTGTTGGAAAGGTTAAAACCAACTGTTGTTGTGATTTTTTCCTATTAGCATTTCCATTGTGTATTATGGGTCAGACAGCAGTCACAAAAATGTTCATTGCACAGTGCTGATCTTGTTATAACTACAGGTGAAACTCGAAAAATTAGAATATCGTGCAAATGTTCATTTATGTCAGTATGGCAACTCAAAAGATGAAACCAATATATGAGATAGACGCATTACATGCAAAGCGAGATATGTCAAGTCTTACTTTGGTATAATTGTGATGATTATGGCATACAGCTTATGAAAACCCGAAATTCACAATCTCAGAAAATTAGAATAGTGTGAAAAGGTTCAATATTCTAGGCTCAAAGTGTCCCCCTCTAATCAGCTAATGAATCCATAACACCTGCAAAGGGTTCCTGAGCCTTTCAATGGTCTCTCAGGCTGGTTCAGTAGGAATCACAAGCATGGGAAAGACTGCTGACCTGACAGTTGTGCAGAAAACCATCATTGACACCCTCCATAAGCAGGGAAGCCCCAAAAGGTAATTGCAAAAGACGTTGGATGTTCCCAAAGTGCTGTATCAAAGCACATCAATAGAAGGTTATGTGGAAGGGAAAAGTGTGGTAGAAAAAGGTGCACAAGCAGCAGGGATGACCGCAGCCTGGAGAAGATTGTCAGGAAAAGGCCATTCAAAAGTGTTGGGGACTTTCACAAGGAGTGGACTGAGGCTGGAGTTAGTGCATCAAGAGCCACCACACACAGACGGATCCTGGACATGGGCTTCAAATGTCGTATTCCTCTTGTCAAGCCGCTCCTGAACAACAAACAACGTCAGAAGCGTCTTACCTGGACTACAGAAAAAAAGAACTGGTCTGTTGCCCAGTGGTCCAAAGTCCTCTTTTCTGATGAGAGCAACTTTTGCATCTCATTTGGGAACCAAGGACCCAGAGTCTGGAGGACGAATGGAGAGGCACACAATGCACGATGCTTGAAGTCCAGTGTGAAGTTTCCACAGTCTGTGTTGATTTGGGGAGCCATGTCATCTGCTGATGTTGGTCCACTGTGCTTCATTAAGTCCAGGGTCAACACAGCCATCTACCAGGAGATTTTGGAGCACTTCATGCTTCCTTCTGCAGACGAGCTTTATGGGGATGCTGACTTCATTTTCCAGCAGGACTTGGCACCTGCCCACACTGCCAAAAGTACCAAAACCTGGTTCAATGACCATGGGATTACTGTGCTTGATTGGCCGGCAAACTCGCCTGGCCTGAACCCCATAGAGTATCTATGTAGCATTGCCAAGAGAAAGATGAGGGACATGAGACCGAACAATGCAGCGGAGCTGAAGGCCGCTATTGAAGCATCCTGGTCTTCCATAACACCTCAGCAGTGCCACAGGCTGATAGCATCCATGCCACGCCACATTGCGGCAGTCATTGCTGCAAAAGGGGCCCAAACCAAGTACTGAGTACATATGCATGCTTATACTTTGCAGAGGTGCGATATTGTTCTATGTCCAATCCTTGTGTTATTGATGTCATGTAATATTCTAATTTTCTGAGATTGTGAATTTGGGGTTTTCATAAGCTGTATGCCATAATCATCACAATTATACCAAAGTAAGGCTTGACATATCTCGCTTTGCATGTAATGCGTCTATCTCATATATTGGTTTCACCTTTTGAGTTGCCATATTGACATAAATGAATATTTGCACGATATTCTAATTTTTCGAGTTTCACCTGTATGTGTGAAGAGCAAGTTAACAAATAATTTACTCACTAAAATGAATAGCCTAGATTTAGGTTATTGTAATGGCTTTGTAACATGTGTTGCCATATGTATCATTTCTGATCCACATGGAAATAAATTAACCTTTATTCCTACTATTGCCCATTACTGCTTTTAACAACAACAAAAGCCATGTGGTTTTTAATTGCTAGAAGGGGCAGGGGTTGGACTTCAAACTTTTGGTTTCAAACTTGGTCTTTGTGGTTTGTAAATTATGTACTACGGTTTAGCATGATGGGTGAACCTGTACTTATGTAAACCTGTAATCTTTTGCAAACATAATTTAAAAGCAGCTGCATATTTTTCCCTCCCTTTTTCTGTTTCTAATCTTCATAATCTATGAACAGTAGAAGTAAAAAATATTGAAAGTCATTTCACAGCTTTATAAAGACTTAATTTAATTTGTACAAAATCCATATTATCTTTTAGATAATGTACTTTTGATTACCTTCTTTTCTTGTATAGTTTGGAGCCATGGATACTTCAAATGAGAAAGCATTTCTTGTATTTGTTTGATTAAAGTAATATCTTCTTTAAAAATAACCTACTTTGTACTTTTGTCCCTGGATCTAAAACGATGTGTTTTTTGGCACTAGGTGGCATCTGAACTCTGTCCATTGTTTTAAAATGATTTCTGCAGGAGGAAGAATAAGATAGTTTGCTAGTCTTTATTTTTATTTGGACTCACTTTTAAGTCATTCTGATAACTTGGTAAGCCTGATTCATTTTATTAATTATTTATTTGTTATTCATTTCCTGTCACTATTCTTTCTACAGCTTTCTTTTTGGGGAGGGGGGGCAGGGCATTAACTTTGATTAGAATTTTGCTTTTGTCTTATCCTACCCTCACACACTGCTTGAACTGCAGTTTGTTTAATACTTAAAACTTCATTTCTTTCATGCAATTCCTGATCATTAACGTTAATTACAATTCAGAGTTACCCAACAAGGCACCAAGACAATGCTAATGAGCCTTTAGACAGATCCTTTGCTGCTAGGTACATTCTTTGCCCCAATTCATTTTAAAAGTTATTTTTATAAAAATAAAGGGAAAGCTAGAAAATGACCAGTCTCAGGCATAAGGGTATGATTCAAGATGATGGTTATCATCTATAAAGGCTTACATGGCATAGACTGGATATTTGCAGGACCACCTTTCTCCTATTGTTTCTACTTGGCCCACCAGACTTAGCAGAGAGAGCATGCTTTGGGTTTTTTCCTTCAAATAGGGGTATTGGTTGTATAAAGATGCTACATAAATAAATAAAATTATGTGTCAGATTCTGATGCATCCTCTTTTTTGATCTTGTTTCTATTGATGTTTAATTGTTTTTAAATGGTTTTGGAGAATGTTTTAATTGTTAGTTTTATTGTACGCTGCCCAGAGTCACATTTGTGAGATGGGCAGCCATATAAATATGATAAATAAATCTTGTACCCAGGAGTTGTGCCTTCTGTGTGGCAGTATCTGCTTGATGGAACAGCGTTTCTCTGGAAATCACAACCCCGTTAGCCTTTTGAACAGCCAGGCTTTGAAAACCCGGGTGTTTCCCAAGGCATTTGGGCCAGAATATCAGCAAACTGTGCTGCTGATATGGTTTTGGTGACTTGGGCTTTATTGTTTTAATTTTGGGTGTCATAGGTTATGTAGTGTAGTTGTTGTTTTATCCTTGTACACTGCCCACAATCATGGTTGTGAGATGGGCAGCCATATAAATAATTTAAATAAAATAAGCAAATAATCAATTTGCATTTTCAAACCAGATCCAGCAGTATTTTTCAAGAATAAGATAGTGGAGGATGACAATAGGCTGAACTAGTAAAGAGCATTGGAGGGAAAGGTTAAAGAGAATGGAGAGCAGCAACCTCAGTTTGCTGTCCCAGTAGAAGGCAATGACAAACAATTCCCACACTGTTGATAGAAGGCTGCATCTGTTGATAGAAGGATATTCATATAGTTCATCAGTTGAACTTGGCTAGAAGGAGAACTTGGCTACATTGTTTGGCAGCCATTTTATGAGAGTATCCTTAACATGAAAATCCCACTGGCCCAAACAGGTGAAAGGCTCCTGGTTTAAGATTTTGGAATAATGCATAGCTCTAGTTAATAATAGAAGTTCATGTTTTCAATCCCCTTAAGGCAATGTCAAAGGAAGACAGAGGGATCTGTTGCCTTGGGGCTTGTTCTCATAATGGTAAATTACAGTTTTTCATGATAGATGAGCAGAACCATTTTTTTTTCATTAAACTTCCAAGAAGTTTAAGTTTATGACAAGAGTTGGTGCAAGTTGAACACTCTTAGTTGAAGCCATAGAAGAGGACAAAGAATCAATCATAGATTCCTACTTGTTTTTTTTTTAATAGAACTATATTTCACTCTTAATATTGTCCACAAAGGAAAGCTTGTTTTAACCTGGTGATATAACATATTTGGTTCAACAATTTTCTGAACACCTTCTAGAATCATTATAGCCTTTTGAAGTAGCTGATCTTTGCTAATTTTTACTGAGTGGGTGACAATTCTGTAGAATCATATCAACAAGACTTTTTTTACTGGCGAATATTTAGCACATCTTTAGATTTTAACATTTCTTTAACAATGTATAATAAAAGTTCAGCTCTCTTGTTAATTTTCTGTTAGATTGCTTGTCCTTATCTCTGAGCAGTGTAGGTGTATGCCAAATTATCTTGTCTCCAGTTGTTTTAAATAGAACATGATTAAAACAGGAATGAATTTCAAATAATTAAAGAAAAATATTTCTGCGTATAAAATATACCTGCAATCAGTACCTGAGGATTAACTATAGTCTATACAGTAATCAGAAATGGTTGAGAGCAAAAGTTCATTAAACTATCTTATGTCTGAAAGACAATAATTTACAATTGTTTATCGTTCATGTTCACTAGTTAAGAGAACAGAGTAACATAAAACTTTTTGTGTGGATGTGCTGCTCATTCTTTAAAAGGCAGCCCAATGGGCGACAGTAGGTATGAGAAAGAGGTCCGTAAAAAGACAAGATACAAATCTGTGGGGCGAGAGAGGCGGAATAAAAAGCTGAATCGGGACAGAATCAGGAAAAACTAAATGATTTGATCATACCAAGAAATGAAAACCAAGCAAGTGTTGGAATAAATGTGTATCTAAGGAGCATACCTTGGTAGCAGAACAGCAGTGAAAACCAGAGGAGAAGCCATATGAGAGATCTGGATGGCAGAAACAGTAGGGTGAAGCGCAATAAAAGAAAACAATTATGTAAGCCTAATTAAGGCTACTTAGAAAAACCACTAAATTCAGTAGGGATTGCTAGAAGGTCAGTGGGTATATCAGGAGACATTATCTTTTTGACACCATGGACTGCCCTTTTTTAATTACTGTTTTTAACTGCCAAGGGCCAAGTTGGGTAGTATTGCTATAGTGTTAGAGTAGAGAGGACTGGAATCTTTGACCTGCTTCCTCCTTAATTAAGGAGGCACGTTAAGCCTACTGGAGACTTAATTCAGCAATTTTATTTCTCCCTGAAATTCCTAGGAAATCATATTGCTATTTCCTTTTAGTGGCACAATGAGTTCTGGACTTGCCATAGGTTGCATGATAAGACTGGGAGTGACAAATCTGGGAGCAACAGAGTTGTAATGCTGAATTTAGAATAAAAATGAATGTCAAAGAGATTGCAGAATAAGGTGAGGTTCAATTCTGAGTTTGGTGAAATGAACGTTTCGTAATAAGGAAAATAGGAAACCTGCAGAAAGAATACAAAGGAGTGTTGAATAAATTAGGCATGTACAAGCTTTCTTGGACCAAGGATGACACTTGGCTACAGAAAGGCATGCCAAGGCATACTCCCAAAAACATGTGAGATCAGAGAAATAGGTGGGCCAGGACAAAAATTAAATTTGATTTTAATAGTAGTTAAAGTAAAATTCAATACTTAGGCAGTATTCAATCATATTAAAGGTATTTAATCATTTTCTTTTTCTTTCATATTAAATATTACATTTTACCGACTACTTGGATGGAGAGACTACAGGTGAAACTCGAAAAATTAGAATATCGTGCAAATGTTCATTTATGTCAGTATGGCAACTCAAAAGGTGAAACCAATATATGAGATAGACGCATTACATGCAAAGCGAGATATGTCAAGCCTTACTTTGGTATAATTGTGATGATTATGGCGTACAGCTTATGAAAACCCCAAATTCACAATCTCAGAAAATTAGAATAGTGTGAAAAGGTTCAATATTCTAGGCTCAAAGTGTCCCCCTCTAATCAGCTAATGAATCCATAACACCTGCAAAGGGTTCCTGAGCCTTTCAATGGTCTCTCAGGCTGGTTCAGTAGGAATCACAAGCATGGGAACGACTGCTGACCTGACAGTTGTGCAGAAAACCATCATTGACACCCTCCATAAGCAGGGAAAGCCCCAAAAGGTAATTGCAAAAGACGTTGGATGTTCCCAAAGTGCTGTATCAAAGCACATCAATAGGAGGTTATGTGGAAGGGAAAAGTGTGGTAGAAAAAGGTGCACAAGCAGCAGGGATGACCGCAGCCTGGAGAGGATTGTCAGGAAAAGGCCATTCAAAAGTGTTGGGGACTTTCACAAGGAGTGGACTGAGGCTGGAGTTAGTGCACCAAGAGCCAGCACACACAGACGGATCCTGGACATGGGCTTCAAATGTCGTATTCCTCTTGTCAAGCCGCTCCTGAACAACAAACAACGTCAGAAGCGTCTTACCTGGGCTACAGAAAAAAAGAACTGGTCTGTTGCCCAGTGGTCCAAAGTCCTCTTTTCTGATGAGAGCAACTTTTGCATCTCATTTGGGAACCAAGGACCCAGAGTCTGGAGGAAGAATGGAGAGGCACACAATGCACGATGCTTGAAGTCCAGTGTGAAGTTTCCACAGTCTGTGTTGATTTGGGGAGCCATGTCATCATCTGGTGTTGGTCCACTGTGCTTCATTAAGTCCAGGGTCAACGCAGCTGTCTACCAGGAGATTTTGGAGCACTTCATGCTTCCTTCTGCAGACAAGCTTTATGGGGATGCTGACTTCATTTTCCAGCAGGACCTGGCGCCTGCCCACACTGCCAAAAGTACTAAAACCTGGTTCAGTGACCATGGGATTACTGTGCTTGATTGGCCAGCTAACTCGCCTGACCTGAACCCCATAGAGAATCTATGGGGCATTGCCAAGAGAAAGATGAGGGAGTTTTTTTTGACTTTCACCTGTACATGCAGCCTTGAGGCCAGAGGTTATGTACACTTGCTCTGTCAGGTCACATGACAGGTTTACTGCTTGTTTGGCATGTCTGTTTCATATACACAAAAAGGTTTTCTTGGAAAGATATTTGGTGGTTGCATAGCATGGCCAAGATAGGCCTACACTTAAAGGAAACATTTCCTTTCAATATTACTACAAAAAAAACCTTTTACTATGTTTAGTAATTTCAGATTTGCTAATAGTTTATCAAAATGTACAGGTGAAACTCGAAAAATTAGAATATTGTGCAAATGTTCATTTATGTCAGTATGGCAACTCAAAAGGTGAAACCAGTATATGAGATAGACGCATTACATGCAAAGCGAGATATGTCAAGCCTCACTTTGGTATAATTGTGATGATTATGGCGTACAGCTTATGAAAACCCCAAATTCACAATCTCAGAAAATTAGAATATTACATGACATCAATAACACAAGGATTGGACATAGAACAATATCGCATCTCTGCAAAGTATAAGCATGCATATGTACTCAGTACTTGGTTTGGGCCCCTTTTGCAGCAATGACTGCCGCAATGTGGCGTGGCATGGATGCTATCAGCCTGTGGCACTGCTGAGGTGTTATGGAAGACCAGGATGCTTCAATAGCGGCCTTCAGCTCCGCTGCATTGTTCGGTCTCATGTCCCTCATCTTTCTCTTGGTAATGCCCCACAGATTCTCTATGGGGTTCAGGTCAGGCGAGTTTGCTGGCCAATCAAGCACAGTAATCCCATGGTCATTGAACCAGGTTTTGGTACTTTTGGCAGTGTGGGCAGGTGCCAAGTCCTGCTGGAAAATGAAGTCAGCATCCCCATAAAGGTCGTCTGCGGAAGGAAGTATGAAGTGCTCCAAAATCTCCTGGTAGATGGCTGCATTGACCCTGGACTTAATGAAGCACAGTGGACCAACACCAGCAGATGACATGGCTCCCCAAATCAACAGACTATGGAAACTTCACACTGGACTTCAAGCATCGTGCATTGTGTGCCTCTCCATTCTTCGTCCAGACTCTGGGTCCTTGGTTCCCAAATGAGATGCAAAAGTTGCTCTCATCAGAAAAGAGGACTTTGGACCACTGGGCAACAGACCAGTTCTTTTTTTCTGTAGCCCAGGTAAGACGCTTCTGACGTTGTTTGTTGTTCAGGAGCGGCTTGACAAGAGGAATACGACATTTGAAGCCCATGTCCAGGATCCGTCTGTGTGTGCTGGCTCTTGGTGCACTAACTCCAGCCTCAGTCCACTCCTTGTGAAAGTCCCCAACACTTTTGAATGGCCTTTTCCTGACAATCTTCTCCAGGCTGCGGTCATCCCTGCTGCTTGTGCACCTTTTTCTACCACACTTTTCCCTTCCACATAACCTCCTATTGATGTGCTTTGATACAGCACTTTGGGAACATCCAACATCTTTTGCAATTACCTTTTGGGGCTTTCCCTGCTTATGGAGGGTGTCAATGATGGTTTTCTGCACAACTGTCAGGTCAGCAGTCGTTCCCATGCTTGCGATTCTTACTGAACCAGCCTGAGAGACCATTGAAAGGCTCAGGAACCCTTTGCAGGTGTTATGGATTCATTAGCTGATTAGAGTGGGACACTTTGAGCCTAGAATATTGAACCTTTTCACACTATTCTAATTTTCTGAGATTGTGAATTTCGGGTTTTCATAAGCTGTACGCCATAATCATCACAATTATACCAAAGTGAGGCTTGACATATCTCGCTTTGCATGTAATGCGTCTATCTCATATATTGGTTTCACCTTTTGAGTTGCCATATTGACATAAATGAACATTTGCACGATATTCTAATTTTTCGAGTTTCACCTGTAGATGTTTCACTTCAACAATTTGCTAATGCTCTCACATTCATTACTGGCAAACAGCAATATATGTTTTAGAGAGTGCAAGCTGTTATTTTAGGAGACAGGTATTCTGTGTGCTATTTTTATCATCTAACTACTAAGTTTATTTTCCAGGTGTGTGTGCTGAATATTTCAGTTAGTATTTGCTTCTCCAAAAAACTACAGATCTGACAACAATGAAATTATTTGCTATTTATATTTTCTGTTTTAAAATGTCAATTAAAAAGCCTGTCAGCCTTGGGAACTAAGAAGCAAGTTGCAATTGGTTGAGACTCATTAGCATCATGGTTGTTTCCCATGAAAAATCGACATGTAAATTTGGCTAGCTAAGATGGTAGTAATTGAATCATCATAGATGCATCAACTCATAAAGGTAGTCAATTAAGCAGCTAGCACTAGCTAGCTGACTTTGCTTCATCTCAAAAAAACTAAAAAAGGTCAAACCTGATTGTTACATGGACAGGAAAACACCTGGGGAACCAGTATGGAGTAGTGGTTAATATGTTGAGCTAGATCTGTGAGACCCAAGTTCAAGTCTACCTCAGCCATGGAAACTCACTGGGTGACTTTGGGTCAGTCACTGTCAGGATTAGCCCAGGAAACTCCAGGAGATAGTACAGATTCAATCCAGCAAGGTTTATTGGCTTCAGTCCCATTACAGAAATCTTCTCAGAGTGAGAGCAATTTCCAGGGTCACCCTCCCAACCTCCCTTGCATTCTTTAGGGAGGGGCCAGTCTCATTCTCTTATCTCTTCCTCATTGTTCTGGTGATGAGAGTACGTTCTTAACCCCTCTCGCTCTGACTCTCAGTCACTCATTCTTAGCCCAAGTTACAGAATAGTTGAAATAAAATGGAGAGTTCCAAGTAAGCTGCCTTGTACTCCTGGAGGAAAGGCAACATGTAAATTGAATGAATAAATAACATACAAAACAAAATCACGAAATCTCAGAGTTGTAGATTTAATAACCTATTTATTCAGAAAACCTTTAATGGATAATTTTAGGATCAAAGGCAATTGGGGGCAAGTCTATAAAGTATAACAAAATGGAAATGTTTTAAATAAGTTTGTGTATTCACTCCAAGGAATGGTGACTACCCTGAAGTGTCATATAGTGAATAACGACAACTGCAACACTTTCAAGACAGTATACCTGTGCTAGTCTTTAGTTAATGTACAGGTGTGTAATGGAGCAAGCTGTCCATTGGGTATAAGTCCCAAGCTGTGCAAGGTTTTATAATGCCAGTACAAGCATCCTAAACTTGACTCAGTATAATATAGCAGCCAATGCAAGTCCTCTAAAACAAGAGTAATGTTCACTGTAGGTTATCCCTTCAGCACCCTAGGACAGCATTTTGTCCTAGCGCAGCTTCTGAACCACTTTCAAAGGCAGCTTCCTGTAAAATGGATTGCAATAATCCATTCTTGAAGTTACCAACATCATGGCTAGGCTAATCCTGCCCAGGAACGGTTTGGCAGGTAAACCAGCCAGAACTGAAAAAACATACTTGTGAGTCTCCATTTAAAACTGAATCTGAGATCTTCCCTAACCCTATTCCAATTAAATTGAATTTAGGACCTTCTGCATGCAATGTTCTTGTACAGAGCATATAATATTGTAGCACAAAGCAGGTCTCTATATTTTGCTGATTATTCAGCCATCTTTACTCTCAAGTATTGATTTGTCTATGCAATCATTCATTGTGCAGCACAAGATCTAATTACAGCAAGTAGGAAGTTGGGAAAAATAGTTGACAACATCTTTGCAGCTCTCAAAATGCCTGTCTATTTAATTTTCCTTTAATCACATTTTCAGAAAATGATTCCACCTCATCTTCTAATCTTCACATCTGCGTAACAGGTGTAATCAAGACCAAAATTAAAACATCCCTACTGCTATCCTTTCAATCAATCACAAATTAAAATTGAAAAGAAGTTCATCTGAAAGAAATGGGTAGGGGTGGAGGAATTGGGGAAGATGAAAAAAAACTGCATTAAAAACTTAAATATATCTGTCCCAATAATTATTCTATTTGTATTAAGCTAAATGTGAACTTGCCAATTAGAATAGAAACAAATGCTATAATTAAATGGATTCCAGTCTTCATGTTTATTAAAACAATATTTCCCAAAGTTTTTAACTGAACTCTCCACATCACCGATCCCCAGTAATAGTCATGTAGTCCACAGGTTCAGAAATCTTGTCATGTAGTTGTGTGGGAATGGCATATTTTTCTTAACTAACATTAGGAGGGAAAGGCAACCAAGTCTCTTTAATGTCTCCCAAAACCAAGCACAAGGAAACAACTCCTAGGCTCTTTTCTTACCAAACTTCATTGGTAAGAATCAGTGAAAATTCTCTCCTAGAAGATATATTCATCCAAGTCCTGGCTTGTACAAGATGACACCACCAGTTGCTTCAAGTCTCTGCAAAGTTTGTGGAATATATTCAAGCGTATGGGTTTCAGAATCACTATTCTAGAGAGACAACCATGGTCAGGAGTATGTAAAGTAATATAAGTAACTTTCAGAGTATCATTTGGCATATGCTATGCTTCTTTCAGCTACGCCTATGCTTATCAAAGTATAGTAACTTTGATTCCCTACAGTATATGAAATCATTTACCATAATGTAATAAAGAACTAGAAGCAGTATATAGGTCTTCTAAATTTAGTTTTCCTTTTTTGTATAAAACATTCCCTTGATTATTAAAACAAATCTTGCTGTATTGAATGAATAACACTGGTGCAAGTGAACTTTTCAGCTTACTATGGACTTTCCAATATACCGCTGGCAGCTAGCCCAAAGCAGTCAGAACTTGTTTAATCTGGTTCCAAGGAATATGGATATGTAACTAGGTAGGCATGAATGCCTGCCTAAATGGCCAGTAGTTGGGATGAAATGTATGCGAAGGGGCAGAACAACAAGCAGTATAAATGTGTTACTATTTGCTATTGTTTTTGACTTTCATTCCTCAGTAAGAGATTGATTTAGGTCCTTGATCAAGTAAATCTATCTGCAGTTTCTCTCAGGTTGTATATTTAGCTCAGGAAAAGACCATTTCTACAATATGCTGCTCAGAGCAGCCTATAAGCCCTCTACCCTCTTCCAAGTCCTGTTATGCTGCCTCATAATGGCGGGGAGATATTCTTGGGAGGGATGAGCAAAGAATGCCAGGAATGTATGCCAAGAGTATATACTCACAGCAGGGCCATCCAAGGTGTGAAGGTCATTTGAGCTGCCCAGCTAAAACAAGCAAACACCTATATTGGAAAATAATGATACAGGAAGAGGCTTGAGAGGGTCGATCACTTTAGTGATGACAGCAAAGGCATAATTTCACACTGCCCAGGAGAAGGCATTGGTAAACTACTGTGTTTTACCATGAAAACCACAACATTAGACAAAATAAAGTGATGATACAGTGCCCAATGATGGGCCCTTCAGGTAAGATGGCACTCAATATGCTACTGAGGAAAAGCTGAATATCTTTCAGGAAACTAAGGATATTTTTGATGCAGAGAGATTACAGGCTGCCAGACATCTAGTTGTTGCTGGATTCATTCAGGAAAAGAAAATCCAAAGTTGCAAAGACAGAATTACAGCAGGAATATAGAATGTAAGAAGCATTAATATGGGAAAGCTCAAACAGAGAAAGATCAATTGTCTACACATTGACATAATAGGCATCAACAAATTGAAATGGTCTGGAGTTGGATACTTTCAGTCAGAAGATCATACTATTTTTACTACTCAGGACATGAAAAACAAGCAATGGTGTTACTTTCATAGTGAGGAAGAATACAGTAAGGTCAGTACAGTACAGCATAGTCAATGGCCAAATATCAATTTTATCACGTTTGCGAACAGCTTTTTAATTATTCAAATTAATGATCCAGCCACTGATGGACAAGAACAGGAGTGTACAAGTTTCATGGTCAAGTGCAATCTGAAATTGACAGAACATGCAAACAAAATGTGCTGCTTTTAGTTCAAGACTGGAATTTCAAGTTGGAAATAGTAAGGAGGAAAATGCAATTGGACTATATGGCATTGGAAACTGAATAAAGAGAACAACCTATCAGTTTTTGCCAATCTAATGACTGCCAACCCAGACTTCAAACAACCAAAATGCTGCCTATATTTATGGACATCACCAGATGGAGCACACAGAAATCAAACTGATTATATTATTGGTACAAGGAGGTAGAAGAGTTCAGTTATAAGTGCAAAGATGTGGCCATTGCCTGATTGTGGAACAGATAATGAACTGTTCACGAGCATGTTCCAAGTGAAGCTAAAGTAGCAGAAGAAATTGAAACAGTCACCATGGTATGTTCTTGAGAACATACCTACCATTTTCAGAAAGAACATCAGGAATAGCTTTGAAATCCTGAAACTCATTGATAGAAACTATGGAATGAAATTAAATAAATTATCAAGGATGAGTGTGAAAAGAGACTGCCATAGACCAAGAAACAAAACAAACTGGACATCAGAAAAGATAGTGGAAATTGCCAAGAAGAGAAGCCAAGGTCAAGAAAAACAAAGATCTCAGGAAGAAACTTAAAGAATTTCAGAAAGCTATTAGAAGAGACAAGAAACAATATTATAATATCATCAATAAAGACACTGAAGATGGAAACAGACACAGATAAACGGAAAGTCTTCCTTTATTTTGTGAGCCATCCAGAGTTAGTTGGAGTCAGGTGCATTATAATTGATTAATAAAAAACATAGCTGAACTCAGATGGAGGTTCCAATCTTGAATAGGGGTGCTAAAGGCTGACAATGGACAGATAGAACAAATAATAGAAGATCAGAAAAAGATGGAGTATATTGAAATTCTGTACAACAGAGATGTCAACATCCAAAATACCATAGATATTCCCTATTTGCAAGAATCTCTAATACTAGAAGATGAAGTTAGATCAGCACTCTGGTCATTACTCAGTCAGAAGGCTTGACAAAACATCTACAGAAATATGGCACACGACAGAAGAATCAGTAAAGGTTCTAACCAAACTATGCCAGCAAATCTGAAGAAAAACACAATGACAAACAGATTGGAAGAGGTCAATCTATATACCAATACCAAAGAAAAGAGACTTAACAAATTTGCATACATATGCTGTGATCTAAATAGTTTAAGAAGGTCCAAAACCTTGTTTTCTTCGTGGAGAATACTCTCCATTTGCAGAAATATTCAGCATATTTAAAATAATTCTAGTGTCTTTCACATATATTTTTCCAGAAATGTAGTTCCTAGTCAAATTTTAGTTTCATTTTATTATGGAGGCAAGCACATACTGGCTGAGATAGCACATTATTTTAAGCCATTATGTGGTTGGGTTGATTTTGCTTAGTGTATTGGGTAAACCCAATTATTCTAATTTGTAAATCAAGGTTTATGGTTCAGCATGTTGTATGAATCCAGCCTGTTGCGATTATTCAATTAATCATAATTAAACAAACCATCATTTAATGCAAGGAATTAGCAAGCTTTATCTCCCTAATTAATATAACTATATGCTCCATCCTTGAAGATAACTATCCAGAATTTTAAGTTGCATATTTAAACAAGCATATGTATAAACTTAAAAAGCATTATCTTAAATGGCTTCTAGTCAGATTCTCCACTGCATTTGAAGTTTGCTTAACTTAAGGTTACACTTTGTGGTATGTCAAACACCTTGAGCAACATGAGTTAACCCTTTCTGAGAAGCTTATTTAAATTAGTGATTTCATTACTGATACTCTGAATCTTCTTATCTTTCTATTGAACCATTTTATCATAATGAAAGTGTTTTAGCCACCCAGATCTAAACAAGGTAGAGAGGTTCACACATTACACTAAGCTATGATTTTTAAACATAGTTTGTTAAATAAGCTACACTTGGTTTAGCATATCTTATTAAGTTAGAACCAGGCAAATCAGTTACAGCCTCAGTACAATGTATGAATCCAGCCAGTATGGCTTTACTTTAGATACCACCCAAATGTATTAAATACAAGAAAATATATTGAGATACTATTGTTAACATGAACTTTTAAAAAATTTCTTGTATCATTGCACCAGGGCATCTCTGTTACTAGAAACACAGAACATGCTAAAGTTTGGGAAATAGAACAAAACCTTTACTTAATTCCTACTTGGAAGGCAAAGATCCTTTGTAAAAGGTATAGATGTTTGATATTATTTAAAGAAGTTATCTGCTAATTGAACAGAACCATAGATGTCTGACAAAATCAAGCTTTTATTCTTATAGTTACTATTAAAGAGAGAAAAGATCATAAGCACAAAACTTGCAGCTGCATCAAATTCAGATCAGTCTATTTTGTCTTCTTGAAGACTTGATGGCACGCCTGGTCTTCGCAAGTCAATTCCTACAACAGAAAAACCATTAGTAAGTACAGCTTTTCCATTGTGTTTATTGTAGCCCGTGCTACAATAAGGGAACTTAAGCTCAAAGATAAAAACAGCTCAGCCACTGCATTAACGGTGAGGCTGGGCTATTAAATGGAAAAGAACAGTGTATTTTATGTAGCCAATCAGCCAGTAAGCACTACAGGTTGCAGTAATTAGATTTGGACACTTCAATTGAGTTTTAAAAAGGATAGAAATGAAAAATGTATGGAAATTGCTCTGTAACGGTAGGACATTTCATAGTCTATTATTAGCCCACATACTGTAATGTATTAAACTTACTGGAGCAACAAGAAATTGCAAAAGGAGAAAAGAAAAGGCATTAGAGATAACAGGAGGTAAGTATAATGGTATTTGGCCAATAGGCACCTGTGTATCTGCAGAAAGTGGATCTTAACTTGGAATGTTATAGCAGGTGTTACAAAGTGGGCCAGTGAAATTGGCAAATTTTGAATTTATTTTGTCATAAAAGGCCATCTGTCTCAGAGAAAGATGAGCTACTTGTTTCTATATAGATAAACGTGTTTTTTTTTAACCTATAGAGAAAATCTTTTGCTACAAAGCAAGGGAAGATTCTTATGATCATACATGTCTTCCAACTTATTGTAGCCATCTCTCAACTTTTTCTATCAATTCATCAGTGTTCGTTAAGGCTTCGGTTGCCACAATGAAAATGGAGGGAATACTACAAAACAGTAATGATATGTTGCAAGAGGAATATTGGCAGTTGATTTTCTTCAACTCTTGTTTTTGCAGTCAAATCAATAGAATAAACCACTATCTAATGTTTCTCCATCTGTAAGACGGAATTAATGGTTCTGGGATTAAATTTTTTAAAAATCATCCCCAAATACTTACAAGTTTTTAATGTAACTTTACTTTTTAAAAATCACAATCCCTATGCAGTTCACAGGAAACTGCTATGAACTTTGGAGAATTTTTTGATCTTTTAAGAGATACTTATGTGCATTATTGTTACAATCAAATCAGAAAATCAAATTCATTTTTTAAAGTGGATGCTATTTTCCTACATGCTGGAGTCCTGCCAAACTGATCAGGGTTTTGCACAATCTTACTAGATAAACTAGCTTTAAAAGATCATCTAAAGTAGCTCCTCATTTCCCAAATTAGCCAATCACATATTGTCTGGAAGGCTGTTACCTACTTCCCAAGCTTCTGGTATTTATCAGTGGACTATACAAAAAGTTTTAAGATAATGACCATTACTGTCTCTTGTGAAAGCAAGTTCAGTAAAGTAATTGAGAACTATGGGAAGAAATTTATTCTTTTTCTAGCATTAGAAGATCACACTCCCCATTTTCTGAGAAATCCATTAAAAGTCATTCTGCTAAGTCATAGCCACCTTCTTTATATAATTCTCAAGATAGCAGAAATTATCTACTATATCTACCAGGGTTTGTAGAATCTCTGGATTTACAACTATTTTTCTAGAATTTTAGAAATAGATAAAAATATGGGTCTGAACAGGTTTTGAAGCAAAACTGAATAATGGAACTGGGAGATGGTAGCAGGATATTCAGATTTTCTTTTTCCTTAGGAATTATGCACGCCAATGTCTGCATCTTATGAAAAATGAATTCTGGCCAAGAATTCAAAAAGTTAATTCATTTAAGTTGCAATATTAACCACACTTATTTAGAAGTAAGTTTCTCTGAAAACAATTTCCTTACCTTCTGAGAAAAGTGGTTTGGACTTGAGTATTTCTAATTCATTAAGCAACCTTGTTCTTGGTGAAGAAGATAAAAAGAACTACCAGATGTGGGCTGCAAAAATTGGATAACCACTAGTTGGAAGCCAAGGTTTCCTGCAGTGTTTTGATGCTAACTAGTCATCATCTGGATTTCTGCAGCACTGCTCTGGTATCCTTAATAAAGCCAAGAGTAATTATGGAATTAAATCCATAATGAGGAAGTAAACATGAAAATTCATTGTGCTTTGGCTTTGCTGAAGGTGCTTCTTTTCTCAAGGACTCTGCTTAAGAGATTCCAAAATTTATTGGCAAGAACTTCTTGATTTCCCCATCCTGCTGTAAAATCAAGACTCCATGGCTTCTCCTATCTTCTTCCCATCAGTTCTAGTCATCCTGGTGGCTTTGCTGCTTCCCACTTAGTGGGTTTTATTTCCCCACATGACATGAAGGTCTGCAAAGTGCTGGCTGGATTGCCATATTTTATGCTTCTTCCATTGGCCAGCTTGTGGGGTACTGATGGTGAGAGAGAGATGCTAGGAGAGATCCCAAGTCAGCAGAAGTGCAACTACGTAGCTTTGTGGAAGTAGGTTTACCCCAGTTCTCACTTTTCAGACTGCTCACTTGAACATTTTTTAAATTAGTTAATCCCTCATTTATTGTTTCTCATATTTCAGTGACTGCTTAGTTTTCTTTACATCACTCCAGCTTTCTACATTTTTGTTTTGAACTTCATTTATGAACTTAGCAATATGAATTCAGCTTTCCTTCAACAGCACTAAATTATGTTTTAAAGATAAAATGTTGCATGCCTGGTGATTATTCTAGTCCAATGTTTTAACCTGCTTTTCTGCCCAGCCCTCAACCTATAGAAAATGGTTTTTGTATTAAATAGTATTTCCCGTAGCTTAAAATGAAATTAGGAAAATAAATATTACTGTCAATTATTGGGATGTTATATTGTGTCAAGAAGGTAGGTTCCACTTAACATTTCCATCTTTCCCATTGCATTTCCTCTTTGAGCTATTTGTTTTTAATTAACAAAAATGTGCAACTGTTGCAATTTCGTAGCCTCAGTATGTGCCCATGGATAAATGCCAACCGGCCTGATTGTTCTAATCACTTGCGGCAGGTTATGTTGCTAGAATATCCTAATACTTATACATCCCTCAATAAATAATGGCAGTGTTTTGGTCAGCGTTTTCCTAATTTTAATTACTACCTGGAATTGCTTGTAGACTATTGAATGAAAGTAGAGGGAAGACTGTCCAACATTTATTTCTAAGTGTTCAAATAAGTACAAAGTCTGCTGATTTGCAGACGAATAAGGGTGAGAGGGTATGAGGAAATGGTGGCATGCCTGTTTGGGTGGTAAGTGTGCACACCTTTGTAGCATTTCTGATTATGGACGTGATTGGAGAATCCCAACTCTGCTATTCTGCCTCATATTTGCCTGCCTTGAAAAGATCTCTGTATCTTCAAATCTTCCTGACATTGGACTTTCCAGCATAAAAAAAGCACCATTAAAGATCCATGGGTACAGTTGAAAGGGTATTCTGAGACTGAATTCCCTCTTTAAATAAATGGTCTTAGTGACTTCAGTGCTGTTTCTCATGATTGACATAATCTGTAGGCTATCTCATAATAAAGCTGACAGATAAAACAAGAATGCTTTTTTATGCTCATAGTTCATCTCCCACTATCCCTCCAAACAGAATCATTTTTATTTCTTCTTAGCATGAAAAGAGGAATATTACATTTTAATTCTGAATAAGAGATTCCTTGAAATTCAGAGCAGACCAGTGAATTTTTATCAGACTGTTTTGCTCCAGCCTTATTTTACAGGTAGTTCAATTATTTTAGGGCACAGTTTAAGGTGGTGATTCTCTTACTCATAAGGCTATAAAAGACTGCTTCCTCCCACATGACCCTGTCTCATGATGAAAAGGGGAAACACAGGAAAAGCCCTTTTCAGTTGCAACATCCCAACAATGGAATCATCTTAAATTCATCTCACTTTCAATATTTATGGAAAGTACCACAACTTTCAAAATAATCTGGCTTTTTAATCTGTTTTAATGGGGTATTTCTTTTTCTGGTTTATTAGGCATTCTGATAGTTCTCATTGGAGCTAAAACATAGTTTTTGGCTTGCAATTTCTTGAAAGGCAGTTAAGGAATGCATTAAATAAAGAAGTACCCATGTAAACAAGTTGTTTATACAATATTCCTACTCTAGGTAGTGTATATGGGTTTATCACATTTCGTTTTTATAACAGATGCAGTTTGGGGCTGAATCAGTAACCACATTATCTGTCATCCTCTCTAGACAAGTAACCTAGATACCTACCCTGCTGATGTTGCTCTTGTGATATCTGCAAAAGAAAAGTCGATGTGTGTAGTGTAATTGTACATGCATAGGCTCTCTTCTGAAGACATTTGTTAGGAGTATGACATAATTAGAGAACTCATGTGGGAATAGTGACTGGCCAAGGTCACCTTAGAGATCAAAGATTTGAATCTTAGTTTTGCAACTTCCCTTGGTACTGTGATTCATACTTTGATGTGTGGTGATAAAATTGGAGAATAACAGAACCAAAATGAATATCTAAGCAGTTTCAGAATGAGACAGCATATAAAAATCAAAGCTAAAGGTATAAGCTTTAAAAGTGAGTTGATGTGGAACAGCTTTTAGTTATAGAAGAACAACATATTTGGTTCTTACTAGATGCAGTTTGTCTCCTTCAATCCAGTGTTTCCACCCTCTGTTGTTCTTTTCACCTTTCTGGATGCAGACAAGTTTGTCACCATCCCAGCTCACTGTTGTCTTCAAGGATTAAAAGATAATATTTAGTAACATTCTATAAATTTGAAATATTCAAAGTTGGAACTGAATGCAGTTTAGTATATGTAAAGGGTAGAGGTGGAGATGGAAGGAAATGCTTTAGAAGTAAGGCTGCCGCCACCCTGCAAAATCCCAAGTCCATGTTGAAAACCAAGACCATCACTTATGTTTCATGTTCCCAGCTCTTTGTCTTGATAATGATAATGATTCATAAAATGCCCATAGAAGCAAATTATATAAATTTACTTATGATGGAAGTGCTCCCTAGAAATGGAAACCAATATTAAATCTGGTTCTGCTCTAAGGAAGTAACTAAATATGGAAACTTCAGTAGAAAAGTCATGGTTCATTTAAGCTAGTGCAACGTTAACACACATATTTCTATTTCAATAAAGCAATTTGGGTGATGATCACAGCAGAATAGATTAAATTATTTTGTATAAAAGGGACACACCAAGTGATGACTAAGTTTCTTAGTTGTTTTACAAGGTTGCAAATAAAGCAGCTATTTATTATAGACATAGTACAGATAATAATAATCTTACAGATCAAAATATAGATCTTACCATCTTACAGGTCAAATTACTAGGATAGGTAACCTATGAAAGCCTGGTCTGCTTGTTTATGCAATACTTTGCTCAGTGCAAAAATTTTTATTTCAATATTATTTTTTCAAAGGAGAAAGGGATTTCATCTGGAATCTGGATGGTATGTGGGTTTTTTGTACTTATTTAATTATGAAGAAGATGTGTGTGAATGTCCATGTAACATTTTGCAGTCATTTTTCCAGTGGTGTACAACCTCCCTGGGTTCCCATACATCCGTTAGACACCAAAGAAGGCATCTTTTCCATTGGGTATTTTCAGACTGGAGAGCCTACCAGCTAGGAAAGCATCAGAATGACAGACTGTTAACAATCCTAGCAGTCCTATCCTCTGCCAATGCCAAGAATAACAGCAGCAAAATAATTCAAAACATATTCATGTACCCAGAGGAAAAGGTAGCAAACAGTAGTTTGTTGAACAGGCAAGAAAGCTTTCAAGAAATTGCAAGGCAGATTTCAGCGTACTAATAACATAATGCAAAAAGGGGGCAGAAAAAAAGTGGCCTTTTTAAAAAAACAAAACACATTTTCTTTCTGTTGCTGTTTATTAAATCTGCTATTTTGGGAATGTTGGTGGACAATGTCAGAGTCTCTGTTCTGCTTTTTTAAATTATTTTTGAAAAAATCATTAAACCTGAATTGGACTAGATAGCTCTTTGAACACAGCAAACTTGGACAAGTTTTTCAATTTGAGGGCTAATCTTTTTCAAGTGGAGGACTACCTTCAAAGAAGTAGATGGTGCCAGGATAGAAAAATGGGCAGGATTGGGGAGTTTTTAAAAGGAAAAAAAATCCTTTAAAAACTCATTTTTTTAAAAAAGAAAACATTGTTCTTAGTGGTTCTTCACCAACTGAACCTTAATAGCAAATTGTCCTGTAAAAATCTTGCAGAAAACTTTAAAGTTCATGCAAAGATAGTGCAGGCTATAGGCTATTCATCCTTGAGAACTGTATTCTTGAAACCTGTATTCCTGCAGTAGGTTGTCCTTTGTATGGTAGGATACTTAGCCATCTGGTCTGAAGCTTCTTCTCAAACATCACACCTCCCAGTGTATTGACTGGGCAGTATTTGAGTATAATCTCTGCTGAAGGTGGTAGGAAGTACAATAAAAAAATTAAGATGTCATTTGCCTTGATATGAGAGGTAACACTGCCCTCTCCCTATTCCAACTTAGCTTTTCCATTTTCCTTTATGCTGGCTATCTATATTACAGTGATGAATAGGAGAAAACATCCGTGCACTTTATGGGTGTTTGACAACATCCCACATCTCTGCACTGAAGAAGTACAAAGGAGCAGAATGACTCTCTTAAAAATAATTAATTCCTGCTTCTGCTGGGAAAAAAGTAGCAGTGTGTTGGTATGGGAATGTTGGGTAGAAATCATCCTGATAAGAAATCAGAGAGAATTATAAAAGAAATGAGACGCTTTTTCTTCCTTCAGTCACATAACAGGAGTGATATAGGAAGAGAAAATTGAGGTTGCTGAAAGTTCAGCAAGGCGGCAGTTTTGTGTTCCTGAATCGGACTGGTAAAGGATGGCTTTGACAGACTTATAAGGAGCATGCTGTGATGTCAGGGCACAGAAAGGTCATGGATGATAGGGAAGATGTTGGCTATGAGTAGCAAATCTCTCCATTCTCCCTGGAAAAAATAATTAGGTGATTGTAATGTTTGCTGTTCTGTTCTGGAGATCTGATATAGAGGCACATAAGGCACAATTTACATTAGGTATCTCTGACACACTATTAGAATCAGGTGCAAAGTGTTACACATTATGAAATTGGTATTTGTGAAACTTAGTCCCCAGTCTCATTCTGTCCCAATCCATCGGTGGAAATAATAAAACAAACATTTGCTGGCATCTAACCAATAGCTATATACTGCTAAAACTCTCATTGTGTTCATCTCTTTGTCTGTACCCTCAAGTTAGCCCAAACTGTGCATTATACTGCAACAATTTTTGAATCAAGGTACCTAAAATCTGCTAACTTAATGCATAAAATATCTGGGACCCATTACTTCTGTGGAACTGAAATTTCCACGATGTTCACACCAGTTTTATTTGTAAAGTTGTGGCCATTGCAGCGTCCCTGCAGTCAAGTGATTCTGATTTCTGATGCTTCCTGCCAGCTTCCCACAAGCAAAATCAATGGGGAAGCTGGCAGGAAGTTGGAAGTCACTCCCGCTCCCACTGCTTTTTTGCCTGCCTGTGGTCATTCTGTTTATCTGTTTAGGTAGCTAAATATTGACTTCTTATTGAAGTTCATTTGCCACTTGAATTATTTTTCTACTTATAATATATACTCTTCTTAGATATTAGATAATATATACCCTTCTTAGGACCATCCAGCACTGGGGTACAAAAAATATAGTCAGCCTAAAATTTAATATTAATTCTGGCCACATCAGACTGCACTACCTTTCTCTCAAAAGATGACCCAACAGGTCACAGGGTTGTCTAGTATTCTATCAAACTCATCAACATTCCAAGCAGCTCCCAGCATCCCAAAGCCATATTAACCAACTGTTCATTGGAAGACTACAGGAAAGCCTTGATTGCCCTTGTAATGTGTATTAAATGTCTCCCTATTTTCTCCAGTTCTGAGGCAACATTTAGTTTCCAGTCTGGACAATGTTTGTTTGCAGGGTAGTGAGGAAGTGCCACCTTGCCTTCGTAACAGCCAAACTGGACTTGAAGGGGTTCCAGTTGGGGAGGGGGCTTTCCATAAACAATAAGATTTACCTAGTTTTGCTCACCACAGATAAAATGGTTTGTGTGCTGTAGCCCAGAAGGATAGATAGCTCAGCAATGACTGCCATGGCTAACAGGAATCTGCTTTTACCTGTGCCAAACTATGGAGCAAGCCCATGGGTGACAGCTAGAGAAATATACCAATCTGGAACCATGAAGAGTTGAAAGCAAATAAAAAGTAATTTTACCTTGCTGTCATCTGCTTGAGAAATTGTTATGATTTGCATATAGAATAAATAGTTGCACTAGCAAAGCATCTAGTTTCTGAAATGCAAATTGCAGCTTTTTTTATAAATAAACATTTCTTTATTTCATTTTTAATTTGCTTTCGACCTGTTTTCTGGAATGTCAGGTGCTTATATTGACTGCTGCATAAATGGGAAACAAATAATAGGTTTTCTACCTTCACAACTCGATTGTCAAGCCCCTTGGTGTGCTCTTCAAATTCCACTCCTATGGTATAATTCACTTCATAGTTCCTGAAAGTGCTCAGTGTTTTTGTCTTGAAGTTGTCTCCATCTTGAATAATTTCTTTTGTTTGTTTTAGATGATTTGCAATCTTACGGGTAGCAAAATCAATGCCTGCAGATGGAACAGGAGATATGCATGTTAACAATGTGCCTGTTTAAATTCAATCTCAGGTTTCTAAATGTAAAAACACAAACTAGTGAGGTTATGCAAATGCTCAATAGGACTTTTGGTTTTTTAAGGGGAGTTCACATCTCTTCTATATTATTAAGTGATTTTTAACAAGTTATTTTGAAGTGGCCTTCTATGCATTCAAAAAACCACTTGTTGAATTGGCATGTCTGCCCACTTTTTGGTAGGAATTTAGCTCAAGATTGTATATAAGGATCTGGAAGTACTTCCCATTGAACACAGTGTGGTTGATTTGTAGGATAACATGTACAAGATTGAACTCTAAAAGATGACCTATACTTACCAAAACACACACATGCACGCACACACACCACACACATATATTCCCGCTAGGAGAATATCTCATTATCTAAAGCTATTTCTATAGAATTGCATAAACATTAATAACGTATGATGTGATGTGGTTAGAATCTGAAATTATCAAATTAGGATTCTGAATGCAAAGTTCTTTCCCTGTCAATCAGAGAAGAAAATTCCATTCTCCTCCTGGCTATTACACTGAGTCTTCTGGACAAAGAAATAACTGAGCCTTTACACCAGAACCTGCTACATGTCAGGCTTTGCATTGTAAAACAAGAAAAAATACTTTTCTTAGTTTCTTAGACACTCCTCAGATAAAGATATTTTTCTCTTTTCCTCTGACTCAGAAGTGAATGGAAAACCTCCCTCACTTCCATGAACTGGTCCAACCCTTTTTTGAAGCCAGCCAAGCTGGTAGCCATATCTCATGGGAACATCTCATGGCTACCACACCTCACAGTAGCAAATTCCAATGTTTAGCTACAGTACGATAATACAATACAATAATATAATTCAATAAGGGATTTAGGTACAATAAGGAGAACAATAAACCATATGAAAGCCACACTGCTCAGTTCACACACTGTGCTAAATCAAAACCAGATAGGTTTTGTTATTGCTTAGCAAGCCACTAAATGACTGAAACTCAGATATTAAACCAACATGGGAGAGCTTCAGTGTGCTTTTGTGCTTGAGGAGCTCCTTTTCCACTGGGATTTCTTTTATATCGACCTAGTTTGCATTTGAGTGTTACAATCACATGGGTGGAAAGAGAGAGCAATCATGGCTTGGCAAGGAATCAATCTCTCCCGCAAAGATAACAGAAGATTAAAAAACATATTGTAGTATTCTCAGATCTTGCCATGAAGAAATGGCTCTCAAAGCATTAGCAGCAGATTTCACCATCATTGCCTTCCATTGAATAAGCACTTTTGTTATCGCTTTATTTTGATCATGACCAGAATAGGATTTTTGGAGAGCAATGGCATGCAAATTGTCAAATACAAAAAAGAATACACTGGGCTAATTTCTTTCTTGTCATATTTCACTAAAAGATACCAGTGATGATCTAGACAAATTCATCAGTGGGAATAGCAGTCAACCAAGATTGTTGTGAACATGTCCTTGAACTCAAGATGCTTTTTCCACCTCTGTCAGTCAGAAGCTTAAAGATTGAGAGCTGTGCCATTTATTGTCCATTTTCCTCTCTAGTGGTTGCCACTGATTGAATAAGGTTGCAAAGCATAGAACAGCAAATGCAGTGTTGTGATGTAAGCGCTACCCGATTTGTGCATGTGTGAGAGGTACAAAAGGGGTGGGACTTTCATCATGATTTATCTGCACCTTGTTCATTTTGGTCCTCCTTGCACATGCCACTGAAAGCATAGACTATCTGATAGATAAAATGGAACCTTATTGCAAAGCAGAGAATATTTTGCAGTTAAAATATCTAACAAGTTCCTTCAAGAGAGGTGTACAGCAGTTGTAGCCAAGAAATAATTTAGTGGAACTTACATACAATTATACATATTTATATGTGTTTGTGTATGTATGTGTGTGTGTATGTATGATTTTGCCATCCTTTACCTTACCCTGTTAAATATTCTATTATTATTCTTACAAAATATGAATACAGTTTGCTCTCTTCCATTGAATTTATTTATTCTTAGGGGGAAAAAAACCCTGAACACAAGAAAATTATCCCTTCTTAAACCCAGAAAATAATTTCTTTTTAATTTAATCTATGCATTTTCCCCCATTTCCTATCCTAAAGGGCAGTTGTTATATGTTTTTACTTTTTTTTTAAAGTTCTTTTTCTGCTAAAAAGCCATCAAAATGTGCACAAGCCATTTGAAAATATAAACCACCATACTAAAAATGATAATATTAAAAACATTGACACTGATATATATATATACACACACACATATAGACACACACAAATATACAGTGTGTGTGTGTGTGTGTGTGTATTGTACTATAATTAATATAATTATACATAAGAAGAAACCTATCCCAGAAGTCATTGATAACGTGAGGATGTAAACCTTGGAACATAATAAAAGCTAAAGATAATAATATCCCATTGGCTGGTCACTGTTCAGAGAGGAGAATATGCAACATGTATAAAAAGAGGGATCTAGGCAAAATCATTGGCCCACTGATGTTTGCAGGAGTCATACATCTGAAACTCAGTGCTTCTTAGAGCAGACATCCAGAAAATTAGAGCTTGGATTAGCCTAGGAATTCCAAACAGTTGACTAGTTTTGTTAGCATTGAACAGATGGTTGGTATATTAACAGTAATTTTTGTTTGTTTGGTGTCCCTTACTATGTATAAGCTATTACAGTAAATCTTAGTCTATCCCGTGCTTTAGCAGAAAGCTGGCCTATATATGCAATTCATTATTAGGTAGGAAGCACAATGAACAAGAACAACTTAATCTTCTGTCTACTATACAACTCAGCAGTGCTACTGATTTTTTTTTTTTCTTTTTTAAATCTGGCTGGTAACCATAGATGCTAGATTCCACACTTAAGACTAGGTCTGCTGCATGAGAGAATACAAGCCAAGAGCGCTGTGTCCTAGCTGCTGGGGTGTTGTATAGATAATAGCTGATAATATTACAGGAGGTAGTAAAAAGATTTAAGATCCAGGGGTCAATGTGTTGCTTTTACAGTTTTTCTATGACCACAATACCTGAGACAGAGATGGGATCGAGACCTCTCCTCACCATATATTCTTAAAAATATATAAATTATTGCAGGAGGGTTACTATCCCATCTCTGTCCCAGGCATTGCAACACAATCTCACTAACCTTAAATACTGGTAGAATATGTTTTACTGAACATTTTCAGCACTCGATCAAATCTGTGTAGAGGAAGAAGGGTCTCTATTATTCCGTTAATAGAGACCCTTCTTATAAATTATAAATTCTGCTTGCATTTCAATTGCGTTTTCATTTATTAAACTGGTATGCCACCCGATTTTCAATGGTTTTGTTGTATAGAAACACTTTCACAATTTATGCAGTCAAGATTCTTGCATATGGGAAAATTGCAGAAGTTAAAGCACACCCACAATATAATGCATGAATCTCACCTTGGGACAGCTTTCATGTTCTCTCCTGTCTGGCAAGTATCCAGTATTCTATTGTATCAATAGAATATGTTCTCATAAGCTCCACAGTCCATAAAGATAAGTAGAAATCTCTCGTCAGCCCAAGTTAATGCTGCTCCCAGTTTTGCAAGCCATTTTTGTTAAAGCTTTTTGACAGTGTACTTAAATTTGTCTGGTAATTTTGGGTTTTGTTAATCTATACTACTTTGCACATGTATGAACTGGTCACTGACTAAAATAAAGTAATTTGAATTGTGGGGCTTCATATGCATTCTGTCCTGTCTCAGGCCAGGCTCACACAAATACACAAGAGGTAGTTGCAAACTTTTACTTATAGCAAGCAGCAATAAAAAGATATATGCAGACTCACGCACGCACAAGCAACCAAGTTCTCACAAGTCCAGCAAACTTGCCTAAATAAAGAGTTCAGAGCCCAAGGAGCAGGTGCAAGAATGGTCAAGCAAAGCCAGGGGTCCAAAGCGTTAGCAAGGTCGTCAGCTGGTCTGGGTTCAGAGTCAAAAGGCAAGGCACAGAGAGTCTGAGTTAGCAAATGGTTGTTTCTAACACTAGTCTTGAGCTCACAGCTCTTCTTAAATAAGAGCAGCCCTGTTGGGGCTCATTTAGGAGGGTGAGGCTGCTTCCTTGTGAGTAACCTCACTGACTTCCTCTGTTCTGCTCTTTTTTTCTGCTCTCTGTGCTTTTGCATTGGGAGGGGGTGGCAATTCTGAGTCCTCATCTTCTGTGATCAGCAGCAGCTGTCCCCAGTGATAGCTGGCCAGCCCTGCCCCCTCTGCCTTCTCAGGCGGCTGTTCGTCAGATGGTCCCAGAGCTGACTGCTCGTCCTCCAAGGCCACTTCAGGAGCTGGCTGCCTTTCTTCATCTTCTGACTCTGAATCCGAGCCCTCCATGACACATTCCATGGGTTGTGAAGCATCTCTTTAAAAATACACATCTTCAGTTCATGCTTAAGCAATTATGTTCAAAGTACATTGTTGTATTGTAAAGACAGAACTGAATAATTTGAATTAAATTTATACTTACCTAAAGCAATCATATAACCTTCAAAGTTTTCATTTGATACCATTTCCCACGTTCCATTGTAATCAGCAGGCATTGCTGCTAGGAGATTAAATCCAAGGATAGTTTAGCTATGGAATTTGAAATGGTGTTCTCCAAAAAGAATGAACTGGAATTCTATCCTTTTATAGTTCTTTGGATGCAGTTTATGGTTTCCAATATAATAAAGTCTAAGGTCAGTGAGATAATCTAAGCAGAACTTTATCTTTGTTATTAAGGTTCAAAGGGGAACTAGAAGTGAGAATGAAAATGATGTTGCAATGATGCATTTCTTAACAATGTAAACTGTTAAGAAAAAGGACAACAGAATAAAAAAATGAAAACATGTAGTTGAAATATGTATTCCATAATGGCAAATTAACAAGTCTAAATTGGTTGTTTTCCTTGCTTTTAAAAATGTCTAAATTGTTTTACTTCTGTTTGAATTTTATTAGGGGTTCTATCTAGCTGGTTCAGTTCAGTCTGAAAGGAGCAATAGCTAATTTCTTCCCAAGAATCCCACTTAGCTTGAGATGGACACACTGACATCCACCACACCTCTAGGGCATAGCTGCTTAGGTACTTCTGGATGCCCCTGATGTAGATAAAGTGGCAGGTCTTGGTAAAATGCAGGGTGCCAGCATAATCAGACTGGCATTTTGTTTGTTGCCATGGTGGTTGGCAATTTTCCTCTTCCTCCTGCTTCCTCCTCCTCTTGCTCCTAATGTGGATCTCTTCCAACAGCTACAGCTGGGACACTCAGCACAGGCTATTCTGCTGTGTGCTGCTGGCCACTGCTTTCTCTCAACCCTCCTGGTACCACTGCCGCCCTCCAGGCAGTCCAGCAATCAAGCCACAGAAAGCATGAAGCATATTGCTGCTGCTTCCATAATCTCTTAGGAAACCACAATAGTTTCTGGGCCTTTTCCTCTCGCTCAGCTTCACTATGCTGGGAATGATGAACTAGGAGGCAGTCTAGCTGTTGCCTAATTTAAACTTCACAGGTATTGATTACCAATTGGTTTCCAGGTGCAAGTTTTAACTTATAAAGCTGTATATGAGTTGGCACCTTCAGGACTGCCTATATCAACTACAGTTAATTGGTCTGAAGAGTTTCTCCTGGAAGAAGCTGCTTGTGGTGTTCCAATTTCATGTAATGAGGGTGGCTGAATCTAGGAAAAGCTGTTTTTCCTCATAGCATTGATACTTTAGAACAGCTTTTCTCCAGAAACTAGTTTGCCCCTTTGGTGATAGCCTTCCAGAAGGTAGTGAGGACCAATCTTTTTCCAGATAGACTTTGGGGAATGATTGTGCACCATCTAAAACTGAATTTTATCAACTAGTTTATTGGTATTGTATGTTATTTATTGTTTTATTTTGATTTGATTTTATAGGGATTTTCTTGTATTTTATAATGCTATAAGCCACTGTGAGTTGATTACAACTCAATGGCATATCTGATTGATAAAAAATATATAAATACCCCTGAATTGTATGAATACTCTTCCAAGAGGATCCTGATAAATATATTTATTACTCAATTATCCATTTATACACAAACTGTATAAAAGGCTAGCAAGGACCCCTGTAATGTTAATGAATGGTGAAGAAAAAAAAAACCTATATCCTGATCATTTTAAACACTAGATCAGCTGTAATGTAAATGTCCAGTGCTGCTTTCTCCAACATGGTACATTTCCAGATGTAGTGGGACCACAATTACCAGCCAGCATAACCTGGCTTACTTTAAGGGGTTTGAATACCCCTATTGTTCGTGCTATGACAGATGAATATTGAAATTGATGAAAATGACAGATGCCATTGTAATTTCTCACATAATTTGACATATTGTGGCTTTAAGCAGAAGTAACAACCTGAGCTGTTCCTGCAAGAACCTTGAGTATAGTTCCCAGAGTATCTCAAAAAATTATCAGCAAGAGGATATATATTAACTGTATTTAATTAATTATAATCAAATGTAAAAGTGGACCCATAAGAGCATGAGTAATTTAAGTGAACCTTATGTTGGCTCTGGTGTAAGGATGATAGCGTTGCTCTCTGAAATTCAAGAAAGTGCAGAGTATAATTTTTGAAGCAATATTGGTATCTGAATTTCTAATGACCCTGGCAGTGCACTATTCCATAGGAAAATGAGTAAGCCATATTGGGGATACAATATGGTCATGTATTTCCTTGTCTTTCCTATGATAGAAATAATTTTATCCAAGACTATTCTGGAAGCATTTGCTTTGTCAGTTAAAGGAGGCTCAGTAATTTCTTTTCAGATGGTGGAAGTGTTGAGGTCATCTGCAGATTTCATTAAAGGAGTGATTTCTTGCTATCCCTGTATTTCATATATAATGCTATTTTCTTCTAGCCTGCAGCTGCAAACATACTGAAGTGAGGGGAAGGGAGAGAGAGCTTTTTCATAAGAATGTAGATACTTGTCAGAATGTCTCTGGAGACAAAGCATAAAATACAAGACACAATATGGCAAACTTCCTTCATGGCACTCTGGTAAAAGGTAAGAGGCGCAAGGTAAGCCCCTGGGTAAATTTTGATTTCATTTCTGCTAAATGAGATTCCAGAAGGAGGCCCTTGACAAAGTAGAACTGTCTTAAGGAAGTTGTTGTTCAGTCGTTAAGTCGTGTCCGACTCTTCGTGACCCCATGAACCATATTGCGCCAGGCCTTCCTATCTTTCACTGCCTCCCTGAGTTTGCTCAGTTTCATGCTCATTGCTTCAGTGATGCTATCTAACCATCTCATCCTCTGCCGTCCTCTTCTCCTTTTGCCTTCTTTGTCTTAAGGAAGAATAAAGTGTTTATCACCAAAATATTCATTGAGGAAAGATAACAAATGGAGAATTGAACTTCTGCTTTCCTGAGGGCTCTTGTCACATGATGGTAACTATATATAGTTCACATGTCTTTCCTAAATTAAATGAATTCTTCAGTATGCTCAGCTTAGTTAATGAGGGTCAGGTTTTGGTGGCTTTAGTGTGTTTTTATAAACCCAGCATTTATTGTTTGATCAGTTTATTGTTCAATATATTGTAAAAATCCAGAACATGGAATAGTTCAGTTATGTTGTGTGAATGCAGCTAAAGAATTATGTGTTGTGCTTTAAATTCTGCTTTGTATGTAAATCTGAAGCCTGTTTGTGTTTTCCTCAGAGGTATAATTCTAATAGCTGAATGATGTCTTTGAAGAACTTTAGAAATAGACCTTCAGCTAAGTATTGCTTTAACAAGAGATCAGGATATTCTCCCACACCCTTTGGTAGTTGGCTTCACATGGGTCACTGCTAAAGAATTCTGGCATGTGAAAGCCAGAATTTCTAATATGTTTGAGCTAAAAACAAAACTTGAAGTACTGGGTACGTTGAATGAAAAACAGAGAAGAAATGTGCCTATGAGAAGAAGACATTATTGCTAATCATATTCATTGGTCATAAAATATCTCAACAGTTAAGATTAGCCAGAACTTAAGATTACTTTAGTTGAAACCGAATGGTTTTAAATAGTAAGTTATCTGAAACTTAGTATAAGCTGGCAAAGCTATATATCTTGCATTAGTTGTTCCTTTATAATTTGAATGATAAAATAATGTCCCTCATTATATCAATTTCTAGCTTTCCTTTTGTTTATTTTCCAGCTTATTTTCATGACAGGAAGACATTTTTATCCTGGTTTTGATCATTAAAAGAATCCACAAGTATTCTTGTCATTGTATCTAATTTCTAATTTTAAGGGTAAAGTTTCCTTTACAGTATATGCATGTGTACTTTCAAATGAGCATATACTTTCATATGTATTTACTCAATTACCTAATTTGTGTTTCTTGAAGCATAGTTATAATGAGAAGAAATACAAGTGTAATATCAATGTAAAGCTTGTATCAGAGCACAGGATCCAAAAAGAATGTTTAAAGCTATTGACTTCAACAGACCATTCTGACATTTACTTAGTTAGTTAGTTAGTTAGCTACCTAGCTAGCGGAGATGGTTGCTGAGAGCCTACAAAGAGACCCTGAGATACTATGGTAGACAATAACATATGCATCAGATTCAGGTATGCTGACTCTGGAGGCTCTTACAGTACATTTTAACCAAATATTAAAACATCATACCCATATTCTTATTTCCATTCTTTACTGGATCATAATCTTCTGAAATATCAAATTGCTCCCCCTTGGCTTTTAGAATAGATTGTTCATTGTCTGTCTCCCTCCTCCCCAATTTTTCGATAGCATCAATATGCCTAAATGCATTTTCAAAGTAGTATGTATGCTCTCCATGCATTTTAGACTGTAAAACCACTCCATGATATTTGTATTATCTCATCTGCTCAAACTCATTGAGTCTGTCTTGGGTCTATCTTCATGTTTGGCTCTCTTTGCAAAAAGTCCCTTTCTGACTTTTAAATTCTGCTATGTAATATGATGTTAAGTGTGGGTAAAAGTCTTCTCAAGTCTGCTAGGGTTTGGTTACTGAAAGAATTGCATATCTATTGTGTATAGGAGTACAAGAGATCTTTTAACTAAAGTAAGAGGGTGGAAAGGTTAATCAGTAGGGCTTTCAACTAAAGAATATAAAAGTTGGATGTATCTTAGGGTATTAATATAGAAGCTTGCTTTGACATTCTTGTCAATTTTTTGAAAGAAAATGTTGCCTGTGTTTGCCTTTAATTAAAATTATCTTCCAAGAATTGATGCCATTCCTATACAAACACCAGTATGATTAAGACTTTGTGTTTTATTCTGCCATCTGTTGGCAGGATGATGGGGTATAACAAATTCTCTGTTTTTTCCAAGCATTATCTAAGAAGTACAAGGCATTAATTTTGATTTGATGTGCCATTTAGTTACAACTGAACCAAGCCTATGTTTCTTTGAAAAAAATTATTCTGTATTATGATTTATGGATTTGATGATTAGTTAAAATAATAAGTTATACAAAATATGTATGTTAAGACGTAGTTTTAGAGTAAGAGGTCACTATATGATTTATCTATATCTGCTGTATAAGAAGTTGGAAGTCATTATTTTTGTAATTTTTCCTTTCTTTCCTTTTTTTTTTTTTACCTTTCATCACTTTTGTATTCTTTCTTTTTTTCTAACTCTCTTGTTCTCTATTTCTTTCTTTGATTATTAGTTCTTATTTGCTTTTATCTTTATGCTTTTTATAACTTAACATTCTTATAAAAAAAATTATTCTGTGAATTTGCACACTAAAAATTATTACAAAACCTATTTATTTATTTGGAATAAATTACCCTGACTTTCAGTTAAAAATAGTAAGGATAATTAAAGTATTACAATAACGGTTACAATTTAAAACCAAACTTTTGATATGAATTCAATTCAGCAGACAGGCCAACAAAAACAATACACGAACCCATAAAACCATGAATTAAAACCAGCTATACTAACACACTGGAAGACTTGGACAAGTAAATGAGACCTTCCCTGAGAGAAGGAAAACACATATCTTTGTTCCAGAAAAACTTCCTGGTGTTACAATTAGCTTGTAACGAAGCCATATCTAATGACTTGATTAATATTGCTACATTCTGTTTGTCAATTCCATCAGTTAACATATTCTCATATCCATTCCTATTTAAAGAGTAACTGTAAGGAACATTGCAAAAATGTTTTGTGGTGTGACAAAAGCTGGACATCCAGTATCCTGGATTGCTGTGACAGGGAGAAATCTCGCCAAATGGTTTTAATCATTCAGAGGGAAAAATATGCAAACTAAAGATAATGGTTTCTAAATGGGATAACGATCCATGTCTCTTAAATGATTGAGGATTTCTTCAGATTGCTGAGCAAAAAGGGAGACATTTTTTTTCTTTTTCCCAGCCTTTTCCTGTGCTATAGAAGATGGAGGATCAGAAAGAGCCTTATTTTGTGCTGGATTGAAGAGAAAGATCCATTCTCTTTCAGAGCATCTGGCACAAGAAGAAAAATTGAGGAAATGATGAGTGATTTCACAACTGGCTGGAAACATACAAATCAAATCCCCTCCCCTTTTCCGAATCCTTTGCACATGAACAATTCCAGGATAGAACAAATGCTTTGGTGTGGTGAATGTTGAAAAAATTTAAAAGTTTACACTGATTACAATTTATGGGCCAAATGCATAAAACTGCAAGGCACAAGAAAAGAAACTGGTTCAACCAAAAGGAAATTCAGAGCAATAGATATTAATGAACACATAAAGGTATCCATATATCAACTGTCAAATATTAATAGATGTTAATGTGTATGTTGGTCTATGACCATAATAAAGATCGATTTGACTTAATGTAAAGTAATTCTGACCAAATTATTTTACATCTATTAATATTAATGCAGCACTTGAAAAAAGGAAAGGCTACCTTAAAATTGTGCAGTTTCTGTGGATCAGGTTTTACTCCCAGGCAGAAATGAACCACTCAGAAGAAATTCAGGGAAGTCAGATAGATAATGCATATTGAAGAAAATTGGAAATTATAACCAATTTCAGCAACTGTTGAGATTGAAGAACAAGCAGTATATATGGAAATAATGTTCAAGCCATCTTGTGTTTGGGTGTCCTTCCCACCCTACAGACTGCTTGGCCTCTTCCTTTGAGTAGGCTGGTTTAGCTTCATCTATTCCCTTTGTTTCTACAATGCTATCATATTGTTTCACTGTAATGGTACCTAACTTCCCATTTGAAATGGTGGGAAGATTGTAAAATCAATCTGCAAAATGTTAAAAGGTATTATCCTGGCTTCGGACTTATGGCCAGGGATTGTGGTAAAGATAACAACTGTGGGCTAGTACTTCCATCAAAAACAAAATCTTTTAATGAGAAGCATTTGAGAATTCTGACAAAGAGGTTTCAGATAGAGAGCTTCTAGTAATATCATTCAGCCGTAATTTTTAGAAATATTCCAGGTTTCAGTTGTTAACCGGATTTATGTGTTAACCAAAATAACAAAAAGCAGAAAGATTACAAAGGGAATGCATCGTCTAGAACTCATATACTGTAATATGCCAGGGAAAAGGCAGGATAACTACATAGTAATTCTGTAATTCATCTGACAGCATCCACAGTAGCTTCTAATAATAAAATTTGGGTTGGATCTACGCTGTTCCTTTATTAAGACAATCTTTGTTGTTTTATTGAAATTGTGGTTTCAAATGATTAAAACTACCCAGTGGGATAACTTATGGACATTGCTTTCCCAAACTGAAGTCCTCCAGTTATGTGGATCTTTAAGTAGAATGGGAACTGAGTGAGTTAAAGCCTGACACTATGGAGGGTTATCTGTTAAGATAAAAGTAACAGGTTTTTATATTAGACAAGGCTAGAGACTCCATTTATAAATCCAAAGAAATATCTCAAGCTTTCATATGCTTTCCAAATTCTATACATAAATTAGTTCTTAACATCTACAATCTATCACTCTAATTGTACTTATTCTGCAACAAAGTTTTCTAATTGGTGCTGCCAGTTTCTATCTTCCTCAGATAAAGGTTACATTATTCCATAATTGAACAGCAAGCCTGATAAATGGATTTTGAATGGAAAGGTTCCATAGAAAGCTGTATGGGTTATTTCACCCTTCTGTTCCCCTTTGACAAGCATAATTTAGCTAAAAGGATATGTATGCCATTAAGCTTTCTCATGCCTGACCAACGAGAATGCCATAATGTCATTTGTTACAATTTCCCATTTATTTCAGGAACATTTGAAAGAATGGATCTGTGAAACACTTAACAGAAAATTATTGACTGAAAAAAATGATGGGAAAATATTATAAAAGTGTACAATTTGGATTTTTCTGGATATGTTTCATGCCAATTATATACACACTGTAAAAATATTGCATCGCAATCAATTATCTAGAGAGCCAGTGAGGTGGTGTGATTAAAGCATTCAGTTAGAAGTGGGAACCCTGGTTCTAGTCTTTCCTTAGGCATGGAAGCCAATTGGGTGACTTTGGACCTGTTACACACACACAGTCCTAGACTGGGAGGTCAAAAATCATCTACAAACCCCACTGGATCATGTGGTAGGTCACAGTCCATAACCTTGTAAAGAGGTTCTCACACTTCAGTGGATTGATTTAGGCTGATAATAATAATTATTTTCCATGCAACTCTATACCATCCTTTACCATCTTCCTAGCTGTTTGAATCATTGTCACAGTAATACACAAAGGCTGATGGGTCAGCATGTATATTTTCATTCAGTCAAATGATATGGAATGTACAATTATAGCAAGAACAGGTGTTGGGATCACAGTGACAGGCTTCCTCCCAAGCTATACCCATAAGCTGTACTGAATATTGCTTCTTGCATGAAGAATGCTGCTGTCTCATTACTTGCATCCATTTGTACTAGCATAGAAACTGTAAACACATTCCAGGGAATCTAGCGGTGGGATAGGGCCTGATCCTATGATTCTGCTCCCTTCCCTATGTGAGTTGGCTATATTTTGAGTGCATTCTAGCTAGCTATAGACAATCCTCTACTTACAAACAGGTTACATTCCAAGAGGCTGTCCGTAAGTCCATTTTGTTCAGAAGTCCAACCAAGTATAAAACACTCAGCCTCCCAACATGCAGTGGTGCTGCCAAGCATATGTGTGCGGTGCACCGTAAACTAACCCTTTCCCATCTTCTCCTGCCTTCTGGGAACTTCTAGGTTAGAGTTGCAGACAGGTTTGTTTGTATCAGTGAAAGTTCATAACTCGAAAGTTTGTAAGTAGAGGACTGTCTGGATTAGTGTACAAACAAATGCATATGGAATGTAGCATCAAAGCAGTTAGTTTCTTCTTTAATCTGCATTATGTACTTTCATTGATTACTACATACAACTTGACATACTTATCTGGGAATAAACTTTCTAGGGTTCTTGAAATTTCTTATATATAGTTTGACATATTGGGCTCCTCCCCATGAGCCTCACTTCAATAACAGTTGTTTCTGTTGTTCTAGAAATATTTGCAATAAGTATTTATGGAAATTTAACTAATTTGTTATTATTACTGTTCTTAATTATTATAGGAAAAATGTGTTAGTCTCAGGTTTTCAACACAATGTTCATATGTCTACAAACCCCTACTTTGGTGTTTCTTGCCCAACTTGACTTAAAAGAAATAAATTGTTTTACTTTTAAATGGGAAGCAGGAATGGTGCCAAGAAAAGTATTCGCCCCCAACCTTAGTGTTTTCAATAATGCCTGTGCATATAGATGGATGTTTGGTATCTCGCCATATAGTGACAATTTTGTGACTAGGCACTGCTTCCTCAAAATTGCAATGTGTCTCCTTGTATAAAATTATTCGGGACCCGTTCAACAGTAGACTATTTCCTCTCTGTCCCCCTCCTTCCCTGAAATAGAAATATGTTTTTTTCTTTTTTTGGCAATGAGAAAAAGGCATGCAAACTATTGTTCTGCTAATTAGGAAGGATAGAGTTATATTCAAATGAGGTAAATCAGTTGGAAACACTGAGTCAGTTTATGTTGATTGCTATTGCTAAAATATGCAAGCTACCCAATAAAATATATACAATTATGTATAATCAAACACAGCATAGATAGGAGAGTTCTTTTATCCTCCACTCAATTAGCTCTGAACAGTTTTGTTCCAAGATCTACAGCTGTGATTTAAAGACAAGGAATAGTATGTGGATAATTGATGCAGAAATCACAGTGCTATTGATCAGGAATCGTTTTTTGGTGATGGGATCTTGCCATTCAATAAAGAACACTGGAACTGATTTTCTCCAGTAACAGCACCTGCAAAAAGAGGAATGGCGACTGTTGACACGGTGCAGAGCCCCCTTCTTAATCAGGCCAAATGGACTACATTGTATACGGACTTTGTCTTCCCCTGCTCTTCTTCCAGATGGTCTATATTTTTAACGACCTTTTCCTTGTCCCTTTGCTGGGTTTCCGTTTTTATTTTCCCCACATCCTGCTGCTGTCCTAAATGCCCTAGGAAAATTATTTGGTTTCTTTGTTGTTTATAGATTATGTATCTTCAATCCAAAGTCCTTCAATTAATGGCTGGAGAACATGGGGTTCAAATCCAATATGCCTAGAGGATATCCAGTTGGAGGTGGGTAGTACAGACACTATACTGCTTTATTTGTATTCTGAATCTGACTATAACCCAGGTTTTATTATGCAAATATTTATTTTCCCGTGACCAACCTTGTAAATACCATTCTGACTTGTGGAGATATTTTATGTATGGAATTGGAAAATGGGTAGTTTACCCAGGATCCTATGTTCATATAGGTTCCAGGCAAAGAAAATGCCTGAATTCATAAAAGTCAGGAGTGGTCTCTGTTGAGCTTGAAATTAATCACTCCCCTCCATGAATTTGCTTGCATATAAGATGATGTATATAAAAGATTTCAGCAGTTATTTTCAAGCAAAACCTGAATTCAGCACTTCTCTTTTTTGCTGCAACAAAAATAAGTTATTTTTCTGGACACATTGTCTAAGAGATTAAAATGAATGCTGTGCAATTACTTCAATGGTTTGAAGGTCAAACCTACAACTGAAGCCTAACCTTGAATATTATCATAAATGCTGCAATCAGTGTTCATAGTGTCAAAGTGCAAAATCTGTGGAAGATAGCAAAGGATCGCTCTGAGCAATCTTGTGTCTCTTCTGTGTTTGTAATCAGATTGAAAAGTGCTTAAATCCTTTGTAGGTTTTAACTATTAACTTTCCTTGAATCCCACTGTTCCTTCCTCATGCCCAGAGAATAAAGGTTAAGTAACTACGTGGCAGTTCGTCATCTCTTCAGACATTTATATCATTATTTCTTTTGCAATGACTCAGTGTGCTTGTATTGATAAACTCACCTGGTACATGATATTAAGTATAGCAGTGATGTTAAAGACATGCCTTTATTCATTAGGCAATTTCATCCATTGCTACAGAAATGAGCACAGGACTTTGAGATCCCTCCTGTCTCTCCCTTTGAATGTTCTGCTTAACTGATTATTCCCTGTAGTGGCACCCATTGGAGGGAGGGGAAGGAGGGTGAAAGTTGGGGACAGAAGGGTGAAAGCAGCAGGCTCCTGAAGATGTCATGACCCTTTGATTTGTAGGAACAATAATTTGGCCTTATATCCAAACTGCCAACTGTGGATTGTGTTGAGTTCTAAATGAGAACTGCAAATCAGGGGTTCATAGTTCTAATTCCTAATGCCAGCATCTGCACTTTTATCATCAGCCATAAGAAGGTCTATTCCCCACCAGGCCCAAAGTGCTAAACTGAATTCTGTGTTAATGTCACCTACATTATATATATATATATATATAAAACCTGATACCCTTGAGCTGACAATATCAATTGTATTTTAGCTATTTTAGATATACCTACGTACATGCACAGAGAAAGAGAGAGATTGAATGTATTCAGCATTTGCTTTCTTCATTTAATATTTATCTGTTCTGAATGGTAATCAGTGCATACATTGAAATATGGGAACTGTCAACACTTAAAGAAACTGCAAGCTGAATTGGGTGGGTAATACCAACATTATGTACAAACACCTAAGCAAAATGTCCTACTATGATCTGATTTCTGCATTGCAACCCTTAATCTTTCAATCATACAAAGAATATTATGGGGGTCAGGGATACTAGGAAAGAAGTATTATGATTGCCATAGGAGTAGAAATAGTTCCCCTGCCCCAAATAATCATAGGGACAATCTTTTGAGCCTCAGACAAGGCTTTCTGAGAGGCAAAGAAGGCTGTTGATAGAAGTTGAGGATAATTCACACTTCACATCCTCATTGTGGCTGAGGATAATTCACGGCTTGCACAAGTCTCTTTGTGAAAATATAGCATAGAATACTATCCAGGATGAGTCCTGGATGTTTTTATTTTTGTCATTTTGTGTTTTTAACTGAATCATGAATATATCCAAAAATGGGCCTTGTTACAAATGTTCCAGTGACTTTGCTGCCACCCTCCCAGCTGCAAACATAAACTTCAGTGTCTAGAATAATGGGAACCTGAGCCCTCCATATATTTTTGCACTACATTTTCCAGCATCCTTCACCACTGGCCATACCATCTGGGGCAACTGGAGGTGTTATTCAACAGTCTGGAGAGCCAGAGAACCTCAGTCCTAAATTCCATCTCCATCAGGGACATCAGTTGACTTTCCCTAGTCAAGTCAGCATCTTCAAGGAATTTATTTCTTCTTTCTTCTTCCCTCTCAGCAAGGTCAAGAATTCAGGCATCTTTTCTTAGAAACTGATGTGCAACAAAAACTTTCAGTTCATGTAATCTGTGACATTATTTATTTAACAATATTTGCATACCATCCCAATCACAAGACTCTGGGCAATGCACACCAAAGGTAAGGACAGAAAAAGGACAAAAACAAATAACCTCCCACTCCATAAAATAACACAACAGATGGTTGCCCTCAATCATACTAAGAGCCACAGGCCCATTGAAATTGACCATGAAGATGGTTGGGGCCAAATGTACCTCTGGGTGTGGGGTATTCCATAACACAGTGACTATTATCAAAAAGGACTAGCATCTAAACAGCATCCCTTATACCTCACATAGGGCTAGGAGATCAGCTGATCATCTTGCTTAGACCGTAAGGAGGCAATTCTTAATATACTTAATTTTTAATATATGCCATATAGATCTTGACATGTAATAACCAGCATTTTAAGTTGATTCTGGAAACTTAGTTGCTGCCAATGCAGTGATCTCAAAATAGATGTTACTCTGCAGTAGTAAGTTTGCCCTGCTAGCAATCTGGCTACAACATTCTGTACCAGTGGCAGTTTCTGTACTACATTCAGTAGTACAGTACAGTACAGTACTACATTCTGAACCAGTGGCAGTTTCCAAATTTCTCCAAAAGTAGTCCAAAAGTGCATACAATGCAATGCAGCAGTCCAGCCAAATGTTGATCAGGGCGTGAGTTACTATTGTTAATGCTCTTAGTCCAGGTAGGGCCATAACTGGGCACCAGCTGTAACTGGGCATAGGTTCCCCTAGCTACAGCTTCTACCTGCTGTTTTAGATTACCATGGATAGATGATAGATACCATGGTTGATGATATCTAATGCAGTTGAGAGTTCTAACAAGTCCAAGAGGGACATACTGTAGTTACCTCATCAAGGTACTGATGAAGGTAATCTACCAGAGTGACTATGTGAGTGGTCTGAGTCCTGACTGGATTCCTCTAGGATCCTCTGTAGCTGATTCCCTACTATCTTCTCAACATTTGCCAAAAAAGGGAGGTTGGTGATAATGTGAAAGTTATTAAATATGACCAGATTGAAGGATATCTTCTTCAAGAGAAGGTGCACCACCACCTTTTTAAAAGATGATGGTGTTATACAGGAATTTATCTCCAAAGGCATGGCCCTTGCTTTCTCATAAATCAGTTTCCTGGCTTGTGCCTCATTAATGTAAGGGGTAGCTGGCAGGATCCAGAGCAGTAACTTAATCTTAAGCAGTGAGCAACACAAGACACTAAGATTCAGCAACAATAAAGCTGTATTGATTTCAAACTTTGTAAAAAAATATTCAAACACATATTAAGTCATTCATACCAACATACATACCTGCCCAGGGTTGAGTTGGCTGAATTCAGCCTAGATAGTTGGGAAAGACAGTTACATAGCACTGGTGAAGGGCCTGGACAATGGACTTTCCCCCAGTGTTTTTTTATCCTTTGCCAGAAGTTCTCATCACACATTCCTTCCACATCCCCTCAGCCTTTTGCTGACCTGTTAAATTGCTGAGTCAAATGTGACTTACTTCCATGGCAGTTAATGGCCCATTTTTTTTGGTCTCTGATCCTACTTGAATTGCTTCCTGGTTTCATGCATCAGTGCACAACCTTAGCATATACCCAGTTGGAGATTCCATTCTCCCTACCCAGATAGTGATAAAGATATTTTCTTTTCATATTCTACTCCTCTACTAGTTTAAAACTATTACTGGTGTAGGTTCCTTGCACCAGGAGTTCAGGAAAAAGTAAAATGAAGTTGCTTTGGCCAAACTTATAACAGATGGCATAACACCAACCCTTAAAGATTAACCATCTACACAATCCAGCTACATACACCTAAGGAGGGAGAAGGAGTTAGCCCACAGTTTCATGTCCACTTTTTTGAATTCTCCAAGCTCAAAACAATCCCATATCATGGCACAGAATGCTGTCTCTCTGCAACTGACATCCGAACCAGAGCAAAAATGAGTAACTACCAGCAAGGAAATCCACAACTCATTTGGATGGCTTGCAGGCACGTTGTCATACATACAGTATCCTTCCTTATAAGGATCTAGGTCCAACTTTAGCTTGTTTCCCCTCTAATTTAAGAAAGGCAGGAGATTATGATAGGAAGAAGATGGAAAATCAGCTGCATCACCCTCCAACCCCATTGGTTCTGTTGGTTTTTCATCTATTTAAGGGTCCAGTTCTGCAGTCATAGGTAGTAAATGAACATTCAGTCATATTTATTCATTCCCATCACAGGCAGCATTAAAATTCTCTTCAAGCCCACGTGTCAAAAGCTTTCTGAAAATAAGATACATCAGTCTCTTTTGATTTTACAGACAAAACAGTTTCTTTTTAAATCAAATCAGCTTTAAAACAGAAAGAAAGAAAAAAGTGTGAGCACTTACAAAAGTTAAGCAGTTTCTCCAGACAGCCTGTGATGCTAATGTAGAGATGACAGCTTTGGGAGTAGGGGATGGGTAAGAAATAGATGATTGTTAATCACTGGAGAATTATGCTTTAAAGGGACACATTGTATTGCCTCAAGATGCAGTCTGACTATCTGGCTGACAGCATGAATGGACCTGACACTTCTCTTAGGAAATGTTTCTACTTTTCTTGAACCTTAGGAACATGGGCAATATTGTTTTTCTCTTAAATCTCTCTCTTCCTCTTAGAAATGAATACAGATCAAGGCTTCAAGACACTCTTCTATATTAGATGGCTCCTTATCTATTTAACAATAATTTCCCACAGGGGTTTCAAGAATTTGTTTTACTACTATGATCTGAGCATTCAGTGGCTTCTCAGCATTGTCTCCTTTAATACCAAATATAATTACTATGACCTCTGACTTTTATTCTCTCATTGTTCAGTTGTTATTATCTTTTCTGAATGCCAGGAAAAATTGGCTTGGCTAAATGTGGGATCCAGCTGATGTGCAGACATGAAAGAGGATATTGCTTTCCTAACACAGTGGTGCCTAAACCACTGCTAAAGAAACCAGATGATGACACTTGTGTTGTTATGGATCAATATGATAATCAATTGCATGTCTCAGATCCATCCCATTACACTTTCTTTTTTTTTAATTTTTTTTTTATTCTTTAAACAAATGTTTGTACAAAAAAGTTTTTTTCTGCATTTAGAATAACGTACAATAAAGATCAACATCTCTTTCTAAACATCTTGTTGTAATACATTAAGTTGATAGTACTTTTTGTCATTACCCATTTTTGACATTCTTTTTCCAAAAAAGTGGAGAAAAATTATAGCCTTATAAACAAAGTTGTCTAAGCTAAACGTTTCCGACTAAATTAGCTGTCGATATAACTTTAACCCCCTTATATAGCTCCTGATAATTTTAAGCTCTTGGTATACTATTTATTTCTATTCATTCACATCCTTTACAATAAGAAACCCACTGTCATTGCTTCATTTTCGTCAATTAAATACAGGTAGTCTAGTAATGGTTGCCACATTTCTTTAAATTTCAGAATACTATCATCTTTCAATAGGCATGTCAGTTTTGCCATTTGTGCTAATTCAATAAGCTTGATCATCCATTCCATCCCATTACACTTTCATTAACTCCTGTTGTCATCACACCTGCTGAAGCTCACATCTCTACATAGGGCCCATTGACAATGCCTGGAATGTCCCAATTGTGCCACCATCATAGCCTATTCCTTATAAGGCAATGGAGACCCAGTTTGTTTAGTAGTTAAAGGCATTAGATTAGAAACCAGCAGATCATGAGTTCTAGTCATGCCTTAGACACAAAGCCAACTAGGTGACTTTGGGCCAGTCTCTCTCTCTCAGCCCTAGGAAGAAGGAAATGGCAAACCATTTCTAAAAATATTGCCACACAAAATAGCATGGACTTGTCCATGTGGTCACCCAATGTCAAGACTGACTCAAAGGTACACACACACACACAAAGAGCAAAGGGAACTTTCCTTGCTTTGCATTTTCCTCTTCTGATTTGTAGGTCAGGCTTTAAGGGAGAGAGAGTAAATAATTCAGGAGGTACACATACTCAGGGATTATGCCACCTGAGGATTTCTTCCTTAAAGGCAGGGTTGCAAGATGTCTGGCAAAAGGAGGACATGTCCTCATGCCCTCCATCTGGCAGGCATAGCCTTAAAATCAAATATTATCCAGCTTTTTGAGTGTCTTTTTTTTGGGGGGGGGGATTGTTTTTACAACAGCAGTCATTCAAACTTTTGTGCATTATGATTTTGCAAATTGTCTGCTTCCTTCTTTTTCCTCACCCTTCAACAGACTTGACAGTCTAGATTTATGTTATTTATTTCCTGTTGCCAGCAATCGGCTTCTATCTAGTCCCTTCAAACCTATGATCGCTGTAGTCTGTAAATCACATGACTCATCATTTCCATGGCGAAATTTGTGGCTGGTGTGTTGTCATCGACTCTACATTATTGCTAGCATATGTTCTTGAAAATAAAGATATGTTGGAAAAATATTGCGATTGAAAAACCTGTCTCGCTGATGCTGGAAAAAGTAATTTCATATACATGTGGGCCTTAGTACATTTTCTGCAGTTTTTCACTATAATTTTTGTCACTAGTGCCAAGAAAATCAAACAGTATGTCCTCGTCTCTTCCCACTCACATTTGTCCTCCTTTCCAATTACTTGTGTTCTCCTTTGCCAGTCCAGATATCAGGTAACCCTGCTCAAAGGCTAGCATAATCTGACAGTGGCCTCAATGCTAATTTCCCATTATTCCAGGAAACACATGAAACTAATGACACAAATCAGTCTTGAAGTGCACTTAGATACAAGCATATAACAAATAGAAGTCCTATACCATAACACTGTTTCTTAGCAGGCAGTTATCTTATAAGGAATGATTTATATGCCTTTCTATTCCCACCTGACCATCCTGCATCTTGAATTATATATTGATCACCAGATACAAACATGTATAGTGGTACCTCGCATTACGAACTTAATCCGTTCCGTGACTCTGATCGCAACTCGATTTGGTCGCACCGCGAGGCAAATTTCCCCATAAGGTTCAATGTAAATACGGCTAATCCGTTCCGCCCTCCGAATTTGGTCGCACCACGAGGCAAATTTCCCCATAAGGTTCAATGTAAATACGGCTAATCCGCCCTCCAAATTTGGTCGCACCACGAGGCAAATTTCCCCACTTTTTTCTTCAAAGCCTTATTCTTGCCAAGCCTGCTCTGCATTTTCTTTGGAGACATGCTGACAAGCACACCAAAAACCTTCCAAACGCCACAAAACACACCACAAGCCTCACCGAACGTCTCCTTGCTACCACGATCTCGCCCACAGGAAGCCGCGACCACGTGGCAGCAGGGCAAATGGCCGCAGATCCGGTTGTAATTTGAGGCGGAGGTCGCATGGCGAGGTAAATTTTTGGGGCCGGAGCTGATCGTATCGCGAAAAATTCGTAAGGAGGGGCGTTCGTAACCCGAGGTACCACTGTACTGTACACTATCTGACATCTCTCTCTCAGTTTAGAGAAGTTTTAGATTAGGCCCCCTATATTTCTGTTTTCCATAATTCTACTGATGAAGGTTGTGCCAATTAGCCCGTTTTGTTTGTCTACTGCTGCTTTGGCTTACCAAAATGACTGTATGGTACAGGGATTCTAGTAGAAAACTGATGGAAACTGAAAGATATATGCCTGCTTTGAAGCCTTGGATAGTGCTGCAGTTCACGGTTGAACATTTGCTTTTAATGCAAAGGGCCAGCTTCAATAGCTGGCATTTGCATACACAGTTAAGATGGTCTAATGATCTGACTTGCGGTATGGCAGATAGATACCTTTATTCCATAGACAGAGAACTTCAAGTCAAGGAGGTGAATTGGTATCATCAGTGCAAAACATTCTACCAACAAGGTCAGAGTGTTCAGTAAAAGATGAAGTATTTTATTGCAAAGTTTCTGTCTAAAATGATTTTCTCTTGATTATGACAGTTAAGACAGCTTTTTAAAATAACAGATTAAGCAAGCCCACTCAAATCAAATTTAAAGGGGCCCCTATGATCAGGCTGGTATGGACAACAGATTATGTTCAAAATGAATAAATTTATGTAAAGTTTGTACTTTTTCTGGGCAGAAAATCTGGTTATCTTGCTTTCCACCACAACCCTGTCTTTCGTCCTGTCAATCTTCACTCTGCAGTATCTTATTCATATTTCCCTGGCATTATATATTCTTTCCATAATGTCTTCTCCTCCAGTCATAAATCCTTCTGTAATAAAGCTCAACATACTGAATGCTTTCAATATCCTGTTGGTATTTTACATATTTTTTCCCTAAACTGGTGCATTCCAGATGGGATGTAGTACAGTCACCATAATCTCCAATCAAGCACGACCATACTAGCTGAAGATGGTGGGAGTTTCAGGTAAGCTCACTTGAGAGTAGCTGATGGGAAAAGTTGGCCTAAAGCGTAAACTCTGGATTGATACCTGGATAAACTGAGTTTGCCTAAGTCTTAATAACACCCAGATGATTCTAAATTATTCATGAACATGGCTATTTGCATACTGAGTTTTGCCTAATTTAAAATTGGCAGCTAACTGGAGCAGAAAAATCTCTAGGATAAATGTTTAAGAACAATTAACTAATGGTTTATAACATTCCAAAGGCTTATTTGTTGCTTTTTTCTTCCCCTCATTTAACAGGTAGAAAATTTAGGCTGAGAAATGTTCTTTTTATCTGAGTACTTACATATGATATTCCCCTTGCATGAAAATAAATTTCATAAAGAGAGCATGTGGACCATGTAGCTAGTGCTTCTTAGTAATTGCTGCATAACATTATTGTTGTAACGTTAAAAAAAGCCAGATATTAGGGCCCTTCAACTGTCAAAAAGTTTTATGCTCATATAAATGTCATATATAATCTGATGTTTAATAGCAACTTATCAAAACACACGAACAATAAAACCTCTCACACCTAAAGCAGTTCATATGCTAAAAACCTAAGATTGTCTATAAATGTTTTTTTAAAAAACCTTTTCTTCATCAAGTTTAAGTGCTTCTATTTTAAATAAGTTTTTTTTTCCTATTATTTACTGTAATGCTAATCTTGCCCTTGTGTCAAATGTTCCCAAGGGAAAAATATTTGTGTCTAATTACAGTAGTAATAACATTCCCAACAATTGGCTTTACTTGTCTAGTTGTTAATTTAACTACTTATACCTTTTTACAGAACAGTTTGTAAATGAGACATAGGATTGGAGAACATTCAAACCAAATTCCCTGAACTGTGAAAACTAAGCATTACAGAAGACTATTAGTTCTTATTTTCTGTAATGCTTACAGCATATACTAAGCAACTTTTAAGCTACAAGTCTAGGGAGCTGCAGACAATGAGTAGAAACAAAGCAGGACATGATGCTTGTACTCCTAATAGTTGTGTAGAAGAGACCATGTAAATGTATGTCAGCATATCAGATACAAGAGCTTAATTTTTTGCAGTCGTGTCTTAAGACTAAGTAGAAATTCTACTGCTAAACCCCACAGAGCTATATACAATGGATAAATCCAAATAAAGCTAAGGGTCATCATTGATGAATATCCTTGAATGAGTGAGATGAGTATCCTCATATTGCTGAATATAGAAAATGAAGCTATTGATTACTTGATGCAGATAAAGGCTGTTATATACTTCATTGCATGCTGAGAAGTAAACTTTGGAATACCCAGTAAGATACAATATTAGTTTCTCTCATTTATTTCTGATCAAGTATAAGAACTCACAGGGTTTTAATAGGGTAACATGTAAACCAATTTTTTTTGGTAAACTTGATGAGTATTAGATAAGCAAGAAAATCAGTATGTAATCTTTACTTTAGTCAGGAGTTTCATGCCTGTTAGGACAAAGTAGTGTTGTTCACTACCAGCTATGAATAATAGCTAATCTGACTAGTAGTTGCTTCTGCTAAAAACAGTGCAAAACAAGCAAACAACAAACAAGCTAGTATAGCTAGGTTGGTTGGGTTGGAAGATTTGGGGTTATAAGGTTTTCCTGAATAAGAGGAAGGAATGATCATGCTCACAGATAAATTTGCGCCTTGTACTGGCTGGTGAAAATGACATTTTACCTCGCATGAATAGTTCACAAGTTTAGCTAGAAGGTATTCTCCTTTCTTTCAGGAAGAAATAAACGTACGTGGATGTTTGGACTTAATCAGTTCTCAGTCAACCATCTCTTATGTTCCTAATCTTTCTGCTTCCAGAGTTTGCTGTTTTCTCCCTTTTCCCTGTTATATTTTTTCACATTTCCACTTTTCCTTCTGCCTATTTTTCTCCCTTCTCCCAATGTAACCCCTGTTTCAAGCTTGTTCTCTCTGCTGGACCTGCCCTGCTTCTTCTTTGCATTTGTTTTATTGAGTCACCAACTTTCAAGCAAGTATAAGGCTCATGGTGAAATCTATTAAATCTTAATAAATCTTAAATCTATTCTGGCTGCTTGCTGATGCATTTTATATTGTTTCTTTTAGAGGCTGAAACGATGACAGTGATCAAGAAAAGCAAACAGCAGTCATAAAGTTAGAATAAAGATGTTTCAGTACAAATACCCAGTCTTCTCACAGGTGACTGAGTTCTTACTTAGGTGTCTAAAAATAGCTTTTGGAAAAACTGATAACTCTTCTAAATGGAATTCTTATAAAAAAAAAAAGTGAATACTTCAGGTATTCCATTTCTGTTAGTATCAAGGGGCTGTTTCAATGTTAGTCATGATCTATAGCCAAAAGTTTGACCCTGTTGGGGTCAGTGATAATGTTGCAGTTAGCTTCAGCTGTTCCTTTGGAATAATCTCTTTGGAATTACTGCAAAGTAAATATCAATCAGCTTGGTTCTTCATGGTCCAAGTGAGCTTCACTCCTGCTGATGTTTTAGCTAAAGGCTTCTAATTAGTGCTAAATTACAAACTGTATCCAGTACATTAACACAGTGTCAATTAATTAGCATAAGATTAACATACATTTACTTTTTAATAAAATATGATTCATCAAGATATGCCTTGTACTCTGTTTGTGTATGTGTATGTATATATGCATGAATTGGGGGGAATACACTGGAACAAGCTTGTTTTAAGCTCATCATCTATTATTCTTATTATTGTAGCAGTGAAAATTAACTTTAGTCCACCATGAGACCATTAATCTATACTTCCACTTAAGTGAAAAAGCAGCCATTGTATCTCAAATAATGTTTCTCACATTGGTGAATATTGCCTGGCTTTAAAATCTGCAAAGATACGTTCTCAACTTAAATTTATTTTGGGCCAATCTTCTTGTTATACGGGAGAATCTCCCATGGTTTATTTTTCTTTTATCTTTATTTCTGTAACAGAATCAAATTTGACCAATTGCAGAGGGTATTTAAATATCCATTCCTTTGCTGCCTTTCAGTCAAAATTACCCACCCCTCCACTGCAGTGAGTGTATTGGGAATGCCTGTTTTAGGAGAGAGGGAATGGAACATTTGGACTGGGAAAATGGGTTTGAACGTGGAATAAGCATTCATACCTGAAAACTCTCAAATGAGTGTTGCTTGCTAGGCTTGATAACCAAGAACTTCTAAATTATCTCTACTGGGGTTATTTGATAACAGATCCTTCCATATGGAAGGTTGATGTTCGTGAAGCATCTTTGACATGATATTAATCTGCTTCTAAAACTCTTACCACATAGGGTTGTTGCACCATTGCAAAATCAGTTCCAGAGTAGTGTGTTTCCCACATTGTTGTCTATGCTTAGCAAATGAGCTGATTGATTTCTGGAAAAACTATGATAAATTTGCAATCACAGCAAAGCTAGGATTCGGTTGTGTTTTTGAATTTCGGTAGTACTCTACAGAGCTTGTGGGTGGTCCATTCTTTGACTAGAGGGAACTCTTCCCTTGTTCTGCCTCCTGGTTTCTACTCTTTTAAGGTAGATGCAGTTTTAACTGAGTAGGGATGAAATTGTCAAGAGTTTTATTGATCCCTTCTCTTCCATAGGGACAAGTGGACATGCAAAGCACACCTAGACTGCTTTTGAGTTTTAAACATTCTTACCTTTGGTATGGAGGGAGAAGGGATGAGGTGCTTTTGGTAACTCTAGTGGAGTGGAAATGATGATGGCGTGAAAGTGTCAATTCCATGAGTTCCAGTTTCTGAAGCTTTAAATGTTTGCATTTTGATCAGAACTTAACAACACCTTGCCCTATTTTAATCAGTGATGCATCTTACAAGAGTGATTAGAAGTGTTCAAAAAATTTATGATTATAAAATCAATTATATGACATCATGCCATCTGTATGCTGTCACTGGGATTTTTAACGCAAAAAGAACAATAGCCTGATAGGCAGGTAGTGTAACCCCATTACAAATGCTCAGATTTATTTTTAAACAAGCAACAAAAAAATGCATGTATGTACTTAGAACAAAGGTATGTTTGTGTGCACATACTAACAGAGAGTTTGTTGTGGTTGTTGTTCTAGGATTTGCAAGTAGACTTTTTGCATGTTCTTATTGGTCAAGTGAAAAGAGAGTACCGTTTAGCTCACAGTATTTTTGGACAATCCCAGGTTGGCAGGAGTAAAGATGATTAAGCAACCTATATAAATCTGCTTTAGAGGGATTGGGGAGTGAAAAAGGTGCTGTGTGAAAATGCCCTTAGTGAGTAGTTTGTTACCATCACACAATGTGTGTTGACATTATTCCCAATGCATATGAAGTGGTAATTCACTACAGGTAGTCCTCACTTAGTGACTGCCTTGGACAGCAATCATTCACAATTACCACAGGGCTGAAAAAGTAACTTTGCAACTAATTTAGGACCTTTGCAGCATCTTTCTCTCAGTTATGTGTTTGCCATTACAGTCAGTTAGTATGCATTGTCCTGGGTAAAATCGTAAGCACAGTCGTGGTCACATGATTTTTCACTCGGTAACTGCTTTGCTTAATGGCTGAGTTGCGATCACTAAACAAGGACTGCCTGTTCAGCAAATACAGCATTTATGAAATTGTGTCAGGAACAGTTCTACCAATAACAACTGTTCCCACTGCAGTTGGCTGAATCTATCTAAGAGAGCTTATTTATGGAGAAGAAATATAACTGTTCCAGAGAAATGGATTGTTTAAAGCTGTGGCCGTACAACCATGATTTAAAACTAAATCAAGTCTGAATTGGTTTCACAGCTGAATTCCCCATGGATAGTTGTAAGTATGTATTTAAATTTAGTATCCAACCATATATCAAAAGTTATAATCAACACAAAATATATATTCACATGCAGTTAGGTTTCATCAACTTTAATGTGGATTTCCATATTATGATATATATTGCAAGAAAATTAGATGCAGATAGATGTGGGCCATGACCTCTTTTCTAGGTGTTACAGAAGAATCTTTGTGCCCAGCAACATCTGTACGGTTGGCAGCAGGTTCATCCATTCTATCCAAGCTTCTTAATCCCTGTGGTTTGGCTTATCACTGTGCCTTCTTAAATACTTGCTTACACTTGACACCACAAGCTCTAATTTCCTGAAAAGGGAAGTTCAATTTTTAGCTGCCATTTATTCAAACTTATCTGTTTCTCATGCAAAAACCTTGCTGTCTAAAATTATACCATATGGAATTAAGCTCAAAGATTAGAACAGAGTGAATCCCAACTTAACCTTAAACATTCATTGGATGACATTTTTTTTTTCAGTTGAACTCACCTCAGAATCGCTGTGAAGATACAATGAATGTGGACTGAATATGTAAAAAGAACAATGTATATTGGCTTAAATTCTTTCTTTCCCAAATGTACACATTTTATATGCAAATTTTAAATAAAATATTTCAAGTTTGGACATTATATTTGTGCAGTAGTGGATTTTATTTTGCTGGATCACACAGTTTTACTTGAAAATAATTTTGTAACATAGAACCATCCTTGATGACCATATGCTACTTTTTGGAGAAGATTTTAGAATTCCCTATTCATATTTAACATCAGCAGTCAATATCTGCAATGATACTTAAACAAAAATAGCTCCAGTGACAAAGCCCCAATAATTCTTTATAAACCACAGTCAAGCAGACTCATAGGTTAAGCATCTTGGTACCAGAGTGAGGAGGGCAGAGTATTTGACCCTTTCTTGTCTTAACACTTTAAGGCACTTGATCGTCCATCTAAATAACCCTTAACAAATAATTACAAGTATGCAGTCATGTTGCCAGCAGGGTTGTGTATTATACTGAGTGGGTTGAGATAGCAGCATCCTGCTCCAGTTGTAATGCCTTGGGAGTCACAGGGAATTAAATTCACAGGGTAGGAGGTAGGTAGCCTCTGGGATGAGATGGTTCCTGTTAATGGGGTTTTGAATTATTAGAGATACACATAGATGCATAGGGTGAAAATAGTAGACATTACTCACTGTCTAGGTCAGTTTCCCTCAAACTTGGCCACTTTAAGATGTGTGGACTTCAACTCCCAGAATTCCCCAGCCAGCATTGCTGGCTAGGGAATTCTGGGAGTTGAAGTCCACACGTCTTAAAGTGGCCAAGTTTGAGAAACACTGGTCTAGATAGTCTTACATAGTTCTTGGAGGAATGAGTCATCAAGATGAATGTTGGCATCAATGACATAAGGAACAACAGTCAAATTTAGAAGTTCAATTTAGGTTGTTAAGCAGTTGGTTTAATCCAGGATGCCACAATGGCTTTCTCAGAAATGCTACCTATCTACACACAGATACAATAAGGCAGAGCTGCATAGACTCAATGCACTGATGAGACAATAGAAAAGTTTTAGATTTGTGAGGTACTGGAATACCCTGAGGGACAAGGCAGGTCTGTAGAAAGTGGACATGCTGCACTTGAAACAGGAATGTACAAGGCAGCTGGGCACATAAAATGAAAAAGGGGGTAGAACAGTTTTTAAACTGATTCTGGGAGCAAGTTGGCAGGCTGCAAAGAGCATCTGATTCTGAAAAATTACTCCTACAAGAAGAGGGTGAATTTTTTTGGTAAATGTTCAGAGGGAACAGTGCAATCAAAGTCATATATATGAAGGAATATGCCACAGGAAATCTTAAGAGGAGACTTGAAGTAGGTGCTTATATGCCAATGCTAGGATTTTCCAAGCTGAAATGGAAGAGCTGGAGTGCTTGAACATAGATACAGCAAGTGTTGTAGAAATCTTGTGGAATGGAAATAATGTTGAAGAGAAAACCAGTAAGAAGAAAGCTATAAGCATTGCTGAAAAAAAAAAAATGAGCGTGGCTTCTGTAAAGGTAAACCTAGTCTCACAAAGCTAGATTTTTCTGAAGGTGTCAACAAGCCTCTAAATCCAATAGCATGTAAATAGTATCTAAATCCAATACTGTATGCTTAGATTTTCAAAAAGTCTTTGATAATTCTGTCATCAAAAGCTCCTGAACAAATCCAGGTATAGCATAACAGGACAGCAGCATCCCGCTCCAGTTGTAATGCCTTGAGAGTCACAGGGAATTAAATTCACAGGGTAGGAGGATGCCACTCCAAAAAAGAGGGACAGGACCTCTTAGAAAGAAAATCTAATGGTTTAGAAAATGATTAAAATACAGAAAACAGAAAATAGAAATAAATGGATAGCTCTCCCACTGTCAAGATGAGCATTTGGAATCACCCACTGTGGCATCCTGGATCTGTTAGGAATGGAAATTTTCCATTTGTATATCTGGAGTTAATACTATGGAATAAAGTAGCCTTGTTTGTTCAAGATGGCAAAATGAAAATAAGATTGTTGAAGCAATCCAAAAGAATTTCACCGAATTGAATAAATTGGCTTCAAAATGGCAAATGTAGTTCCATGTAAACAAGTGTAAAATGTTGCACATTAGCACAAATAATACTGGTAATAATAACTTAGATAGATTCCTAGGTTCCTGGCTAGAACTTGAACTGCAAATATAATAATCTCCTTATACAATTCATGATGAGACCACATTTGGAGTACTGTATACAGTTCTGGTCATACATCTTATAAATTCTATCTCAGAGAGATAGAAAAGATGCAAAAAGGGCAATCAAAATAATTAGGGGGCTGGAGCAGCTCCTTCTGATGAAAGTCTACCCCAACTGGGGCTTTTTAGGTGGAAATGTGAGAGGTTAATGGGATAAGGGGAGGCATGATAGAGTTATGTAAAGTCATGCATGGCATCAATAATGTAGAAAGAGAGAAGTTTTTCTTCTTCTCTCAGAAGGTTAGAATTAAAATTTAATGCAGGGACATTCAGGATATACAGAAGGAAATCTCACTTTTTTCTTATAGCACATAAACTGGGGAATTCACTGTGAGCAGTTATGGTAATGGAAGTCCTTTTGGATGCTTTTAAAAGGAGACTGGACAGATTTATGGAGAATCAGACTATCAATGGCTACAAATTTTGATGGCTGTTTACTACCTCATAGGCACTGAGCCTTAAATACTTGTTGCTGGAAGTAACAGTGGGAAGGACTATTGCTCTCAAGTCAAGGCCTGTGAACTTCTGAAATGCGTCTGTGACAAAGAGTGCTGGATTGGATGGGCCTATAATCTGATTCAGCAGGATGCTTTTCATTTCATTTTCTTCTATTTTTGACTTAACACAAAATATCAGACTTGAACTTCTATAGGAGAAACTTTGGACAATGATACCAATATATTTTAAGAAATAAATTACCTGGATGCTATGAACATAATTTTTGCAGTCAAAACTGGAGCTTTTGATATAACTTCTCAGAGAATAAAAAAAATTCTGGGGTGAATGAATTAAAAGGGATATGTGATCTGAATGGAATTTGAGTAGGAAGGAGGGAAGCACTTTGGATTTCAAAAGGTATTAAAAATGGGCCATGCTGAATGGAACTGGTTCAACAAATGAAAAAAAAAATAGCATGCTACGTTTTGTCCCCTCTTGTATCAAATGAATTCAGTTACAAAGTAGATGCAGTTGGGATGTAAGACATTGCAGCAGGAACAGCAACTCAGAAATGGCCATCTATAGAACAGAAAATGGTCATTTAAGTAAAAAGAAGTTATGAATAACCATGCTTGACAAGAACAGAGAAATGAGGTCTAGAATGCTACGGAAATTAACTTAAGAAAAATGCATGCATTAATTGACTAGAAAATGCTGACTTGAAATGGAGCTGCCCGGAAACAACCACGAACAAACCTCTCAAGCTTATGGCAGATCACTTAATAGACGTTGCAAAAGGATTAATTAACATTTGGACTAGTGCCTGGCATTCAATAGGACATAAAAATATGATTAGTGAAGCATCACAGAATAATTCTTGTGTCAATTAGATGTTTTGCACATGAAAAGATTTTCAAAGATACAAAAATGTGTAGAACAGATATTAAAATATATTAATAAAAAAGCATTTATATATTTGGGGGGAGGAAAGAAAAATGAACATTTCTGAAGCAGTTTAGAGAAGTGATAATACAAGCCTTACTAAGCATACTTAAAATACAACCAAGGGCAGTTTAAGATACAGAAGAGCTTATGGGCAGGACAGGCCCCAGCTCTATGTAGCTGGTTCTCAAAGTTTCTTTGGATGTGGTAAAGCATGAAGAGCCAAAAACCCATTTCTTTGAATTTCAGAAAGCATTTGGTACTCCATCCCCAAATGCCTGTTGCATGTCATCTCAGGCTGTCTAATCTATCCTATGCAGTATAGATTGCCTCATTCAGGTGAATGGCTGTAACCACTCACTTCAGAGCTACTTCATTATTCAAACCCAAACTTGGGGATTACCTGATTCAGAGAGATCCCAGAGTGCTCGGCATGGACTAGTCACACTGGGAACCTCAATTAATAAGGTGTGATCATCAGGTGTCAACAACTGTCTGTATTAACTAAGGTGTAAGTTCTTTTACTTTATCAATTGTCGCAATTTCACTGTTTCCTTATCTGAAGCAACCAGCAGCTGTTGTGGACTGTGAGGAATTGTATCTTTATCTGTACTACATAGAGGTCAAAAGCCACCCTCCACCCCCAATTAAGAAAACAATGAAGTCCTGTCTGAAAAATGCTGTTTAATGCTAAGTAATATAAGTAAGATTTCAAATTCATATCACATAAGATCAGAAAGCAGACAGTCCCCTGCTTGCGAACTTTTGTGTTGCGAACTTTCACCAATATGAACAAGATGGACCCAGAAGTCAGAACCGGAAGTCAGGAGAAGGCAGGAAAGAGTTAGTTTGCAGCATGCCACAAACTAACCCCTTCCTACCTTCTCCCGCCTTCTGTTTGCATTGGAGTTTGCATTAGAGTTGGAGTTCCCAGAAAGGGTTAATTTACGTGGTGCGCTCCCTTGCTGGGTGAGGCAGGAGAGGGGGCGGTGGCAGAGGCCAGGGGAGAGGGGGCAGAAGTCTTCTGCCTTGCCCGGCAACAGAGCGTGCCACGCCCCACTGGTTCGTCCTTCGCTCCCCTCTCCTCCGCTACCATCCCCTCTTCTGCCTCACCTGGCAATGCATTGGCGGCGGAAGATAGGGCTCCTCTGCCAACACCACTGCCCTGCCTCTTGCCCTTTTTTTTTTTAACTTTTTACTTGGTTGGACTTACGAACAAAATGGACTTACAAACAGCCTTTTGGAATGTAACCTGTTCATTAGTAGGGGACTGTCTGTAGCTGGGTATTTTATCTGGTCCATAACACTATGTCTAAAGTGTATTGGAGGCTAGAAAACATAGATGACTTCCTTATTAAAGAATCTGAGCTCTAAATAGTGGCTAAGGCCTGTAAAGACACATACCATATGGAATTGGGCTATTTAAAAGACGATATTCTCTATTCTGAGAGACTTTAAGATCTATGGTCCTCTTCTCCATCCCAACACATCACAATGACTTTCTCAATGGTGGAGCCCTGCTCACCATGGAGCCATGGTTTGCTGACCTTTTGGTGCCAGGTTGACATGTTACTTGCCCAGATTTGGATAGATTGTTTTAAGTCTCTTCATATTTGGGGTTTTAGCATTTTTCTCCCTCTCTGTCTGCTTAAAAGATTCAGCTACCAACACAATTCAAGGACCTAATGGTTCACCTGGATGCTTATGAATGTACCATCCTGACCTAACAAGAAAATGCATTTTATAAGCAGCATCTTCTGAGAAATAGTTTTGTAACCTCCTCTGGGGAAGAGGGCTTTCAATGCTATAAACAACTGGTTGAGAAAGAAATAATAAACTTTATTACATGCTAGTAGCTAGGATTGTCAGAAATAATGGTTGGAAAGAAAATGATGCTTTCAAAAGTGAATTGCTCACTTTCATTTCCAAAGCTATAAATAATTTTAATCTTAAGGAAAAAAGGAAGATAAAAAGAACAGCTGCTCTCCCCACATTGGGCGCATGCATTGTTCATGATATACCCTTTAGGGTGTAAAAATAACCCCATTTCAAACTTCCTTTATATCACAACATATGGTAGGAATGCTCCTGTTACATGCTTTCACTGATATAAACAAATCAGATTGATACAGTGGGAGGAAATGGACAGTTAATAGAATGTCTTCTTCCATATAGAACACTTTTATTTATTTATTTATTTATTTAATAAATTTGTATGCCATCCATCTCCCCCGGAGGGTGACTCTGGGTGGCTCACAGAATTGCTGTTTACAATGCTGTTTATGAAAGAGTACAGAAAACTGTTGGTATTGCTGAGAAGTAGATCAAACATAACACCAGTGCTTAATTACTCTTGAGTTAAGCAGTGTGAAGTGCAAGCAAGATATTGATTATTGCGTTTAGCCATAGGAGCAAATAAAAGGAAGAAGATGGGAAAGAGAACAAGATATTACATTTTAAAACATTTCATATCCTTACTAAGTGCATTTCATCTCCTTCAATCCATTGGGTCCAGCCACGGTCTTCTTTTTCTCCTTTCTGCACACAAAGAAGTTTATCTCCATTCCATGTCACACAAGTCTAATTAAAAAAAAAAAATCATCCAATTCAAACCAACCAGCAAACAAAAACTATCATTTATTCTCCTCACCCACTCCTTAAGTTCCTTTAGGAAATAAAACTCAATATTTAATTTCAGGAGTTATAGTATCTTTAATAAAGATTCTATTTAAAAAATAGAAAACATTTTCTCAACAGGATTATTGTTCTAGGATATAAAAAAATTAAAAATAAGCAGTTCAAGATTCTTCCAGATTCTATGGCAGAGATTCATCTCAAACTTTTTTTAAATAGGAGATCGAAGAGGGAACATGGTAACTTGGCAACATGTGATAACTTTATGAGAAGTTCTTATATGAGAAAAACATGGAAACATGGCCATATCAATCATGATCTCTCTCTCTCTCTCTTTCTCTCTCTTTCCATCTGTATCCTGAGCAAGGGTCATAATCAATCTAATTTGTTGTTTCTCTGTCTAATTGAAGTTCATTAAGTAGCAATTACTAAGGAAAACAGCTTGCACATCCAGTTTTGACCATTCAAATTAGGTACCATTGGGTATAGCTTTTAAAAATTTTCCTATATACATCTAATGCCTTCATTACTTTAAAAATGATAAAAAAATTCAAAGAAATAAGACATGGTGAATTCTTATTTCCTGGAAAAATCTTTAGCTTACTTGCCAGAGAGACTGAGAGAGAGGCAGGCACTGCAGATGTCTTCCTGAATAGCTGAAATCTAATTTTGTCTAATTAGCTAAGGGATGCATTGTTTTCTGTGAACTGAGAATCCAAGCTGATTTTGGTTTGGTAAGTGAGGGGCCAAATTAATGGTAAGGCCATTAAAAAAAATCACTTAAATTGAATTAAAATTAAAAACACTTGATAAAATTGCACTCCGATCATGTAATTAATCAATATTCCATTTCTACTCTATAAAAGTTACAAACTGATAATAACTTTTGAGAGTCTCTGGAACCTGTACTTATGGCTTTTCAGGCATACACATCTGCAACGATCCAACATTATGTCAAAATGTTGACAAGCATGTGGTAGTTAGGCAAATATCTGTGGCAAAAGTCTTGCTTATTTTTAAAAATATAACACATATAGAAAACATTGCTCTGCACCCTCAAAAATAAATCTAAATGAAGGTCACACAGTGCAAGCATTCCTGACCCTAGAAACTAGATAAACAATGCTTGAGTGTCAGGAATTAGATATACATTGCTCTGAAACTTTGGAAATAATATCAAGGAATATATGTGAAAAAAATGAATACATACACAAGGGCAGGATGTTACATTCATAAACTAATTCTACATTTTAGTTTATCCTACTAAATCAAGAAATTATTTTGTTTTTAGCATACATGTCTTATATGAAATGAAGATGGCACAGGGTATTAAAGATGACTGCTTAGAAAGCTTGGACACATGACATTTATACATTTAACTAGTGTATTACTTCTGTGTCTGTTTTAAAACCCTATTAACATGAAATATTAATCTTTGTTTATAATGTAGTTGTTCCTTATATTAAGTGTTTATAGTATTCTCTAAAATAAACATAAGGGAACCAGAGCAATCAATAGCATATTTGTTTTCAACCAAAATACAACAAATGATCGCTTCTTTCCATATCCCATCTCTTATCTATAACAATGCCTTAAAGCCTCGTCATTCAGTCCTGATCAGCAAAAGTCCATTAAGGGTTACAAGACATAACAACATATCTATTTTAACCTTGATCAAATAAACCACCTTTATATTCCTTCCCTTTGATCAAGACTCTTGATCTTTACTCCCTTCAAATAATGTCCTAGAACTTGATTTCTTTTCATTTTTTCTTCGTCTCTTCTCACAAAATTCTTCAAAGCTTTAACAAGTCTCTTTTGTAAATTCAGTATAGGAAAGTTATCACTCTTTTGGATTGTTACTTGTATATCCCTTTTAATTATTAAAGACATCAGCCGGTTTCATTTGTATATCCAGTGTAGCATCTTTTTCCGTATCATTCTTGTAGCCTGTCATTTTTAAATCCCCTTTCAGATCAGCCTCAGTCTTGTCTGGTAAAACTTGCTCCTCTTTCATAATATTTTTAAAACACAGTCTATCTATATAGGCAGACAAACTTAAATTAACTTCTGGGTCCATTGTTCAAAAATATCCTTCAATGTGTCCCATGTTAAAATATTTTGCTTTAGTCAGTATTAGTAAGTCAAATTTAAATTAGGTGCCCAGAGTCACCCTCTGGGTGAGATGGGCAGCATACAAATTTAATAAATAAATAAATAATAAATAAATTTCAGTGTTCTCCTTTGATTGTAATCTTTAATTCCTGCTGGTTCCCTCTAGTGTCCAACCTTCAAAGTCTCATCCTATCATGTTTTGTTTTTTTTTTAAGAAAATTGAAAACAAAAGCATTTTCCCATAGGAAGGGTTCTTATAATTCCAAAATCTAATTTCAAATCCATCTGGACCCTTAGTCCTTTTGTAACTTTCTAGAATCAAAGTTCTAATCACCCTTTTGCTGTTTATTCCAAAAGAATTTTTTAGAAGTCCTTAAACTTGTATTTAAAACTTCTTTTGCTAAGGATTGAAGAAAACTCACCCCGTCCTGTAAAACCTGTCAATCCGAAGGTTCCCAATAGCTGAAAAGCAGTTAATAATCAATTTCCAAAAGTGATTAGAAAAGGAATTATGGAAACCCAGTGTCTTTTTGAAGGTGCCAACTGCAGTTTGAGCAAAAGATGTTTATTCCTTCATCTCCCAGAGCTCTAAACCCACCGGAGACCACTGCCTTGCGGTCTTCTTGTGAGGAGCAACTGTATGGAGCACTTGTGGGTGATCTCAAGTCCCCTCCTTGTCTGGAGAGGAATTATGAAGAGCCAGTCTAGTCGCCAGCTCTTCATTCTGCCATGGTTGTCGGCTCTGCTTTTAGCGGGCCCATCTTCAGTTTGCCATTTCGTCTCCTGAAGCTGGATGTAGACATAAATGATCTTACAGTGAATTAGCCTATCCATCCATTTTACCATTATTGTCTGAACTAATTATTAACTAAACTTTAGTTAATTATTAACTTAACTGAAAGGGCTTTCCTACAGTGGAGAGTTTCCTAATATGTCAGAGATGTATTGCTTTATGAAATTAGCAAAATAATGCATATGATCATCTAAGGGCCACAAAAGTATCTCTTAAATGCATCTTTTAAAAGAGAAAACTAAGGAACTGAATTTGCAATTTTGGTCCAGACCAATGCCAATTAAGTATCTCAATCTCTGTATTTTTCAAAGGCAACTTTTCACACATTCAGTTGACAGTCATCGACTAATATATTATTTCATGAAAATCAAATGAGGAATATTTTAGCTAAGTATTGATATTTTAAAGACAGCAATGGCATTTCCCGCCCCTCCCCTCCCCTCCATGTTGATGTCTTAACTACAAGCCAGATTAATCTTTTACAATGTTACTCTTCAGCAGTTAAGAATTCAGGAGATGAAAAAGTAAGATATCTTTCATTAGAATTATAAGAGAATTATTTTAAATGCATTATGTTTAAATTAGATTTGGTTTTAATCTGTTTGCAAAAGGTGCATTTTAAAAAATGATGCCAAAAGTGGAAAAAATAATTTATTTGTATTTTAAAACTCCCATATGTGAAATAAAAATAAAATAGCATTCAATCAACCGTCCCTAACTCCATCTGACTTGATTCATTCACCCTAGGTGCTAGAACTATGATCTGGTCACTCCCTTTTTTGACTGTTTCTGAAAGCAGCTTAACTCCTGGTGTTCATGTAATGATACATCTTTTAGAGAGTCACATAGCACAGATTTAGTACACTGAGCCCATGGTAGAAAGCCTTTTTATTTTTCTACATAAAACAAATTGCAGTCTGAAAAAAAAAGAAGTACACATCTATTTAACAAGGCTTGTTTAATGTGTGGATTTCTGAGAAATGTCTCTACTAGGCACAGCCTATAAAGCTAACTGAAGCTAGTTTCACTGAGGTTAGTGGGATTACAAAAATGAAATCAAGACAAGATCAGAAATAAGTTGTACCTGCCCAATGCTCAAATATGCAGGAAGAAACAGCTTCGTTTTACAGTGTCAGTGGATACAGCCGACAAGTCAAAGAAGACTTTCTACCAGTAGGGGGAGCCCTCATCCAGCACTTGCTAACTTTGAATAGAGCACCAGCTGACCTTGAAAAACTACAATTATTTTTATGGTTTTGTTTTACCAGTTGTTCCTTTTAACAATTTAACATGTCTTTGGAAAAACAGAAATCATAACCTATGAGGCATACTGGAGAGAAAAGTATACATTTTTTATTCTGTTAATACTATGGTGTTTTCAGGCAGTCCCAATGGAATATAATATCATTCTAAATCCCACAGTACCATCAAGTTCCAGTGCTGGGCAATTTTTATTCAATTCACTCAGTGCACAAAACTCCTGCCTAAGAGATGCTTCCAAAATAAAAGAATATTAATTTAATTCTGCAAAAATTTTGTTTCAAATGTAAGGTCAGATGATGTCTTCAATTTGTAATCTCTCTTTGTAGGATCCCACTAGTTTTACCACATTTTTTTAAATCTGTGAAGAAGGGGAAGATGATGTGTTTTCATAGTTCATACTGGGAACCATCCTTCAGGATCGTCAGATGAGCAACTTATAATGACAAGATACCTCCTTCCTATTAAACCCTTATAGCCTTCCATGAAGCTCATGTTTAGATCTGAAAGCCCTCAGTGCTCCCTGCCCTAAACATTTTTGTTCTATCAGCAGCTCACAGGCATGGCTCTGTCTGGGGTAGCTGCTTATAGCACAGTGAAAGAAGATGTGATTCTCCTACAGAAGGCTCCATGCTGTCTCTTCCTTAAACCCTAAGTTGTCACTGCTGAACAACACTAAGATCAATCAGTGATCTCGCTTGGGAAAAGAACTTTGCTAGGACTGGCAGAGCAAACAATCAAAAGTAATGAAATTGAATAGAGCTTGATTGCTTATTTTATTCTGGCTTGTCACCAACATTTATTTCCAAGGTTCCCATAAATCACAAAGATGTTAGTTTCTATTTTGTCCAGTTGACCAGGCATCTTAGATTCTTCTTGCATTGGCATACTGTCATAGATAAAAAAGGTACAAACATTACCTTTAAACATACCCAACTATCACTGATACTTTTTTTTAAGTCTCAGAAAGATTACTTTTCTCTGTAAAGTTCTTCATGGCAAACGTTTCATGTTTACATACTTCCATATGACAAGAGACTGTTTACTGTGATATTCTGGTAAATATAAAATTTTGTTGCATGAGACTTACATACTCAAGGGTTCACCAAGAAAAAAAGTACACCTCAAGTAGTTGTTATCTTGTGAGAGCTTTTCCTTATGCAGACTAATAAAAATAGTTGTAGTGCTTGTAAGTGCTTGTCTAATAGACATAGAACATACCAGTGTATCATGGTTACTGTGAGAGTGTGGGCAGAGAACGGCCAGGCAAGGGGGGTCAAGCATGTACTGTTATCCCCTGAACAGCGAGGGAGAGATAAGAGGATGAGACTGGCCCCTCCCTGAGGAATGCTAGGAGTGTTTACGGATTGACCCTGGGAACTGTTCTCAATCTGGGAAGATTCTCTGTATAGGCTAAGCCAAATAAACCTTGCTGGATTGAATCTGTATTGTCTCCTGGAGTTTCATGGGCTAAACCTGACAGTTACAATCTTAATCAGACATATTTTTTTGGTATCAGTGGGGGTTGTTTCACAATAAACCATTTTAGAATTGGAGTACTGGACCAAACCTATATGTTAGTGGGAAATGAAAGAGTTCCCAATCCTAAGTTTGTGGACTAGTTTAGGTGTTAAACTTATGTCCCATCCTCTGATTATACCATTTTAATACTTCTGCACCCTCCATGGCATTGTACTTGCTTTTTCCCCATTTACAGTAGCACCTTCATAGGCAATTGAGGAATCAAGTAATCCCCTGCCCCTTAATTCTCTGCAAACCCATTCCTTAAAATACATAAAAAGCTATCATAGCTGTGCTGACCCATTTAAACAAAAAAAATTAAATTCTATCACAGGCAAATACATTTATCTGACAAAATGACACAAAAGAAAGTGAAAGTGTTATAGTTATCTAAACTCTTCCTTAGGCATAATAGCAGTAAAGTAAGAAATGGGGAAGTAGTAGGAAATAAAAGCAGATATCCAAGATACAATTCAAAGACATCTGCTGTAGAACTCCAAAGGTTGCATCATTTTGGTTGAGCTCAGTAATGGTGTTGCCCAACTACAAAGTTTGAATTTTCAAGGTAATCTGTAGCTCTATCCATAGCTGTGTAAAATGTTCATCACAGTCTACTATGATAAAATATATACTTTGTACATTGTAATTTAAGTATGAAAACAGAAGACAGACAAGCCATTTGAAATGCCCCAAATACCTTGGAAAAGTAATGTAATATTGTGATGTGATTCAAGTGTATTAATTAATTCAAAAACATTGGCATTTATGATTAAATGTGGTTAAAAAAAGTCATTCTTCCTTTCTTTCACAATACACATTTCAGGAAGCTATAATCAGAAAGAAGCCTACTGGGATTTACCATATTTTTCTGTCAATAAGACGCCCCCATGTACAAATCGACCCCCATTTTTCCAACCCCAAATTAAGAAATCAATATTTTAAAGATAGTGCAGAACACATTTTTATTTAGTAATTAGTTAACATTGACCTGATACACTCGGTGGGAGGAGGTCCAAACCGTCTCTCTGCAGCTCTGTTTCCATGCTCTTTTGCATAACTGATTACATTCAAGCACGAGTGAAACTGCCGATAGCTTCTCTCTGCAAACAGCCTTCTCTAATTGGTTTGTTCAGCATCAGCTGACGTCAGTTACATCAGGCTCGTGATTGGAGGAAGTCTGTTTGGGAGACAAGCTATTTCACTCGTGATTGGAGGCTAGCAATAGGAGGAAGCCTGCCTGCAGAGACAAAGTATGGGCAGTTTTGCCACCGCGCGGTTCTCTCCTTGGCTGACTTCCTTGAATAAGACGCCCTTCAATTTTTAGGGTAAGGATTTTAGAAAAAAGTATCGTCTTATAGTCGGAAAAATACGGTACTCTGGGAGAGTAAAACTTACACCTAAAGAACTTCATTATTTTTTGCTAAGTAGAATTTTTTTTGCTTAGAGACTCTTAACCCGAACATGTACATTTTCTTTAAAGTGTAATTTAGCTTCATATCTTCTAGAATTAATATTGCTGGTTCCATTTCCAATTGGGCATAACACATATTAAATCTTCCCTGCTGTCTTCCATCTCTTAAAATAAACATTGCTTTTAAAAATTATGATTGTAAGCATTTCCCATGGCACTCAGCATTGACAATAGGAGGGAGTAAAAACTGTCTATGAGAAAAGAATAGGCAAGGGTAGCTAAACACACAGCAGGCTCAGAGAATTCCCTAGAAGGTGACATGTATTCACCCTGGAGATAATTCGTGTCTTGAAAATTGCCCAACTTGCCTCATTTCTAAACTTTAGGTGTATAGGCTTCCCTTTTGTTAGAGGATGTCACTTTAGAAAACAAAATGTTTTCTTAGGAAAACACACTCCATGAGTGAAATATCTACATCAGACTTTCTGTAGTCAGGCTGCTCAATACATTCTTTGGTAAGAAACTGTTCTCAGAATCCTTCTAGTCTTGCCTTAGGCTTTCCTGGTGGTGCTATGTACTGCATGATCACTTGGATTAGATATGATCCAACTGGCAACATCCTTCAGCATGGTTTATGCTGGCTTGCGAAATAGTTGGAGAGCCAAAAATTCTCTACTTCTGCTCTGGATATCATTCTTCTAGCCACTTGAGTTTTCCCTTTAACAAATCATAAACCATGCACTCCAAGCCAGCTGAGGTGATGGAAAATCAACAGTAGTTATGATATATGCTTTGTGCCTGTGTTTCGCTGTCTCTCTCACCCATACTTATTCACCAATCCCCACACAAGATTGGATCTATGATATGCTGAGATCATCTTTAGTGGCTGCCAGATGAAGTGATTATTGAGATCAACCCCCCCCCCCTTTGCTTTAATATATCAAAAAGAAAGATCAAAAGAGAGGATAACATGGCAAGAAAACACACACACACACACACACACAAACTATATTACCAGATTATATTGCATATGATGCAGCCTAATTTTTAAACAGATCATTAAACCTGTCTTAACCACACAAAATAATATTTAATCCATTACTTGAATAAAGAATTAGCTCATAAACAAAAAGCAAACACATCTCCGTGATCTAAAATGAAAATCTGGGGTAGATCTATTTCGTTACTGAAGTCTGACCTTTTTTATTACTCCCAAACTTGAAGATCCATAGTTCTTTATACAGTGATGAGCATTTTGGTAAATAATTCAAAACACATTCATATATCTCCCTCCTCACAACTTGCATATAGAAAAAGCAGCAATCCTATTGCTCTTCCTGTAATTGTTAATATCCTTTGTTATTCTCTTTCATGTAGAATGAAGAATTGGGGATAAACTCTGGGAAGCAGGATAAGAGATAAAGGTGCATGGTCACCATAACAACCAGGGACCAATCCTAGATCATCCAGACCCAGCCACATTGGAGGCAACATGTGGCATCCAGTTTTTGTCTCAGGGTAGCTACAACAGGATTCTGAGGGTTTGGAATATTAACATCTGTCTTTGTCACGGTCAGATCACTTCCTTATTGCTTTTTAGTTAACCAGTGCCATCAATTTCTGCAGAGAAGCTGAATCTATTTGATCAGTTCACCCTCAGGAGTCTAATGGATCTGCTCAGTTTCCAGAGGGCACTCAGAGAGTTTCTTGAGCCTCTGTCTCCTGAGGCCTTAGCTGCCTGCTGAAATAGAGGGGCAATGATGGGCTAGTTTTCATGCTTAGTTTGAGTGTCTATGAGTGTTCTTGGCTGCTATTTTAAGCTATTTCTGATCTTTTTAATTTTGGTTGTTTTTGTTGTTTTTGCTCAGTTTTAATTGTTAGTCACCCAAAGTCATGTATATGAGATGGATGGCCCATGACTTAAAAAGACAAACAAACAAACAAAATAAAATTGCTCCTAGATGGCCTCTCCCAGTTTCCTGATTCAAGGGGTTCATTGGCTTACTGGGGAGCTTTGAGAAAGAAGCAAATCAAAAAATGCCTAAAGCACTGCTGACATAAAATGAGGAGTAAATCTAAATTAACAGATGAGAGCCCATATTTGGCCTCCATTGTGACAATAACAGTGGCAGAATGTCAATATTTTATCACTTTAACCATGTTCTCAGATGGCCATCCAGCAACTGCTGAACCCTAGTAGGGAAGGATGGGCAGAAAAGCTGTTGTGGAGAATATTCTAGATGTCTTGGACATCTATTTATTTATTTATTTTGTTCCCTGCCCATCCCCCCCTAATGGGGGACTCTGGGCGGCTCACAACATGTTAAAACAATAAATAAATATACAATTAAAACCTATAACCATACACATTCACCCAAAAAAAAAAAAAGTTATATATTAAATTATAAAAAGCATACAGATAAAATTATAAAAAGCATACAGATAAAATTATAAAAAGCATACAGATAAAATTATAAAAAAGCATACAAACAAGAACTAATAATCAAAGAGAAAAGTAGAAAACAAAAGAGTTAGAAATAAAGAAGGAATTCGAAAGTGATGAAAATTAAAGAAAAGGGAGAAAAGGGAAAAAAGGAAAATAGAATAGAAATCTTTATTGTCATTGTACTACTTGTACAATGAAATTAAATGCCACCCCAGTGCAGCTTTAAAAATATAAAAACCATAGAACACATAAAACACATCACACACATAAAACACAACCTTCACATTCCATATTGCACAACCCCTGATGCTGCATTAATACTGTATACAATAGAATTCAGTATAGTTACAGCTCTGAGATAGAAGCTACTCTTCAGCCTATTTGTCCTTGTTTTCATTATCCTGTACCGTCTGCCAGATGGTAATAGTTCAAAAAAAGAATGTCCCGGGTGGGATGGATCCTTAAGAATGTTTTGAGCTTTCTTAAGGCAGCAGGAACTATAAAGTTCTTCCAAAGAGGGGAGAGGGCAACCAATGATCCTCTGGGCAGTGGTGGTAACCCTCTGGAGCGCTTTCCTATCTGCCACTGTGCAGTTAGCAAACCATACACAGGTGCAGTAGGTTAAAATGCTCTCTATAGTACAGCGGTAGAAGGTCACCAGCAGTTTTTCATTCAGTTGTTGTTTCCTGAGAAGTCTCAGGTAGTATAATCTCTGCTGGGCCCTCTTAACCAAGGCTGCAATATGAGTGCCCCAGGTCAGGTCCTCCTTTATGGTAACACCCAGAAACTTAAAACTGGCCAGCCGCTCCACTTGGTCTCCACTGATAACCAGGGGCTGGACATCTAATCTATTCCTCCTATAGTCCACTATAAGCTCCTTGGTCTTATTGATATTAAGAGCCAAAGTATTGTCTCCGCACCACGAAAGCAGCCAGTCCACCTCATCCCGGTAGGCAGACTCATCTCCTTTGGAGATAAGCCCCACCACTGTTGTATCATCTGCAAATTTAATGATAATATTGCTGAAGTGAGTGGGGGTACAGTCATATGTATAAAGAGTATAAAGTAAGGGACTCAACACGCAGCCCTGTGTTACAAAGTTGCAGGGTTTCACAAGAATGCCAAAGTTCTATTTACAATAACCATCTTTTCTCCCGTTTCAGCTTCATGTTCTCCCAGTTGTAGGGAAAATTTCAGAATCCTGGAGGAAATTTAGATGATACTTTTAATTTGTTGTTGCTGTGAGAAGCAAGCTGAGAGCCAGTGGTTTTTCAGGGTAGAATGGGCAGCTATACAAACACTCAACAGCCACTCAGCTTCAAGACCACTAAACAGTGCACAAAGAGTCTGTTAATCTGTAGGAAGAAAATGCTATGGGCTTGAATAACTCTGAACACAAGAGGCACTTACACCCTTACACCAGCAGTGGGCAATCAACTGTTCTGTATAGCCTCATTCTAGTTTGCAATAAAGATTCTTATCCAGCTGAATTGAGTCTGGGAGACTTCTGCAGTCTTAGCTTACAGAAAGAGTTTAGCCATGTAGAGTTTAGTGATATACTACTGAGTCACGGTTGGAGAAGCTTGACGTTGACGCTATTGGGGCTGAGGACAAAAATGATGAAGTTAAATTATCTCCTCTTTTTGCATGATGTGGGAAAACTTGTACTGGAGTAATTATTGCAAATAAAATAATGTTCAGTTTGCAGATGACAGTGCAATAATGGAAAGCTTGAGAAACAGGACATGTCAAGAACAAATTAAAATGTTTGAAAGCCACAGTTTTTTCAAATGCATGCAAAAGGTAGATGAAATGTTTGAGTAATATCTTACAATCCAAGGACTTTTAGCAGGACTTGTGTTTGCGGGGGGGGCAATCAGGTATAGAACTATTGGCAGTATCAGGTACAGTGAAATCTGGAATTTAAGGAAGCAATTCTGTTGGAATCCTATTTATATTTCATAAAAGTCCAATTTAATCAAAGTGTGCATATGTTAATAGAATCAATCCCATTGTTTGTGATCCAATAGGACAAGTTACTTATACTCTCTGCCACAGAGCATGCATTTCTCTGAGCTTCCTATCTTAACAACAAGGAAAAGAAATATTTAAAAAGTAGCATTCTCTATTCTTCTTATAGGAATCAGGCTGAGGGGATGAGCTTAAGAGTATCAATCTTCCATGTAGCAAAAACCAGAGCAGAATGTGATCTGATGCTTTGAGAAGACTTGGCAGCAGCAAGAACTGTCAATCTAGGATTAATTAAAGCAAATTATATTTGGGGTGGCAAAAGTTATCTTGCTGGAAATAAAACTGTAGTCACTGACATGATGTCTCACCCTCAATTTAATTTCTGAAAATGTTAACCTTTATACTTGATTTGTCCACTGAAGTGGACAAGAAAACAGTAATTGAGATGCTCTGCAGGAAGCACCATGAACTAGTTTGAAATGGAAACTGAAACCACCAACCATTGATCACACTTATTATTACTATTATTAATCATTATATACATATCTTTCCTTTCTGATAAAATAAACATTCAAGGCAATGTCCAAAATAGAACATATAAAACAACAATAAAATCAATACAGAAAAAATAAAAATTAGTATCTGTTAACATTAGATGCTTGGCCAATGAAATGCATTTGGAAAATGATTTTCCTAAATACTGGAAGAGTGTAAACCCAACATCCCTCCCTGGGAAGCACATTTCATGGCCTGAGAGCCTAAGAAGAGAAAACCCTCTCTCATATTCATGCAACTTTCTGTGTATGGTGAAATAATTTGCAAGCTGAAGTAAAGAGCTATGTTGATATGATTGTGCAGTCCCACTCTATTGCAGATAGAAGAGTATTACAAATCAAGCATGAGACAGCTCTTGATTTTCTGCAATTACTATGCAAATAAATTGTCAAAATGTTGGCATGAGGCCCATGTTGAGTGTCTTGGAACTGAAGACATGGGTTTACTGTGGTTGAGAGGTTCCTTTTTAAGGACAAGCTAAGCAATAATTCCATAGAGCCTGGGATGTGTCATATTGCCTAAGATTCATGAGGGTTGCTTAGGCACTGAAAAAATATTAGAAGCAAAAACAAGATCTCACAATCTAGCCATGGTTCCGTCAATATATTGCCAAATGATGGCATATTGTTCCATCTGTTCAAATATGAGTCTGTCAGCAGCCTGAGCCCCTGGACCTTCATTCAGTTCCATGAAGGGTAAATTAGAAAATCAATGCTGATTTTTTAAAAAAATCCAAATTATGTCTAATAGTTGTGGACTATTTTAATTTGTATTAAGAATTCTGGCCTTTTATAATACCATAAGTACTTTTATGACTGTTGGCTTGAAGGCAGTGTATGTAGAGCATGGAATTCTTCAAGTAGTCATTAGTAATAACAGGCCTCATATTCTTGAGTGGAGTTCAACTATTTTGCCAGGAGGAGAGTTTGCATTGTTCCCCATCAAATCTATGTTTCCCTCAATCCAATGGCCTTAGAGAAAAGTCACATCAAAGAGTAAGCTATCTGATGAAAAAAAAGCAAAGTACAGTGGAGCTCCATTTACCATAGTGTACATCTACACAGCAGCTATTCCCCAGCACATTTGTTAATAAACCTGCAATGGTATGTGGGAATGACCTTGAAAGACTGGGCGAAGAGATGCTGCCTAGGAAATGGTCAGATAAGAGGGAACATAGCCCACAGGTCCATAGTGGGCAGAGCAAGAGACTCAGGAGGGACCCTACTTAAGTTATCGGGCTGTAAAGGTGACAGTGGAAGAATTATACTTTCAGACTTGCAAGATTCTTACAATAAAGTAGTCTTACAATAAAGTAGCCATACAATAAAGTAGAATTAGCTTATCTGGTCATGCTTCCTGTCTGGTCTACCTGGGAAGGCTGACAAAGCCACAAGATATGTTACCCATTACCCATAGTAGATGCATTATTTATAGGAATTGAAAAGAAAAGTACAAAGAAAAGAAGGGAATGCATTAAACAAAACAGAAAGGGTTTTGACCTGTGGGCTATGAGCTTCCAGAGTTGAAACCTGAATACATGTTTATCTGAGTAGCCACAGCTCTAATGCCAAGGTGCTATTAAAGAGTTACAAACAGTTATACATCTACAAGGGGGCAGGTAATGAAATGTGTCATGTCATCACAACACAAACATCTGTAGCACCAGATGTTCTTGTATCATGATGTTACCATGACTGGTCATTTTCTTGGCATTTTCCTATCTGCACATGCTCATGGTTCCATCACAAGCTTACTCAGTTCAGACAGACTAAGGAGAGCACTACTGACATAACTGTTGGGATCTTCAAAAGATGTCTAATGTTCTCTTAGGCAATTTACAACAAAATATCTCAGGGTGGCTCTTAAATACCTGATTCAACTGCAATGCCAGAAAAATAGAAACATCTTCAAAAAGCACTGCTGATCACCAGGACAGGCAACTATGCTGCTGATACCAGAAGACAGCAAAGGCTCCAAAGATACTCATAGAAAATTTAAGAACTTGATATAGTGTAGAGATGTGAATGATGAAAAGCTAATATTGAATGAAATGCTAGTAACCTCTGCACATTCTTATTAGGAAATAGGTTTTAGGTTCACTTTTTATTTAATAAGGGGAGTTGTAATGGCTGGTATAATTTAGAAATCTTCCATTGTAAGACTGGATGGGCCATAATGCAGATCAGGGAGAGGAGTTAACCTAGTTATGTAGGATCTTAACTGAATAGTATTCAACCTACATTAAAAAAAAATGTGCTTTCATATTTCTGAGCCTATCACTGTCTGCAACCCAAAGTAATACTGTTGCCCAAAATTTGATTTCTAGAAAGAATAATTCATACACTCAAAAGTTTTCAGTATTATACTTTTTTTCTTAACTCTATTTCTTCTCTGCCTCTTAGAAGTTTGACCGTTTCATGTATACATTTAGTCCAGTAAAATACTAACCCTTTTGGAGGCTCATTCACCTATTTTAAAGGTGTTGTTTTAAAGAAAATAATAAACAAACAAAAAGTGCTGCTAAAAATTGGCAATTTGACAATAAATTTTAGCAGCATGATCTTGCAGGGCTCTCCAGCGGCTGTAACAATCGCTCTGGGCAGGTTGCCCATATCCATGTTAAAATTAACATTACTTTTCACCTTACCTGAAGTTTTGTTTCTAAACTTCCATCTGAAACAACATGTAAATGAACACATTCTTTACTAAGGTCAGATGAGTCAGAAATTGTAGAAGTCTTGACATGGTTCATTATAATTTATTTTTAACTTCTCACACACTAACACTTGTAATATTTTCTACCTAACTTTCTTACAACCATACACCCATGGGAATGTAAAGTTGTAAAGAGACTTGTGTTAAGAAGAATCTTGCATATTCTTAAAGTGTGATTAGCAAATGTTCTTGCACCTTTCTCACTTCTTTACAAGGAACACATTTCTACGGAGTTTTACTTAAATGCCAAATCATTACAAGTTCTGAGCATAGTAGTAATGTATCTCTGTGGTTTATCTATAACCCATATTGCTTTGGCACTTGTAGGGAATACAGAGTCCAGTTGTTTCCAAGTATTGTGGAGCATAAATCAGTTTCATGGTATGTCTTCCTGCTTCAACTGCAATGGATTGCATGTAACAAGGCCTATAATTTCTACCATGAGAATGCTAAGGATGTACTAGACAGACAAGTTAATGAGACCTGCAATAACCAGGAGAGAGGCACAGCTGTGTGAGATAAAGGTAGGAATGCAGACACACACATTCTTTGAAGCATTAATTATTTTTATATTTTTGGTGATTTGGATTCACTGGTTAATTACAGTTATTTTAAAAGTTTTGGAAATATGAAAGTCTGACAAATGTAACTTCAGAACTTCACACCTGTAACTGAATGAAAAGCACAAAGCACCATATATTCTTTAACTCTTCCTGCAGACACTGAGAAAGTCAGTGTCTGCAGGAAGACATTGTTATAATTGTTATAATTCATAACAACCAGAAAACCACATGATATTGGTCTTTAAAACTGCATGGTGTAGGATTGCATCTTTAAATAATTCAATATCCCATTTGTACATACACATCAATTAGGAGCTCTTCAGAGATTTTTCTTTGGCAACTTCCATTCTAAAAGTTTGGGGAAGGGCAAACAGAAGGATTCCTTCACTAACAATATTTTAATAATAGTTCTCTCAATATCTTGAAGCTGCTATTTCAAATCCGTCTTTGTTGTTTTAACATAGGGTTGGGGCTCTCCAGATGTTGATGAACTACAACTCCAAGCAACCTTAACAGCATGATCAATGAAAAGAGATGCTCCAGCAACATCTGGACAGCAATATTCCCTTCCTTAACGCTTTCAGAGAACCTTTTAGATTTGGACATGGTAATTATATCAACATGTAATTGGAGAGAGTTCTATTGAACTTAATAGAATTTATATCTGAGCATATATGACATATCCATTAAAATCACCAGGAATTGGTCTCGAAAAAGATTTTCCCTGCATATTTGCTACAATTATGTGTTAGTACAGAAAAATAAATCAAATCCATGAGTCTTTCTCATCTCTAATTGGAGAGCTGGACATTGGAATTATGTTAGCAGTTCCTGTCAGGCAAAGAGAAAAGTGCATATAGCAGGCACTTACAACAAGAGTGTAGCCATTGACTAAGTGTTGCACTATCCAACCTGTGAAATAAATTGGCATATTTCTATGGATATTTACCCATAGACAGGACACCAATGAGGATTACAATAGAATTCTAATAGCAAATACCATTTTAAGCAGAAAACATAATTTTCCTACATTTTGCTTTTAATGCCAACGATTTCCTTTTTGCTCATTTACTAAGAAAAACAGTGTAATCAATGAACCCTGCAAATCAGCTATCTTCAGCTAAGTGCCCTCTAGATATACCAGACTACAATATCCAGAATTCCTCACATGGGGAATTCTGGGGATCATAGTCCCAGGGTTGGCTAGCCCCCTAGAGGCCTGGTGTTGCTTCCATCGGACTCCTGGATTTTTCCTTTTCCTTTTATTCTGTGTAAATGTGTTCTTTTATAAATTTTAACTGTATATTTATTTATTGTTTTAATATGTTGTAAGCTGCCCAGAGTCCCCCATTGGGGGGAGATGGGCGGGGATAAGTTTAATAAATAAATAAATAAATAAATATCTTGAGGACAGCAATTTGGGAAGACTGTTCTAGGTCCTCTTTGGATGCTGTTTCTGTTAAGGGTAATACAGCTTCATTAGGGTTCCTGCTATTAAGCAAACTGTTACTAGTTTATGTATGCTTCAGAGCATCAGCTCCAGGCAAATTAGAGTCTACAATAAATGCAAATTACACTAGTTATGATATTGCTTTCACTGTAGATTTATTAAATGGTGGCAATTAGTAAAAAAACAAAACAAAGCTGTTATTTTGATTATTTGTATTTCCTCAGTGTGTTGTGCCAAGGCCAAACAGTGTAGACATATTTACTTAAGGTCAAGAATATTGATCTTTGCAGCTTACTGAGGTAATCGTCAAAGTAATTGTTTTATCAAAAAACAATGTATTTTGCCTTTATGATCTATATGCAAAATCCTTTGGAACATTTATAAAGCATTCCATATTTTATTGATACTCTATTCACTGACCAAATATCTAAAATGATCTGGTCTACTTCAAAGAGCTGACACTTAGTATTAGATGAACCAAATAACTGTGACTTAGCCAACAAACTATCATTAAAACAAGTAAAGGAGTAGCATAGTATGAAATGGAGATACAACATGTGCATTCCCAAGTACACTTCCATGATGAGCTTACTGATACAGGATGCAGCTGCAGTCAATACGCCTGTCATGACAGTAGTGGAAACCCAGAACTGAGCAGTGGTTTTGGATCTCTACAGAAGGGGAACAGTGTGATACAAGATTGCTTGGAGGTGATGGCAAATCTTGGAATTGCTGCCTGACTATCTGCAGGACCAAAAAGTTCAGAACAGAGGCAAGAAGCCCAGATATCACCATACCTCTTCTTGAATTAGAAAAGACAGGATCAACTTCTGCTGCTAAAGGCAAAGAAGGCAACCAGGGAAAAACCTGTAGTCGACTGCCCGCCCCCCACCATCAGAAGCAAGTATTCGTATGAATCACACTAAGTACATTTCTTTCCCCACTACCAACCTACAGTGTCTTCTAGAGTTGTTGTACTAAAATTAATAGCAATGAGAACAGGCTTTCTGACACTTCAGCAATGGCAGGGTGATGCTATGACAATGTTATAAATCACTAGTAAAGGATGGCCTATATGACTGCCTCCTAACTGATCTTCCACCATGGCTGCCTGTTCATCTCTTCCGTACAGCTATGAGCTTTTCATCTGCAGCAACTTTAGAGTTCCAGTTACTGGTAACAATGTTGTCCTCAAGAGAACTTTGATACAGGATTTATAGTATACCACATTACAGGTTGCTGCATCAAAGGAGCCCTACATTTGGTGCGGAGGAGACAGAGGAGTCATTCTTCCTTTCTAGAATAAAAGTTAGATTTTCTGAGGCAGGTACAATATCACCGAAAGTTGATGTGGCAAACATTTATTCTGAATATGTCACTGCCAAGGGGCATGAATTTGGCACGAGACTATTATCTCCATTTTTTATCCTGCTTCCTAGTAACAGCATTAAATAGCAGAACTTGAGGAATGTCCCACTAGAGATGCCAATTTACAAGCCTATAAAAAATTCTGTGACTCAAATTAAACCACTTAATTAAAGTACAAAGCTTCCTTTGTTAATATGTACATGAATATAAGAATGGTACAGGAACCCTATTGTACTGAACCATGCAGCTGACCAGTCTACAATCTTATCCAACATGAAATCCTAAAAATAGGAAATAGAAACTTCAACCAAGAAAATCAAGTCTGATTGGAAAGCTGAGGCAATTTGCTTCACTAATTTGATTAAGAAAAAAAGGTTTGGTACCTATGCAGAAGGCCATCAAATTGTTAAATCAATTCAACAAACTGATTTGAAAAGTCAATTTAATGCAGAGATTTGATCAAATAACCTTTGAATTGAATACATGAACACACATTTCTACTATAAAATTGATAATCCACTTGCGTTGAGGAGGTGAACACAAATAGTCCAGCCTTCAGTGATCGACTGCCTCTAAATGCAAGAATTCCATTTCAATGTAACATCTAGCCATTGATGGACAATATTTGCTTCCATGCAAGATCAACAATGTTTTGATTCTTCTTTTGTCAACTTTCCCTCCAAAATTACACTGAAGTTCATACAATTAAAAAACAAAAACAAAAAACACCATTTTGCATTTATGTGACTTATGTCCATGAGTATATAATAATAACTAGAACATGTTTCCAGTCTTTGTGTTAACCCATGACCTAGTAACTACATTTGATTCATGTTCATTTATATAAACATATTCCAATTAACTTGTATGTTATACTATAAATGAGTCCCCTATTCAATGGAAAAGTAAATACAACTCATTGAGTTACAACCCTGAAATAGTGTGACTGCTCCTATATGTAGTCCAAAACACAGGAAAAGGACTAGATTATAACCTCAACTGCAGCGTGACTGGGGGAATTGGCATGCAAACAATTACTTCATATTTCCTAGCATTATGGCACAATTTTTCCTATATCCCTGAATCATAGCATTTAGGCCCGAGGCCGATTTAAAGATTCTGAAAACAGACAGCACAGTCAATTTTCCCCTCCAAGACTCTACTGTAATACCAGTGATGTGTTCACAATAGGCAGATTCTAGGATACAATCATCACTGAGCAAGATGTGAGAAAGTATATTATTTCATTATATTTACTGATATGCTTTATTATTTGGTTTTGTACTGTGCTCTATTCTGGAAAATGTTTGCAATGTATATCTGGAAAATGTTTTGATGATGCTTCAGCAGAAAAGGAGTTTCTCAGGAGTGGAGCAACCCCTGAAAATAGTACTGTTTGAATGCAGCTGAATCCAAGGTAGTATAGCCAATTCTTGCCAATCATGTTTTTCCCCTAAATAGGCCATCTTTACTGTATGAAATTTAAATATTATGATGGCGCATAATGAGATATTCAAAACAACCTTTGGGAGTGGCAATTTTTAAGTTTGGCTTCTTTTGTCCTGAATACTTTCCAGAAGAAGCCAGAACATGCAGTGAGGGAAGTATCATCAGAATTTAAGAGCCCTGCTGGATCAGCCCAACAGCTCATTTAGAATCACACAGTTGCCAACTAACTACATCCAGGAAACTGATTACTGATCTTGTGGACTGAGGTCAGTTTCTTCAGTTCTGGTGAATACATCATGTACAGAAGTAGTGTTAATCAAAGATCAAAAAGTGGAATTTTATACTGACAATGGTGTTTAGAAAAGAGGTTTATATAGATTGTGAGAAGACATCAGCTGTATCAAAAAGATCAAAGTAGGTAATTTAATGTGACTCAGAATTAGGCATTATAATTCTAACTACTTAAATAAGGAACATTAAGAAAAACTTAACATTGTATTATTTAGATTTTTAAAGATTTTTTTTATCCTGCCTTTATTATTTATTATAAATGACTCAAAGTGGCGAACATACCTAATACTCCTTCCTCCTCCTATTTTCCCCAGAACAACAACACTGTGACATGCTCCTTTCCTTGTGATGTGGCTGCCTGCATTGACTGGATTGCTTATATGTATGTATATCTTTACTTATCCTAAGATTGTAGGGATCTAATAAAAGGAAATCTTCCATACCACTTTTTCCATCTTGACAGCATCAAATATAGCTATCTTTTCAGTGAACAGCTGCCAGATATTTGTGAATAAATATGGTAGATATGGTTGTTTCAATATGCCCCAATAGTTGCAAATTACAGAGAAAGAAAGGAAAATATGGAATATATACAATGCATTGTACACATAATACTGCCAGCCGCACAGATGCTTATTAAATTTTCCAAGCTTAGGACAATGGGGCAAATTGTTGCCTTAGAGAACTACAATCTTAAACTTGAAAATTACTTTTTTTTTTTTTTTTGAGTCAGCAAGGAACCTGTGGAGGAGCTAAGCTGCAGTCTTGCTTTATTGATAAAGGATCAATATTCAGAAAGATGGGAGTATAGAAAGCTCATTTAATACTGACGGAAATAATTAATTATAAGACAAATGCATGATATAAAATTGTATGCAAGGCTATGTAGTTCATGGAAGAGTTTCAAATCAACCATTTCGATAAATGGCATTTTCCTTTGCTCTTTATGCTTTGCATAAATTGCTTTTCAGTATTCTAATGAAATAGTTCAGGCACTTTTAAAATGTGGAATGCTTACTGTGCAGCATTGAGAAGGATAAAGTGCCAGATTATAGTGCTTAGTCGGTGTGAGCACGGGCAGGGATCAATTTTTAAGCCCACTGTCATTTAATTTATTTAGAATACTTAATGATTTACCCTGTGCATGTATTAGTAACTATAAACAAATTGCATTATTGTTTATGCATACTTAAAATCCATCCGCTGCACATTAGAGCCAGGAAGGAAAACTTTACCAAGTTTTCAAGAATCTCATTCTCTTCCACAGCTGTGTATCACTTCTGCCTAGGTCAGGTAGTTGAGGGTAGCAGTTACTGTTTCAGGGAGTTGGAGAGCTGTGATGAAGAGGATTGTAATGCAAAAGAACAAGGCAGAATTCACTGCTTTTTCATCTATAGTTATTTGGGGGGCAGGGGGGGTCTTTGTTTTCTGAACTGCATAGAGTCTTGTTTGGTATAGATGGAAACCGTGGCAGTTTTAGAGCCAAAGGTTTGCCCCCAAGTTTAACAGAAGAATATTGGACCACACAAACACAGACAAAACGAGGTTTTCTTGTTGCGATCCAATTCTGAACAGATAGTTTCAAATGATTTAAATAGCACATGTAGAGAATAAATTTAAAAGATGCTACAGAATTAAAGAATTAAAATGATAAATCATGAAACAGAAAAGTACTAACATTTTCTTCATTTTTATTTCATACAACAGCAGGAATTCTGAAATGTGCCTGAGCTTTTAAGAGCAAATTAAAAGAGCAGTTTTCACTACTGAAAACTGATAAACAAACCAAGTTCCCTACTATTAATGAATTCATGATTATAACCTCTTAGCCAAACAGTGGCAAATTTGTCAGTGGGTCACAGAGGGACAGGAACAAAGCAGTGTAATGGAAAACAGATTCCTTCCAAGTGCCCTCTCAGGTATATGAGCACTTCTTTGGGACTTTAACTTATTTAAGTCAGTATAATATCCTTATACATAGACTTTATATGATAATGTAGTCATGGATGCTCTCGTTACAACATATATAATCTATGAAGCTAGATGAAGACAATATTGTTTGAAATGTTTACTGCAGTCTTACTTCTACTTTGATTTTTGGAAAAAGCAAATGTACCTAACTGAGATACAAAGAGTTGAAGGCATGAGTCTTATTCCATTGGCAACAAGTTCTACCTACTATATCAACCAGTGAACATGTTCAGAGCACACAACAGTAGCAGATGACCTAACCAGTTCAGGTGATAAACATAACATTGGGCACATAAAAACATATCACAGAGATAACTTATGCATACATATATGCCTGTCATGCTACTCCCTTCTGGAGTACCCTTCTGGGGTAGGCAACCGTATGGTTAGGAATAAGAAATATTAACCAAAGGCATGGGATGAATTCAACCACTGAGGCTCAGAACAGGGATAATTGGCTAAAGAGGAAGCTGCACTAATATGTGGATTCCCCTTTCTCCTGGCCCACACCATATCCTCTCAACCATCTCAATAGTAGCTTCCATCACATCATCCCAGAGAACCAATCCTGGCCCAATTCTACTTACATCCCAACATGTAAATTCAGGGAAATTAACCTGAAATACAATTGCTATGCCATAATAAAATACATGTAAATGCCATTTTTATTCCTCACTGAGGCTTCTTTATTTCATTTGTGACTTGGGGCATTTCTACTTGCAATTCCAAAACTAACTCATTTATGACAAACCTGCCATAATAGAAAGATGCAGAAAGTAAGAATGAAAATTAAGTGGCAACCAATCATAGCAACTGAACCAAAGGGGAAAAAAAATAGCTTAATCAGTTACAAGTTGGCAGGCCAACCAGTATAACATAGTGGTTAAGAATTGATTAGAACTATGAAAGCCCTGTTTCAAATTCTCCCTCAACCATGGAAGTCTCCTGAATGACTTTGGGCCACTTGCTTTCTTTTAGCTCAACGTATCATATAGAACTGTTGTTGTGGACATAAAATTAAAATATATAACCTGCATTGGGATCTCAGAGGAAAGGAGAGATACTTTCAAACTATCAATCCAATAAATCAGAAAATTTGTAAGACACATTTCTAGAGAATGGGGGTTCTTACCAGTGCCAGCTCCTGTCTTTATGGAAGAAACCGTACTTATGGATTCTTCAGAACAACACAGTATCTTCTCTTCATACATTTATACTAACAGATTTTAAACTATTTAGGAAGAAAAGATTAGCACTATCTATTTAAAACCAGAACCTGTCACTCTAAAAGAACAGCAATATTTTAGGCTTTGTTTTAGCAAGCCTGTACTGCTAATTAATACTATTTCTTATGAAAGTCACAATACTGTTTCTCCGTCAAAAGGAAGAAGACCTAAATGTGCACTCCCATCAAGGATGATATTTCTGTTATAAATATACTTTCAAGGCAATGTGCATTCATTCTTGGCTTATTCAGAATCATTAGCAAAAGGTAAAAATAAAAGCAATAAATGTCCTGTTGCTGTCACTCCATTTAAGACAAGTAGGATTCTACTCTACCAGTAATCCCATTCAGATGAATAAATATACTTGAGGAGTAAAAGACTGCTTTATATAGAGTAATTACCAAAATACACCGATAAACTACTTTTGTAAATTTATCAACTTAAATGATAAATCAAGGATTTTTTTTACAATGCAGTTCAGTGTATATAGAAGTATCCTCAATGCCATCAAGATTTCCATGCAGAAATATATTTAATGGGTTCTAACCTTCATGGAAAAAAAAATATGGTTTGTACCCATTTACTTGGATGTAAGGCCCACTGTATTCAATAGGGTTTACTGCTGAATGCTATACATACAACTGTAAAATTTCAGCTGCCTACTTTTTTGAAAGTAAACATTGTACTGAATTTTTTTGGCTAAAAAAAAGTTGTTGAACACCAAAGCAGGATTATGAAAAAAGTCTTGCCACAAAACCAGTGACCGTAATGAAACAGGATTTAAGCTAATAATTTAGTCCTACAGGAGTAACTAAGTCTTACCATACATTTGCGATCATCCACCCCTGTTAAATCCTCTTCAAATTCCTTCCCTATTTCAAAATCCATGATGTAGTTTTTAAAACTGCTCAGAGTCTTAATGATCATATGGTTTCCATCCTGAATTATCTCTTTGTCAGGTTTGAGCATATTGGCTATTTTTCTCACTGCAATATTTACATCTGGAAAAAAAAAGAGAGGCTAGAATAATCTGTAAAATTAATGATACAAAATTTGGGGAAACACTGAAAACTGTGCTGTTTAAATCTGAAATTCAATATAGGTTAATAATTGTTAATGCCTCCTTTTTAAAATAAGATTACCAGATCTAGATGAAGATAGAGAAAACTAGCTCTTTGTTGACTAGCAGTCATCCAGATATTCTAAGCCAGATCTAGTTACTGACTCTTTAACCTTGAAAATTTAGAGATTGAATGTAGGAAAAAATTATCTTATAGTTTAGAACCCACCCTTCGAAAGCATTAAGCTTTATACCTTATGCCACGCACAACACTCATCCTAGAATAAATTTTTCGTAATTCATCTGGATAACTCTAAAATATTGCCATTTGTATTATGTAACTTCTGGATTTTATTTCTTTCTGAGTTGCTTCAACTCCTATTTAGTCAGAAGAACAATATTAATAAAGAAACTAGCTGCTGAGAGTATTTTCATGCAAAATGCACATCTATTGAAATTGTATAATTCATCCCCAGGCTCAAATAGATGAAAAAAAAAATCTTACCTAGAGCTTTCAAATACTCCTCAAAATTCTCATTGCTGAGCATTTTCCAATAACCATTGAAATCTGCAGGCATTAGTCCTGTTTTCTAGTTAAAAATCAAAGCCTTTGACTAGTGCCTTAATTCTGTACCATCCAACCTTTTCTAGAAGCAAGTCTGAACTCTAGTTTCTTTTATCTGCTCCTCTAGCAGTGCAGTTAAGCTGGTTCTTTTAAGCTGATTAGCACTGAAATGTTACTTTTAAGTTCTCCCACCAAACTGAACATTTTAGCTTGCAGGTAGTTTGATTTCAATGGAATACGTCACTACCCTTCCACAGGACAGCTATAAGGTCACTAATTATCTGGATAGAGATTTTAACCATATTAGATCTTTGCTTTCAAATGACTAAACAAAGAAGATGGCTTTTACTAATACTGGTAAGTTCAACCCACTGTTTGGAGCGGGCATTTTATTTGGCCTAATAGGGGTGATGCCTACTTACAGCCTTTAAAAACTGGCTTCCAGCTGCACAAAGAGGACTATACAAGTTATACCACTAAAAAGGAATTGTACATTCTTTTATGAATAACCAAATTTTTTCTCCATCCATGCTTAATGCAGTAATTCCTTAGTGATGGGAGTTGGCAGGTGATATTAACTAGCTAGTTAATAGATGGCTGAAAATGTGCCAGACATTACTCATTCAACCTTGTATTATTGGACTAACACCCAGCATCTCTAGCAGAAGTGAGCTTTTTATTAATCAGAACACGTTTTCAGCTAAGAGAATGCGAAGTCTTTTCAGGCTGAGAAATAAGCAGTACTTCACAGAAACCCATTAACTCCAGTGCAAGTAAGCAAGTGAAGAAAAAAAAAAAAACATGTTGTACTGCATTATTCAACAATATGCTGTTGCTTGGAAGGAATCACATTAGACTGTGAAGTCTTCCCATCACTTAGAAATACAGCAGGGAAATTTTAACATTCCTATTGCAGAACAAATATTTTTCAGTGTAACATGAATTCAAGATTAATTTAGTTGAATTAGCTAATTCAGAATATTTCTTACCATGCCTCTAAATAAAGGGATCTTTGAGAAGTGTCATAATCCAGGTTCTACTGAATGATGCCAAGATAAATCATCTGTTGTTTATTTCATATACTCTCCAAACTCAGTCTTCAAAACTGTCTTTTGAGCTTCTGATTCATTAAATTCAGAGTTTCTCAGATTCTACTAGGGTAGCATTCCAAAGCAATGTAAAAACAAAGCAAAATGAATATTAAATTGAAGCAGGTTAGGTTTTTTAAAAACATAAATATTAACTTTCCTGCTGAACTTCTGCTGTTTAGTTATGTTGTGGTTATGTGATCACTTGCAATATATGAGCTGGGTTATCAAAACAGTTTATTCTGATTCCCTTTACTTAACTTTTGAATCATTAGATTTTAATAGCTATATAAATACCATGATTTTATCCCACTTCTTAAATGAAATGCTTGTGAGACAACAATGAAATAGAATAATATAACGGTCTAACTAACATGTGAATGTCTAACTAACATGTTCAGATCAGCACGCACCCATTAACTTCATCGATGAATAATTTAAATCCAAGCCTCTGTGGCCAAAGTCCTATCTGCTAGCTATTAATACAGTGTATCTGAAAGTTGCCTAGAAAAGGCAATATAAATTTATTTATCCTACGTTCATTCATTTTCTTACTTTTTCTGTTTACCCTCAAAACAAAAAGCAATGTTATTTGAGAATGGCAAAGCTTCGACTGGCTGTCTTAAAAAAGAATAAAGGAAAGTGCACTGTGATTAGTTTCTGGAGGAAAGAAAAGTTTTACCAGAAACATGTAGCATGCAAAATAAATTTCATATAAAACTGTACACAAACCAACATTTCTTTAAGCTTGAGTTATATTTTGCCACCAAAAGATTGCAGAAATATAGAAAAATAAGTATCCTTCAGAATTCTGACTGATATTCTTGTCTCCTTATAATAAGGGGGTTGAAAATGATTCTGTAAATGGTTTCCTGTTGTTGAGCAGCAGGTCAAGAGAGATGGGAGAAAAACAGCAATAAAAAGCATGTTTGCTGCTTGAAAAGAAATGCCAGTTCCTGCTTACTTAAGACAATGTGCTGCCACCAGAGTCAGAATCAAGGGCAGATTTCTCCATAGCTTACTGATGCCCCCATTGAAAGGGAATATGCCCAACATCTTTGACTGGCTCTGAGGAGCACACCTTTCAGTACTGGAGCATATATTCAAGTTTCAGGCACTACACAACATTTTGCTTGAATAGCATCCTGTAGTCCTATTAGTATCAGATGAAGCAGCATGCTACTTTTTTTGCCTCATACTGTATTTAACAATGAGCATGAGTGTCTTCTGGCCAATGTATTCGTGGTTAAAATACTTACATATCTGAAAATGAACCATTTTTTAAAAAATTATTTGAAGAGTAGTGAAATGCCCATAGATAATATAAAGAAGTAATTAACAGAAAAATATGTAGCTTTTTTCTTTGGCTCTTTAGGAAAACGAATGATGCAGTGAAATAATGTTATCAGGTAAGCCTTGCAAATCCAGTGTTGACAAGCAGGATTGTTTCTTCTACTCTAACATGACAACGGCTGACAATTTAATACTAAAATAGATGCATTAAAAGCATTATATCACTGTGATATGATTAAAGGTTTAGAGCAATAATTCAAGATGCCTAAAAAAATGCACACTGAAATGTTAACTAAAATGTTACAACAGATTTTTCCCCAGAACAAAGCAAAAATACCTTTTATATTAACAAATCCTAAAACAACTTTGCCACATTTCAGTTAGCCCAAGGCTTCATTAAAACACACAGAGACACACAGTGTGTACACATGACTCCAATACTTTAAGCTTTAGTATCAGGTGAAATCAGGTGAATCAGGTGAAATTAAAATGGCTTTATTGAGTCACTTCAATACAGGAATAGCATTATGTCATGAATCTTGAATGTGTATGTAAAATAATTCTCAACACTGTAGAAAGTGGGGAAATTCAGTTTTAAATCAAATCTCTAGAAATGTTCACATTGTTGTATTCAAGTTTTCCATTTAGTGGATTACTTCTAAATGACTACATCCAATAGGCCATATACAGACACTCTCTTTCTCTGTCTCTCTGAGGAAGTTAACAGAAAGTAAACCAATGATTAGTGGGAGCTGAGCACAGAATCAAAAGTTTAAAAGGCTACAGCAAATTCCCTTTATTTCATTCAGTCTTTTCGGTATATATATTGTGTTGCTTAATGTAAGAAATAACAGAGTCTGGAACCAAGTATTTCACACTTTGTCCTTTGCGCAAGGCGTGCCTTATGCTCGTAGCACTGATTTCATTCTGAACCCACTCTTTTACTAAGTGGATATTATGCTGGCGTTTACTTAAAAGCTCTGAGTTAGCGATGTACTGGGAAGGATCATGGCCAGCACGACTAATGCAGATTAGTCCAAACCTTTCCACTATTTCTATAATATGTTCTTTTTTCCAGAGGTTGGGTGTTTGAAAAGTCTTCAAAACATCAGCTCCGCAGAGAAGTTTTAGCTCTGGAACAACTGCAAGAATGTTGAAAAAATATTTTGTGAGAAATCTTGCTGACATGCAATCTTTGCTTAAGAATAAATATTAAAACTCAGTCCACCACTCTTTGTAGTCTCCAAAATCCAGCTGGCTACAAAGACCTTAATTTGTATTATTTTAAGTTTCAAATGGGAATTATATACCTCCAAACCCCTTTCCCTCACATAAAATGTGCATTCTCAATGGATCTTCATGGTCTCAATGGTCAAATAATATACATGAAGAACAATCTAATAACATTTCCCACTTTATTTATTGAACACAATTTTACATATGTACAGAATTACTTAGTAGCAAAACAGCTTTCATTTAATTAGGGAGTACTCACTGATGAAGCATGTGTCATGTCATTACGCTGACACCATTCCCTTCTAACAAATATACCTTAGATCATGTTAGCAGGTCATATCACATACCATCAAGGATATAATGTTGGGAAAGCACACACAGCCATATTTTTGGAAATTCTTTCCAAAGGGTACAGGTGCACTGCTTTCCCTACACCCATCCTTCCACACACGCCTCCCGAGTTAAAGGTTGGGAGCAACTGGCAAATCTTAGTTGTACTGAGCCTTATTTCCTAATGTTCCCCTTTTTCCTTTTTTAAACTAATGCTGAAGCTACTCCTTTTCATGAGTTCTTTACCTTCAATACCATAATTTATTCTACTCACTGTATCTTCCAACTAAGGTACTTTCCTTTTAACTTTAAATGCTTTGTCTTTCCTTGTCTAGTGTTTCCTCAACTCCCTTAACCCTAATCTGTTACTAATTAGAAAAGTGTTTTCTCTGAGGTTGTTCTCTGCCTCCCTTTTCTAAAGGTTCTTTATTACTCTGCTAGCCCTCATATTTGAATTGAGCTATCCAGACTTCTAAGCAATTCCCCATCCCATCTGATAAAGCTTCCGTGCCTTTATTCCTCACAGCTACATTAATGTGCCTTCTTTGTATCCTTGAGCTGGGAGGAAAATACGTCAATATAAAAAGTACTGACCCCACAGAACTGCCTTACCATGCCTTAGCAATGTAACAGTGCTGCTGTTTTCACAAAGTTTATTGTGGGTGGTTTCAGGGCAGCAACTGGTGGCTCCCTGCTGTTCTGTCCCCTCCTATCTGGCAACCACCAATTTTTCTCCTGCATGTGTGACAGGCAAAGGCTGGGGGACTCTGGCCTCCTCCTGTCCCTTCATTCTCTGTCCTTCTTGTATTCTAAATTCAATCAGCTATATATCTTTTTGAGGGATCAATCAATTTTTTTTCTTTCTTTATTGCCATTGTATACTGGAATTCTTTTTTTCTTTACATGTAGTCCTCGACTTATGACAATTGGGACCGTAATTTCCGCTGCTAAACAATGCGGTCATAAAGCATGACATTGCTTAGCAACAGCAATCCCCGCAATCCCATTTGCGGTTGTTAACTGAATCCCACAGTCATTAGGTTAGACAACTTCCTGCCGGCTTCCCACAACCAAAGTCAGTGGGGAAGCCGGCAAGAAGCTGCAAATCCTAGGCCCACAGGCAGGCAAGTGGCTGCTGCTGGATGGTGAAGGGAGGGGTTGTGCAGGGGTATGGGAGAAGGTTGAGGAGAATGCACAAGAGGTGCTGCATGGATTGGGAAAGGTGCACAGGGTGCGTGAGAGGTGCCATGTGGATTAGGGAGGGTGCACTGGGGTGTGCAGTAGGGCATAAGAGGCCCCATGAGGTTGAGGAGGGTGTGTGGGGGTTCACAAGAGGTGCTGTGTGGGTCAGGGAGGGCGCACAAGTAGCTGGCACAAGTGCAGAGGGGTTGGGGAGGGTGCGCAGGTGTGGGACACTTACCCCAGTGACTTTTCAGGGTTACTGGTGCCAGTAGGAATGACAATCTATCCCTCTTTACCAACACTTCTCTAGATAATGCATAATGTCCACAATCTTATCAGTCAGATAAGTCACCATGCAGTCTACACACCTTTCACAAAAGGTGAAAGGTGTTCTCTGTGTTTCTAATCATCAAATAGCCCAGAAGCAAAAGTTATTCACTTTCTGTGAAATATCCTTAGTATGAGGGTATTTGGGTTCGTCACCCAAAGATGGGATCACTCCTATGAAAACATTTCCCTTATCATCAAAATAATGTCATTCTTCTCTATAACCCTTGTTCTCTTAACACCAATGCATGCGTCATCCTGGGAGTGGACAAAGTTATAACATCCCATATAGTCTTGTCTACATACATTAGTTTCTCCAGTTTAGCCACCAAAGTTTCAAGGGAACTGACTTCTTACCTGACAGCCAGGAGCAAACATCATCTTATTCAGCTTATGTGTAATAGGCAGATAGAAATATATTTGACACTCAGTTCAGTAAACTGGAATACATCTCCTCCAGTACTGGTTTTGTACTTTTGAACAAGTTAGTAGATACTGTTTTATTCTTTAGGAATTGACATAAATGTTTGTTGTTATGTTACTCTTTTAAAGAGTTTGGAGTGCTGGCTTCCTCGCAGTAAAATTCATTTTGATGCTCACTTTTGGAGCCAGAAGGTCAATATGCACTTCCCTCTCTTCTTATTTGCCCTCCTGTTTACTTACCTTAGTAATGACTTGCCATTTGCCTCTTCTTTTTCTAAAAAGTTCCGGCTTACACAGAGCTGTTTGTGCTAGTCTATTACTGTAATAAAGATTTGATTTGAAGAGCTGTTTGCTAAAGAATGGGTCTCTACCTGCTGCCTACTCATGTGATCAGTGAATTAATGATAAATCCCCCCTTTTTTGGATTTTGTATTTAGATTATTATTAACATTAGTTTAAGATTCAGAAATAGTTCCATTTTTTACTTTCATGGGAAAAGTAAAAAATTACTTTTTTTTCTGAATTTTTTTCTGAAAAAATTCTGAAAAAAATTCTGAAATTTTTTACATATTTCAGAAGCAGCAGCTTTAAATGAATTCTGTTCAGACAGGTTATGCCTCATCAGAAGCAACATTTGCCTATGGAACTCAGTTTAGTAGATCTGCGCATGAATACTTGGATTCATCCCAAAAAGGCACCCCAATTATCCTCATTAAGATGAAGAGTCTCTTCAAAATCTCTTGATAGTTCTAGTGGCCATTAGAAGCTTCTGTACAGGTGGTCCTTGTTAAATGACCACTTGTTCAGTGACTGAACTTACAACAGTGCTGAACAAGTGGTAGTTACAACTGGACCTCATACTTATGGCTGTCACAGTCTCCTGTGGTCATGTGATTGTGATTTGCAACCTTCCTTGCTGGCTTCCCACAAGCAAAGTCAATGGGGAAGCTGGCAGGATGTTGGAAGACATGGTCACATGAGGTCCTTGCTTAATGACCCACACAATCCTTGTTTACTGATGGCAACTGGGACTGCTGGAACTGTGATTGCTAAGCAGTGGAGTCACATGGTTTTTTGACTTACGACTACATAGCTTAACAACACAGTTTCTGGTCCTAATCAGCACAGTTAAACGAGGACTACATGTATATATACATTAAGCATGTGCTAGTAGAAACCCCAGAAGCACCATGAAAGAAAGCAAAGTGTCAATTTGCTATTAGAAATAAATTTTGTATCAGTTCTTTGCTTGAAGCTTTGTCAAAGCAGAGTATTCCTTTGAAGCTTTGTACAGTCTTAAATTTCATTTGGATCCAATTTGGAAAAAAAGCCAATTTGCTTTTGACCTTTTCAGAAATCACCAAGCCACTGCTTTCTCTTAAGTCTTGATTTGGATTGGGTTCTTGGTGATTTTTTTTTTTAGTAAGAAAAAGTCACTTTTTAACTAGAAAAAAAAAGCTGTAGATATGTATAAAAGGTAACATCCACCTTTTCCCTTTAAATTAGAAGCAACTCAAACCTTATTTGAAATGTGTTAAGCTTTTTTGTACTACAGGTAGTCTTGCTTAATGACCATTCATTTAGTGACTGCTTGAAGGTATGACGGCACTAAAAAGTGACTTACGACCAGTGCACGAAGTTATGTCTGTCACAGCACCCTGCAGTCACGTGATCATGATTCGGGCGCTTGGCTACCAGCTCTCACAACGATTGCAGCATCCCAGGGTAATGTGATCGCCATTTGTGACCTTCTCAGCCTGCTTCCAGCAAGCAAAATCAATGGGGAACCGTGTGATTCACTTAATGACCATGTGATTTGCTTAATGACTGCCACAAAAAAGGTCATAAAATCGGATCCCGTCATGTGATGATTCACTTAAGAGTCAGCGATTCTCCTGATTGATTCAAGCGCAAGCAGCATTTCAGCAGTTAAAACAACTCTTTGCTTCTCAGCTCCTCCTCTGCCACTCTACCCCCTCCCACCCCTTTGTGGTGCAGACAGACACTTCAGATATGGCAGTAGGAGCAGTCCTGCTCCAAGCAGAGAAGGGAGGGGGGCAGATCTATTACCATGTGCCTTTACTCCACAGTATTCCTCCCAGTAGAAAGGAACTATGATAGGAAGGATCTGTCCAGCCTATACAAATCCATAAGACCATAAGAATTTAGAGGTTCTGCAGAATGCACAATATCTCACCCCTTGGCAAATCAGGTGGACACAATTTTTCTCCCACTTTGATTTTTACATCTTCTACATTCCAGGCTCCCAAAACAAATTTCCAGACATCTTCTCATGTAAAGTGGAGTACAATGTGCCACAGTCACCTTCCCCTGAGACGATGCTCCAGGCCATGCAAATTGAATCGCACCATAAATCAGACCAACCTGAAAAGCTGGAAGACAGACTGTTGATCTATTAGATTGGATTAGGGCACAGCAACAGCAGGATGTATAAGCCAGGGCCCGGATGGACAACTTCCAACCTCCAAGGAGCCCAGCAAGGTAGTTTTGTGCCTTTCACAGTGGAAAGAGGGCAGCTGTTGCACAATGGACGTTTATATGTTTCTCTTTCCCCAAGGGAAGGGATACTACAGCTCTGCCATGACAACAAAACAGCAGGACATGGGGGGATGTTTAAAACCCAATGTAGAGCCCTCAGAGAATTTTGGTGGCCTCATCTCCACACAGACATTAAGGATTATGTGTGATGGAATGGAATTATGAAGGCCAGACTCAGGGAGAGAAGCATCCTCTTATCTCTTCCCCTCCCTTCAGGAGACAAAAGAGGATGCTTCTCTCCCTGAGTCTGGCCTTCATAATTCCATTCCATCACATTATGCTTCCTCTCAGCTTAGCTCTTTTTGAATCACATCTTTAGATATACACGTAGTCCTCACTTAACAACTATTCACTTAACATCTGTTCAAAGTAATGACAGCACCCTGAAAATAGAGTTGTGATTATGCCCTGAAATTGTGACCCCTGTGAGGCCTCCGCAATCACATTACTAAGATTTGGCCACTTCCAAAGCAGCAGCCATTTTCGGCCCTTGCAATGCCTCCATGGTCACAAGACTGACCTTTGGTACCCTGGAAGTCACTTGTGCTTACGACCTTCTCTTTTTCAGGCTCACATGAGCGTGTGACATCCAGGAACTTTGCCTTTTCTTCCCTTGTATCTCTTGTGTGCAGGACCAGCAGAGCGAAGCTTGTGTGTGCTTACTCTACTGCTGTAAGGTAAGCATTTTATTTACTGTAGTGTCTTAGTCTTAGTGGTTATTTTATTTAATTTTATTCTTCTTTATTTTACTTTTAAACAAAAATAAAAATAAAACAAAACAAAAACAAGACAGGATAGTACAGTACAGTATAGCAAGCCAAAATTGCCATCCTGTCTAAGTACTGTACATGCAAGGATTTTTTTCAATGGAAGCTCAAATCAACACTGGGTGCAAACAATCCAAAGCTGCATTAACCAACTGCTTGAAATGCTGATTGCCTTATCCAAGACCTCAGCCAAATAAGAAAAGCCCTGGAAGAAGCCCCATTCTCTAATATTATTACAGCTGTCTTCCTGAGTTTTCTTCCCACATTGGTTTGGGGGGGGGGGGAGCTGGAAAAAGGGAATTAGAAAAACACCCCTCTCATTCTGCTTCAAGTGGGATGCTGTTGAAAGATGGTTTCAGGGAGAAAGCAGCAGCAGGAGAAACTTGCAAAGTATTTCCCCTTGAGCATCCTAATGCTGGGGTGGGGCCAGGCAGAGGGGGAAGGAAAGAACGAGCAGGGCAGGGCAATGCCGCAAGCCCTCCATTGCAGAGTCAACCCCAGGCTCCTCCTGGTTTAGCCTGTACCCTGCCCACCCTCACACCCCCTGCAACCCCAGCATCCTGGATGGGATTTTTTTCTCATTAAAGCAAGTACCAGGAGGAACACAACGAGTTTTTTTTTCTTTTTCTAAACATGCTTCCTGTGCCAAGATGGAAAACAGCTGTAAAGATGAGAAAAGAAAGAGGATGGAAGTGAAGGGAGACAGCATTGCCAGTCTCTCTCCCCCACTTCTGGGGGTGGGTGGGGGGGAGACAGTGGAAAATAAATATCATGTTTGGATTGCACAATGCCAATCCAATGCTGACCCTTGGTTGCAAGGGTGGGATTTAAGGAACAGCTGCCCTTGGACACAAGCCACTGCCAATCACGTGGCCCAATGCATCTCAAAGGCTCTGGTGACCACCACAATCTTGGAAGGAGTGGGAATTGCTGATTTTTAAAACAAGAGGTGATTGAGCATGGAGGCCATCAGCAGATCTGGTTAAATGTTTTCCAGTCTCCATGCCATCTCATCCCCAAAGATGTGACAAAGGCATGTAATTGCAATGCTGTGTTAGGATAAAGGGGATTCAGATACACACCTACCCAACCACAGCCCCTTGTAGTTTCCAATATCTCAATCCAGTTACTCTCAAGAAAGCAGAGAGGGCAGCTCCTTCACTAACAATGTTAAGATGCATTAAAAAATTGGCAAGATAAAAATGCATTCACCTCTCATCTGAAAGGCATCCAACAAGAGGGCGATTTATCACTGACTTGGATCACACATGATGGTAAGTCACAATTTGCCAGGATTTTTTTCTTAACTTTTAAAATTATTTTCTGTGCAAAAAAGAAAGGTCACTGACTGCAAGAAAGCAATAAAAAGAAAACAGAGGGATACATACAGTTATGTTCGCTCTTAAATTCTGATCAAAACTAATCTCATACAGTACACTAGTATCAGCCAGGACAGGATTTACAGTAGCTTACTATACTTTATTTTTCAGGAAAAAAACAAACAAAAACAAAACAAAAAAAAACCCTTGTACAGCATTTGGCTCTTTGCTTTTGTTGGAAAACAGAGAAAGCAGATGGGAATGTGTTGAAGACTCCCAACATTATTTTGCACATTATTAGTATCACTCTTCCTCTTTTATAAAGAGAGCTCAAAGTACCAATACTGTTCCAAAGCATTGGAAAAGAGATTGAAATAAATTATTTTATTTTTATTTAATTTCACAAATTGTGTATTACACATATTGCATGCGGCGATCATTTCTGTGTGAGAGAAAATGACTGGGTCATGCAAATGGCAGAGGCTCAACCTGAGGATAAAATGCTAGTGAAGCAATATGTATTGTCTATCTCTTCTCCATACTCCCGATTGTCAACTTTGTAAACTATTTTTTATGAGGTTTTTATCCCTTCCTATGAACCCTGGCTTTTCCTCACAAATGGACTGTACATAGCGTCTAGCCTTCGCAATTCACGCTCTCCAATTGTCAAGAAGTGTATAAACAAATATTAATATAGTAAATACAGTAAATGAATTTAAAATATGTCGCTGCTAGCAGTGACCATGCATGTGCTTTTGTCCAGGGAATACATTTTTAGCAGACAAGAAAACACATTCTTGCACTACTGTACAATACTGCCTCCCCCCCACCCCAACACTGAAGATAAATTGTTCTGAACCAGTCTCTCTCTCTCTATCTACAGGACAGTACTTTTTAATCGTCTCTTAGTTTGGCTGGCGATGTCCTCAAACAGAAACAGACCGAGCTCTACATCAGCCAAGCAAAAAGGCAAGAAGCAAAGAAAAACTATCAATCTGGATTTGAAGATGAAGATCATGAAAGTGCTTGATGAGGGGAAGAAGGTGAACATTATTGATCTAGAAGAAGGGCTGGCCCATTCCACCATCTCCACTATGTTGAAGGATAAGGAAAGGATCAGATTAAAGGAGCACCAGGAACAGATGCCATTATAATAAGACATCAAATAGGGCTCATCCATGAAACAGAAAAACTGCTGTACTTTGGATTGAGGATCAAATCCAAAAGAGGATTCCGATTAGCCCTTTTGTCATTCAGGCTAACACACACAGCATTTTCAGAATGCTGAAAATGCTGGAAAGAGCAGGTAAGGACTGCACCGAGATATTCACTGCCAGCTGTGGCTGGTTTATGCGGTTTCAGTGAAGATTTAATTATCACAACATACATCAGGTGAAGCTGCCAGCACTGACAAAGTAGCAGCCCAACATTTTCCTCATGAACTTGATGACATCACAGCAGAAGGCAACTATTTGCCTGAACAGATATTCAGTGTGGATGAAACTGGGTTATTTTGGAAGAAAATGCTAGAGCGGACCTACATACACAAAGAGGCCACAGCAATGCCTGGACGTAAAGCACTCAAGGACAGAATAACCTTGTTGTTGGTCAGAAATGTCTCTGGATTCAAGCTGAAGCCATTTCAGATCCACAAAACAAAGAACCCCCGTGTGTTCAAAAACATCAGCAAGCACACTCTGCCCATTTATTACTGATCCAATCGAAAGGCTTGGATGATGCAAGTCCTCTTCAAGGACTGATGTATGAGTTGTTTTCTACCCCAAGTAAAGACATACTGCTTGGAGAACAGAATTCCTTTCAAGATTCTCCTGCTCCTTGACAATACATCTGGACATCCCCCACATTTTGGCAATGTCCACCCAGATATAAAGGTAGTTTAGCTTCCCCAAAACACCACCTCTCTCCCGTAGCCTATTGCAACGTTCAAGGGAGCTACTGCAATGTTCAAGGCCTATTTGCACACAACGTTTGCCAAAGCCATAGCTGCAATGGAGAACGAGGGAGTAACAATGTGTGACTTTTCGAAAGGCTACAGTATCCTCCACTGCATCACAAACGTTGCAGCAGCATGGCAGGATGTCACTCCAAAATGCATCCAAGGCATTTGGAAAAACTGTTTAAAATATTTTGCTGCTCCTGTAAATAATTTTGAAGGTTTTGACCACAATGAATATTTGCAAGGAATAAATCAGGATTTTTTTGTCATTCATGAAATCCCTTGATTTAGAGATTGATGCTGAGAATGTGAAACTTTTGATAGTCTACACTGAGGAAGAGCTTTCAAACAAAGAGTTAATAGAGCTGCAGGAAGAATTGGAAAGACGAAGGTTGTGGGGGGGGGGGGGGAGAAGAGGAAGGGGAAGAAGATTTCAAAGGAGGAGAAAATATAGCAGTTCAGCCCAAAAAGTTAATTCTGAAAGGACTGGCAGATTTTTTCTGATAAAAGGTAGCTTAGCCCAGAGCAGGAATGTGGGCAGGACAAGAAGCTCAGAAGGGATTCTCCCTAGTTTTGGGGCTGTAAAGTGGATGGGGGGAAGAGAAGTAATTTCAGACTTGCAAGATTCTGTTAATGTAACCTTACAATAAAGTAGAATTAGCTCATTTGGTCATGTTTCCTGTCTTGTCTACCTCGTAAGGCTGACAGTTATAACCAAAATTCTTAGCCGATTTTATCATGCAATCCTTAACTTGTTTCTCTTCTGTTTCAAATCTCAACAAAAGTTTATATATTTCTGCAATTACACGTTCATCATTTGTACATAATTCATTTTCAAATTCTGTCTTATGTTGTTCAATTCTCATTATCTTTTTATCTATATTAAATCTTTCTCCTAATTGTGCATATGAAAACCAATGAAAACTAATCCCTCTGCAGACAATTGCTTGCTTGAGTTCATCTTAAGTTCTCAATCATTCTGTATTAATAGAACATGATATAGCTAGTCCTTGCTATCTAACCACAATAGGGGCTGGAATTTAGGTTGCTAAGCAATTTGGTTGTTAAGTGAATCAGAGCTGATTTTACTACCTTTTGTTACTACGGTCATTAAGCGAATCACCAGGGTCATTAAGCAAATCATGTGGTCGTTAAATGAATCCAACTTCCCCAATGGATGTTTTTGTTGGAATTCGCTTACTGACCACATGATTCACTTAATGACTGTGGTAAAAAAAGATAATAAATTGTGATCATGTGACAGCGGGGATCATAAAGCACTTTTCCTGAGGCCATCATAACTTTGGAACATCATTAAATGAACATTCATTAATTCTTGCTAACATCTTCATTTTTTCCCTATTAATTTTAAATCCAGCTAATGCACCAAATTCTCTTAACTTTTCCATTAGTATGTCTATTCTTTCCATAGGATTTTCCTGAGTTAAAACCAAATTGTCCACAAATACCCTTAATTTATATACCGTATTTTTCCAAGTATAAGATGATACTTTTTTCTAAAATCCTTACCCTAAAAATTGAAGGGCATCTTATTTAAGGAAGTCAGCCGAAGAGAACCTCGCTGTTGCAAAACTGCCCATACTTTGTTTCTGCAGGCAGCTTCCTCCTATTGCTAGCCTCCAATCACGAGTGAAATAGCTTGTCTCCCAAACAGACTTCCTCCAATCACGAGCCTGATGTAACTGATGTCAGCTGATGCTGAACAAACCAACTAGAGGAAGGCTTTTGCAGAGAGAAGCTTGAATGTAATCAGTTATGCAAAAGAGCCTGGAAACAGAGCTGTAGAGAGACGGTTTGGACCTCCTCCCACCGAGTGTATCAGGTCAATGTTAACTAATTACTAAATAAAAATATGTTCTGCACTATCTTTAAAATATTGATTTCTTAATTTGGGGTTGGAAAAATGGGGGTCGTCTTGTACATGGGGGCGTCTTATTGTCGGAAAAATATGGTACTTCTTTTTTCACCTTTACCCCAGCTATTCTTTTATTCTGTCTTATATTTCTATTCAAAGCTTCAAAGGCCAAAATGAACAGCAATGGCAAAAGTGGGCATCCTTGTCTTGTCCCGTTTTATATTTCACAGGGTTTTGTCAATTCTCATTAACTATAATTTGTGCCATTTGTGAGGTATATATCGATTCCACACATTTAATAACAATTTCTCCAAATTCCATATTTTCCAAAATTTTAAAAGGAAAGTACAGTTCAAATTGTCAAATGCTTTCTCTGCATCAAGAAATATCAACAGGGCTTATGTTTCATTATGTTATTCCAAATACACTGAGAATATTCTAATACTGTCTCTTAACTGTCTTTTAGGCAAAAAGCCACATAGGTCTTCATGTATGAAATCTTGCAAGAGACTTTCCACCCTTTCAGCTCCTGGTCTTGTTTTTGCCGTCTGTATAGAGCTTCTCCATCTTTGGCTGCAAAGTATGTAATCTATCTGGTTTCGGTATTGACCATCTGGTGATGTCCATGTGTAGAGTCGTCTCTTGTGTTGTTGGAAAAGAGTGTTTGCTATGACTAGCTTGTTCTCTTGACAGAACTCTATTAGCCTTTGCCCTGCTTCATTTTGTTGGCTTGAAACTCAACATTAAAAAAACTAAGATCATGGCATCTGGACCCATCAATCCCTGGCAAATAGAAGGGGTAGAAATGGAAGCAGTAACAGACTTCATTTATTTGGGCTCCAGGATCACTGCAGACGGAGACTGCAGCCATGAAATTAAAAGACGCTTGCTCCTTGGGAGGAAAGCTATGGCAAACCTAGATAGCATATTAAAAAGCAGAGACGTCACCTTGCCGACAAAGATCCGCATAGTCAAAGCTATGGTTTTTCCAGTAGTAATGTATGGCTGTGAGAGCTGGACCATAAAGAAGGCTGAACGCCGAAGAATTGATGCCTTTGAACTGTGGTGCTGGAGAAGACTCTTAAGAGTCCCCTGGACTGCTAGGAGGTCAAACCAGTCAATCTTAAAGGAAATCAACTCTGATTGCTCATTGGAAGGATTGATAATGAAGCTCAAGCTCAGATACTTTGGTCACTTAATGCGAAGAGAGGACTCTTTGGAAAAGACCCTGATGCTGGGAAAGATGGAAGGCCAAAGGAGAAGAGGACGGCAGAGGATTAGATGGCTGGATAGCATCACTGAAGCAATGAGCATGAAATTGAGCAAACTCAGGGAGGCAGTGAAAGATAGGAAGGCCTGGCGCAATATGGTTCATGGGGTCACGAAGAGTCGGACACGACTTAACGACTAAACAACAACAATGCATTTTTTAATATTCGTATATCCAAGTTTTTATTTTTGGAAATCAGGTCAGCCTACTTCTTTGCAAATTATCAGGACCACAGAAAGCATTGTATTCAGTTTCTGTTTCACTTTTTCTTCTCTTCTGTTCCTTGCATTTATATCCAAACTCCTCTTCCTTGCCCAGACCTATTCCATCATCTCAAATTCTTTGTACAGGTAGTCCCCAAAGTTATAGCTGTTGCAGCACCCCTGAAGTCACATGATCAAAATTCGGGCACTTGGCAGCCCGTCCACACTTACAACCACAGGGGCACTTAAAGTCATACTTCCTCATACTCTGCAGTAGGGATCCTCTGTGCAGGGTGATCGGGGTGGGGGGGAGTCCAGGGCGCCCTATTACTTTCTCCATTTGGGCTGTGTGGTTGCCCCTCAAGTAGGAGAATGGCCATTGGCACTGACCAATAATGCGGGGGGAAGGGGGCGGGGGGATGGGATGGGGGGAGGATAACATTTACTGACACTGACCACCAATGCAGGGTGGGGTTTATGTTGGTTAAAATTGTTCTTTATTTTAATTATTGTATTGTTTTTTTCCTGTTTTTTTTTTTTGTACTACAAATAAAATATGTGCAGTGTGCATAAGAATTCGTTCATATTTTTTTCTAACTATTATTGTGAGCCGCCCAGAGCCACCCGTTGGGGGAGATGGGCAGCATACAAGTTTAATAATGAGTAAGTAAGTAAGTAAGTAAGTAAATAGTCCGGCCCCCCAAAATTCTGAGGGACTGTGAACTGGCCCCCCTTTTAAAAAGTTTGAGGACCCCTGCTCTAGACCATCCTTGTTGCTGTTTTCTGAACCTGTTCCAATTTATCTGAATCCTTCTCAAAAATGTGGTGCCCAGAACTAGACACTACATTGAAGATGGAATCCGACCAATGCAGAATAAAATGCAAAAGTTATTTCCCATTATTTGGGAATTATATTTTTTTTGATGCAACCTAATAATGCATTTGCCTCTTTTTTCAGGCCATAACGAACTGCTGGCATTTAGTTGGCAAACAACTATTACTTCAATATCTTTTTCACAAGTACCATTAGTGAGCCAGAACTCTCCAATTCTATACCTTTGTGTTTGATTTTTGTTAATGAAGAATACTGTATTGTCTCCGGTAAATTTCATTCTTCTGTTTTAAGCCCTTTCTCTAACATGTCAAAATTGTCTTGAATATTATTTCAGTCTTCTAGGATATTAAATATCCCAATCAATCTTGTGTCATCTCCAACTCTGATAAGCGCTCTCTCCACCTCTTCAACCAAGTCTAATAAAAATCCCCAATATGATAAGGAATAATTGATGAGCACTATTTGAGTATGATTTTTGTGCAAGCTATGTATCCACTTAATATAGTTCATGCCTAAGTAGTTCGCTGTCTAAAATTTTGCTGAAGTGAAAATATATTTATTTAATCAAAACGTATATGCCACCTACTCTTCCAGTTCTAGCTGGCTGACAACATGTAAGATAAAATATTAACAGAATTATAACATCCATCAATAAAACCAATAAATAATAATCCAAGTTATTTAAAACTATAAACAAACACATAGTTGCCATTAAATGAGACTGAATGCTCTCTTTAAAGAGGACTCTTTCCATCATCTGAAACATCATAAGAATAGAGGCATATCTGTTCTGTTTTATTAAAATTTTTTTTAAAGGCCATTACTGATTTTAGGTATCAGGCTTATTATGAAAGATAATAACATAAAGCCTAATCAATGAAAACTTTGTAAGGAGGCATTCTAAAGCTCTTACATCTTTAAAATTGCTGATTTTATGCACTTTTCACTAAAAGTCTACATATAATTTATATAATTGTCAGACTATGATTATTTCATTTTTTGATCTGGTAAATTGTGGTTAAGGCACCAGGTTAGAATCCAGGAGACCATGAATTCTAGTTTTGCCTCAGGCACACAGCCAGCTGGGTGACCTTGGGCCAGTCCCTCTCTCTCAGCCCTATGAAGGAGGCAATTTTCTTGGCAAACCACTTCCGAAATCTTGCCAAGAAAATTGCAGGGAATAGTCCAGGTAGTCATCAGGAGTCAACACTGACTTGAAGGAACAACAAAAGCAACAACAAAAAACCTGCAGCACATTATGGGAATATTCTGGAAATAATAAATCCTGATTTCAGCAAAACATTAAAGTGCCCCATGACATTTTGATTAGCAAATTAGTCAAGTGGATAGTATTCATATTAGGTGGATCCACAGCTGGTTTGAAAATTGTATTCAAAACTGTTCATCAATGCTTCCTCATCAAACTAGAGTGATGTAAGTGTTTAGGCCTTGGCTTAGTATAGTTCAACATTTTTGTTAATCGTTTGGATGAACCAAAAGAAAAACACTGAAAAAGTTTGCAGCCCCTACTGGGTGAGATAATTAATATTCTAGAAGACAGAAATAAGATTCAAAATTACCTTCATGGGTTAGAGAAATGAGCTGAAAATAAAAATGAAATTTAATAGAGACAAATGCATGTTTATTTTTTAAAAAAGAAATCAAATGCTATTACCATATTTAACTTGGTAATAATACATGAAAAAGAAAATTGGAATTGTAGCTGATCAAAGCTGAGTGAGTCAGCAGTGTGATCTGGCTGCTAAAGTCAGATGTAATTTTAGGATGCATTAACAGAAGGGTACTTTTCCAATCATGGGAAGTAATAGCGCTGCTATATTCTCCATTGATCTGATCCTGCATGTAGAGGCTGCATCCAGTTCTAGGTCCCACATTATGGAAAGTGTCAAAGAAAATGGAGCAGGTACACAGAAAGACAATGAAGATGATCAGGATATTAAAAAAATAAATCTTATGAGGAGTGACTGAAAAAAATGGATATATTTCACCTTAAAATTAAAGGGAGACAGTATCATCAGTCTGGAGGAGTGTCAGACAGAAAAAGGCATAGAGCTGTTACCTGTTTGTCACAGAGAGCAGTTCACAGCATAATGGATTAAGTTATTGAAAGACAGAATGTAATTAGTAAGAGCAATTTGACAGTGAAAGAAATTAATAAAGAAGGTAATGAGTTCCCATCCCTGAATGTGTTCAAAAGAGGCTAGACTGCTATCAGCCATGGATGCTTTAATTTGGATTCCTAAACTAAGCAGGAAGCTGGACTCAATGATTTAAATGAATCTTTTCAACTCTATGATTCTATTATTTTAATTATGCATGAAGAAAAGCAGAATTCTGGGGCATATATTTTATGAAAATCAACACATATTAAATTCTGTTGTGGCACTTATCCAGCATTGACTAGACATGGTTGGGTGTAATGAGGTTTGCCAGGTGGTGAAGCTCAGTGAGATTCAATAGCCATATGAGAACCTGTCATCTCCACTCATTTTGAATGGTGGCTCCTTCTCATTCCTTATGTAGACTATTCAGACCAACTGAGCTATGAAGAAGAGAAACAAAGCCATCAGCTTATCAAGCTACTAAAGTAATGAGAAGATCTGGTTTTCCTTTTCTTTCCCAATTCCTTTTTGTTTTATTATAAGAATATAAGTAGTGCCTTGCTGGATCAGACCCCTGGCCCACCTAGTTCTGCAGTCTGCTCTCACAGTGACCAAACAACTGCACAAGGAAGCCCACCAGTCCCCAGCAGATGGCCTTCAGAGGTCATTAAACTGCCATCAAGACTAATAGCCATTGATCCCCATGACTTCCATGAATTGGTCCAACCTTTTTTTGAAGCCACCAAGCTGGTAGCCAGCACATCCCATGGTGGTGAATTCCAAAGTTTAATGATGTGCTGTTTAAAAAAATATTTCCTTTTGCCTGTCCCAATTCTTCCAGGATTCAATTTCATTGCTTTTATTTTGGGAAGGGAAAAATAGCTTCTCCTTGTTTACTTTAACTGCACCATGCATAATTTTGTATACCTTAATCATGTTCCTCCTCATTTGCTGAAATATTGCAAACTTTCCTCACGGGGACGCTGCTCCAGCCGCTTCATCATCTTAGTTGCCCTCCTCTGAACCTTCTATAGCTCTACTATACCCTTTCTGAGGCCTGGCAACCAGAACTGCACACAGTATTCCAAATGCAGTCACATTACTGATTTATATAAGGGCAGTATGATATTGGCATCTTTGTTTACTGATTTTTTAGTAATGATTTTTATTAAAGTTTAAAAGTACAAAGATAAAAAAACTAATACAAACTAAGAAAAATATAAAAAGAAAAAAGAAAAAAGTGCAGAGAAAAAGAAAAAGAAGAAAAAAATAGAAGAGAAAGGAAAGAAAGAAAAGATATATGTATTTGGTTTTATTCTATTTTTAGTGTATTTTATATTTTATTGTATTTTAATATTTATTGCTGTTTTATTGTGAACCGCCCAGAGTCACTTTTTGTGAGATGGGCGGTATCTAAATTTGAAATATAAATAAATAAATAAATAAATAAATAAATAAATAAATAAATTTCTATAACTTATCATCTTCTCTAACATTTCAACAAAAGATCTCTTCTTCCCATATCTCATCTCTTATCTACAGGTGAAACTTGAAAAATTAGAATATCGTGCAAATGTTCATTTATGTCAGTATAGCAACTCAAAAGGTGAAACCAATATATGAGATAGACGCATTACATGCAAAGCGAGATATGTCAAGCCTTTTTTTTTTTTTTTTTTAATCTGCTTAACAGTCATTACTGACCCTGCAGTGACCGCCCCCTAGCGGTTTTCAAGGCAATTGCATCTTTCTAGTTTCGGAATTAGACTTTGCCAGAGCCTAATTCCTAGAGCGTCAGCCCAGCTGGCAGCGCAGGAGGCGGGATTTCCGTTGCTTCGCGCCCCTTTTTCGGACGAGCGCGATTTTCGCGCTTTTACCGGCAACTTGTCCTGTCTCTCTGTTGAGCCGTTGCCAGCATTTTTCCTCCCACCGGGGTGAGAGTCCTCATTTATCTACTCACGTATGTTTTCGATCTGCTGAGTTGGCAGAAGCTGCGGGTATAGAAACAAGAGCTCACCTTGTTAACGCGAGGCTGGACTCGAACCGCTGAAGCTTTCAGCCATTTCTGGCCGGCACTTTCAGCGTCATTAAGCCGCTGCGCCACCGCGTCCCCTGTCAAGCCTTACTTTGGTATAATTGTGATGATTATGGCATACAGCTTATGAAAGCCCCAAATTCACAATCTCAGAAAATTAGAATATTACATGACATCAATAACACAAGGATTGGAAATAGAACAATATCGGACCTCTGCAAAGTATAAGCATGCATATGTACTCAGTACTTGGTTTGGGCCCCTTTTGCAGCACTGACTGCCGCAATGCGGCGTGGCATGGATGCTATCAGCCTGTGGCACTGCTGAGGTGTTATGGAAGACCAGGATGCTTCAATAGTGGCCTTCAGCTCCGCTGCATTGTTCAGTCTCATGTCCCTCATCTTTCTCTTGGCAATGCCCCATAGATTCTCTATGGGGTTCAGGTCAGGCGGGTTTGCTGGCCAATCAAGCACAGTAATCCCATGGTCATTGAACCAGGTTTTGGTACTTTTGGCAGTGTGGGCAGGTGCCAAGTCCTGCTGGAAAATGAAGTCAGCATCCCCATAAAGCTCATCTGTGTAAGTAAGCATGAAGTGCTCCAAAATCTCCTGGTAGATGGCTGCATTGACCCTGGACTTAATGAAGCACAGTGGACCAACACCAGCAGATGACATGGCTCCCCAAATCAACACAGACTGTGGAAACTTCACACTGGACTTCAAGCATTGTGCATTGTGTGCCTCTCCATTCTTCCTCCAGACTCTGGGTCCTTGGTTCCCAAATGAGATGCAAAAGTTGCTCTCATCAGAAAAGAGGACTTTGGACCACTGGGCAACAGACCAGTTCTTTTTTTCTGTAGCCCAGGTAAGACGCTTCTGATGTTGTTTGTTGTTCAGGAGCGGCTTGACAAGAGGAATACGACATTTGAAGCCCGTGTCCAGGATCCGTCTGTGTCTGGTGGCTCTTGATGCACTAACTCCAGCCTCAGTCCACTCCTTGTGAAAGTCCCCAACACTTTTGAATGGCCTTTTCCTGACAATCCTCTCCAGGCTGCGGTCATCCCTGCTGCTTGTGCACCTTTTTCTACCACACTTTTCCCTTCCACATAACCTTCTATTGATGTGCTTTGATACAGCACTTTGGGAACATCCAACTTCTTTTGCAATTACCTTTTGGGGCTTTCCCTCCTTATGGAGGGTGTCAATGATGGTTTTCTGCACAACTGTCAGGTCAGCAGTCTTTCCCATGCTTGTGATTCCTACTGAACCAGCCTGAGAGACCATTTAAAGGCTCAGGAACCCTTTGCAGGTGTTATGGATTCATTAGCTGATTAGAGTGGGACACTTTGAGCCTAGAATATTGAATCTTTTCACACTATTCTAATTTTCTGAGATTGTGAATTTGGGGTTTTCATAAGCTGTATGCCATAATCATCACAATTATACCAAAGTAAGGCTTGACATATCTCGCTTTGCATGTAATGCGTCTATCTCATATATTGGTTTCACCTTTTGAGTTGCCATACTGACATAAATGAACATTTGCACGATATTCTAATTTTTTCAGTTTCACCTGTATAAACAAAGTATAAAGCCTTGTCATTCAGTCCTAATCAGCAAAAGTTCATTAAGAGTTACCAGAAATAACATTTATATTTTAACCTTAATCAAATAAATCAGTTTCATATTCCTTTCCTTTCCTTTTAACACACTAATTTACCATTTTCTCTAAAAATATAACAACAAAAAAAACTTATTCCCGTATCTTCCCATTTCTTCCCTCTTATTTATTAATAAATCTTTAAAGTCTTGTCATTCAAACCTACTCAAGAAAAATCCATTAAGAGCTACCAGAAACAACAATATACAGTGGTACCTCGCGTTACGAACTTAATCCGTTCTGTGACTCTGATTGCAACTCGATTTGGTCACACCGCGAGGCAAATTTTCCCATAAGGTTCAATGTAAATACGGTTAATCCGTTCCACCCTCCAAATTTGGTCGCACCGCGAGGCAAATTTCCCCATAAGGTTCAATGTAAATACGGCTAATCCGCCCTCCGAATTTGGTTGCACGACGAGGCAAATTTCCCCACTTTTTTCTTCAAAGCCTTATTCTTGCCAAGCCTGCTCTGCATTTTCTTTGGACCCATGCTGACAAGCACACCAAAAACCTTCCAAACGCCACAAAACACACCACAAGCCTCACCGAACATCTCCTTGCTACCACGATCTCGCCCACAGGAAGCCGCGACCACGTGGCAGCAGGGCAAATGGCCGCGGATCCGGTTGTAGCTTGAGGTGGAGGTCGCACAGCGAGGTAAATTTTTGGGGCCGGAGCTGATCGTATCGCGAAAAATTCGTAAGGAGGGGAGTTCGTAACCCGAGGTACCACTGTATTAAGAATTTTGTTCTTCAATCCCTTTGAACAGTATCTCACTAGTTGATTTCTTATCATTTTCTCTTTGTCTCCTTCACAAATTTAACAAGTACCAGAAATAACATCTATATTTTAACCTTAATCAAATAAACCAACTTTGTAATCCTTTCCGTTTAACACCATAGCTTATCACTTTTTCTGAAAATGCAACAAAAATCTCTTCCTCCCATATCTCATCTATAAACAAATCTTTAAAGCCTCGTCATTCAGTCCTGGTCAAAAAAAAACCCATTAAAAGCTATTAGAAAGAACATTATATATATTTTTTACCTTGATCAAATAAGCAAACTTTATATTCCTTCTTTTTGCTTTTAAAAATCTTGATGTTTATCCCCTTTAAATAGTGTCCCAAAAACTGATCTCTTTTCATTTTCTCTTTGTCTTTTCTCAGGAACTCCTTCATGAGTGTAACACATCTCTTTTGTAAGTCCAGAATAAGAGTGTTGTCCAAGTCACTCTTCTGATTTATTATTTATGTGTCCCTTTTGGTTATTAAGGCACTAGCCAGTTTCATTTGTAAATCCAGCATAACACCTTTTTCCATATCATGCTTGTAACTTGTCCTTTTTAAATCCAAATCTAAAACAGCCTGATCATCAGTTGTATCCTCTTCTGTCTCCCCTTAAACCCATTTCTATGGTAGCAGACAGTTGTAAAAGAAATTCCCAAACATCCTTGAATTCTTCCGAAGTTAAAATACTTTTCTCCATTCTGTATTAGTGGATCTCTTCTCCTTTAATTATAATCTTTAGTTCTTTCTGGTTGCCTCTAGCATCCAGCCTTCAAAGTCACCTTTTACCATTTTCTCTAATCCACAACATTTTCCCACAGGAAGATTTCTTACACTTAGATTCAAAATTTTCATATGTTTTTAATAGGATTTTAAACAACCCACAGGAAGAATTCTTGTAATTAATTTCAAAATCTTATTTCCCATCCATCTGGCCCCTTAGTCCATTTATAACTTTCAGAATCAACATTCTAATCATCCTTCTGCTGTTTATTGCATAATATATTTTTTAAAGTTCTTAAACTAAATAAAACTTCTTTTGCTGAGGACTGAAGGGGAATCACCAGGTATAATGAAATTTGTCATTCTGAAGGTTATTAATATCCAAAAAGCAGTTACAAGCAATTTCCAGAAGTGATTAAGAGAGGAAATGGGTGAACCCAGTGTCCATTTTAAGGCTCTGAACCATGCCTTGGGCAAAGCTGACTTTTCTTCGGCTCCCAGAACTCTAAAACCCATTGGAGACAGCTGTTTTACATCCTCCTCATGGGGAGTCTCTGTATGGAGTGCTTGTGGGCAATCACAGGTTCTCCCCTTTATCCAGAGAGGAATTTTGATGTATCAATCCATTGGTTGGCCCCTTGTTCTGGCACAGTCATTTGCTCCACTGAAAATGGAGCCATCTTCAGTCCGCCATCACTTCCCCTAAAGTGGGACCTCTGTTTTCAATGTTATCCCTAACATGTTGTTGGCCTTTTTTTACAGTGGATGCACACTGTGTCAATACCTTCACTGAACTGTTTACCATTATTCCAAGGTCACTTTCCTCATCAGGCACTGTTCACTCTGATCCCATTAGTTTGTATAAGTAGTTAGAATTTTTTGGCACCAATGTGCATCACTTTACACTTACTCATATTGAATGGCATCTGCCATTTTGACACCTTCTTCCCTAATGTGCAGAGATCCCTTTGGAGGCCTTCATAGTCCTTTATAATTTTTACCACTCTGAACAATTTAATGTCATCAGCAAACTTGGCTATTCTACTAATCACTCCCAATTCCAGATCATTTATAAATATATTTAAAAGCACTGGTTCTGGGATGGAACCCTGGGGGATCCCACTAGTTATATGCTTCTATTGTGAGAAATGCCATTTACTGCTACTCTTAAGCCACAAGAGAACCTGCCCATTTATTGCATAGCTGCTAAGCTTGCTGGGAAGTATTTGATGAGGGACGTTATCAAAGGCTATTTGAGAAGTAGTTAGTTAACTTTTTTATAAGACTGTGTCATTTTTACTGCTATATCTGCTATATTGTTCCATCTGAAGAATGGGATAAAGTTACTTTATATAAAATAAATATTGAGTTAAGCCCATTTTCTTGAAAGTTATTGTTTGCAATTTTTTGCCTTTTAGTAGGTCATTAGTCTACCTATGACATAATGCATCATGGCTTCTCTAGAAACTTTTCCAATACTTATTGGTGACATCCTTTTATATGGAGATGCCAGAATCTAATTCTTTTGAATTATAAACTTAATTTTATGCAGGATGTTTTCACATAGGAACAACATTAGAAAAACTCCTTGGAAATAGTATCATATTAGCCTAAGCTATCCCCTAGCTATGGATTTTAATTTCAGTTGCAATGAATTCATTGGGACTAAACATTCATTGGGTTCAGTTAATATTTTGAAAATGAATGGAGCATTTGAAATATAATTAATATTATCTCTCTCTCTCTTTTTTTTTTTTGAAAGAAGGAAAAATCCAAAACCAACAAGAGGAGACTATAAGGCATCACAGGAATATATCAGGGTATATTCTAAGCTTTGATGGAGATCTGCAAGGTAGGTTTCTCCTGAATAAACAAAGATCTTTGAGAGGTGACATTAAATGACACGATGGAGAAACGCTATATAATACCACCACCTGTCCTTACAGTCAGAGAATAAAACCTGCAAGGAAAAACATAGGGATCTCTTTTTTTAAAAAATCAAACATTGATATGTAGCCAAAACTGAACAACTAAATGGCTTTTCAAAGAAGGCTGACAAAAGAATCAACTTCAATGGGAAGAAAAGTGAGCATATAATAGCCTTCGATTTTTGAGAACTACTGTTAAATAATGATCCTACACTTTCACAACAGATAATAGCTTTTGCTGAAGTCAAGTGTCTATAATAATACTCTAGCTCTTGAGCCTTTGTTTTTGTACACTTTTGACTGGTGTTATCTGAATCAATACTGGTAGTGCAAAAGTTATTATAATACTCCCTAAGACATTTCCAGAACGTTAGCCAGGTTAGGCAATGGAGAGATTACCAGCAGCACAAAAGAAACTGCTAGATTTAACACCAAACAAGATCGCACTAGGACACAGAGCTCTCAAACAACCAAGAAAACAACAAAGTTGAAATTAAAATCAGGTATTCCTTGTTTTCTCAAAGAAATAACTGTGTTTATAATGCTAAATTAGTGATATTATTTAGAACTGTGAAGAACTATTACAATAGTAGTTTATTTTATTTATTTATTAAATTTTTCAACCGCCCATCTCCCCCCAGTGTGGGAATTCTGGGCGATTCACAACAAACATTAAAACATAAAATATATAAATACATAAAACCTTAATTAAAAACATTACTAAAAAGGAGAAGGAGAGTCCAAGAGGATGAAAAATCTGAGGCTGAAGGCAGAAGTCCTCTATGGGGCTAGCCATCCCCATGCTTGAGGTATTCCCACCCCACCCCACCCCAGGCCAGGTGGCAGAACCAGGTCTTCAAAGCCTTACGGAAGGCCAGGAGTGTGGGGGCCAATCGCACCTCCAGGGGCAGAATGTTCCAAAGAGCAGGGGCTACCGCAGAGAAGGCCTGCCTTCTGGACCCTGCCAGTCGAAATTCTTTCACCGAGGGGGTCCGAAGCATGCCCTCTCTGTGTGATCGGGTGGGCCGGGTTGAAGTCATAGGGGAGAGGCGGTCCCTTAGATAACCTGGTCCCATGCCATGTAGGGCTTTAAAGGTGATAACCAACACCTTGAATTGGACCCGAAAGCAAACTGGCACCCAATGCAGCTCGCGGAGCAGAGGCGTTACATGGGCCCTCCTTGGGGCTCTAACAATAGCCCGTGCGGCTGCATTCTGGACCAGCTGTAGCTTCCAGATATTCTTCAAGGGTAGCCCCATATAGAGTGGATTGCAGTAGTCTATCTGGGAGATAACAAGGGTGTGAGTGACTGTTCGAAGGGCATCCCGATCCAGAAAAGGGCGTAACTGATGTACAACCCGAAGTTGTGCAAAGGCCCTTCTTGCCACGGCTGCCACCTGCTCTTCAAGCAGGAGCCGTGAGTCTAGGAGGACCCCCAGATTACGCACTGGGTCTGTCTGGGGCAGTGCCACCCCATCCAGCACCAAAGATGACAAAATCCCGGATACAGAGGAGCCATTAACCCACAGCCACTCCGTCTTACCAGGGTTCAGCCGAAGCCTGTTGTTCCCCATCCAGACCCTTACAGCCTCCAGGCAAAGCGAAAGGGTGGCCACGGCATCGCTTACTTCACCAGGGATGAAGATGTATAGCTGCGTATCATCAGCATACTGATGATACCTCACCCCATGATGATGGATGATCTCACCCAGCAGTTTCATGTAGATGTTGAAAAGGAGCGGAGAGAGAACCGAACCCTGCGGCACCCCACAAAGGAGGGGCCGAGGATGGGACCTCTCGCTCCCTATCACCACCGACTGGGATCGGCCCTGGAGAAAGGAGGCGAACCAGCACAAGAACATGCCAGCCACCCCCAATTCCCTGAGCGGTCCCAACAGGATACTGTGGTTGACAGTATTGAAAGCTGCTGAGAGATCAAGGAGAGCAAGGATGGTCACACCTCCACCATCCCGCTCCCACCAGAGGTCATCCATAAGTGCGACCAATGCCGTTACTGTTCCATATCGGAGCCTGAAACCTGACTGGAAGGGATCCAGATAATCTGTTTCCTCCAGAACCCTTTGGAGCTGTGATGCCACCACTTTCTCAACCACCTTCTCCAAAAAGGGGAGGTGGGAGACTGGACGAAAATTGTCCAGCACGGTAGGATCTGGGGGGGGGGGGTTCTTGAGGAGGGGGTGCACCAATGCCTCCTTAAAAGCAGCTGGAAACACTTCCTCCTGCAAGGACGTAGTAACCATCACCTGGATCCAACGACATGTCACCTCCCAAGCTGCTTTCACCAGCCGGGAGGGGCATGGGTCAAGATGGCAAGTGGTAGCCTTCACAGTCCCCAGGATCCTGTCCACTTCCTCAGGAGCAACAGGATCAAACCGTTCCCAGATAACTGGGTAAGAAGAATCCCCCGGTATCTCCCTAGACCCTGCCCCATGCTCGGAGTCTAACTTGGAACGAATCCGAGCGACTTTGTCCTGCAGATACTCTGAAAATTCCTCTGCACAGCCCTGCAAATGAATACCCACATCCCCTTTACCAAGGAGGGACCTAGTGATCCTAAACAGGGCCGCCGGGTGGCATTCTGTGGACGCAATAAGGGTGAAGTATTGGCGCTTTGCTGCTCTTATTGCCACAAGGTAGGCCTTGATAATGGCTCTAACCTGTGTTCGGTCGGATTCGGTCTTTGTTTTCCTCCAGCGGTGCTCTAGACGTCTCTTAACCCTCTTCAGCACCCTCAACTCATCCGTGAACCACAGGGAGTGTCGGGGCCAATGTGGCAAGAGAGGTCGCATAGGCGCGATCCTGTCCAAGGCCCCAGCCGCCTCCCTATTCCAGGCAGCAGCCAAGGCCTCTGCTGGACTGTGCAGCAGATCCGTGGGAATATCCCCCAGCTCCTTCTGAAACTGTGACGGGTCCATCAAGGGCCAGGGACGGACCAATCGCATGGGTCTGGCCTCCCTGAAGAGGGGGGTATAGGAGAAACTCAGGGTCACCAGGACATGATCTGACCATGACAACAGGGAAAGCTGTAGATCTCCCCTCAGATCACTTTGCCATTGCTCCAACAAGAAAACCAAATCTGGCATGCGGCCACTGTCTAGGGTTGGATCCCGCACAATTTGAGACAGGCCCATGGCTGCCACGGTAGCCATGAACTCCCAAGCCGCCTCCAAGGACCATCCCGGGGACGGTAGGTTGAAGTCCCCCAGAACCATAAGCCTGGGGAACTCCACCACTAGCCCTGAGATGGCCTCCAGCAGCTCAGGCAGGGAGGCTGCCACACAGCAGGGAGGCTGGTACAATAGCAGAACTCCCAACTGTTCACGGGCGCCCAACCTAATAAACAGTGTCTCACAGCCAGAAACTCGTGGTGCAATGCCCCTGAAGGCCACTAGAGATTCCTGGATCACAACAGCCACCCCTCCTCCCGTTAGTTTGAAGGTGAAAGAGCAGTAAAACAGTAAGAATCCTTAAAAATACCTGAATAGATTTTTTTAATTTTTATTTTTTAAAGGCAAACTACAAATAAATGAAATCTTCTCAAGCTATATGTTAAACCAAGACGACAGAAATATTGTTTTCTCAATAGGCTGAGAAAGTAACTTTGAGGGCTCTGTCATGTCCACTTAAGAAAAGGAAATTCTACAACATCCCCCCAAATTCCAATTTCTCCAACAAACAAAATGCACTGTTGGGTAGAGCTTTTGAAAGCCATGCATAATCTGATCAATGTTGAAGGGTTCTACAAATATTTTTAAAATTGGTTTTGGCACCTCTGATACCCAACAATCACTTGACCTGACAGTACATACAATCACTAGCTTCCAAAGCAGACAATTCAAATATGAACTACTGAGTTGGTAACTAAGGATAGATAAATCATATCGGCATTTTAAGCAAGCTGGGCTTCTCCTACATTTTGAGGTCCAGCTCCTCAAAAAATAACCTTTTTATTGTTCTTTATTTAATGCAATAGAACAGCATCACTCTCCTTTACTGAATAGGTTTCAGAGACTGAAAGATGGATTGTTTTCCTTAGCCAGATGAATTCAGGCCTTCAGTCTTGTTCAGAAGGAATCAGATCCTTAACATAAGCTCAGAACAGCTTAACCTTCTTTTCAAGGCAAGTTAAAGAATATCTGAAGTCATACTTTATAAATTTGGCAAAAGCTGTCAAATGGCCCATTCTCTGTCTTCCAAGGCATTCTGGGACAGACACTATGTGACTGAACATTAGCTTTCCATTGTCAATATCTTGATTTTATGATTATTGGATAGATTTTTTAATGTTTTATGTTTGCCTCTAGTGCAACTAAGAGGCAAGGTTTCTCTTGGTTATTACAATGTTTGTTTAGCTTTCAAATTTTGATGCAGTTATAACCTTCTAATTACCTGGCACAATCCACAAGGACTATACATTCTCTCTGTCTCCTTTTACTGGTTTTTTATTGAGGACCATGGAATGGAAGAAAAATATGATTGTACATTATAATGTGACTACATTCTATGATCCACAAAACAATTATAATAATATTAATACAAGGTACAAGATACGTGGAAATACTTAACATCAGGTAAGCCAATCAACAGCATGCATGGGATTAAATGTAATTTAGGAGTAGTAAATTTGAAATCATTCATTGCTTGCAGGTGGCTGAAGAATAGGGCTGTGCCATGAACTGGATCCAAAGAGAAAAGGTGATTCAGAAAGAGCATTTGTACAAGCTCCAAATCACCATTTCCCCTTAGAATGTAGATCAATGTACACCTCTGCTGAAGAACATCTGTCCTGGCTTGACTATGTAATACTAGTTTAAATGTTCGTTTAAAGTCCTCTCAGGAACGAGTGAGCACAACTAGGAGAAATGCACATAGCTAAGAAACAGAAAACATGAACATTGCTGTTATCTATATTATTTTAGAGGCTTTCCAGAAAGATATTATTTGAGGAAACTGCCTCTCCCCAATTATGTCAACCCATCCCATTAGGTCCAGGAGGAGAGGTATGGTCCAGGTGTTATGGGGTGCCATCTGGTGGAACACAGGAAGAGAGCATTTTCTGTTATGGTGCCTGCCCTCTGGAATATCATCCCCCCAGCTATTAGATTGGTTCCAGCCCTGCTGGCCTTCTGTAAGGCCTTAAAGATATGGTTGTGCCACCAAGATTGGGGATCTGGATGTGCAGCACAGCCCGTGCAATGGTTGTACTGATTTGCTGTTGGTTTGTTTTTTTACTTCAACTGCCAATTATGTATGCATTCTTTCTATAGTTATGTTTAATGGTGTTTTTAACTGTTGTTAGCCACCAAAGTCATGAATTTGAGATGGGAGGCCATATAATTGAAACAATCAATACGCCATCCATCCAATGTACATATAGTCCCTGTACACACAGTTGTACATACAAATGCCCACACAATTTGAGCCAATTTAAATGTTTAATTTCGGTCTTATTGTGTTGTTACAGTGACAATCTCTGCCTCAGTCTATGCACATTCATTAAAACATGAAAAAAGAACTCTGCACAGAGGGCTTTTCCATTGGGAATCCCAAATGCTTGGGATAGCGCTCTGCATTGAGGATGAAGACATTCATGACATTATTTTCACCCTCCCACCTCTGCCCTTCCATGCATTCACACTTGAACACTAAAAGCTCAGTTATAGCTGCTTCCCTTGAGGCATTATTATCCTAATTTTGACCATCAGCTCTAGCTTCCAAAAGGTTGAATGTCTAACTTCAGCTATGCATATCTGTTAAAAGTAACAGGCTTTTATCACTTACACAAAGAGTGCTACTTAAGTTACAGCATAAACAAACCTGTAACTGACGAACCAACTGATGACTCAGCTGCTTCTTCTTTGCGCCAAGTGTTTTCTCCAGGCAGTTTTCTGTTATTGTGTGATTTAAGTAGCTCTTTGTAATGGTGCCTGTATAAAACAAAGGTCTCAGTATAAGGTAATTCTCTCAGGGATACATTTTGTGATTATCTTCCATTGGCAGTTTCTAAAATTCAATCAGCTTGTTGTGTACTTCAGGTCAGAGTTTAATGAGAGGGTTGGAGAATTGCCAGATTAATTCAGTGCATTGAAAGATGTGTGTCAACAGCACTTCATATTCTTGCCCAATTGGAACATCTATTGACTGTACATTTGTTATTTATATACTCTCCTAGAAGTTATAAGACATAAAATAGTATTTTTGTTGGATCTCTTCTTTACAAAATAAAATAAAAATAAATTTCACGTATTATTAAATAATTGCTAATAATTGCTTATAATTTAAAGAAAGGTGCCAAACATCTGCTGGCTTATGTCAAGCTTTGAGTGGAATGTTGACACCGTGCCCCAAAAGGGGGAGAGAGTTTCAGAAGTTCTAAGGGTTGCCTTAAGTTCCCCCACCCCCCAAAATGCAACAACTAAAAAGTAATATTTCTGTTCCCATCTACCCTGGGAAGAATGAGGCCCTTAGGTGCAGAAGGGAAACGTTTTGCACCTCTGATCTCATAATGCTTTCAACATTATTGTAACATTAGTGTGTTTTAATTTATTTAATTTATACCCCAACACTCTACTCTGATGATTTCTCACAAATTTAAAAACAAAATAGAGTATCATAAGTGAACCCACAAATTAAAATTAACACTTCCATAGGTACTAAAATCTGTTAATAATTAAAATCTTGGCAAAAGAGATGCAGCCACTGATTTTTTACTTTTTATAAAAATGTTGAGAGAATGGGAAACAACTGTAATACCTGAGGGATTGTATTCCACAGCCTGGGAGCAATGGAGGAGAAGGCTTTCAAACTTATTTCCCCTAAAGTGGAAATAACTAATTACCTGCAACTGGAGTCCTTTAAGTGGTCAACTATGAACATACAAAGATGGATCATGTATCTGAACAGAGCCCATTCATAATATTCTAGAGTTTACAGAATTCTTGGTAGGAGCCCCTACGTCCCTCCCCCCATTCTTACCATGTATGACTAACTGCAACTCACACTAAACATCTTCGATTTCTGAGACTGACACAGTGTAATCAAGAAGAAACGGTCACATAAAACCAAGTGAGGGCGGACTGTGTGAATTCTCAAATGATCACTCCAGTTCCAATCATTGTCTTTGGGTGAGTAGCTAGCTTATTACCTGGAACAGTACCTGTCTGGTAGTCCTAAGGTGACAGAGAAAGGTCTGGTTTTCCAAAGTCTGCATCTCACCAAGAATGGAAGTCCAGTCAAGAGTATTTCAAAGAAGTATAGAGTAAGGCCCAAGTAGCTGCACGGCACTGCTTTGATAAATATAATTCCACAAAGGAAGACTGCAGATGTTGTCATTCTCACAGAATGAGTGCAAATCCAGTGGAAGCTTTATTGTTTGGCCTACTCATAAAAAAGGCTTGATGGTTGCGATTGTCCACTGGAGAGAGAGAGACCCAGCTTTTTAGAGAGGCCTTAGATAGCCAAAAATAGATGCTAGTCCCTTTGGAATGGTTTGGTTAAAGTAAAGTATTTGCTTAAAGTAAAAGGCAAGTTCTCTAGCAGCATACAAGTTTAATAAATTATTATTATTATTACTATCACTATTATTATTCTGATAGTAAGAGAATGAAACTATCACTTTATTGGTATGGAGAAATTAGGGGAAAAAAAGTCCTCTTTTACTTTCCTGCTTGACAAGCTGATACCACAACTGCTAGAAAAGCTATGTTCCATCATAGGAGATGGACAGAAATGGTAGCCAGGACTCAAAAGATATTTTCATTAACAGGGAGAGAAAGAGAAAGATTTCATGAAGAGATCAGCAGGTATCCTAACAGATAAAGGTGCAGAAGGATTTTCATTAGCAATAGATTAGAAAAACTGGCACAGGATTTTCACTTAGGATGTAAAAAAGCTCTTGTGAACAGCCTCTAAAAAGTCTAAAGGATCTCATCTACCTTGGCTCTGAGGAGAGGAAAGACTGAATCCCTCAATACAGATAGTCCTTGCTTAACAACCATTTAACAATGGTTCGAAGTTATGATGGCCTTGGAAAAAGCACTTTACAAACTGTACTCTTATGACCATTGCAAACCATCGCACCAACTCTGCGGTCACACGATCGCGATTTGTGACCTTTTTTACAACGGTTGTTAAGCGAATCACATGGTCATTAAGCAAATTCCAAGAAAAAATGTCCATTGAAGAAGCTGGATTCACTTAATGACCATGTGATTTGCTTAATGACCATGCGATTTGCTTAATGACCATGTGATTTGTTTAATGACCACTGATTCACTTAACGGCTATTGTAAAAATGGTTATAAAATCAGGTCTGATCACATGGTGACTTGCTTAACAACCGCCCTGCTTAACAACCAATTTTCCAGTCCCTATTTTGGTTAAGTGAGGACTACTCATATGTGAAATGGAGCAAACCAAGGTGCAGGTGGTCCCTGATGGATGATGAGCAGATTGGGATGGTTTAGGAGATGGAGACAGTTCCAGCAAGCAAGATGCAACAGAAGAGTGAACTGTTGTTGAAGTCACTGCAGTGCTGTGAGGATGCTGTTATGGAATTTCACAAGAACTCTAGTTAAAGGGGAATTAATAGAAAAAGATGAACAAGAAGTTCATTCCTCAAGAAAAGGAAGGCACTGCTTAGTGACTGAAGTTTTATTCAGATATTAGATACTAACAGTTTTTCCAAAATGCAAACGGATGCACGTTAAGAATTCCCCCAGCAGAATTTGAGGAGGATTGCTATCCCCAACTATGACTAGGCAACTGAATGTGGCTGAATCGTTCAGAGAGAATGTTGTCATTCCCAGGCATATGAACTGTTAAGATAAATATGGAGCATAGGACATACCAATGATGTATATGTAGAACAAAAAAAGTAAAAGCAGAATGGACCTTGTACCATCTTGTTTGTTTATGTATCAGATAATCATAGCATTGTTTTTACAGTGTGGATAGTATGAGAAAACCGTTATAGTCTTAGAGAACTTTTCATAAGGTGGACTCAAGAGATAGTTCTCTTGGGAGCATTGCTTTTTTCCCTATACACTTGATAATTTGCACAGAAAGAAGGCAAGACTACTCACAGTTGACCCAGAGCCGAGGACATGTTAAAAGAGAAGCACCTGAGATGTGGTGAGAATGCTCAGAACAAGATGGTGCAATTAAGAGTTAGTCATTCAGATAAGGAAACAGTATAATACCAAGGAGGCAAAGGAACACAACAGATATCTGCACTTAACAAAATTTCTGGTGCCTATCTTGAGGCCAAATTGTAAAACAAATGGTAAATAGAACCATCTACTATAAAGCAAAGGAAAGGTCAGGGTGGTAGGGTACCATGCTTATATGAAGGTAGGCATCTTGTGAACCAATATATGCAAACTGTAGCCTTTGCTACAGAACGGGAAACACACCAGAAACCAAGATTATCCTGAAGCTAAAGAGCTCAAAGAAGTCATTAAGATGATAAAAGATTTAGTATAAGTCTGAGACTGCCATCTTTTTTCAGAATGATGAAATATGTTGAAAAGAAATTGAAATTATAGTGCTCCAAAGGAATATGCTCAATTGACCCTTTTTTTTATTAAGAGGAGAATGCTTGGTGTAATTCCAGAAGTATCCTATAATCCACCAATGATTCAGCATGAGGCTAACCTAGAATTAATGTGGAAATCCTAGGAAACAATGCACAAAACCCACAGGTCACTTTACAGATATCTAGTGGTTAGGAAGAATTGTAGTGGTTAAAATGAATATTTTACCAAGACTAAATTTTCTATTTCAAATGATTTCAGTTGCTATTGAGAATAAATTATTAAACAGCTGGCATAGATAAGTAATGAATTACATATGGTCTAACAAAAGACAAAGGATTACATTCAAAATTTGTGATTCAAAAGAATGAGGTGGCCTAGTAGCTCCAAACTTCAGTTTGAGATATATTTGGGTTGATACACGTAGAAATAAACAATTTTTAGAGACTATCTAATATGAATGCCTGGGATAATACAGAAAAAGAATAAGTCCAGACTCCTCTCTTGGTTTCTTACTGTCGATTTTTATGTCACGAAAATACTAAAAATGTGTTCGAGAGAGAGACATTAATCTGTTTAGATTACAAGGTTTTTTTAATAACAGGACATAATTAAAATCCCTCCTGTCTTTTGTTACCCAGTTCTCTCCCACACTCAGTTGGTTCCAATACTCTCAAATAAGTGCAGCAATAAGAGAATTTTTATTTATTTATTTACATATGACACTTATATAGCCACCCATCTTACACAAAGTGACTCTGGGCAGTGTACAACAATTAAATAAAACAAATAGGTAAAAATAATCATTATAAAAGATAAAAAAGTGATTATTAAAATACATCATCATCAAAAAGTTTAAAAATTTTAAAATATACAAACCCCACGGAGAGAGAGAAGTATTCCCCCTTTAGAGAAACTAGGGGGAATACTGAGGAATTTGACTGAATTTGAAATCTTATAATCCATGATACTGAACATTTGCTGGACACAATTTAGATTCAGAACCTGAATGCAAAATTTCAATACTGTTAAAGAGATGGAACAGTGGAAATTTCAATTAATAAATAATATTAAATTCACCTCAAACATTATACTTAGAATTAGTATAAGATGTTTTATCACTTGTACATTACTCTAGTCATGATTGCCAAAATAAGTGGCTTATTTTCCTCAGAATGCTGGAAATGCAATGAACAGATTGGATCTTTCTTCCATATGTGGTGACAATGTTGCAAAGCTCAAAAATATTGGAAATTAATTCATCATAGAATGGAACAAATCTTAAAAGTCATAATTCCATCTCAACCAGATATATTTTTATTAAATTTCACCAAACCACATACAGTATTTCTTCAAAATACACTGAACTAGCATTGCATAACAGGTAGAAGGATTTTATGTGTTTTTTATTGGAAAAGATCTGTGATCTCCTCTATGGAATAGTGGTTAATTAAACTGAGAGCATATGCTTTGATGTCTTGAATAACTTCATATCTAAAAAGTAAATTGATGTACAATTTAATCTTATTTGGAAACCATTTCTGGATTACATGGAAGTTCACTGCATCCCACATCTGAATTCTCTATACATCATTTACTGTATGTATTCTCTTAGTGTATTGTTTACTATTTACTTTTTTGCCTTATGGAGTTTAACTTTGTTAATCAGCTATTTTTATAATTCAGTGGAGACATTTCTTGATCAGAAATAGGGTATGAAATGATTAATAGTACTCTAAGTTGTTAATGGTGTACTAGAATATTTGTGTGTGTTTAATCCTTGTACACCACCCAGAATCACTTGTGTTAAATGGGCAGCCATATCAATAACATCAATGAATAAGTCATATGATATATTTGATCTGCTGGTTAATTGCAATTTGCTGGATATCCACCCATACTTTATTGTTTACATTGTTTTTTGTGGGGGGACAGTCAGTCCAGAGGAACTGATAGGAATGGAGACAAATTGGTCAGAACTTTTCAAAGGCCCTGGCCATTTATTAAGCAACTTCCCTTGTGCTGACAGTGGTATGACAGAGGGCAATGGATTTCCTGCATGAAAATCAAGTCATTTTCCCCCAAGCAAACATACATTACAGTTCTAGGAAAAAAATAACAAGGATCGTTAGCCAAGTAGAAAAATCCTTCCTTGGTCATCAGAGTATAAGTTATATATAAAATTGACCTACACACTTGTTTATAGAAATTTAAGCTGAAGAAAATTCTCAGAGAATACACAGAATCCTGCATTTTCACTAATCAAATGAGCTTCAGCACAACTCTCTATTTTGGGACCTAGATATGATAGCAACACATTATCATTCCCAGGCATTCTCTTGGGTCAAAGGAAATGTCATTATATTCAGCCCTGGAAAGAATAAGAAATCAGAAAAAAATGTCTGACTGGAAGATGAGAAGGAGGAGAAAAAGGGAGTGTTAAAGGCTATTAGTCTACCTTATTCTTTTCCTCTGTGTATGAGAGGACTCTACTTACAACCTGTTTTGCTTCTAAGTGAAGCAAAGTTTGCTGTTTACTAAAATATTTGACTAAACTCTACTATCAGTGGCAGTTTGTATCAAGAATATTACCTTAGTACTATGAGAGTCTCGGTCCAACGACTTTGCTCACTCTCCCAAGGATCCACTCTGATCCAGTCAGATGTCTCAACTGCAAGCTGAACCATTGCTATCCGATGCTTTGCTGCTACCAATCCTTGCTTCCCATAATTGTCGCTAACTGGTGAAATTATACCTTCTACCACATGGTACTTTCCTTGGTAGGGAAAAAAAAAATACAAACAATTCAATGTTTTATATATTTTTTGTAATAGTGATAAATGAGAAACTGAGAAATTCTTCATCGTGTAAACAATAAAAACAATCGTTCCTTCTTTTCTGCAATTAAACTGTTGAATGTTCTATTACTGAAACATTAACTTCATTAGACATTACTAAAAAGAAGAGCAGATAAGCATAAAGTGCTCTGCAAATAGAAACATTTTTCATCTATAATGTATAGGATTAGAAAGACTGAAGATTGGGTTAATGAATTTTTAATTCAAATATCTACCAGAACTTCAAGAACAGCTTCAAGATAGCCTAGCTGATGTATGCTTTAACTGACCACTATTTGCTTCTTGGTATAATGCATTCTAATTAAAAACAAATCTTATAGTTATTATAAAGCAACAGTGCCATGTGTTTTAAATGTTTTCCGCAAGTCTTCATAAAAGTGTTAGCCAAAGCAAAAAAAATAATTATCATAGTCTTTTAGACCAAGTGTGAAGAGCTACAGGGGGCTACATTTAATTAATATTTTGTGCTGCCAGCTCTTCATCTATATGAATGACCATGTTAATTAAAAGGTGAAGTAAAGTGTTCCCAAGAATGTATTGAAATATAATTAATTAATGTCTATTTCAAGGCAGATGATAAAGTCCACAGTTCAGATGAATAAAAGTCAATGTTGGGTTTAAGAACACTTTTTTCCTAGAAATTATAAAATTGGATAAAGAGCAAAGCACAGAGGAAAGCAAAACTGCGTGAAATAAAATTCCCACCTGTTTCCCCAAATTGCAGTGAAGTAACATTTCAAGCTAGATAAATCAAATGCATAAAATAAATATCAGATGTAGACCCACTTTTCTTCCATGAGTTCAAAGCAGTGGATATAGTATGCCCTACTACTAATGTTTCCACAACAACTGTGATATTGTTCAGGTCAGAATGATTGCCCCAAATTTACTACTTATGGAGGTGTTTTTTTTTTGGAGGACTTGCAAAGCATTTCAATACACATTCATACAAATGTACCGTCTCTCTGAATCATCAGAGTAGCTGCAGCTTTTGTGAGGTTCACACAGCTGCTTTGAAAGCTGTCCCTGTCTGGGCTCTTTTAACGATTCAAAGAGCCTTTGTTCACATTTAACACACATGGCAAAATATGTACTGAATGCTTTGCATAGCCTTATTACTTAACATTGGTCTATCTAGCTTAGTACTATGATTGGATGAGAGCTGTAGCACCACCTGTTACTAAAGATGTTTTTCAGAGAAAATACTATGTAATCTGGGGCTTTAAAAATTCCAAACCTATTACTGAATTTATAAGTTTATTTATACATTTATATACTGTCTTTCCACCAAGTCACTGAAGTTGTACAATATAAAATACAGGTAGTCTTTGTTTAACGACCACTCGTTCAGCGACTTTTGAACTTACGACGGTACTGAATAAGTGGCAGTTATGACCAGACTTTGTATTTACGGCTGGTGCAGTATCCCTGTAGACACATGATTGCGATTTGTGACCTTCCCTGTCAGCTTCCCACAAGCAAAGTCAATGGGGAAACCAGCAGGAAGTCAGAAGTTATGGTAACATGAAATCTTTGCTTAAGGACTGTGCAGTCCTCACTTAATGATGGCAACTGGGACTGCTGGAACTGCTGTCACTAAGCAGCATAGTCATGTGGTTTTTCAACTTATGACTGCATTGCTTAATGGCTGAGTTTCTGGTCCCAATTACCATCAGTAAGTGAGGACTAATTGTACTGAAATTTTAGAACAGATTTTTCTCATCTTAATTAAAATTCTCTCTAGGAATGGATGATACCAGTTCACTAGCATGGGCTTCTATTCTATTCTGCTGCCTTTCATTTGGACACAGAAGTCCTAAATTAACAAGGGAAGAAAAAAAGGCTATACAACGGTTCTCTCAAAGGGCTGATATTCCTTCAGTAGTGATAGCATGGGCTTCTTGACCTGTTTAATTAATGGCTATATTTGTAGATATTGAGGAACCTAGCAAAGAGAAAGCAAAAAAAAAAAAAAAGTTAAATAAACTATGCCTGGTTCAAGGGGCAAACTAAGTAAAGAAGTGGGAAGAACATATTGCAGTAGTAATAGGAGATAATTAAGCAGCTATTAGAATTATAATCCAGGAGTTTTGCATAAAAGGCCAAGAAGGATTTGCACAGTAGAGGAATGGGCAATGCAAATCTCATTTCAGAAATCTCACTAGAGGAATGGGCAATGCAAATCTCATTTTAGAAGTCTCACTGAGTTCAATCAAAGGTAAAACTTAAGAAAGTGAGTCCCAGACTGCAGCATAAATGTTTGATTTATATGCCGCTCATTTTGCAAAGCAATTTGAGCTAGCTAAGCAATAAAAAACCACCATGATAACAAAGATAATAAAAGCACATGAAATAACAAAAATAATAAAAGCACATGAAAACATAAACAAAGGGAAAATGGCACTTAAGGGCAAGCCCATCAGATCAAAATCACACAACTTGCCAGTTCAACTACCTCTAAAGCCCATGCCTTAAGGACTTTACAGAAGGCCGGCAGGGTTGGGGCCAATCTAATCTCTGGTGGAATAGTCTTCCAAAGGGCAGGTGCTACAACAGAGAAAGCATACTTCTTGAGTCCCCCTAGATGACACTCTTCAACCAATGGGACCTGCAGCATGGCAGATCTAATGGGATGGGTAGAAACAACTGGGAGAGATGGTCCCTCAAATATCCCAGTCCCATGCCATGAATGGTTTTACAGGTGGCAACCAGCATTTGGATTGCATCTAGAAAACTATTGTGAGCCAATGCAGCTTGTGAAGCAAAAGTGTAACATGGGTATACTAAGGCACACCCATAATTTCTTGTACCACTGCATTTTAGATTAATTGCAACTTCCAGATGTTCTTCAAAGGCAGTCCCATGTACAGCATATTGCAATAATCCACTTGGAAGCATGAGTGTCTGTGTACAGTGCCCCCTGACCCAGGAAGAGGTGAAATTGGTGTACAATATAAAGTTTGCGAAAGCCCTCCTGGCCACCTGTTCCTTGAACAGGAGGTGCAAATCCAGGAGGATTCCCAAATTGCATGCCAGTTCTATTTGGAGTAGGGCTACCTCATCCAGAACTAAAGATGGAAAATCACTGGATCCAGAAGACCTAAAACCCAAAGCTGCTCAGTCTTGCTAGGGTTGATCTGAGCCCTGCTATTCCCCATCCAGACACCCACCACCTCCAGACACTTAGACGGGGTACATAATGAAACAAAGAAGCATACTATTGAAGCTTTAGATGCAATTTTTGGAGAGCTACCTTCCGTTATTATGCAGTTTTGTTTGTTTAATAAAGGGTAAAAACTAAGAGTAGAAACACAAAATAAAGGGTTTTAAATTTATTTTATGTTTACAGAAGTCTCTACATTTCAAAAGTTTGAAGATGATACTGTTGCAGGACTAAAGAGGATTATTAAAAATAAAACTCTAACCTTTTCTTTAGATTACACAGAAATATCTTACCATGCAATATTTAATTTTCCCAAGTTTCATTCTGTAATGGGAAATCAAAATTAAACTCATGCCAGCAATTGCTATGACATTAATAAAATCTGACACTAACCTGGCACCTGGGATCAGGCATTTTCTTCCTTCAGTTACTTAGCTGCTGATTTAAATAGGATTTAAATCCTTGAGAAAAAGAGGAAGAGAAGAATAGATAGAATACATAGAACACACCCTTCCTGTTACTTGCAATCTCAAAAGACGTTCAGCATCTGTTATGAGGATTAAAGGGCAATTTCTCATATGGTTGCTATCAGGACTACATCTTGCTGCTGGAAAAGCCTTTCATGTCTATCTAGTGACAGTACATGTCATTGTAATTACAAAACTTTTTATCACAATACAAATGTGTAAAAAAATAATTACACAAAGAACAAAAAGGTAAGAATCTAAATGTTTCTTGGAGAGCCTGGGATAGCAATTTTTTCCAACATCACCAAACACTGATTTGAGCATTCCCAAATAAGGTCTTGCAACAGTCTGTCTGTCTGTCCTGTCCTGACCGTCTGTCCTATCTGTCTGTCTGGTGGACTTTACATTGCTAATCGCTGCCTGAGAATATTAATGTATCTAGAAGAGCTCTTTTATATATATGGCATTCTAAGGTCTGTGATTCAAGCGCTAGCTAAATCCATTCTTGTGTCTCTATATTGCTATATGTGCTCTATATTGCTTATATAGATGCTTTAAGATTACTCTTCATCAACCGAATTAGAGAGGAAGGCAGTGATGTAATAATGAAATACATAGATGTACAGCTTTGAAATTTTAAAAAAATCTTCAGTGTGAACAAGATCTTGGATAGTATAATCTGAAAAATGTTACATTGCAAATGCTACATCCAAAAACAAAATTTAATTTGTAACTATGTAATATTAAAGAAGAACTAACAGCAAATAGTTTCATATGGCAAGAATGTATTACAATATAGATTATGTGTTTAACAACTCTGATGAGTTTTTATTTTGAAGTTTGCCAGATGAATGAAGTATTAAATGCTGCGGCATATTTGCATAATCATTTATTCCTTCCAAAACAGTGAGGATATTGAAGCACAGTTTTTCTTTTTAAATATAATGTTGTCAGATCAAGACTTTCAGCCTCACCTAGAACTTGCTGATCAAACAAATCAGCTCTTAGTAACAGCTGCATCCATACATCCATATCTTTATTATGGTCACTGACCAGAAGACAACAATCAGCAGCGGATGGAACAAAATAAAACAATTCATGACTAGTTCATTAGTTTTGAAGATAGTGTATCAAAATCTGGCCACGTTCATAAAGATGGAATCATACTGGTATCATAATAACTCTACACAGAATAAATCAAGAGTTGCTTGGATACTTCATTAAATGGGGTATAGTGGCAATGCGGAAGACCATTGTTATTTCGAGGAGTTTCGGTGACATATTTTGATTTCTCTTGTACATGTTAAGGAAGTTCACTTAATAATGGTCATAATAATGTTTAGCTAGCTTGTTTTTCACTTTTACTTAGAAGTGGGGGGGGGGAGGGAAACCTTCAGAATTGTTTACATTAAGTACTAGCCTATCTATACAGTTCAGGCTCTTGATTCACATGATCAGCAGGTGCAACATCTAGTCAAGGTCAGATCTTCTTGGTACCATAGAACAGAGTCACGAGATTGCAGTGTCAGACCTTGATAAAAACCCTGGCATTGCCCCTTGAGTCGTGGATGCAGGCCTTGGTACCAGGAGCTGTGTTACCTAAGCCACCTTGCGGTCTTTCTGCTATCATCTTATGGTAGCTCCCCATAGTAGGGGAAGAGTTTTATCATCTTGCTTGGTATATTATAATTTTATACTAAGCTTTTGTATTTCAGTTTAATTCTATCTGCTAATTTTGTATCTTATATTCCTGTTTAAATCTGTTTGCTAGAGTTACAATAAAGCTTAAAATCTCCTCACCTGTTGGTGTGTTCATTGTCTCTGGTCCTAAAAGAACCACTTGCCTTGCACCTGGCCAGTGCTTTGACAATTGACAAAACATGGGGAGTGATGAAATGGACCCTTGCATCCTTATTAAAAATACAATATAATAGTACATGGACTGTGTTTCAATAGACCCTTCTCCACAGGGGCACAACTTAGCTTGTATGGAATTTTTTTATATCCGCCCTCAAGAACTATCATAGGAAGTGCACTAAAGTGTGCTAAAGTTAGTGCCCTCTGGAGTTTTGGAAAAGTGGTATGATGTAGTATCTTGCTAGTCTAAAAAAAGGGTCCAGTCGACTCAGGAGAATGTTCTTGGGAGGGCAGATTTATCCAGTTGGGCTTCCAGATAAGAAAATCTGTTCAACCCGCAGGACCTTTAGTTGAGTTTAAGAAAAGGGACTATCTCATGTTATGAACAACTGTTGTCAGTGCAGGCTAAAATGAGTTAGGCCAATTCAGCAGCACCAGTAGCCACTTACCAAAACTTGGGCAATAACAGACCATAACATGAAAGAAATGCTGCAACCTCAGCCAATAGTGCATGTTTTAATGTACACACAGCATTTTAATTTAAATAATTTTTCAGAGCAAGAATTGTATCCAGCTCAGTCAATTCACCTTGGGAATTACACAGCTAGTGAGACCACTAGTTGTCAGTCTATGCACTTGCTGCCATGCAGTGAAGTCTGATAAGCTGTGCTCATTGCCATTCTTGCTGTTGGAAATTAAATAATTAAATTAAAGGGCATATGCTGCAAACTCAGAATTGGACAGCACAGTATACTGCATAATATGTGGGCCAGCCAGGAGTCTTAACTAGCTAGTTGGGAACAGAAATAATGGTTTGGGAAGCCGAACTATTCTGCGCAGCTGATCCAAACTAAAGATTTTTAAAGAGGTCAGTAGTAGGAAAAAAAAACAAAAGTAGGCATTGCTAGAACACCCCCCCTCTGAATGTATGTATGCGGAGGGAGGAGGAAAAATCACTGTGGTGGACCAACAGAAAAGGAAGCTTTGAGGGTAGGTATGACACATTCAAATAGTCTATCTGAAATCAAAATTTGAAACTTTTAAAAAATGTTAGTGTCCAGAAAAGCAGAAAGAAGAAATAACAGTCACATTTATGCATCTGTCTCAGAATATTAGGTGAGCAACCCTTTAGTCCTGTATTTTCTCCCCAAGTGCATTTTACATTCTTCCCATGATTTCACTCTACAGAGAAAGATTTCATTAAAGGTAAAATATATAGATCATTTCTGACATCTTTAAATCATAGCAAGCAGTGCAAGATAATAATGTACAGAGGAACATGTGAGTGGAGAGCATTAGCCCTAACAGATTGCAAAAGGATATTTGGCACCATCAGCATAGTACTAAAAGGCACTCAAAGAACAACAAATTAAATCACATTATGGCAAAAAAACAAAAACAAAAACAAAAACCCTAAGCAAGCATGATAAGGCATGGAAAATAAATAAGGTTTCACAACATTAATGATAAAATATAATAAGATATAAAATGCATTATATTTAAGAAGTGACTTCATAAAATTTGTCCATCCGTATGAATAAAAGAGATCATCATTAACATACCTGAATTTGTTCCTTAACAGAAATTAGAGATAATGAAGAAACTACTGTGTTAAATGATAAATATGAAAAAATCCTTCCTCCACCCCATAAAAGTAAAGAAAATTCAAAGGAAACTTCAAGAGAGAATATACATGAACTTTACTACTATAAGCCCATGTCTTTGCAGGATGAGAGATCCAATAAAACTCAAGACAACCTCATTTCCCTCCTGTTCTATTTACACATGCATATATAAGAAACAAAAAGGGAATTAGATGGAATTAAATGTCTCTGTGAACCTCATATAGCACCATCCAACCCTCTGTCTTGCCTCAAAAAAAATATGAAAAAATGAGTAAGCTTGCTCTGAGTGGAGAGAAAGAGGTTTACCTCAATATACTGTAGTATAGGATTCCATGCTTTGAGATGGATAGATAGATAGATAGATAGAGTACTGCACAAAAGTTTTAGGCAGGTGTGAAAAAATGCAGTAAAGTAAGAATGCTTTCAAAAATATATATTGTAATGGTTTATGTTTATCAATTTACAAAATGCAAAGTGAGCAAACAGAAGAGAGATCCAAATCAAATCAATATTTGGTGTGACCACGCTTTGCCTTCAAAACAGCATCAATTCTTCCAGGTACACTTGCACATGGTTTTTGGCAGGTGGGTTGTTCCAAACATCTTGGAGAACTAACCACAGATCCCTGTGGATGTAGGCTGCCTCAAATCCTTGTCTCTTCATGTAATCCCAGACAGACTTGATGATGTTGAGATCAGGGCTCTGTGGGGGCCAAACCATCACTTCTAGGACTGTGCAGTCCTTGGGGTCCTCTGAGCTTGGTTCTTTTCCTGCAAACGTTTCATTACCCAGCTAGGTAACATCTTCAGTGCATCTTCCAGGACTCCTTGTTCTTCTTTAGCTGAAGATAGTTCTTAATGACATTGGCTGTATGTTTGAGGTTGTTGTCCTGCTGCAGAATCAATTTGGGGCAAATCACATGCCTCCCGGATGGTATGGCATGATGGATAAGTATCTGCCTGTATTTCTCAGCATTGAGGACACCATTGATCCTGACCAAATCTCCAACTCCATTTGCAGAAATGCAGCCCCAAACGTGCAAGGAACCTCCACCATGCTTCACTGTTACCTGCAGACACTCATTCTTGTACCGCTCTCCAGCCCTTCAGCAAGCAAACTGTCTCCTGCTATAGCCAAATATTTCAAATTTTGACTCATCAATCCAGAGCACCTGCTGCCATTTTTCTGCACCCCAGTTCCTATGTTTTTGTGCACAGTTGAGTCGCTTAGCCTTGTTTCCACATCAGAGGTATGGCTTTTTGGCTGCAATTCTTTCACAAAGACCACTTCTGGCCAGACTTCTCCAGACAGTAGGTGGGTGTACCTGGATCCCACTGGTTTCTGCCAGTTCTGTGCTGATGGCACTGCTGGACATCTTCCAGTGTCAAAGGGAAGTAAGCATGATGTGTCTTCCATCTGCTGCATTAAGTTTCCTTGGCCGACCACTGCATCTACGAGCCTCAACGTTGCCCGTTTGTTTGTGCTTCTTCAAAAGAGCTTGAATAGCACATCTTGAAACCCAAGTCTGCTTTGAAATTTTTCCCTGGGAGAGACCTTGCTGATACAGTAGAACTACCTTATGTATTGTTGCTGTGCTCAGTCTTGCCATCGTGTATGACCTGTGACATGAAACTCTCTTCCACAACCTCACCTTAGTAGCAGAGTTTGGCTGTTCCTCACCCAGTTTTAAGCCTCTTATACAGCTGTTTCTGTTTCAGTTAATGACTGTGTTTCAACCTACATATGAAATTGATGATCATTAGCACCTGCTTGGTATAATTGGTTAATCATACACCTGACTCTAATCCTACAAGATCCCTGACCTTGTGCAAGTGTACAAAGTGTGCAAGTGTGAGAACTGATGCTGGTTTGAAGCCAAAGGGTAGTCATACCAAATATGGATTTGATTTAGATTTTTCTTCTGTTCGCTCACTTTGCATTTTGTAAATTGATAAACATAAACAATTACAATATATATTTTTGAAAGCATTCTTACTTTGCAGCATTTTTTTACACCTGCCTAAAACTTTTGCACAGTACTGTATGTGTGTGTTTGTGTGTGTATATATAAATATATATAAATAATTTTAAGTCATCTAGGCATGAAGACATCCAGGGTATCATTTGATCTAACAGTTTCTTAAGGCCCCTTACTCTGTTATTATTTCCAAGACAAAGCCATTTGTCACCAAAGATGTCTATTTAATTTTAACAAGAAACATAAAGGTATTTAAACATAATTTAGATACCAACCTTTTTTTTTTTTTTTGGTAACACTATAAGAAGAGACCAATATTGACAAAAGTGAAAATAGAAAGCTCTTCATTAAACACTGAAAGTATCTCAATATAGCTGCATGTTCTACTCTTGGGAAAATCTTCAATTACAGGTACCATCAATAAGAGTCAACAAAAGAATGTAAGAAATAATTTTAAAAAAGAAATACATTGAAAAAAAAACTGTGTCCCTTTGAAATCTTATCTAGCATTCTAAGAATTATCTTCTATTTCCACAACTAACACAGATACCATTGTTCACTATTTGCATTATCCCTGACAACTGAAACTGTATGAGGTTCTGGTTAACCTTGAAATTTAAGCCTTACCTGTGAGCGACTTTGTGTTGCAGTATACCATGACAGCAACATTTCTGGATTGCACATCATTGATTGCTATTGCTTGGGAACTATTTCTTGATGCTTTCCAAGCATTCATGTCTTACAGTCCATTTATCAGTGATATTTGAGACTGAATGAACCTGCTCATCCATATCTTAGATCATTGCTAGTGCTTGAGTGAAGATGACCCAGTCAGCTACCTGGATCATTAGCTACTTAGTTCATCACAGTAGAACGCAGAAGCAGCTAAAACACAGCTTTTCCTCTTCTGTAAATGGCATTTTGAAAAAACAGTTCAAAGTCATAATGAAGACACAGGGTTTTTTTTTCCTGATTTCTCTTCCTAGTTAAAATCACAGACTATTATCACTTCTTCAACTTAAGTGATAAAATTATCATACAGATGGGAAACTGCAGTTGAAGTCTTTCATAGCACCTCAAACAGAGAAAGAGAGAGAACCAGGGAGAGTTGTTAAGACCCCTTTCATACTCCTTAGTTTGTAATTATTCTATTGAACCATTGGTAAAACTGAATTATACTGGTGGGAATAATTTTATATTTCATTATTGTCAGTTTTATTTCAAGAAGGAATACATGTGTAAACTTTCTATTTAGATGCTGTTAAATATTTGATCTAAGTCCTGCACTTTTAATTAACAGAAATTAAAATGTGTTGAAGGAATGTGGAATGTTGCCCCACTTCAGAGATCCAAATGATCCCTTATTGTAACATAGCACAGTCATATTTTTGGAAGCATTAATAAACCAACCTGTTTGATGAAGGTGATCTCTTGCTAGTTCAAATAAACGCATGTGCATATTTGTTATGGGATTAAAGGAGCCACAGGCAAGAAGAATGAGGGGTGTCAGATGCTTCATTGAGCCAAGCAATCTTCAATAGCACTTCACTCATCTGAAAGGGGACAATAACAATCATAACAATTCATCCAACTCAGAGCTTTCTCAATCATTTCTCAAAATAATAAATAGTTAATAAACGTTTTAATTAAAAACCACCACTGAAATAATGTAACCAAGCAACTGAATGCATGCATATTTAATCCTTCCAAATATTTTGGGCAATAACTATCCTCAGCTCCAACTGACATGGCCAAAATAACCAGGGATGACAAATAGCATACTCCAAAATATCTGAAAGGACACAGGTTGGATAAGGTTGTTATAATTACTCATGCTGAAATCTACACATTCACTAAAATGTGTATATCTCTCTATCTTCAAAAAGGGGGATTTAGACAACTACCAAACAATCAGTCTGATACTTGAAAAGACTCCAAAACAAGTACGATCAATCTAAACATACACTGAAAACAATGTGATAATTACCAGAAGTCAGCAAGGCTTTGTCATGAACAAATCTTGCCAGATTAACTATTTTTTTTTATTGGATAACTTTCTTAGTACATTGCTGGAATCCTGTTGACATTAATGTATCTTGGTTTAAGAAAAGTATTTATCAAAGTATGTTATGATATTCTGATTAAATGTCGATGGAATGGCATATCTATGAGGAGGACCCATTTCTGGTTTAAAAGCTGCACTCAGAGAAGAGAGAGCTTACCAACGGTTTCTGTTGAAACAGGATAAGGGTATTAGGTGAGGTGCCACAAGATTTAGCTGAATGTTATACTCTTCCAAGATTTTTATTAATGACTTGGATGAAGAAATACAAGGACTTCTTATCAGATTTGAAGATGACACAATATTGGGTGGGATAACTAATACCTTGGAAGACAGAAATAAAGTTCAAAACTATCTTGTTAGGTTAGAGAAATGGACTGAAAGCATCAAAATAAAACGTAACAGAAAAAAATGTAATGTTCTTCACTTAGTAAGCCATTGTGTTAGAAAAGGGATAGTTGGTTAGTTAATGCTACTTGTAAAGAAAAAGTTCTTAGAACAGTAATAGACTCCAAAGTGAATGTGAATGAGCAGTGTGGAATGGCTACAAAAAGGCAAAGGCAGTTTTAGGCTCCATCAACAGAGCCTTATTTTCCCAACCATTCTGTCTCGGTCAGATGCCACCTCAAATACTATGTATATCCAGTTGTCAGCACCATGCTGTCAAAATAATTCAGAAGAATGGTAACAGGTTCAGAGAAGGGCAACAAAGATGGTCAGGGGACTAGTGTAAAAGAACTGGGCACGTTTAGGGTTAAGAAGAAAAGACAGAGTGAAGATGTAATAGCCATTCCTCAAACATCTGAATGGATGTCACACAGAAGAAAGTCAAGATCTCCTCTTGGACAGAGAATTATGAAGTTAAGTTACAGGAAGGCAGATTCCAATTAAATGTTAGAAAAAAATGTTAACAACAAATTCAATAATGGGATGACTTACCCAGATAGGCAAAGGGCTCTTTTCATCAGATGTGTTGACATGGAGATTCAGCAGCCACCTATCCTTGGTTTTTTAATTTGTGCACTAAGCAGGGAGTTGGACTTGATGGTCTAAATGTACTTGGCCAATTATATGATTCTATTGCATAGATAATTGGCACCTGAAACAAAATCAGGTCAGGATTCTAGGAACTGTTCCATTCCCCCATAGTTTTCCATCTGCCCTTCAACTTTTTCAGCACACCATGTCTATCAAGTTCAATTCATTCTCCTTGACCTTTTTGGTCCCATCCCTTTAGGGGTTGTTTTAATTCTAAAGCTATTTTGCATTTCCATAAGCCTTTGGGTTTTTTTCTCAAGCCTGCTGATAATTCTTCCTAGTTAATAGATGGTGAAGTTTTGGCTATAAAAACAATGGCACTTATATTCTGAACATTGGAAATAGCGGGAGCACTGGTTTGGGGAAAAAGTCAGACTGACTGTATTAGCCCCACTCAAGTTATGTCAGTCTATATAGAAAAAAGACTTCCATACAAAATGCTGTCTGTCTATAAGATTGAATAATATAATAACAAAGAAAAAAATGGGGGGGGGCACCTTTTAACTCTCAAGGGAAATCTAACATAAGGGAAACTTCTTCTGTAACTAGCTTTCCACAGGTTAAAATAGGGTTTTTCCATTTAAAGACAAAGCTGGACTATTTATTTTCCTTCTGAGAATGTTTCCTTAACTGTGCTAAAGAATATAAAAGAAAAGTATATCATTTTCTCCAGCCCAGAATACCAGAATGCTCTCTGCAAAGAAAACGGAAAGGAAATATCCCTAGAATCCTCAGATGAAGGCACTCTCCTTATAGCAAAAGCAGATTATCAACTTTATTTTTGTGTTTGTGTACTGGCATCAAGGCTAAATACCAAGTTGTTGGTAAAAATATGCTGGTTCTGGAAGTTGTGATGCCTTGAGGAGGAATCAGAGGGTCTTCAGCTTGCACAACAGAGAGTTGTGGTCACTGGTGATGAACAGAGCTTTCAGAATGATCTTTTGGATGGTGGGATGAGGACAGGCTATTCAGAAGCCAGCATGCGATCTAATGCTGGATTGGCTGTGCATCTGACTGCATTATAAAGTTAACCATTGGCAGAGTGGCAGTGGTGGCAACACTAGTGATCATCTATTTAGTGGCGTGCATGCTGGTCTGGAGATGCCACCACTCAGCTGCCAAAGAGTCAATGGTACTGTGGTAGCAATGGAGCTGGTAGCAAACTGCGTCCAGGGGGCACCAGTGGTGTGCCTAATTGGGTCTGTCTTTTCAACTAAGTGATAGTAATGATGGCAACCTTGGTGGTGTAATGGTCTGTGGCAATGTTCTTGAGAGACAGGAGGAGGACGAGGAGGTGCAGACTAGGTAACGGTGAGATAAGAGGCAGCTTAGTCCGCATAAGGAATGGGGGCATGGCAAACATCTCAGAAGGGATCCTCCCTGGTTTCTTGGACTATAAAGGCAAGGGGAGAGATGTACTTTGAGACTTGCATGATAGATGTCAGCCCTTCAAGGTAGTCCAGACAAGAAGCCCCAACTATGGGTATTAACACTACCTTTATTGTAAGGTTACAGTAACAGACATATGACATACTAGACAGTGGCACCCTCCAGTTGCCAGTCTTGGAAAGGTTTTTGGGTATAATTTAGACTTCTAGCTAATCCAATGAGAGCGAGCAGGGAAAGGTGTGTGGTGTGTGTATGCTGGATTGGAGAGGTGGTTGACTATCTGGGACTAGGAATGTAGAGTGCTTGGTAGAAGCATTCATGAGAACTGGCTTACCCAGTTTGCTGAATGGTTGTGTTACTGGAGTGTGAGATGAGGCCCTTTAATACAGGGGAGGGATAGTAGGGGCCAGGGGAGCTCTGTGTCAGAGGGAAAGGGCAAGAATCATAGTGGTAAAGCACAGGGGGGATATGGTGGGAGACTGGGAATGGGCTTTTTGCAGGGAAAGTGGTCTCGGTGTTTAATACTGATTCTCCAAGTGCTTAGTTCCATTGCCTCGTCATCAGAGCCTCAATGGCCCAGGGTTTTGGCTACTGCTAAGGAATGCCAGGATGGCCCTCATCAAGGACCAAGTGGATGTGTATTACTAAACCCGGCAGGGCACAGAGGGGGATGTTCCTCTCTCAAAAATGTGCTCACCTCTGTTTTGAGTGTGGCACCACCCACAACCTTGGGGCAGGGCAGTGGCATGGCAACATTATCTAAGAGTCCCAGAAATCTTTCAGAGATGCTACCATGCAGATAACGAGATGTGAAACCATGTTGTTCAGGCTGAGCTCTAGGGATCAGATGGGACTGCTGCTATGGTACCAGCCTCTGTGCTGCACAGTGGATTCCCTACCTGAATTGCTTGATATTGTGGCCAGGCTGACACTGGAGTTCCCCAGACTTATGGTACTAGAAGACTTTAATGCTTGTGGCTCCTAGAGAGCTTCCTGGTTTTCAAACAGAGTCTGGGAGATGAAGCAGCAGAAGAGAAGCCTGGAATACTGCTGAGGAAAACAGAGTGAAGCCAACTGAGCATGGGTAACAATAAGAATAACAAAATGTAATTATTTTTCTACTCTTATTGCATTTACAGATACTGACTTATGGCCCCTTTTAAGGTGGCGTGATCCTTCCCTTAGGGAACGACTAGAGACTGATCTAAAGGCTGATCTGTTGTGAAGACAATTTGAGGCATCTGTCAAATACATTGATTGGATATGCTGAGTTGGACTCTGGCTGTACAGGTCCTCTAGAGTTAACTGAAGCATACACTGGCATGGTTATCTGGAAAAATTTGAGCTCATTGGTTCTGGGGAAGTGGGCAGGGTCCTTGTGCTTGTTAGTGTGCCCACTTTTGGTTTTGCACATGGTTGCACTACCCCATACAGAACTGGTTCATGTTTTGGAAGTCCTCCTGGACTTTCAACTCCTGCCTGAGGAGCACATGGCAGGAGTTAGGAGGGCCTTCTCATAATTACATCTTGTGCATCAGCTACAACTTTACCTGGACCAAGAGGCTCTACTTACAGTCACTTATGCCTTAGTCACCCCTAGTTTATTGCAATGTGCTGCATGTAGGGCTGGCCTTGAAGATCCCTTGAAACTTCAAATGGTCCAGAATGCAGTGATAAGTGCCAAGTTTGCTTTGGGAGCTGCATTGGCTACTTTCTGCACTGGCTACATTTCAAGGTTCTGGTTATCACCTATAAAGATCTACATGGCTAGGGACTCAGATATATTCAAGGCCATCTGCTCCCACTGCTTCTGCTAGTCCAATAAGATCTTGAAGAGTGGGCTTTTTTTGGGTCTTTCTTTAAGAGGATGTCATCTGCAGAGATCCTGGTGGTGAGCTTTCTTAGTCACAGTCCCCCTTCTTTGGAAAAGCATTCCCCCCTTCTCCCTAAGATTATACTAGCTTCTTCCCTGTTAACATCTAGAAAGTGGTTAATATATGAGAAGAAAATATGGGAAGCAGATATTTCTTAGATTTCCTACTTGCACCAGCTTCCAGCCATGTTTGGGGATAAGGATCATCCTTCTTCCCTACAAGCTCAAATGCTTTGGCTCATCTCACTCATACAGTCTGATTGTTTTGTACTATGGTGGGAATTGAAATTGGAAATTGTGTGTGTGTGTGTGTGTAAAATTTGTCACCGCCCATCTCATTAAAAAGTGACTCTGGGCAGTTTACAGAGAAGACATTTATGGACCTGGGTTTAACAACAATTTCAGTCCACAAATACCTGGACTAGATACATTCCAAATTATTGTGTGTTTTTCATCTGTCTTCGTATGCAGAAAGCAGTTTGCTGCTATACGGCTTAGTATATTTGCAGTACATGTTTCTTATTCTGATATTGGAATCTCTTTATAAATAATTATTGAAATCTTCCAACTTCCACCATAAAAAATTCTATTAAATTTGGGATCTTCAGATATAAACCAACCTTCAGAAAATCTATTGCATTTTAAATAAAGACACTGAAGTAAAACATCAGATCAAAGGAAGATACACAGCTGTAAGGATTATTGCTTTAAAGAAATACTTTAGAAATATAGCCTTTTCTTTGATAGTTACAGAGCACTGTTAATGTGCGTACAATGATGATGAAGACAGAAGAAAGCCTGTGGCTAAAAATAGTTATTTCTGTTCAGTAAGTATGTCAAATTTAGCTCCAGAAATCCTACACTGCAATACCACAAGCTGAACATACTGTTCACAAATTTCCCAGCTATACTGCTGATATTCTCTTGCATGCTTAAGTATTTAATTTAATTTTGGCTAATACTGAGGGCCAAAATAGTTGTGACAGAATCAAATTTCTACCTAAAAAAAGGTTAGGAAGGTTCTATACAGTATTTTATATGAGTATGTGAGGGAAGGGAGCCAGACTATCCTTATTCCATCCTCCTTTAATCAACTCTTTGTATGACTATCCAGTATTAGTCTGTAAATAATTACTCAAATTTATGGAACATAATAAGGAAAGGCGGAAAAGTAAGTAAAAGTTACTCCCTCACTCAGCTCTATTTAGTGAAAATGCATATGTAAATGCTGTTTACTGGCCCAAGCACACTTGCATTTTAAGGTTCATAAAGTAACACAGTAAAGATTATGAATTATGTAATCACACATTAAAATAGGCAATATCCATATCCCAATATCTGATACCAAAAATATAGTAAAAATGCTGCAGAAAGAAAGAGAAATAGTCACATGCTAATTCTAAGTGGTCTCTGATTTAAGTGTTGCATTCTTCATACTGGGTCAAGTGATCTTTACAGCCCCTGAAATGAACTGAAAGCCTCCTGATTTGTCCTTGCCTCTCCTTTTATTTCCTCCTTTTGCATTGCTCCTCAGTATTTGTGCATAAATAGATCCTGATTTATTTTAACCCAAATCCAAAGACTTTATTCTTGCTTAAACAGCCCAGGACTGTTGCCAGAGTATTGGGGTGGGGTGAAAGGAGGAGGGTAAGTAGCGATGCTTGACACTCATTTTCTTAACAAAAACCAAACTGGGAAATCTTCAGGAAAGGGGACCTTGCTTTATATTCCTATAAAATGTTTCCAAGGGTGAAAATCAAATTACAATTGTGTAGGAAATGGTACATTTATTTATTCATCATATCTATATAGCTGCCCATCTCACAAAACATGACTCTGGGCAGCATACAATAAAAGTTAAAAACAATGGTATTAAAACAATTTAAAAATTGATATTATAATTAAAAAGGCAAGGAGAGAGCAACAGATACTAACAATAGTGGACCCTCCTCAACAACTCACCATTCCTTTGGGGTCCCCAGACTTGATGACATAGCCAAGTTTTGAGGGACTTGAGAAACGTTAACAGGGATGGAGCCAGCCTCACCTTGGGGGTGGGGGTGGGGAGGATAATGCTCCATAAGGTGGGTGCCATGGCGGGAAAGGCCTCTCTCCAGGGTCCTGCCCGATGCAATTTTTAGCAGATGGGACCTCTTCTGCTGGATCTGATGGGAAGGGCAGAGATAATCGAGAAGAGATGGTCCCACAAATAGACTGGCCCATGCCATATAGGGCTTCAAAGATCAAAAACAGCATCTTGAATTGGACCTGGAAGCAAACTGGCAACCAATGCAGCTCATGGAGCAGAGGTGTAATGTGTGCCATTCTAGAGACACACATACAGTAACTGGCTGCGCCGCTGTATTCTGCACCAGCTGAAGCTTCTGGATAAGTGGCAGTCCCATGTAGAGCACATTACAATAGTCAATCTGGGAGGTGACCAGGGCATGAGTGACCATGAGCAAAGCCTCCCATTCCAGGAATGGGTGCAACTGGCACATAACATGAAGCTGTGCGAAGGCCCTCCTAGCCAGGACTGCCACTTGCTCTTCGAGCAGGAGTTGCGAGTCTAGAAGAACATCCAAGTTGTACACCGGGTCTCTTTGGGGCAGTGCAACTCCATCCAGCACCAAAGATGGCATAGTCCCAGAATCAGAAGACCCCCAAACCCAGAGCCACTCAGTCTTCCCAGGGTTCAGTTAAAGCCTGTTGTTCCCCATCTAGAAACCAGGCACCAGGATAAGACATCCACAGCATTGCTTAATTTGCCAGGGGTGGAGATGTGTAATTGGATATTATCAGTGTACTGATCATACCTCAACCCATGGCAGCGGATGATTTCACCCAGTGGCTTCATGCAGATGCTGAACAGGAGAGGAGAGAGCACCAAACCCTGCGGCACCCCATGTAGTAGGGGCCAAGGGTGGGATCTCTCTCCCCAGTCACCACCAACTGGTATCGATCCCAGAAAAAGGAGGCAAACCAGCACAATACAGCACTGCCCACCCCCAATCCTCAGAGCCGGTCCAGAAGGATAGCATGGTTGATGGTATCGAAGGCCACTGAGAGGTCAAGCAGAACAAGGATGGTTGTACAACCCCCATCCCACTCCCACCAGAGATCATCTAAAAGCATGAAAACAATGTAGTTTCCGTCCCATACCCGGGCCTGGATCCTGACTGAAAGGGGTCCAGATAATCCTGCATTCCTTATATCCTTACAAGGTATCAGTTAAAAAATGGCATGACCAGTGACCATAGAAACCTTTGCTAAAATAGTCTGTAATTGGAAATATTTATGATTAATTACAAGACTACAATTTAATGCTGTTCCTGCGTTTTAATTTATAAGTTCCTATGTAGCCTGTAAAATTTGTAAAATGAAGGACAAGGAATCCAGATATGTTGAATCGGAAGTCAGAGTGACTCTACTAAGTAAGAATAATAAATGGAATTTTTTTTTAAGCACTGGGGTTCCTAGATTAGTAGATCAGCAGATTTCAAGACAGATCTAGTAGCAGCTTTCTTTTACCAGCAAAACATTTTGAAGGGTCACCTCTGGTAAGCAATTTTTGCAACAATGAAAATTAGGCTACAATCACCTACCCCCTGAATGTGAAGAACTGCTCAGAGAGAAACTATAGAAGAGCTGTAACTATATCCTCCAGCAAAGGAATTTGAATGAGACATCACCTCAAAACCTGTTCAGGGTTTCTTACCTTAATACAGGGATATGTGACCTTTAGCTATTTGGAGACAGCTATTTTTCTGGGTGCTCGAGGGCAAGGTGATGATCTAAAGCTAAAGTTTTCTTTTTTCTTGGATTTGAGAGGGATAGAGAGTTCTTTGTTTTATAAATTATATTAAGCCTATTTCAGGACTTACAGTAAGGCTCTTGGCTGGAACAAGCAGTACTTTACAATGGCTGCATATTGCAATGCAATCCATGGACTGAATTAGAAATAGTTACACAAGTTAATCATGTGAGCAGCACTTGAGAGGGGAACTGCTGATCCTGCCCCTGGAAGAATGAATGGAATAGAACAAGCTTATTCATGAAGAACTTAGCAGTCCTAGTTGTGTAGATGGCCACCGGAATAGTTGCTTGCAGTGTGGCTTTTTCTGTGAAGACATGTACTGTACTATAATGAACAGAGGACTAGGAAGAAAGACCAGTAGTATACCCAATACCATGTAAGTGCAAATGAAATAATCAGTTTTGTCTTCTCCCCACTTACTATTTTTTAGATTGCAACCCCAAAATTCCAGTGCAGCCCTTGGTTGAGCATCCTCTCACAGCTAAACTGTTCTTACATAAAATTTGAGAGTTCATTTGTAGATTTGTAGACCCAGGAACTATTTTTTTTTTGGAGATTATACATCAATGCTTTGACCCGATTTCAGTCAATAACTACACAACATCTAGTTTTATTTATTTTGATCATTCAGGGGTGGAAGTCCATACTGGTCTTAGGCCCATTCACATAGGAAGACCTTTTCAGTTTAGTGCCAACTTTAAGTGCTTAACATTTATTTAAGTTTAAAGCACCTTTGGAACATATAAAACCCACTAGAAGTTAGACAGCTTTTTCTTTGAAGACTCCAACAACATATTATTCCTGCACAGGCAAGGAAAGCTCAAGCTTTTTTGAGTTATATTCCTTAACATATAACTCAGTAAGAATTACCAGTCTTATACCACATATTATCAAATATTTTTGCTCTTCATAAAATGTTGTATGTCCTATAACTGATTTACTGCTACTGAACCAACTTGCATTATATAGCCTATATTTGGGTAAAACAATACATTGGCAACCAGAGCTTTTTACTTTTTTACATCTATGTAAAAACTTAATGCCAAGAGACCTTCAAATTTAGAAGAGTGTCTTTCCCAAAGACTGTGCCCAGACACTTTCCCAGCCCTTAGGTGGTCACCAGGCAGTAGTAAACAACTAGAATCTTTGGTCAGGAACCTAAATTATTCAATATTATTCTAGTCCTCTTCTCCCATCCTATCTGCAGGATAAGTTAAGTTTCACAGAACTGTTACTTAAGGAAGCTCTGTACAGCTGTGAAAATAGATTAAGCAATGTGACCATACTGGATAGAAGCTAATTCTATTCTACTCCTGTAAAATCTGCTCATCTATCCCAGAAAGATAAGTGAAATTGGTTAAGCTCATATGGCTCAGTCAATTATAATCATAATCTATTAATGTATAAGGGACACTCCCCTTTTCCACAATATGACTATTGCATGGAAGAATATCAAGAAAAAAAAGAGGGAGAAGATAAACAGGGCGGAGGAGTATTCCTGGAGCAAGGTAAGTTGCCCTGATCGTTTCAAGGTTTTTTTTTCTTCCTGTGTGGCAAAACCAGGCTCAGGGTCAACACCAAGAAGCTTCAAAGCTAATGGAAACACCTGAATATAGGCATATCTGCCTTATAGCTGAAAACATATAAAAGAGATGTTAAGCTATGGGGAAGGAGGTTGATGGACACTGCTGGAGTTGTTTTTGCACAGCATGGCCTGTGTGTATCAGGTGGAATCTGCAGCTAAAGAACCAGCAGAAGCAAGCAGAACCAGGGGTGAGATCTTCTGAGGGACTGGCTGGTGTGGAAAGTAGGGCTGCTTTTGGAGGACCTTGCTGAGGATAGCCTGCCAAAGATTCTGGAAACCAGGAAAGAGTTATTTTTACTTTTTCCCATTCCCACCCCCCACCAGGATACAAGACATCCCAGAAGTGAAAATACTGATGCTCTGCAAAGCAGAGAGGGAGGCAGTGAAATAAATAAAAGACTCTAAAAGGCTCCATTTGGAATTGTCTGTGTAGAATTGTATATGTATAGTTTGTTAAGCCAAGGTCACTTTATCTACTGGGAATCCGCACAAATTATCTACCTAAAAGCACCACAACAGTAAACACTATAATTTAGAGAAAAACAGCATGCGTATATATCTGTGAAGTTTTTGTCCCTTTTTTTTTTCAGCCTCTCACAAACCCATGGTTTGATCAATATGAAAACAGGGCCAAATTATAATTCAACTGTAGTACTTTAAACTTTAGACACAACATACAATACTGTACAAAAGGTTTAGGCAGGTATGAAAAAATGCTGTAAAGTAAGAATGCTTTCAAAAATATATATTGTAATTGTTTATGTTTATCAATTTACAAAATGCAAAGTGAGCAAACAGAAGAGAAATCCAAATCAAATCAATATTTGGTGTGACCACGCTTTGCCTTCAAAACAGCATCAATTTTTTTAGGTACACTTGCACACAGTTTTTGAAGGAACACGGCAGGTAGTTTGTTCCAAACATCTTGGAGAACTAACCACAGATCCCTGTGGATGTAGGCTGCCTCAAATCCTTGTCTCTTCATGTAATCCCAGACAGACTTGATGATGTTGAGATCAGGGCTCTGTGGGGGCCAAACCATCACTTCTAGGACTGTGCAGTCCTTGGGGTCCTCTGAGCTTGGTTCTTTTCCTGCAAACGTTTCATTACCCAGCTAGGTAACATCTTCAGTGCATTTTCCAGGACTCCTTGTTCTTCTTTATGCTGAAGATAGTTCTTAATGACATTGGCTGTATGTTTGAGGTTGTTGTCCTGCTGCAGAATCAATTTGGGGCAAATCACGTGCCTCCCGGATGGTATGGCATGATGGATAAGTATCTGCCTGTATTTCTCAGCATTGAGGACACCATTGATCCTGACCAAATCTCCAACTCCATTTGCAGAAATGCAGCCCCAGACTTGCAAGGAACCTCCACCATGCTTCACTGTTGCCTGCAGACACTCATTCTTGTACCGCTCTCCAGCCCTTCAGCAAGCAAACTGTCTCCTGCTACAGCCAAATATTTCAAATTTTGACTCATCAGTCCAGAGCACCAGCTGCCATTTTTATGCACCCCAGTTCCTATGTTTTTGTGCACAGTTGAGTCACTTAGCCTTGTTTCCACATCAGAGGTATGGCTTTTTGGCCACAATTCTTCCATGAAGACCACTTCTGGCCAGACTTCTCCGGACAGTAGGTGGGTGTACCTGGGTCCCACTGGTTTCCACCAGTTCTCTGCTGATGGCACTGCTGGACATCTTCCAATGTCAAAGGGAAGTAAGCATGATGTGTCTTCCATCTGCTGCATTAAGTTTCCTTGGCCGACCACTGCGTCTATGAGCCTCAACGTTGCCCGTTTGTTTGTGCTTCTTCAAAAGAGCTTGAACAGCACATCTTGAAACCCAAGTCTGCTTTGAAATTTTTCCCTGGGAGAGACCTTGCTGATGCAGTAGAACTACCTTGTGTATTGTTGCTGTGCTCAGTCTTGCCATCGTGTATGACCTGTGACATGAAACTCTCTTCCACAACCTCACCTTAGTAGCAGAGTTTGGCTGTTCCTCACCCAGTTTTAAGCCTCCTCCATAGCTGTTTCTGTTTCAGTTAATGACTGTGTTTCAACCTACATATGAAATTGATGATCATTAGCACCTGCTTGGTATAACTGGTTAATCATATACCTGACTCTAATCCTACAATATCCCTGACTTTGTGCAAATGTACAAAGTGTGCAAGTGTGAGAATTGATGCTGGTTTGAAGCCAAAGGGTAGTCACACCAAATATGGATTTGATTTAGATTTTTCTTCTGTTCACTCACTTTGCATTTTGTAAATTGATAAACATAAACAATTACAATATATATTTTTGAAAGCATTCTTACTTGACAGCATTTTTTCACACCTGCCTAAAACTTTTGCACAGTACTATATGTGTACCTTTTGTTAAAGATCTTTTTCTAAAACATGTTACACATTTTTTTTAAAATGGTCCTTTTCATAATTAGATATGCAGACATACCTGGATATTAAGGTACAAATCAAAGAGGTATGGATGGCTAAATCAAAACCTTTTATATTTCAAAGTGGACCTTAAAAGTTTTTAAAAATGCTATGTGTTAAACTGTGCGTTGTATTTTTAATCATTTCCATTGTAGGAGTTGGGCAAATGGGCATATATAAGGAAATTCTGCTAAAATTTGATTACGTTTTCAGAGCTCTGACAATTATTTTTCAGTTGCTGGCATGACCATGCCTTTTTGTATTTTAATAAAAAGCAGCAATTTTAATCAGCAAGTGGCAATAGGTCATCCACAGACAGAACTCATAACATTCAACCTACACTCTATCTTTCTATCATTAATATTAAATGTTCAAGAGGTTAATTGAGGAAGGAATCATCTGTAGAACAGTCTGAGATTGTTTCCAGTTTAGCATTGCTTGATTGTCTGACAATGTTAGTTCAAACCTTAATATTCCAAAGATGTATTTATAAGAAATACTCCAAATTCAGCTTTTCATCTTTTGATTTAGTTGTAAATTACTTTAATTTTACCTTTTGGTAAAAAATAGCAAATTTAAAAATATAGTTGAATTCAAAGCCAATGCAGAAAACCAGCATTAGCTTTTAGCAAGGATGAGCTAAACCTTCAGGACTTTTTGAATATTTGATCAAAGAAGCCTGGGTAGTACCTTGCCTTTATATTCTCTCATCTTCACCAAATTTCAAAACTTATGCTGGAAAGGTAGAATAATTGAGATAGCAAGCTTTCTTACTCCAGCATGACATCTTATCTGGCTAGGGAAAGAAAATGCAGGTCTTAGAAGTCGCAATGAAAGATTTATATCCCACCAGCTATTTCTGCCACATTGTACACACTGGGATCTGCCTTGAGTAATCTTTTAAGAAACATATTCCAAACACTTCTCCCATTATTTATACATGTACTTTCAACAATTCCTCTGAAAATAAAAATAGACACATAAATGTCATTGTCTTATTCAACTGTTTTCGTATTTAGGTTAACTTTTAACAAAATGAATACCAATCAGAATTTAATTAAACACTTCACTTTAATTTTAAAAACACACCAGATGCAATACTGATTTGGTATACGTTATTACATCACAGCAAAGGCTTAATCAAGCAAATTAACTTCTAGCCAGCTTCAAGAAATAGGAAGGAATAACTAAACCTGATATTTACCAGTTTAATCATATAAACTAGTTTTGACATATGCATAGGATTACACTATAAATATATACACTATATAGATGGATAGTTTAAACTTTATTGGCAGACCCCTTCCTTTAAGAGTTCTCCCGTAAGATGTACATATAATAAGTCAGGCTGAATCTATTGACACCCCTAGTCTTTCTAGCTGGGGATTTCTTAGCCCATTTAATAAGATTTTCTTCCTACAGGTTAGCCCTGGGAAAAATAGAAAGGAAGGTACTTTAGATCTTCCTGCCACAAGCCCAGTAATACAGAACTTAGCAAAATTTGTGCAATTCTAAAAAAAAAACAAAACTCTGCAACCACAGTCTTGTATGTGGGTGAAGTTTAATAAGGAATTTCCTTGTTAAACATGGCACTAAATTGTTAGATAAAAGGAATTTATTATCTCCCTTCCAGTTTGTCACAGAACCTACCTATGAGGCAAGCATATAATTAATAGCAAGGATGGAGACATCTGGATAAGCTCAGTGAAGCTTAATTCTCAGTAAATAGGCATAAGTTGTCAATGTTCAGAGAAAGCAAATGATTACACTCAATAATGTATAGCAATTTTCATCCAGTATCTCTCCTCCCTTTCTTGGGGAAGGTGGTGGAGAAGGTGGTTGCACAACAGCTTCAGAGGGCCTTGGAGGAAGCAGATTATCTGGATCCTTTTCAGTCAGGATTCAAACCCGGGTATGGGACAGAGATGGCATTGGCTGCACTTTTGGATGATCTCTGGTGTGGGCAGGATGGGGGCTGTGCTTCACATCTCCCTGATTATATTAGCCTTCCCATCAGATCTACCAGAGAAGGCAAGCTGAGGGTACCATCAGCTAGGGATGTACATCTGGTGGTCCTAGGTGTCGGGCCTTCTCTGCTGTGGTGCCCACCTTGTGGAACATTCTTCCCCCCGATATTTGATTAGCTCCATCCCTTTCAACCTTCCAGAAGTCCCTCAAGACCTGGTTATGTCACCAGGCCTGGGCTCCCAGGCAACCAGAGGCATCCTTAGATGCCTCCATTGCTGAGTTAACTATCCTTAAACTCTCTTGCCTAGGTTTGTATATTTGTTTTTTTATCATATTTATCTTTTAATGTTGATTTTTATATATATTTTTATATTGTTTATGTATGTGTTGTTTTTATTGGATTGTTGTAAGCTGCTCAGAGTTGCTTTTCTATGAGGTGGGCGGCTACACAAATCTGATTAATAAATAAATAAATAAATGTGAAGGTGATTTCTAAGATTTTCAAAATCTCTGAAGGACAAAAAGCCCAAATTTTAAAACAAGTGTTTGCACACATTTTGTACTAAAAACTTTTAGATTAATGTTCTATGCCCTAACTGCAAATTCCTCATTTCCTGCTATAATTATTTATACTTTCTTCTTCAGGAAGAGCATAAATTAGTTAGGGCTGAACCATGAACTCCAACAGTAACCCAACACCTGCAGAGAAAAGAAATTATTGAATGCAACATATTAATGTAAGCAGTCTACAGCAGCAGGAGAGACAAAATCTCAATTTTGTTTTATAATACTATTCAGTGGCAAACAACACATTACACATTAATGCAGTGAAGCCCCTGTGATGATTTATATGTGAGTGTGTGAGAGACAGAGATAATGTGTGTTTTAAATGAAAAAAAGCCAGGAGGACTTAACCTCTTCTCTACTCACAGTTTTTATCTTCCAAATCCTCTGACTGTATTTCTTTTCTACTTTGCAGTATTCCAGAAACACATATCTAGAATAAAGAATATAGGATGGTTAGAAAATTGTAGGAGGAGGATAACTGTTCAGAATATCTCAAGTTTCTCTTTCCATAAGGATCAAGCTATTTTTCATCAGGATCAAGCTACATCAAGCTATTTTCACCAGTGTAATGAAAATTCTTGGACTAGGGCAAGGAAGACCCAGTACTTTATTATAGCAAGATGGAGCAATGAACTAACACAAGCAGGAGTTAGTTGGTGTTAGGGTTAGTTAGGGAATACACTTTCTACTAGGAAAGGGAGACTAAATGCTGGAAGAAGTCTATATTTTAAATTACCTTAGCAACTTTAAGTTCTGGGAGTTGAATCCTAGTATGCTGGCTGGGGAATTCTGGGAGTTGAAGGCTACACATCTTAAAGTTGCCAAGGTTGACAACCACTGCTTTAGACTATAGATTTTCATTACTGAAAATCTCAGGTGGTTTATAAAGAACAAACAGGCTGCTGGAGGTTTGAACTACCTTGGAAATTCCTGAGTATGGCAGTAACAGGGCCATTTAAATCTTGACATCCTCTATGGAAAAAAAAAATCCCACTTTTGATTTTAACAGGACTGCTGGATGGCTAGATTGGAAACCAAGATCTCTTCCCTCCCCTCCACCACAGAATTTCTACCCAACTGAATGGACAAATCCAAGTGTGGGTAAGTCTGATGAATATTCTGCCCAAGAGAAACCTGATCCATGAATCGCAGGGGACAAAAGGCAGAAGCATTGGCTGGGGCCTACAGGCAGTCCTGGAATTTCCGTTGCTAAGTGATGCAGTCGTAAAGTGAGACATCATGTGATTGCATCACTTAGCAATTGCAATCCTGGCAATTCCCCTTGTCGTTGTTAAATGAATTTCACCAGTCATTAGCTGAGGACTCACCCCAATCCAAGCTATTCTGGACTTGGTCTCCCCAGCCCCAAGCCTCAGTAGAGTAAGGAACTACCTCCAACTCCCCCCACCCACCCATCTCCTCCATATCCCTGCCCTTTGGGCTGGTCTACACCCTGCCTTTTGGGGCAGCAAGTAGCTTCAGAACTTCAGATAGACTTCAGAAAGGCAGTGCAGCTTTCTGAAGGCTGCACTGATTTCGGAAAGCTGTGCTACTTTTCTGAAATCTCTCCGAAGTCAGTCAGTGCAGCTTTATGAAGACTCGCCAGAGAAGCTGGGTCCAAAAAGGAGACAGCAAAGGCAGCAGGGTGATTCTGCTTCGGCCATGGAGACTGGGTACAAAAGATGAAAGGCCGGTCATAAGTCCCTTTGTTCAGCAGCATCATAACTTTGAATGGTTGCTGAACGAATGGCTGTAAGTCAAAGACTACCTGTATATAAAGTGGCCGCATTTGAAAGGGGCTGACTGGGAGGCTGCAAGCATAATACATGAGGGACACACTGGTTATGGGCATATTGGACAAGATTTTATCCCAAAGTCAGCTGATAAAAACAACTTTAGCCTTAGATGGACTGAAGTAGAGGCAGTCCTTGTTTAGCAACTGCCTTGGACAGCAACCATTAGCAGTTACACCGGTGATGAAGAAGTAACTCTGTGACCAAGGTGCACATTTATGACCTTTGTAGCATCTCTTTTAGTCACGTGTTTGCATTACAGTCAGTTAGTACGTACTGTCCTGTGCCTGACCTGTTTTTTTTTTTCTTTTTCCCTTCCTTGCAGAGTGGAGAGATTGTGTAAACAAGCAATCTCTTCCTGAGCTGCTTTTCTTTATAGCACGGCTCAGTTCTGTGACCTTAATTAGTTGATTAGAATGCTCTGGCCAGTTTGCGCTGCTGACAAGACCCTAATCAGTTTCACACTAAGGCTTCTGTTTGCCTCCTAAGTGGCTCATGGCAAGCATACTCGGCAAACAGTAGGCACCAGCACATTCCCTCTGATGCATATTCCCCATTGTGTGCCTGCTTACTCTCTTGTAATCCCTTCTTCTCCAATGAATGTAAATATAAACATCAACTTTTTTCTTGCTAATTATCCCAGCACCAGGGTGAGCATTCCAAAGGGCAGGGGAGTGGGAAAAAAGGCTATAAGATGTACCCTTTCACTCAGTCTCCTCATGAGCCGAGTTCTGGAAACCTTCCTCACCACTTGGGCTCACCTGGCTGTTTGGGGTCATACCCTTCTGATGTTGTAAAGTAAAGGAAAGCTGGACTAAAATCATAAGCACAGTTGCGGTCACATTATTTTTCATCTAGCAACCACTTCACTTAACAGCCGAGTTGCCGGTCCCGATTGTGGTCCCGAAACAAGGACTACCTATAGATGTTAAGAAACTGTGAAATGATCCGAGTCCAGAAACATGACATCCTGGGACTACAGGAGATAGATTTAAAACCCTAACAATCCAAAAAGCCTATGCAGAGGATGCAGGAGAAAGACAGGTCAGACAAAAGGTGCCTCACAACCAAAGCAATTTGCACCAATACATAAAACTGGCTACAGATACACCTGCTTTCCAAAGACATGCAAAGAGGAAAGAATGTCCTGATTAGACAAATATAAAAAAATAAGTCATTTTGTAGGTGTCTGTTATACTCACTAAGTATGTTGAAAAACATGCTAATGCTATTTAGAATTTATTTTGGGGATTAACTGCATGCTGTGAAGATTCTGCCAAATTATGGGAAATGTCTTTGCAAATCAATGGTACTATAGTATGTTTTAAGACTGATACATGTTCATACATTGGTCAATGACTATGGAAGAACACCTCTGCTCTGCACTTCCCAAATTTTTCTCAACATACCTATTACATCCTTGCATCAAAAATTCCCTCATGGGCCCAATTAACAAACTAACACACCTTTAGTTCTTACATTCACATGTTACCTTTCCCTTTGTAGAAGGGAACAGAAATGGAATTCTTCCAATCATCAAGGCCAGACGCAGAATTCAGACACGGGTTAAAAAAAAGTCACATAGTCACATCCATTTTTAACATCTTTTGAGTCATACCATCTACACCTGAAGCCTCACTATTTTTTCAACAATCACCTGTTATTTAATTATAATTTATTCATTCATTTAGGAGTAGATAATACATAGCTCTACTTTTCCCCACAACAGTAAAGTAGGTTGGCCTGAGAAAGAATGACTGGCTCAAAGTCACCCAATATACAGGGGATTATTGCAAATCTGTCTTTCTGTCAGCAAAAACAGAACAGGTATTGGGTGAGAAGCCAACAAAAGAAAGGTTAAATTTGAAAATGGGCCAGATCTGGCCAGGTCGGCAGAATCCAGGAAAAAAATCCCCTAATATATTTGTATGGGAGAAACAGTTGGGCAATGCCTCAGAACGTTGATTGTTCCATTCTAACCCCACTCCTTCCCAGCCTTGTGTCCCAGAGCAGAAGGTATACAGTCTGACCTATGTTTCCAAGTATATACAAACATAAGAGACACAACATGTGATTTTGTTATACAGAAGAAAATTCAGCTACCTCCTATGGCCACTGCTAGTAAAGGGGTTGGAAAGAATTCCAGAATCCATGCTCCCTCTGTTTTCTCTACTTTGCTATTCTTTCCAACCCAATGGAATGGTGGAAATAAATCATGAAGATGGCTCAGGAGTCTGTTTGTATTGCCATCTGTCTGTCCATCAGCAGGATAACTCCCTGACAACAGAACAGAATGGGACTAAATTTGGTGAAGTGGCAAACAAAAGAAGTTGAACATGAGCCAGATCTAGCTGAAGGTTGCATTAAAAAAAAAAAAAAACAGGAAAAATGGCCTCAATACATTCTTATGGAAGAGGAAGCTGGGTAGTGGCTTGGAATGTCCTCAGCTGCTCCATTTTTCAGTTTCTCTGCCTTCTTCCTCCTGGTCACATGGAGGCAGAAGCACTGCAGTTTAGGGGTGGGAAAAACTCTAGAAGCCATCTTCTATATGTTTCTCTCTCTCTCTCTCTCTCTTTCTCTCTCTCTTTTTTAAATATCAGCAACCTAATTTAAACAGGAAAATCATTTTCTTCTTGGTATTGTTAAACAAATGAGAGTCAGAAATCCTTGATGATCTACTGCACTAAACTATCTATTATGCTTTTGCTCAAGAGATGCCATACCTTCAGACATTTCCAGTACTTTTCCATCACCCAAAAAAGAAAAGAAAAGCAGTTGATGTCTAACAGTGCCAATCTTTGGGAATGTTTATGTTAAAAAAAATGACTTACATCACTTGAATGAATTGAATTGCAGTCCTCTTTTATGGAATATCATACTACTAAAATGTTCCTCTTATGCTACATGCCAAATTAATCATATATATAAGCTTGTATGGAAAGTGTTGCAAACAAAAAGGCTATTTTTTATATCTCTGGTACAACAAACATAAAATGGCAACCAACCAAGAGTGCCATTGTGCAGAATTAACGATATAAAAGCCCATGATATGTTAAAACAATTCAAATAGTTCAGTAATAATGCATATTATAATCACTTACTCACTCTAGAGGTTAAAATGATAGTGATTTTTCAGCATATACAACAATAACATGTAGAGCGCAAGAAGAGTTATGATCAATCTACCCCTAACTTTTAGCTAAGAAGGGTAGTAATTCTGATATTGTATTTAATAGAAGCAATATTTTCCTTACCACCAATAGTCATAATTTTCAGTGATGAAGTATTATTTTATGTTCCATACAGATGCACTTGTATCTACATGGTCAACCAGTTTAGCAGGCAGAATAAATGAGAATCACTAGTAGAATGGCCCTCATATTCTACACAAGTGTCACTGGACCTACTTCTATGTCAGTCCAAAAATCCATCTTGTGCAATGATGGAGGACTAACAGACAGATAAGTTTGTATTCTGGAAGGTATGAGCGAAAGCAATTAAATGGACAGGGAGAGATGGAAGAGAAGGGAAAGCATGTTCCAAAAAGTTTGGTGTTTTCTCTCTTTTTGCATTTTTGTTTTAAAAAAATAATATTGACCCAACAGTTTATTAGCATTTTCAGTAACTATGTATGTGTTAAAATACACTAAATACTTTTTAAAACTTTGTTTGCAAAGCTTTATATGACATGAAGAAAAGGATCCAGATCATTTTTATGTATTAAATATTTGTTCCCACTTTCCAAACAGCACGAAGTGGCTAATTCCCAGCCTATATTTCTACCCTCCATATGGAAATGCTCTTTTTTTAGCCTTTCCAGAAGCACTGGGTTAGATATCAAGAACATAAGGCATTTTTTCCCCTACAGTATCAAACTACATCTAACCTGTCTATTTTATTCTGCTCAAACATAAATTCTAGAGCTCAAGATCCTATAAAAATTCACTGGCTTAAAAATGGAAAGGGCTAGCAGATATCTTTAGAATTCATCACTTGTATTAAAAATGTTTCTACTTCATTCTTCTCATTTTTCTTATTTTAGTGAAAACCCTAAACATCAGCATATGCTACACAAAAGGGATAGCATTATCCAACAGATAACACTCCAATGACGTATAAATGTAAACATGCCTAAAAGCAACCCAGACGTTCAGTTAACATCCCAGATGGCACAAAGATATTTAAAAAATCCAACAATGACAATCTCTGCGTTGGTTTGTATTTTGGACTAAAGATTGCCGCTATAAAGTGCAGTAAGTTCTGTTCTGCAGAGATATCAAAAATATACTTTAACAAAAAACAGGGAAAATAGCAAGTAAATGTGTTATCAGTTCTAATCAGGCTACAAATCTATCAGGAGCCACCTCTCTTATCCAATCTGGTCCTTGTAGGAGTTATTAATACAGATGAGAAAAGCCATTTGCTAATTACAAGAGTTCTTATGGCCACTGAGATACTGCGGTCGTTAACAGCAATTTCATCAGCTCCATGCCTTGAGGAAAGCGTTTCGTCTTCCGATTGCCTCCTGTTCCCGCGGACACACGAGAAGTCAGCAGGAGAGAGTCAAAGATTTTAAATGTTCTCTTTCTGGCCACTAGCCTAGACTCAAAGCCTGCCACTTTCTCAGGCTGCCTCTGACCTGGAGGGAGAGCCCTAAAAGGTCAAATGGAAATCCAAGCCCGCGGCGGCCACTCAGAAGGGACGGGAGGAGGCCCGTCCCTGATGCTGAAGGATTTGTTTTCAGATTTGAAGGGGAGCCCTTCCTCGTCCCGGTCCTTGCCTCCGCTTGCTCAGCGCAGGAAAAGCGCGATCACAGACACTTTCCGCGCTACGGCCAGAGCAGCGAGCCTCCCTGCGACAAACGTCCTCCCCTTCGGCTCCCCTCGCTACACGGCCGTCGCCCAACGGCTTCGTCCTCCCTTACCAGCGAGCGTCAACATAGCCAACTTCCGCCAAGTCCTTTCGCCTTCCCGAACTTAATCGTCAGGCTCTGCCCCTCGAGGGGAGGTGCTGCTCCCGGACAGCCAAGACAGGGTGGAGTTTGTCTGAGACAGGGCAGAGCGCGCAGTTTGAGCGTAAATAGATCCTGATTGGGTCTTAGCCGTGGTTAACCTAACTCACCTTCCTGTCTCGCTCTAGTTTTCGGTGTTCAGCGCGTGATGCGAAAACAAATTCTGTATGGTATTGCTTGCTGATTCCGCTGTACCTAGTACTTTTTACCTAACAAGAGGAATAATGGAGCTCTTGTGGGAGGAGGAGTTTTGAGTTCAAATATCATGTTGGGAGGTCCATGATTTGGGAGTACAGTAAGATCGAAGTCCTGGGTGAAACCAATGCATACTTTGTACCCCTAAATTTCTCTCCATCTCACTTCCAGTTCAAGAGTGATAGAACCTTCATTGCCTTTGGCTGTACCAGTGTTAAAGCAGCATTTCCCTTCACCCCTTACTCTGACACCATCCAAGGAGAATGCTAAAATGTACTTAGCTGTTAGCCATCCATTAATTCAGAAGGAAGGCAGGTCACCTGAAACAGAGGCTATAGAGGTAAGATACAGCTCAGACAGTCAGACAGCACATTTCGTGCCTGTATACTTTTCTGGTGACTCAAGGATGGGTGAGGTGCAGTGGGGAAAAGCTTTGAAATTGGATTGCTGCCATTTGAATAGAACCATAGAGTTGGAAGTCCAATCTCCCGCTTGGTGCAGGTTCCATTGAAGCATTTCTGACAGGTGTCTGCCTAGCTTGTTTGAAGACCTCCAGTGAAGAAAAACTCACTGCATAGCAGCTCATTTCACTGGGTGACAGTTCATACAGTCAGGACGTTCCTCCTGATGTCTAGCCTGAACTTATTTCCTTGTAGTTTTAATCCACTAGTTCTGGTCCTGCTTTCTGGGACAAAAGAGGCTAAGTCTGCTCCCTCTTTTGTGTGAAAGGTATCTGCAGATTGCTATTCTATCTCCCCTCAGTCAACTCTTCTGTAAGCTAAGCAGACTCAGATACTTTAACTGTTCCTTACAAAACACTGACAAATTTATGGTTTCCTGGGCCCTCCTCTTTTCCATACTTGAAGTTGGAGACATTGTCCTTGTTCTAGCCTTCTAGGAGTGCACCAAACCTTCAGGAGTTCTTAAAAATAATTGAGAGCAATTCTATAATCACTGCCCTAGTTCCTTCAGTACCTTGGGATGTAACCCATCTGCTCTTGAAGATTTGACAGATAGATAGATAGATAGATAGATAGATAGATAGATAGATAGATAGATGTCTCAAGAAGAAGAATGTGTGTGTGTGTATATTTCTTTCTTACCCTCTCCCTGTTCATCCTAAGATGCAGTTCCCTCTTTCTCCCTGTGGCATAATGATGACCAACTAAAGCTTCATTTCCCTTCTGAAAGAAGACAGGTGCAAAATAACAATTAAGAAATTCTGCCTTCTCACCATCATCCATTTCCTCTTTACCACTTTCTCCTTACAATGGGCCTCTACTCTTTTTGGTTTGCCTTTTGTTTCTAATATACCCAAAGAATCCTTGTTTTGTTTTGTTTTGTTTTGGTATCTCTCACAAGCCTCAGCTTATTCTGAACTTTAGTTTTCTGACACAGTTCCTACAGTTTCTGGTGGTTATCTTGTATTCCTAATTGGTTCTGTGCCCCTTCTTCCATTTCCTATAAATGACTTATTCTCTTCAACACTTTAGAGAGTTCTGGATGAATCCACACTGGTGTTTTTAAATTTCCATATTAAAAATGGGGAATAAACAATGGGCACACGTACATGGAAGATGAGAAATAAAATTATTCCTTTACCTCTCTGTAATTCACACATAATAGACTCTTGCTTTCTTTAAAACCCAATAATGTATTCTGCCATCCTTCTTATATGATAGGAAACATCTGTAAAATAATACCCCTATAAGACAAACACACAAGCACATTCTTATGTAGTTTCCTACAACACAGAAAAGCCAAAAGAAATTAGAATTGTAGCGTCTTCCCCTGTGCAATGAAAATAAGTGGGTGGTGAAAAACATTAACCTAAATTGTTTCTTGACACATATTCATTCCTCTTTTTGTGACTTTTGATTTACCAGTGGTCATGCCAATAACACTGAAAGGAGTTTTTTTTTATTTTGCTTGCTGCTCATCAAGGAAACATACCGTATCACCAAGTACCTAATATCTCTGGAAATAAAGTCAGGAAGGCTAAAACACAAAAAGAATGTAAGCTTGCAAGGGAAACTAAAAGCTAAAAAGGCTTTTTTGGCTATGTCAGTAGTAAAAGGAAGAAAAAGGAAAGGGTGGCCCTGCTACTTGGACAAGATGATAGAATGACAATAGGTGGTGGGGAGAGGTCAGAGGTCCTCAACTCCTACTTTCCTTTGGTCTTCTCCACAAAGGGGAACTGTCTTCAAGAGTCTTGAAGAGCTTACAGATGTTATCTTGGAGTCTTTTTTTGTGAACCTTGAGCGATTATGGAGGATGGGCATAATACCAGATGACTGAAGAAGTGCAAATGTTGCTTCTATCTTCAAAAAGGCAAGAAAAAACGACCCAAGTAAATACAGACTTGTCAGTTTGACAGAGATACCAGGCAACACTTTTGGAACACATTATTAAACAGTCAGTTTGTGAATATTTAGAAAAGAATGCACTGTTGACATCAACCAGCATGGATTTATCAAGAACAAATCATGCCAAACTATCTGATCTCCTTTGTTGATAGAGCGATCGGGGGTGCAGTTGGCAATGCAGTAGACTTCAACAAAGCATTTTACAAAAGTCTCCCATGGAATCCTAGGACAGACAGTGGCAAAATATGTACTGAATACAGAGCTAGCTGAACAATTATATCCAACAAAGGTCCATTAATAGCTCCGGAGCAAGCTGGAAAGAGTGGCATATTACAGGGGTCAGTACTAGACCCTGTAAATATATACATTATTTGGATGAAGGACTGGAAGATATATATTAAAAGTTTGAAAATGACACAAAGATACTGGGGAATAGCAAATAACAAGACTTAGAGGGATCTTCCCAAGCTGGAACAATGGACAAAACCCAACAAAATGAATATCATGAGTAGCAGTATGTGCAAAAAGGATCTAGATGTCTTGCTGGATTCCAAGCTAAACACGAGTCAGCTGAAATAGAATTGTAGGCTGTGTCAACAGAAGTACAGTAACAAGATCAAGCTAAGTCATTATTCCAATGTTTTCCACACTGCTTAGACACTTCTTGGAATAATGTGTCTAGTTTAGGCACCACATTTTAGGAAGGACATAAACAAATGCAGTATGGCCAAATGAGAATAACCAAGATGATGAGGGTTTATATTATCATGAAACCACGGACTTAAGTTACAAAGAAACAGATTTCAGTTCTACATCAAGAAGAATGCCCTAACAGTACATGTTCAAATGGAAGAGGTTGCCTCAGGAGGTGGTGGACTCAACTTTCTGCAAGTATTTAAACAGAGGCTGGATGGACATCTCTTGAGGATGCTAAAATACTAGATTTCTACACTGGGTTGGGGATTGAAGTTTTTATTTATTTATGAAATGTATTTCTAAGTTGCTGCAATCCAAAGAGACTTTTGGCGCTTACACTGAACAGATACAGACTAAAACATCGATAATAGGAATAAAGCAACTACAAACACAATAAAAATAAAAACCATACAATCTGAATTATAAATAATCTATATAGAAATAAAGATGACAACATTCACATTGGGGGAAAGCTCTCCTAAGCAATTAGGTTTTTAAAAACTTCTAAAAGGCCAACAAAGAGGGAGCCAGTCTGACCTCTGCAATGTTGGCACTGCTGTACAGTTGTTTCAGCCCATCAAACCTCCTGAAAATATGGGATTTACCGCAGTGTCTCCCTGGTAGATCTAATTAGTCATGCCAGTACTGGTGGGAATAGGCAGTCCTGGAGGTACCCAGGCATCAAGCCATAAAGAGCTTTTTAGCACCTTAAATTGGAGCTGGAAACCAATTGGCAACCAAGGCAGAGTCTGCAAAATTGGTAGAATATGCTCTCCACACAGGGAACCCAAAAGGATGTTGACCACTGCATTTTGGACCAGCTGTACTTTCCAAATACTCTTTAAGAACAGCCCCAAGTAGAGTGCATTACAGGGCACTCTATAAGGGCATGAGTAACTGTAGCAAATCCTCCTGCCCCAGGTAATGCCACAACTGCTGCACCAGCAGAAGATAGGCTAAGGCACCTCTGATCGCAACTCCCTAGTTGCAAACCTTCTCCCTGATGGGTAGTGCCTGCCCATAAAGGAATAACTCTGACAGCAACAGAGAAACCCATTATATCAACAGCAACTTGGGTCTGCCAGAGTTCAACTTCAATCTGTTATCTCTCGGTCAGACCATGACAACCTCCAGACACCAGGAAAGGGCAGTGACACCATCTCCCCTGTGGCCTGGGGTAGCAATGTGCAACTGGGTATCATTCACATATTAATGATAGCATACCCTGAACCATTGGATGACCTGTCTTAGTGGCTTCATATGGATGTTAAGAAGCAGGAAACAGAGGACCAACTCCTGTGGCACCCCAAACATTAGGGGCCACTGGGCTGACTTCTCTTCCCCCACCAACAGAGACTGGAACTACCCACTAAGGAAGGAGTGGAACCATTGTGAAATAACACCTACTACCCCAGTCCTTGCAGGTGGTCCAAAAGAATACCATGATTGATAGTATCAAAATCTGCTGAGAAGTCTAATAAGACAAGGAGGTGCACACTTCCCCCATCCAAGTCATGACACAGATCATCTAGGAGAACGACCAATGCTGTCTCTTGCCCAAAACCAGATCTGAACCCTCACTGAAAAGGATCTAGATAATCCACTTTCTCTAGGGTGCTGCAAAGTTGATCTACCACCACCATCTCAACAACCTTCCCTAAAAAGGGAAGATCAAGACCAGTTAGTAGTTTTCTAACAACTTTGGGTCCAAAGATGCCCTCTTCAGGGGTGGGGGTTGGAGTCACAACAGCCTCTTCCAGACTTTTTCTGGAAGGTTCCCCTCCCCAACAAGACATTCACAATGTGCTGGAAACCCCCCACCCACCCACCCACACACAAGTTCCCATACAGGTCAGAAGGGGCAGGGATGCAACTGGCAGGTGGGAGAAGATAATTGAGACAGCACCCTATCCACTTCCTCAGAGACCACAAGGAATCCCAGATAACGAGGCAAAGTGATGCTACAATCACCATCAAAGGCTCTGTTCATGTGGAGTCAAGGCTTCCATAAATCCCAGCAACTTTACCAACAAAAGGTCTCCATCCCAATAAAGATGGCCACCTAGATCAGATGTTGCTGTCCTAATAAAAGACCTCAGCACTAGCCCCAACCCACATATGCATCCACACAACACACGGATTATCTTTCAACAAAAATATCTATTTGTGGAAACCCCCAAAGCCCCCAAAACCCTCCCACTAGCCCCAGAGGACAGTGAGAGCCTGCCCAAGTCTGGCTCTCGCTACAGAGGAGGCCCTCCAACCACCCTACTTCACCTTCCACCCAAGGTACAATTCTATAAAAAGGGAGAAAAAGTAAACCAACTAGATGAAGCCTTTCCAATAGTAACATTTTCTGAATGTTACCAATTATTCTGTGGTACATTCTCCTCTTGCTTTTTATTTAATAGTAGCAGTGCTAATAACACTGAAAGGAGAATCTTTTGATTTTGCTTTGTGCTATCCTGGACAGGGCTGTTTGATAGGCAAAAGACAAGATGGAAGCAACACTCTTGAAATCCAAGAGCTCAGAAATCAATTGAAGTTTAGCTGTTAACTTCATGGGCTCCTTGCCTTTGTTGAAAGTCGTACATTTTCTGTCTCTCTGTGAACAGCAGGAGACAGAACATCAATTTTAATTTTGTTAATCCACAATTAAAGAGCACAAAGGGGTGGTTTAATGACAACTTGGAAAAAAATAGCTTCCCAGTTGGCATCTAAATAAAAATCCTTTTTCTTTTTTCTTTTAATAAGTTCATTACCATTTAGCTCCCACTTCATTTCAAGGTTTTACTACTTTTGTATGGGGGGGGAGCGTTGTCTGTTTTTCACAATACTTTATTATAGTTCTGCTACATTTCTGTTGTAAATATGATTAATCACAGACAGTAAGTCGAACCATCATGTTTTGGGAAAACATACAAACAGAAATTTGCAGAAAAGAAATGAAGATTTCATGTACAAAGAGTCTCTAAATCAATAATAAACCCAACAATTAAATCAGTTCGCACCACCTCTATTATGATTTTTAAGTTGTTTAAAAAATTGACTAATTAAAAATTTCAAAGGTCTCTGAAATAAAATGTGAATTAATACAATGCAGATTTTGTAAATGAGTGCTGATTTTTAAAAAAATCATTAAACCTGTATAGAAAGAAAGGCACACTGAAATTACTGCTCAAGTAACAAATTAGATAACATTGGTTTGAAAACAAGCTAGATCGATGTAATTTTACTGATTTTTCCAGTCGAGATAAATATACAGTGATCTTTTTCTAGATGATGAGATTTTTTTTCTGATAATTTATGTTGATTTGGTTATGCTTGTAGAGAGGAGAACAAATGGTGTTGTTTGGAGGATTGTCTATTTTTCTTTGCTCTAAACATTGGAGGAAAAACATTTCAAATTTGTTGTCCTAATACAGATACTTGTGCTTACTCATTCAAAACTCTTTCAGACTCAGATAATGTTAACACGTCGTCAACTTATTAAATATTCAGAGTTTAAATAGAAGTGTTCATCATATGCAACCAATATAATACAATGAAAAATTAGATAGTAAATAATAATAAAAAACTGAGAATAGGATTTATGAAGGCAGGAAAAAGCAATATCTACAAAGCCAAACAAATGCTTTTCCAATGACTCATCTACAATAGTGCTTTTTAAAAATGTTTGGAAAATAAAAGAATATCAATGCTATCTTATTGCTATTGGAAATTTTATTTATATCAACTTCAGATTTTTATTAGTAAACATATTATTATTATTATATGTTTACTTATTATGTTTTATAAGACAATAAAATATACCATTATGGGAGTACAGAATTGGGGTTCTAATGCAACTGTTATTTTTCTATTGATTTTTAGAGATTAGAGCTTATTTCACTGGACTTCTTTTTTAAAAAGGAATAGCTGTTATTTGAGCTGAGAACAGTACTATGTCTATGTCTGTTATGCTAATCACATTTTTAAAGCATGCTTAAAGGGGCAAATCTTATTCTAAGAAGAAGGTCAAAGTTTATGTAGGGTTATTTATTTATTTATTCCATTTATGTAGTTGCCCATCTCAAACATATGGCTCTGGGTGGCTAACAGAGAATTAAAAGAAGATAAAAACACCATAACTATAATAAATAAATAACAAATATAGGACCTGAGATGAAAACAAAACACAGTCAACCTAACCAACATACAGGCTCAAAAACAGCCTGGGCCACAGGCTCTGCAACAAGACCAGGTTTTTAAGGCCATATGGAAGGGCAGTAGTGTCAGGCCAATCTAATCTCTGGGGGAATGGTGTTCCAGACAGCAGGCACCACAGCAGAAAAGACTGTCCTCCAGGGACCCACCAAATGACATTTCCTAATGGATGGGACCCAGAGTGTGCCTCCCTGCTGGATTTCACAGGACAGGTAGATATAACTGGGGCGAGACAGTATCTACTGTCTCATGAAGGTGCAACACATCCAGACTGTATTCTTTTCAAGACTTAGAAATAATTGCCTGAAGATTTTTTTAATCAGACAATTTCTTGTTCCAATAAATGTTCAGCGGTCACAACTTGGTGGCACTTTCTTTTGTTTTTAATAATATCTAGATACCCACATTTTGTCATTATACTGTGGCTGGTTTCACAGAGTAAATTCATTATGTTAAGCCACAGTATGTTGAACAAGACATGGTGGCCTGGCCTGGCTTGAACATAAAGTGAGCTGTAAATGACAGGGTTAACCTAAGTGCTAAGCCAAAACAAAGCAAATCTCATGTGTCAGTGTGTTTGTCCATGCCAACTGTCATCTGAGTGGAGGTAAAGAGCCTTGCACAAGAGACATGAAGTGATAAGTATAATTGTAGAGGGAAAGCAAAAGAAGCAAAGAGCATCAAGCATTTAAGAGCTGTTTTTTATTCCTAGCCATTCTATTGTACCAGCCACATTCACGCAATGGTTCATAGAACGAAGTACAGCAGTGATTGCATGGACTAGGAAATCTGTTATTATTGGCTGCATTAATTCTGGAAGCACATCTACTATAAAATATTGTTAATAATATGTTGCATATTTTATCAGAGAATAATGATGATAATGATTATATGCCGTCAAGCTGTTGTCAACTCTTAGTGACCATGTACATAGATTTTCTCCATGATGATCCATTCCTTCAGCTCTTCGAACAGTGCACTCATTGCTACTGTAACTGAGTTTATCCACCTTGCTGCTGGTTGTCTTCTTCTTCTCTTTCCTTCCACCTTTCCCAGCTTTAGGGCCTTCTCCAGAGAACTAGGTCTTTGCATAATGTGTCTGAAGTAGGATAATTTGAGCCTTGTCATTTGTGCCTCGAGTGAGGACTCTTGGTTGATTTGTTCAATGATCCATTTATTTATTTTCTTGGCTGTCCACTTGAAGTCTTCTCTGACACCAAAGTTCAAAAGCATCTATATTGTTCCTATCTTGCTTCTTGAAAATCCAGCTTTCGCTTCCATAGAGTATCACAGGGAATACCATGGCTCGCATGATTCTGATCTTTGTAGGTATATACAGTACATCACAACATTTGAATATCTTTTCCAAGGTCTTCTTGGCTGCTTTACACGGGACAAGAAAAAACTGATGAACCTATGGTTGGTGTGTATTGTTGTTGTTGTTGTTGTTATGGTTGGTAGCACAGTCAGCCAGATGTTTAGACTGGATTTGGCATTTTTATCCACCTATCAAATCCTTCCCAAGGACCTGTGATAGGCAGATGTTGTTGTTTGATGGTGTTAAAGGTATCGTCGCAGGATGTAAGCTGTTCCAAGTAAAGCTGCCTTTTGCAATTGACGAAGGGTGATTTTGTCAATGCCAGTGGTGTTCAAGTGGTGCTCCAGATGTTTTGGGATTACACCTAAGGCACCTATTACTATTGGTACTATCTTTGCTTTCTTTTGCCACAATTGTTCTATTTTTATTTTCAGGTCTTTGTATTTTGTGGTTTTTTCCAGTTCTTTCTCTTCTCTTCTGCTGTCTCCAGTATTGCAATGCCCACTATCCAGACTTTTTTGTCTTTCTTATCAACAATTGTTAGGTCTGAGGTGTTGTGTGGCAGGTGCTTGTCTAAAGTCCCAGAGCACTTTAGCTTCTTCATTTTCTGTTGCTTTGACTGTTTTGTGGTCCCACCAGTTCTTGTTTGCAGGCACATGCTATTTCTTACAGATATTCCAGTGCACCATTGTTGCTACTTTGTCATGCCGTTGTTTGTAGTCAGTCTGTGCAATCTTCTTGTGGCAGCTAACTAAGTGGTCCTCTGCTTCTTCAATTATTATTATCATCATTATCATTATTATTATTATATTTCGCTTTCAGTTTTTATAACTGAAAGTACTATACATAATGCTCTCACTTCCTATTTTCTCCAGGCAGGTTGGGCTTAGAGAAAATGACTGTCCTAAAATCACCTAGTCAGTTTTCATGCCTAAAGGAGGCCTAGAACTCACAAGCTCCTGGTTTCTAGTCTGATACCTTAACCACTACACCTAGCTAGCTCAACAGGCCTGACTTCCACAGTATTAAGATTTCCAGCAGTTAATATTCACATCATCCATGAGCAGGAAAGACTCCAAGAACAGAATAAAGCTGCAGTTGCTGAATTCTAGAAGCTCTAGCACATACCTTGTCTGTGCTAAACATGTTTATTCATTAACCAAACTCACTGATGTTACTTGTAAACTGCCTTTGAAAGTCAAAACAGTATATATGTATCTAAGATGTGCTTGCAAATAGCATGATATTTTTATTGCTGGAACTCAAGCGCATTTTCCTTTCTTAACTTAATGATGCCGAAAATCTTTCTAATGTCTGTCTAATGGACTTCTACTTTTCCTTCCACCATCATTGAACAGAATGAAAGTAATCACTTTGTCATCAGTTTTCTAGAGAGACCATTTTTTCCATCCAAAGAAAAACAAATCAGGACAAGTACCCACACTTTAACTTGGGTTCTTAAGAGCATCTGCAGGATCTTGCTGCTTCATCAAAATTCACCTTTGCATTGCAAGTTCCACCCTTTTCATATCATGTACAACATCCCAAAGCATGTATTAAATGGGTAAGCTTGTGGCTTTGTTCTCCTCATTTTGGCACTCTGCTTACCACAGACACTACTGCTTAGAACTGTCTAATTCTCCAATTCATTTAGAATGTGTGGAAACCTTTAGCCTGCACTCAGGTACAGAATTCAGGGATTACAGTGGTACCTCGGGTCACGAACTTAATTCGTTCCGCGACCCGAATCAAATTTTCCCATAAGGTTCAATGTAAATACGGTTAATCTGTTCTGACCCCTACGAATTTGGTCGCCAACCAATTTTGGTTGCGACCCGAATCAAATTTTCCCATAAGGTTCAATGTAAATACGGTTAATCCGTTCTGAACCATATGTATTTTTTTTTTTAAAACCACAAAAATATGACACAAAGTACAGTATGAAGAGAGAGAACGCTAACCTTGCTCGAGGTGACTTCTGGCGTGGAGGACAGGAAGGCAGGTGGGGAGGCAGTTATTGCTTGGAGGGAGAGTCCCCCTCCCTACAGGAAGCCACGACCATGTGTCACGGCAGGGAAAATGGCCGCGGATCCTGTTCATCACCCAATGCGGAGTTCGCAAATGGAAGCAAAATTTTGCGAACAGTGCTGTTCGTGACCCAAATTGGTTGTGAACAGAAGCGTTCATGACCCGAGGTACCACTGTACTTTCTTTCTTTTATACACAGGCCTGGGTCAAATCCCAGAAAAACCTAGGACTTCCATTTGGATATTTGTTTCCCATGACACACCCAAGAGATATGGCCACCCAAAAGTATTTATTTATTTGTAACTTTTTTCTTTGTAAAAATAATGAACAGATGGAAACCAGGTTCCCTTTAAAAAGTAGTATCAAGCTATAGTAAAATTACAGTAATCATTGGAATTCTATTTCTTTATAGCAGTTACTTTAATTTAGTGTAATAAAATGTAACTAGTTTTATTATATCAATTAGTCCATTTATACAGTTTTCTAAATATCATTCACAATGAAGCAACCATAAAGTACAATTGGAAACACAACTCATCAAATTCAAAAGTATATATGAATGTTTTAATACTTTTATTGATATAAAAGTGTAAAACAAATCCTCCACTAGTGCAAGTCCCTTGATCTGCTTGAAAGTGGCTCACAAAAAGCGGGCATGTCTGTAAGGAATGCTGCATTAAGCTTTACTTTCTCTATAAATGCTAGCATGGGGATGAATCAAATTACTGACAGGTTTATTTTTTAATTGCCAAAAAAAAAAAAAAAAAGGTTTGTCAGGAACTTTCCAACCAGAGTGCTTTGGGATGAGTCTTTTAACCACATCAGATGTCATTTAAATTTGCTCCCAAACAAAAGGATTGGGAACTTGGTTAAAATATCAAAACTTAAACGTTACTCCAAAATCTGCACCTGTTGTTCTATAATATGTCAGGTTTCTTGCCAAAGTCCTAGTAACTAAAAAGGGGCATTCCCTGCTCAGCTTACCAGTTCCCCATTGTAAATTCTACTTCATTCATAGAAAATCTCTGCACCACTGCAGAGATATCATCTTCCTATCAAATGACTTCAAAAAGCTGATATTTAAGATTAATCCCATTATAAAACTATGATCAAAGTCTGGGCGTAGCTGGTATGATTTTTTCCCCATTTAAGTCGTTATCTATACTTCTGTGATTTCATTAATTATCCTGTTAATTATCCTGACAATTGAGTGCTGTCACTGTGCTTATTGGAAGCATACTGGTAGTTTATGATGTAAAATTTAAGGTATTTGATGGGGATTTGCAAAAAATAAAATAAAATAAAGAGTGGCAGACAGCATGTTTTCTGGTTTAGAGTATGCAATATTTCTGCTTTAGAACAGAGGAAGAGTACAAAAGGCAAGTAAGACTGCCAATTACACAGTCTCTCTGAAGAATGCCAAAGATCAGCAGCCTTGCCAGAAGCTCAGCATTTACTGTGATCCTGCTCAGAAGTTTTCTTGAACTTCTGTGAGACTTATGAATACAGAAATACTGCAGAATTTAACTATATTTTCTAAGAACTGTCAGCCAATCAGCTGGAATAACCAAGAAAATCTTTCCTTTTTCTGGCATCTCCTGACTAATTTATATTTCTAGCATAAAGAAATACATTAACAAAACAGAAAATATTACTTTTTTGGAGGGGGATGAAAGATTATTGGAGATGTATAATGTAGCTATAATAGTATGTTTCCTTAATTCAGGTTAAGTGCAAGATGTAGAAGCAATGGAAAAGGTTAGCAAAAATAATCCCATCAAGATTATTTCATCCTACATCTCTTCAAGCTGAGCTATTTCCCCAGGCAATTCAAACAGGCATCTTCAAATATATTTCTATATGCTGATTTGGTTTACATAATTTACTTGGCCCCATGGAGAATTACCTGTTGTGACTTTTCTGAGAAATAATGATTTCCATAGTGCTGAATGATGTTATTGGAAGACCAGCACTTGTCTCTGGAGTGGCATATCTAAGAGTAGCTGCTGAAATCTTTTTAGCTAGGTTGGGCTCCATGCTCTACTGCTATCCTAATTGATTCCAATTAACAATACAACCTGTTCCAAAGGCTTCTGCCATTGCAACATTAGTATGCTAAAATGGGTGCTCAGTATTTTGGGTGGAGGAATGTGCAGGCATAACAACTCTACATAATTAATGATTGTGCAGTGCTAATGAAATTACATGTTAATGTGCATATAATATAGAAACAGTTCCTCCTTTTAACTCTAATAATTTAAAATAAACACCATGTCCTTGAAATCCAGCCTGCATCCTTTCTATGGCTTTCCAAGACAATTGTTTAAGTCAGGCACATTTCTAGGCTTAAGTGTCAAGGCTTATGCCAAAGTTAAAAAGGATGCAACTCATTGGTGCCACAGTTGTCAGTGAATTGGTTATATTTTCATCCTTTTTATTTGTTCATTTCTTTAGTTTTGGCTTACTAAGTTGTGTATTGCCATTTGTAGGAATCCAGTTATTGTGGTTGGTAAACCATGGTTATGTCTCAGAACTGGGTATTAATCCAAATGTCGTTGCTAACGTAGTTAACAAGCACTGGTTAAAGCAAAAAGGCTTTAATGTGGTGTGCAAAACTGGAAAGTGGTGGCTAGAAACTGTTTTCAACTCCTAAGACAGCTTGATGGATGATATGATAAAGCAGTCATCAGAGTAACCTTGCCACATTGTTTTGCATCATTTAATAAAGAGAATCTACTACAAATTGGCAAATGGCTGAACAAATCATGACATGTCCTGTCTATCTCTGATTTTGCATTTAGGCCCAGGCCCTGCTCACATGCCAGATGGCAACTATTGCAGAATTTCAAGCTGCAGTTGCAGCAAATGAGATGATCACTGCCTGCCTCTGGAGGACAAGGAAAGCCAGATTACTTCTTTCTTTCAGGAGGTAACTGATTGCCAGTCACTAAATGGCTTGTCTGGATGTAGCTAATTCAAAAGCTGACAGTAGCAACTAACTGATGTTCAGCCTAATTATTTCTTTAGAAATCACTGGTGAAATGAAGCCTTCTACATAGAAGGGCAAGAGAGAGAGAGAAGTTACCTTTGCATTATCACTGGTTCAAGATTTTATGCTTGAGATAATGCTAGGTAATTTTGCACTACAGTCTTATGTAAATGTACTCAAAACATCAGTGGTAAGAACAAATAGGATTCCATTCACAACTTTTAACATTAGGGTTGTCAAACAGATTAGATCCAGCTTAATATGAGGGGGGCAGGGGTGGAGTGGGGGGACAGCACATGGGAATAATCTCTACTAAAATTTTGCATTACCTAACAAAATATTTTTAAGGTAGAAACAACTCTAAAAAATAGATGTATTCAATATCATATCCCTACACCCCTAAACTGTAATACTAATGTTAACCACCATATCAGTGCAGTAGTTAAAAGTGAAGAAATGGTTTTGCTCTGGGATTAGAATGAACTCTTGAAATTTATTCTCAGGGCCAACAGTTACCAATAAGATAGATCCTGTGGTACTTGGTGTTATTTGATCCTATTATTTTTGGTAATTTCTTTACATTGAATCTGTCTTATTTACAAAATGACATTCCTACATGCTTGCTACTACAAGATATGATGAGAGTTATCAGCCTATACAGCTTTATCTAAAGGATGTTATGGAATAACAGATATATATGCTCTGAGCAGTGTCAGAAATCTTACAACAGACTAGGAACTACACATGTTGCATCCTGCAATACATCTTTGTAGAGAAGAGAACATCCTGTCTGAGTCCTCATTAGAAGTTTTCTTTCAATGCATGTAACCCCTGTAGATCACCTTTAAGTAGTTTCTTTTACATAAGTATATTGCAATTCTCAACCCAGTTAAAGAAGCAATATCATTCCCAGAACTTTAGATCTAAATGGCAGTTGCTTTGCTGAAGAATTAGAAGTTCTGCAGATAATATTGTACAAGTTGCCAAGAAATATTAAACAGGAATTATATCAGGTATTACAAGTAAAAGTCTTCTTTGAGTCAAGCTGCCATGCTGGTCACTACATCAAAACATTCATGTAATTTCCTTGGCAACACTGTGAGATGGTTTGCATTTGCCTCCTTTAAAAAAAAAAACAAACCTTTTTAGTCTAGACTTCACTCCAGAGATTCCCTGGAGGTGTTTCATCCAAGTACTAACCAGACAAACTGTGCTTAGCTTTTGAAGCCAAACAGTCAGCCTGGAAGGATTTTAAAGGAAAGAGAGAAATAGAGAAGAAAAAAATTAATTGCTTATAGAAGAAGTAGGAGAAGGTGAAGTAGTAATGACATATACCTACATTACACAGGTAGTTAGCTAAAACTTATTAGTTAACATATATGCTGACATATATTAACATTGTATGGATATTAATCCAGGTTGCCAGTAGATTCAGATTAGCTGGTGTAGCATGGTTACAGTAAAAGCTGCCGAAGAATCTCCATTATGGCTACCAAGTATAGACAGAAAGACCTGGACAAACATTAGACGGCAGCAAAGAAATGTTGTAAAACCCCATCTTTTTGCTGTCCTCTAGACCAGGGTTCCTCAACCTCAGCAACTTTAAGATGGGTGGACTTCAACTCCCATGCTGGCTGGGGAATTCTGGGAGTTGAAGTCCACCCATCTTAATGTTGCTAAGGTTGAGGAACCTGCTCTAGAGGCAATGTGGACATTTGCAGTTCGGAGGTAGTAGCTCTAATCTACATCTTAAGTATTTCTATTCGAAGAGTCAAAATTCATGATTCTCTGTTATAAATATTTGTACAATTATTTTTCCAAGTCTTCCATTTAATGAACTTTCTCTTGTTCTTCTTCAGTTTTCTTCCCAGATTCCTTTCTGCAACAGAAGAATAATCTGCAAACAGATGAAAAATATCATGTACTGCAAGCAGTCTGCATAATTAAGGCCTTTATATTTAGTTCCTGCATCACCAAGGGATACAAATGATCAGATCCACACTGATAATACAACCTGCCCCAGTGTGAAAACATAGTAGATCAGAAGCTGTGATGCTAGAAAAATAAATGAAATTCCTGTTGAATAAATATTAGGAGTTGTTAATCAATAGGCATGAATAGTATTTGTCAAAAAGTAGAACAACATGTGAAGGAAACCCTGCTAATAAGAATATGCAAGAACATGAGAACAAGATTCACCAGCTTTTATGTAATCATACAGTCTAAAGGTTTCATGGTGATTTCTAGCCCAGTGTTTTTCAACTGCTTGAATACATACAATTTGAAGTAGGCTGTCTAATACTTTTTTTTTCCTTTAAGAGAAGACTGCAGCCTTATTCATATCATCTGGATATATGAAATGTATGCAAGGAGGAATTAGGGTTCCCTCTGCATGCAGCAGGTAAGGGGTTTATTTGATTCAGAAAAGCATCCAGAAGTTGCTCTTGGTACAAAATGCAGTGACTAGGTACCAGTAGATTACTAGGCACAAGATAAAGCAGGGGCTCTGCTTTATGGATTGTGATAATGCAATCAAACTTGGCAACTTTAAGATGTGTGGACTCAACTCCCAGAATTCCCCAGCTAGCATGAAGTCCACACATCTTAAAGTTGCCAAGTTTCAAAAACACTGCTCTAAAATAATAAACAACTACTTTGATCCCACCCTCTATTTTATGAAACTAAAAAATAAAATCCTAAAAATGCTGTGATTGGCAGATGGTTTTGGCAAATTGCTAGCACCACAGGCTTAGCTATCTTTCCCAGCCTGTTTTAGGCTTGGTTCACTACTTTGTCCTCACAAGCCTGCTGTGGGGTTTCCCAGGCAAAATAGTGCTGACAAAAGTTGCTCATGGTTTTGCTTGCTGCTTTGCCTATACAAGGTCACTAGGAGCTTGCTCAGGCAAAGGAAGAGTGAATTTTGACAGCATTCCCACAGCTATGGCCACCCACAATGGGAGTAAATTTGCACAGGCAAAGCAGGAGCACTGTCAGAACATACTCTGGCCTTTGCTTCCTCCATAACCTGCTGTCAGGCAAAACAGGAACAGTTTTATTTATTACTTATTAATTAATTTATTGTCCAGGATCAAACCAACGAACTTTAAAACATATACAGCAGTTAAGAAAAACATCATTCGTGTGTGTGTGTGTATGAAGCTATAGATAAAAATTTTGCCACTGTCCTTGATATATTGGTCACTTAAAAGAAAAGCAGTGATATCCTCATCATGAGGGAAATTACACTTCGTAATAACTGGCATTATAAGTTTTAATTACCAGTATGTATAAAGGGAATATTTTAATAAAACATGGGATATAGGTTCAATATCCATAACTGAATAATCACAATTTTTGTATGGGATGTTAAAATATCTTCCAGTTATTGCCCTGATGGGTAGTGCATCAGTCTGGGCCAGAGAAAAAAGCCTCCTTTTCATGTGGAGCATGAAGAATCTTTTAAAAATAGCTGGGGAGGGTCCAGGAGGACTGGGCAATTTCTTCTATGGCAGAGATGTGAGATTATGGACTTGACTGATTGAATATCTAGGTCCCAGATCCTCTGAGTTCTGCTAAGGTTTTATCAAGGCCTAAAGTATGTAAAACTGGCAGACCACAATATATCAAGTATATCCATTTGCCTTTGCTGGGTACAAATCTATTGTTCCCAGTAAGATGAACCAAGGAGGTCCCCCTAAGGATTTGCCTTGCCCAAGACCTTGATTGACATAGTCCTTTACAGGCCCCAAAAGAGATTCAAACCAGTTTTCTTTGCATTACGGCCTTAAAGGTTGAGTGAAGGATGAGTGCTATTGTGTTAGAAACTTAGCTTGTATAGAGTCAAAGATGGAAATCTTCTCATATATACACGCCTGGCTATCACAGAGCAGCATACCCAAAGCTTTGGCCTTGAATAGCTGAAAGGCAGCTGGGAACTTATTCCCATGCCCATTTGCAAATTTTGTAATTGTTAAAGATGCTCTAAACCTAACCCTTATAGCTAGTTCCCTGGCTTGATTGCCCCAGGCAGATAGAGGATTGGACGTAAATGCCTAGATATTTGAAAGATTCCATTATGGCAGGTTTTGACAGTGTTCATGCTTTTCCTGCACAAACCTAATCTTTTTTTTTTTTTTTTTTAAGAATTGTGATCCCCCCTCTAAATTGTTTGTTATCTCCCAGATAGAAGAAATCATTTTGAAGATTTCCCTGCTGTAAGAGAGGGATGTCTTTCTGCAGCATGAAAGAAGCCTTTATTCTGCATTACTCCAAGGTTATGGAATGCATTCCATCAGATATTGTGTTTGGCTCCCACTCTCTTAGCCTTTAGAAAATAAGTAAAAATGCACTTGTTTTCCTAGGATTTAAATACTAAAACGATTAGTATTAATTTTAACCTGCCCTTTAATATTTAATATTTTGCTTTTGTTTTTCACGTTTTGTTAGCTGCCTCGAGTATTCACCAGAACATAAAGGTAGGTTACCAGTCAATAAATCAATCAAATAAACAAACAAACAAAAATTAAGGATTACAATTTGATAATTTTTTGAGAGCTCTGGAGACACACCCAGCCTTGGATCCATAGCTTATTTATTCTTGTTTTAAAGCATTAGCCATAGTAGTGGTACGGGAGATGCCATCTAAGCTCTGCTCAAGGCAATAAACTGTCCTGAGCTTGCATATAAAGCAAGCTTGTGAAGTGTGAAAATTGAAGTGCACAGTCACCCCAACCTTTCACCCTTTCCACATTACCTGATTAATATCAGAAAGCATAATGGGAGCTAAGAAAGGAAAAGAAAAAAAAGATCGCATTTTACTTTTAATGTGGAACAAAACAAACATATATTAGAAGGTGTGCATGTTCTTTTTCCTGCATGCCATATTGCACATCTCCTTTACAAGCAAAGCTTTGATTATCTAGTTGCAACTCCACAGCCATAATGGTTGGAATTCTAGGAGCTGTGGTATAAGGTATCTCAAGCAAGGTGGGGGAAATTGTCTTAGAAACAGCAGAAAGAATAAAAGAATGATACTTCCTTTTGTTCTCGTTCTGAAAAACCTTTGCTGCTACCCTCATTGCAGAATGTGAGTGGAAATAAAGATTCTAGGAATCCATTCCAGCTATGAAAAGATTTGTAATGAAAACATTGCCAATTGTGTCTTTATCTATGGAATTCAAAGCCACTAAAGGTAAAATTTAAGCAAGGAAAAGTACAGCAAATGGATTGTTGGGAAAGGGCTGGATGCTTTTATGTTCTTTTATTGCAACGTTTATGGCCTTGCAAGTGATGATAAAGGTAATCAAATCTCATGCTTCAGAGCATATATTCAAGAGTCATTTTCTTCCCCCAATGCAAAATTTGGCACTCCACAATGAACTGGAATCTACATTGAGTAATTGCTTCCCTCTCAATCATCTGTTAGTGGCCACAAATGAATGTTGTATGATGCAGAGTTCGGTCTCTTTTAATAACCTTGAAATCAGAATTTTCATTCTTATAAAAGGAGGATTAACACTGAGTAAAATGTTTGCTGAAAACACCCCAAACATTGAAAATCATAGCATAGGTATGTCATCCACTGTCAGAACTACAACATCTCAGCTTTGTCTGGGGAAGCACTCTAAAAGTAAAAAAGTCTGGACTTTACCTGCCTAAACCAATCCTTCATATCTGCTACTATTTAAGGTGGTAGTTTGTCTTATATGTGACATCCACTTCAGTCAGACATGAATTTACATGAGCAGGTTCAGTATACAAAGGTTATTCATATATAAGGCACCAAGTAAATAATTTTGATAAAGGTGTAGGTGACAGAGAGAGTAGCTTAAAGTTTTAGAAGATTAATGTGCAGGAGATCCTGACCACAGCTACTTTTTATCTTATGCTATTCCTACTTTATGACAGGTTATAATTTGCTTTTTGCTGTAGAAGTTAATAGGATAATTCATTCCTATGGGAGAGAAGATAGGGGCTGTGGCTGGAGAGAGGTTGAATGCAGGTTGAATGGTTGTTCACATGCTGCAGTAAGCCATGATATGTTAGCCATAATTTATGGAATAAATGTCAACTGGAAGAATTTGCACATTGTGCAAAACCAGAAAACCATGACTTACAAGCCACAATACTTAGCCTCACTTAGCTCATAAGCTGAAACCAAAACAAACTCCATTATGATTTAGTGAGCTGTGGGAATTCATCTACTGAATTCTAGGATAGGAAGTTAAATGAACCTATCACTATCTCAGACAGATAGTACAAGTGAGAAAGTTACTCTCTTCAGTAGCTGTCTTCCTTAAAGATTCCTTTAGTTCTGACTAGTTCACACATTACACTAAACCAAAATGTGGTGTATCTATTTTTTGGCTCTGTGAGTTGTGCAAACACAACCATAGTTTGTTTATTCAATTTGATGCCACCAAATGACTCTGGGCAGCTTAAAATACATCAAAACAATATAAAAACAATGTAACAGAGACAAACAAACAATAGAACCAGACTGGAAAAAGATAGTGATGCTGGCAAACCTCAAAATGTTCTATCAACAACTGACATCCAACAAAAGGGACACCCAGATTTTTATGGCTCTTTGGTATACCAGCAGGGTGGGAGCCATCCGGATCTCAGGGGGAACCTCATTCCAGAAGCTGAAACCATGGTTTATGGGTTAGAGTATTGCACAAATCCATTCAGCCATGGATTATTCCAGAACCACAGATCAAAAAAACCCATACACTTTGCATTCTGGGTGAACCAAGCTGGTATCTCACAAACTTATTAGGACTTATCATCACTAGGCAGAGATTCCATACAGAAAGTTGGGAGCTTATCCAGGCCATCCTCTAGTGATAATTGTGTGATGAGAGGTAATCAGAATTTCTGTGAGTTTTGGTATTGGAGACATATGGCCAGAATCTTTTCATATATCAGTGTGCCTGAGATTGGGAAAGGAGAGAGCTCTTGGATTAGAAGCCAAGCATAACCGAGTAACTTTTAGAGCTGAGGTTTGTTTATAATTGTTTAGGATGTTGACCAGTTCAATTACATATGATGTTCCCTATCCTATATTCTCCTTTGTGGATGACTGAATAAGTACACTCCTTTGTGGGAAACCAAGATAAGTTTCTCTGTTTTGATTGGAACAAAACATGTTATATGAAATGAGAAGCAGGTTGGTGTAGTGATTAAGGTACTGGACCAGAAACTGGGAGATTGTGAGTTCTAAGCTGTCTGGGTGACTTTGGACCAGTTACTCTCTCAAGGTTGTTTTTGTGGGGAAAATAGAAAGAAGGACTATTATGCACATCACCTTGAGTTGAACAAAATAAAGCTAATCAATAAATAATATTCCAATTATTGTTAATCTAAAGCCAATTTTACAATGGATCCACCAAGATGATAACAGCTGCAAAATTTAGGCAAAATGCTGTTTAGTTGTAAATGCCTACTTCATGTGCAACATCTCCAAATATAAATTAAATGTGATCTGTACATTTGTGGCATTTGATATAAAAGGGATAATGGTGATTTTTTTTTTTTTTGTTCTTAGAACTGCAAGGCAATCTATACTTTTAGCTGGCATTCAACTGAACTTATTGCTTCTGTTTTCAAATAATGAGGGTAGGGCACATAACTTTGCTACAATGTATCAGTGGTATTGAATTGCTGTTTGCAGGAACATAATGCACAGACTCACTTCCTGAACATGTATGCTGGTAAATCATGTGCATTAACATATCATTGTTTGCATCTATCAGTTTTAAGATCCTGTTTTCTAAGCCAGCTTGGGTTCAATACAACATACTGCCTTGTATGTTGTATTGAAAGATGTCTGTAATTCATTGCATGAACACGCTGATGGACAGACAAAGGTGAATTAGTTCCAGACAAAAATACTTCAATGCTCTATTAAATAGCCAATTATTATACAAATAATGAGATCTGTGAGTAGCAGGACATAGTATAGATGTGCAGTAGCTGCAAAATTTGTTCCTGAAAATAAATACTACTGGGCAATATATAAAAGGCAGACAATGAAAACCAGGTCTAAACTTTAAAAAAACCCTCTTCTTATCATTACACTATATATTATATTGTGTTTTCTTCCAGAAAAAGAACATTTTATTACATGCCCAAAAGGAATAAGCAAAAGTGCTTTATCTGGGATGCAAATATTACATTAATAAGAGTCCTCTGGAAAACAAATTGCTTATTAGAATTTAACATTTAATACATTTTAAGAGGTAATGTATCCTTGATAAGAAAAAATAGTTTCTTGCTGTACTTGTGAAAGCTGTAACGGAATGTTACAGTGATGAGAAAATTGACAACAATAATAATTCCCAAAACAGTTACAGTGATCCGAAAATACCATTTACATGGGATATTTGTTTATTTATTTAAAAGATTTATATAGTTGCCCATCTTATGTACCATAACCCTAGGCTCTTAGAACAGCAATTAAAAAATAAAAACTATAAAAACCAGAACAAAAACTCCCAGCACCCCAAAGGCAACTTCCCCCACCCCAATTCACATTCAACTGTACTGGGCTCCAGCCTCCCCCTAGCCCAATGCTTGGGGGAAGAGCCAGCTCTTCAAGGTCTTCTGGGAGGGTGGGGACCTGCTGGATTTCAGGGGGCAGTGTGTTCCACAGGGCAGGGCTGCCAAGGACAAAATGTACTTCCTAGACCCTGTGAGATGATAGTATTTAAGGGAAGGGACCTGGATCACACCTACCCTATCAGACGTGGTAGAATGGGCAGATACCCTCCGAGAGAGGTGGTCCCAGAATTAACTTGGCCTCATATTATTCAGAGCTTTAAAGGTGATAACCAGTACTGGTTAAAAGAAACTGGAGACCAGTGCAGCTCACGCAGTAGCATTGTAATAAGGGCAAATCATGGAATGGCCAGAACTGTGAATCCAACCACATTCTGGACCAATTGTAATTTCGATATAGTCTTCAAGGGTAGAGCATTTTTCAGTAAACAGTGATATTTTATAGTATTTATTTATTTGGGCTCTATGTACTATAGCAGTACAGCACAGAAAACCCCATGTTCTTTGGGTTGCAGCTGCAACCAAAAGCATCTGAGGTATCCTGAAACCTTGGAGTGCCTTTGCCTGACAGAATTATTTGTACTCTTTAGATGGGCCATTAGTTCGCATGATATGCTTCCTATGTACCTGATGCCTAATAGGCAGCCTATGATGGACATAGCTTTCAGCTCAGTAAATGGAACATGTTATGAACTTGCATGCAAAGGTCAACCAGCCCAAATCACCTGCAAAATTTTACTAGTTGCAATAATGGTAATTGGGGTTGCTGGTTTGATTTAAATAATTTTGGCTTTTGATCAGTTGTCAAGTAATCAATTATCACTTTACAACAGCTTTTATTTATTGCAGGTTACCAAATATTATTAAAAGCAACAGCCATTCCCTTTAATGTACTATATATTGACTCTCTCCAACTGGGTGACCTCTGGACATTTTGGCATGGCTGTTGAAAATTCTGGAAATTTTACTCCCAAGACATCTGACATGCATCAGATTGGAGAAGGCTGGCATAAGTGTTTCCACTCAGCCATAGGTAAGCAAAGCTAAGCAACATATAAAAATGTCTCCAAATTTGTGATTGAAAAATTATGCAGTTCTTACCAGCATTCTTTTAATTTCCTTCAAAATTCACACAGAAATGCCTCAAGAATAAGATTTATTTTAGGCAAATTCTGGAAATCACTAAAATAATTCCCCTGTGTATGCTATTGCCTAGATTTGTAGTCTTTACCACTTCCCACATACCTAGCCTATGAATCATCATTACTAGTCAACAGTGCTGCTATAAAATAGCATTGCCTAATGAGCTGTTGAAAGAACTATACAACTAAGTGATCTCAGCACAGGTTTCTTGTAAGATTAGTTCTCTGTTCTTCAATACCAACTTCCAGGCTTTGCCTATCACATTCTAAAAAATCTCTCCATGATTAAGGGTGTGTATAAATGTAGATGTACTATGGGTGTATATTTGATCTAGATCTCTTTCATTTAGAATTCAAAGTGAATATGCTTTTCATACATTTTAATAAAATTAAATAAGTAGAAGATATTAGCAGAGACAAAACTATTGTCTTTGCTAATAAAATATCTAATATTGTCAGGCACTGTAGAGGTCATAAGGAATGGCCTTGAAGAACAGGAGGAACAGCCACCACCAAGACAGTGATCAGACACGTGTGGCTTGGATTCCATTCCAACAAAGTTTGAACATCTCAGACAGGCCCTTCCTAGTCCACACTAAGATAAAGTGGTGGGGGGAGGCACATTTAGACTTGCAAAACTCTGTTACTATAGTGTTGCAATAAAAGTAGCCCTGACCTATGTGGCATTGGTTTCTTAGTCTGGTCTATCTTGTAGGGCAGACATATTTATATTTATTTATAATATTGATATTTATGATATTTATATTATGGATGTACCATTGCTATGTTTCCTTCTGAGCAAGGAAATTATTGAAATACCTACCCCAAGATGAAAACAGTTCTAAATGTTTATAATTTTTCTAGGTAACATCATCCATGAGTTGGGAAATGGTCAAAGTCAAATGCTTGATAATTTGTGATTGGTCTTAGACTATAGAAAAAATCTTGATTGATACTATAATTTATGGCCTGTAGATAAACTGATCTGCTGACAGACATATGCTTTTTACATGCAAGAATAAGTGACAGAAGTTTAGACTATGGATATCATAAGTAGACAGTCCACTACCATCCATAATTTTCAGTAATAGCAAATGTCAGATTAGATCTAGCACTTTGTAGGACTGTAGGAGAAATGGACCAATTTATTTAGAATTGAGTTTTGCAAAAATGTGCCTGCTTAACACAGCAAATGCTCATCCTCTAATTTAAAATGACTTGTTTGCATTCACATGCAGGGGAACAGGGAGGGGACTAAAGAAAACACACCACTTGTGGCAGGAAAAGATCATGCTCCCTGAAGCAAAAGTAGGATTTGCCACCCCTCGTCTTCCCTGCTCACAACATGTTCCTTTCTGAGTACTGTTCTATGGCACCCTTTGCAGGCTTTTTCCTGTAGCTGAGTTAAACTGTATCAACCTATCCTTGAGCTGGCAGATAAGCAAAACAATTATTTAATCTTCTATCAGGATTTTCTCATGGGAAGGTCACCCCGTTCGCTATACAACACCAGATGTTGAGACTACAAAGTATCTTGTGATTCTGTTATGATTTTCACTGCCACCTACTGTATGTGTGTGTGTTAGTTATTCAGTGGGGGTGTTATACTAGCAATATATCGGAGTGAAATGCCCAGCTCAGATTCAGTGTGTAGGTTAACCATGTAGGTTTTTATGGGTTATGTAGTTCTAACTAGTAACCAAGTAGTGAACCTCTTCTCTGAGAGTGTTTTTTAGCTAGAGGCTTTGTAGTGATAAGTCTTGGAAGCTAATATGAGAAGTCTTTGTTATATTCTATATTTTGTATGCAACTTGTATTTTGTGAAGTTTTGCTTTTTTATCAATAAAGACCAGTTAGTTTATATTTTCTGACTGGATTTTCTTTGGAGAACAAAATATGGACATTGCATTTTGCAAGCTCTCATGCTGATGTGTAATTTTCCTGAGAGCAGGATTTATGGGATATTTTTTGCTGCACTCTGCGCAACAGGTTATGGGCCCAGATACCAGATCCCAGGACTAAGTTTCAAAGTCCAGAGGGGACCCAGTATGCAGAACCAGGACCAAGTGCCCAGGACTGAGGACATCTGGGTTTGCTGCCCTTTGTTGCCCTCTTCCGCTATCAGCACTACAAGGCAGACTAGACCAAGAAATAGACTCCACAGAAAACTTTGGTAATGGAACTTCCCTCTCTCCAACATTCTCTTTACTCTCATCTGCACATCATCAACCGGAACGAAAAACATCCAACCATCACAGTACTGCAGCTGGAATGGGGCAGCTCCAGCTTTCATCTCTAGACTCTTCCCTAATTCTCCCCTCTGAATCCCACTTAGTCATAACCTAAGTAAAATAATAACAGAAATATCAAATAACAGATTAGAGTAAAAGGGCAAAATCCCCTTTTGTTGATAAACATAATTGATGGAAATGAATAAAGAGATGCTACTGATCGTTGCCATTGACTTTCCTCTTGAGCACCTCTGTACAATGTGGCCATAGAAGCAAAGGTTTCCATCCACCATTTGCACTTGTAGACAGGTATTAATATTCAGAGGCTGGGGAGCAACAAGATCAAAGGCCAATATGCTTATGTAATATGCCAGGATCCTACCTTGGTCATCAAATGTTTGGTTCTTTTTTATAGGATTCTTAAGATTCCGAAGTGAGTTGTAACTCAGAACTCTTTAACGAAAAGTAATGATATTTCTCCTTTTCTGTAAGTTAATATTTATATTATTCTCAGTTAACTTATTCCAACTTTTTTCTGCCACAGTGGTTTGTCAGCTAAATCTAATAAGGTATTTGAATTCTGACATTTCTCCAATATTGTGGCTTTTATTTAGCAATATATCAAATGTTGCCTGCATTATCTTCGTTATTCAGTATTATTCTGCCAGAAATTTTGCAACAGCTGGTCTATTATTTATTTATTTATTTAACATATTTCTATGCAGTCACAATCAAAAAGACTCTCAGTGGCTTTCATATAAAAACACAGTTTAAAACACGAAAGGTACAAAAAGAAAAACTCAATGACGATACAACAGTACAAATTTAAAACCAGAAAAAAATAAAAATAAGATGGCAATATGAAACCAGGGGCTCTGCAAAACAGCTTGGTGTGATAAGTTTCCAAAAGCTCCAATCATCTTCATCCTTGTCATCACTATCATTGTCAATTGCATGTGAATCTAACAGGACTGGAGCTGAGTAATAGCAAATTTGAAATCTTATAGTGCAGTCCTATACAGTGAAGATGTCTCCTGCACTCATACTTCAGAAAATAAGGGTCATAACAAAGTTTTAGGAAAGCCAGGACCAAAACTATATTTGAATTGAAATTCAATTATATAACTTAAATGATAATTCTCCATACATTCTCGCCTACTATACATTCCTTGCAGCTCCCAGGTCTTATATTTTGTATTTCTGATAGACAAGCATACTGAAAATAGTCAGTCCAAACAAACTAAATGATAATTACTTCCAAGGAAGTGCATACTGGCTTGAAGTTTTAATGAATATCTTGAGTCAAATTTTCTAATTCAAATTTTGTAATGATAAAGAAGCTTCTATAAACTTCTCTTTGAGAAATTTTGGTCTGTGTGGAGAATGTAACTGATTACATCTGCTCTAATGTTTTCCAACTTGCATCATCATCATCATCATCATCATCGTCGTCGTCATCATCATCATCATCATCAATTAAACTTGCATGCCGCCTGACTCTCAATGACTCTGGGTGGATTTTGTAAAATGTAAATGTAAATGTAGGGATTTTAACCATTTAATGTCTTGAAATGGCAGAAATGGGCCTAAAAATCCTACATAGGTCCTACAAAGGTCAAAGCAGAAACAGTAGAACGCACTGATGCCTGAAACAGAAAACCCAAACAATACTCATTCCTCAGTGTAGTGAAAATATAATAGTAAGCTATCTGAGAATTATCTACTATCCTTAAATCTGCCACAACATAGTAAGACCAACCCTGGATATTATTATATTCTTAGAAAAAAGTGGTGGAAGACTGTTGTGGAAATTATTGTAAAAAAGCAATTTATATTGAGTAGAATGATATACTCTCTCTCTATAAACACACACATTTTGCTCTCTCCTGATGTGGAACAATTTGGTTGTTCTTTGGCACATGGATTTTGTTAATTTATCTTGTTAATCTTTAGCACTAAATGATTTTGTTAATTTATTACATTGCTATTTGATTATGCTGTTATGTTTAGACTGTTACATTTTAGGTTTTAGCATGTAAGTGCTCAGAGTTGGGCATGATAGGAGAAACATAACATAACATAACAGATATAATATAAACATAACTAAATATGTAATTTGTAAAAGTTGGTTTGTCTTGGAAGCATGGGTGTTGAATCTGTCCATTTTCATTCTTAGCTCAAGTCTTAGAGCTGAAACACCATGCCTAGCTATCCATCAAACATTAATGCGTCCTCTTGTGTGTAATAATGAGGTCTATTGTGAAGTCATGTGAATTTGTTGTGAGTTGCATTGCAAAAACACAGGTTGTTCTAGGGCTTAAAGAAGCTGGCAGAACAATTGATGGTTCAGGCATAGGTGGAAAGATATATCACTTCAATAGGTCTTGACCATTACTAACAGAACTTTTGACATTATGAAGATTTTTTATAGATGTGCAATTGGAGGCAGAATGTTTACATTTTCTTATATTTGTACAGGCAGTTGAAAATGTAGAATGGATTGATAAAAAAAAACTACAAGTAACAAAGAACGTGCACAAACATAAGGAAATGCATATTTGTGTTACAGCAGTGTATTAAAAAAATTGCCATTAGGCAGTTTTGCTACTTTCTGGGGGGGGGGGAAGCACTTGTGGGCACCCATAAGTATTCATTTCTTTAGTCTGAAGTATTACAGTTCAGAAATGTACTATCCCATCTCCTGTTTGTAAGAACTAGGCTTTAGTCAGAGGCTTTATTTTGAACGTAATTTTATTTGAGCTTTTATACTGAAGAAGGGAGGGGAATCCAGTAACAGTAAGTGATGCAATAAATCTTGTTGAAGTTGCCAAGTTAATAGTAAGACTGTAGTCTCCATCCTGTAACAAGAAGGGTTCAGATACTGATTTGCCATCCGGTGTTTCAAGTCTGGCTCATGCAGGAAGTTCTATTATAGTGAATGTCAAAATCTGAGATACTGGGAATTTCTCATAACATAATAACAATGCAAGGTCTGGATCTGGATGACAAATGAAAATTAGTTTGTGATCCCTTACAACTTTTATAGTGCTATCAGTAAACTTTTCTCTGCAGAAACCATATAACTGCCAGGACAAATTTCCTAAAACATAATGGAAATGGTTAGAAGCCCCTACCCCGAAGAAGGATGATCCTCAGCTGTGCCACCGTAGCCTATTCTGCTTATTGTCTGATTCCTTTCTACGGTGATGATGTAGGCCTGTCATGCCTTTTCTGAGTGATTCCCCTCATGAAGAAGAATTAGAATCTATTGATCCATAAGTCCTGAGAAATATTATTGTATTAGGTGGTTCAGGAAAATTATATTCTCTGAGGAGACAATCTACTCTGAGTCTGTGTGTTCACTGGATCTTAATCTTTGAACTACTTAGCAAACATCATCAACCAGTCAAGGCACAGACTGAGACAAGAATCTGAAACTCCCTTTAGGCCTTAAACTATTTCTCAGAAGGGAAGGATATTGGAAGTTTCTGGAAGATAGTTACTGTGCTGCCCTCCGGTACATTGGAGATCAGTCCCATGCTATCATGGCAGCAAAATAAGCATCTGTCCTGTATGTAAAATTGGAGAGGGGGCATTTGCAAGGAAATAATTTATCCTATACTAGCACATAGAAAAGTTATACTGTAGCTTGAGACAATCATAATTCTAGTTTCCTGTACATACTTCGACTGTCACTAATATTGATTGTAGCTGAAGAATCATGAAAGTCATGATTTACTTGGTGAAAAATAGCTAGAAGTTGGAGTGAATAAGCTGATCTCTGTGGTGAATGTAGTCACTGTTTCCAAATACAGTTGTCTGAGTATATTAATACAATGTTTTCTACCAAATAGACAGTAGATGATATCTGATCAAAATAAATATTGGCCTATTTCCAGGATAATTTTAATTGCACCATGCTCATGGTTTATTGATGGCAGCTTTAATGAAGGCATTTCAGACTAGGAAGAAGATAGAAATGTTAATGAATTAAAGGAATAAATGTATATATAACAGCTTCTAGCAACAGTCTCTAGTTAGATAAAAGAACTGATTAACTTCCAAAAAGTTTTAGTTACATATACATGTACTAATATTTAGTATCTCTTTATCTTTATGATTTTTATTCCAGGTTTATGTCCATAACTATGCATAGAGGTTCTTTCAGCAAAGAAAATGCTGAAAGAAAGAATGCCACGTTTTATGCAAAATCGTCCTTATTGCTATCCTATGAAATTGTTTCAGATTTCTCCAAAGCATCCACCAAAGCGAAAGCAGAAAACAAATGTAGTTCCTACCCTGGGAATACATTTCTTCTGCTCTCAGAGAGGAACATGGTCCTTATGTGAAGTGAATTCTTAAAGTTCAATATATAAAAAAGTATTTTCAGCTATAAAGTTAGCCTTGATTCATTTTACTGAAGTAATTCCCAAACAGAAAGAAATAATCAAAGATAGGTGCACTGCATGAATTTTAGGAGGTTTATTATTTATTTTATTTAGTTATTCAATTTATATAGCCACCCATCTCAGACCAGTGACTCTGGGTGGCTAACAATAATAAAAACAATCAAACAAGTAAAACAATACAAAAAATATAAATAAAGCCAAGAGATCTTTAAAAAACCATTGGTGTCAGCACAACAATGAAACGGGGCCCTTCTCTTGAGTATATATATAAAATACTCAAATATATATTAAATATTATACATCTTTGGTTTTCACATGATAAATAATTTCCCTGGTAAATGTTTAGTCTTCCTAGTTGACAGTCAGACATTATTTCCACACTCATTATATCAATTTGAACTGCCATCCTTTCACATTTTATGGAGAGTCTAAATGGGAAAGGCAGACTGCCAAAGAGGCCTTTGTTGCTTGGGTAGAGCCATGTCAGGATCATGACAGCCAATGGGGCTGTCAGAAACTTGGCTTGTACACTGTAGATAATGTTGGCAGGAGTCTTTTCTTACTTAAAGAGAAGGCTAAGAATCATGCAACTATCTTCCTGATTTTTATTTACTCAAGAGTTAACACATTATGGCCAGCCCACAACAGTACTACTGCATTACAGGGAGAAAGACACCTAGTCCTTGTTTTTCATCTATCCCACTCCCCAGTTTTTAACATGAACTTTCCATAGAAGAACAAGAACTGATGAATCAGTAACATTCTGGAAATTCAAGAAACATTAAATGAAATCATAAACGTGTTCATTAAACTGGGAAAACTTCAGATTTAAACAAAAATGTGAGGAAAAAATAAAACTGCTGGGCATGCATGTCTCTTAAAGGTTTGAATTTGAATGTACTGTATATTTAGTCAACATTTCTGATACTAAATCAGAATTTCTGTTTCTTTACAGACATGGATGGTTCTCTCTGAATATTCTGCATCTACTGAATTTGACTTAACCACATTCATTCTCACCAGGAGAATGCACTCCCCCACCCCACTTCCCAATCCCACTCCTTCCCTGAGATATGAAGGGAATGGGGACCCAGAAGCAGGCATTCTCAGTCATAATTCCTTTGCTCTGGAACAGCCTGCTCCCCAAGGTCTCTACAAAATTGGCCTCTACAAAATTGTCTTTTCTGAAGAACTTTAAGGCAGTGTTCTTCCAAACAGCTTATGGCATAGAGGATAATCATTTGACTGGAAACAGTGGGGTTGATAAAGTAGGATTGAGAGCAGTCACATGTTACTTGACTGCTTTTAATTTGTGTTTATTATATTGAATATAACCCTCCTAGAGTTTATAATGAATTGGTTGAGATACAAGCTTGTGTAATTATAAATAAATAAACAAACCTAGGTAACAGGTTCATCTATTCTTATTTCTGAAGAATTTCTGTTCCACTCTTTCCTGGGACTTTCTCTGTAACAGCTGTATGTTTCATTAGTATCTTTTTCTTCCAGCTAGGTATGGTAACCACTTCCTTCTCTCTGATCAAATCTAGTAGAATTAAACAATGGCAGCTGACACCTTGTCTAGACTTGGAAGCTAAACCGGATCAGACTTGGTTAGTACTGGGATGAGAGACCATAAGGGAATACAATAGCTGTGATTGAGAATGGGAAGTTTAAAAACATCCTGGAAGAAAGGAATGTCTAATTATTTTCATAATGTAAAGCAAATTGCATAGATGCATCCATATAACTGCAGTGAGCCTGAGTTGAAGATTTTTTTACCTTTTAATTCAATGTTACTGTTCTTGCAATGCTACCAAGAATATTCTTCTGTATTTACCACTGTAATTTTATTTGAAGACATACTTTTATGGATGAAATCTGACATAGATTTATTTTTCAAAGAATGTATGATCCTCCACAGTAGTAGGCAGAATGGGGGAAGCTGCATACAAAAAAATGCATTAAAAGTGTTAAGCAAAGAAACATACAAAATGCATATGGTAGCAGATTGTACTAATATATATTCTATTTACATGTCTGTATCTTAGATGTCAGAGAGCCAGTTTGGTGTAGTGGTTAAGGCACCAGGCTAGAAGCTGGGAGACTGTGAGTTCTAGTCCTGCCTTAGGCACAAAGCCAGCTGGGTGATCTTGGGCCAGTCACTCCCTCTCAGCCCTAGGAAGGAGGCAATGGCAAACCACTTCCAAAATCTTGCCAAGAAAACTGCAGGGACCAGTCCAGACAGTTGCCAAGAGTCAACACTGACTGGAAGGCATGCGCACATACACACATGTATATCTTCTGTTAGTTAATAAGTTAAAAAAACAAGCTATCTTGAGTTAATTTCTATGGACAGGATTGATTAAAGGTGTCTTGTTACCTTTAGATTTCTACAGAACAGAACATTCTGTCACCCAGATTTGTTAATCTTTTATCTGATAGAAACAGCAAAGCTTGCTTATTAATATTTAACATACCTGGAAAAAGTCAATACAACTTCTTAGGAAATAGTTATCTGATAAATGTATTTAGTTTCTTTTTAATGGTGTTGGAAAATACAACTAAAGAGTTTTACAAGTGTTATTTTTTTTTTAAAAAAAGTTAGATTTGAACCTTGAGAGAGCCTTACATCTACCAGTAGAGGGAGTCCTCTAAGTAAGATTTTTTCCTTTACTAAACTTGACTTTATAAGATAATAAATAGTCTGTGCTATGTGCAATTTTGATTTGAGTCAGTTTTTCAAGATTAGTATGTCATTAAATAAATGAGAAATTGCTTATTTTTGTGTGTGAATATATGTGTAAATGTCAATTTGAAAAGCTCTGCATATGCAAGCCCATAGACTTACTTACTAAGGGTATTCAAGTTGGCAGCCAATGGACAAAATCAATTTATCTACATGGGCAACATAGAGACTTAATGAAAGAAGATCCTCCTTGACATGGAACCCATAAAACAATTTTGAATTATTTTGATCATCAACACTTTATATAAGCAGCAGGATTTTTTACTGCAGAAAAAAAACCAAGAAATGACTTAAAGATCTTTGACTGGTTGAGTCATACTTGTCATATTTTTCTCACTAAAGAAGACACAGCAATGTGTCAAATGTCTCATTTTCCCTGTATAAAAGACAGCTTATTTCATTAGCTGGAAAAACTGGCTACACACACCCTTCCTTCCTTCCTTCCTTCCTTCCTTCCTTCCTTCCTTCCTTCCTTCCTTGGAAAAAGACAGGATATAAATAAGACAAAAATTATGGCCATAATTTTTTAATATGCAAAATATGGAAAGCTAAAACTGAACATAATTGCAAATCTTAAAATGCAGCACAACTAGACCTTAGAATTAAGCTATCATGGGTAGGGGTAACTATAGCATATAGTTATTCTTGTTCTATAGCATGAATTCTATATGATGACGGTAATAAGTTCACATCAGTTCTGAGTCTAATAAAGTTTTAAGAACTGATTAAATAAACAACCACCTTCAAGCTCCTTCGTTCTCAATGAAAAGACACACCAGTTCACTAGTTCACACAAAGGCAATTAAAAAGAAAATGAAAAAGGCTCCACCTTGCTTTGTCAAGATCCTGCTTTTAGAGGTAAAAAAGTTGAGTTTCTGGAAGTCACCACATCCCTTTCTTTTCAATGAAACTTGCTAAAGAGAGTCTATGAGAATTGTATTTGGAAAACTATCACTTTTGATTTTATGCAACTATCAGTAGCTTGACAATATTCATATAGCTGAAACATGACTGGCTGATTTAAAATACACCCAGCTGACTGATTTTGATATTGAGTAGGGCTTGGAAAACATTGAAAAAAGAATGTTTCACAATGTACCTTAACACAAACAAAGCACTTCTATTTCAGCCTATTGCAAAGCTGCCATGGCTGGTTTGAAGCTGTCCCTGGTTGTCAAAACTAACTTGGGCCTGTATTAGCTATGTCAGCAACACAAATACATATGAACCTAGAGACAGCTAGGGACATTTCTGAAACAGCCACAATACATTTGCAAAAGTTGTGACTGGTTTAATGGTGCAAAAAGAGGTGTACTGTTTGCACTAATATACACTGTGAGACTTTTCTTCTGAACACTTTAAAAGTACTAATATTCAGTTATCCTCACACAAAAATTGGTAGTATGATCAGTCAAGGAAGTCTTTTTCTGAAGAGAAGGAAGAGGTTCAGGTGGTATTGCTGTATGGTCTGAGGACAGCTGGTAATAATACAATACAATACAATACAAAATACTTTAATGACCAAGTATAAAATAAATACAAGGAATTTGTCTTCGGTGATGAACAGCAAGATCAACAACAATAAGGATGCCTGACTTGCAAGTGCACAGAAAGAAGACTCTGAAACTCCTCTCTGAAAATGCAGGAGGCTGCATATAGAAAATTAGTCACATCGCTTCTGCTTTCAGCAGCAAGTTGAACATAAACAGACTTACTTTTGACCTCAATTTCATCAAATAAACGGATTAGGCAGAAGATGCATTTGGGTGCCCATATTGCTTATTTTTTTTTATCAACTCTGTGAGCAACAGTGTAGCCATGTTATCCATCCTTTGTTATTAGCAAGGAAAAACATTCGTATACTCTTATATGTGGACGATGAGGCTATCATTTCTTGCTCTCCAGTATGCCTTAGAAGAGTACTGCAAGCCCTAACAATTTATTGAAGAAAAGACCAGCTATTAATTTTCAAAGAACCCAAGGTGATGATGTTTATAAGCAGAACTAAAAAGTAATTTTAATATTATAGTAAGATATTGGTAATGCTAGCTTTTAGGAATGTTTTACGCTGAAAAAGGTTGTAATTCTTATTGATATTATTTTATGTGGGTCTACGACCAGAATAAAGATTTGAATTTGAATCACAGATTGACTTCTTGCAAATGAAGATGCTCTGGAATGGAAGTTCCAAATGGCAAAACATCTAATCAAAACTCACTCATGGAAATTATATTGTTCTAATGTGATCCAGTTCATGCTATGCTATCATGCCCTCTGGCTCTTGAAATTATAAACTACTCTTCTGACTACATTGTTATACTTGAATTCCACACTGATTTCATTTCTCCACCAGTTTTTATTCAACTTCTAATTTTATTTGTTCTCATTCTGAGATCTCCTGTAACTTTAAATTTCTTTCCCACCTTTGTTAATTCCAGCAGAATTTTTAGCTATAGACAGGTTGCCTATGGGAAGCAAGAATGTGCGTGTGTGTACATGTGTGTGTGCATATATGTGTGTGTCTGTATGTGTGTGTGTCTGTATCTATCTCTCTCTCTCTCTCTCTATCTATCTATACACACACACACACACACATACATACATACACACACACCACACATACATGCATGCATGTGCACACACACACACACACACACATAATGGTTTAAGATAAGAATGAAGGCTCTTGCAATTTCATTCAGACTCCATGGAGCATGGAAATTGGTATGTCAAGGTTCTTGGCTTAACTTCCATGCTATGCAAGCAGTAAATATCTTAGACAGTCTTTCCTATTATGTTCACGTACAAATTAGACCCCAACTTCTCCTTCATATCTCACTTCAACATTTTGAATGGCTGAATGTACTGTATCTAGCCCAGCCTTTCTCAACCTTTTGACCCTGGAGGAACCCTTGAAATATTTTTCAGGCCTTGGGGAACCCCTGTACATTCAGGCTCAAATATAGGCCAGAAGTTACAAAATCATTATATTAGTTTCATGCGTAGTCCTGTATATATGTATTAACAGTGTTCTTAAAATAAAAATAAAGGATGAAACTTACCTCTTTAGTGTCAAACCTGTGCTTGTTTTTCACTGCACAAATACTCGATTCTGGGCCAAACCTGAGATAAGCACACATGGATTTCATCTTCAATTAAAAAAAGACAATTTCTGTCTTTGCTTTTGATATTTGTTAAATAAGAAAAAACTTGCTTACACATGTAAGAAGTTGAAAACTGCAGCAAAACGTTCAGTTCCTTCCTGTGAATGGCAGGATACACTTCTTTCACAGAAATCCAAAACTTGTACATGGGCAGATCAGTGAATTTCATCTTGAGTGTATGATCAGACTGCAGCTCACAAAGTCCTTCCTCTTCCTTCAAAGTGAAGTTCTCAGGCTCAGCAGAAGATGCAGAGAATGGATCCCTCACCCAGTCATACATTTGTGCTGAAAGTACTGATCAGTACTTCCAGGTGGTTTTCAATTAGATTTGAGACTTTCTGGTATTCTTCCTCACGCTCAAGTCCAAGCAGCAGTGGGAACATTTCAATATTTACTTTTGCAACATGATTTTTCCAAATATCCAGTTTTCTTTTAAATCCAAGAATCTTGTCACTTGAAGTCAAAACATTTTCTCCAGTGCTTTGCAGAGACTTGTTCAGCTGGTTCATGTGATGAAAGATGTCTGCTAATATGCTTGTTTCTGCAACCATTCTCCATCTTCAAAGCACTCAGCAAAATATGGAATACTATTTTCTCAAAAATACTTTTGCAATTCTGCCTTCAGGTCAAAGACCCTGTTGAGAACTCTTCCTCTGCTGAGCCACCATATTTCCTTGTGTAACAGGAGACTTATGTGCTCTTTGTCCAGGTTTTCACACAGTTTTTAAAACATTCTTGAATGAACTGGTCTTTGTTTAATAAAGTTAACCATTTTGTAGCATCATCCAGAACTTTTTTCATTTTATCTCCAAGAATTTTTGACACCGACACCTCTCTGTGAACAAAGCAGTGTGTTGTGACAACATCAGGATTTTCTTTTCTTACAAGAGAAACAACACCTCTCACAGAGCCAACCATTGAAGAAGCACCATCAGTAAAGATGCCAACACAGTTCCTCCAAGACAGACTTTTGTTTCCAGATATGAAGACAAAACTTTAAATACATCTTGGCCTTTGCATGTTTCATGTAGTTCTTTGCAGCAGAAAAAGTTTTCTTGAATTTCATCATCATTTACAAATCTTACGAATGCCATAACATGACGTTTATTGGTGAAATCTGTTGACCTATCAACTTGGATAGAAAAGCTGCTGTTCTTCAGTTTATCATACAAAATCTCTTTTGCATCATATGACATGTCATCAATACACCAACCTATTGTACTGTCTGATAGTGGAACTTTTTCAATTTCTTGTACTGCATGTGGTCCTAGCATTTTCCCCACTATTATTTTATGTGTTGGCATGATTGCTTTCTCACCCAAAGTGTGATTTTTACTTTGCTGTGTAATAAATTCTGCTAGTAAATAACTTGTTTCTTGGGTTTTTTTATTGACTATCATTTGACAAAAGCTTTACTTTGTTTGTTCTGTGATTCCAGTAGCCATTTAAAATAATCAGAACTGTTACTTGTCATATGGCTCTGATTTGTAGTTAAATGACTTTTTAATTTAGCTGGAGCCATGCTGCAGTTGTAAGCTGTTTGTCACAAATGAGGCACAATGGAATAGGACAACGTGGATCACCAGTCCATGTAAAACCCGTTGATAAATAGCTTTCATTGTAAAGATGGACTTTTTTTGAGTCCATTGATGTACCAGTGCAGGGAAATGCCTGAGAAGATTTAAATTCTTCATTGTCATTATCATCATTAAACTTATCAGTACTGTCCAATCTAGAATCCTCCTCTTCTCTCTCATACCTCCTCTTCAAAAATCCCCACACTGGATCCTCAGACATGACTGAATAAACATGTATGAAATTTATTTAAAATAATGGGATAAATTAACTACAGAAAAACCTCAAGGAAGAGATGCAGGAGGGGGATACTGATGTCACAGACTAAGCTGGACGAGTCCATTAATTTCTTGAAAAATGCACTTCTCCCTCCCCTTCCTTCAATATACTCCTCCCTTCCTGCAATATATTCTTCCCTTCCTGCAATATAGTGTTCACCTGTTATCAACAGTCTCCCCATCTCATATCAAAAATTAAGAATGGATTAAATGAAATTAATATTCCTATAGTGCACTACCAGAGGGCTCAGAAAGAGTTGCAACTAGATTTTTGTTCGATGTCGGTTCATCACTGTGAGAGTGCATTGCCCAAATTTGAAATAATTTTTAAATAAATCATGATTTCCCAGGGTAACCCTAGTTACCTCTCATAGAACCCTAGGGTTTCACAGAACTCTGCTTGAGAAACCCTGATCTAGCCAGTAGCTCAACAAATCCAGCACTTGCAAATATTTACTACAGATGCACCTGATGACATAAATATTATAGCTGTGCACACTTCAAAGATGATTTAGAAGTGCATTGGATCTTGTGCAAATACTTCACTGCTTTTTAGTAAAACAGCCACTTTTTTCACACTCATGAAGAAGCTTGAAAAAAATACATGGCTGCTTTAATCAGCAGCAGAGAGGTGCTGTGGTTACAGTATAACTGCTTCCAGGCTGAACTTTTTCCCCAATCATTTTTTAAGCAAGTACTGCTGTAATAAATATCCTTGTTTAAAAAAAGTACCAAATCATTTAAATTTCATACAATTTATGATCAGTAATATATTGAGGCCATTCGCACCCACTTGTGCTTCATACTAGTTCCTTAACTGGGCCAACTTAATCAGGGTACTGGAAAAGCCTTCCTCAAGAATATTAAATATATGGAAAAAAAAACTAGCTTTAGGAAGCCTTGAAACTCTAAACTGAGTTAGTGGGTCTAGAACACTCAAAGCCTACAGGTCTGGGACTAGATCTCCCTATGACTGTGTCACACACCCAACTTGGAGGATGAGATCAAAGAACATAGGTCAATGAAGTTCCAAAGCCCAAGAGCTGGCAGGCATAAAAGTACTTACATGCAGGAAAGTTATTCTTGGGAGTAACAAGTCTATTTAGAAATAAAGTGTTGCTCATAGATAGCCCTTTTTTCTCTGTCTTGTTGCTGGAAATAGGTGGGGTTCTGAAAGCATAAAAGCCTTCCCTTTGCAGTAGCTGAACAACATTTTGCATCTGTCTTGCTGTTTTTAGTTGCCAAGCTCCTAAACTTTGGATTCCTAGAAGACTGATCCCTTAAATTCTTGGATCATGCTTCTTTGCCTATGAACTTGAACTATTTTTCCAGTTTCAGTCCTACATTGTTTACTGACCTTCAGACTGATGTTGTTTCTATTCTTTTGATACATTTGTACATTACCGCCTCTGTGAAATGATTTGAGAGATTTTTATTTTTGAATTACCACTACTAATGCTAGCCTGAAAGACTCATAAAATTACTAAAGACATGCACCCTGGTCCTAGCCCTACTGCCTCTTACAGTATTAATGTTTGTAATATCTTCTCTCATAATGATCTTGAGTCATGTATCTTTCTAGATCATACAGTACATTACAGACTAGCACTTGGTAGGGTAGCAATGAAAGCCTTGGAAAAGATACTGAGATGCTATGATGTGCCTACAAACCTACAATCCCTGTGACATTCTATGGAAGTAAAAGTTGGATTTTGAAGGGACAGGATAAAAGAAGTATTGATACTTTTCAATTTTGCAGTTGGAGATGACTCCAGAGAATACCATGGATAGCCAAGAAAACAAACAAATAGATTACACAGCAAATTAATCCAAGTTATTACTCAAGGCACAAAAGAGCAGGCTCAAATTATCATATTTTTGACACATTATACAAGGTCTCTTGAGAAGTCTATAATTCTGGGAAAGGCAGAATGAAAGAGTAGAGGACAATCAGTAGCAAGGCAGATGGACTTGATTATTGCAGAAATGGGTGCACCCATTGGAAGACGTGAAGGGCCAAGTTGGGGACAGAACAACCTGGAGAAGGTCTACCTATGTGATTGTTAAGAGTCAATATTGATTAATGGCATATAATCATTCAGTGCAAAAGAAAAATCATCATTTGCAATAAAGGAATCTTCTTTATAATTAATTGTCATGACTTTCAGGTAACTAGCCCATAAACGTTAAGGCTGTCATGGCAAAATAAATCACACATTAAAAGATCATCTGACCCTCATGAGAATAGATGATAAGAATGCAGTACCTTGAGGAACTTTTCCTGCACAGATGAATGCAAGAAGAATGAAGTAAATAATGAGGCCAATCTTTAATCTAGATTTGGTAACTAGAACATTTGCACCAGTGGAATTGGAAGATATCTTCCACTGATCACTTATGTGAGCAAGTGATCAATGGGATAAGCCAGCAAAATTAGGCTAAAGAATTGTGGCTAAAATTTATTATAATCATAGGGTAGCATTATAAAATGAATAAACATGTCCAAAAATAAGAATATGCATATAACATTTTTTAAAAATAAAAGAAATAAAGTTAAATGCTAATCAGTTTAAGCTTTTCTGTGGCATGGGAGGAGTGTTTGTGCATTTAGGAGATTTGGCACCCTAAATTCTTTGTCTTTGAATAGCAATAGTGTAGAACTTAGTTACCTCTCTAGAAGTTTCTGCATGCTTCTCCAGCAAAAGGAATAAGACTTTCTCTTCATCTGACCTGCCGGAACAATTTAAAAGCAGGTTGGCAATTAGGTCTGAGCACCAGTCTGTACGGGGAAAGCATATAGGGAGTCTAGTTTTCAAAAAAATAAAATAAAATAAAATCCAAACTACATGCTAAAGAGATTTAACATAAGTAACACAGAGATGGCTGAGAGAAATGGCAAATCAGGTAGGCAGCAGACAAGATTAGCTGGAGTTTAATTTTCAGCTTTTGCAATATCAACAATTATAACCATTAAAATGTCCTGGTCTGTTTAAAAGACATTACAGTTTTATTTTCTGTTGGTAGCATATGATCCTCTCCTCCTGTTGTTTATTTATCATATTAATCATATCATTCTGAGACTGTAGTTCAGATGCCTTGTTAAAATGTTGTCAATTAGAATAGTTAAACCACCTTTGCTCCATCTTTTCTAGTGAAAATGTTTTAAAGATGAACTTTCCCTGAACCAGCTACCCTGAGGCATTTTTAAATGGCACAGTTCCTTTCAATAATGCCACTTAATTTAATTTTTTAAAATACAAATTAGATAGTTGCTGGAAGACTAAAGTCTATAACCTGCCTTCTCATATAATTATGAAGCAATCTTGTTGAGATGAACTTTGACACACTCTCAATTTTTAGAGAAACGTAAGGTCTGAAAAGGTTCTGTTCATCTTCCTTCTTTGTACTTCAAAAAACTAATTTTTCAGGGCTGCAAAGAATATTATCTCATTTTACTTTAAAAGCACTTTTACCAGACTCATTCCAAAGTTTATTAGGTATATAAACATAAGCTATTACATAGAGCAAGATGCAAAGCAATCAAGTTAGTTTTTCCTGAGCTGATACAGGGAATTCACTACACTGTAAAGGAATCTCCTTTAAAAATCAATTTCTTGGCTTCAGATAGCTCATAAAAAGCCACTTACTGAAGTATTTGGGCAATATGACCCAATAACAAAATATCACTTTTTCTTCATCGTGATCTGGATAATAAGAGGCCTGTAACGGAAGAATCTTTTTTCCTGCCACACAAATATCAGGGTCTGTGAAGCAGCTCTGTAAATGCAAATTCCCAAAAGACAAATTGAGAGAAAATTATTTGGGTTTTGTCACTTATTTTATAAATAGGGATCACTCTTATCATGGAAGCACAGTTTGTGCTTTAGCTTTCATATTATGATTGGCAGAATATGACTGCAAGAAAGCCACTCTGTTAAGAAATAGATCAGCAAAGCCAAGGAGTGCTGGGCAGAAAGGCGTCTTCCATGTATTTGACTAATTCTCATTCAATTTGATGAAAGCAAATTTGCATTTGAAATTCCTTTTAGATGACAGATAATTTCAGTGAAATTCCCCTAAGTGGGATGTAGTATTCTTGCTCTTATTAGTTATGAAATAACTAAAGAGTATGCATTAACATCCTGTCTTTCACTGTACAATATTTTTTTCCAACAGTCTACAGATCCATGAGTTCCCAGGCATCACAGGCTATCTTGGCATTAGGCTGAATGTATGTGTGAGGTATGTACTGTAAGACTAATAAGTGACGGCAGCCAAGATGGCTTCAGAGTACAGAAAGAGGTAAAATGAAGTTTATTTAACTATGACCAATAAACCATATTTATTCAATTAATCCATTTGTCTGGATTCACATAACATATTGAACCAAAAGCTAGGAGAACTGGCTGAGTTTGTACAGCATGCTAGGCTAAATGTGACCTGCTAGTATATGGTTCAGTGTATCATATGAACACAACTGTTAGTGTATTCTCATTCCTGGGGAAATCAAACCTGACTTCACTCATTCGTGCTCTGGTTGCCTTCAGCTTAGATTACTGATCATTTTTTAGGTGAGGCTATCTGTAAAACCAGCTCAAAAGATTCAACTGATCTAAGATATGACTTTGAGATTTTGACTAAAGCTGCCCATCTGGGACACATGAGCCCTATCCTTTGTCAGCTTCCCTGTTTCTGCGCTCAAGTCAGTTGTTGCTCTTGAGGCACAGCTACACTTTTGTTCTATGAAGGACTTTGTACCTTGAAAGCAATGCAATTTGCCTTCATGCAAAGTAAATGTGTCAAGTGATCTTCTAGGATAGTTTTTTAAGTGTTGCATCATGTGCACATGAGTAAAAGTGCCTAAACTTATGACAGGGGATTTTTATTGAGGTATTTCAGAGCTTCTTCCTTTTACTCTGCCTCTCCCCAGTTTTCCTCAGTCCAGCCCAGAGAGTTTGAATTAGGCCTCCTATAGGAATGGCGTGGCTCGAAGACCTTAGATTCTGGCTTCCCAACAGATCCTTTCCCCATTCTTTCTCAATGCTGTCCTGTTTGCCAGGTTTTTAAGGCTTTGCTTTGGTAGTTTAGTGGAATTTAGGGCTACAGAGTATCTCCTATAATTATCCCTCCCCCGGGATTCACCTGGGACCTTTGCCTTTTGTTGATTGGTGCTACCTAGATGGATGGATGGAGTTGCTTTGCTTTGCTCCATGTCTATACACCGGGCTATATCCTAGACACCAGGCTCCTGCAGCTGCTTTCTTCAGGTGGGCTTAACTCTGGTCTTCCAAATAGCAGTCTTTATCTTTCTCCATACTCCAGTTTTCCAATATCCACACCTGTTGTGTGACTGGCCGGGTTTTTATGCCTTTTCCAATTGAGTGTAATTAAGTAAGAATAGGGATTCTCGACTGCTGGAAAGCTCTATGTAGCTGACTCTGGCAGGCAGGCACAACCCTGCCAGAGAATACTCCTCTCCTCAAAAGGTATGTGTCAGGGGAGCTGGGCTATGCTTCTCTCTTTACGTATCTGAAGACAGCTTCTTCTGCCCTGTGCATTTTTGGGAAATTGTTTATGGGACTCCTCAAAGGATGTTTGGAATTGTTTGTCTTCCATTTTATGCTGGAGATGAGTAATTTAAAGGAACCAGGTCATGTCTACTGACCTAGTAATTCCTTATTAGTTAAGCATTATTGTTATGGTGAACCAGGTTCTTCTAAAGAAGCTAAGGTTTAAAGATATTAAGGTGTTGATCAATTATATTCCAAAAACAAAACAACCATGATGCATTGGGTCATCTTTCTTTCCATGTATAATATAAGCTGGAGCTGTTTTCTGTCCTCTAATGACCCTCAGCAGAGCCCTGGAGAAGCTGCCGCCTCCTCTTCCTCCTCCTCCTCCTCAGCTGACTCATGGAATTGCCTGCCACTTGCTGGGGGGATGGGGAACAAAGGAAGCTGTGGACCATGAGGAAAACTGCACCCCATTCTGGCATGTCCCCAAGGGCCTCCTCCATCCCTTGCCACCCACTGCCATTAAGAGATTTAAATTTGCAGTCTCAGTTCCAAAGCAGCCAATTGCTGCTCAACCATCAGGCCTTCCTGCCAGCCGATTGGGTGCAGGGGCCAGAAGGAGGCAGAAAAGAGGGTAGGGATATGCCCTCCGATCTTCCCTCATGCCATGCAACCTATCAGTTTCTGGGAAGTATAGTTTTAAATCAAGATCACGTCACTGTAGCTAACCATGGCGATGCTGCAGTGGCCACAGCTTTGCAAATAGAACTAGTGTGAAGATTCTTGAAATTTCATTTCCATGGGAGTCATGGGTTCTGGATTTTGGACACATTCTTTAAGTTAGCCCATTTTACGTACCATGTGTCAAAGATTGTTGCCCTGTGATGCACTGTTTTGGCTAAATGAAGGTGACAAACAGACAAGAGAGTTTTAGTACTATATAGATTTGGAGCTTGTGAATTCATGAAGAGTTTTGAATGTATTGTGTCTGGACTGTGGCAAAGAAGGTGATTACATATTCCTGACAGGATATTTGTGTATCAGTCTTTTAAGGGTAACTTAATAAAGTTGAGGCTTTACATTGGTTTTGTTTTGATGGAGAGGCATGACCGGACAACATAATTCTACATGGATTAATTTCATTTGTTATTTAAGATATTAATGATAATGATTTGTATAAACACAGAATGTTGATACTGAAGAAAATCAGTGACACCTTGACATTTGTTTCAGCTTTGTGTTATTGGTTTCTTTGTTTTTTTGGTTCTTTTCTTTTTTTTTAAATAGATATATTTGTATATAAATATTTATATTTAAATATTTATATTTATATTTAAATATTTATATTTAAATAGATATTTATATTTAAATAAATATTTATATTTAAATAGATATATTACCTATTTATAATGGTTCAAAGTGTGTGTGGAGAGAGTGCCCATCAATTGTACTGTTTTTAATAACTGGATAAAATTTATACTAATTTTAAAAAAAGAAAGGGGCTGTGACTGCCTGAACTCTTTCTTTCAGCTCAGTGGCCAGCAGTAGCTTCTTCGCAAGTTGAAGATGGTGGACAGAGATGCCATCTGTTTGAGGCTTTTGCTTTTGTGGATGGCTTCTTTGCCAATGCAAGTGGTGACAGTGGCTGGGGTCTCCTAGCTTCCCTTATTCTTTTCACAGGAGATGAAGTAGTTTGTATTTCTCATGGTGTTTTATGCCATCTCAAGGCCTCATTCCTCAGTCCCATTTTGTGTTGCACAGAAACTTTTTCTACCTATTGGTACTGTTGGATGAGGCCTCAAGAAAAAGCAGTGTGTCTGCTTTTAGATGTATCTACTTTGCAGAACCACTTTGTATAGGCCTTCCACTGTCCATGACTGGATTAGGCATTTTATGTCTTTATGTGAGCTTTTAGATGGTCTCTAGTGCTTTATCTCAAGAGAGATTTCTTAAAGGAGATGTTGACAAGACAAGGGTAAACACTGACTTTGCCATGTTTATTGGGCACTGTTACTTAATGCAAGCTTCTAAGAATATAACTATATGCTTACCATACAGTATGCTTACCCATAGTTTGATGCCAAATGACTCAGGAAACTGAAGGCAATCACAGTTTGCTAAAAAGTGCTGATCTTGACTAGTATTCCAGGCACTTTTATGGTAGCTGCCTTGCCCACATCCCCTTTTCTACCTGTTGACAGAAGGTAAATCAATGTGTTCAACAACCGCAGGATGAAATTGGCACAAGTGGGGCTGGAGACACCACAGAGGAGGTAAAGTAAGTTATTCCCCCTTCATGCAGAGTAATTGTTAATAAAAAAGTAAGAGTAATAAGAGACATTGCAGCTAAAGCTTCCCCATTTTATAGCTATTCTAGCCTTTTCATCTCTATTTCTGAAGTCAGAAATCAGTATTAACTTTATAGTAATCCTCTGTTGTGGGTCCATACAAGTAATGGAATTCAGGTGAAGGTGAATACATTTATGTTAACCTTGGATAAAATCTTGACTAAGACACTGCTTTAATCATAATCAGTCCCAAGGAACAACTCTGGATGACACACTATTTATAACCTAGCTTAGCATGCATGCAGAGATTGTCAGAAGATTAGAAATATATGGATTTATATTAACTAAAATCAGTCTATTGTATTTAATATTTTTATATTTCTACATATGTTACCAACTAGCTTGTTTTAAAATACAGAGGGTTTTTTGAAATATGTATGCACTACAAATTTACTATTAGAATAATCTTTTCATAATTATAACTTTATTTTAACACTACATTGAACATACTGCAAGTGAAAAAATATCAACTACAATTTGGAGAACATGGTTCAAGAATGAACAATAAAGATACTTAAAAGCACTTTACTTTGCTTGTTGGAAGCTGGCAGGAAGTCACAAGTCATAGTCCTGTGAGGTCCTTGCTTAATGACCCATGATTAACAATGGCAATGGGGACTGATGGGTTTACAATCACTAAGCAATGGGGTCATGTGATGTAGTACTTTATGACCTCATCACTTAGTGATGGAAATTCTGGTCCCACTTACCACTGTCCAGTGAGGGCTACCTGTACTAGATGGCAATGAGACCATTTCAAAGTTAAGGAATATCTGTTCTTTTTATAGATATAGATGTAGATATAGATATACATGTAGATGTACGTAGATGTAGATATAGATATACAGGTGAAACTCGAAAAATTAGAATATCGTGCAAATGTTCATTTATGTCAGTATGGCAACTCAAAAGGTGAAACCAATATATGAGATAGACGCATTACATGCAAAGCGAGATATGTCAAGCCTTACTTTGGTATAATTGTGATGATTATGGCGTACAGCTTATGAAAACCCCAAATTCACAATCTCAGAAAATTAGAATATTACATGACATCAATAACACAAGGATTGGAAATAGAACAATATCGGACCTCTGCACAGTATAAGCATGCATATGTACTCAGTACTTGGTTTGGGCCCCTTTTGCAGCAATGACTGCCGCAATGCGGCGTGGCATGGATGCTATCAGCCTGTGGCACTGCTGAGGTGTTATGGAAGACCAGGATGCTTCAATAGCGGCCTTCAGCTCCGCTGCATTGTTCGGTCTCATGTCCCTCATCTTTCTCTTGGCAATGCCCCATAGATTCTCTATGGGGTTCAGGTCAGGCGAGTTTGCTGGCCAATCAAGCACAGTAATCCCATGGTCATTGAACCAGGTTTTGGTACTTTTGGCAGTGTGGGCAGGTGCCAAGTCCTGCTGGAAAATGAAGTCAGCATCCCCATAAAGCTCATCTGCGGAAGGAAGCATGAAGTGCTCCAAAATCTCCTGGTAGACGGCTGCGTTGACCCTGGACTTAATGAAGCACAGTGGACCAACACCAGCAGATGACATGGTTCCCCAAATCAACACAGACTGTGGAAACTTCACACTGGACTTCAAACATCGTGCATTGTGTGCCTCTCCATTCTTCCTCCAGACTCTGGGTCCTTGGTTCCCAAATGAGATGCAAAAGTTGCTCTCATCAGAAAAGAGGACTTTGGACCACTGGGCAACAGACCAGTTCTTTTTTTCTGTGGCCCACGTAAGACGCTTCTGACATTGTTTGTTGTTCAGGAGCGGCTTGACAAGAGGAATACGACATTTGAAGCCCATGTCCAGGATCCGTCTGTGTGTGGTGGCTCTTGATGCACTAACTCCAGCCTCAGTCCACTCCTTGTGAAAGTCCCCAACACTTTTGAATGGCCTTTTCCTGACAATCCTCTCCAGGCTGCGGTCATCCCTGCTGCTTGTGCACCTTTTCTACCACACTTTTCCCTTCCACATAACCTTCTATTGATGTGCTTTGATATGCACTTTGGGAACATCCAACTTCTTTTGCAATTACCTTTTGGGGCTTTCCCTCCTTATGGAGGGTGTCAATTATGGTTTTCTGCACAACTGTCAGGTCAGCAGTCTTTCCCATGCTTGCGATTCTTACTGAACCAGCCTGAGAGACCATTGAAAGGCTCAGGAACCCTTTGCAGGTGTGATGGATTCATTAGCTGATTAGAGTGGGACACTTTGAGCCTAGAATATTGAACCTTTTCACACTATTCTAATTTTCTGAGATTGTGAATTTGGGGTTTTCATAAGCTATACGCCATAATCATCACAATTATACCAAAGTAAGGCTTGACATATCTCGCTTTGCATGTAATGCGTCTATCTCATATATTGGTTTCACCTTCTGAGTTGCCATACTGACATAAATGAACATTTGCACGATATTCTAATTTTTCGAGTTTCACCTGTAGTAAGAAAAAGAAAGAAATCAAAAAGAAAGTGAAAAGTGCAAGAAAAGAACAAAAGTTAGGAAAAAACAGAAAAGAAAGAAAAACATAAAGAAGTGGTTTCTGATATTCTTCACAGCAGTTATAAGTCCAAATATATTTTAAGGACTTTGGGAGTTGCAGGAAACATTGAGCCCAAGCCGTGGTTTGGAGCCTCTAAAGAGACACTAGATTTGCTTTCACTTCCTCTTTTAATAAACATCGGAAATTAGTTATTAGCGATTTACTTGGAAATTAAAAACCTTCTGAAAGGCAAGTTGTTGTACACTGGGAGAATTTCCTTCTATCCTGGGAGAAAGAAGATTTAAGTAAGTTTAAAGATTAGAAAGAAAAAATTTAACTTGTGGAAAACAGTGAAAGGGAGTTAAGAATGTTGGCTGTGGACAGTTAAGGGGCCAGATGGATTTGAAAGAACAGTTTTTTTATGGACTGTTTTAAATTTTATAAAAGTACAACAGATTATTTTGAAATTAACTGTAAGAAACCTTACTGTGGGAAAGTTTTGACTCTGAAAATAAACAAAAAGTTATTTGAAAAATAAACAAAAGGACTTTGAAGGTTAACTAGAGGGAAACAGAGAGCAATTAAAGGACAAGATACTAACATAATGGAAGAATATTATTTTACCATAAAAGAATTTAAGTCAGCTTGGGAACAATGTATTAAGGACCTATTTTTAATTTTATTTGATACTTTTAAAGTGATGTTAACAGAGGACATAGAAAAAGAAAAGATTATTGGATAAAACAGAGGCTGAGGATGATTTGAACAGGGATCCTAAAATGGACTTTAAAAAATTGCCAGACTATAAAATGATATGGAAGACATAGAAAAAGATCTTGTGGATTTGAAAAGAGACTTAAAAATGTTTGACTATAAGAGTGACATGGGCAAAGAAGCTGCATTGGACCTACAAATTATACTGGTTGAAGTTTTAACAATTAAAGGGGACATCCAGATTATAAATGAGTGATGCTGAGAGTTATCTTATTTTGGATCCACAGAAGGGAAGTATTAAATTTCTGAAGTTGTTCCTGAAAATAGACAGGGAGAAAATGATAAGAGATCATCATGTGGGACTTTATTTGAAGAAGCAACTGAAGATCAGGCCTCTTAAAACAGAAGAAAAAGGAGTTCAAAGAGGACTTATTGGATCAGGGTTAGATTGTATGTCCTATTTGTTAGAAAAGATTACAGGTTAGAATGTAAAAGGGACGTATTTGATTGTATGTTACTATTATTGGTATCATTTATGCCTGTAGGGATACATATTTTATGCTTTCCTTATTAGAAAAAGTTATAAGTCAAAATGCATAATGGATTTATTTGTCTAAGGTTAAAATATATAGGTTCTTATTGCTGGTACTCTTAATGCTTTTGCTGAGTAAAATTGATTGATGATTTTTTAATAATTTGGCTATTGTTAAGGGATGATAAATGGGAAGAAGAGGGTTTTTTTGGTAATACTAGAGAAGGTGTTAAGTTACTGAAAATTTTATACTTGTTTGGAAGGAAGGGGGAATCACTTTTTTATGTCTTTCTTTCCTTTTCTCTCTCTTTTTCTTTTTTGTTTGTATATCTTTTTAGTTCTGTATTAGCTTTTATCTATGTAAAATTTTAATAAAAATATTATTGCGAAACCATTGCAACGTGTTAAGTGTATGCTTTTTTATGATGGATATGTTAATGGATATTCACTAATTCTAAAATATATGATCCCAGCATGCATTGGGTTAGAGCCAAACTGATTTTTAGCAATTATCTTTTTCAAATATCATTGCTACTCCTGTACTTTGTATGATCTCATGACTTGAATAGTGTATCATTAATCATCTGATTTAAAGTACCCTATTCCAATTCAGCTTTGTTCACATATTTCTATAAAATCCATTTTACCATGCTTCATTTTCACTTTGACAATTTCAGGTTCTTCTTGATTCATAACTCTCCTATGCCATGTTCCAAGTGTATGTGTCCTTGTAAAATGAGGAACTCTTCTTTCATTGCATGGTGTCAGCTATCAACATTTCTTGTAGCTTTCTTCCATCGCATTAAAAGCTCCACCTCTAAAGTTCAACATTCTTTCTCCATGTCTCCAAGAGTGTCTTCCAATCTGGGAGTTCATCATCTGGTATCCAAACTTGTCTAATGATTTCAACTATGCCCATGCAGTGTTCTTAGAAACAATAGATAACTGGTTTGCTGTTGCTTTCTTTTGGAGTTGAATTTTGAGCTTCCTCCTCTAGATAATTTGGCCTTATTGAAACCTGCAGAGCCCCTCATGCCCATTGTAATTACCTTAGCTTTACACCACCCCTTTTGACAGGACTGGTAAGGATTTTTAAAATGTTACTACCCCATACTACATACAGTTTTCATGAAAAGGAAGAGCAGGGTTGTGGCTTTATTTTTTTTATCATTGTCTTCATCACCTTCCATGAGTTGGAGACAATCATATTCTCTGTCTGTGGATGCTTTGTTGTGTGACTGAAAAACCTTGAAACTCAAGATTCTTAGCCATGTGGGAGAAAATATGGAAAATTATAACAAAATAGATTATATTGCTATTTTCTAGACTCTAGCCAAATTAAAATCTCCTGTTTACATTGCATTTTCTAAAAAATGTAATGAAAACCTTAATCTACTTGAACTAACATATAGGAAGCCTTCTTATGAATTTACCATTGGCTACAACATTCATCTAGTGATGAACCTCTTTCCTTCGAATTTACTATAGGCAGTAACACTGAACTTATGAATAAACTCTTTCCTGTTTCAATATGACTAGGACATCTGAAAGCAACACTGTGTGGTTTGCAAATACACTTGGGAAACTTTCTTACTCTGTGCATTGTGAAGAACAGTATAATTTAAAATCATTTTTATTTATTTTTACCTTTTGGCTTCCATATTTTATAAAATATATCTAGAAGACCATACTGACATAAACAGTTTTATGGAATATTCTAATACAAAGCAGTTATAAAAAGATTGCATATAGTAACAGGAGGAATGTAAAAATGTTTCATTTCCCAAGTCTTCATTTTTTTTTCTTCACAGATGCACAAAAATTTATGGAGCTTGACAAAGCTGGATGTACTATGGGTAAGCAGTCTACCAGTCCACTGAGTCCAGTAAAAATTTTGTTGCTAATAACTAGTCACCAGGATCGGAGTGGGCACAAATCTCATGGGGGAAATATCTATGTATAAAACTATAGTAGCCGTTAAGTACTAACGGGTTTAGCCATGCTAATTCAGTGGCTTTGAACTAATTGCCATATCTGCCACACAGATCACCAAGACCATAAACAGATGTTTAAATTAAATGGTTTCAGGCTGTCTCAGAGGACTTCCCTTCAAAGAAAAGCTGGTGCTTCTTGAGAAGCAGTGTTTTGCTAAGAACCCTAAACTAGACCCAGGACTGCAATTTTTAAAATTCTGTATGATCCTCTATGGAAGTAAATGTTGGACTTTGAAAAAGCAGGATAGGATATTGATGCTTTCGAACTTTGGTGTTGGAGAAGACTTCTGAGAATAACATGGACAGCCAAGAAAACACAAATGGATCATCAAAAAAATCAACCCAGAGTTCTCAAGGCACAATTTATCCTACTTCAGACACATTATATGAAGACCTAGTTCTCTGGAAAAGGCTCTAATGCTGGGAAAGGTGGAAGGAAAGAGAAGAAGAGGATGATCAGCAGCAAGGTGGAGAGACTCAGTTACAATGGCAATGAGTACACCGTTGGAAGACCTGAAAAACCAGGTTAGGGATAGATTGTCATTAAGAGTTGACAACAACTTGATGGCACATAATAAATCAATAGGAAATATCCTTGATTCTGAGAAAGTAAATGAGCCCCTCCCCAGTCCTATAAAAGTTTCAGGGGATAGAGACTCTGTCAGCTGCCAGATATACAAATACCTATCTAAATAATTAATCTTCATGAGTAAAGATCTATTCATGGATATAAATTTGCAAAGACCTCTTTATCCTATAACTGAATCTTAAACTCTGACTTAAAAAACTTTAATTTCCAAGTTGCTGAAACAAAGCCTGTTCTGCAAGTTATGATCTTGTGGCAAATGTACTGCCTGAGTCCTATGTACTCTGTACTCTGATCTATGGATTATTCTCTTATTCTCTTAATACTTTATCTTTGTGTGTGTGTGTGTGTGTCTGCCTTTGAGACAGTTTTTTGACTCCTGGTGACTGTCTGGAGAAGTCCCTGCAGTTTTATTGGCAAGGTTTTTCAGAAGTAGTCTGCCACTGCCTCCTTCCTAGGGCTGAAAGAGAGTGACTGGCCCAAGGTCACTCTGCTGGCTTTGTGCCTAAGTGTCAAGCTCAGCCCAGGAACAACAGGGAAACAGTCCAGCCAAGTTCAGTTCTTTTACTGCTTACACCATATAGACAGAATCTTGCCAGACTAAATCCATAGTACTCTAGTGAATATACCCTGGGAGATTCTAGGGAGTGTCTGTTCTAAGTCTCTTCCTCTTCCCACGCTCCTGCTCTGGACTGTGCTGTCTCTTGTCTTGCCTCCCTTCCTGGAATGTGCCTCCTCCTTCCTGAGAACCTGCTGCACTATTGCAGTCCCTCACATCACCTCCTCCTTTGTAAATACATTCCATCACACTATGGGGGACTAGAACTCATGGTCTCCTGCTTTCTAGCCTGATGCCTTAACTGCTACACCAAACTGGCTCTCTTTTATTTATCTGCTGGGGCTTATATACGCCTCCAATCCAAGAAGACTCCATTCCACCAAGACTACCTTCTAGCTGATTTCTAGTTCCTGTGCTCTTATGCAGTAGTTCATCAAGGAATCTAAAGCAGCTAGCCAAGTGCCACAATCAAGTGTGACTCCATTTGAATCAGAAAAAAAGGTAGGAATTTATAGCATTTTCCTGCCTGAAATTATACTATGTCAAGTGAAAATGGATTCCATACTTGTTTCTTCCAGGATATTCACACCCCATGTCAGAAGCACTGATATCAAGATGAATTATGTCTAGTTAAGTTTATTATGAACTATGCAGGTATATATTGGTCCAGCATTGCAGTTTGATGTTTTCCAAGAAAAACTGGAAACTGATCTTCAAAGGCAAATTTGTTGTAAAGAGAGTTTGGGCACTGGAAAAGAATTCTACCTTCTTGATCCTGTTTGGACTTTCTCATTACGTAAATGCTCTGAAAAGGTTTCAGCAACTGGTGGAGCTATCATAAGCAGAAACTGTACGAAACTCTCTTCAACATGACAGCCAAAGCATAAGTCTTCTAATACTTCCCCTTAATCTAAGAAAAGAGAAGCTGAACACTGGAGCTTGAAAGTTCAAGGGTTAAAGAAATGTGTAGATCTTTTATGAGTGTTTTTCTCAGATTTAATTGCTGCAATCCCATTGGGACAGGAGACTGAACTGAATGCCACAACAGGGAACCTATGGGAAAATGTCTGTGAACAAATAATATTTAACAATTCTGTTTTCTGCTAAATATGTTCCATAGATAGCCTGATACAAGATGGAGTCTAAATAACTGCAAATACTTATGGCCTTATGCTTATTCTCAAGGCCTAAATAACCCACACAGTGCAACGGTAAGCAGAATGTTACTCATTATTTACACTGTCAACTACATAGCTGACCTTACTTTAATCTATTGACTTGAGTATAATTGGAAGGACTAGATCTGAAAAGGTTACTTGCTTTGCTTCTTATACTGAGCAAGACTTCAGATTTAATTTTTCATAAAGAATCTTCACAGGGAATTGGAACTTGATTTTAGACTTGTCACATATTCTATATAGTTCAGAATTTGAAACTGTTGTAAAATGTAGCTGCTAGTTGGTTTTGTTCATTTATGGGCATACAGTTGATCAATAGCCAATGTGGTATAGAAGCTAATATGTTGTATTAGGACTGGGAAAAATCCAGGTTCAAGTATTTAATAAATTTATATGGCCATCCATCTTATGTACATGATTCTGGGCAGCTAACAATTAAAACAAAATAAGAACAAAGTAAAAAACAACCAGTGATTAAAAACATAAATAAAATAGCAGCTGAAAATAATCAAATACTGCACAATCAATATAACCAGACAATGGGCTCACCCACACTATCAGGGCCCCTTTGATGGCAAAGCCAAGTTTTTAATGTGAAAGATTTTATGAAAAGCCACCAGGGTTGGAGCAAGTCTGATCTCAGAGGGAATGAAATTCCAAAGGACAGGCCCACTAGAAGACACTCTCTTGTGGGTGGGACCTGGAGCATGCCTCTCCTGCCAGATCTAACAGGACCTAATCACGGAAGCTGGCTTGGTGTCTGTGGACCTATCAATTTCTCTCAGCCTATATTACTTCCCAGGACTGTTGCAGGAAGAACTTTTATTTACAGGAAATACATGAGATAGCATTACATTCTACCATGAGGAGAAATTTCAAGAGGGGAGTGCTTCTGCCTGTGGAAACAGGTAGGAAGTAAATACATCTGAAGTGACAACTTACATGTCTATAAATCCTGAAAAGGTGGCACCAAGATAAGTTCTGATTCTCCAGCATGAGTTTGTTCTTCCACTGTAGCACCAATACTACAGAACTCCCCAGCTAAAAAGACTAGGTCAAACCTGCTATTTGATAACATTTTGCACTTCTGTAAAGTGCAAATACTTTTTTTTTGGGGGGGGGGGACAAGTACTTGGGTTAAGTATTTATCCCCATACCCAGTTTCTGTGCCATAAATTTTAGAACTCAGCATATTATTATTATTAGCATCTTATTTATTTGTTTGTTTATTTACAAGACTTATATGGCCACCTATCTCATACAACAACTCTAGATGACTCACAACAATCCATAAAACAGTTGAAAACAAAGGTACCCTTTCCCCCAGGTGCCAGACCAGACATCCTCAGAGCTCAAACCCATACTAGCCCAATGCTTGGGGGAAGAAGCAGGTCTTCACAGCACTCCGGAAAGCTAAAAGGGTAGGGATCCCTCTGATCTCTGGTGGGAGGCTGTTCCAATGGGTTGGGGCAACCACCAAGAAGGTGCACTTCTGAGGCCCTCTCAGATGGCAACATTGAAGGGAGGGGACCTGGAGTGAACCCACCCTATCTAATCTAGTAGGATGGGCAGATACACTCAGGGACAGGCAGTCCCACAAGTAACCTGGCCCTGTGCCATATAGGGCTTTAAGTTTGTATAGGTGAACTTTTTGGGCTAGCAGGTATATTTGTAATGCTGAGTGCACATGATGAGGGCACTCATAAAATCGCTGTGAGATTATAGGATTGTGCAGTTGTCTATTAATAAAATGGCTACTATGAGAGATGTAACACATTTATTTACCAAAAGGCAAATTGATGAGGTTGCTCCCTACTATTTCCTATCATTTTTCAAGATGTTTCCTATCACCTCAGCTTGTGTGTGTGTGTGTGTGTGTGTGTGTGTGTGTGTGTGTGGGGTCCCCCCCCCAAGTAGGTGCACTTTCAAATAAAGCACTGGGCTACAACTACCATCATTTTTATTCTTTAAGAAGTCTTATAGGATCCATCACTGTCAATGGGCTTGTTTTGAAGCATGCCATTTTCATCTTTTTTTTTTTTTAATTAGCAACGTATTTTTGAAAAAAATAAAGTCAGATGGAGAACCTAGACAACTAATAAAGGCAGCAATGCTATTATAACAGATGTATTTGTGTGTGATGTGTTTTATGTGTTCTATGGTTTTTATATTTTTAAAGCTGCACTGGGGTGGCATTTAATTTCATTGTACAAGTAGTACAATGACAATAAAGATTTCTATTCTATTTGAAAAACTGTTTTGTTTAAATAAATGCTAGAATTTGGGACAATGTAACCAGATCTCCTTTTCCTCTTCCTCTTCCTCTTCCTCCTCCTCCTCATAATCCTTAATTTCTTTGTAATATGGACAATATTTTCTGCTTACGTTTGTTGCTATGTAAGGCAATATCCATATGCCATATCTTGTAACTAACAATATTGATTCAAATATCCCTACATATAACCTGTTCTTTGCAATGCAGCCAAGAAGTGGTTCAGGATTGTTTGCAGAAAGTGTATTATCTCATGCATTTGCATACTGGATGTCAGTGTGCATACTACTTGCTGCTTATCCATTAGTACCAGAATACTTTCTTATTTAAGCCCAAATCCTCACCTTTATCTTCATGTTCTTTCCCACTGTTTCCATGGTTTCTTATTTTTTTGTACTTTAACTAATTTGGATGAGGCTTTACTTTATGGAAGGGCTGACAAAGCTTGCTGATTCCTTGATCTCTTCCCTGGGACGATGATGGGGATGAGGAGGATGATGATGATCTTCCTTTTGTCACTTCTTATTTCCCTATTTACTGTGAAATTGCAAGAAGGTTTATAGGTAGGTCCTGAACTTTTAGTCTTATTACAAGCTTGCATTTTGATCTGACAAAGGATGGATGTTGGCGGGAAGGGGGAGGTGGGTTTGTTTGCATGTTTTTTGAAAAACAATTTCACCTGCACCTGGGGTATATGGCATGGCTCAGATTCTCTGGCAGCCTTGAATGGAGTTCAATATTTTTATATTCAAGATTGGTTGGTAAGGTTCCCTTATTGTTCTGAATTAAGTATTTGAAGAGCCTTATAAGTAGCATTTACAGATTTATATGATGGCATATTGGTCAATGTCCTAAAATTGGAGAGACCCATTTAAAAATTTCTTCTGACATTCAATCTCAGATTCATCTATATATGGAATTGTGTAGAGGAATTGTGTATATACTCCTTTGAGTTCTATAGAGGGAATACACTATATAAACTTAAGAAATAATGATGACCAGTATAAGATAAAGAGTTTATGCTTCTAACTGAATCTGTCAAACTGGATTTTAAGAAGCTGACTCCTAACTTTCCATGTTTCCATTAACCAGGACATAATGGTTGAATTCTTCCACTTTATCAACATTGGCAATCCTACTGATTAATTGTTGATTATAGTGATTTTAATGTAACTGTGATCACTTCATTGTAAAGTATTATGTTCTGGCTTCTTAAAAGAATATTTTATTGTACTAATATTTCTTGTCACATATGATTGTGACTAACCATTTTAAAATTGTTGTATCTAAAAGCTGTACTTAATCTGTTTTGGCAATACATGCACACCCATGTTTATGAAGCTATAAATAAAGCTGCTCCTGAAATATCCAGAGATGGTACATTCTGACAGTTTGGAATACTTCATAAATGTTTTTTTTATTAACTGTGCTTAATTTTCTATAGAGCTATAAGTTGTAGAATGTTTAAATGTTATTCTCTGAATATACCTTCTGGGTTCTAAACTGAAACAAAAGCAGGACTAGGCAAGAAAAAAAGAAACTTCATGGCAAAGTTTACAGAGGAATGTGGGTGGATTATTTATTTCACTCTGAAAAGAAAAGTGTGCTACATATTATTATAGTAGCAAGTTACCCTTTAATTCTAAGCAGGTGAGTCACTATCTTCAATTCAATCAATTGCTATAAAAATGCTTTTATACTACAGCCCTCCATGTGATAACTCAGAAGGAAATTCCCCTAAGCAATAAGGCTTACAATCAGGTAAATGTATAGGATTGCAGTTAGAACAATCTAAATCCCTGCATAAACTGGCTGGCTGGGACAGGAATTAAAGATGAGGAGAAATAATCCATATTTTGATACAGAATATCAACAGCTAGTAGAATAGCCACAGAACCTGGCAGATCTGAAGACTATTGATGATGGGTTCCACTAGTAGATTCATTGACAGTAATGTCCCTAATTATTGCAAGACTGAAGATTGCCTTGGGTGTGTTTGATCCAACCTTCTTTTTATTCCAAATTGAGATCTTCTCTTAGCCCAAGCCTTAATAGGGAGACCATCAATTATTGTGGTGATAAAAGATCAGTGGGCCTTACATTTTGTCTTAAGTTAGGCTCCAGTCTAGAGTTCCAGACAAACAGATACTGTATCACTTTATTGTCTTCAGATGAACTGAAATTAATGCAGATGACCATCTTATTAAATAGTTAAGATAGGCAACCTTCCCACCGATGATCAAAGCTGACTTTGCCATGGTACTCTGTGGTTGCTTCTGCTCTATATTTCATTATTGTCTTCTTCTATTAAACCTGGCAGTCATGAAAAATTTTGTCTTTGCTTACTGGTAGTTACTTTCAATAAATAGATGGTAAATTTGTTCTCAGAATCTTATAAATGTATTCACATTGATAATTGTGCTGTACACATTGTAAATAAAACTTATTTGCCTTGAGGTGCTCTTAAAAATATTGTTGTTTTAGTGTTTTATTTTGAAAAGAAACATAAGCACAGGGACACATTTAAGAATTCTGTTAGAAATCACAGTATGCTATTATTAAGGCAGGAACAGGAGTTGGTTTCCATTGTAAGACAACAATCCTGTATTAAATAAGGCTCAGTAAGATAATTGATACATTAATCCTGGGTCTCAAATGGATGAAAAATTGTCAGCCCTTTGAGGTTGTCCAGACAAGAAGCACAAACCATGAGTCCTAATACTACCTTTACTGTAAGGTTACAGTAATAGAACCTTGCAAGTCTGAAAGTATTTCTCCCCTCTCTTACTTTTATTCTCCAGAAAACTAGGGAAGGTCTCTTCTGAGATGCTTCCTATGCCCCCTTTCCTTCTGAGATATCTTGTATATGATCATTGTCTAGGCTGCCGCTCTTCCTCCTGTCTACCAAGGTCATTGTCACAGCCCATTACAAAAATCAACAGTTTTCCTAAATATGACCCACAGTACCTGTTATAATATTAAACTGTTAGTGTTGGGAATTTGAGCTTCCATGCCTTAGAGAGAGGAGCCAGACATGCCCAGGAGTTCTTGGCCTCCATAGAAGCTGTGAGCTTGTCTCAAGTCCCATGTGTGGCAGAATTCCATTCAGCCATCTTGGACAATTTCCACCCAATCTCAAATTTTCTCTTCTTTAGGGAGATTATGGAGAAAGTAGTGGGGAACTAGCTACAGAGGTTGCTAGATAAAGCAGAAAAGATCCCTTCCAGGTCAAGATGTTAAATACAGGTGAAACTCGAAAAATTAGAATATCGTGCAAATGTTCATTTATGTCAGTATGGCAACTCAAAAGGTGAAACCAATATATGAGATAGACGCATTACATGCAAAGCGAGATATGTCAAGCCTTACTTTGGTATAATTGTGATGATTATGGCGTACAGCTTATGAAAACCCCAAATTCACAATCTCAGAAAATTAGAATAGTGTGAAAAGGTTCAATATTCTAGGCTCAAAGTGTCCCACTCTAATCAGCTAATGAATCCATCACACCTGCAAAGGGTTCCTGAGCCTTTCAATGGTCTCTCAGGCTGGTTCAGTACGAATCACAAGCATGGGAAAGACTGCTGACCTGACAGTTGTGTAGAAAACCATCATTGACACCCTCCATAAGGAGGGAAAGCCCCAAAAGGTAATTGCAAAAGAAGTTGGATGTTCCCAAAGTGCATATCAAAGCACATCAATAGAAGGTTATGTGGAAGGGAAAAGTGTGGTAGAAAAGGTGCACAAGCAGCAGGGATGACCGCAGCCTGGAGAGGATTGTCAGGAAAAGGCCATTCAAAAGTGTTGGGGACTTTCACAAGGAGTGGACTGAGGCTGGAGTTAGTGCATCAAGAGCCACCACACACAGACGGATCCTGGACATGGGCTTCAAATGTCGTATTCCTCTTGTCAAGCCGCTCCTGAACAACAAACAACATCAGAAGCGTCTTACCTGGGCTACAGAAAAAAAGAACTGGTCTGTTGCCCAGTGGTCCAAAGTCCTCTTTTCTGATGAGAGCAACTTTTGCATCTCATTTGGGAACCAAGGACCCAGAGTCTGGAGGAAGAATGGAGAGGCACACAATGCACGATGCTTGAAGTCCAGTGTGAAGTTTCCACAGTCTGTGTTGATTTGGGGAGCCATGTCATCTGCTGGTGTTGGTCCACTGTGCTTCATTAAGTCCAGGGTCAACGCAGCCATCTACCAGGAGATTTTGGAGCACTTCATGCTTCCTTCCGCAGATGAGCTTTATGGGGATGCTGACTTCATTTTCCAGCAGGACTTGGCACCTGCCCACACTGCCAAAAGTACCAAAACCTGGTTCAATGACCATGGGATTACTGTGCTTGATTGGCCAGCAAACTCACCTGACCTGAACCCCATAGAGAATCTATGGGGCATTGCCAAGAGAAAGATGAGGGACATGAGACCGAACAATACAGCGGAGCTGAAGGCCGCTATTGAAGCATCCTGGTCTTCCATAACACCTCAGCAGTGCCACAGGCTGATAGCATCCATGCCACGCCGCATTGCGGCAGTCATTGCTGCAAAAGGGGCCCAAACCAAGTACTGAGTACATATGCATGCTTATACTTTGCAGAGGTCCGATATTGTTCTATTTCCAATCCTTGTGTTATTGATGTCATGTAATATTCTAATTTTCTGAGATTGTGAATTTGGGGTTTTCATAAGCTGTACGCCATAATCATCACAATTATACCAAAGTAAGGCTTGACATATCTCGCTTTGCATGTAATGCGTCTATCTCATATATTGGTTTCACCTTTTGAGTTGCCATACTGACATAAATGAACATTCGCACGATATTCTAATTTTTTGAGTTTCACCTGTATATATACAAGGATATAAGTCTTTCAAAAATATATAAACCATATTTTAAGCGCAAAGCTGAAAAGCATCAAGAAAAAGCAAAGAAAGTAGTTGTTCTGAAAGGACCATACTTTGTTGTTGTTGTTGTAGATTGGGAAAATACCTTCTCATTATTGATAAGGGTCTAGTGATTATTGTGGCAAGAGTTACTATCTTACAATAATCCTCCCAATGTTTACTGCACATTAGAATCCATGGCGAACAAAATAATTATGTGAAGAGCTTATTATATGTGTTTATGATTGGTTCTACATTCATATTGTCTACCTAACAGTATGTATGGAAGAGTGAATTTGGCAGAGACAGGGCCAGCAAGCCTGGATCTGCTCCTTTCTCATTTCAGTTCTTGGCAATATCAAATATTTGCATGGGAGAAGAAAAATATATCTTGCATGGGAGAAAATAAGAACTGAAGCAAATGTGCACAATATGCATTTTTCAGGCATTCGGTTTTCATCTAGATTTCAACAGTCTTTTTATAGCATAGCCTACAAAGTCTATAAGGAATGGCAGTTGGCAACCACAACACTAAAGGGATTCTTCAGATTAATCCTAGAAAATAAACTTTTTGAAAAAAATAACCTGTCTATAAATGCATATATGCCCACAGACAACCTGATTAAATTCTGGTTCATTTCCCATATATTTATAATTGTCTGATACAAATAACCATGAAAAAAAATGTAATTATTACCAGCTGTGAGCAAATTTAATGTACAAACATATATAGCTATATTTATCTGGAAAGTACAATCTCTCCTTGCAGAAAAGAAAATGAAATGGAACAGCTGCTAGCACTGTAAATAACAGGTAATAGATCTGTTCTCTACCTAAGCATACATTTTACTAGCTTAGTCATCTCTGAAGCTTTGGCTCTACTACTACTTCACGCTGTGTACGTGATGGGTGAGGGGGTGTGGGGGGAGAGAGCTGCCATAATTGAATGGCGTTTTCTTAAACTAGCATTCTAAATGAAACGAGTAATGTTCAAAAACAGTGAACCAATTCAAGTCTGATTGACAATGGAATTCCTGCTTTTGACTGACATTTAATTTGGAACCAATCTTCTTTTGAGATATTTCCCTTAGCAGTAAAGAGAAAGATGATTTAAACTGGAATAGACAAACAAGGCATGCCTTTATTTCAGAAAGTGGGGGGGGGGGGGAGCCTTTGTCATTGTCACAAGAATATAGATTTGTCTTTGCTTCTTCCACTTCTCCATGGTAAGACTCTCCCTCTTCCAAAACTATGTCTCAGATTAGACCATGTAGCTAGATTTGCATTGGAGAATAAATGATCTGCCATTTCCAGATTTTTAAAGAAGACTTGAGTATTTATGTACATTTTTGTAGTATTTACATATTGTCTTGCCCTGCCCATAAATCACCAAGGCAGTACACAAGAATCAAAGAGACATGTACCAAATGCGATAATTCATAGAAACAATAATGCCATGTTAAAAATCAATACAATTTTAAATAGCTGTGTTTATAGTTCTAAAAATCTACTTTAAAAGTTGGATCTTAAGTCCTTTCTGTTAGTTATTATCTCCTTCAGAAGCACTCTTCCCGTCTTAGGGAAAGAGAGAATTCATTTCACACTATAGTTTTTAGCACTGTTCCTGCAATATTCTTAGTTCTGAGAAAATCAACTTTTCTTTTTAGAGAGCACTGAAATCCCCAATGGCCTTTAAATATTGCTCTCTTCCATTTATGAAGGCAAACTTAAAAGTGTGTGGGAAATGCCTCCTGAGAACAGCCATGATATGAAGAAATCAGAGGCACTTTTCCAAGGGATCAGTTTGGGCGGTGGTTGGGTAAGTTTATACAGCAGAGAGCTTTCTCAACAAGTATCAGATGTGGACTAATGACTAGTTCAAAAAGTAATGATCTTTGAAAAAAGGCAGTCTGTTAAGTTAAAACAAAAGGTTTGTAGATGTAACACGCTATGTAATGATGGCTCTGTAATTTCTTATTTTAACCTGATGAAATAGCCCCAGCTAACTGAATGGCTGTTTTGCCTCTAACAACGTAAGAACAAATTGGACAAGCATCTCACGTGTGAATTGGAAAAACAAAATCTGATACTTAGCATACTGGGAAAGGTGACACTGTTAGTGAAATTTCTAACAAAGGTCCATTTTGAAAATGACAGCTGCAGCCTCTATAGAAGATCTTGCTTTCTTCTTTGTCAAATGCTAGCATTGTGGCTCCCAAGGAGGATTAGAATGAAACAGGAGCAGTCTGAAAAGGCCACATCTTTCAAACATGCAATGCAGAAAAAGATCAAAGCTTTGATCATTGTTAGATTGCTAATTATTCTAATACAGTGGTACCTCGCGTTACGAACTTAATCCGTTCCGTGACTCTGATCGCAACTCGATTTGGTCGCAACGCGAGGTAAATTTTCCCATAAGGTTCAATGTAAATACGGCTAATCCGCCCTCCGAATTTGGTCGCACCACGAGGCAAATTTCCCCACTTTTGTCTTCAAAGCCTTATTCTTGCCAAGCCTGCTCTGCATTTTCTTTGGAGCCATGCTGACAAGCACACCAAAAACCTTCCAAACGCCACAAAACACACCACAAGCCTCACCGAACGTCTCCTTGCTACCACGATCTCGCCCACAGGAAGCCGCGACCACGTGGCAGCAGGGCAAATGGCCGCGGATCCGGTTCGTAGCTCGAGGCGGAGTTCGCATGGCGAGGTAAATTTTTGGGGCCGGAGCTGGTCGTATCCCGAAAAATTCGTAAGGAGGGGCGTTCGTAACCCAAGGTACCACTGTACCTTCCATCTCTCAAATCTAAAAGAATACATGATTATTTAAATAGAGAGGAGTGTCATATACTGTATATTGCAACATAAAATGTAATCATCATCTTTGCTTTATGTGAAGGCAACTTGGAAGTGTTAACCCTGACAGTGTAGTTCCACTACATTTTCCCTTAGCCCTATCCACTAATATTCCGATGCCAACTTTACTTCACCTGCAGAAATCCTTCCCATCAGCTAAAATAATGAAAACTTGTCTAAAGGCCATATGGTCTTAAATACAAGACGATGGAGCCAAACAGCAGGTAGAAGTTTTTATTACTTTATTTTTTATTAATTTTTTTACCGTCACAAGCTTCCCAAAGATATGTACCCAGTCATTGTGAAACAGATTGTTGGACCAGGAGAAGACAAATGATTTGCCTAAGATAAAGATGAGATCTGAATTCCCTAAGCAACCCATGACTTTAATCCTATTTTTGCTATTGTTCCATAAGGTTTATTGTTTCCTTCTTTTTCTTCCAATAGTTGCTGAGACAAAAGCTATTTTAAATGCAGGTGAAATTGAAATTTTCAGCAAATACATTATTCTAAATTTCAGCTCTTACATTATATTTCTTCTTTAAAAATCCAAAGATTTGCCATTTTCTTACAACCGACTAATTAGATTTACTATATAAAATGAATGTAAGACAATTGGAAATATTTGGACTGTGTGTTTTTTTTTAATTTATTTATATGGGCAGCCCTTATAAATGTAATATTAACTTGCATAAGGCAGTTTTGCCACTGATAAAAAGCTTCCTTCTTGCTACATAAGTGTCAATATTTTTTAATCTGTTACCAAAAATGAAAAGAAAAATGGGTATGTACAAAAGTATGAGATAAATTGATTTATATTGTGCACATGCTTGCGGCTTGTATTCTGAGTTCTTTTTAATAAAAATCTTAGTCGTGGGATGTGCTTCTGCCCAGAAGAGATGGAGAAAAGTGAGCCACAATTTATGGCTAAACATTTTGCAGAGCTGTTTTGCAGACTATGGAGGTGATTTTATTAACAGCCTCTGCATGACCTATAACACTGATCTGGCATCAAGAGAAGCTTCTGCTAGATCAGAGGCCTTTCCACTTGCAGAAGGGCAACTCATTTAAAGCCACTGGCTTTCTTTCCTTCTTCAGACTGGCAGATTTTTCATGCCTCTACCAAATTGTTTTAGTCTAATATTTTGGAAATAATATTCCTTTTCTGCCTCCTCAAAATAATGCATAGTGAAGCTGAGACTGAAAAATGTAAGTAAAATATGTGAAGTGGCATCAGGTATCAGCTTAGCAGAAGTATTTTCCTTGACAAATTAAATTTTCATTGTGGTTACTTATTGTTTTATAAGAAAAACCTAAAATGAAATCATTGCCCTTTACTTTCCTCTCAAGGAAAACCCTAAGGGATGGCTTGATTCATTTGTAAAAATTTTCCACTTCAAATGATTGAATGCCTAGCAAAGCACTATTGGCTGCCACTTTTTTTTTTTTAAAAAAAAAACAAACTTTAAAACAGACTATTCCTGAGGTTAAAGGAAACAAGTTAATTTACATTCTGTTTTCTCTAAATTATTATTAAGGCTAAGGAAGAACTTCTCATGCTAAGGGAAGAATGAAGGAAATTCCCATTCTTCTGTTTTTAAGCCTCTTAATGCTTTCCAAACCCTTCATCAGTTGAACTTTTCAGTAGAACGTAGTATTACTATCTATGAAGTTATGTCTAAAGATTGTTCTAGCTTTAGAGAAAGGAAGGAAGGAAGGAAGGAAGGAAGGCAGGAAGGCAGGCAGGCAGGCAGGCAGGCAGGCAGGCAGGCAGGCTAAGTTGCTTGGAAAAAAAACTTCTTAAATAAAGAGCTTCTTCTCTTCCTATTCCAAACTAATCTTGATAGTGATTGAGGATGGCATCAGACCTATACATCAATTTGGAACCAATCCCAGAAGAAACGTAGCTGCTCTCTCTACTCAAGGTTTTTACAGGAAAATGTGAAATACCGTATTTTTCCAACTATAAGACGATACTTTTTTCTAAAATCCTTACCCTAAAAATTGAAGGGCGTCTTATTCAAGGAAGTCAGCCGAAAATCGCGCGGTTGCAAAACTGCCCATACTTTGTCTCTGCAGGCAGGCTTCCTCCTATTGCTAGCCTCCAATCACGAGTGAAAGACTTCCTCCAATGACGAGCCTTATGTAACTGACGTCAGCTGATGCTGAACAAACCAATTAGAGGAAGTCTGCAGAGACGAGCTATCGGCAGTTTCACTCGTGCTTGAATGTAATCAGTTATGCAAAAGAGCATGGAAATAGAGCTGCAGAGAGACGGTTTGGACCTCTTCCCACCGAGTGTATCAGGTAAATGTTAACTAATTACTAAATAAAAATGTGTTCTGCACTATCTTTAAAATATTGATTTCTTAATTTGGGGTTGGAAAAATGGGGGTCGTCTTGTACATGGGGTCGTCTTATTGTCGGAAAAATACGGTACCTATAGTATCTCTTGTATTTTTGGTAGTATAAATTTGTTCTTAGAACAAAACAACATTTTATAAGTCATTAGAGCCTTGTGCTGGCAGTGATTTTATTGTTCTCTGCATAAGGAATTTACCATGATCATCACTTCTTTGGCAGGAACTATTTGCTTCCAATGAGCATGGACTTTTAGCTCCCTTCCTTGAGTGGTGAATACTAGGGTTTCATTTTAAAATCACATTGGATTAAATACAATAGTCTATTTCCATACATATACTTGTATATCAGCCCCCACCAGCAATTGTAGAGGCTGTACCCCAATACTGGCCTCAGCTTTTGAGACATTGGGATCAAGATGGGAGAATCCTTCCTTACCAGTTAAAACTATATTCAACAGAAGCAAGAAAAGAAGTGCCCCAGATAACTGACCTCCAGCTCTACCCTTTTTAGGAATAGGTAAAACTGCATCACAATGGTCGGTTGTAAATCCCTCTTTCCATGACATGAGGAAAGATGACTTGTAGCTGTATCATAATAGCAGTTCAGTTGGACATGTTGGAATATTTCAAACTACCCATCTCCTACTGTCAGCCCTTTACACCTACTCAATGGTTTTTGGTGGTGTGTTAAAGAAGATGTCAAGGCATTGAAATCAAATATGATGTGGGATTGTAGCTGCTGTTGGCAATAACTTTATCCTCAAATTACTGAACTGGAAAGGATACCAGTCATTCAGCTTGATGGGTACTGACAGCTATTCTATTGCATCTCTTCTTGGGAGGTAGCGTGTTTCTCAAGTGAGAAGATTTGGCTAGTGCACATTAATATTTGCTCATTGTAATATGGAATCACCAACTAATAAAAGGTAAAAGGACTGCACAATTTTCATATGAAATCAACTGAACTTAAAGGTGCTTAACTTCGGTGAGATCACATTCATAGTAAAATGTATACTGTGCCTATTAAAATAGGCTAAAGTGAATGTACATCTTCATAAAAAGTGGAGCAACGCATACTGTACTATTCAGTAAGAAACTATAGTTTCTATAGTATTTCATTATACATCATTGTATGTTTCGAGACATAAAATCCTAACTAACTGTAATCCAATTTCCAATCATTCATAACATGGGGCATAATTTTTGTTGTTGTTGTTGTTAATACTGTTTTGGTATTTCTTCTTTTTAAGGATGTTCTCTGATATATGCAGTCATACTTGCTTTTCATCTCTTACAATACTTACAATCTGAGTAGACTCTTTGTATGGTCTTACCAGTGAAGGAGTTGTTCATATGCTAGCATTAAAGAAACTGGTGGCAACAGCAAATCTGGTATGGAGCATTTTAGTATTTCGCACATTATCTTGGAAGCCTTCTATAGCTTAGAACATGCTGCCAAATTGTGTCAAGTGGCAATGATATCCTTTGATCCTTCACATCTAGAAGCAGCTGCTTCACTTTAACTCATTTATTGGGGCAGCCCTGAGAAGGCTAGAAACTGGTGTGGAAGGATGCAGCATAAGTTCTTTTCATCTGCTGCTTCTGTTTGCTGTTTCCTTGCTGTTTGAACATGTCATCTGCCAGCTGTATTCATTTACTGGACAATTAATAGTTTCTGCTTTGGCCCCAAGCAAGAGGTTGCAATGCTGTCAGATGCAGAAAGATGAGAGATGCTGTTCTTAGATTTGGCAAGCACCACTTGCTTTTTAGGGCAGTGATTAAAACCAGCTTGTTCCTAGCACAGTGTCAGAAGAGAGTCTGAATATTTTAGTGGGTGTTTTGTATGTTGGTGCTGTGTGCGTATGTGTGTTAATTCTGTTTCAGACACTTGGCATCTATCTTTGTGTTAATCTCTCTGTTTTTATTATGCTATAGATTGTACGTAAATAAATAAGCCACAAATACTATAGATATATAGTTTACTCTATAGGAACTATACCCAGTGAAATTTACTTTTTATTGTTCAAGGAAGAAGGAACACAGAGTATTACTATGCTCCTCTGAGTTCCTGGCTTTTTCTTGAAACTTCAGTTGTAAGAATGTCCTAGCATTTAGTCTATTTGATTATTAAATATACACTGACCCAAATCTACATTCCACCAAATTATACTTCTGTTATTCTTTTACCTGGCATATAAATATAACTGAGTTAAAAAAATAAATAGTCCCATTAGGAAACCAAAGGGGGGGGGGGGGACAAAAAGCAAAAACCCAACTGGTATAAATGCTTTTTAAAAAGATTAGACTTGGTCAGCAGTTGCCTCAGGCAAAATTAAAATTCTTGCATTTTCACTCAGTTTGTAAACATTTTTTTCTAGTCTATTTTATTTTATAGTTCATATCACAAGCTACAAATATATAAGCTTACAATTGCAAATCACTGCTTTTATTTGGTCAGAATTGACTGGTTCTTCTTGCCATCCAAGGTACCTTTAATAACTGTTTCTAAATCCATAATTCAGATGTGTCATACAGTACCAATTTGGAAACCTTAGGAATTAATCAACTGTTTTGGACCCGAAACTGCTACCTTAGATCAGATAGTTAGATGTGTTATTCAGAGTATGTTTGTCAATGGAACAAATAAATAATTAAACATTGTTAAGTATGTCCTCAACTATAACTCAAATATGATAAGGTAATATCTATCGGAATTACTGGATATCCAATAAATATCAATGAATATGCACCTACTACAAATACATTGTAAGAAGACACAGAGAAATTCTGTAGAAAACTGCAAGAGGTGCCATATAAAGGATCAGGAAAGCTCATAGTAATATAACTAATGAGCAACTGGAAAGCTAAAGTTGGAAAAAAGAAAGAACTTGGAATCACAGAAAGCTTTTGACTGGGCAAATGCAATAATGCGGTAAACAGAAATTTTGCAAAGATAATTGTTTATTACCAGCACTATAAATATAAATACAGCAATATAAATACAGACTCTAGACATTTAATATGAATAGACTACATATTAGGAAACAGTGAAATCTGTTCAGCTAGGACTTTTCCAGATGTAGGTTATGGAAAACTACATTAATTAAACTACCAGACTATTAACTACTGGTTCAGATATATGGATTAACCTTACAACATTAAAGAGTGTGTCAGCAAGGTATGACCTGAAAAGATACAGCTAAGACTATAACATCAGTGTAAGGCACAGTTTAGTACATTAAATTTATTCAGAGGAGAACTGAGGGGCTGGGGGAAGAGATAAAAGATATTGTGAAAACTGAAGCAGAAAATATACTCCCAAGATTTCAAATGGGAAAAGTATCAAGTGGCTTTCAAAAAGCTATTAGAGTGGCCAAGAAAAGGCCAAGGATGAAAGCCTTAGGCAATAAGAACACGTGACAACAGGACATAGACTTTCATATCAAGGAAGAAGTACACAGAAAGATTATCAAGAACGACAACATGTGGGAAAATATAGTAAGAAAAGAAAACTGTGATTTTAAAAAGAAACTCAGGGAAATCACTGGAATATTTACAACTAACTTGTGAAGACAACTAATAGTGGTAAAGAAGGTTAAAAATAGATGGAGAACCTGTACTGCCATGTACTGTTGCTTGGGTTGTGTACTGCATAAAGATGCTACATCTTAGGGGCACTAGCAAAGTGTAGGGAGTCAGCGACTCTTTCTTGACAAAATAGCAAAAAGCAAATAATCTGCTTGGGGAACTCAAGAAACAGATGTGGCCATCTTGCCCCCAAGGAGATTGCTTGCACCACCGTGCAGAGTGGAAGATGTAGAGGTGCGCACACATTTCCCACTTCAGAAAGACACCATATGGCTGGGAGCAACCTTGAGAGTAGCCCTTTTCAAATATGATTATTGAATGACAGAAATATATATAAAAAGATTTATTCAGTGACCAACTCCATTAGAAGTGAAACATGAATAGCAATAGACCAATGGTTGAATGCAAACATTTAAAGTGTAGATGAAATACTCACTGAACTGTTTTAACATGCAGAAGATGCAATGAAGTGCTAACTGTTCTTTGTCAATATGTATGAAACAAGACTGTATGATCTAAAGATTGAAAAATATCATTGGGTGTTTGTGTATACAGTATAGACATACACACACACACTGAAGAAGGAAAACATAAAGGTAAGTGCAAATTACCAAAACTATTGAACTAATTCCCAATGCAAGCAACCTTTTGCTTAATATTTTACAATGAATAGAGTCATATATGGAAAGACAAATGATACATGAATAGAGCAGATTTCAGAAAAAGCAAAAAGACATGAAACCAATAGTTAACATGAGATGGAAGGAAAGGTGGGAGATAAGTTTGGTTTCCTGGGTTCAAGAATAGAGAAAGATGGAAAATGTGCTAGATAAATAAAGAGAAAGGTAATCCTAGAGAGGAAGGCAATGGCAAACCTAGAAAAGATCATGAAGGATGACATTTCAATGACAACAAAGATTAGGATAGTAAAAGCAAGGTTTTTCTCCTATGTAGATATGTCTTAAAATAAACTGACAAACAACAATCTAAGAAAAGAGGACAGATAGATCTTTTATTGTCTATTTAGAGAAGTGTAAACACTGCTGCAACAAAGATTAATGTTAAAACAAAGAGGAAAGTTTTATCTGCAAAATTAGGATGATTTACATAACCTGAAATACCTCTTGATGCAACAAAAGATACAGCAGATCATGTACTGAGAAAATTAAAGTCTTTTAACTGAGACACAAGGAACATTCCTTGACAATATTATTTAGTCCTTAATTAGCACATATTGTTATTCAGTGCTGCTGGATCCGTTGTGCCTAGAAGGACAAATCGACATCTGGGAACAGCCCTCTCACAATGTTTGAAACTAAATACATACCAAAAAAGTAGATAGGGAGAAAAACTCATAACTTTAAACAAAAATAACGCTATGCTCGTCAACTGAATCAATAGACATAACCTATATGTCCGGTAATTCTACAAAAACAAAAACAAAAAACTGAGGTGTCATGGTTGATGGATTGAGCTAGGACTTTGGAGACTCAGGTTCAAGTCCACTCCCAATTACAGAGGTTTTCTGAATAATTTGGAATCAAGCACTGTTTCTTTCAGACCCACAGTTGTGGAAAAAAATGGAGAAGAGAATGCTATGTATGCTAACAATAAGTTCCTGGAAGAAAAGGCAGGGTATAAAACTAGCAAACACATAAATAAATATCCTCCAAGAAGTGTGATTACATACATAATTAAACATATGCAGTTTTGGAAGCATACAGTTGAGTCTGTGTAGAATTCTATTCACAATTTCAGTTGACTATATGGAGATCAAAGGAAGAACCAGCTGATGTGATCTGCCTTTGCCTTCAGTAAAAACGATTTGAAGTCATGATCCTAAGTAGAGAAATATATTCTCAGAGAACTAAGTGCACTGAAGAAAAATTAAAGAAGCGTGTAAGATTGGCTGGAGAAAACAGTATTAAGGTATGATATGGTTGTAGTATCTAAATATTTAAAGGGCCATAATATAGAGCATTCTTATTCTGTTGCTATGAAAAGTAAGAGCAGAATCCACAGTTTCAACTTACCAGAAAGAAGATTTCAACTAAATGATAGGATTTCCTGATGAAAAAAAAAAACAGCATCAAAATTTTCCTTATTAAACCAGAATTTGGATGGTCATCTATTAGGAAAGTTGAAGCTATAGATTTATAAAAATTCTGCTGCATTTTTTGGTAACAGTTCTCATTCAATTTGATGACAAAGAATTTGTTTTTGATCTTTCAAAGAAGAACATTTTGATAACATTTTCATTGGTTTAGGGTAATGTAAAGTGATCAAGAAAGAAGTGAAAATACGTTGTCTTCATTGCATAATGATTTTTGCAGAAATTAGCAGCCTCCCTGGCTTCCCACATTTCAGTGAAATCCAAAGGGAAAACTTCATGAAAGAATTCTCATTATACTTTCAGATTGGGCAGCTAGGAATGCTGCAGAATGATGAAAAGATGTATCATAGAAAGCAATAGCACCTGAAGTAGTAATCTTTGTAACCTCCAATAATAAAACAAGCTACAAAAATACCACCAAGAGAATTTTAAAAGAAATTTTCAAGCATTCTGAAAATGTTAGAAAAGCAGAGACCTCTTCTGAAAGGGAAATCAAGAGAAAAATTGCATGGAAGATTCAGCACAGCATTATGTTTTATAATTCTATGTACAAATTATTTACTCTCTACAATTAAAGGGAAGTTTTCCTTCCTTCCTTCCTTCCATCCATCCATCCATCCATCCATCCATCCATCCATCCATCCATCCATCTTCATTTCAAGAAGACAAGTTGGCTGGTTCGAATGGCAGCCAGGTTTCCTTCTTCAGGCCAAGATTCTCAGTCACAAGTTTCTAGATATGGCAAATAAACAGGCACTCTCTTGTTGAGGGCAGATATAAAGAACAGGAACACTGATTATTGTCATATCTGGATCTCCATTTTATGGTAATGTCATTCATAAAAGAGAGAGAATAAGAGTCTGATTGACAGTGATCTGACTCTGAGGATCATTGTCTATCAAATGCAGATTTGGTCAAAATTTACATATAACTGTACAAAATTTACATATAACATATGACAAGTTGCTGAACTTTTGCAAATTTATTGATTAATTTCTGCTGGACTTAACTGAATTGATTTGCTGACAATACTGGATTGGCTTGCTGACTTGATTACATTGTTTGGATTACTTAGTATTAGAGACCAGTATTCATCTCTGTATACTGGCTTTGTTGAAAACAGTAGAAAAGTTTGGATTAGATAAAAGGGATGTTAAGCAAGTGAGCTAGCCAGTCCCTATTAGCTCCAGTTGTGTTAGTTTAAGGCTTGTAGTATTTATGAAAAATATAAGGAAAATATGCCTATTTCTATTTTGTTAATAAAAGCTTCACACTATTTCTTTTCATTGGAAGTATTGAATTAGTTTGTAGTGAGCCTGTATTGTTCAATAATTATAACCACTGTTGTACTTGGGAAAATTGAGTTGTATTGCATCATAACCTTGGGAACCAATGCATTTTTTCTTATAATCAATGCAATTGAGTTGTACTTTCCCCTTTTATCATCTAGAATTCTGTTATAAGTCAGTTTTTACCCTCCTCCCTTACTTCTACATCAGCAAGGAGCAGTTCTTCTGTGAAGGCTCATTGAGATTCTACATGGACATGACTCCCTGCTTTAAGATCCAACAAAAATTATGTTCAGCTCAAGAACTCTACAGTGAACTTTCTCACAGGGACTCAGAAAGGTGAATTACAAGCCCCATAGGCTTTTGAAAGAGTAGTTAATACAACGTCATTATCCCTGTATGTTCTCAGGAACAGTTTTGTGTCCATAGCCAAATCTGGAACATTTGTTTCTCTTTATTCAAAGTAGCTAGCATTAAGACATGGAATTTGCTGGATGAGTAATACTATTCACTAAATGTGTACTTTTAAGCTATTCTTTTGTGATCCTATGACTTCTGAGACATACAAGGTGGTACTCATATGATTCCTGTTTCCTAGAACTATTGCTATGACATTGTAAATTTCAGAAAATAAATATTTAAACCTTAATATCTCACTTTTTTATAAAAGGTAAGTTCTATTGATTTTACTGCATAGATACTTGAGGATGGGATTGTAGCCTTAAAGTCTCTTTGTCTAAATTAGAAAATTATAGAGTCTCTCAAATCTGTTTTCCTCCTTTTAAAAGAATAGTTGAACAGGCTCTTCTGAATTCTGTTGAGCTTTTGAAAAGCATAGCCATGGCCAAGTCCTCAGAAGGACCATTTGTGGAAGCTATTCCCCCTTGTTTTTTGTAGTGATAATTGTAACCCTTAAATTCAAAGTAAGTTTAATTGATTTTGATAAGTTGAACCTGATGGTTTCTATAAAGTTAGAACTAAACTTTATGAAAATAAAAAGTGTATGAATTTATATCTTTATGAACCTGATTTATAGTACTTAACTATAATCCTATAGCATCACCTTTGGAATATTCTCACCAGGTAAGTGGAACACTTAAGGAACAATGCTTCTAAGGTCTGTTGTAAAGGTCTTCTGCACTTGAGGCCTTAAGTTGCTTGTCTTCCATGGTGAAGCTGGCTGGAAATGAAGCCAGCTTAAACAAAAAAAATCTGTTGTCCAGATTTCAATTTGTTCTTCAGTTCTGGCAATAACACTGGTCAGGTACTCTGTCCAGACTGCAATTACCATGGCCTCTAATTGGTGAATTTCCCTGCTTCTTTACCCCTCCCACCTATATTGGGAAAGCAAGCACTATTCATTTTCTGTGGGTGATTTTTCAAGCAATCTGGTTTCCACTGGTAGACTTTTTTTTAAATAATAATTTTATTAGAGTTTACAGATATAAAAATATATAAATATATAAAAATAAAAAACCAATATAAACTAAGGAAAATATAAAATGAAAAAATAAAAAGTATAGAAAAAATAAAAAATAAAAATAAAGAAATAGTAAAAAAGGAAAAAGAAAAGAGATATATAAAGAAATTACTTCCCCCTTCATCAAGACAAGTACAAACAATTTCAGAACTTATCAACTTCTTTAATATTACAACAAAATATATCTTCTTTCCATATTACATCTCTTTTCTATAAACAAATTTTAAAGCCTCATCATTCAATCCTAATCAGCAAAAATCCAGTTAGCATTACTGGAATTAACACATATATTTTAACCATAATCAAATAAGCCAACTTTGTATTCCGTAAATACCATAACTCATCACTTTCTCTGAAAATACAACAAAAAAATCTTCAGATATCTTATGTCTTGTCTATAAACAAATCTTTAAAGCCTTGTCATTCAGTCCTAGTCAAAAAAAATCCATTAAGAGCTACTAAAAATAACAACATATATATTTTAACCTTGATCAGAGAAGCTCACTTTATAGTCCTTCATTTTGCTTTTAAAAATGTTGATCTTTAGCCCTGTTAAGTACTGTCCCCAAAGTTTATTTGTTTTCATTTTCTCTTGTCTTTTCTCAGGAACTCCTTTATAAGTTTAGCTCCTTCATACATCTCGTTTGTAAGTCCAAGATGAGAAAGTTGTCCAGATCACTCTTCTGGTTTATTATTTGTATGTCTCTTTTAGTTACTTAGAAGTTTTGATTGTTAAGACATCAGCTGTTTTCACTTGTAAATCCAATGTAACATCTTTTTCCATATCATTCTTGTGACTTGTCATTTTTAAATCTACATCCAAAACAGATTCAGTCTCAGTCTTATCATCTTCTTTCTCCTCTTTTAAACCCATTTTTATGGTAACAGACAATCAAATTTCTGAGTGCATTGTTCCCAAATTTTCTCGAATTCTTCCAAAGTTATTGGAAGAATTTTGCTCCATTCTGTATTAGTGGGTCCCTGCTCCTTTAATTACAATCTTTAGTTCTTTCTGGTTCCCTCTAGTGTCCAGCCTTTAAAGTTACCACTTAGCATGTTTTCCTCTAAACTACAACATTTTCCTATGCAGAAAATAGAATTTAGTAGGATTTTAAGCAACCCACAGGAAGGATTCTTATAATTTATTTCAAAAACTTATTTCAAATCCATCTGGCCCTTTAGTCAATTTAAAACTTTCCAAAATCAACATCCTAATTGCCTTTTTTGCTCTTCATTTCTAATTTTTTTTTAAAGTCCTTAAATTTATAAGAAACTTCCTTCTCTGAAGATTGAAGGAGAATCATTCAGTGTAATGAAACTTGTCCTTCTGAAGGTTCTTAATATCCAAAAAGCAGTTAACAAGCAATTTCCAGACATGATTAAGAAAGGAAGTGGGTGAACCCAGTGTCTGAAGGTTCTGAACCACGGCTTGGGCAAAGCTGACTTTCCCTCGGCTCCCAGAACTCTAAAACCCATCAAAGATGCTGTTTTATTATCTCCTTGCAAGAAGCCTCTGTATGGAGTGCTTGTGGGCATTCCCACATCCTCCCTTTATCCAGAGAGGAATTCCAAGGTGCTGATCCATTTGCCAGCTCCTTGTTCCACCACGGTCATCGGCTCTGCTTTTCAGTCTGCTATTACTTCCCTGGAAGTCCCTCAACTGGCGGACTTCTTGTATGAGCTCCATTCATTGACACTCATACTTGACTCTTCTTGTTCTGCATGTCTACTAGTGGATTAGCATTCCATCAGTTTGGGGGCATTGATAAGAAAGTCCAGTGGTTTACCAGTTATCTCTAACCAGCTATCACTTACCCTAACTATTGATGGGTACATTGGTTGCATGTGTAGATAGGAACTAGTGTGCTTTAGAGAGATGTAGAAGGAACCTATAAGTACAGAATGAACCCATGTAATGCTCGTGACCTGACTCACAAAGCACAGAATCATGGGCATATTCCTTTCTTTAATTGCAAACATTTAGAAAAAGGGGAGTGGCTATAGCTCCATACAGCAAGCAGTAGGAGCACAGACATTACTTAGATCAAATTAAAATGCAGCAGATAAACCACAGAGTCAAGCTTGCGCAGGTGCAAATCAGACAAAACATGGTTGTAAGTTGCCCCCATGTTGAGATAAGGCAAGTTGAGGGTCACATTGTACATTCAAACCTTCTCAATACAACTGCTGAAGTACTGCCCACCCACTGTTAGCAGGTCTCACAGAAAAACCCTTAGATAGGTGATTCAGAATGATAACATGGTCAGTGGTATTGAACACCTGTGACAGGTGCTAGTTTGATTAGGCTCTCATTTACAATCCGGAAAGCATTTATTACAATCATTAATTGAACAGAGCTTTTGGGTGCCTGCCAAAACCTTTTGTAAAAATCTAAGTTAGTCAACATCTAATTATCAGTCAGCATTCTGTGGTTTACTTGGTCTATGGACCATAACAAATGCTACTTCTATCTGCCAGTTAATTGTGGTCTCAGCAACACACCAGGACGGGATAAGATTGTGCTTAGTTTTGCCACTCCAAAATCAAGACTTAGCCAGTACTTGGTGCTTACACCAGCAGAATGTTTTTTGCAGCATTAAGACCTTAATTTAAGTACACTGGATATTTTGGGGACCTGACTGAAAAACATTAAATATTCCTGTAGTTGTTAGCATAGCAGAGATTAGACAAGTCACAGGAATTGTGGTACAAATGGTGTAAGATTAAGTAAATCTTACTTATACTGTTTGTAAAAGAGCAAATCTTATGATGGTTTCTCACTGAGAATATGTGCTTGTGTATGTGTACCATATATCATTGTTCCTTATTTTTTATAAACAAATCCAGCAGTTCTTTTGTGCAAATATCTTCTTTTTGGGGCCACACGCTAATCCTTAAGGCATTTAATGCAATTTATATTCAATTAAACTAGTGTTGTAGCTTGAACCTCTGAAGCTGTGATAGAATCACAATGCCACAAAGTTGAAAGGGGCTAGACTACCAGGTGGGACACTCTTCATTATCTCTCTCTCTCTCTCTCTCTCTCTCTGTCTCTCTCTCTCTCTCACACACACACACAATGCAATTTCCTAAATTAAAGTAATCTCAATAGATATCTATCCTGTAATATAGAGAGACTAATCCCATCCCATGAGGTTCAGATAAAAACAGTTAATCCTCCCTAAACCTGTTAATATAGATAGTGGTCAGAAACCAAGAAAACCAGGGGAACTCAAACTCTGAGCAGCCAATCAGGAACAGAAAGGTTTACCTATCTCCTGGGAGGGGCTTAAAGTGAGGATGAGAAAAAATTATTTTGTATTTGTTCTTTGATACTCCTTCCTGAGTAGAGATGGTATCCCTTCCGAGACTAGCTTCAGGCAGGTAAGAAACCTCTCCCAACTGGGAGAAGCATTATGACTGGAATAGCCATAAGGAATAATAGAGCTAGGTTCAAATTAGGATTCTTTTATTGAATCATTTTATGGATTGATCTGAGCTGTGTTTTGTATCCTGAGTCCTATTTGTTCTTTCTCTCTTTCTCTCTGGATGTATGCCTGAACGACTGCTATTTTAAAGCCTGCAGGATACATGCAATCTCCCTTTTCCCCTTTTCACATTGTGTCCAATTCTCAATCCTCATAATAAAACACTTTCATCTTCTACTGGAATCAGTACCCTCATTCTGATAGAATTCAGCCTCTCATGCGTCCCAACTATTCTGTTAAGCTACTGAAAGCTACTGAAAGGGTAATGAAATCAAGTTTTTCCATTGTTTTCCTCCTCAGTATGGATGTAGAAGAATTTATTTTGGAATAAGAGATTGGAGTGGGCTCTCCCTAGCAGGTTGGATGGGTATAACATAGGGATGGTGGAGGAAGGGCTTAGGGAACTTGCAGAAATCAGAGGGATTAACCCACAATATCTCTATATTTGTGTGTGCAAGCACACACTTTGTTACATATCCAGAATCTTAAACCCATTATTATTCCATATTATTATTCTATATCCTGCATTATACCAAAGTAAGGCTTGACATATCTCGCTTTGCACGTAATGCGTCTATCTCATATATTGGTTTCACCTTTTGAGTTGCCATACTGACATAAATGAACATTTGCACGATATTCTAATTTTTCGAGTTTCACCTGTATATTACAGTGTATTAGTGAACTATCTCTCTACATTGTCTGCTGTTATGCTGATGCACATCTATTTTCTACTTGGTTTAGTTTCTGTTCTTTTTGCTATGGTGTAGAATCCTCACCCCATACTACAAAGAGTATTCAACAACTGGTATAAGAAGTCTTGGACTTCAAGCCTGGTTTAGTATATGAAATTTTCCATGAATCAGCTATGTAGTAGTTGCTTCTTCCTGACCTTCAGAATTATATTGCACTTTAATCAGTAAAGTGAAACTGAATACAGAGCCAGATGACTTCTCACAAAGCTTCAGCACACACTGTCACTGTGAAAGTGTGAAATAATATAAAATGCAAGACCAGAGTAACAGATAATTATGTCAAAATCTTAAAGCAGACATTGGTAAACTGACTGAATTGAAATCCATATTTTAATACCTGCTTCTTTTCCAATTGTTATTATTCAAAAGTAATTATTTGAAGATTTGGAAGAGCATAACGGCAAACATTCTCAGATGGAAAAAGCTGGACTTATCTTAGGAAGAATATCAACAGTAATAATTAACATTCTTCCAAGAGTTCACTTGCTATTCCACATGACCCAGTAAGTATGCATGAAAAGTTGCTGAATGAGTGGCAAAGACAGATAAGTAATTTTATATGGTTAAATAAATGACGGAGGATTAAATTAAGATTTTACAAGATGTAAAAGAAAGAGAGAGGTTGGCCATATCAAATCTGAAACTATACTATCAGGTCAGCCGTTTGACTTGGATTACAGATATGGCTGGATTGCATCTACGGAAGAATAGGACTCACAGAAGCTCCACAAAAATATCTTTAGACTCATATAAAAAAAACGCTACAAATATAAGAAATCATTCTGTTAGAAATAGCTTATTAAAAGTTTGAGATAAATTTAAAAAAATAAATCCAGTTTTATCTCCTTTGACGTCAATATTGTACATATATTTACATGAAGAAAAATATGCTGAAGAAAATCGGAGAGAAAACTCTCACAACTTGACTTACCTATTAACAAAACAAAAATGAATTCATTCAATATTCTTTCATTAGAATGGTCAGAAGTGTTTTCATGGTTTCAGTATTTTCAAATGAGCATTACAGTCCAGAAGGAATTACAAAATCAAAGTGGTATGCTTAGAGATTTGACTGTATTTGAAATACTTATATCATAAAACTGAACCCTTGTTAGGTATTATATATAAACTGCTCCTGAAATATGATTCCAAGGCATAGATTGCATGATCTAATGCAATGTTTGTCAACCTTAGCAACTTTAAGATGTATGGACTTCAACTCCCAGAATTCTCTAGCCTCTTGAAGTCTACACATCTTAGAATTGCTGATGTTGAGAAACACTGATCTAATGGATACAGAATTTAAACAGGACAACTGATATGCAGCAATTATAGTATCAATGGAAGACTAACATCAAATTCATTGCAAATACTTCAAGGGAAAAATATTTATTTGTTTATTAAATATATTTCTATGCCACTGCAATTAAAATAATTCTTGGTGGCTTACATAGAAAAAATATAATGTAAAGCATATCCAATACAAAAAAAACCCCATAATGATCCTACAACAATACGTAATTGGTATAAGATGTTCTTCCACTGATAAACTATCTCAGTGATTTTTTTAAAAAGGGACAATATGCATTCAGAAAATTGTTGGAAATGTAAAAATCAAGTTGGAATGTTTACCATATCTGGTGGTAGTATCATAAAGCATCAACTGGCTGGAAGATGATCCACTGCGGGATGAAACAAATCCTATGTTTTGACTTTCCTTTTGTACCAGTTATTATTTTGTTAAGCATTACTAAACCTAAATATACATACAAAATATATTGAGCTGGCTTTATTGATGCTAGGACACTTCATACTTTTTACTGGAAATCACATTTAATTCCTGCTTTAGAGGAGTGGCAACTTAAACTACATCAATGTGTAAAATAACTTCATACATGAAAAACAAGTCCAGTGTTAATGTCAGTTTAACCTGAAAACCCTTTAGGAAATAAATTCTGTACAAGGCTTGCTGACCCATCAGAGATTTGGATTCCTTTAAAATAAAAGCCCTAAACTCTTAAATGGTGGTTATTTACTTTTATTACATAGATCTTTTAGCTAATATAAAATTTTAATAGTTAAATATAACAGTTTTAAAGTTTTTAAGTGTTAAACTATCACAAAGCTATATTTTTATTTATTTATTATTTAAATTTATTATAGCCACTCAACTCCAATGGATTCTGGGTGGAGTACAACCCCACCAAAATCCATAAAAACAGATAGAAACTAAAATCACACAGGAAGCCTGGAGTAATAGAATCTAAAAATGACACAAACAAAATAAAATACACCCCACCCAAAAAAACGCAAAATAGATTAACCCCAGGCCTGGGATCAAAGCCAGGTTTTAAGAGCTTTCTGGAACCCTAGGAGAGAGGGTGCTGTCTTTATGTCTGGCCGGATGCTGTTGTGAGGATGCTTCCTCGGTCCTTTAATAGAGGGGACCTGGAGCACACCCACCCTGCTGGAATGTACTGGGCAGGTAGAAACAAATGGAAATATGCAGTCCTTCAGATATCCAGGCCCTGTGCATAGAGGGCTTTATAGGTAATAGCCAGCACTTGGAATTGCACTCAGAAGCCAACTGGCAACCAATGCAGCTTGCGTAGTCTATGAGCTTAGAGCAGTTATAATCAAAACACAAAAATCAATAATCCATGAGTAGCAATTCAACATCTTCAAAGCAACATAACATTCATTATAAAAAGACTGTCCAGTTATTGTAATAAAAACCTAACTTAATTAATATCACATTAAAGAGTTTACTTTAAAATTTTATATATTTTATTCAACCCCAATGACACACACACACACACACATATGTCATTGGTGTTGAATAAAAAATAAAAGGTCACTTTTTGTGAGATGGGCGGGCATATAAATTTGATAAATAAATAAATAATGCCAGCAGACTTGATTCAAAGATAGCTACGTTGATTTTAGGTTATGGAAACATCTCAGTTAATTTGTAATTCCTTTTTAAAAAATCATTCTCCTTTAGACCCAAACAACAGGAACAATTCCATTGCCTGTTCTGATTTTTTGAAATAATTTATTTCATTTCCCCCCCTCGAATCTTGATGTAAAATGGGTATAATCGGATGAGGCAGTTTTTTACAAGGAAAATTTCCAGTTGAGATGCTTATTAAATATGCAGAGATTTCCTGCTGAGATAAATGTAATTTCTACTGACTCAACCAGAGGCAGAATGTCTTTTTAGTTTGCATGAAGGAGACATTTTTGTTTTCCAACAGTCACTTGCCCAGAGTTTTGGCAGCAAATTTCTCAAATGGATGCCATTCATACTGAAAAAATATAATGCAAGTACAGTGCATAGGGGTTAAACGTTTTCCAAAATGTGCGATAGACAGACAGACACACAGACAGACAGATTCTCCTTTTCATATAGTGAATCTCAGGTAAGATGCAATGGAGAACAGAGCTGTTCTATATTTTGATAGTGGCATAGAAAAAGACACATTTTTTGCATGTGAAGTATTGTGAGTTCTCAGGTTTGACAAAATACAGCATGCAAGAATCTTCTTGTGAGCCATATCAACTTTTCTCTTTATTTTTAGCCTAAAATGGGTGGAAAGACTTTTCCAGGAAGATAACTGAGCAAGTAGAATTTAGCTAATGCATACAAACTTATCTTCCTTTACCTTACTCCAGTGTCTGCTTTCAATGAAGAATGGAATGTAGCTAGGTTTTTTTTTATTACCTAATTGCTCTACCATTTCAAGATTAACTGTCTCCCTGCTGTCACTAAAATGATGGTGCACCTATCTGACCATATAGCTGTTATTAAATTCCCCAAAGAATAAATCAAGGGATTCAGCTAAACTTAGCAAACACCTTTCATTGATAGAAAAATATGTATCTTCTTACTTGTTTCTTTGGATCTTCTTCTCTCTGGATTTTTGGACTGGATAAGCAGGTCCTACATTATGTCACATTTCTTTCATAGTTGTACCTATGGCATTTTCTCTTCAGTGGTCTTGATCCACCTTAGAATCTGCATCTCTTCAGCAGCCAAGTTTGCCAGTTCTAATTTTGTTTGCTAGCCATTTCCCTTTTGTCTCTAATTCTCCAATTTCCCCACAACCAATCTCCTGCCAGCTGCTTAGTCCTTTTCCAACCAACCCCACTCCTCCTCCTTTAAGACCCTTGCTGTATATGAAAACTTCTTACCTGATTCTTTTTCCAGACACAGCTTACTACCCATCCGAATAGTTTGCATGTCTGGAGGTCACAGGACAGGATGGTGAATGGTGTTTACTTCTTTAGTTTGTCACCTGAACAGATGCCCTTGTAAAAACGTTATCTTCTCTATAACTATTGATAGTATAGCAACCACAAATAAATGACTGCATAAAATGTGCACTGGAAAATGGGGGAGGAAGAAGTACATGAAATATGCAACATGTTTCATCATTTGTACATCTTCAGGATGAGCCCTTCAGGAGACAGTAGTAGCTGCTGGGAAGAGCTTCAGGTATCCACTTCTTCTAAAGAGGCCACAACTTGATGTAATGAATTATTAAAATCCACTCTTCTTCCAGGTCCAGTAAAGCAGAGGCAACTGAGTTCTGATCCTGCTAGCACTTTATCTCCAGTAGTCAATATATTAACTGTCTGGCAGAATAATTAGGCAACATGGAGATGAGACAGAGAAGACAAGCCCTACTTTGAAGATTTATGAATGTCCTTTGAGTAGCGTTGATATTGTTTGCACCTGAGATCTATCTTCAGTACTCATGAATCTCATGTAGCTACAACTAGGAGCTTTGGACTAATTTGCAGTTACTTATTCTCAATAGCCCTTTGGATTAGAACGTTGCTGTTCCTGAGGATGATCTGCCTATGGATTATATTATCAATAAGCAGCTATTAAATCTTGGACACTCTGCTTGCCTTGGTGTTAGATCTGCTATACTAAGCTATTGCAGACTAACAAATTGCAAAGGTGCTTATTAGACTCCTTATTGTTTTTGGCTATCATAGACTAACAGGGCTTTTCTCCTATAATGTCCATACTGAATTATAGTAACTGCAGTCATAAAACAGGAGACAACTACAAGTTAACATGTGTACTACAGAATAACATACATTCACTGCTTTTTAAAAATTCAGCATTCTTGTGAGGGAGCACTAGACCTCTAAAGAAGTAAGGAAGTAAGGAAGATGACCTTGACAGAAATATGCAAGAACTGTTACCTAGGCAAAAGGAGCTGAAACATTTTTTAAGTCCAGAGAAATGAGATAACATTTGGAAATAGCTAGTCAGACTCCGCTCTGATTCACTGGAATATAAGAAGAGGAGGAGGTACAGCATAATCAGACTTGCAAGATCTTGTTATATAGCTAATCTCAATAAAAGTAGTTGTAGCCTTCCTGGGGAGTTGATTTCCTGGTCTGGTATACCTAGTGGGTCTGATACCTTTCTCTCTCTCTCTCTCTCCCTCTCCCTCTCCCTCTCTCTCTCTAACATATCTTTTTAAAACATGAGATCAGCTATCAGCACAAAGGTCAATTTCACCAGGAAAAGGAGACTGATTCTGCCAACTGTGTGTTGCTAATCATGATTACATATTCTCCACAGCTATTCACTGGATACTTTTGACTGATGTTTGCATAACTGGAAGGCAAGGGAAGGAAACCTTCACTGCCATGTTGCCTTCTTGACTGCCTCTCCAACACTTCCTTCCACCTGTTTTACCCCATGTCCGAAATGGCCTGACAAGACATCTTGCTTCCACAGAAGTAGCCACAGAGTTGGATGGAGAAGCAGTAACAGAAGATAGTTATGAAGAACTTCAGCAAGATTACTACAGAGATTCCTTTCTACTACTGCTCCCATTGTGAGCAATAGTGAGCACTCATCTTCATAGCGATCTGTCAGAAAAAGAGCAACTGAAAATAGGGTGAGGCAGGAGGAAGTTCAACTGATGTTCTCCCTATGCACTCTTCTGCTTCATCTTGTGTCCCTCTTCCATACCATCAACTATCAACCCTTCCCCCTTCTTCTTCTTTTTTTAGCACAGGGTATTTTGTTTTCAGCTTGATTATTAAACTGTGCACATAGCTATAATAGCTTTTAGTGGAAGAAAAGCACCAGGTCCTGTCACACAATTCTGTCCCACCACGTTAAGGAGAGGAATTGATGGTTTTCCCATCCTACATGTGAGAGTGGAAAGGCTGGTAGGAGGGGAAGCCCAATCATTGCCTTTAACTCATTCTGAATTAAAACATTAAGGATAGCACCCCTTGCCTACCTTGCTGTTAAAGCAGGAGAGAGATGGGCTGCAGGGACAGAAAAAATTAGGCTGGCATAACTTTTGTGCTACCCTCATGAACTAAAAGAATGCACATTAAGAGAACAGTCTGGATGAGCCAAGAAAGTGTTTGTGAAAAATTATGGGAGAACAGCTGTTCAAAGTTTGTATAAAAGTCAGGGGATGTTGGGGAGTGTTTTGCTTCCTCATTTTTACAAATAGCTCATTAAAAAATGCCCATCTTTGAGCTTTTGGCATATTTTCAAATGCAAAGATAAAGTAACAGCAAAGCTTTTATAGCAGATTATTTGGTTGTGATTAATTTCACTACAATAAAGTGCAAATAAATAATCATAATTATAACCCAGATACTTTATATTCATCACAGTGATGTTAAGTTCCAAACAGAAAAAGTATTCAAACTGAGTGTTAAGTGTAGAAATCAGAGCTTTGTAATTATGTGCCTGAAGGTGCATAAACAGTAGTTGATATATAAAGGGATTTGGAAATGGGCTTCCCCTTTTAAAGGGCCTTGTTCCCCCACCCACCCCCGCTCCGAGTTTAGCTTGGATGGCTATATTGTAGTTCATCTTACAAGCCGAGCAGGCATAGATAATTGCAACTGAGGGTGCCTCTTATAAAACTCTTTTCAGGGACAAAATTTAATCATTTGGCTAGAATTCCTATGCTTAGTTTATGCCTTACGGTATTATTTGTCTTTTTAGCAAGGTCTCAGCAAAAATGGTCAAGATATTTTTGAAAATCAGCTCATGAGATTACTCTGTAGTGCTTGGATGAAGAATACCAGCTTCTAGTCACTGAAGCAAAGAATGGAAAACAGATGAGAGTTGCGTGCCAACTGTGTGTTTGTGTGTAAGTGTGTATGAATATATATATATATGCCAGCTTTTAGAGCAAACAGCTAGCAACAAGATTTACAACCATTTAATGATTATTAAATGATCTGTTAAAATTAACAAGCTGAATACATATAGTGGGGGAAAGATAAGGTTTATGATGACATTATATCATCATGAGGATGTGGAAGCCAAAAGAGACTGCAGAGGGGTCCAAAGTAGCTCTTGTTTGTTTAAGTGAATAATTTTATCAGAAAAAGCACAATATAATGCACATTTTAAATAATTTCCATTGCATTTATATAAACATATTTAGTGTAAAGTGATGCATATTATGCTTTAGACCATACATATTTTCCAGATGATGATTAATCTGAGGTTGTTGTGTTTTTATTTTTGTATGGGTCATGTTTTACAGGTAGTCCTGGAGTTACAACTGCAGTTGGGACTGGGATTGCCATCACTAAGCAATGCAGTCATAAAGTGTGACATCACGTGACTACATTGTTTAGCAATGGCAATCCAGGCAGTTCTGGTTGTTGTTGTAACCCAAGATGTATGGTCATTAAGCAGGATGCAGAGGGAGTGCCAGGTAAGGAGCATGGGGGTGCCAGCGGGGGGTGGGGGAAGCCTGGCGCAGGCTACACACAAATCAGGGAAGGGGGTGCTCAGTGCAGTGTGAGGTCAGAAAGGCCGGGGAATGAGGGGCATGTGGACCATGCAATCACAGGGTGGCTGGGGAAAGAGGGTGTGGGGTGTGTGTGTTCGATCACAGGGAGGTCATGGAAAGAGGGTGTGGGGTGCGTGCATGTCTGCGACTGAAGGGAAGCTAAGGAAAGAGAGCATGAGGTGCGTGCAAGCAAAGGCGGGAAGGAGGGTGTGGTGTATGTGAGCAAAGAAAGGCAGGAGGTGGAGACTTACCCAGCAATTTGCAACCTGCCTTGTTGGCTTCCCACTGCCTTTGCTTGGGGGAAGCCAGTGGGGAAGGGTGCAAATGATGATCACATGACCATGGGACATTACAACTGGTCATAAGTGCAAGCTGGTTGCCTGGCATCCAAATTTTGTTCAGGTGACTTTGGGGACACTGCAATGGCCAGAACTTTGAAGGCTCGTCATAAGTCCCTTTGTTTAGCACCATCGTAATTTCAAACAGTTGCTGAATGAATGGTCATAACTCAAGGACTACCTGTATATTATATGTTTTCTATCTGAGCCACTGAGAGTTGCTTTGATTGTGATGGCGTAGAAATATTTTTAATAATAAATAACCAAGAAAAAAAATTAGGGTCATGGCAGACAGCTTGATGAAAATGTACACATAATTGAGGAAAAGGTAAATTCCATGCTTGATCATTACCCCTCAAAATTTTTTGCTGGTCTGGAGAAGCTGTAGAAAATGACAACCAAAATATTTAAAGAACTGGAAAGTCTTCTTTATGAAAGGCTATATTTTTTTGTGGTTTGATTTATAAAATTAAGACAATCATGTCTCTTTTAAAAATTAAAGATGTCCTCTTGCCATGGTTCCAAAAGTGACACTAAATAAGAAATGTCTCTTTTTTATGGAGTGATTGAAATTTTATTCTGTAACTGAGCAAAAAGTAGTACTATGTAAACTGGCTTCACACAAAATGTTTAGTTTTTGTGTGCAATGGACACATTTTAATTAGACTATATCATAAGATTCTAATTAAATATGAATATTAATAGTTTGGGATAGAAAGATTTACTATGAATTTGCCTAATTTTTAAGTTATTATGATTATCATTACTTTCCAAAACCCTAACATCACCCTAAAAATGTATAGGAAAGAAGACATCCTTCTCTACATTTTATCTGAATTGTGAATATGCTTTTATTTAACTTCAGATCTTTGATTTTGAGCAACACATATCCATGATATAATCCCTTTGCAGAACTTGTATTCAAAGTTTATTTCAGCAGAAAGATAAGAAAGAAGTATGTTGATGGATCATGAATTTAAGTTTTCATAGCTAGTTTGGCCATACACAAGCGGGATGGCCAAGTACACATCACAACCAACATATTCTAAAAAAAATCACAAAGAAGCAGCTTCACATAAGTTTACATATCCAAATTTTATATATAGGTAAACATTAAAAATAATTCCTATATACCTCAACTCCCATTTGTCCCAAAAGCAATAAAACATGTTGAATGTTGGTAAGGTGTTGAGCAAGGACTCTTCTTTCCTTTCACACATGCTCATAAACCTTGGACTAGATTGGATAGCACTTAAAACAGAAAAGTGGGCACTGTGTTTCAAAACATTTAACTGCCTACTCTGACTGGCATTGCCTGCCCAAATGGAAGCAACTCCTGAGCTCATTAGCTGAACATACCATGTAAGGAATGAAGGTTGCAAACTATTTCCAGAACCTAAGGCAGAATCTAGTGGCAGAAAGATACACATGACAAAGTAGGGTAAAGCCACTGAGGCCAAGTCCTCATTAGTTGCCACCTAAAGGATTATTTTGCTGTACCTAAGAGATGCAGCTCTTTGGAATGGCATATCCCCTCACCCCCCACACACTCCATCCTCCATCACCCTATCTGTTTGGCTGCCATTTAATTACCCATCCCTAAGATTGTCATTCTGAGAAGATCTTCAGGATGATAGATATTTAGGGAGATTCCTCATAAGGAAGGAAATGCAAAATTAGAGGGAGCTCCCTAAGTGATGAAAGACGACATCTCTCTCATCTTCTGGCAGGTAGTGTCGATCAACTCCTACTGTAACCACATGGCATAAAATAAGTATTTGACTCAATCCAATTTATGAATTTTCCAGTAGTAATGTATGGCTGTGAGAGCTGGACCATAAAGAAGGCTGAACGCCGAAGAATTGATGCCTTTGAACTGTGGTGCTGGAGAAGACTCTTAAGAGTCCCCTGGACTGCTAGGAGGTCAAACCAGTCAATCTTAAAGGAAATCAACCCTGACTGCTCATTGGAAGGATTGATAATGAAGCTCAAGCTCAGATACTTTGGTCACCTAATGCGAAGAGAGGACTCTTTGGAAAAGACCCTGATGCTGGGAAAGATGGAAGGCAAAAGGAGAAGAGGACGGCAGAGGATGAGATGGCTAGATAGCATCACTGAAGCAATGAGCATGAAATTGAGCAAACTCAGGGAGGCAGTGAAAGATAGGAAGGCCTGGCGCAATATGGTTCATGGGGTCACGAAGAGTCGGACACGACTTAACGACTGAACAACAACAACAACAATTTATGAATTTATATATGCAAACATCCATTAAAGTCCTTTTCTTAAAGTTTTCCATAACTTGGGGGAAGCATACAAACTATCTTTTCTCAATAATTCATAGAAAGAATAGGCAACGGTACATTTTTTTATAAGGGCTGGAAGAAAATGATAGTATAGGAATAATTCTGATATGCTAGAAATGAGTTTTGCAGCTAATATATTCCATATTCATCTCTGAATAACATGTTATTCATGTAGCTAAACCACATATTTTTGGTTCGCTTCATAGTTCATATATACAATGATTAAAGTCATTCTGGTTCCAGTTCAAACCATTTGTCATTCATTATCTTGCAAGCTAGGTACAAAATATTACAATACGAAAGTATTGTTGTGGATGGAACAATTAAAAGGAGCTAACTTTTTATTTTTAAAGAGAACAGTCAATAGATACTCCATTTTAAATTTCTACTGCTTATTATTTATATAGAGGTATTTTGAAATAATACATCAGCTCTTCAGTGGGTTCCACTGACGCATCTGGAAAAACAGCTGTGGCTAATTATGCATAAAGTGGAGCAGGTCTAAGAATCCACCTTTCCTATTTTTGGCAAAGAAAGTAGAAGAGGGCACTGCTATAACAACCATAGCCTGCAACTCTGCACCAGAGAGAGAATTACAGAAACTCATTATCTTAGGATTGCACTATGCCAAAACTACTTTAAGACTATTCTTATTCTTTTAAGTCAGGGTTGAGCAACCCATTTCCAACAGTACACATATGCATTCCTCTCATGGTGGCTTGTGGAACTTCCAAAGCTGTGTCTCATACATTTTTGGTGATGCTGTCATTCATCTCTCACTATTCATTAGTTGATTTTCAGTTGAACAGCTGATTTTATAATACACTGTTTCAAATAATCAAAGATGCTCCCTGTGCTGCTGTTTATTTAGGAAGAAGGTTGGAGTTCTAAATTAGCTAACAACCTGTAAGCCATTTGGACTGTAGCCTCATCTTCTCATGACTGCAGTAGTAGAGAATGACAGTAGGTTGGGGTAGTGGTAATTGCATGGTTAAACCCATCAATGGGAGACATCCTCTCCCATCATGGGAGGATGATGGCTGCCTGATGGGAGAGGATGTCTTTTGTGGTTTATATTCCTGCCCTTCAATTTAGAGCTGGTCAAGACTTATTAAAGTAATCATACTGCATCAGTGACTCCCAGGGAGGAAAAGACAGAATTCAGGCAGTGAGAAGGAAAGAGAAAGAGAAGAGAAAAGGCTTCTGATTTAGGGGAATGGGGAAAAGGAAAAAGCATCATGGAGCCAGTCCTGGCTCACAGCACTTTTCCAAGACACCTAAACAGCTGAAAATTGACAAACCTTTTCTGCAAAAAGAAACAGTAAGTAAATGTTCTCCAATTCTCATCTCTAATACATTTGAGGCTCTTGAATGGGATTTACAAACAGAAATAGAAAAACATCAATTATTGGATCTTTCTGCATCTCTTAGAGATGATTTAATAGACTGGTCTGATTCTATGTCAGCCTTCCCCTATCATTCTTCAGTCCATTTCACTAGCTCTCCAGTTTCCTCTAAAGAAAATAACAAGATCTCACAGGACAAGGGCTGGGAAAAGCTGCTGACATGAGATGGCTTGACTGAATTCATGGCAAAACAATTTTTGCTCACAGCACAAACTGTTATCTCAGTGTTCGAGCAATTAGCCTCCATTAAAAATAAACTGGACCTGTTAAAAAGTGATCTTGAGGTCTTTGCACAAAAGCTCATAGAAAGACTCTCTGCCTTTATTGAAGCTCAAGCTCAGACAGACAATTTAGTGAAGTAACCCCACCTAGGGCAAAAGAATAATAAATTACTAGCCAATAAAGGTGTTAATCTGATTACCGATGGAGGTCTGCAAGTATCCAAATAAGTTACCTCATCAAAGTTGAGTCGTTCCTTGCATTAAATCAGGTTGCTCTTCATGTATCTTTGAATAGCCTTAACTCCAGTTGCTGGGTCTCCAGAAGAGCAATTGTAACTTCTCTGGGTCAGATTCTTCGTTGCCACCACTGGCAAATAGATCTGTGTATGGTTGAGTGGCTTCTAAGCTTGCCTGGTAGTAAATGAATTTTACTGACTTTTAAGCAATCTACTATACCACACATGTGGCTTAAAATGAAATCCTTTCTTGCTATCCTTTGGATTGTCCCAATCAGAGTTTTTCATGATGGAGGGGTAACTCCTTTGCTCAGCTCTGCTGCTTTTGATTCACACAGATTGCCAAGCATTAGGTCTGTGATTAACAACAGTATCTCCACTTTTCATTTGTCCTTAGCTAAGCCAGGACATGGGAGTAATACAAATATGCAAAGTAGGCTAATTTTGCTCTTATCAGGGTCTTTGGCGTCTTGCCCAAGCCTGAACAAGAAGATATTTTGCAAAGGTTGGACAGTCTTAAGAAAACTCTGCTGGCTACTGTTGCCACTGCTGAGCCACTTATTGAGCTCATAATACCTAAAACATTGCATCAGCAACTTTTTATGGATGAGGAGATTGTACTAATCCCTTGTAATAATGCTGAAAAGGGCCCTTTAGATTCCAGTAAGCCACTCTATGGAGGCTCAGCTATCAAAACAGCTGTTGCACCTAAAGCTCCTCCTTTCCCAAGGCCCAAATCTGATGCAAGAGACTCCCCTTGGTCCCCTTGGTCTTCCCCCAGAAGATCCAATTGTCTTAAAATTTCACCAGAATCACTATCCTTGCTCTCTGGGAACGTTGCTGGATGGGAAGCCAGAAACTGAGATCCTACCTTTTATAAGCTACATTTCCCAATTCAACATTCTTATGTTACAAGAGACAGGGTCAATCAATGATCTGGTTATTGAGGGATATAAATCCTTATCCCTCTCAGTGGATCCTGGTTTCAGAGGAGGGAGACTTCGTGCTGGCTTGAGCATCCATTTTTCAACCACTCTAAATACTGAGATCATGTCATTAGACTTATCTGAGAACTTTGCACAAACAGTCATAATTTTTCTGTTAAGAAATTGCTCCTCATTAATTTCGATATACCACCCAACATTTCTCAACCATGCATTGAAGAAATTTGGGCAAAAGCAGAAATTTGCATTGATAATATTCAATTGTGCTTTCCACCTACCCATACTGTCATAGCAGGGAACTTTAATGTTAGACTAGGCTCAGATGATAATCAGTTGTTTGCCAAATTCCTCAAAATTCCACCTAACTTGCAGACCCTCCCCCCTTCTTAATTAGAGAATCTAAGGACCACATTGGAGATTTCAGGAGCCTACATATGTTTTAGACATTCCACAAGTTGGATCTACAAATCATGGATGGCACCACCATTACCAATCATCCGGCAGAGGACTCACATTGGGCAGGCATAAGGCCCTCTTTGATTGATTACATTGCCATATCAAGAAACCTGTGTTCCTTGATTCTTGGATTCCATATTGACAACTGCCCCAAGAGTGATCCTTGTCCCAAAGTGCTGCTTTTGAAGCCCTTTGGTGTTCCCTTTTTGGAAATATATCCTATTCTAATATGGTCTAGTGGTTTAGGCACCAGGCTAGAAACCAGGAGACTGTGAGTTTTAGTCCCACCTTAGGCATGAAAAACTGGCTGGGTGACTTTGGACCAGTCACTCTCTCTCAGCTCAATTCACCTCACAGGGTTGTTGTTATGGGGAAAATAGGAGGTGGAAGGATGTTAGGTATGTTCACTGCCTTGAGTTGTTTATAAAAATAATAAAGGAGGGATAAAAAAAAAATCTAACTCTAAAATCCATCAGAAGATACCTCCATTGGAAGATACCCCCAAGGGTCAAATACAAACAAAATAGACAGTTCATGTGAAGGACAAATTAACCCAAATGCTCTCCACCAATGAGGCACTTTAACTACATACAGCTATTCTAGATGACAGGTCCTGTGACCAAATTTTGTTGTCTTACACTTAGTTAGTTCAGCTTCTTCAGCCAATCTTCTCTACTTGTCCATCTGGTGTTAACAGGAATCAGTGTTCTTTTAACCAACCTTGGTTTGACAGCAAATGTCAATCAACCAAGAAACGGCTGATTTCCTGCTTTAAGGAATATAAAAATTATCCTCTTTCTTATTCAACCCAGGATCTGCTGCTCCTCAAGAGGAAATGTAAACAATTATTATAGGCAAAGAAGAGGCAGTCTCTGAGTCTTGGAATCATCTAATTTCTGCTACTTGTTCTAAGAATTCAGCTCTATTTTGTAAATGTATAACTCTTCAATCTGCTGATTTACAAATTCTGTCACTTATTCCTGCTTCAGTCTGGGAAGACCACCTCAGATCGCTTTACACACAGGACAAATTACTCCCTCTGAAGAGGGGATTAAACTATGAAGCTCACTTGCTCCCCTTCTGGCTCCCTGTGTCAGGCTCTGAGATTATAAAACTGTACAATAAACCCCTGGATTGGGTTATAACTGGAAATATCTTGGCTGATGAGCAGGCAGGCTTCAGAGAAGGCCATTCAATTTCTGATATGCTTTAACTCTTCAACATCTAGTTGAGAAATACTCCTTTGGAGCTCACTTAGCACTCTGTGCAGCATTTACAGATCTTAGGTGTGCTTTTGATTCCATCTCTAGATTCAAATTATGAGAGAAATTGAAGTCTTCCTCAATTGATAAAAGACTACTTGATCTTATATATAAGCTCTGTGAAAACTTCCGGATGGAGGTGTGATGTAATATGCATAGACACTGCACCAAGAAAATCCTTGTCAAGGGGGAGTGAGACAAGGGTGTATTCTAGCTCCCCTTCTTTTTAATCTATATATTAATTCTCTTATAGGCAAACTGAATAGCCCATCTCTTCATCCTCCAAAATTGGGAAATAGACACATTTCTCTTCTTTTATATGCAGATAATGCTGTTTTGCTTTCTCAGATACAGACTGGACTGAAATGGGTGCTTTATATACTCACTGAGCACAACTGAGAAGAACGGCTAGAAATTAATTACTCCAAAACCAAGGTCATGGTTTTTGCTAAGCGCCCTAAGGTACATGTCTGGCTACATGTACCATAATCATCCAATAGAGCAAGTTAAAACCTTTAAATATCTGGGAATTGTTTTCCATGCTACGGTAACTGTAAATTTCACACCAATTATGTCAGCTTAAATGCACAAAAAACAGCATGGGCTTTACAATCTTTCTACTTCTCCAAAGGAGCTGAGCATATACCTGCAGTGGTTAAAGTTTTCTCAGCTAAGATCCAAGCCCAGCTCCTCTTTGGAGTTCAGTTGGGTCCCTGCAGGTCATTCCTTTTGTTTGAAAGAGTTCAATCCAAGTTTTTGAGATCTATTTTTCAGGTACCTTGCTGCATTCCAAACATGGTGCTTCGTGGTGAAGCTGGCCTACTTAAAATAAAAATCTCTGCTTGGATTTTCATTTTCTCCTATTGGCTTAAGCTCTCCTTTTTTTCAGTTGGCTTTGCCCCTTTAATTAGCTTTCAGTCTTCTTGATGCCAAGCAATACATGCCAAACTGCAATTTTATGGCTTCTCATGGGCAGCTATCACCCTGATGGGCTATGAACATCCACTAGCTGATCTCACACAATGGGCCATTGATTTAGAGCTGCAAGTAGACTTATCAGTCCTACCTAGAAACATCTTTTTGAGCCACTCTACACATCTTCTCCAACCAGTCAGTTACCTTAGGTGCATAATGATCCCAAAATTTAGAAGGGCTTTATCCTTGGCTAGATTCAATGCCCTCCCAACAGCTATTATTGAAGGCAGGTACCAAAATATCCTTTCTGAACAGAGACTGTGTCCATGTGGTGGAGGAATAATCAAAACAATGGAACATGTTATTTTGTATTGTCCCCTCTATGCGGATGCTCACCAACAATTATTATTTCCATTATTTACTAAATATCTTGTTGTTCTGACTTGTTTTATCTTAAGTTGTTACTATCAGATCAATCTGATTTTATTTCATTGACCACAGCTCAATATTGTTCTATAGTTTGTACAGTACATCAAAGTATCTCTTCTAATTTTTCTTAGATATTTTAGAATAATAATTTTTTTAATCCTAATTATTTGTAATTCTCTTGTTCTATTTGCTGTTCTATGACTGAATAAAAAAATGATTTGATATGACAGTAGCTTGGGGTAGTGGTAATTACATGGTTAAATTTGGCATCTTAAGTTAAAAAGATGCCAGAAATGAGGTGGGGGTGGGGGGAGAATAATCACTTTTGGACTTACAGGATGATGCTAATCAAGGTAGATAGTGTTAGGTTGGACTGATTAGTGTTAAGAGAGCTAATTCTCAGATTATTTTGAACAGATTGCTACCATATCATTCTTTTAACTGAAACAAAAGATGGATGGAAATATGACTCCTGCCCCAAAGAGACTGGCTTTACAACATGTGGACAGGAGAAAGAGTGACAAGAATCTGAACCTTGATTTCACCATAAATAGGTCTTGCATTTCATTCAAAACTGATTTCATGAATGCCTCTTTAGCTTCTTTACAATTTACAGTAAACTCAGTTTAACTGAGGTTTCATGTCCTTTGAATGTATTCTTGCAGTTTCTTGCCAAGCCAGCTGAGAGAAGTCTGACAAGTGGTCTGTCTTGACTGGTATATACAAGAGGTGTACAAAGCTTCAAAGGAATGTTGCAATTTGATGAATCTTCAAAGATCCCTCTTAATAATATTTTATAAGGCGACAGGGATCCCCCTTTTCTAAAACTGTCACTTTACTTGAGTATGCTTTGAAAGTCCTCTCAATCTTTGACCACAATGTTTGACCTATGAAAAAAGGCTGAGAGGAGACTTTTCTGATGAAACACATTTGCAGAAGGCTTGAGAAGAATAGTGGCTGATGTCTCCTAGGGTGCACTATTCCTATGCAGGAAGCTTCCCTCAACTTTCCAGTAAACATGGCTAGCATGTTTGCCAGGATAGGTACCAGGGGCACTGCCTTGCCAAAGCTGTTTACTTATCTCTTGCCTTTCCTAGGATGCAGGGGCCAAAAGCTTTGGGCAGTGGGTGCTTGAGGAAGCAGGCAGATGGCACTGCTGGCTCACCTGCCTGGGATGCTCTAGTCAAAAGTCAAGAGCATTGACCAGTGGGTGTGAAACAGATAGGTAGCAGCTAAGGTCTCGGGTACATTCTCTGTGCTCGCATGCCAAAGGGCTTCCAGCCCGGCCTGCTTCAGAGAGTGCCTTAAGATTGCCTGCAGCAGCATGTGAAAGCTGCCCAGCCATGTCACTTCCATTTGCCTGAGCTGCTTTCTCAAAATGAATATTACTCATTTCATACAGAGTTAGTATAGAGCTGCTTCAGCTATTCCTAGTAACCACAGGATCGGAAGGAACCATTTAGGCCACTGAGTCCACCCTCCCTGCTTAGTGCAGGACTTCAGATGCAGGCATCTCTGATATATGGCCTACATCTATAGAACATAGCAATAAAGGGGTTTACCAATATTTTAGGAAATTAGTTCCACTACATTGCTGTTACTGGTAGGAAGCTTTTTTCTAACATTTGTCATTCAGCTTTCTAACATTCAGTCAGAATCTGCCTTCTGTATCTTATACCCTTTATTTCATCCCATGCAGTGAGAAATTATAAAGAACAAATAATTACCTTTTTCTATTTGACATCTTTTCAGGTTGAAGAGTAATACAATATCCCTCTTCAACTGTCTGTTCATAGGATTTAGTTTCTAGTGCTTGGTACCTGACTGCCTTATATTGCTCTGTCTCCGCTTACTCACCAGGAAGCAGTCACTCAGTTATCTATAAAGGTACTCAACATTTCTCAGAACACACCTCTTGCAAACACAGCTATTCAGGGAGATGACTCACATCTCTCAGTTGAGCATATGGTCCTTCAGAACACACAGTTTTTCTGGTTGCTCCATCTTCTTTGGATCTTCATACTGTTAAACTATTCTGGCAAACTCCTGTTGTTATCCTAGTTCACTCAGTGAATGCTGATATCTGCAATGTCTATGATTCTCCCCACCCCCCATGCCCTTAATTAGGGTGTGTGAAATAGAATTTATGCAGTATTTTTTTTTCAGACCACAATTGTAACGATATGAAAAATGGATTATTTTCCCCCAAAGTGTGTTTGTTATTCAATTTATATTAAATACGCAGTAGCTCTAGTTGCCTTAATGTATGCAATAGCAAAAATATTTAATAGAGAAGCTTTGATTATTAGACAGGATATGATTTTAAAGGTTATTGCTCAATACTTTTTGTAAGCAGTTCAGCTCAAAAGGATTTGCTTTGTTTTATGAATGTCATGAATTCTAAACTTTAAGCATTTATTACCTAGATATCTCAGTCCAAAAGCCATTTGCTTTTAAATAAATCCCTTTAGAATAATTAAGAATAATGTTAAAGAAACATGCTTTGAATTACTTAGTCATAGGCTAAAAATTAATTCTGGATTGCCGTTATATATTTTTATATTGTTATTTATTTTGTATTCTGAGTTTTTATTCTACATTAGCTACTCAGAGATACTACTGTGAGATAGGTGGCCATATAAATAAAAACAAAAAACCCACAAATAATACATTTATTACCAACCATAAGGTACTTTACTAACACCTTTGTCTTTTTAAGTAAGAAATGAAGGATAAAAATATTTCAAGTATAGTGCAATGGTAGTTTAATTATTCTTACAATGTTTATTTTTTTTCAATAAAGAAAGTACATAATTCTTTCAGGCATTTATATTAGGAACTGGAAAAAACACATTAGCCTATAGCTACAGGATTACCTATGTTCAGACAGAGAAAAATCTATCTGTTTATAGAACACTGATCTTATTTCAGAATGAAAGATAACAATTGGTGTCCAATTAGGAAGCAACACCAATTAACATAAAATACTGAACAAATTCAAAATAACTTTTTTGATTCAGCATTCCATAGGAATATAGATGGTGCCAGAAAGGATATGCAAGATAATTGATCCATTCACCAGAGGTATTTAACTGTATGAAATGTGTCACTCAATGATTAGCTATGGCAATTGATAATGGCTTTCCAGGAATTCCAGAAAGTGGCATCTTGGCCTTCAATCTAAGCAAACATTAGACATTCATTTGTCTGGGATGGTATGAAAATTCCTGCCCAGGGGGCTGGGCTAGAAGACTTCCAATGTCATCCCTATGATTCTATCTGGTAGATCTTTACTTTAACTAGGCATGAATCCTGCATATGGCCCAGAAATTGGGGAATTTTTAAAATTCGTTCAAGGCAGGATGAGTGTCTTTCAGTTGTCTCCTTTTCCCCAGCTGACAAGTCTATCATCATATCAGAATGATCTTGCAATCAATTACTCTAATCCCCAGTTTTTATATGTCTCTGTTTTCTTCCTATCATTTTCTTTTGTCCATTTTAGTCCCATGGGTAAGTAGGTATAAATTTTAATATATTAGATAATGTCACCAAAGAGATTGAAGAGAGGTGTGTATGGATGCATTATTTTAACTGCACTGACAAAAGGTTACTGGGCACAAGTGATGTTGCACATCATGACATCTTTGCATAGACTATGCAAATTAATGCTGCACATTATTTGAATGATGGCATCATGATGCATTTGATATTATCATAGAGTCTACCAGATACTTATGGGGATGCTGTAGAAATAGATAAATGTCCCTATAATTTGAAAAGCCTTGCTCTGATTTCTATGAATTTAGGCAAACTTTAGCACCTACTAAAGGTCTACCTTTCATGTAAATTTCATCCTATTCAGATGGACTAATTTCTGAGCAAGGGTCTGGCTGCGAAACCAGTGCTGCTATCCTTGTACAACTATTATAATCTTGGATTGAATTTGGGATTATGCCCTTCACTAAGAATGGAAGCCTGTTTTAAATGAACAAAAAAGTACAGCATGGTCAATAAACAAGTAAAAAGAGGCTTGCATAAGAAGATTCTATTAGTTTACTGAAAGGTATTTTTTCCCCCTTTTAATCTCCTAGCTGAATTGTTGATAATCCCCTGAATGCAACATACATCATAATATGGAGAAGTGGAGAAACAAAACAAGTCTAGTGTTCATTTATCACACAGAACTAGTTTCACAATTTTTTTGTGAATTCAAAATATAATTGATTATATAATTCCTAATTAATTAACTTTCCTCCAGGGCAAAAATATATTTTAAAATGTCACTCAATCATTTAGAAAAGAATTGCAGGTGGGAGATTGAATGGAGACCCTGATACCAAGACTATAATCCAAAGGAAAGCTCTTGTCTGTATTTTGAGGTTTCTAAAGCTCCAGACCTGAGACAACAAACTGCTGCTAAGTAAAAACTTTGGGGATTGATATCACAGGAAAAAAAAAAAACCTGTGTTCAGAAGAGAAAATTATTGCTACCATGGCTGCACATCTTATCTACATTCATAAATATTACCTGTCAATCAAATCAAAATCATATTTCCAAATACATGTGTAAAATCAATGATGATGTCACCTAGTCAGGTAATGAAATGTTTGCAAGCAAACAACCAAGTTCAGAGAGCATCAAGGACTCCACAAAATCAATCATCTTCTACTACGGTAAGCTATTAGAATACCTTCCCAGCCAACTTGTTCACTTTTGTTCATAATAAAATAACTGTAAAATATTTTCTAAAATCTATTGTTTTACAATGTGTTTTATATTGATTGTTATTGGGAGAGGGAACTGTGAGACTCCCTTGTGTATTGAAAACACTTGGGAGTTTATGCATGATATCAAAGTATAAATGTATCTCAAAACTGCTGATAAGTATGCAATGAAGATGGAAAAACATGAATTGTGGTTTTGAGTGCACACCTCCACACAATGTCTCTATGCTTCAAAAAAGTTTTAGTGTAACCTTATGATGTATATGTATGTGCATGATCAGAATTATAGCATATATCGTATGATTATTATGTTTTAGTTTTGTTTTAAGAACATACAGCACTAATAACTGTGATAAGTCACAGTATATTTTCATGATATATAATCATTCTTGTTTAATATTTATTTAATAATTATTAATAAATAATAACTAAATGATTTATAATTACTAATATGTATTTATAATATATTTCTTATATTGATAAATATAAGTATTTATAAATATAATTATTAATAATTGTTTAATAGAGAGTATTTATTTAAATAATAATAATAAATGTATTTATTTGATATAATTATATGGCTGCCCATCTCACATACATGACACTGGGCAGCTAACAATTCAAAACAAAATAAAAATAGGATAAAACAACCAATTAAAAAAAATCAATAGAATAGCACAGCTGCCGAGAACATTCACAATGTCCCACATTCAAATCAACCATGAAACGGGTTCACCCATGCTGCCAAGGCTCCAGACTAGATGGCAAAGCTAGGTTTTTAATGCATTGTGAAAGGCCAATGGATTTGGGGGAAGTCTAATCTCAGGGGGATGATGTTCTAATGGGTGGGCTCCAGGGCAGAAAAGGTTCTCTTCCTGGGTCCTGCCAGATGGAACTCTCAAGCAGACAGGACCTGGAGCATGCCTTTTCTGCTGGATTTCTCAGGACTAGTAGGCACCACTGGGGAGAGACAGTCCCATAAGTAACTGAGCCCCAAGCCATGCAGGGTTTTAAAGATACCAGTACCTTGAATTACACCTAGAACCACATTGGTAGCCAGTGCAGTTTATGGAGCATATGTGCCAAACAACTGGCACCCATAACAGCCTCAGGCTGTTTCTCCTATTAGCTTCTCCTTTTAAAAATGAATATATGTTAGTCAATAGCTGTAGTATCATTCTTCCTCCAATTCTCCTCTTCTGATTGCATAGTTTTAGTATATAATGTTATTACTTTTTATTATTCCTTATTTCTTGATGCTATGCAAACACCAAGAGGTTTTTTTGCCAAGGAATTTTGAAGTTAAATTCCTTGTATGTCTCATACTTGGCCAATAAAGTATTCTATCTATCTATCTATCTATCTATCTATCTATCTATCTATCTATCTATCTCACCAGCTGAAGCTTCTGAATACAGTACTCTTCAAGAGCATCCCCACATAGAGCAGGTTGTTATGTTTGTCATAGAATTTGCAACTATGCTAAGGCGCTTTCTGTGATCTAACTCTAATCTATATTTTGTTTCATACTAGAAATTAAAAGAAATGGGCAAGTACCCCTAGAGACTGAGTCATCACTTTTCTCCCTCAATGGAGTTATCACCAAACCATTTCCCCATCTTCCCCTGATAAGCCTATCCAGTCTCATAACTGACATCCTTCAATTTCTCTCCACTGTCCCCCTGCCTCAAAGCTCTTGTCCCTCACAGTGCCATGCCAACTAAGCAACTTTTGATAACGGCCAGCCAAATTATTTTATCCAGAATAACCAATTCCCTCCATTTTAATCCCTCCATCTGTGTAAATAGCCCCATCAAAGTTGGAGCTATAGAAAACATAATTTGTTCTAGCATTTTATCAAATACATTTGCTCCAGTGCAAAAATATTGTGAGAATTAGTTATCACACAGTCAGTGAAAAATAGCACATTAACAAATCTGATGATTACAGAAACAAAAGACATATTTAGACAAGCCAGCCTGTCCAAAGGCTCTTAATAGGGCTTGGAGGAAAATAAAACGCAAGAGGGTTGGACATTGTTTCCATACAAAGGGCTTTTTCTTTAATCATAGGAGTAGCTGACTTTTTTTTTTTACATGGTTTGAACTATTTGTTCAATAGATTTCTTGTAGGTTCATCAGAATAGCTCATTTGTACCTGCGAGGTGAAGCCTAATATATGATGGATTTCAGTGAATCCCAGAATTCAGAGCAGAAATCAGTATGATCCATACTAAAGAAGGAAATGCAGAATAATATTGGTGGAAAGGCAGCTTTTGTGTCATTCCTGTATCTATTGATTCTTCCCTGCAAATCACATTTAAGGTTTTTCTTTCTAGCTGAAAGAAACTGTTCAGTGGTGAATAGCCTTCAAGATATAGATATATTTGGTAAGGTCTTTGTGTGCAAAAGTCCCAGGTGACAAAAGATTAATCAACATTTCTGCTGCTGATTATTGATTTGCAAAATCTCCCCATTCCAGTATGATCATTACAATGAAACATGTGTGACCTTGTCAGCTGGGATAGAAGTGGTAAAAGAATACTGGGATTGTGCTAACTAGATTCTCTGAAATCAAGAGCTTTTGTTCTCTCATGGTTCTAACATCTGTATGTCCCTTTCTTTCCAGCTCTGAAGTTTCTGCAGAAAATATTTTTATTTCAATTAGATAAATAGAAGAAGAATCTGGTTGGCTGTAGCATTTCACTAATATTATCGTTTCAGTCTATATTGAGGTTGTGGCATGCTAGATATTTTCCTAAGCATTTAATTAAAATCAAATTGACAAGGCTATCTTGGAAGAACCAGGCATCTATAAATAGGCAAGACCAAGTATATTTTTTCTTGTCCTAATTTATTGACTGGAAAGCCACTGTATGACATCATTACAACTAAACATTTAACTGATACTTAAGAGGTGGCACTATCTTAAGAATATCAGGACTCAGCACTACAGATTAGTAATTATACATTTACTTTGTTGATAGCAAAGCATTTAGAAATACTTTGCTGAAACATGCTGAAAACCATCAGAATTAGAGGAGTGTAATTTAGGATGGTTGTTATTATCCTTCTGTTGAGTAAGACAGGGATTTTTCAGCTATAGAGGTGAATATGTGTAGCTCAGGGTTGAGTCCTTGAGGTTCTCTGAGCTTGGTTCTTTTCTTGCAAACGTTTCATTACCTGGCTAGGTAACATCTTCAGTGCTAAAATGGGATGGGGTTTGCTCTCTATTTATATGCTGTGGCCTGCCTTGCCAGTACTGGTGGGGGTGGGGGTTTTGTTTTGCTCCTCTGGTAGTTCCTTGATTAGCATATGTATACTGCTTGATTGTTTGCCTGGTGGTAACCTTTGCTTATCTGGATGATGATTGCTGGTGAGGTGATCTTCTGATCTTTTGTCTCCTTTGAATAGTATGTAGATACTGTTTATCTCTATGTGTCTGTTAATTGCTGCCTTGTCTGAATACCAGGCTTCCAAGAATTCTATTACATATTTGGATTTAGCTTGGTCTAAAATGCTGACAGTTTCTCAGTTAAAACTATGGTTGAGTCTGTCCATGTGTTATGAGACTAAGGAATTTTCATCATTTTTTCATTTTTCAGCTATTTTATAAGGGCAATTTCTATATTCTCTTTATATAGGAATGTTGAGATAACATATCCTGTGATAAATGCAGTCAATGATTGCACTGCCTTTTAGAAATAATATACACAGGGGTGGGCAAGGGGAGGCAAATGACAAAATGTGTGTCATGACATCACAATATAAACCACATATCTTATATGTGTGCTGTCAGAATGTAAGAACTGTACATTTTTCATAACTGTGGCTACTAGCGGATGGCTATGTCCATGACTGGTCTTGTCTGGGCCACCTCAAAGCCTTATATGTATTACTGTATTTTTCCGACTATAAGACGATACTTTTTTCTAAAATCCTTACCCTAAAAATTGAAGGGCGTCTTATTCAAGGAAGTCAGCCGAGGAGAGAATTGCGCAGTGGCAAAACTGCCCATACCTTGTCTCTGCGAATGGGCTTCCTCCTATTGCTAGCCTCTAATCACGAGTGAAATAGCTAGTCTCCCAAACAGACTTCCTCCAATCACGAGCCTGATGTAACTGATGCTGAACAAACCAATTAGAGGAAGTCTGCACAGACGAGCTATTGGCAGTTTCACTCATGCTTGAATGTAATCAGTTATGCAAAAGAGCCTGGAAATAGAGCTGCAGAGAGATGGTTTGGACCTCCTCCCACCGAGTGTAGCAGGTAAATATTAACTAATTACTAAATAAAAATGTGTTCTGCACTATCTTTAAAATATTGATTTCTTAATTTGGGGTTGGAAAAATGGGGGTCGTCTTGTACATGGGGGCGTCTTATTGTCGGAAAATATCTCTCTAATTTTGTTAGCCTGCTCATCTTTCCTCAGAATTTCTTACCTGTTTGTTTGCCTACAAAGCCCTCTTCATGTGAGGATTATAGCTATGGGCAATGGCACATAATCAAACCCTTGTTCCCGAACACTCTGGGGACACAGGAAGCTTTCTATCTTGCATATGAAGGCCTGCCGAGGAGCTGGAAACAGAATTGCATGCAGCTGTGAGCCTGGAAACCTGTTGTATAAAATCTTAATCATGGGAAGTTTGCAAGCAAGTATACCAGAGTTGGTTTATAATCACCTTGTAAAATTCAGTATATGGAAATATGCTGAAGAATATAGCAGGACAGGGATGATCTGATCTGCAAGTGTGTATTTTTGGCTCTACCATGTTCTTAACCCTAATGTTTACAGGATGAATTCCTGTAGAGCCTCAAGTCTTCCCACTATTTATTCAGCTTGTCTGCCCACCTACATAACCTTCTGGCTTTTGCTCCTTGACAATCTTTTTCCAGCCTTCTTAGAGAGATTCCTTAGTTTGAAATTGCTTCTATCTCAGAAAGGATTGTGCCATGCTACATTTATGCAGGTTGACTGGCTTCTACGTTCTGTCAAGGCTCTCATCATTCTGATAGAACACTCCATTTCAGCTCCTGTCTCAATCCTGCTGATACTTGTATTTTTGTTCTTTGAGCACAGTAGTTTATTCTGTGCAGTTGAGCGTGGTAAAGTACAACCAATTGTGGACTGCATCTGCTATTAATTTCTCAAAAAAATCTGTATTAAAAATATTGAATCAGTGGAACCTTGACACTTCAGCTTAGTTTGATAAAGGAATATTAACCAGCTCTTTCTGATGATTGTACAGGAGTAATTTAAAGTATTGTAACCACCTGTTGTTTTAATTAATCATAGTCTGTAATGAGGCTATGGAATACTTTGAACCGAGCTGCCATTTAAATTTCTCATGGTGCCTTGGACTGTTTCCTACTTTTGTTCTAGACATTACATAATGTTGCTTAACCCATGGGGAATAGTGTGCTGGGTATGTAAGGATATAGGCTTTTGAGAAATATCTTGGAAAACTCTGGGTAACTTAAAACAATGGGTGGTCTGAAACCTCACTGCTACCAGCAAGTAAGCTCACTGTGACAAAGGCAACATAGGAAAGATTCCTCCAGAGCAATTAATAGCATTTGGATTTTATACTTAATGAATAAATTCAAAATGAACTGTGTACAAAATATGGGTAATCTCAAATAAGTCCATTATACTCAAAATGCATTTATGGGAAGAGGGGGATATGATTAGATATATTCACAGCAGATGTCAAAAATCTTTGATTCAAGTTATTCAGGCTTAAATTGCAAAACACCAATGCATTCAATTAGTGCTTAATTTTATATATATTACCCATCTCTTTAGCTGTGCTTTGGAGAAATGTCATTTGAGAAAGTATAAGTAAGGAAGCAAAGCCTTCCCTTTCTATATAATATCCCTACTGCTGTAGAACTTTTACTGGATAACTCCCTCCTTTTTGCAGTTTTTAGATTACTGTGTGTGTTAATAATGTTGTCATCCTCCTAGCTGGTCCAGTGATAAAAGCAAATGTTTTCAGTAAAACCCCATTGCCCTAACTTATATTTCTCATCAAAATATGGGTCATTTGGTGTTCACTAGGCCAAGAGATCATGCTCACCTGTATTTCCCCTCACATCAATTACTAAAGCATTTCTTTTCTCTCAAAAAGTAAAGTGCATTAGATTTTTAGGACGCACTTTAAACATCTCTTCCCTCCAGCAGACTGGATCATAATTTCCTTCTGCAGCTGGGGGAACATGTCAAGGCTTTTCCCAGCAGCTTGTCAGTGTTGATCATTTTCTTAGCCCAGATGGGGCTCACTCTAGCAGAAGTGGAAAGCACTTGCTTGCAATAGATTTGCAGATGTTGCCTTTCCAACAAAATTCAGATGTGTCCCATTCATAACTATATATAGACTGCAACCACACGTTGCTACCCCTGGTGCTATTCTTCTGTCAAACATTCGCTTTCATTTCTTTTCATTTTCCAGGAACAAAGTGAAATTCCCTACTTAATCATGGGTATCTCACATAATAAAGATGAACATACTGTACAAGCAAGCAAGCAAGCAAGCAAGCTAGCCTACTCTTCCTTTAAGAATGCTTTCACTTACAGGAACAGAATTTCCAAGGATGTGAAGTGTTCCATCATACATTACCTTTAGGGAACATTATAATGACTGCATATCCTGCAGAGATCTTAGAATTACCAGATGGAACAGACTATGGAGACAGCTTACCCTCCTGCTCAACTCAGAAATCTATTTTAAAAGGATGTAAGCCCTGTCCATTTAGAAACATTACCACCTGAGCAAGTAGAATGAAACATAGACTCATTCACACATCACATACAGATTTTGCTTTAATTGTAATTTATTGATGAAGTCATAATGGCTTAGTTTATCCATAATGCCAAGTAATTAACCATCATATGCAAACCACAATGATTAGTTCACAGATAATGATAAGCTAAAGTCAAATGAAATACACTAGTGTGGGCTATGAATATAACTATAGGTATGTGATTACATCCCCCCCATATCAAGCTTATAATTTTTATTATGATTTCATATTATGTAGAAGGAAGATCTGGAAACAGATAGTATTTCTGTATTAAATGGTTTATATACACATCCATACATTTTTATATATCTATGAGAATATTATTGTAAGCCCCCCAGAATCATGTATTTGAGATGGGGGGGGGGCACATATAAATGGAAATATAAATAAATATACTTAGCTCTTCAAGGTAGACCAGACTAGGAAACCAAAGTCATGCAGGCTAATACTACTTTTATTATAGAGATATTGCAGCAGAATCTTGCAAGTCTGAATGTGCCCTCCTCCGCCAACTTTATCTTCATGAGAACTAGGGAGGATCTTGTCCAAGACATTTTCTCAGGTTACAGTTCTGGCCTGGACTCAGATTTCTGTTATCTGATTGTTGTATTGATAGCAGCTCTTCCTCCTATCCCTCAAGGTTATTCCTTCTACCCAATACACATATATGCAATCTGAGGATAAGATGTATGTTTGTAGTCGCTGGAGTCAGGCAGCATATAAATTTAACAAATTATTATTAAATTATTATATTAGTCCAGCACTGATAGCCCAAGAAATTTCTTTCTGTTAGATATCAAGAAGAACCCATAGTGCTAAACAATTTTATGTAGAACAAAATGCTGATTTTCTTTCTCCTTTTGATACTGATGTCCAGCATAAACTGTCTTCCTATTACATGCAGAAACATCCCTTTCCTTTCTACCAGTCATGAGAATAACGATGTTTCATTTCTGATTTACAGTGTCCCCTGCTTACTATCATATATTATTATTAATTACATTTATACGCTGTAAAATTCTTAAGGACTCTTGGCAGTTTACAGATAAGATACATTAAAAAAAATACAATAAAGAAAAACTATACCAAAAAATTCATAAATGAATGAAAAACAAAAATACAAATGAAATTAAACAAATCAAACTATAATTAGGTCAAGATGGGTTCAAGGCACAAATACACCCATTATTCAATGGGTTGAAGATCTGATTATGCTTGCCACTTATGGGCAGATTGCCTATAGACATAGACTTTGTATGGACAAGTATAATGAAATATGGGACTCATTTATACAAAATACAGTAGGTTAAAAAAAAATGATACTTATATACAGTAAATCTATTAGAAATATATATGTACTTGAATAATATTTGTATTAGATAAATATATATAGAATTGAAATGGTTTATTGTTATAATATATTGACACTTTTTTTCTCTTTGTATTTTTCACTTTTTTGTTAAACCACTTTTATGTATCTTTCTTTTCCTTTTTATAATCAATTTTTTTTTAAAAATACATAAATAAGACACAAATGCACCCCAGAAGAACTCTGTTTTGAGCAGCTTCCAGAAAGCAGGCTTGGTGGGAGGCCATCCAAAGTAGACAGTAGATGTCTACTGGGAGGCCATCCAAAGAACCCCTGCAGCCACTGAAAAGCAGAGCTATTGAGCCTTGTTCCTCATCCCCCCAACTCCCCAAATGGGGAACCATTAGCAGCTTCTCCCAGGTAGATTGCACTGGCTGGACCAATTGCAATAGGCAGATGCAGTCCTGCAGATAATTAGGTGACAGGCTATGTAGGGCTTTATTGGTTAGTACCAGCATGTCAAATTGCAACCAGAATCCTGCTGGCAATCAGTGCTGAGCCCACCATGCTGGTATAATCTGCTCCCACTGGTGAACACTGGTCACACATGGGATGATGCTCTCTGAACAAACTGCAACTTCCAAGTGATCTTCAAAAGAAGATGCACGTGGAAAGCATTGCAATAGTCTAATCGGTGGTGACAAGGGCATAAGACTGTAGCAATATCCTTCCACTCCAGATAGGGTCACAACTAGCACACCAGGTGAAGCTGGGAAAAGGGCCCTCTCCTGTGGCCTCCACCTGCTGCTCTAGCAGGAGCTCTAGCAGGGTAATGATGTGAAGCTGGATATCAACAGCATATTGATAATACTGAACCCCAAACTTTTGGATGACCTCTCCTATCAGCTTCAAGTAAATATTCTTTGGCATAGATTTTGTGAAATTGTACCAAGGCCAGGCTATGATCTGATCATGGCAAAGAGTTGGTGTTAATGCCACCCACCCATCTGTCCAGATTATATAGCAACTGATCTGAAGCAAAGACAAGGTCAAATATGTATCTGCCTAAATGTGTTGGGCCCATGATTACAAAGAAGACTAGGAACTCTTGGGCTCAACTTGTGCCCATGCCCATAACATGGAGGTTGAAGTTCCCCAAGATCAAAAGTTATGTGCAGCAGTGGTGGGGATCCCACAATTAGTCCAGCAACCACCTCCAGAAACTCAGAGTTCCCATGGGCCCTGGCTGCAGTTATTTTCTCATCTCAAACAACTACAGTGTGTTGAAACATATGCCTTAAACCCACATAGGGTGGGTTTATGTTCCATTGATTTCTTATATTCAGTGTCCAAAACTGAGAATACTACCAACATTATGCACAAAATGAGGTATTGATAAACATGAGAAACCCACGATTATAGAAAAGTGAAGGGCCCTTCACTATCAGTAGCTTATTGTGAATGTTTGTATTAGGTGATTTCATTGCACTGACTGACCATTGAAGAAAACAATAGAAAGCTAGATCAGATAAGGTATGGAATGAAATGGATAGAAATGGAGGGAAAGAAAAAGTATATGTATATAAAAATATACAAAGAACAATCTCAATAACAGGTTTGTTTTAAACATGGTTTCTGAACAAGCTGGATTAATTTAGTTCACATATAACACTTTATACTAAGCCAGCCTCAAATGTAACGTAATGTATGAACCCAGTCTGCATAGGTCAGTCTTTTAACAAGTCGTTCCTTGAATTACACTGGGAATTATTTTAAAATGCTTACAGGTATGAAAATAACAGCTACTTATAGAATTCAATGGAGAAATCCAAGATTTTAATCTAACCTGGACTGAGTGCCAATTTATCCAGTCCATCTATCCTGCCTCCAAAATTCAATAGATAGTAGCATAAATAAATATTACTCATTTGAAGGGAATCTTTAGTTGTTCTAGAATAAGTTAGCAAGGATATTAGTAACTGCCTGCCTAAAAGGAATATGGTATATCCTTCTTCCTCATGTCAGCAATAGTAGTGCGAAAGTGTGGGAATGGTAGCCTGTATAGTACTGTTTTTGCATTTTGACTCTTTCCACAATTCGTCCCCAAATGGCTTAGATGCAGGATATCTAAAGCATCATCTCCTCCCCATAGCAGGCTGCCTAGAAATTCAGATATGATGGGAGAGTACAGTGGTTGTGGTGGGCGAGCAGAATGACAAAGCAGTGTTGCAGCATCAGAATGCAGGTCCCATCCCTTCTGTACATGTGTTCCTGCATGCACTCATGAAAAGGATGGAGCTAGCATTGTGATGCCGTGACACTGTTTTGTCATTCTGTTGAAAGCTGCAAACTCCTACAGATGCCCATCTTTGTCTCTCCCTATGCTGGAAGAAAAGTTAGAATAAGAAATAGGCCTTGGAACAAACCCCTAGTTTTGAGATGCTACAAGGGTAACCTTGAAAGCATCTAGTTAAGTTAAGCCCTTTTCGGTTTATAAAAGGAACAAACAAACAAAACCTCTTCCCTGTAATAACATTTTACAATGGTGGATGTAGTGAATAAAAAATAATACATTTATCATTTAATCTAGGGTACTTAGGAAGGTGGATTTAGCCATTAGATTTTTAGTTTGCTGGCTAGATCCTGAACATCAGAGATAAGATGCTGAGTGTTGTCCTTGATTAGGCAAAGCTGCAGTCAGTCACTCAAAAGACATTGGCTTTCATGTACCCTTGGTATTCTATAAAACTGAAGATAGTGCTTTGAGATGAAGAAGGAGGAGGAAAAGGAGGAAGACCTCTCTTTTGCAGGTGTCCAAGAAAATCTCTCCATTTTTAGTAAAGAACTATGAAGATATGTTAAAATCCAAAGTATTATTCAATGTCTTAAGTAGTAACTAGTTTAACTAGACTGACTGTATTGATTTTGTCTGGAATTCTCTGTGTGAGATAGTTGCCTTCCCTTTTTCCCCTAGGTTGCCCTTACCCCAATAAACTCCTTTTTATAACAAGGGATTTTGCCTGATTAGTTTAATAAGGAAAATTTTTCATTATTTTTTTTTCAAACAGTTATACAGCTACCCCTTGTGTTTCAAGATGAGCATAAGGTTTGTTAAGTTTTGTATTCTGGGCTTCAGTCAGGAGGATCCAAAGCTTCTTCCTTTCCTAGGGCTGGGCTGAAAGAAAAAGCACTTGACAGAGGAGCTAAGAAATCTCCAGTGCTCATGCTAAGAAGTATCAGGAGGTTCTGTAGATAGGTTTTAAGATATTCCTCCCCTTGTTTGAAACAGACTATCTCAGTGGTCATGCCTGTTCTGGAAAACCATATCCTACAATCATAGATTAAGAAGATTGGAAGGAATCATCTAATCCAGTGTTTCTTATATATTTTTATCTCAGGACCCCTTCCCACTTTTAAAAATGATGGAGGTCCCCAAAAGAGCTTTGTTTGCATGAGTTATATTTATCAATATTTATCATATTAAAAATTAAAATTGACACATTTGCTGCTGCTACCGCTTCTCACAATTGTTTGATGGGATTTTAATATTGTATAATTTTTCAATATAGGCTGGCAAATAATTTTGATTTTATGGATCCCTGAGAAGGTCTTGGGGGACCCCCAGGGGTCCTAGGACCACACTTTAAGAAACAATGATCTACCCCTGCCCAGTGTAGGAAACCACTAACCCATCTTTGACAGGTAGCTATTCAGCCCCAGTTTGAAAATCACCAGCAAGGAGAGTCACTACTGTTTTAGGAGACTATTCCACAGCTTAACAGCTCTTACTCTAAGGAAATTCTTCTTCATATTATTGGTTCTCATCCCACCCTCAGTTTCAACAATCTTCTCCTTTAAAAGCTAAATATACCCATTTTCTTTCATCATTCCTTATAGGGTTTGACTTTAAGACCCATGAACATCTCAGTTAATTTCCTCTGAACCTCTTCCAGCTTTTCCATGCCCTTTTTTTGAAATGCAATACTCAGAATTGGATACAGTATTCTATGTGTGGACTTAACTGCACAGACTATTGCCTTCCATGATGTGGTTCAATGCTTGGGATTCTTAGTCACTGTACCACACTGCTTGCTGAACTTCAACTGGGTGGGTCCCCTAAAACTTCTGGATCCTTCTCATATATGCTTCTGTCAAATCTCTTTAGTCCAATGCTTATGCATTTGATTTTTTCTACCAAGATATAGAACCTTATACCTCTCACCATGGAACATGATCCTCATGAACATGACCTGATAAGGTAATTTTGAATTATCATCTTGTCCTCTAAGAATTAGCCAATCCCCCTACCTTGGTATCATCTTCAAATATGATAACCATTTACTCTATTGCATCCTCTAGATAATTTAAAAAGCTGTTAATAGCACCAGGCTGAGGATGACACTCTGGGGGAGCTCACTTGATATTTCCCTTTAGACAATGCAAAACCATCTATGAGCACCTTTGATTGGGTTATTGAGCCAGTTGCAAATCTATTGGATTACACTACTGTCTAGCACACATTTTATCCAGTGTGTCAAGACTACCATGAGACAAAGTTGAGAAGAATCTGATCGTTAATACTATTTTTCCTTGTTTTGCCAGACTTTTTATCTATCATGCTGTGCTTGGTTTCAGTAGAAAATTTTTATTGAAAATGTTTATTTTTGTTTCATCACATTGCTATGGTATTTATTGTGATTTAAAATTATGATTTTATTAAAAGTATATTTTTTAAAAATATTAATTCATGCAAGCTACCATGTGTATCACATATTTATTAAAAAGGTCAGATACTGATGCTAGTTAAACAATGAAATAACCTGAGGAAGTTGACAGAAATTATGGTTCAATCACATTTTTCTGATGCTTGCCAGAAAAAGCATGAAAGAGAGAGGACACAAAGATAAACCTATCTGGAATATTGTATTGACAATCAGAGTGAAAACCATTTTATCCTTGTGAAAAATATACCAAATATTTTGCACTGATTGAAAGCACTACAACATAATTGAAATGTCAGTAGTTCTGCTTTAGTGAAGTTGCAAAATTGCCTCAACATTTCATTGATCTAGATTTGAAAAGAACTGTATGGAGGGACAAAAAACTCAGCTAAATGGAAGAACTAATGGGAAGAAAATTGCATCCACACAAACATATTTTCCTTCTATATGCCTGTAATAAACTTCCAGTTTTTGCATTGCCTCTATCTGCCAGGCACAATTACTTTTCTCCTGCCATGTTGCTCATGAAAAATGTATTTCCTACAAGCTAGAACAAGCCATTTCCTATCCAAGATAATCTGAGAAAACAGAACTAAGATTTGAATAACTCTGTTCAGGGGCATTTTAAAAGGGAGCTGAGTATAACAGGGTGATTGCTCTGGACCCCATACAAGAAGAGGGTCACATCCAAACCATAATTTAGTATTTGACATGATTAGAACCAGTTTGATTTAGTGGTTAAGGCACCAGGCTAGAAACCAGGAGACTGTGAGTTCCAATCCCGTCTTAGGCATGAAAGCCAGCAGGGTGACTTTGCACCAGTCACTCTCTCTTCTCCATGACGTGAAGCTCGGGCGACAAGCCAGTCAGTAAATTCCTTTTGTAACCAATGATTAACATTTGATACCAAAAAAAAAAAAGCAGACCCTGCACCTGCACGTAAACACTAGGAAGAAAGACGGGGCGGGGGGGGGGGGTGACGGATCACATTTTTTCATTCAAAGCAGTGCAATGACTCACTTAAATATAATGACAAGAGTTATTTCATCATTTCATGTTGTCTTCAAACAATCCTGTTAAGGGGGGAGGGTGTAGTTCCAATGGGGTGGGGGGGAAATAGAGAAAGTAATTACTCTGACATAGGACATGGTGAGAAGGAAATGCCCATGGAATATAAAAGTCTTAAGGAGGCTCTACTTGGTTGTATTGGGAAAACTAATATAGGCAATGACACTGGTTTACTAGGATTCTGGGAAGGAACAGGAATGTGTACAATAAAAGAGAAAGTGTACAACTCAATTTCACTGATTACAGTACCCATGAGGTTACATTACATTGCATGGACCCCAAGAATACTGTACAACAGAGATAGAATCATGCATCAGTAGTGGTTCATTGCAAAGCTAATGGCTAAGCCTCTGACTGTTGGATAATAGTGTGCAAAATGAACTTTTTCTTATGTATTCAGATCAAATCTTAAGTGATGGAATGATTGATTCAACAGTCTTTGAACCAATTGAACAGGAATTATTTTCCTGAAAAATTAAGTTTGTTCTTATTTCACTTCCTTTTCACAAATATTGCACTTCTTCATCACTGTTCAAATGTATGTCTCTCCATTATTATTAAAATTACTTCATGCACCTTTATGTAGCTTCCAGGTAAAGCATTATTAATTATTTAAGCCTTATCCTGTTTCTTTTAATTTATATTCCACCTTTCTACCAAGAGAAGATTCAAGGCTGTATCATATGTTTGAAACATCTTAGTGTCTCTGTCTAACAGTCCAACAGGATAGAAAGCTTTCGTGATTTTCTTTTTCGGGGGGGGGGGGCTGGATATGTGAATCCAATTAATTCTGGCTTACTTGACAATCACAGGTAAGGAAAATATAGCTTGGAATGATGAATAAACCCAGCCTTTAGCTTAGAAGAAAAGTGACTAAGAAGGCTAAAATAGAGGTGTATAAAACTATGATATGGAGAAATTTGATACGGATAGAGCTTTTTTCCCTCTTCTAAGAGGCATTCATTGGTTCTGAATGAAAATAAGATTAAGCTACAGACAGAGGCTCTGTGGAGAGGGGATCAAGAGGGGTCAGCAAATGATTAAAGTAGCATTGCACTTATATAACACAAACTCCAACACTTGTGTATATGTATACAATTTTGCATATATACACAAAGGGGGAGAGCTTATGTTGTGGCAGCACAACCTGGGTTTGCCATTTTTGACAAAAATGGCGGATCCTGTGGACACCTCTGACTCCAGAAATGCCTATCACAAAATTGTAGGTAAGGCTAATAAGATCTATCTCTTTAAAAAGGGGATAGATAAAGATCTAAAGAAGTTAGCCTATACCAGCATGCTGGCTGGGGAATTCTGGAAGTTGAAGTCCACACATCTTAAAGTTGCTGAGGTTGAGATACACTGGTCTATGCCACTCTTTTTGGCTGCTATTGAAAAGACTTCTGAAATACACAATATGAGTATAAAATCTGATAATCTTTCCTCACTGCTTTAGAACGTTTTCTTTCTACACTTTTCAAAACACTTACCCATAAAGTCAGTTGAGTGATAATGAACAGCACACAAACCAGGCATTGCACATCACAAAAAAGAAATTATTATTACAGCTATGGACCTCAGGAAACTGATAATATTACCAAAGCAAGACAAACGTCTGATAGGAAGGTATTGAGCGATCAAGTTGCATGACTATCAGCTTATCAAAGTTATACCGGGAAAAGTGGTGATGGTGTATGTGTGCCAGTATGCCCACTTGAAGGTTAAATATGATCATAGCGGGAGCTAGAATATGACTTTGCCTAGGGTGCCAAAATGTCTTAAGCTGGCTCTGCTGCTATGGAAACAGAAATATGGACTAGTTAGGTTCTTGCTTATCTTGCCTGTGTTAGCTTCAGACTGAATTGGAACTGCATTGTAAGGTTTGTCAGAAGATCTGGATAATTACAGACTGAATTGGAACTGCATTGTAAGGCCAGTCAGAAGATCTGCTGGATAATTACATTCTCAAGGCTTTCAAAGACATTTCAGACATTAAAGGACATGTGAATGTGTTGTGGGAAGAAAGAGTGGATAGGGAAATGAAAACATCCTCAGGAACAAATATTGGTTGAAAAGTAACCAAAATTAGCCATACACATAGTCTGTAGAAAATAGAGAAAGAAGAACAGAAGAATGAGATCTACAGTCAGGACCAGAAATATTGGAACAAGGATAACTGTTTTGGCATTTGGCGTCTGTACACCACCACATTGAAGTTGAAAGGAAACACATCCAGATGGGAGTGAAGTCAGCACCTCCAGCTGTAATTCAAGGGGTTTAACAAAAGTGGGGCTCTAACCATTCAGGAAGTATAGCCAGTGGCATACACACACCCCCATTGTTGGTGGCTCATAAGTAATGGAACAAACCAACATCATGACAAACATAAGGATCACCTGTAATACCTGGATGAAAATCCTTTGCAGTCAATGACTGCCTGAAGTCTAGAACCCATGGACATGACTAAATGCAAAGTTTCCTCCCTTGAGATGCTTTGCCAGGCTTTTACTGCAGCTGCCTTCAGCTGCTGCTTGTTTGTGGGTCTTTCTGCCTTCAGTCTTGTCTTCAGTAAGTGAAAAACATGCTCTATTGGGTTGAGATCAGGTGACTGACTTGGCTATTGAAGAACATCCCACTTCTTTGCCTTGAAAAACTCTTGGGTAGCTTTTGCTGTATATTTTGGGTCATTATCCATCTGTAATATGAAGTGGCGTCCTATCAGTTTGGCAGCATTTGGCTGAATCTGAGCAGAAAGTATAGCCCTATATACTTCAGAATTCATCCTGCTGCTTTTATCAGCAGTCAGGTCATCAAAAAACACCAGTGACCCGGCTCCATTGGCAGCCATACATGCCCCTGCCATAACACTGCCTCCACCATGTTTGACAGATGATGTGGTATGCTTTGGATCATGAGCTGTTCCTTTCCTTCTTCATACTTTTCTCTTCCCATCATTCTGGTGCAAGTTAATCTTGGTTTCATCAGTCCAAAGAACCTTATTCCAGAACTGGGCAGGCTGTTTAGGATTTGCTGGCAAAGTCTTATCTGACATTTCTGTTCTTGAGTATTACCAGTGGTTTGCACCTTGCTGTGAAGCCTCTATTCATAAAGCCGTCTCTTGACTGTAGATGTTGACAATGACATGCCTACCTCCTCAAGAGCATTCTTGACCTGGCTAGATGTTGTGAAAGGGTTCCTCTTCACCATGAGCAGAATTCTGTGGTCATCCACTTTAGTTGCCTTCCGTGGTCTTCCAGGCCTTTTGCTGTTGCTGAGCTTGCCAGTTAACTCCTTCTTTTTCAGGATACTCCAAACTGTTGTACTGGCCACTCCCAATGTTTTTGCTATCTCTCTGATGGGTTTATTTTGTTTTCTCAGCCTAATGATGGCCTCCTTCACTTGCATGGACGCCTCTTTGGACCTCATGTTGACAGTTCCAGTGAACAGCTACCAAATGCAAATATAACACTCAGAACCAGCTCCAAGACTTTTATCTGGTCATGGGGTAGGCAGGAAACAGGCCACACCTGGCCATGCAGCTGCTTGTTAGCCTTTTTTTCCATTACTTATGAGCCACCAACGATGGGTGTGTGTGTGTGTATGCCAGTGGCTGTACTTCCTGAATGATTAGTCCCCAGTTTTGTCAAACCCCTTGAATTACAGCTGAAAGTCCTGACTTCACTCCCATCTGGGTGAGTTTCCTTTCAACTTCAATGTGGTAATGTACAGAGGCCAAATGCCCAAACAGTTATCCTTGTTCCAATATTTCTGGTCCTGACTCTAGCTAAATGAAATGATTCAGACAGTAGAAACTTGTGGGATTAATTATGTACTATGTACACATTATAAGTGTAGAGGTTGTTTTTTTTTGTTTTTACAGTTAGCAGCTTTTCTAATACTAGGTAAAGTGATTGGTGAGTTCCATCTGTCATAATTTTCTTCTCTTCACTCATTTTTTTTTTTTTAATGCAGATGGTTATGTACATTAAAAAGCAGGACTAAACATAAACTCTTCCTAAGGTACTTGGAATCCAGCTGCATCCCAGAGCCTTTTCAGGACCTATTCCTGCTGTAGGTCCACTGCTCCTACCAAAGTGAGATGAAGTCAGAAATCCAATCTTAATCATGTGGTGGGCTGAGGCATTGCCACCTATGGAACACTTCTCAGAACAAAAGACCAAATCAAATGCGTAATCTGCATTATGTGACACACTGGAATAGATCCATAGTTGCTATTGCTGTTATGAACTCCTGAGCTACTCCAGTCCAACCATTCCCAAATTGGAAATTGAGCACTATGAGCCTGTGATTTCAACTCCAGCTCTGACACCAACTTTGTCAGCTCAGTTAGGGATTCTGTTAGGCAAGAGGCTGCACACTAACAGAATAAGCTGTATGTTAACAGTATCTCAAATCTCTCTTGGTTCCAAGACTGAGGTATACATACTCAGCATTAGCTAGTTCTATTAAATGTACCTTGGAAAGTTAGATATTGTTCTTATGGATCACTACATTTCCCTGTCTATCAACCTTGGCCTTTTCTACTACAGAATGCCCAGCTGGGACAAGCTGGATCCATACCAGCCCTCTTACTGCTCATATACAAGTCTCTGTTATTCAGACCAAGTTGGCTTCCTTATGTACAATAAAGGACAAAAGAGCTTGCTTAATTTGGAGCCACCCTGGCATTTCAAAGGAGCAAAACCAAGTTCTATATCTTCTAGTTAGCTTTGTTTGCTCTGCAATAACCACCTTTATAAGCTGCTAACGCAAATACAAATGCATTTCTTCATATGTCTTTTGTTTCTTCTCCTTTCTTTACTTTTGTCCCTAAATAAAGGATAGGAAACAATTTCATATATTCCCTACCTCTTATTTTCTCCTTTCCAATGACTGAAACAGCTATTTTAATTAATTCCCACAAGATAAAGCAAACCATTTAAATTAATATTTTAATCAAATAGCAAAAGAAAGACATATATGTATATTTGCATATTAGTTCAAATTTAGGATAAATTTGCGAATTTGATGTATGATTGTGAAAGTAAGCAAAGATGTATTGGGTATGTGTCACACTTTTTGAGGTATGATTTTTAAAAAGGTAAACTAATACAGGCCACCACTGATGAAAAGCATAAAAACCCTTGGAAATGTTCAAAGATTGAGGATTAATTGCATTGATCATACAATGTAAAAGCTCCAGCTTGAATTCTATTGGATACTAAATTTACATTACCTTCTATAAGTAGAATGAGCTCCATACAGATTATTTCTTCATGAAATATAAGAATGAGAATATTGGCTAAAGTATTCCTGGCAGACATACTATACAGAAAGTGATTTGTTATCGATTTGCATGCTGATCAAATATCTTTTTATCAAATGTGGACATATTTTCTTGCTTGATATCATGAACTTTTTTATAAATCACCATCCGTTCGCTTTTGCTTCTATAGCGAGAACTGAATCCAGAAGCTAGAACTTGAAATGTACAACATTTACATTCTAAAAGGTATGTAAGATATACAGTACAAGAAAAATTTTTAGTATCCATTTTAGTTGCATGCCACACTTTACACATGCATGGCCCTCAATGGAAAAAAAAATCACACTTGTTACATTTATCTTCAAAGCTGTTGATGTGAAATCCAATAATAGAATCAGAGAGAAAACTATGGAAAGCACAGATTCCATGTGTTAGCTGCATATAAAAATTGCCTGTGAAGTCATTACCAATTTATGTCCCAACTATTAGAACTGACAGATGATTATTGTATTGAGGTCTCAACTGTATTAAAACATAGATAAGTTTCATTAAAAAAAAGGGGGGGGGTTATTTTCAAATTTTAGAGTTAGATGCAAAACCAACTACATTTGGTCTGGACTAAAATTGCAGTGCTGTAGCCCCTAAGTAACTCCAGCCTAGATAACTGAATTTTCACTTCCACCTTGGCAGTTGAAATCTCACATCACATTTTCTCTTCTTCCTTCTTGTCAGACTTTAAATCTGTCTCTTTCTGATACTGGGAAGCTCTGGCATTGGAAAGTCTCATAATGACAACATGGAAGGATATGGATTGAATACTCCTCTGTAAAGTGAGACATATTGCAACCCTAGTGGGAAACCTGTTATATCCAGATTATATTTAATTATACCCATCATCCCTCACTGCTGGACATGCTTAGTGATGATAGTCCTCTTGGGAGGATTGGTGTAGTGGTTAAGATGAGGGCTGGCCTAGAAATCAGGAGACTGTAAGTTCTAGGCGCCCCTTTGGCATGAATGCTAGCTGGGTGACTTTGGGCCAGTCACTCTCTCTCAGCCCAACCCACTGCACAAGGTTGTTGTTGAAGGGACAAAGGAGGCAGGAGTATTAGGTAAGTTCACCGCCTTGAGTTGACATACACACATATGCATATACAGGTGAAACTCGAAAAATTAGAATATCGTACAAATGTTCATTTATGTCAGTATGGCAACTCAAAAGGTGAAACCAATATATGAGGTAGATGCATTACATGCAAAGCGAGATATGTCAAGACTTACTTTGGTATAATTGTGATGATTATGGCGTACAGCTTATGAAAACCCCAAATTCACAATCTCAGAAAATTAGAATGTTACATTACATCAATAACACAAGGATTGGAAATAGAACAATATCAGACCTCTGCAAAGTATAAGCATGCATATGTACTCAGTACTTGGTTTGGGCCCCTTTTGCAGCAATGACTGCCGCAATGTGGCGTGGCATGGATGCTATCAGCCTGTGGCACTGCTGAGGTCTTATGGAAGACCAGGATGCTTCAATAGCGGCCTTCAGCTCTGCTGCATTGTTTGGTCTCATGTCCCTCATCTTTCTCTTGGGAATGCCCCATAGATTCTCTATGGGGTTCAGGTCAGGCGAGTTTGCTGGCCAATCAAGCACAGTAATCCCATGGTCATTGAACCAGGTTTTGGTACTTTTGGCAGTGTGGGCAGATGCCAAGTCCTGCTGGAAAATGAAGTCAGCATCCCCATAAAGCTCGTCTGCGGAAGGAAGCATGAAGTGCTCCAAAATCTCCTGGTAGACGGCTGCATTGACCCTGGACTTAATGAAGCACAGTGGACCAACACCAGCAGATGACATGGCTCCCCAAATCAACACAGACTGTGGAAACTTCACACTGGACTTCAAGCATCGTACATTGTGTGCCTCTCCATTCTTCCTCCAGACTCTGGGTCCTTGGTTCACAAATGAGATGCAAAAGTTGCTCTCATCAGAAAAGAGGACTTTGGACCACTGGGCAACAGACCAGTTCTTTTTTCTGTAGCCCAGGTAAGACGCTTCTGATGTTGTTTGTTGTTCAGGAGCGGCTTGACAAGAGGAATATGACATTTGAACCCCATGTGCAGGATCCGTCTGTGTGTGGTGGCTCTTGATGCACTAACTCCAGCCTCAGTCCACTCCTTGTGAAAGTCCCCAACACTTTTGAATGGCCTTTTCCTGACAATCCTCTCCAGGCTGCGGTCATCCCTGCTGCTTGTGCACCTTTTTCTACCACACTTTTCCCTTCCACATAACCTTCTATTGATGTGCTTTGATATGCACTTTGGGAACATCCAACTTCTTTTGCAATTACCTTTTGGGGCTTTCCCTCCTTATGGAGGGTGTCAATGATGGTTTTCTGCACAACTGTCAGGTCAGCAGTCTTTCCCATGCTTGTGATTCCTACTGAACCAGCCTGAGAGACCATTGAAAGGCTCAGGAACCCTTTGCAGGTGTGATGGATTCATTAGCTGATTAGAGTGGGACACTTTGAGCCTAGAATATTGAACCTTTTCACACTATTCTAATTTTCTGAGATTGTGAATTTGGGGTTTTCATAAGCTGTATGCCATAATCATCACAATTATACCAAAGTAAGGCTTGACATATCTCGCTTTGCATGTAATGCGTCTATCTCATATATTGGTTTCACCTTTTGAGTTGCCATACTGACATAAATGAACATTTGCACGATATTCTAATTTTTTGAGTTTCACCTGTATATAGCAGGATATCATAATAATAATAATAATAATAATAATAATAATAATAATAATAGGCAAAGTAGATAACAAGAAGACCTGGCAATGGCTAAGAGCAGGAAAGTTGAAGAAAGAGACAGAGGGGCTAATTCTGGCTGCACAAGACCAAGCCTTAAGAACAAATGCACACAAAGCCAGAATGGAGAAGACAGCAACAGAGAGCAAATGCCGCCTCTGCAAAGAAGTTGAAGAAACAGTGGACCACCTAGTCAGCTGCTGCAAGAAGATCGCACAGACTGACTACAAACAACAGCATGACAAAGGAGCAACAATGGCGCATTGGGATATCTGCAAGAAATACCATTTGCCTGCAAGCAAGAACTGGTGGGACCACAAAACAAAGTGATAGAAAATGAAGACGCTAAAGTGCTCTGGGGGTTTAGAATTCAAACAGACAAACACCTGCCACATAACACCCCAGACTTAACAATTGTTGATTTGAAACACAAAAAGTCTGGATAGTGGACATTGCAATAACCTGGAGACAGCAGAATAGAAGAGAAAGAACTGGAGAAAATCTCAAAATATAAAGACCTGCAAATAGAAGTAGAATGACTGTGGCAAAAGAAGGCAGAGATAGTGCCAATAGTTATGGGCACCTTGGGTGCAATCCCAAAACATCTGGAGCACCACTTGAACATCATGGGCATTGACAAAATCACCATCAGTCAGTTACAAAAGGCAGCTTTATTTGGAACAGCTAATATCCTGTGACGATACCTTTAACACCATCAAAAATTAATCAAACAACATCTGCCTATCCCAGGTCCTTGGGAAGGACTTGATAGGCAGATAAAAATGCCAAATCCAGTCTAAACATTTGGCTGATTGTGCGACCAACCATAAAAATAATCTTAAAGAAATGAGTAATAGAATAAAATAGGAGATATTTTTTTTAAGAATCTAGCAAAAGCTAACATGAGAAGAAAATGCTTCTTAATCTGTAAAGACTAATTGTTTCTAATTTCAGACAAGGATAGAAGCAATCAAGGTAAAAGCTGCAAATATCTTAGGAGCAGAGATTATAATTATGCAAAATTCCCTAATTTTAGAGGTCTTTCCTCAAACAGCAATACTTCATTTTGTATGTCTTCATGATACCTGTGCTCATCACTTTTCTGATTCTCAGACTTCAATTCTCAAACATTTTAGAACTCAGGAGTTGAAAAATGGTTAAAAATATCCCATCTTTCCTAACCCTAAGGAAGGGTTAAGCAGACCTTCAGATGAATAATTTATTGGTGGTATTAAGATTCATATTTGTGATGTTGGGATGTTACATGAAACAATGGAGTATAGATCAGTTTAACTTCAATAAGTTGCATGTCTTGAACAGTAGCTGTAAATCATAAAGTCTTTTAGCTACTTTCATTGCTGTGCTGGCAGTTCTGGAATATACAGAAAACCTTCTACCAGCTCACCTTCTAAAGCCTGAAAGATTCATGAGGCTTAAAGGACCTATGGAAAGATTTTGGATGCCTCAGCAAACCCTACTGACAACCTGGCCAGGGCGTGTAGAAAAGAGGAGAATTCTCTTATGACTAGGCTAAGATAATAGATTAATTACTGCAATCTACTTGCTTTCCCAAGACTGATAATATCTCAAGTGAGATGTTTGACATTTCAGCTTTAACATTTGAAATCTTTAAAGGCTTTTACAGATATTATGACTTAATTATCTACAAAGTCTCAAATATTGCTTATCTGAAACCCCCCCCCCCCCAAGTATTACATATTGTTCATACATATTGCACAGGTTTAGTGAGTAATATGCTATAATTTTAATCAAATCAATAGCATTAAATCTGAATCAGAAAAACCAATATTCTGCAAGACTGTGAAACATGTTAGTTGCGATATTTTATCTTAGATAAAAATAGAACAGAGATTTGGGGTTACCCTTACCCTGTCCACAATGCATTAGGTGACTGCAGCAAAACAGCTTTTGTGTTGGCTTTACCCAGTGGCCTTGTTAGAGAGCAAAGCAATTTTTATTTGAAGCAAAGGCATTCAGGTCTATTTAATCAGCACTTTCCCCTCTTTCTTATTGCCTAACTCATTATTTCTGTCTACCTTTCTATTTTTCTTTCACTTGATATATTTGGCTGGCTAATATATAAATATATTCATTTAAAAGCATTTAAATAGAACACTGCATTCCTTCTATATTACTGCTGTATTAGGTATGTGTTTGGGTCTTCTCATACCACCTTTTTTTTTAAAAAAAACCTTTCATTTTTACTAAAGGTATCACATTTGTGAGATAATTTATTGTGCCTCTTTTACTGTTTCCAATAAAATGCTGAAGTTCAAAGCCTCCTTGGGTGCTCTAACATGCAGTTATGACACTTCTTAAGAGAACTGAAAAGCTACATTTCTCTAATGGTTCATCAAACAGTTCTGTACAGTCAGTTCTGTAAAATCACATATGAAGTTAGCCCAAGTTCTATCTTGGATTTCTACCAAGTTCAGATAATGCTGGATAGGAGTCCATAGCTAGATATAATAACTGGGAAAGTTCCACAAAATGGCTTGGAATTTCTAAAGGACATGAAAGGGACAAGAATAATTACAAGAATGAAAGACAGGAGATATTTGAAAGGTTGATATACAAAAACTTCCTATGGAACTGAAAATTAATAAAGGATATGTATAAGAGATGGAAAGGAATGGTTACAGATTTGTATGGATGGTAGTGAAAAAACTGAATCTCTGAAAAGTTGGTGAGGAAGTCTAAAGGGGTTAAAACAGATTTTATTAACAGGCTTTTATTTTTATGAAGAGGAAGAACTGATTGAACTAAGGATGGTGAAACGTTCACATTTGTCAAAAAATGGAGGGAGATACTTTATTTCTGCTTAAAGAATAAATCCTGAAGTACCATCTCATTCACTCCCTTCCCCCCCCACAAACTGGGTTAATGCTATGAATATAATTTATTTTGATTTCAGCACAGCATCAATAGAGAACTTAGGATGCTTCAGCTGGTTAGAAACATTTTTTAGAGAGTGCTTAGAAACAGCCCACAAAGTTCATTCCCCATGCACTGATGATGTTACCTAGCCTAGGAATTAAATGTCTGCTGGAAGAGAAGCAAGCTCAGAGATCCCCAAGTCCCAAGGCCTTAGTCTAGTCCAGTGTTTCTCAAACCTCTGAGAGCTGAAGTCCTCACATCTTAAAGTTGCCAAGTTTGAGAAACAGTGGTCTAGTCAGTAAATTGCAGTGAATATCCATTGGAGTTCCTATTTGTCAGGATAAGGCCAGGGATTGTAAAGTAACTGTTGTTTTCCTCAGTTTTTCTGTTGTGGCAACATAATTGACTGCCTATACTTTTTAAAGTTTTAATTAATTTTCCATTTGCCACTGAGCTCAGTTAAAAAAAAACAACACAACAGAGTTCATGATTACCCAATTTTGAGGAGATGTTTCATGCAATGAATAAAGATAGAATTCATCTCTGGTTATTTCCAAATGCAACCACTGCAACTTATTCTTTTTTTTTTAACCTAATTTCTAAATAGAGTTGCATTCTGAAACAAACAAAAATGTTTTCCACCTGATTATGTAATTGAACAAATAAGGACATCAAGTAGAACTATGAGTGTAAGAGAAGTAACTGAAAATAAACATACTTCATTCAAAAAGCTCAATAAGTGGAGTTGTGCAGGTTTACAAGAAAGGAAATGTCATGAATTTAAATTCTAAAGAAAAATAATAATAATAATGTTGTTATTGTTATTATTATATTTTAATCCTTTTTTTTTTTGTATATATTTAACTCAAGGCAGCGAACATACCTAATACTCCTGCCTCCTATTTTCTGCACAGCAGCAACCCTGTTAGGTGGGTTGGGCTGACAGAAAGTGACTGGTCCAAAGTCACCCAGCCAGCTTTCATCTTTCCCTCTCATGTGTCATTCCCCACAAAATTCTACTTTTCCCCATTTCAGTTTCTGAAAGAAAAAACAGTGCTTCCTGTTTTATTAAGTAACTGATCTTTGGTACTTTCAGCACCAACATCTGGCAACACTATATGAAGCAATAATAGGATAGGTTTCTATCGTGCACCATCAAAGTCATGTTTTCAGAGCAAGTTGCTTCCCTTTTGGATAACAGCTTCAAGTCAATAAATTCTTTCTAGGTTAACTTGATGAAATGATCTTTTTTCCAGCTGTTGTGTGAAATGAATTCTACCTAACTCATGAGAACTGAAATTAATTTAATTAGAGAAACCTGGAAATCTATATTAGGCACTGACATCTATCTTTTATTAAACACACGTGCATAATACAGACACACACTCATACACAGATCCTGAAAGCTTTTTGTAGCACATAATAGCCTCTGAATGCATTTCAGTACCTTTTCAATTAAAAATCTTGATTTGAAAATCTGTTCATTTGCCTTTATGGCCTACACATTAAGCTTCATGGCAGTTTGCTTGCTTTTTATGTTTCTGTAGAGTTTTACATTAATGCTTCTTTTGTGTGTTCCACGAGAATTTGCCCATGGACTCTTTTTTTTTTTTTTGGTCTTCAGGTTGTCACAGCTAGGCTGGTTATCAAAATCTGTGTTCTTGTTTTGTTTATTTTAAGAGTGTATGTCAGTTCTGATTAGGGCATCTAACCTTGTTGTCATCTTTCATAAAACCATTCCTTTTATCCCAAGATCCAAATGCCTTCCACTGGATTATGTTTTCTCCTGGCTTTGATCTCTTACTAAAATACTCAAAACACTGCACTATGTAGGACTGTAAAAAAAGAGAGAGAAAAATTGGCAGCTCTTAAAGCATTGCTTTTTATTTATTTCCCCTCCCCCTTTGATGTTCTGCTCCTTCAAAACTTTTTTCCTAGGATTGCCCATGGGAAATGTTGTACCAAATAATAGAATAGAAATTAAAAAAACTTTCCCTCTTTTTTCAGATCTACTTATTAATTTTTATTTATTATGGACGCCTTTCCGATGCTTCAATCATTCTGACTCTAAGTGGCAAGAAAGAATTTTTAATACATTTCTACTTATGCTGGTACATTAAATCTATAGATCAAGCATTTTTCAATTAAATATGCATGGTCTCAACAGTATTTGTTAATTGAAGAGTTTCCAGTTGCTCCACTTACATAAATGGCTCATCTGTTTTGTAAAGTACTAATCATTTGAAAATATATGATATTTATAAGGCTGGCTTCTCTTCTTTCATTCCAGCTCTGTTATTTAAAAAAAACAAACAAACATATTTTAAAAGATAATTTACATTTAAAATCTCTTTAAATGTAAAGATATTTAAATGAAAGATAATTTTAAACAGTTATACATGCTTTGTTTATGAAAACAAATGCAAGGCTTTGAAAGGGAAATGAAAGAATAAAAAAGCTAATAAGAATGTTCTGCTTCTAGTACCTTGATCCAAGTTAGTTGACGTAAGAAATCTTAAATAAAACCAACTGGACTAACCATTTTGGCTATTGTTCTTCCGTTTTTCCCAAGAAAAGTTAAGGCAGAAACCTAACAATCTATCCTCATTTTGACCTAAGGAAACAAGTAAGGAGAAATAACATGCATCTGGTACCATGTTCTAATTGTTTATGGATTGGGTTTATATCAAACTTATAAGTCACAAATCACACTCATGATGACACCTAGTTGGATAATGAAACGCCCACAAGCAAACAACCAGCTCAAGAACGCCACAGTTCAGCCATGAGCTACAGATATTCTCTTCAACTGAAACTGATAATATTTTCGGACCAAATTTGGGAGTAAAATAATAATAATTTTAAAAATAAAGATCTATTTATATAGGTTATAGTAACAAAACATTGAAAGTCTATGTTTTCCTTTCCCTCCTTACACTACAGGAAGTTCTGGCAGTGACAATCTGAATTTCTTTGTCATGCTCTCCTCCTTTCCTGAGCTTAAACCATGTTTTGTAACTCTCACTGCATCCTTTCTCCAAGGTCATCTCTGTGGCTCTCTCTACCTGGCAGCTATTTTGTGAATGAGCAAGTCACTAACCATACTACGTTTCAGATAGATACTTTGAAGTAGTTTCTGCAAAGGGGCACTTCAGAAATTTTAGGATGGTTACAAATAATAAAATAAAATAAAATAAAATAAAATAAAATAAAATAAAATAAAACCATTCCTCCTTCTGGAAAGCATGCCCACTAGGAAAACTAGCATTTTTAAATTTTTGTCTTGATACCTCAAAACATAACTCATGTATGGCAAGAATTTTGATTTGGAAATGTTCCATTTATTTTCTAATTGCTATGCCTTCTTTTTTAGTTTGACCTGACTGTTGTAGGCAAAGGATTCATCCACAAAACTGAATGGAATGCTCTTGATGAACCATTTGCAGTAATTAAAAAAAAAAAGATGTATAAGTCACTTCACTGTTCTCCTCTTCCCTCTCTGGCATATTAGAGACAGCAAGGAACAATGCAGTAATTTTTGTGAATACAGCATCTGCCTTTGTGGATTGCTACAAAGCACCAAGCTGTTATAAAGATTCTCAGTTTTTTAATTGCTTTGAAAGGATTCCTCTTGTCTCATATAGTCACAAATTCACTCTGAAGCACTCTGCTTCTGCTAAGAATACAGGATTTAACTGAATCCACATTCCTAATTAATATTGTTGTCAATATCAATAGGTAAAGAGAAGTGAGGGAGGAAAGTCAGCTTACAGTAGTTCTTTGTGAAAACTCTCCTTAGTTAAATCAGCAAAAAGGAATATTATAGCTGTTGGAAAGAGTGCCTTGGAGCTTCATGAAATTTCATGGATTTACATTTCTAATTTCTGTATCTTTCCAATGAACTGGGTTCTGCATGAAGATAAAAAATTAGAACCACTGGATCAAAGTATCTAGGATGGCATTTATGTTTTAAGTACCAGATCTTTTATTAATTAGAAGAAATATCTGCATGATATTGTTGTCTTAATTGCATAGAGTTTTAAGAATGTCATGGTTTTAAATATGTCTTTAAATATTTTATTCAGATTTATTTTAACTGTTTTTTGATACAGTGATTTTATCTAAGCAACTTAAATCTTTAATTATAAGGCTACTTTGGGATTACTAAGAAAGAATAAAAATACTACACACACACAAACACACACACATGCATGCAAAGGAATGGTGATGTCATCACACTCTTCCAATATCCCTCATCAGAACCATATGAAATGTTGTTCTAACATATAAAAATATCAGAGAAATGGTGAAAATAGTAATATGGCCACAATTTACCACCAAGGAATGTGTCACCAAGGAGTATTTAGATTTGGACGCCACAATAGCTTCCATTTCTAGCTTGAGCTACCCTCACATCCTTCAAAATATCACTCAGGACCCTGGGTAGATAAAATTGCAAGTCTGAGCAAAGACATAGTATCTATTTAGCAGTATTAGATCTACCTTCTATAAATTTTCCTTCAAGAAGAAAAAGCCAAATCCACTGTATATTCTGGATCAAACTTCTATTGGTGTTATAGAGGAATAGACCAGCAGAGCCAGCTAGTAGATACATAACTTTCGTTATTGAAAACTTTATTTAGATCAGCTCCATTTAATTGATTGGGCAGCTCATTTATTCTTCAGCAAAGCTTGCTTCTTGACTTGAACAGCTCATTTACTGGGTGTTATGGCAATAATAGAGACAGCGATATTTTCAAAGTGGACAGGGACATGGGCAATAAGCTTTCCTTGAACACATGGGCATCTGCAGGAGAGATAAAGGGGGATGATAACGAAACATGTATTGTGATGTTGTGATATAATCTCTATATGTTGGAAATACAAGGGGTGGACCTTATTGTGTGAAATCACAGCACACGTTTTGTCATTTTGACAGAATGATTTGCTATGGATACCCATGTCTGAATATGCACTCTTCCTCTTTCAATTTATTTGTTTTATGTGCTCTACTTTCTCCCATTTACTAGATAACACTTTTCCCCCATTTAAAAACCTAAACTTTGGGTGTAGTGTACAACAAAAGTACAGTCTTACTGATTTTTACAGAATGCACCACTTCCACACAGGGACACGTAAAGAAACTCTGGAGAACTGAACTGCTACTTCCTCTCCACTCTTGTTTATTTTTCAATAATTTAGAGTTATGTAAGTTATGAATCTGCACACTCCATTTAGTTATTGCTTTGGAATTTCATCTCACCTTTTAAGTCCAGTGAGCTTAACCATGGCTATAGAACAATGGCTCTGTAACATGGTGCCTAAGCCAAATGAACACTGCAATATTTCCACTACAGGGGTAGGATTTAAGATGGTGATGTGGTTACAATCCTTACCACAAGCTCCTTTTAAAAAATCCTTTTATTCTACTTATATTTTAGTTCACCATTTGATTTTTTTTTCTTAACAATCATCTTTTATTATTTTACTTTTTTATATATATAATTATTGGTATTACTGGGTCAATCTCTTTTACAGAAAGTACATTTGCATTGCTGTAATGGAGAAAAAGAAGAAGAGGCAGCGGACACCTTCTGCAACACAGTCCTCATCTAAGCCTCTGAAACAACAGAAAGTTGACAGATATGTCACAAGCAAGCAATCCTCTCCTGTAAGTAATATCACCCCACTTCATCTATCTGACAGGTATCACTCCCTAGAATGGGACCTACAGGCTGAGAGAGAAAGTCAGCAACTTCTAGAGCTTTCCTCCTCTCTGACAGAGAATGCTCCCTCCCCACAGGCTGTTGCTGTTTGCTCAGCCGCTGAACAGCTCATACAGGAGGGAGACGAGGGCTCTAACTTTAAATCTTCAAAATAACAAAATACACTAGACTTTATAACTAGACATAGTCTACTGACAGCACAAATCGTTCTTTCAATCTTTGACTTACTGACTACAGTTAAAAATAAAGTAGATTCTCTAAAAGAATCCTTTGCAAAATTTATTGAGAGTCAATCGAATAAAATCACTCACCCTGCCAAAACAAACCATTTGTGTTTAAATTGTGCCCTACAAACAGCTGGCAGAGGAAAGGAAGACCTTACCCCTGAATTCAGCCTAACAAGGGGAAATGACAGGGAAGAAAAGAAAAGGATAAGCAACTCTACTGAGAAAGGCAAGAAGGGTGAAAAGCTTATAAAAGACAAACGTCTCTTAGGAACCAGTAAGATAACTCTGCAAATCCTAAACAACAGAGTAAACAGAGGCAGATGGGGATCTAAAAAAGCCATCACCCAGTCCTTAAGCCAGTTATTACGCTGTGAAAGACAACTGATGGTCTTACAAAAGAATGGCTTCCACCTACAGGTAGAGGCAGTTGCAGTCGGGTCTTGCTGACATTTGGACAGCCTGTAGTCCCCAGCATGTTCTTTAAAATGAAACCCTTTCTGAGCACTTTTTCGATCTTCCCAATTCGTGTTTTTCATTCTGAGGAAGTCATCCCACTTTTAACTCAGTGCAGCCAAGAGAGTATTGGCGCTTTAATATACAGAAGTAAAATTCCCCACTCAGACAACTTCAAGGACACCTTATCAACAGAGCCTCTGTGTGGGAGAAATTTAAGCAAACAACTTGCACAATCCACAGCTGTCTAATGAACCACTAGAAGAAATTCTGATTAACTTTTTTAGTGCTTTGTCACATACACAGCAGGCTGACATCATTAAAAGGCTAGGTGACCTGCGAGAATCTTTAATGACAACTTGTAAAACAGCCAAGCCACTAATAAATTTAGCTTTACTAACTACCCAGGACAATAATTCTTACATTGAGAAACAATGTGAGTGTGCTGCTGAGGAGGAACAACCTATTTGCATCTTCACAGCTGCCATGAAGAATTCAAATCTGCAAAATTCCAATGCAGAGCTTGAGGTGGAGGACTTCTCCTTCTCTAATTCATGTTCCAATAGTCCTCTGAAACAACCAGAATCCCCCAAAATTAAAATTTCTACAGTTGCTCAGCTTTACAAGCAGGCCCCTGATAATTTCAAGTCTGAATCTCCACAAACTATGCTTATTGGTGGGACTCATCAGGACCATAAAGTGGGTATTGACAGGTCAGGGCTCATGTCAGCATGTAGGACAGTACAAGGCAAATATTTTAAAAATCCTAACATGGAATTTAGCTGGCTGGTATCGCAATACAGGCTCCAGTTTTTACAACTCCCTGCATAGCAAGGATATAATTCTGGTGCAAGAAACATGGACAGTTGATGATCTCCTGCTTAATGGGTACCACTCATACAGAATGGAAGCAACTCCAGACAGAGGGCCAGGGCAGCTGAAAAGTGATTTGGGCATCCTCATCTCTACCTCTTTGAGAGTAGCATCTACACCCATCCCTCATTAAAATCAATGGCTACGGCCCTACCTCTCAGTCTCGGTACTGGCTCATTGTTAATTATCAATGTTTACCTTCCACCACTATAAGGAAATGTTGAAATCAATGTAGTATGGATGGAGTTAGAACTGTATGTTGGCAATCTTGTTTTGGAATATCCAAATGCTATGGTGTTACTGGGGGATGATTTTAATGCTAGGTTGGGCTCTGATGATTATACACTTATACTAAATTTCACCAGTACCCACCAACTCACAACTTCTGTTCAGCTTGCACCCCCTTCTTGCATCTCTGCAAAGATAAGAGATCAAACTATGCTGGATTCTGCCTCACAAAAATGGCCAGTAGACTCAATCTCCTTATACTAAATGGTTCTCTCTTAGGAGATTATCCAGGTGAATTCACATTTATGGCAGAGATCAGAACAAGTACCATTGATTACATGTTAGTTACTATGAACCTGCTACCCTACATGGAGGATTTCAAAGTGCTACCCCATCTGGATAATCATCATTTTTCACTCTGCCTATATCTGAAGCTTCCTACTTGGCAGATGCAACTGGAGGCTCACTTCATTCCTTCAGTTTCTCCAGTAGGCCAAGCAAGATGTTGTGCCAAATGGACCTTGCAGCTTAACCAAAAGATGAAGAGGGCACTGGCAGAGGATAGTCTACAAAAGTGTTGATTGCCCTCATGCTGGCCAACCTTACTCAGCATCCACCCTCTGGGGGAGATGGACAGCATATAAATTTAATAATAAATAAAATAAAATAAAATAAAATCTATACAAAACTCTAGTGCAAAAGTGAGAGCCTTTATTGGCTTGTGATCAATTTCTTGGTTAAGCAGCCTTCAATTTAATCAAAGCCATGGTTTGATAAGGATTAAGTTGAAACTAAGAAAGCCCTTATCTCAGCTTATCATCTCTATAAATCTGAGATGGGGACAATAACACAACGACCCTTGAACATCTTCTCACCCTTAAAAAACAATATAACAATTAGTGGCTTTCAAGAAGAAGAAAGATATAAGGATTACCTGGGAACCACTTATTCAAGCAGCAAAGGAAAAGAACTCCACTCTTTTCTGGCACCTAATATCTTACCAGATTTCCAGAGCTTCTACCTCATTGCATTCTTATATACCTCCTGAAGCCTGGGAATTACATTTTCAGAGGATGTATGAAGATCGTCCAGTAAGTCCCCAATGCAAAAGATGGAGGAATTACATGAGTGGCTCCCAGTATCTGTGTCTGAAATTAAGGCCATTGTTGGTCAACTCAGAAGGGGGAAGGCCCCTGGAGCTGACCTTATCCCTACATAGAGTAGTGGGCTCCCGGCTTCGTTCTTCACCTATATATACATACCACTGGATGTGTCCCCAGGGACTGGGGACTGGCAATTATAGTTCCAATCTTTAAGAAGGGAAAGAGAGATGACCCTGTTAACTACAGGCCAGTTAGCCTGCTTAACATAATCAGCAAACTTTATGCTAAGCACCCCTACAATAAACTTAAGGATTGGCTGGATCAGGAAAATCTGATAGCAGAAGAGCAGGCTGGTTTTAGGGAAGGTGGAGACACCATTGATCAATGTTTGGTCTTACAGCACTTGATTGAAAAATATTCAACCAACAATGTTGTATGATTGTATGCTGCCTTTATAGATCTTAAGGCAGCCTTTGATTCTGTATCCAGGACCAAATTATGGGAGAAGCTGGAAGCCTCATCAATTGACTGTAGGCTTCTCTATTTAATCCAAACCCTACACACTAATACAACTTTTAAGGTCAGGTGCAATATGCAAGGGTTTATCTCAAAGCCAGTTAAAACTCAAAAGGGGGTAAAACAGGGATGTATTTTGGGTCCCCTGCTTTTCAATTTTTATATCAATGGTATGGTGAGATGTTTAAACAATCCAAATTTCCATCTCCCTAAACTAGGGGATCACAGCACTGCCCTGCTGCTTTATGCAGATGATGCTGTAGCTCTTTCCAGAACACCAGTAGGCCTTAAAAGAGCTCTGAGAACTCTGGTTCAATTCTGTAGCAATGATCATCTGGAAATAAACTATAAAAACCCAAGATTATGGAATTTGCTAAAAGGCCAAAGCTCTGTTTATGGAGCATAAATGACCATAGAATAGAACAAGTGACTTGCTTTAAGTAGGAGTAGTCATGCATGCCACTGTCTCAAAGAAAGCCCACTGTGAATATGCTGCTGCTATTGGACAAAGGTCTACCAATACCATCCTCAAATTTTTCTACTCCAAGGGAGGATATTATGTCCCAGCCCCACTTAAGCTCTTTCAGGCTAAGCCAGTAGCCCAGATCCTTTATGGGACTTTGGTTGGTTCCCCATTTTCTTGTTTTACCTCCTTGGAGATGGTGCAAGCTAAATTCATCAGAGCAGCTCTCCAGATACCTTGTTGTGTCTCCAACACACATTTACGACTGGAAACAGGTATGATAAAAGTTGAGTCAAGAGTGATTCTAGCTTCTATAAACCTTTGGTTAAAGCTTAACCTTTATCCTCAAGGCCTAGCACCATTCATTCTCCAGGACAATTTTCAATCCACATGGATCGAGGCTGTTGAATCTAAACTTTTAAATGTAGGCTACTCTCCCTCCTCAGTTCTTAAGATGAAATATGATCAGATGAAACAAACCCTGAAGCCTTCCTATGACCAGTACACAACAGATATATTGTCATTTCTGCCAGCTACCTTACACAGCCATCGGAAAGCTTTCTCTCTTGCCCAATATCATGCAGTCCCTTCTGCAGTATTGGATGGTAAATATAAAAAAATACCGTTGCCTGAAAGGCTTTGCCCCTGTCATTCCAGAGATGTGGAAACTACAGAACACGTTCTTCTTTGCTGTTCCTTTTCTGGAGACATTCAAACCAGATTCATCCTACCTCTGATTAGTAGATATCCTGGTTGCCCAGACTCAGCCTATGCCCAGATGCTGCTCACAGACAAACTGCCTTTTGTTGCAGTACATGTGGATAGGTTTTTTGCAGTAGCACAGAAGATCCGCCAGACCCTGATGGGCCATTTTTCTGCTATCCAAATGCATTCTATGTAACCAACTCTTTAAATTTTAGATGTTATCACTTTTTTGTAAGTTTAGATGTTATTATACCTTATATAATTTTAGTGTCTACTTTATAATTTAAATACAGACTGCAACCCGGATCTCAATCATAGATGCTAATTAGGTTGTTTTATAAATGTAAACTTTGTCTTAAATTTTATTTAATTTATTATCTATTAAGAGAGATTTATATATATTCACAGAGCATTCTGCTTGTACTGCTCTATGACCACAATAAATTAAGTTGAACTGAATTTCCATTACAACTAAAACTTCCATTTTCTATTTTTGTTTTCTCAGAATATGAAAATGACCTGCAACAATGATTACAAATCCAATAGTCCAATTTTGAAGGGTCAGTCCTTCACTTTGCCAGGTTTTGCTCAACTTTTCCTTCCTTCCTGCCTGCCTGCCTGCCTGCCTGCATAAATAATAAATTTAAAACATCCATAGAAACAGAAAATGTATTACATGACACATTTTTTAAAAAAATAATCTTTGCCTTTATTTAAAGTCAGAATCATAATTAGAATTATGTTGTCTATAATGTTTACATTTTAAATTAGAAACATAGGCTTTTTCATTGACATGTGCTAAGATTCTGGCTTTTATGCAGTACTACTTAACTAAAGCCTATTCAAGGAGAAACCATGACAGACTGCCAGGGGCGAACTATGTAAATTGGAGCTGTTATGAGAACATACTATAAATATTCTGCTTCTTTTAGCAGCAATAGCAAAAACTGTATTATAATGCCAGATAATCTGCTCATGTGTAACATAAAATATGTATTTGGGTATTCAGGGAACATTTTCTCTTCCCTTCAGATATGATCGTGCTAATGTGATAAATTACAAGAAGAGCTTCTGACTAACTTGTTGCTGAGCATCCTTTAGTAAACAGCAGATATTTCCATTCACATCAAGATGAGAACCAATTGAAACAGAATATTCTAATGCAATTTTTAGTAACAAAAATGCAATGCTTTTTCCCCTTCCATGAGCGTACTTGTGGCTTTAACAAGATGCTTTTGGACTGAAACTCTGCTGAATAACAAATATAAACAGATCTATCTGTATCAATGTTAAAATCTAATGTTTGAATATTTTGTAACTAGATACCGATGATGAATACAAATATATACTCAAAATGCAGCATGCAAAACTTGGCATCCAAGATTTATTTAAAGTCTTTGGCTTCCAAATCTTCAGAATAAGTTTTGAAGAAAAGTTTGGTATAATGATGATGAGTATTTCTTTCAGTTCTGCTTTGTACTGTACCAGCTGTAGCAAAGGATGCATCGACTCATTAATTTTTAAAAACTTTTGTTTACATTTGTGTGTGTGTGTGTGTGTGTGTGCTAAATTCTGATTCATTAGTGAAGAATGTTGAAACAAGCTTCTAGTAGGTAAGAAGGGTACAGTCTGAAATAGATATCTCCATCCATTAAACATTACAGTAGATGAGTGAAAACAGTAACTATGCATTTTCTGCAAATGGTAAAGTGGACATGGATAGAATAAACTGCTTTCTATTCTTGTTGTTATTGCTGATGGTTCCAGCTATCACAAAAAGGAAGACAGTAATGATGATATAGCACTTACAGTTGTTGGTAACCAAAAAAACAAACAAAAACAAAAAAACAACCCATCAACGTAGCTTTATTTATGCTGATAGGGCCAGTTTTATTCCTAAGCAGTTACCCTGTAGCTGAAATATTGAGTCCATTAAAGTTACATAGAAGTTGAAAATACTGCTTTAAAAATACTATTTATTACAGTTTAAAGTATGTTTCTTATCAATGATTTTAAGGCATTGCATGCAAAGCTAGGGGCTTAAAGCAGAAAATAGATTCCTCTTAAAAATATACATTATATTCTATATAGTGACTTGAAACTGCAGAAATACTGTTGACTTTGACTATTGTCATCAATTGCCTTGTATTCTACATTTGGGGTGGGGGATATAATTACAACATGGTTTCATATTGTTTGATTGTTAAATATCTTGTATTTTTTCATTATACATCATGCAAGACTTGACTGTGCGCCATTAGCTAAGGCTTGTCAGCAGTAAAACAAGAATTAGGAAATGCATAAAATATTATAGTAAAAGTGCACAGCAAGACAATCTGGCATTTTATGCAAATGGTGGGAATTAGAATGCAAACAAATAAATGCAGAAAAAAACATTCTTAATGAAGAAGAATGCAGAAAGGATTGCAATTCTTTCCTATTTAAAATAGCATCCAAAACTACTTTGTTCCCTGTGATATGGATATACTTGTCTTTATTCCTTGGATCAAAAAGTAAAGGGTAAAGATAAAGTAGATGTCTGCCATTTTTCCGTTTATATTTGTAAACTTTTGAGACTGATTTTAATATAATAGTAATAATAAAAAGAAGAATATGAATAAGAATAAAGAAAAAAAGGCTTTGAAGAATATATGAAGTACATTGAAGAAGATGCACTGAAGCTAATACACCATGAAGGCTTACTGAATACTGAAGAGACCAAACAGGCCTACAAGAAAGACCAAATGAAGAACAGAAAAGAGATAGCAAGGCAAAGTATTACATAGCCAGTACACAAAAAAACCTAGCAGGCAAAGCAGATAACAACAAGACCTGGCAATGGCTAAGAGCAGGAAAGCTGAAGAAAGAGACAGAGGGGCTAATTCTGCTGCACAAGATCAAGCCTTAAGAACAAATGCATACAAAGCCAGAATGGAGAAGACAGCAACAGACAGCAAATGCCGCCTCTGCAAAGAAGCTGAAGAAACAGTGGACCAGCTGCTGCAAGAAGATCGCACAGACTGACTACAAACAATGGCATGACAAAGGAGCAACAATGGTGCACTGGAATATCTGCAAGAAATACCATTTGCCTGCAAGCAAGAACTGGTGGGACCACAAAACAGACGAAGTGATAGAAAATGAAGAAGCTAAAGTGCTCTGGGACTTTAGACAAGCACCTGCCACACAACACCTCAGACCTAACAATTGTTGATAAAGACAAAAAAGTCTGGATAGTGGACATTGCAATACCTGGAAACAGCAGAATAAAAGAGAAAGAACTGGAGAAAACCACAAAATATAAAGACCTGCAAACAGAAGTAGAACGACTATGGCAAAAGAAAGCAAAGATAGTACCAATAGTCATAGGCATCTTGGGTGCAAGCCCAAAATATCTGGAGCACCACTTGAAGACCATGGGCATTGACAAAATCACCATCAGTCAATTGCAAAAGGCAGCTTTATTTGGAACAGCTAATATCCTGCGACGATACCTTTAACACCATCAGAAATTAATCAAACAACATCTGCCTATCCCAGGTCCTTGGGAAGGACTCGATAGGCAGATAAAAATGCCAAATCCAGTCTAAACATCTGGCTGACTGTGCAACCAACCATAATCAGTAGAAAATTAAAACTTACTAGCAGGGATAGTGAGAATTTCAATTCAGTTGTTGTTGTTCAGTCGTTAAGTCGTGTCCCACTCTTCGTGACCCCATGAGCCATATTGTGCCAGGCCTTCCTGTCCCTCACTGCCTCCCGGAGTTTGCTCAGTTTCATGCTCATTGCTTCAGTGATGCTATCTAACCGTCTCATCCTCTGCCGTCCTCTTCTCCTTTTGCCTTCCATCTTTCCCAGCATCAGGGTCTTTTCCAAAGAGTCCTCTCTTCACATTAGGTGACCAAAGTATCTGAGCTTGAGCTTTCATTATCAATCCTTCCAATGAGCAGTCAGGGTTGATTTTCTTTAAGATTGACTGGTTTGACCTCCTAGCAGTCCAGGGGACTCTTAAGAGTCTTCTCCAGCACCACAGTTCAAAGGCATCAATTCTTCGGTGCTCAGCCTTCTTTATGGTCCAGCTCTCACAGCCATACATTACTACTGGAAAAACCATAGCTTTGACTATGTGGATCTTTGTCGGCAAGGTGACGTCTCTGCTTTTTAATATGCTATCTAGGTTTGCCATAGCTTTCCTCCCAAGGAGCAAGCATCTTTTAATTTCATGGCTGCAGTCTCTGTCTGTGGTGATCTTGGAGCCCAAATAAATGAAGTCTGTTACTGCTTCCATTTCTACCCCTTCTATTTGCCAGGAATTGATGGGTCCAGATGCCATGATCCTAGTTTTTTAATGTTGAGTGTCAAGCCAGCTTTCGCACTCTCCTCTTTCACCCTCATCAAGAGGCTCTTTAGTTCTTCTTCACTTTCTGCCATTAGGGTGGTATCATCTGCATATCTGAGGTTATTGATGTTTCTCCCTGCAATCTTCATTCTGGCTTGTGATTCTTCCAGCCTGGCATTTCTCATGATGTACTCTGCATACAGGTTAAATAAGCAGGGTGACAGTATACAGCCTTGTCGTACTCCTTTCCCTAATTTGAACCAATCGGTTCAATTCAGACTGTTGGATAAAATAATTTTTAAACATTGTCATTTCAAATAGAACTGTAAATTTAGATACTTAAACACAAAGTAAATCTATCTATCCATCTATCTCCCTTCATATACCCAGAGAGCTTTGAGTGATTAATTTTTATAAGCTTGAGGCTGAATTCTATGTGGTCAACATTGGAAGTGCTGAATTATACAGGTGGCCTTCATTATCCATGGCCTGGTTATCCATGATATGGTGACTCTGTGGTTCATAAAATAGAAACCAGACCTCAGGATGCATTCTGTGATATTCATATAAATTCAGTATGATGACTACATTATTTTCTATTGTATGATACTCTGACACAGTTGTATTGTAATTTATCCTGAGTTTTCTTCAAGAAAGGGAAATATATTATAAATATGAAGTTAAAATTTTGGAGACGAACGATAGAGGGAAAGAGAGCAAGGAAAGGGAAGTGACTGAAAGACACTGAATTCTATAAAAGCCATTGTAAACCTCTCCAAGTAAAATAATATCTTTTACTGTCTCATAATTCTGATATAGTACAGAAAATATAAGATGTGGACAACAAAGAACTCCTCCTTGTATGTTTCAAGGACATACACATGGCATTATATTTTAGTTTCTCTTTCTTTTAGGTTCCAATAAAGCAAATAGTAACCAGATTAATTATATTGCAATGATATTTTGTGCTTTTAAGATAAATTGCTAAATCTTAAAAGGCATGTGAATTTGACTTTTAAGCAACATGGGAATCAAGATAGATAGGTATATCTATATATATCTAATATATATCTATATCTATATTTATATCTAATGTGAAAAGGAACTTCTCTCTTCTGTGTCAAAAAATAATTCATCTGAACAGGTAGTCAATGCCATAATTAATTAACCATATTCTAAATTGGTATATTTGTGAGATCTCTGATAATTTGCAGTACATCATTGGGTTTCATCAAGTTAGATTCTTCAATAAGAAGCTTTAAATTGAATTCTGTGGCATTTTATAGTTGGAAAGTGTCACCAAGATTCATAAAGTCAAACCAATCTTCTCTTGAATACTTACTGGCTGCTTAAAATGACAGAACGTTGGTTTGGGTAGTGACATTTGCATTATAATAAATTGTGCAATATTCTTTTTTTTTTTCTGTGATGGAATACTTCAGTTCTGATAATTTTTGTGGTACAATTGAGGTATTATAAATATAGCAACCCCCTCAAGTCCTGTTGTCCTTGCCTCATCATGGGCTGGGATGTTCCTGAAAGGGATGAAAGAAGAATGCTTGGACTGTATGCCAAGAACATAAGTAGGGTCACCCAAGTCATGGAGGTCATCCCAGCTGCTCAGCTAAAGCAAGGGAACATCTACATTGGGCAATAGCGATACAAAAAGATGCTGGAGGGGGATGATCACTTTGGTGGCGACAGGAAAGGCATCCTTTCATATTGCAGAGGAAAAGGCAGTGGTATTTTACCAAGAAACCACATAGATAATCAAGTATAGCAAACACTTCTACTACTACCACCACCTTTGGTCTTTACTTGGCTGAATCTCTGTCAAAATATATTTCAATTTGATGTATAAACTACGTGGCTAGAGATGGTATTAAATAAGTAGGACTGCATGTCATATAATTCTACTGGTCGCAGGACATGCTTATCAATTGGTAGGAAATAAAGTGGTTCCTACAGTTTTAGAAGTTGTTTTTAACAGCCAAAGAAAATGTTAGAGAAAGAAATTGAAGGATGCTTTTTATCTAAACATAAAAGGAACACATGATAATAAGAGTGACATCTGCCATTTGTTACCCTCTATTTTTGCTCCAAAAGAATTCTAAGCAGTGTGTTAGCTATACTTAAGGCACAGGTCACTTTCTGCTTTGGTGAAGAGCACGGTGCTAAAATGGAAGCAGTATTTGTTTTAACAGTTGCTTGTCATTTTGTACCCCAAAAAATCTGCAGCAATAACATTTTAAAATATGAAAACCACATGTACTCAATAAATTGTGCTGCATAACTTTGTAAAGGCATACATGTGAAAACTTTGATGTTGCATTTTTTCCCTTGTTGAGTGGGAATGTGTCACTTACTTACACAGTGAAAATTAGTCTGTCTTTTAAGGGCAGATTAAATAAATCCACTAAAAACTCTTTTGAACTGTCTTAAATTAGTGTCATTTATGTGTTTGCTGACTTAATCCTTAAATCTGATTTTTAAAAAAATCTGTAACTTCTAAAAAGCAACGTTTTCTTAGAGTGGACCATAGAAAAAAGCTCAGCATTAATATGGTATTCAGTCCCATTATATCCGAACATCTTTAAAAAATGATAATGAATATGGACCTTGGTATAAAATTTTCCTTTTCCTTTATAGTGATTACTTTTTCTTTATAGTCAATATAACATTTCCATACTTCATATATGAGAGTGCTTATATAGTTTGGTGAAATGTTACTTTGTAATTATTTCAAGGTGGGATGGATAAATGATTTGGATGTATGGAAGAAATCTTATTTTATTTTAGCTTACCTCTTCAGAAATTAGCAAAGTGTTTCTAAAAAAAGCTATTAGGTAATAGCCTGGGAAATGAATGACCTTCAGGTGTGATTTTTCTTTCCAGAATTCTTAAAATTTCAACCATATATAAAATATTGTAAATGAGGAAAAAGGACCATATGTGCGTAGAGGAAGGTTGAAATAATAATCAGGCTTTTCCTTGCATTGAACAAAGAGTTGCAATGTACATGGCTACTATTCAAGGTTGCAGTCATGTTATCTGATTCATCTTCCTTCAGTTTTCTTCCTGCCCCTACAGAGCCTCATTGGAGCACTTTGGTTTCCTTTCCTCTATTTTTTTTTCTTTTCTCTTTTGGGGTGTGTCTGGAAATATTTTTTGCTGAATCCTACCTACATCCTAAATTTCTCCATTTCTCACAGGATTTTAAATGATTTTTCAAGGTAAGCCTGGAAGGCAGCTCTGCAGACAATACTAGATACATACATCATGGTTTATTACAAACCTGATTTACAGTATCAGCCAGAGTCAATCTTGCAAAAGAAAGAAGCACTAACGGTTGCTTGGCTAATTGTTAGTTTGTTTTCCCTTCTTTTTTAGCAGCTCTTGTCTTATATCTCAGTGGATTGGTTAGCCACTTGGAACAGCATAAAAATAAAGAAGAAATAAACAAGGAAACTCTGGACAAACCATGAATGCACATTTTGCACAGCATAATACTGTACCGTTACCATAGGAAACTAATAACAATCACATTATGATTTAACAGGAGAGTGTCATCTAGCTATTTTGAACAGTTATATACAAAACTTTCTATGGGACTCAGGGGAATGATCCAGCTTCAGAACATTTTGTTTTCTTCATTAAAATGGGGTGATCTGGGCATTTTGGGGACAATTTGTGCATTCCCAAAAGTGGATTTTCTGGAACAGAAAGTGACTTGTGATATAAATTGGTTTGAGATGTTTCTGATCCACCAAGGCACTTAGATACTTTTGCAGGTACTGCTACCCAGCATAGTATCTCCCTTTCTATGCTCAAGTTTTTTCTACTCAAATAAAAGATTTTGCATTTGTGCCTTTTGAAATTGGTATCAATGGTTTCTACCCATTATGCCAGCTTGTGAAGATCCTCCAGAATTTTGGAATTTATCCTCTATTTTAATGCAGGACATCAGGGCTATTTAATATTACTTTTGAAGCTAATATCTTCATTCTTAAATCTTTAAGCAAATTTTATCAGCTTGAAAATTGTACAAAAAGTTTCACTGACTATATTTTGAAGATGCTTTAAGCAGACTGCCTGATGACCAATACCAATTGCTCATTTTTCAGTCTCAGGATGACTGATCACAAGGTCAAGGACATGCTGAAGAGAAACATAATTCTATGCTTAGATGGTTTCAAAGACTGCTAGGACAAATGCCTCTTATAATAAATAAAGGCGGTTTATCAAAACTGGGATCCCAACTCTATTTGTCTATCTAGATCTGTAGCAAATTTATTTTAGAAAAACAGAATGTTAATGCAGTTGTCAAAAACATACAAAATGCCAGTTCCCTGTAACTGAAGCAACTAGCAGCTGCTAACAAGATGATGTTCTTTCTCTGTATTGTTCATAGAATACAAAATGCTCTAATCTTAACACTTTCCAACATTTAACATGCATTATCACAGCAAATTATGGAATTCTAGTAGTTGCTTATTTGTGAATAAAGAATGATTGGCAGTGTTTAATTATATATGTCATCATGTGTGCAAGAGGGAGTGAATATAAAAGAAATGTGATACACACAGGGGAGATAAAGCATAAAAGGCATTGCTTACAGCTAAAACCATAAAGTGCTGGGCATTTCTGTGATTTGTCACTTCTGCATTAGCCACTGATTCAAAGCACTGATGATAAAAGCTGATAATAAGAATGCTGTGAACTAACAGAGACGCCATTACCATTGGATAAATAATAGGCAGTACAAAATGGTTTTAAAGTTGTGTTGTTAGGGTAGCACTCTGTGCTCTTGAATAGGTTGTCCTGAAATAACTTCCTTTCTGAATATATCATGTTACCATATCAAAGCAAGAAACAAATTATCCTGTTTTCAAAAGTTTTAAATTTAAAAACTGACATATTGAAACTGTTACTTGAAAAGGCTGAGTGGTGATGGCAGGGGATGAGGGTTGCGTACAGCCTTTCCAAATCTATCTTCCAGTAGTATATTGAGCTTTTCTTTTAATAAAACTAGAGCATACATAGTGTTCATGAATTACCAATAAATAAACTATAAACAAGCTTATCATTATAAATGAACAAATCACAATTACATGTCCTCATGAAGATTTTTATTAAAGCATTTTTAAAAAATAAAAACAAACTTTCCACATAATATAATTTGTCTTCTGACACATTCAGAAAGACACAATTCCTAGAGGCTGAGTTTTTAGAAGCAAATCCTTTTAAAAACACAATTTGCTGTGTCTTTCTCCTTTACCATCACTACTTCCAGATTTGTGTTGAGTGCTTAGAAAATGTGGTTTCCCAGGAAAGTGCTATTATTAGAAAAATAACCTAGAATAATTGACTAGCAGACAAGCTTTTTCAGAAATCAATACTACTACTACTACTACTACTACTACTACTACTACTACTTAAAATTGCTTTTGATTTGGAAACTGAATACAGAATCCTAGTGGATTGTTTAAGATTGTTTTCAATCTGGCTGAACATTGCATTGGCATTGCTGATATCTCCATAGACTTCCTGGATTTGGATGTCCCATAACTTCATCCCTATTTTGCCTTGCCTCTTCTCTTACCCATTTTTGTATTTAACAATATAATGTCACCAACCCATGCTTCATGACAATTTTCCTCCTTGTTTGTTACTTCACATGCCCCCAACGTATTGTGAAATGCTAACAGAAAACTATGGAAATCCATTTTGAAATTTCAAAATTTTCTGCAGCCTTACCTTCTTCACAAAACATGTTGTTCCTCCCCCCAGTGAGGGATTACATTTACATTTCAGTGAATGTGTTCATGGGTGTGTTTTTGCTGGACAGATTGCTTGCTATGTCTCCCCATCATTATTTCAGTTGATCCAATTCAACAAAAAGTCCTGTAATGCAGCTCAGCTGGTAGGAAACTACTATTGTATTTGCTGCTATGAACAATAGCAGCAAAAACAATTTGAAAGTATATTTGGTTCCATGGAGAATGAAAGGCCTGTGAGACAAGAAACTCAGTGATTGGCAAGTAAGAGTCATAGGAAATAAGCAAAGAGGAAATGAGCTGGTATTATTTGCAATGCAAAGTCTGCATACAACTACTAGTTGCTTTAAATTGAGCAACAATTAGTGAAAGTGTGCTCTGTGAGTTTCAGAGTCATACACATGCACACACCATGCAGAACATGGTTTGGATCTGAAACCTAGAGGAGAGTGCCAGCTCAAGGGTATATGGCACCCAGGCCACATTAACTGATAGTGCCACCTCCTGCCAATGTGAAGATTTGCATTTTTAGAATGATTCAGAAGGAGGGGTGGCATTGGCATCCTATAAGCTTGGCAACCTATGCTAGTGCCCACTTGGCCTTAGCCTAAAGCTGGCACTGGCTGAGGACAAAGTGAAAAATAAGGATTTGATTTAAAGTGCATTAGGAATGATTTGCAAATAAAATAGATTACCTTGGTTAGTAGACTTTGGAATGAGCCAAAAAAAGTGGAATCAGCTTGCAGAAATGACCAACTCTAGTCAGCACATTTTTTAGCATTGTGCCATTTTGATCTGACTTGTGATCTTTTGTTGTCTTCTACACTACAATAAAAAATGCCCAGTCTTTTTTTAAATATAATTTTTATTAAGAATTTTTATTATAATAGTAAATTCTAATACAAACTAAACTTAAAGAAAAAGAATAGAATAGAATAGAATAGAATAGAATAGAATAGAATAGAATAGAATAGAATGGATAAAAAGTACAAGGAAAAGAAAAAAAGAAAGATGGAAGAAAGAAAAAAAATAAGTATATAAAAAAAAGAGAAAAGAAATATATAAAGAAGTGATTTCCAATCTTCATCGTAACAAGTAAAAGCAAATTTAGTGACTCTTCACTCCTTTAAGATTACAAACAATTATTTCTTCATCCCATATCCCTATCCCTTATCTATAGACAAACCATAAAGCATTATCTTTTCAGTCCTGGTGTCAGCAGAAAGTCCATAAAGCGTTGCCAGAAGCAACATATCATGTTTTAACCTTGATCAAATACACCAACTTTATATTTCTTCCTTTTACTTCTAACAGTCTTAATTTTTACTTCATTCAAATATTGTTGTAGGATTTGAGTTCTTCAAAGCTTTAACAAAGCTTTGTCCAGGTCCCTCTCTTGGTTTATCATTTGTATTTCTATTTTGAATTTTAAAACATCAGCCAATTTCTTTTGTAGATCCAATGAAACATCCTTTCCCAAGTCATTCTCTTGCCCTGTCAGTTGTAAATCTACTTTTGATAACATCTCTGTCTTGTCAGATAAAATTTGTTCTACATCTGTCATTTCTTCAATAACGTCTTTTAGACATAGTCTGTCCATAGAAGCAGACATCATTACTGACATTGTGGGTATTATGGCTACTATTTCTGACTCCATTCTTTAAAAGTCTCCTTCAGTGTTTTCATTGTTATAACAATTTACATTTTATAGGCTTGCATTTTTTTCCTCTACCTAAAATCTTTAATCCCCTGTAGTCCAGCTTTTAAATCATGACATTGTTTATCTCTGTTATGTCTTCCAAAAACCAAAACAAATTTATTTCTCACAAGTCATTTGTTCTTTATAATTAATTATAATTAATTCTTATTGTAAAAGTTTCAATATTCCAAATTTACCTGGACCCTTAGTCTGTTTATAACTTTCTAAGATCAAAATCATATTTGCTTTTTGCTGTTTATTTCAGATTATTTAAGTTCTTAAGCTTATAATTAATTTTTCTTTTGTTCAGAGTTGAAGATAAACTCACCTGATGAAGACTTTTCAAACTTGTCACTCCAAGGCTCTCTAATAGCTTTAAAATGGTTAATAGGCAATTTCTGAAAGTGATTAGAAAGTAAGGTTTGTGAACTTAGTGTCCTTTAAAAGGCTCCACCATGGTTGTGAGCAAGATGGCTAATCCCTTCTTCTCCTGGAGTTCCAACCAGTGGAAAACTGCCGTCCTGTGGTCTTCTCATGAGGAGCAGCCATCTGAAGCACATATGGGCAATCTCCCATTGCCTCCTTATCCGGAGAGGTTCGAAGGAACTGATCTACTCACAAGTTTCCTGGTCTCTGTCACGGTCATTGGCTCCATGAAGTTCACCATGCCTCCCCCAGATATCCCAAGCAATGTACAGTCTTGACCCATAGTTCACTCATATAAAGATGATTTTTGGAAGAATTTTAGCTCATGGTTCTAAATGAACTACAACTGTAACATCCACATATTTTAAAGGGCATAGATTGACTTTGTATGAGGTTTTTCATCAGTTAGAAATCTTGATTCTGGTTTGGAAACATTCTTGCTTTTCTTGCAGTCACCTTTTAATATTTAGTGTATATTGTTCTATATGCTATATCTGCTTTTTAAAAAAGTTCATTTTAATAGATATGAAAGGGAGATGTCAGTTATCAATGGACAGTAGCTCCAGTATACATGTTTTCTGGTATAATGCTATTCATCTCTAACTTAACCAGACACCCCTGAAACAAAAAGAAAAAATGAATATTAAAGAAAGAAATCAGAATGGAAAATTACCAGACTGGTATAAACTACTACATCAAATCATCATCATCATCATCATCATCATCATCATCATCATCGGCTTTATTGTTTGAAGATAACAAGAAATTATATTATAAAAAGTATGATCTCTTTTTAAAATATTCATGGTTAGGCATAATAAATACTAGCCATTATCTGATGAATGGAACACATAAATAAGAAGTGTGTCTAGATTATACAAATACAGATTATGCAATCACAGAAGTTCACAAAAAACTTGATACAAACTTTTCTTCTAGCCACATCTGACAGATTTTATCTCCCTAGAATTTATCATGGCCAATACTGAGTAATGTGTCCCAGTTTTAACAGTTCTTTTTGTTCATATTGACAAAACAAATGAGATTTAAAGTAGTTGCAGGTAAGTACATGATTCCCATTTATTAAAAGAGAAATAAAGCAGACTCTGCAAATTACAGATAGATTAGTTTCCTGGATATAGTCAACAATTTATATGTTGGTGACTATACATAAAGTTTGGCTGGAACAACCAAGTTTCACACCAGATGAGTAAGTGGGTGACTTTTGATAATTTCCTGACTTAATGTTAACCATTTTATCGAGCCAGGCTCCATAAGCCAGGATCAAAAAAGCACTCTATGTAGCTTTTGTTGACTTCAAATCACCTTTCGATTTGATATCTTGAAATGAGCTGTGGGAGGTATTAGATAAATTTTCTATTGATTGATATTTATTTCTACCTATAATGGAAATGTACAAAGAAACATTTTAAGGATCAGATGTAACCACAAGGATAGTGTATAGGAAAAATAGGAAATAGGAAAAAATAGGAAATAGGAAAAATTCTGACTTGGAGAAGAACTAGTTAAGGATGTATATTAACCACCTTTCTTCTACTACTACTCGTAATAGTAGTTCTAATTTCCTGGTATTGACCGTTCAGACCTACATTTCCTCCTCCTCCTCCTCTTCCTCTATAACAGTCAATTGATCTATTTCTTTAAGTAGAAGTTTTGACAATTCCTTTGATAAGTTCAGCTGGCATAAGTAAGACATTACAATCCCTTACTGTTTGTAGTAAAAAAAAAAAAATGCTACCAAATACCAAAAACCTGTAGTTTTTGTGAAGACAGTCAAAAGTCTTTAAAGGCAAACGGATGATCTTCATCTTCGTCGTCTTCTTCTTCTTCATCATCATCATCATGCTGTAGATGTCCTATCCCAGTGCCTGGAATAGGACTGCGATAGGACATCTACAGCATGAAGCTGCAGGGGTCTGGATGGGGAACAACAGACTTCAACTGAACCCTGGCAAAACTGAGTGGCTTTGGGTTTTGGGGCCTTCTGGATCTGGGACTTTACCATCTTTGGTACTAGATGGGGTGGCACTGCCCCAGACAGACCTGGTACACAATCTGGGGGTCCTTCTGGACTCACGACTCCTGTTCAAGGAGCAGGTGGCAGTCATAGCCAGGAGGGCCTTTGCACAACTTTGTGTTGTGTGCCAATTGCACCCGTTCCTGGATTGTGAGGCTCTGCTCACAGTTACTCATGCTCTAGTCATCTCCTGCATGGACTATTGTAATGAACTCTACATGAGGCTGCCCTTGAAGAGTATCTGGAAGCTTCAGCTGGTGCAAAATGCAGTGGCACAGGCAATTATGTGTGCCCCTAGAGGACACACATTATACCTCTGCTCTGGGAGCTGTATTGGTTACCAGTTTGCTTCCAGGTCCAATTCAAGGTGCTAGTTTTGACCTTTAAAGCCCTACATGGCATGGGGCCAGGCTATCTGAGGGAACACATCTTTCCAATTATATCTACCCATCCCATAGGTTTCACAGGAGAGGCATGCTGCAGGTCCTGTCTGCAAAGGAGTTCCATCTGAAGACAGAAGACTTCAGAAGACAAGCCTTTTCTGCCATGGCACCAGATGAACATCATCCCTCTCAAGGTGAGGTTAGCCCCAACCTTCATGGCCTTCCGTAAAGCCCTCAAAAAGTGTTTTTTTCACCAAGCCTGAGGATCCCCTGATAACAGAGAACCTGTGCACTGGCTGTATTATTTGTAATATTTTCCCACTCATGGTCTTGTTTATTGTTTTCATTGTTTTCATTGTTTTTGAGTATGTTTTAATTGTAGGTTTTATTGTACGCCACCCAGAGGCACTTTGTGTGAGATGAGTGACCATATAAATTTGACAAATAAATAAATGAATCATAATCATCATGTTATATTATTAATATCTTATTGAACAGGTGACATTGTAACACTTTTGAAAGTTGTTTTGAGTTTATATTTGTATGCATGGTACACATAAACTATCTGACTGGAAGTGTTTTGAGAAGCTTTGAGTCTATTTTAAGTACTTTTTGGATAAAAACCTACTCAAATGTTATCACACAATTGAAATATGGCACATTGTGAATTTAAGGTAGATCAAGGGCTGCAAAAATCAGTAGACAGCAGTGAATAATTAGCATGTTCTGTATCATCTAGTGATCATCTGGATTTCTTCAATCCAGATATGGTACCAGAAGGATTATGCTCACTCAAGGTTGTTCTGTGAACATTTCAATCTAGGCTGTACCAAAATGTATCCCAAATTATGCCTTATGCTTTGGTCAGTGTCAGCTGAGGACTAGGCATAGCCGTTTCTCTAAAATAGTTCTTTTCTCCAGAGGGTGAAATAGCTCCATTTTGAAGAATAACTTGAAAACTAGCAGAGTGAGAACCTGGGGGCGAAAGTCCATGTCTGCAGCTATTCCTTGGAAATAATGAATAAATCTTTAATAAAGTCATTGATTAGAAAAAGAAAAGAAAAAGATCAGTTCAGAAACATCTGTACATCTCTATGCACTTTCAAGGAATTTGAACAATCATCTTCTGGCAGATCTTGTGCACTATGGTACAGAATTTAGCAACTTCTAAAGACATTGTCTCATTTGAATCAGGTAATTAATAATTTATATAAAACATATCTGCTTGCTCTGTATAAACTTATAAAAAAGGGGACTGGTAAACATGACAAATATCTGTAACTGCAGTGTAACAGTAGCACACTGTTGCTTCCAAGCTGCCTGCTTTACATACAGCATACAGAATTTTTGTGTACTTCCCAGCGTTGCTGGATGTATTGCATTAAAATGGGATTGGGTTAGAACTCTGTGATAATTATTTGTACCCTGTTTGTATGAGAAAAACTAAAGATATGCCAAAGAGGTACAACTTCCTTTCCAATGTGTATTTCCAGTGAGGGGGAAGGGAAAAAAAAAGATCAGACAATCATAATGTGGCTTATCCTGCTGGGGAGAACATTTTTTGGAATATATTATTTTGTTTAAAGGAGACAAAGAATGTTATCATAGGGCAAGGTTGGAATAACACTCCTGAATTCCATTCCTGTGTTGGAGAGGCTTTACCCCAGTTGCCTACTTATTTAATATTCTACTCTCCAAACACCACCAAGTATCAATTTGGCAAGCTGAATACCTTATTTTCAGGGGTGCTCTCAGGCAAATACTTCACAATTCTTGATCAGTAATATATTTGCCCTTGCAGTAGCAGAGGGACTAAGACATGAAACGTGTTTTATTGCATTGCATTGAATTAATGGAACTGATTCCTTTTTAAAAATTTCACCCATTGTTAAGAATATTTTAGGAAAGGCTGATTTGCTTTACATGTGCTGGTACATTAATTTCATGAAATCAAAATTTGGATGGTTAAATTTTATGAGCCTGTTATTTCTACAAAATTACAAGTTAATCAACATCTTGTATGAGATGTAAAGCAAGTGATCTAATAAATCAATCCATTAGTGTGATAACTAGTGGACTTAGGACTTCAGAAATAAAATTTTAAGGGTTCCAGAATCCTACAGTAAGTTGTATTATTATTTTTCTTACATGTTGCAGTTGAACCACCATAATAAACTACTACAACTTGAAAAAGCTGGAAATGTTGTTAATTCAACTCTTTTTATAAAATCCATTTCTTTTGATCAACTAATTTTTATTGAATTTGGGTAAGACATGCCCACCAGTTCCTAAGAATCTAATAGCTTCTTTCTAAAGAAAACAGTGTGCAAAAGCTGGTTACAGAAACGACAGATGCACGATTTGTTTTGTCCTATGATTCATAACTGAAGGTCCCCCCCCCCCACTCTCTCTTCTTAGAGGCTCCTAAGAATTCCTTTTAGATGCTTTACTCATTTGCTTTCACCTCTTTGCATGCTGCCTGGCTTCTATGCATTAAGTCAGAACAGGTGAGGTATTCACTGCTGTCGTTGACATCTGTGGGATGAGATATGGTAGTACATTATTTTCTTCCAAGCTTTTTTCAAGGGATTATCCCTCATGGGTGAAATGATTGTATTTTCCCCAAATTTGGATTAGATACCTTAGGAAGGATATACTGCATACTTCATTACTACCATTACTCTTGCAAGGTGTCCTTCTAAATATAAATATCCATTCTTCTGTTTAACTAGTAATGGTTTAGTTGCCTATATTCAGTTGCCATGCCAAGGAAGAATAAAACTTAAAATAATAAAATCAAATTATACATAAGGAGGCTAGTTAGTGAAAAAACACAATGTTGGGTCTGACTGACTAGTGACATGAATAAAAATATAAGTAAAGAACGGAAGCTCAAAGTGTGCATTGGGGTTATAAAGTATGACCCAGCTGCACCACATATTTGCACCAATTGTTACAAATGCATGAACACATTGTATCTCAACACGAATATGAGTTTCCTTCAACTAACTACCTGTGAATTGTGTTGGGGGGGGAGGGAGGGGTCATCTTACATTGTGAGAATACAATATGCTGTGATAAAGAAGCAAATAGCTAGAGACTTCTTATGGATGTCTTCTCATCTTCACATGGACATCTATGTGAATTTATAGACCTGGATGTCTATAAATTAAATGTGGCCAGACAAGGGAAGGAAAGGAGTCATTCTTGCTGTTTGGCTGGTTAAATTAATCTTTTTATAGCACCTAAAGCAGCCTCTTCCTTCCCTTGCCTCATCTCCATCCCATTTGAGTTCAGCTTTTTCTGTTTCTGTCTTTTCTTAATGCAGCTTCTCCAATCCATTACCAAATCTCCATCCTGTTTTTGCTTTTGTTTTTCCCTATTGCGCATATGGGCTATTTGTGTGTAAGGGAATGGTTGATATAAGAATCTGGACAGTTTATTTTATAGGCAATTAATTTTAATCAGTAGTTTTTAATTCAGTTGCTTTTTTTTTTTTTTGGTCTGTCTTTGCCCTTTTTTGAAATGTGGTTTATGGCAGGTATATAAATATACAGACATACATAGATGTGTTTATTTAGTGGAATAGGGAATCACCTCACATTTTTTCAGTTTCTGTTGCAACCCTAGGTTGACGAAGTGAGGAAGTGTAAGGCAGGCATAGATTTATGCATACATATATGAACCCAGTTATTGCATTGGATAACTTTGATATTGTAAAAGTAGCAGAAATTCTTTCCTGTTCCCTTATTTCACCTTTTCATCCCTGCTTCCTTAGGGCCTGCTGAAGAAATAAACATTCCAGGAATAGCTGTAGGGTTGCTATATAGAACTCCCAAAACTTAAACATTTAATTAGTTTTAAACAGAAAAAAATAGAAGATTCCAGTAGTGCAGTGTGGTAAAGGGAGGAGGAATGATGGAGAGAAGGAGAAGAAAGAGTGCCAGTAAGAAAGAACTTGGAAAATGGGGTCCTCAAAGGACATCTTTCTCAGCCTCTGCAACTCTGGCACCACCACCATCAGATTTAAAGGTAAATATTTTTGTACTGCAACGATATAACAGGAGAGTAGTGTTTAATTTGCTCTCACTGAAATTGTAATATAGACAGATATGATTCATTTGTTTCTAGAGGGGAAGATACTTTTAATCTGCAAAAGGTGCAACTAATTCGAACTCTGAAGATACCACTTTCCATACAACTACCCCCACTATGCTACATCAAAATTTAAATCTCTTTTTCAAGACCATTAAGTAGGCTAGTAAAATCTAGGTTGTTAAGATCAGGCCTGTCTACTTCCTCTTCTTGTTCACCATCCCTCCCCTGATCCTCCATATTGAGATTGGGAGTACCCACAAATATAGCAAGGCATTTAGGATTGGTAGTAAGGGGAGATACGTCCAATATAAAACAAAACAAGAATAGATTCAAAGCAATGGATTTAACATCATGGATGGAAGAAAAATGTGAAACAGGAGAGAATCACTGAAATTTTTAGTAGTAACTGAAAAGGAGAGAGAGAAGTATTGAGTAGCACTTCAGGAAAATAAGAATGGGTTATCGTTCAGTAGCTGACTGCATGCTTGACAGGTATAAGGTTCCAGGCTCAATCTGTGGCCTTTCAAGTTGTTGTTTTGGAGAATCAGGTAGCAGATGATAGGAAAAGAGAGTTTTGTGAGAATCTGGAACCCTACCACCAGTCAGATGGTGTTGGCTAAATGAACCAGACAGCCTGATGCTACTTCATAAGTTCAAGAAATGGAGCAAAGACTCTTTCTTTAGGGATAGCTTTCAGCTAGTAAGAACCATGAGTAAGCTGGAGAAATGAATGCTAGTAATTAAACAGAAAAAGCATGGAATCTTGAAAAACTCTATTTAAAATGCCACTCAATAAATTGTTACAGTAAATTCTGTGGGACAAAGCCTTCTGAACCCACCTTCCTTGTTCTCCAATATCATTTTACTAGCTTTCCTCTTCTATTTTGAGTGAGTACAACCTCTAATCTGTTTGTTCAAGACTTATCTTGGGTCTTCATTCTGAAGACTATTTTCTTGCGGCATAATTAAGAAATAATCTTTGATATTAAACCTTTCTATTATCCATCATACGTAATATTTACTTCCACACAACTCTGTTACTTTTTATCTCCCTTTTTCCTTCTCTCCTCCTCTGTGAACCATGACATTCTGGGATGTGATTTTCAAAATGCAAATTGCTGACCCAGGATGGATGCCTTAAAAAAAAAAGTCTAGCTGTGATCTAAGCTGGGGTGTATTTTCCTTGGTCCTTTCAAAATGCAGAAATGACGTATGCTTTATCTCTGTCCCATGCCTCATGTTTCTTACCACATATATATATACTGGGACAGAACAGGCTACTTGTTATTTTTAAATATTCAGAACAAATATGAACAGCTGCTCCTAATTTTATAGGGGCTTTTTAAAGCCTTTACTTTGATTCCTCAGACCCCCATTAACTCTCATTGAGAACAGATCCTTAAGCAAAAGATTTCTCCTTTCAGGAGCATTTTTCCAGTAACCTTAAAACATTTCTGGAATGAAATATCTATTCCAGTACATCAAGAGTTCTAGTCTTTCAGCCTGCATAGGGATTTGTGAATCAAAATAGTTGGGCTATGCAGCACTAGGATTTGAAGGGAAAAAGGCGATTCAGACCACATGGGAATACTCTTGTAGTAAATATGGACAGCCCCTTAAAGCAGCTGTGATTTTTCCTGCAGTGGGACCTGAGAAAAGATGCATTTGGTTTAAGCACTTGCCAACAGGTACCACGGGTACTCTGAAACATTTTTTTCCTTTGATATGAAGCCAGCCCAGTCCAAACAAAGTCCATTCCATTTATCAGTCCCCTTCTGGGGACAAATGTACAATCTGTATATTTTCATTCCAAGTTCTTTATTTAAAAATCTACAGCAAATCCAACTGGGTGTACAGGGGTTGTTGTATTTCTTAAATTTTGTGAGGTTACCAGGATTTGTTGTCTACTTAAAAAAAACTTTTAAAATCCTGGCACATTTATAACAGCCCTAGGCTCTTTGAAGCTCTTCTTGCAATGGCTATATTGCAAGACTGTCATAAAGTTTAGAATGTAGGCCCTATCCACCATGAATTTAGTCCTTTATAAATCAAATACTCTGTGGGATACAGATATATCTCGTGGAGCTGGGGTGGCTTTGGATCTGCAAGTGTGATAGATGTCATTCTCAAAGACGTTGTTTAGTTCTCAATAGAAGATAATTAAAAAAAAAAAATAAGGATGCAACACAACAGACAAAAAACAAAGGGGGGAAACAAAAGCATATCTCTCCCACCTTTGCAGCTGAGAATCAGAAGGTTCTATGTGTTGTGGGAACTCCACTGAAGAGCATTTCCTGTTTTTTGTAAAACAACATTTCCCAAACTGTGAGGTGTACCTGCCTTGGGCTGGTGGGGTGCAGACAGAGTCCAGGAGAGGTGTAAGGACTTTTTAGTTACATTGTTACAATAAATCCACCTTTCCCAAAGTTACATTGTATTATTTTCATTGTTCATTTCTGTTCATTTTGGTGTTTGAATTTTTAAGGGAGGTGTGTACATTAAGATTACATTAATGGGAGGTGGGATGGCAAAAAGTTTAGGAACGCCTGCTATAAAATGTCTGTTTTGCTCATAGTTTTTGCCATTAAAGTTCCCAAGGAATAAAAGAAGGTGTTATGTTTCATATCATCCTTTCTTCATTATGAGTTTAGATCCCTAAAGAAATCACAACTATTACCATATTCTATCACAATATTCTAAAACTAGTAACTCCCACGGATAAGAAATTGCATCTCTTAATACAGAAGCAGTCTATGATTACATTATTGAAACAAATAATCTTTGCTGAATTCATATATCATCTGTCTATAATAATTCAAAGAAAATTGATTTGTGGATTACAAGGTTAAATTGTAGAGCAGTGAGTAAAAATGTAGCAGTTACCAAGCTAAAACATATTCTTGACATCTTGAGATATGATTGTCTGATAACATCACATGTATGAGATAATGCACAATTGGAAAATGAAGACAGCATTTTCTCATAGCTTGCAGAGGGCGATTCTGTATTATGATCACTTCAACACAGCCTGTATAGCAGATTTAGAGGACCAGAAATAGCGCACATATAAAACTAGTACATGTTATATAATCCCAGTGCTATTCTTACATAAATATGAGTTTGATCTTTTAATAACTGAACTATATTTTTGTTTAAAAGTAGTTGAGCTCTTTGTTATGTTTTTCTTGATGCTATTCTTGTCCTCTCCAGAAACAAACACTGTTTAATAATTTTTGCCTAAGGTCCTGGACATCCACTGCAATTAAACAAAGCAGTATTATACCTTGTTATTATTCAGCATTTATATGAATTTCCAGAGAAATATCATTTTTGATGACTTCAAGTGCTTTGTCGACACAATGTAGAATACACTGCAGATAATAATGCTTCATCCCTTTCTTTTTGATTCTACACAATGTTTTCTCATATTCTTGGTAGGTATCCACCTGAACCAGCATGTGGAGGCAGTAATGGGCTAGATAAAGGCTAAAAAAATGAATCTTTATCTGGATATAATAAAGGTGCTGTTTCCTTGTTCAGAATTAATATTTTCCTTGTGTAGGGTTATTACAAGGGTGCTTTCCTTGAAAACTACATTTAGTTAATTTCCTATGAGACCCAACACTGTTGTTGGATGTTCACACAGGGGCTGTAGCCATGGAATTTTTGAACTAGGTTCTTCTGGTAGGTAATTGCACAGGTTATAATTTTGCTTTTTGATGTAATATTTAGAGCATCCTTGTCATTTATGTAATAAGGCCCTAAACATGATGTTATGTCATATGTCATTTTGACTGTAGTTATCATCTGATAGATACTCTTCATTTATTTACATTTGTTGATATACAATATATGGTTAGCCATGTAAGTGCACCAAAATGGGCAATTCTCTCCTGCAGGAGGATCATTTGTGTTTTTATTTCTGCTGCCAATGCAGAGGAGAGAAAGATGAATTTGGATCACTTTTTAATGTTTATTTACGTGATCTATATTTCTTGAACTACCATGCAACTATAAATGGATAATCACAATTTCCTGAATTTTATGATGCAATTTGTAAATTGTACATAATAGGGAAAACAGGCACTGAATGAGTGGTACTTACGACCGGTCCTCAAAGTTCCAGCCATTGCAGTCACTTGATCATGATCTGGGTGCTCGATGCTCAGCTCATGATTATGATGTCACAGTGTCCCACGGTCATGTGGTCACAATCTGTGACCTTATTTGCTGGCTTCCTACACACAAAGTCAATGGTGACCATGTGACATCCTCGTTTAATGATGGTACTGGATTTGCCTAAAAATGGCAACCAGGAAGTGCTGGAACTGCTGTTGCTAAGCGATGTGGTCACATGACATAATGCTCTATGACTGTGTTGCTTAGTGACAGACATTCCAGTCCCAACTGCTGTTGTTAACCAAGGACTACTTGTGTATAAAACTGAGAAATTGAATGAAATTGAACATGGCAAATTCACTTACTGTATTCTTGTAGTCAGGTGAAAGTGTTTTTTCTATTTTTTTTTCAAATTAATTTCAGTACTTTAAGCTGACTCTGACATTTAAACAGTCTACTGTTTTGTGTGTATATGAAAGAGAGTTACTTGAATTGCTTAATTATTAATGATAGGTTTATTGCTCTTCTTGTGTTGCTGTTGCTATCTACTTTGAGAGCTGTTCTAATAAGTGGAACAACAGGATATAAATTATTCACATAAGTAATAAATAAAGATGGACCGATGGACTGACTGAGTGTGGCAGGTTTAGATTTTCAGGCATGAGAAAAGTCATCTAATGGTTTTGAGGGAACTGATGTGCTATGATCCCAATCTGAATCTGAGAAGGGCAAATCAGTTCTAACTAAATAAAATCAGATATAGTACTAAATGCAACTGTACTGTGATTGCATTTAACAATCTGCAGAAATGCTCCGGCTTTTGACTGACTGTGTGCCATCAAGTCAGCATAGACTGTTTGGTGACCACATAGATATTATCCAGGAGGATCCGTCCCAACCTGGTCCTTCAAGGTCTTCTAAAGGTGCACCCATTGCCACTGTAACTGAGTCCATCTACCTTGCTGCTAGACATCCTCTTCTTCTCTTTCCTTCCACCTTTCCCAGAATTATAGCCCTCTATAGAGAGCCAGATCTTTGTATTATGTGTCTGAAGTATGATAATTTGAACCTGGTCAAGAACTCTGGGTTGATTTGTTTGATAATCCATTTGCTTGTTCTCTTGGCTATGCATGTATTCTCAGGAATCTGTTCCCATTACAAAGTTCAAAAGCATCAATACTCTTTCTATCCTGCTTCTTCAAAGTCCACCACTGGTTTACAATATGATAAAAATGTAATACAGAGATAACAAAAGCAGCCTATTAGGATATAGACTTGATGACATTATATAAGTCTGGAAAGTAAACCACAGTCAGACAATTCCCTCAAAGAATAAAAATTACAAGGTTAGAGAATTCATTTCTAACAGAAAAATGCCTCTGAAGGAAATCCTCTAACTTGTACAGGCACAATCTTTTTGTGAGGATTATTCTTCTAAACTACTGATAGATTAATATCTTTTCTTTACGTATTAAGTATTAACTTTGTGTTTTTGTGTTCAAAGAGGTTAATAATCAAAATCATAATTACAGTCTATTTCCCCTCTTACGCCTTTCTCAGTATGCTCTTATTGTCACCATTTTCCTTAATAAGAAGCCTGGGAAACTTTTCAAGATACCATACCGAATATAAAGGTGTAGCCTTCTTGTTCTGGAATCAGTGCAGTGGGGTATATTTGCATTAACAACAGGATTTCAGTAGGGTTCAGTTCCAATAAATGGGGATAGGCTAGTTCTTAAAATCTACTTCTGTGACTTCATTTGTTTCAGACAGAAGATGGAGAAATAGCCCAGAGGGCTGATATCAGTAATACAAGACGTAGTAATGATGGTGGTGATGTTATTGGAAGTTTTCTCACAAGATCAAAAAGTGAACAGCCTGTTACTATATCTGGCCATTACCAAAACAAGGAACAGATGCAAACAGTTCCTCCCCTCCTAAGGAGAGCCACTTCTAGCTTTTCACATAAAATCAGTGGAAGAAAGAGGTACAAGAATTTGAATGCTAATTGCGGTGTTAAAAAACTTGCATTAGATACACAGCAGTCACTGAAATTCTTCTGTACTGTCTTTGTAGCTTTTCTACAATAAATCCTATATCATTGTATGCCTGTTTGTCTGTTCCAATCCAGTTAACTGGGAAAAAAAACTACCATATAATTATATTTGTGTGTGTGTGTGTGTGTGTGTAGAAATAACGATTGGTTTGGAAGTACTCAAGAGAGAAGTATAACTGGGCAAATATCCAATGAGATTCTTAGATGAAGCAGTCTAAACAACATTCTCTTTCTCCATATAGCTTCTGCAGCACCATTTTCTCTCCTGTCCCCTAATGCTCAGAGCAGATTTTGATAATAGGTTGGCAGAGAAGAGGGAATCACCAAAATTTTTTTCGTTTCCTATTTCACTTGCATTAACTGGAGGAATAAAGCAGAGCTACTAGTATAAATAGTGCCTGATCTGTTAGGAAGAACATTGGGTAATATATTTATCTTTGTTCCTAGGACTGACACTAATGCGCTTAGTATCAGGAGTCAGAAGTAAAGCCTCTGAATGTACCTAACCAGTAGTACCTTACATATATGTTGTTCTCATTCAAATTCATAAAAATCAACTGGTCTTAAAGCAGGCTGGAGACTTTTTTTTTTGTTTTTTTTTCAAAAGCTATATTTCCTTGGAAGTAATTTGTAATGGGCTACATGTCAGTAATTGATGGGCTTAAAAGAGTAGAAGAACCAGGAGCACAAGTAGATAGGGCTACAGTTCTCCCATTGTCTCTTCCTGACATTCTCTTTTTCTAACACCTTTCTTTCTTCTGTTCCCCTCCCTCTCCCTATAATAGACCATGACCAATTACTCCTTCCAGAGATCTGAACTGCTTGTTTGTAAAGGCACAGAAACACACGTCCACTTCTGTTTTAAAGACAGGTAGTAATTCTTAGCCAGGCATGGGACAACCATGCACATCCATTCTCTTATGTATCTGATTTCACTTTGGGTATTTAAATTGAACCAATCATTAACATTTAATTTTACTAAGACTTAGCATTCCCTTTTCAGTAAACTAGTTTAAAATTAGATCAATAAATTATGGGTCATAGTCTGTGCTTTTGCCAATGAATATGACTTCTACCTGGCTTTGTTCACCACTTATTTTATAGTCTGTTTTTATCTGTACTATTCTGCAAGATTTTCATAGGATTCAATAATATGCACACTTTTATACCCAGGGAAAGTCACTGTTTTATATTTCCTATTTCTTAATGCTGATACTAGCACAATAATTACCGTCTAAGCTACAGTGACAGGAGTTCAGGTAGAAGAATAAATTCCTATATTGTTTCACCAGATTAATGTAGGGTCAGAAATTCAACTAACTGATTTATGACATTACCGTATTTTTCCATCAATAAGACGCCCCCATGTACAAGACGCCCCCCATTTTTCCAACCCCAAATTAAGAAATCAATATTTTAAAGATAGTGCAGAACACATTTTTATTTAGTAATTAGTTAACATTGACCTGATACACTCGGTGGGAGGAGGTCCAAACCGTCTCTCTGCAGCTCTGTTTCCATGCTCTTTTGCATAACTGATTACATTCAAGCATGAGTAAAACTGCCGATAGCTTCTCTCTGCAAACAGCCTTCTCTAATTGGTTTGTTCAGCATCAGCTGACGTCAGTTACATAAGGCTCGTGATTGGAGGAAGTCTGTTTGGGAGACAAGCTATTTCACTCGTGATTGGAGGCTAGCAATGGGAGGAAGCCTGCCTGCAGAGACAAAGTATGGGCAGTTTTGCCACCGCGCGGTTCTCTCCTTGGCTGACTTCCTTGAATAAGACGCCCTTCAATTTTTAGGGTAAGGATTTTAGAAAAAAGTATCGTCTTAAAGTCAGAAAAATATGGTAAGTAGTGCAGGTGAAAAAAAATACCATGATTCACCCCACCCCACCCCACCCCGCTCTGCCATTATTGTAACGATTCCCTCCTTAAATGTACACTTTTTGCTATTATTCATATCATGTAGCAGCCAACTGGCTGACACATCATTAATTTCACTGTTTAAAAATGATTAGACTATGCCTTACAATTGCTTTGTATTATCACAGCTTTTTAGCAGAACATGTATATGTATATATAAACAAGCCTTCAAAATATTTACTTCTACTGTAGGAGTATTGGGATGCTGAATTCTTTTCCTCCATCAAAAGGTGTCACCAGGAACTTATAATATAAAAATTAAAGAAAATAACAGTGCCAGACAATTGTTTAAATGAATTTTAAAAAGGGTTATTCATGTTTTGGCATAATAGTAAAATGCTACATTTCTGGAAATCTCAGACAAACTCATATAGGGACTGTATATCATCCCCTCAGCTTGATATATGGATATATACAGTAAGGTATAATACAATCCTTGGTTATATAAAAGCATCCAACCAAGAAATGCAATGATAGGAGAGAGAGCTTTTTGCAGGTTCTCTTGGAAATTTTAATCTTTGATACTAGAGTACACAGGGTGAGGCATAATTTATAATGCCAAGTTTTAGAAAGAACAGGTAAATAGTATTTGTTGTGATAAACCAGACAAATTGAATTAACAGTCAGGTATAACACAATTCATGTGAAATATATTTACATGTGCATACATTATCTGTATATATTTATGAGATCTGTGCAAACATGTCTCTGATAGATGTATTAATTCATATAATGCTATGCATTCATTAACTTATTTACTTACTAGAATTAAATAATTGGGGAGGGGGAAATAAATCATTGAAAAAAGCCCACCCAGGCATCTTCTACCTAGTTCCCAAAATACACACACCAAGCAACATTGGTAACCATATACAGTAATGATGTTGACAATATTCATTCTAGATATCACATTGTGAGTATCCTTCCAAAATTATATGTCAAAGAACATATGTATGTTATTGCATTAAGTACTGCCGATCTCAAATAACATACTTGGAAACAGAGAAGAGTTTACTTTGCTATCAGAACTGGGCAAAAGGCAATTGATGTAGGCAGCTTAGAAACAACAGAGAAGAAACAGAAGGGTTTTGGAGTGGCAAGCATCCTAAATGATAATAGGACATGACATTATTATTTATTTAATTTGTCATATTTATCTTCCATTTTTGTTTTAGGAGCTCAAGGAGGCATACTGAATACCTTCTTTCTCCAATTCCCCCTCAATTGAAGGATAATGTTAACATCTTATTGATCACCAACATCTTGGAAGATATTATTATTTGTGTATGTGTTTGGTTTTACTGTATTGAACAACAACAAATTGTATTTTAATTAATATTTATTTGTTGTTTTATTGTGAACCGCCCAGAGTCACTTCCTCATAAGATGGGCGGTATCTAAATTCTAAATATAAATAAATATAAAATAAATAAATAATATTTCTCCGCTCTTATTGAATCTGCAGAATGCCGGCCGGAGGTCCTGTTTAAGATCGCCCAATCCCTCTTAGGAAAGGAGGGCCCAGTGGCCCATTTACAGGCCATGCAGAGTTTTCTGGGCATCTGGAGGATAAAATCGTTTGGATCCATTCCCAGTTGGATTCCAAGCATGGCACATGGTCTGTGGAAATGCCTGGGGAAAGTATTTACCCTGTTATCTGGGTAACAGTTTGATTCTGTTGGACCTGAGGGAGTGGACGGGGTCCTCCGGACTGTTAATGCCACCATTTGTCAACTAGACCCATGCCCCTCCTGGCTGGTCAAGGCCGCTCGGGAAGTGACGTGTGGGTGGGTCCAGGAGATGGTGAATTCATCCTAGAGGGAGGGGGTGTTTCCAATCATCTTTAAAGAGGCGCTGGTGCATCCCCTCCTCAAGAAACCATCCTTAGATCCCACCGTATTGGACAATTTTCATCCAGTCTCCCACCACCCCTTTTTAGGGAAGGTGGTTGAGAAGGTGGTGGTACTGCAGCTCCAGGGATATTAGATGAAACAGATTATCTGGAGCCTTTTCAGTCAGGTTTTAGGCCCAGATATGGTACGGAAACAGCATTAGTCAAACTCTCTGGCAGGAGCAGGATAGATAGTGCATCCATCTTCACTCTTCTTGACCTCAGTGGTTTCAATACCATCGACTATGGTATCCTTTTGGGCCAACTTAGGGAGTTGGGAGTGGGCGGCACAGTTTTGTGCTGGTTCACTTCCTTCCTCCAAGGTCGGTCCCAATCGGTATTGATTGGGAGTGAGAGGTCCGGCCCATGGCCCCTCTGTTGTGGTGTACTGCAGGTTCAGTACTCTCTCCACTCCTTTTTAACATCTACATGAAACCACTGAGTGAGATCATCTGCCACCATGGGATGAGGTATCATCAATATGCAGATGATACCAATTATACATCTCCATCCCAGGTGATTTGAGTGATGCTGTGACCACCCTTTTGTGGTACCTGGAGGCTGTAGGAATCTGGATGGGGAACAATGGGATTCAGTTGAACCCTGGTAAGTTTGGATTGGAGGCTCCTCTGTATCTGAGGGTTTACCATCTTTGGTTCTTGATTGGGTTGCACTGCCCCAGGCAGACCCAGTGCATAATCTGGGGGCAGTGCAACCACATCGAGAACCAAAGTTCGAGGAGCAGGTGGCAGTTGTGGCTAGGAGGGCCTTTGCTCAACTTCCTGTTGTGGGCCAGTTATGCCTCTTCCTGGATCAGGAGTCTCTCTGGTCTGTCACTCACGCCCTGGTCATCTCGTTTAGACTACTGCAATGCACTCCACATGGGGCTACCCCTGAAGAGTATCTGGAAGCTACAGCTGGTTCAAAATGCGGCCGTGCGGGCAATCTTGGGTGGCCCAAGGATGGCACATGTAACACCTTTGCTGTGAGAGCTGCATTGGGTTCCAGTTTGTTTCTGGGTCTAATTCAAGGTGTTGGTTATCACCTTTAAAGCCCTACATGGCATGGGTCCAGGTTACCTGAGGGACTGTCTCACCCCCACTATATAGACCTGTCCCACCCGGTCCAGCAGAGAAGGCATGTTGCAGATCCCATTGGTGAGAGAATGTTGACTGGTAGGTCCTAGGAGGAGAGCCTTCTCTGCCATTGCCCCACCCTATGGAATACTCTCCCGCCAGAGGTGAGGTGGGTCCCTACCTTCCCAATTTTTCAGAGGGAAGCTCTGCCAACTTGTGTGGGTGAGGAAAGATACAACCAACCTTGGGGCTGGCTGGAGCCTTGACGATGCTCCCTGAGTTTATTAACACCTAATTGACATCAGCCTGTTGGAAGTATCATATAGGAAATTTGTTTTTTAGCATATTTCAATTAATTAATTAATTAATATATATCTATTTTAATTAATGTTTATTCTGTTTTTACTGTAAACCGCCCAGAGTCACTTTGTACTCAGTTGGGCAGTGACAAATTTGAAATATAAATAAATAAATATCAGAGACAACAAAAGGTTCTGTAAACTGCCCATGAGAAGGTGGCTTTGCCAAGAACTTAGCCCCTCTTAGCATCTCCCACAGGAGTGCATATCCTTTGGCATGTAGACCAGTTCCTTTTCCGGAGGAGGTGGAAGTGAGAAGTATCAAATTACAGCAGATAAGAGCTAGCAGGACAGAAATGGTTGATGGGTACAAGGGCACCCAAATGGTGACTTGGGGATGGTTAGAGAGGGAAAAGGAAAGGAGGTGAAGACCAGAAATCACAAATCTCATAAAAAGTAAATATCTCAAGTTCAGAAGATGTTTCCAGAAGAAAAAGTGGTGAACTGAGGGAGACTGCTGGTGGAGGTGTGGGTGTGCAGAGGTGAGACAGATGCAGAGAAGCTACGATGAGTAATCCAGCAGACCAAGCACCTCAGAAATTCCAGGCAAAGCTGATCTGGGAGAGAGGATTGGAGGTATGGGGAATCTATTGCCATTTTCCCCAAACATTTGTTATGCAGAATCCATTAGAAGGGTGATGGATATTGGGCTCAAAGAAAGGAGGAGCCAAAAAGCAAATGTCTGGAATCCAAAAAGAAGCAGGACAAGGAGAAGAGGACAACCAGCAAGAGATATTCCTGCAATCACCCAGAGGACAGTTCCAGCTGAAGCCATTGGTGGAAGGGTGAAGCTGAGGGACAGGAATGGTATTGTATCAAGACGAGCAATGGGTATTCTATTGGGAGAGCCTACCTAAAACTCAGGCACTTGAAGAAAGAAGCTGGAAAAAACAGAACAACTGACTGAGGAAAGAGAAAAGAGGATGGAGAAAGAGATATAAGAGGTAGTAAAAATAATCAAAGTCTAATGCACAAATTGTGAACCAAAAAAGAGTGATTTTAACTAGAGAAAAAATATCAAGGAGACTGAGAACAAGAAGGGTGAAGTGACGAACCCAACATTCAGGCAGAAAAAGATGTTAAACAAGTTTCAAAATTAAAGTCTAACTAAAAGAAACTGAGTTAAAATAAGATTGAAATGAGGCCTTGGTGGTGACTCAACATAACAAAATCAGACCACAAAATTGTTTCAGCAGATTAAAAACAAAAACAAAAGGAAGGTATGGTCCTTTCAAGAAGCTTAACTACTGGATGTTTGAATGTATTTCTTCATGTCAACAACAGCAAAATAACAAAACAAAAACAAGATGTTAACATAAAAAGTTGCTATGTGCTTCCAAAAACAAGAAAGACCCATAACTTCCCCCAAAAGATTAGAAAGGATAGAGATTTGTTTATAATTCATAATAATTCATTTATTCATAATTCATATATGCTAATATATATGTATACTGTGCATCTTTGTGTGTGTGTGTGTGTGTGTGTGTGCGCGCACGCGCGCCTTTGAGTTACTCTTGACTCCTGATGACTGCCTGGACATTTTCTAGCCTGGTATCTTAACCACTACACCAAACTAGCTCTTGTGTATCTCATTAGAGTGGGACTTCTGGTCAGTATGCCCTCTCCCATTGCATTGTTCAGCAAACTAAAGGCTCTTGCTCTTCATTTATAATTCTTTATATTTAAACAGGTTTTGGACTGGATAGCCTTCAGTCAGAGGATGCGTTGAGCAGATGCATTTCCTCTTTAAAGCAGGATTCATAATTACTCTGCGTGGACAAAGGTTCTAGTGAGGCTTTCTATGTGATAGTTTATTTCTCACTTTCAAGAGTGTAAGGTTATAGATCTGCATTGAGAAGCTGGCATGTTTTTTCTGAATGTTTTAAAACAAAGACTTTTCTACATTCTCCTTCCTGAGAATTTACAGTTGTAAACTAGTAATTTGCTTTCAGGTAATCCACAAGCAGAGTAAGTAATTCCTTCTTCTGCAAATAGTTTATCTATTTATCTATTATGGTTTAAGCACTAACACAAATGACTTGGCTTTTATCACTTTCTGATGACTTGCCATCCTCATCCTCTATACAACTAGATCCTTTAAGGCCAAGCAATTCCAAAAGGCTGACTGACTCATAAACATATTCATGCAAAAAAATATATTATTTCTGGTCATTTTTCCAGTTCCAAATTCTATACAGACATTCTGTTTTTATAAGGAGATGTAATGTCTATCTTGGCTTCTCCACTACTCATCATCTCCAGAACACCACTGTACACATATAGGCAAATAATATCATGAGACAGTTACACATCATGAGGATCCACAGCTGAGTCTGGCAACATACTTTAAAGCATATTTATAAGAATGGTAACTTGTACTGAGAAACAAAAGCTACAGCTTTAAAAATGTATTTCATTTTGCTTGTAAGAATGGTCTATATTTTCACAAAGAAGCCCAATAATAAGCTAATATGGCATGATGAAGAGGACATGAAAATCCCAAATTCCATGAAATGCTTGCAGCACAGTGATTAAAAATTCAGTTTTTGAAAGCGATACATCATATGCAATAATAAAATCTAACAAGAAAACTGAATGGAATGAACTGAAGCACTAAGGAAATGCTAATATAGAAGTAGAAATGAATAAATTGTGTATATAACAGGAACAGACTGTTGTATAAGCTATAATGTGTAAATATTGGACATTTAAGGTTTTGAGGAAGAAAACTGGCATACTGTATATTAAACAGAACTTGAAACCAATGCTTTGTATTTATTTTACCCACCACTTCCAAAATAATAGACTAGTAAAATTAAATAGTTAAGTCCTGCACAATAAAATATAAAGAGGCTCTCAAATCAGGCTTTATTCCTAATGATTACATGATCCCAAGTAGGTCATTTTCTGGGCAACAGATAAACTGGACTGCAGACTTAGAGTTATAAAAAGTAATGTAACTGACTTTCCTCTAAGTCAGCCTGCACATCATGTAGAGGGAAAGAGCCACATTGATGATTTAAAAATAATCATGGGCTTCAAAGGAACAGCTGGCATGCCAGTCAGCTGCTTGGCGGCTAGGAGCGTGGTGGCAATGCTGAAGCTAGCACTGTTGGTGAGGCCTGGAGGTGTTGGAGGTGCTCAGCAGCATGTCTTTCAGGGCAGTGATGGAAGATCCTTCTTGGTGGCAACGTTTGGCAGTGGTGGATTTATTGAGTTTTTAAAAAATGCTGGCAGGTTGCACAAAACTGCTTGGCAGGCTGCATGTTGTGCAGGCCTGCTTTAAGCATATCTCAGCAACTATTTAATTAAGATGCAAACATTCCTTAAAACTGATCTGATCAAAATTTTTACTGGCATTATTAGAGAAAATGAGAATTCACTGATGCTTCAAGTATCTTTGTTAACTTTAAAAGCACAGTGTGTACAATGATTCAGATAAAGTATATATTTGCATCCTTATTTTGAGAAAAGAGATCATGGTCTTACAAACCAGGGCTCTACACTGCTGGATTCTGTTACAGCTATAGAGAACCAGTTTTCTACAGGCTGATGCTATGAGAGAGATGGTATGACTGAGAAAAAAAAGTGTCTCATGAAAGAATGGATGTTGCTGAGAAACAAGAGACTTTTACAGTTAGAAGATCACAAACTGAAGTTTGGATGGCATGCCTATTTATGCTATGATAAAGTTAAAATTAATGTAGACTTTAAAAATCATTTTATTTGACCTGCCATATTGAGAATATGGAATAGATATAAACCCAAGTTGTGCCCAAAAACACCTTTATGGATCTCAGCTCAAGAAGCATATTATAGAATAGAAATGGCAGAGAAAGGTAAATGGTTCATGTATTGGGACTTATTGGAAAACTATCAAGGGAAATTAAGATGAAACCAAGAAAACAATTGACAGCAGAAGGATACAGTTGTCAATGGTTTTCCCATTTACAGTTACTTGAAAGACTTAAAATGGATAAAAAGACTTATGGTATGGAGCAAAATAAGTCAGAATTTGAAATACAATTGTGTACTGATGATGAACATATAATTGCTAAAATGTATAAACTTTTGTTGAAATTTGAAACAAAGGAAAAACAAGTTAAAGAATGTATGATAAAATTGGCTAAGAACTTTGTTTATAATATACAGATGGATCAGTGAGAAAACATGTGGTTAAAAGGGTTGAAATTTACATTGTGTTATGATCTCAAAGAGAATTTTTATAAAGTGATGTATCATTGGTACATGATGCCAGAGTAATTATCTAGAATGTATAATGGCACTTCAAATGTATGTTGAAAATGTGAACAGCTTCAAGGGACATTTTATCATGCTTGATGGACATGTAAAAAAGCTTTAAAAAATTGGATTCAAATACATATTTTGATACAGAGGATTTTAAAGATCAATACTCAATTGAAGCTGGAACTTTTCCTTTTAGGATTCATGGGCAAACAGTTAGGAAAAAAGCCATGGAAGATTATTTCAATATATGATTATTGCAGTGAGATTACTATATATACAGAGATGGAAAGATTCAACACTACCCACTATGGAGGAATGGTTGGCGAAGTTGACAGATTTTGCTGAAATGGATAAATTGATTTCTTTGAGAAAAGACACTATTTACATTTCTCGATGACTGGAAGCCTCTTATGGACTTTTGGCGTAAAAATGGGAAATTGTGATTTATTGTTTTGATTATTAGACAGGATAGATTATGGAAAGAAGAGTAATAAGATATGCTATTAGAGAGAAAGGTTAAAATATATTTGTACTTATAACTGCTGTGAAGAATATTGGAAGCCACTTCTTTACTTTTTGCTTTTTCTTTGATTTCTTTCTCTTTTCTTCTTCTTCCTTACTTTATATTAGTCTGTGGTAGTTTTTAGCTTCTTGTTTAAAAGCTTTAATAAAAATTATATTTTTAAAAAAGTCTCTGCAATAGGCTTACTGCTCAAATTATGTTTATGTTTGACATTTTTCCTCTTATGTTGAAGTAAAATACTCAAAAAAAAAAATTAAACTCAAGAAATTATTTACACTGACTGAATGAATGCAGCCTGAACTTTCAATGTGACCCTAAGAAGATATATTAAAGTAATTACTTTCAGGAATGGAATTAAATAGATTGTAAATGACAAGCCTTCTCAGAATACATACATACCTAGCCCTGGAATAGTAAGCTCTGCACTGAAGAGATGCATCCAAGATTTATATTCAGTTCACTTGAATATAATAATACTATTTGCAACTAGTGTTATAAAATGCACCACAGTTCTACACCACAGAATTGGCCATCTAATACCCACTGGCAATTCTAAATGTTTGTCTTTTCAATTTTATATTTGCAAAAATATGGAGGGTTCCTAACAGCAACCTTTTAAAAGGAAGATGATGAAAATTGGTCAACATTTCATTTAAAAATATATATCCAGATTGAATCAAATTGAACAAATGTGTATATAACAAACTGTTAACTTAATTGCTTTAGGATTATACTGTATATGCAATTCCATGCTAATATTAAACATATTTTCCCAAGGAAAAAAACACTCAAGTTCTATTTAAGCTACATCTGCATAAAGTTACAGTCTATAAGATACATGTTTACACCCACAAGGATAAACTTAGCGTAACATTGGAAAAGAGATATGTTACTGACAATATCATACTGGGAACTTAAACTTGGAGAATATGCAGTAATGGCAAAATTAACAGCATACAATATATTCACAACAGAGATTAAACCAAATTTAAGGAAGAATGGCTTCTGTATATACTATATATTATGCAGGAAGGCAAATATAAGGATTTAGAGTATGGTTTTAAGGGGAAAAAGAATTGACTAAAGAACTGAAATCAGAAATACATGAAAAATTTAAACGTTTATGAATACTGTGTATCAGGGTACAGCAAAGGGGAAATTAGAAACTGAATCATTGTTTTATCAGGATTTTCTCATGGGAAAAAGGTCATCCCATTCGCTATACAACACCAGATGTTGAGACTACAAAGTATCTTGTGATTCTGTTATGATTTTTACTGCCACCTACTGAAATGTGTGTTAGTTATTCAGTGGGGGTGTTATACTAGCAATACAAGGGGTGGGTGACATACCCAGCACAGGTTCAGTGTGTGTTTTGCTTTGTACAGTTAACCATGTAGGTTTTTATAGGTTATGTAGTCCTACCTAGTAACCAAGTAGTGAACCTCTTCTCTGAGAGTGTTTTTTTTAGCTAGAGGCTTTGCAGTGATAAGCCTTGGAAGCTAATATGAGAAGAAGTCTTTGTTATATTCTATATTTTGTATGCAACTTGTATTTTGTGAAGTTTTGCATTTTTATCAATAAAGACCAGTTAGTTTATATTTTCTGACTGGATTTTCTTTGGAGAACAAAATATGGACATTGCATTTTGCAAGCTCTCATGCTGATGTGTAATTTTCCTGAGAGCAGGATTTATGGGATTTTTTGCTGCACTCTGCGCAACATGTTTCTCAACCTTAGGAACTTTAAGATGTGTGGACTTCAACTCCCAGCATGGCTGGCTGGGGAATTCTGAGAAACACTGAACTAAATATTTATTTATAATGTTTTTAATATCTTTCTTTTTTCTTTCTTTAAATAATAAAATACTGGAAATTTTGCACTCAACCCAGAGATTCAAATCCTTTCTTATATTGTTAAAATAATTCACTATGCTTTGTTTTAATGGTTAATTTCTTATTAACAATATACTGAACTCTAACTGTATAACTTTGGTAACTCCTTTGTCCCCTTACTGATACTATATTATTATATTTCTGCATCAATTAAAAAAAATTACAGTCTTAAATGGAAAGTTCAGCAAATCTGCAGACATGGAAATTGGATTCTTTCAGATGTAAAAGTATTGAATTCTACCAAAGATAGAATAGTCTCTTTTGTTTTCAAATGAAAGTAATAAAACCTTGACCTTGGGTTCAAGAATATGGGAGAGGGAGAGGGAGAGGGAGAGGGAGAGGGAGAGGGAGAGGGAGAGGGGGGAGAGAGAACAGACAGCCTTTGGAGGGATGGAAGCAGCATGTAGGATCCTTAATCTGTCATAACCCATCACTTTCTCTGTACAACAGCCTCTGCAACAGGTCTCTTTCAATTTTTTTCTTTTTCATGTAAGGATCACAGTCATGTGTTTACAACTGCATAATCAGTTGTCTATCGAGAAAAAAAAATGTGGATGAAAAGGTAATGCGCCTTCCATCCCTGTCACTTTCTGCTTTTCTGCTCTCAGGGGGAGATAATAAAAATATACAGTTTTGAATTAACATATGCTGAAACTCTTTTTAGAATGAGAAACTGCACAATGCTTACAATGGGATGGAGACATTGGAAATACCTGAACTGTTATGTTACAATATACCCTACACATGGAAGAAATGTGATTTGCTTCTCCTGCATCATATTTCATTTATTCTAGTACCATCATACATTCAGAGAGGAAGCTTTAATTCATAACATGGCCAAATTAAAACCATGTCAGTTCTAAAGGATAATTTGTGCTAATGCTATAAGCCACTTCATGACATTGAGGTTCTTCCTAAGACAGCAGCTAAGCAGTCCAAATGTGTGCGTGATGATAGAAGTTGGGATTACATTCACCTCAGTTGGTCTGAAATGTCAATTGCTCAAAGTCTGTGCATATAGTGTGTACAAAAAGGGTACCTAGACATATTTAGGCGTGCAGATATTACTGATGTGACTTTTAACATGAGGCATTTGTGCATGCTAAGAATCCAATGTAAAACATAAAGTATATTATACAAGGCTATTTTGGGCAATCCATCTTTGATTGGTGATTTACCCAGCAGTTTAGCCCAGTTTAGCACTTTGCTTCCTTGATGATTCACAACCAGAAGAAAGAAAGAAAGAAAGAAAGAAAGAAAGAAAGAAAGAAAGAAAGAAAGAAAGAAAGAAAGAAAGAAAGAAAGAATCTGATAGCAAGTCTTTAACTCATATCGTTTGCACTGTACAGTGTTATTAGATCAAGACCTATCTTGTCAAAGCTTTATAAAACCACAAGGACCAATTCATCTGTCTGTCTCATCCACAGACAGATGAAAAACAAGAATCAGTCGCAAGTTGGATACTGTGTAAAGAACTAGTCACCTATTGCTCACCAGAGATAATGTGTGAATGGAAAAAGCAGAACTTAAATAAAAAGGAATTCTAGCTGTGAATAAAATGCATTTTACTGAATGACTGCTCAGATGCCTTTGATATTTCATTTTGCTGTTACATTGCCTCCTCTACTTTAGTAACCAACAGACTAACGTACTTACTGTGCAATTGGTACACACCAGGAGTTCAGAAAAAGTTTACATTCCTTATAAGAGGAAATGTTCAGCAAACTACAGAACCAATCAGTGCTCCCTAAAGTATAACAAAACACAATTTTCCAGACCAAAGCATTCTCACTGCTTATGCTCTTCAGACAAAATAAATGCTTTAGGTTCAGGCTTTAGCTTGTACTGCAAAACAGTAAGTGTGAAACTTGGGAGAGAGAAAGCCATGTTTTAGTAAGCAATTCTTCAACAGTGAGATAGTGCCTTTTCCTAGTGTTTCTGGTGAGTGGCAAGTAAGGTCAAATCTCCTGGGGAAATAAACCACATCCTCATATCTAGGGTATGGATTTGGAAGCACTGAATACCTACAAACTCACAACATGCTGGGTTTATTCATTGTCCTTATATAGCATGAAAAATAGAAAGGACTAAGTAAAATTTGCACCTTAGGAATGTACCTAGGTCACAGATTTTGTACAGTTTAAGATGTGCTGTAATGCTTTGTTAAATACTGTATATAACCCATATGCACAGTCTTTTGGGTTAAATAAGAATGACAGTTCTAAACATTCTGAAAATCACTGTCTCTTTAGTTTAACACACAGTGGACAATTCTTTGGTGGCTAAAAGCAGCATTTAACATTTTTGGAGGGCTCAAGGCCATAAAATATATGGGGTCACATCATTAGGGGTATGGGAGGAAATTGGGGGTCTTTGTTTTTCTTCTTAACTGTTGCAGGCTTTTTAAAAGGCTTATGCTATAGCTTTTATTGGTTCCCCACCTTTAAACAGAACAAAATTGTGCCCATAGGTTTTTAACATAGTCAGAAGGGCTCCAGTGGCTGCAAAAAAATGCCTCAGCCCCACAAGTTGTCCATCTTGGTAGAATTGTAGCTCCATTTATAGGAAAATGGAGCATTCTAATAGGGCCAAAAGTAATGATTTAGGGAATACAGTATTCCAACTCACTTCTGCCAGGAGCTCTCTGCTGTTCCATGAACCCTTGAGTCAGAAGAAAATGAGCAAGGTTTCATGTTATCACTGGTCCCCTCCTTATGGGCCAGGCAGTCAGCAGTAAATATGGTTCTGCAGGAGCTAGATTGTATGATGCTAGGCATTAGCAGTGATCTCCAAATAGACAAATTTGTTTTTTCATCTGCTTTGTCTCCAGGTTTTTTTTCTTGTAGTTGCAAAACAAAGCAGTTGACAGAACTGTGTTATTCCCATGACTCGGCCAATTGGATTGAGTTCGTTTAACCCTATGAAAGCCACTGTTTGGAGCTAAATCTAACTACTTTGGAACTAATTGGTTGGAAGAAATTTCCTGTATTTGATGTTCCCACAACACAGTAACCCATTTCCCCATTATGCCAGTAAGATTTGTGGAAACAATGTCAGTATGTAAGCAGTGTCAGGTGCAGAGACCAAGATAAGGCACTGGACAGCAACTGTATGGTTTGGTTGGGTTGTAAGGAACATTGTTTCAAGTAGGGCAAATATTGATTCAAAACTCACAGTAAAATGAAATTAGTTATTTATTCCACAGACGCTCTTACGTTCCATATGCTCTTAGTTTTCCTTATATTCTTTGCATCCTTCCTGATAGCTGTTCCCTCATTCTGTGTAATCGCTGTGTATGCCTCTCTTAATCACCCTGTTTTATTATCTCTTTCTGTTCATTTTTGTCTACACTGACCAGGAATCAAGGCCACAAGAAATGAACTGGCCTGCAAAGTTAGAGGAAGCTGTGACCTCGGATGGGAGTAGGGAGTGATCCTCTTTACAACATAGGAAAGCTAATTTCTGATGCAGAGCTTAGTAGCAATGATATGGCCTTCTCCCCAGTCAATCCCAATTAATAATCTGGCTGGGTGGTAGCACTAGGCAAAGGAAGGCTAGTGGCACGTGTAATCAACATTAGATACTAAAGGATTTGCTATGAGTAAGCGCAGTGGTTGGTTTATGGGTTAGAGCCTGGTCAGTGGGGTAAAAGAAGAAAAAAAGCAATTATTTGGACTTTTGGGGACAAAACATGCAAGAAAAAGAATGCCTCTTAAAATAATGGAAGACAAAGAAATGGTATCACCTATTCAGGAATCAACAAGCTAAAACACTCCAGCCACACACATTTAGCGATCTCCTTTTCATCCAAGGACAAGGGACACATTTCACTGAAAAAGACTCTTTTACATATTATGAGATATTTCTGTATTTCCTCACTGTGATTTTTGTTGTTCAGTCGTTAAGTCGTGTCTGACTCTTTGTGACCCCATGAACCATATTGCGCCAGGCCTTCCTATCTTTCACTGCCTCCCTGAGTTTGCTCAATTTCATGCTCATTGCTTCAATGATAATATCTAGCCATCTCATACTCTCACTGTGATTACTAAGAGTTAATTTCAGCAACACAACTTCTCACCCTTTGCATAAACAAAATCAGCTGAAAAATAGTCTGCTTGGATTCTCACTGAAGTGAATTATGCTTCTTAACATGAATATGTTTCATCAGTATTCTGATTGCATCTTCTTGACTATAAGGTCAGAATTGTTTATTTTGTTAAGGAAATGTAATGATTCAGGTATAGGGTTTAATTCAGTTTTATGGGACAGTTAGACTTCTCAAGTATAATTTTGCTTAATTTTGTATGTTTTTGAATTTAAGAAATTGAAATGTGCATGTATTATACACATATGTATTATACATGCACATACATATTTGGGTACATTTACAAACTAATTTTCTTTAATCTAATGTGATTTTATGTACTTTTTTTGAATGCATACCTTTTGTTCATATTTTTACCTACCATTTACTTTTTTGTTTTCTTTTCTCTTTTGTAATAGTGAATTGCATCACAAATTTTGGAAAAGTACAGATTTAGTGGGATGTACAGTAAGTTTTTAAAGAATTTGTACGGAACAAATTTGTCATCCATTCTTAGTATTGGAATTAAGGCATTTTAAGTAATGACTTTTGAACAACTCTGTCATTCTAGCTATAATTAGCTAAGTCCCCAGCAATTCAGTGTCCTCTGTTCAATTTGTGTCTGGAATCCACGTTACTAAATAGTGTTGATTATCTATCTTGTTGCTAAACCTACTAGCATAACTCAGATTTTGGCAGTTGATCAAGTACAATAAATTAGCTGTTCGTGGCTAAATAAAGTGAAGAAACCTGCCACAGAATAGTACCTGCCATTAAAAAAAACAAAGTGAACAAGTAAATTACAATTGAAAATGAAACATTCCCTTATACCCTTTATCTTTCCCTGAAAAATTCTGGATGTAGTCCCCAAATAACAAAGTGGAAGTTTGTTGTTAAAGAAAAGCCAGCCATTACACCAGGGAGTGAACTAGTGCAATGTCCAACAGCTGTTGCTTTAAAAAAATGGAGGGGAGAGGAATTGCCATGTTCTTGAATCAGCATCAAAATTTTGAGAAAAAAAACTAAGGCAAAAAAGAAAAGTTGGAGCAATAATTATGAGGCTCAATATCTGGGAGCAAAACAATAGGCAACTGTGAAAGATAAGTCAAAGGTTTCATGAGGATATTTCCTATTTAATGCTGAGTGTGAAAGAATGTATTTAACAAGGATTTTGTAGTAGCTTTTTTTGGGGGGGGTTAAGGTCAGAATGATTATTAGTGGTATTAGAACACAGAATATCTCTGGGATCTAAATAAGATGATCCAAAAATAAAAGTTAAAAGTAAAATCAAAGGCTGATGGCAGCTTGTTAAAATCATGCTTGTTGCTATTTCTCTTTTTAAAACATTTTAAATATTTTATCCTGTTTTTCTTCTTAAATTTTGCTATTTCTTTAAGGACCTGAAATTTCATTTAGGGTGGAGCCAGTTGGCTAGGGGTCATCAGGTAGCCAATACAGTGGTACCACGGGTTACGAACGCCCCTCCTTACGAATTTTTCGAGATACGATCAGCTCCGGCCCCAAAAATTTATCTCGACATGCGAGCTCCGCCTTGAGCTACGAACCGGATCTTCGGCCATTTGCCCTGCTGCCACGCGGTTGCGGCTTCCTGTGGGCGAGATCGCGGTAGCAAGGAGACGTTCGGTGAGACTTGTGGTGTGTTTTGTGGCGTTTGGAAGGTTTTTGGTGTGCTTGTCAGCATGGCTCCAAAGAAAATGCAGAGCCGTATGTATTTACATTGAACCTTATGGGGAAATTTGCCTCGCGGTGCGATCAAATTTGGAGGGCGGATTAGCCGTATTTACATTGAACCTTATGGGGAAATTTGCCTCGTGGTGCGACCAAATTCGGACAGCAGAACGGATTAACCGTATTTACATTGAACCTTATGGGAAAATTTACCTCGTGGTGCGACCAATTCGAGTTGCGATCAGAGTCATGGAACGGATTAAGTTCATAAACCGAGGTACCACTGTACTTAAAAATACATTTTAATACTTAAAAAATGAAGTGCTGTAAAAAGTAACTTGATCATATATTAATATTGCTGTTAACATTTAAACCTGTTTATACAGTTGATCGTCAGGAGGGGACATATGTTTACGTGGTACCAGGAGTGAAATTTGTCAGTGAAAGTTTGTGATTTTATAAAATAGAATAATTAAAGGTTCTTGTGTTTTGTCTCCATCACATAAGGCTGCTGAGGACTGATAAAGGTTTAAATAATAATTGTAGTTATTTCTGTCAGCTAGTCAGTGGGCTGAGAAGTCAAATATTCAGAAAACAGCAGCCTTTCTAAATGTGGTCAGTTTGGGTACTCTGAACCTGATTAATGCCTCTAAGCTGCTTGCCAAGGAAGCTTAATTATGAGGTATTAGTTACAAAGTCTGGGAAGTATGCTATTTTGAAAAGTAATGAGACATTTGAAAGATACAAATTCAGATTAAGATACTGGCAACTTGCAAAGACTTTGAAATGTTTTCCACAGCTTTAACAGAAAAATATCCAACTTGCAACTTTGGAAAATTGAAGCATTCATTGATTGAAGATACATTTGTATTCAAATTTTAAAGGTGGGGTTAACAGAAGACATTAACCTAACACTAGATGAAGCTATGAGGATATGTGAAGATGCTGAAGTAAAGTGGCACAGTTTTCAAGTAACAGGGGAAAAAATAGAAGTTGCTGTTAAAAAAAACAAACAAAAGCAACCATCATAAGTCTAAAGGTAGAGGAGGACCAGAGTCAGAGATTAGAAAATATGATTATCACATTTGTCAATAAGACAAAGCTGCAGAAGGAGTATATCATGGTTCAGAAAGATCTTGACAAACTGGACCAGGTAGCAACTAGCAAGATGAATTTCAACACACAAAAAATGCAAATCTTACATGTGGGTAGGAAAAAAAATTAAGGAATGAAAATTGGATGGTGGGAACATATTGGACAGCAGTACATGTAGAAAGAATATGGGTGTCTTGTGGATCCCAAGCTGAATATGAGGCAACAGTTGTAATCCTAGGCTACATAAATATGAATAGTGTCACTATACTGTACAGTGTCAAGTTCAAGAGAAGTCATTGTTCTTCTGTTTTTCATTGCTGTGATTGCACCTAGAATATTGTGTAATGTGGCATTACAATTTAGGAACAAAACAAAGGAAAGCAATCAAGATGGTAAGGGAATGGTTGGAAGGATTAGTTACATTTAGCTTGAAGAAAATATGATTTAAGGGGAGACGTGATAGCTATCTTCAAGTAGCTCTCATATAGTAACTAGTAACTCATATAAGTCCCAGTCAGAGTCCAGCCTTAGACAGGTCTTGTGGAGATGACTGGGGCACAGTCTTGCTCAATTCTCTGGGAGGAGTTTGATTCTGTTAGACTTGAGGAAGTGGACATGGTCCTCATGAATGTGAGCTTGGCCACTTGTATATTAGATCCATCCTGGCTGGCTAAGACCACCCAGGATGTGATATTTGATTGGGTGCTGGTGGTGATGAATTCTTCCTTGAGTGAGGGGACTGTTCATCCTCCTTTTAAAGAGGTGGCAGCCATGGCCAGGAGGGCCTTTGCACAATTACCTGTTGTGCACCAGTTGTGCCTGTTAATGAACCGGGAGGCCCTGCTCTTGGTCACTCACAGTTTAGTCACCTCTGTATGGATTACTGCAATGTGCTCTACATGGGGCTGCCCTTGAAGAGTATTCAGAAGCTTCAACTGGTTCAAAATGCAGTCATGCTGGATGTTACACCTCTGCTCCATGAGCTGCATTGGCTGCCAGATTGCTTCCAGGTTCAATTCAAGGTGTTGGTAATGACCCATAAAACCCTATATGGCATGGGACTGGGTTACTTGAGGGACTATCTCTCCCCAATTACATCTATCCATCCCATCAAGTCCATCAGGAGGGGTAGGTTATATATTCCAAGGAAATTGAGCATATTGAGGAAAAGACAGAGGAAAGGGTGCCTGATTTGGGAATGAAAACAATTCAATAGCTATGCTGGCTTCCTCTACTGAGAACTCCTCCTGGTTTGCCTCTACAATCTGAGCTAGTTCTGACAAGGCTTCAATTTCTTTGCCCTGGGTAGACCTTTGCAGTTCTTCCAATTCTACTTATGGGAATACTTTATTTTGTATTATAAATTGACCTTGATCTGCTAGCCTCTGTTCTGTTATTTCTGATTCTGGATGATGTTCTTTCCAGAACTGGTGCATTCTTTTCAGATACCCTCTTCTTGTAGAACTGTGGACCTTTGCAGTTCTTCCAATTCTATTATGGGAATACTTTATTTTGTATTATAAACTGACCTTGATCTGCTAGCCTCTGTTCTGTTATTTCTGATTCTGGATGATGTTCTTTCCAGAACTGGTGCATTCTTTTCAGATACCCTCTTCTTGTTGGACTTGATTTGTAATAGCAAATCATTATTTCTTTGTTTTCAGTGTTTATATATCTGCAATGGGAAAATGACTTTTCTTCCAGTAGTTCTGCAGCTGCTAGCCCTGGACACTTAACCAACAGTCCTGAGGCCTGTAGTCCACTAGTCACCAGATGTCCAGGAACTAGAACACCTAGCATGGTCCTTGTTGACCTGGGCGACGACTGAGCCAGTATGAGTTTCTGTAAATTATGTCTCACCATATTGTTTATGGGAGAAACAGTCCTTGTCTGGCTCCTCTGATGAGACTGTCCAGTATGGTTGAACCTCTGGCATAGCTCTCATCCTCCTCGGAGCATGCAAGCCCCACAACCACGTCAAAGTAGTGCCTCACTGGGTGTCAAGGTAGTGCCTCACTGGGGGTTGTGCTGCATCATCATCATCATCATCATCATCATCATCATCATCATCATGTTGCTGTTGCTGCTGCTGCTGTTACTGTGTGTTTATGTGGTACACCACCCAGAGTCACACTGTCTGAGTTTGGCAGTCTTATAAATCTTGAAATAAATAAATTAAATAAATAAATAAATAAATAAATATATAATATTCAGACCTCACATTTGATATTGAGGCAACTTTTAAAGGCATGGTTTTCCTAGATGCATTTGGCGACTCAGGCAGGAGTAGGCCAGGTATCTGAGTGTAGGATGAATTTTCTTGTTGGCTGATGTTACATGCTATGGTTTTATAATTGCAGCATTGTATGGATTGTATTTTTTATGGTTTGATATAGTTAATAATTTTTTATTTCATTATAAGGGGAATGGGGAACTGATAAGACGGCTACACTGTACATTATATCAAGATGCTCTCTTCTTGTCTTTTTAAACAATATTAATGTTTTTACTATGGAATATTTTTTAAAATGTTTATTCTTTTTGTGGTTTGCTTTTATGGTCTGTTTTTTATTGTACGCCGCCCAGAGTCACTTTTTGTGAGATAGGCGGCTATATAAATGTGATGAATAAATAAATAATATATATGTTGCTGCTTCAGAGCTGCCTATAGTAAAAATTATTGCTGTGCCATAAAAACATTTGTAATAAATGCATAAATATTTAGGTGAAAGACTTATGAACAAGTCTTCGAAACTGCTTCACCATGACTGTATACTTTTGATGATATAGCTGAAGCTACTCTCAAAGAACTGCAGTAATTTTAGGGCACTATAAACTTGGTGGAAAAATATATTCTCAGTTTTGGAAAACAAAACAAAAAAATCATTTAAAGATAGTGCTTGTGGAATTGGGATTTCCAACATTGTATGCTATTTCATAATCTTAAAAAATTGATTTAAACTACATCTGTAATGATATATTGAGCTGGTGCTGGTGCAAAGTCTATTAAAATAAATTTGGATGCATCTCCACATGGGTTAGAAGCAGCAATGCTACAAAAATATAGAGAGTGTTGCTGAAGGTAAGTAGATTGTTTCAAGAGTAATATCTAAAACAGAAATTCAATATGAATAAATAGAAAAGCAGTATTAGTATTAGTTTATGCTTGTAAAAAAAATCCTGTTTATGTTTATGGTCAAAGTTTTATGACAGAAACTGATCATAAGCCTCTGGTTACTATTTTAAAAAGAAAATGTATAGCCTTGCTGTTAAGCTTATGAAGGTTATGTTATTCAGTTGCAAAACTCTGACTTTCACTTAGATTATTAGACTGGAAATAAATAAGTCCTAGCAGATGTTCTGCCCTGGCCATTTCTTAGAAGTAGGGATGATTCTGATAAAGTCATAGACTAAGTTCATGTTATGGAGCTGAATAACAGCTTCTATTCAATTATGGTTGTTAATAGCTATTAGCTGAGAGTCTATAGGGTGGAGTGGTTAAGGTATTGGATTAGGACAGTGTTTCTCAAACCTGGCAACTTTAAGATGCATGGATTTCAACTAGAAGCATGCTGGGTGGCGAATTCTGGGAATTGAAGTCCACATATCTTAAAGTTGCCAAGTTTGAGAAACACTGGATTAGGAGAAGGTAGACCCAGATTCTAGTCCACTGTCAGCCATTCCAGGGATGTCTTTGGAAGTCATTCTCTTTTAGCCCAACTCACCTCACAGGGTTTTTGTCTGGGGAAAAACAGAAGGAGGAAGTCCTGTGTACATCACCTTGAGCTCTTGAATGAGAAGGTAGATATAAATCTAATGCATAAAAAAGATCCAGCAAGTCCTTGCAGGATATAATGGAATCATTGCTAGCTAACAAGGATTTGAGAACTCATACAGTAGATTTGTGCCTAATATATCTGTAATGCATGGTATATTTATATATATATAAAAAATCACAGTGATTCCTAATTATATGAGGCAGGGGATATATTGTACTGAATCCATGAAGAATATTTTGGCCTAAGTTTAATTGGGATATAAACAACTTTGTAAGATATTGTGTGGTGTGACAGAAATATACAGTTCTGGTGGTCAGTTACTATAAACAATTCTTTTGAGCTCGTGTTCTGATGGAATGTGTGTGTGTGTGTGTGTGTGTGTGTGTGTGTGTGACTATTACAGACAACAATATTGACTAATTTTAATGTATTATTTTCATTCAGAAATATTTGAGCTAACAGTTTGACTGCTGGACAAGTTATTGACAGAATAAAAGCTGTTTCTGGAAAACATGGCATTCCTTTAATTGTTAACATAATGCAATTCAATTTAACTGTCAAGTGTTGTAGAAATGTGTTTCATTTTAGGAACTTAAGCATAAAATTTATTTAAGCGTGTTATATCAAATCCAAGATATCCACAGGCAAATGGATTGGTTCATAACGGCATAAATGATTAAATACATGTTCCAATAGAAGAAAATATATGTTGCTCAGGGTTGAACTGTGGAGTCCTTGGTGCTCTCTGAGCTTGGTTGTTTGCTTGCAGACGTTTCATTACCTGACTAGGTAACATCATCAGTGCTGACGATGATACACTGATGATGTTACCTAATCGGGTAATGAAACGTCTGCAAGCAAACAACCAAGCTCAGAGAGCACCAAAAACTCCACATTAAATATATGTTACAAAAAGCTAAAAAAACAAACAAAAGTTTATTTTGTGTCACTGAACTGTAAATAAGAAACTTTGGGAAAGGGTCACTTTCCTGTCACTTTTTAAATCACAACAACAACAACAACAGCACTACAACACTATATCCCCAAAAGTAGCTCCAGCAACTGTTGCCAAATAATTCATAATTGCCTGGCATAACATATAGCTCACCTTGATTTTGGTAAAACCTGTTTGGGTTTAGCAAATTGTTGATATCTAAGGTATTTTTTTTACTGTAACTGACATCTTGAATATATAACTACAGAATTTATGATAAAAGAAGCTGTAGGAAAAATGGAGCTGTCACTAATGTCAGGCTTATATCAATAACTCCAAGTAAAGGCAACAGTATGACCTTTTCCCTCTTGTCTTATAATTTCTATTTCAAAAAAGCAATGAGCCATGCCAAATCAAAGTGAAATTGCATGCTTCCTTGCTCTGTTTAGGTAGTTGAAGTCATGCAGCCTACTGGTCCTTGACTGGGAAATACATTTTCAAGGAAATGGATATTTACTTTGATCCATACTGTACATAATATTGACTAAAGCAAGTCTTATTTTTATGGTCTTCACACCACCTGTGACATGCTACTTGTTTAATCATGTGGATGTATTTATTAATGACATGTTTTTATTTCACCCTTCCATCTGGGGCTTGAAGAAGCCATGCATCTATTCCTCTCTACATTTTATCCTTGAAAAAGAATCTAGGGTAGATTAAGCTAAGACATAATGACTGCATCACGGTTACTCAATAAGACTTCATATCTGAACAGAAATTTCAACTTGGATCTCCTAATTTATCAAAGCTAACCTTACACTGAAGGTCACATTGGCTCTTAACACTAATGTACTGAACTGAATCTAATATTAAGAACTGAATCTAATACAATATTGTTGTTACATGGTTAACTTTGAACTGCAGAAGACAACTTAAATAGAAGTACTGTTAGGGAATTGTGTTAGAAGACCTGGAAATGTTGGTGAGCATACACTTACATGCAATCATATATCCACATACAATAAATAAAATAATAGCATCAAATTATTCTTAAGACTAGAACTGAGACCCTAGGATTGCCATTTAGAGTCTGAAAAACTGCTTATATATAGCCTACCTGCTTTGCAGTCTCATCATCCCTCTCCATTTTTGATATTCTGTCCATACTGTAAAATCTATAATGGGTTACATGTTGGTAGGCTCAACTGATCTGAGAGCCAGTTTGATATAGTAGTTAAGTCACTAGGCTAGCACCTGGGAGATTATATGAGTTCTAGTCCCACTTTAGGCATGAAGCCAGCTGGACGACTTTGGGCCAATCACTCTTTCTCAGTCCTAAGAAGAAGGTAATGGCAAACCGCTTCCAAAATCTTGCCAAGAAAACTGCAGGGACTAGTTCAGGCAGCTACCATGAGTCCAGCTTGACTAGAAGGTGTGTGCGTGTGTGCACACCCACACATACACACAAAGACTCACTTGAGAGAGTTATCTCAGGTTGTAGAAGATAAATACATGATTCCTGCTTCCTCTTAGTTGGCCTGAAAACCCTGAGCACTGGTGCCAGTTTACTCACATGCATGCCAAGATTCATGTAATGTAGCTGATGATGCTGAAGTGCAACCCTTTGATTATTTATTATCATAGACAACCTGGCAATTATGCCACAACATCCCCAGCTTCAATTTTAAGGGCTCTTCCCCACAGATCAATTAAAGCCAGGAGAAAAGTGAACTGTCTCGACTGAGAATCCCAGTTGCCCCTACTCTGGCTTGTGGTCACAGAACAGTGTCCTTATTTCTCACACAAGGAAGCCTGCCTTCCTCCCCCACTTCTAAAAAAAAATGGTTGAGGCTCAGGGACACACTGAAACTAGCCTAAAGTGGACCATAGATGCTGGACTGATCCTACTGTAGAAGGTCACTTGACTGTAACAGCAACAGGGCAGCAACAGAGCAGACTGTAACAGCTTGTCAGACTGCGCCCACAGTAAAACTGTTGTGTCTACCTGTGGAGGAAAACAGAGCTTACCACCACAATGGCTAAGGATGACTAAGTTGCCTCAGGTACAGGTTGGGGACAGATGAAGCAACCTCATGGGAACATAAAAAAAAAAAAGCAGCAGCTTGCTGAAGCATGCCCATATGTGGAAAGGCCCTAAGACCAAATATGCTATAGCTACTAAATTATCTACGTTTGGCTTTGACACCAAAAACTGTAATCTAATTAACTTTGTTTGCTCCAGTCAGTCCAGAGGTTCATTATCAGCATATTCAGAAAGTGGAAGTATTGATATAATGACACCAGCACCATGCAGTGGAAGTTAACTCATTCCTTTTGTTTTCTACCTACATTACTATTACTACCTACAGTAAGTGCTTGGAGACACTGAAAATATAAATAGTGGATAGGATGTGTTGAAAATGGTGGTTAATAACCTTCACTTTGGGCAATGTGAAGAAATTTCCAAGCCATATCTTAAATTACTCTAGTAATAAGATTTTATGTATTCTTGATTGGGAAAAAATACATTTTCTCTTAATAACTGACAGGATCCCAACTTAAAAACTGTTTCACAGTTAGTATAACAGTACTAAGTATGAAGTTATGATCCCTGAAGAGCAACATTCTTAGGGTTTCATAACCTTGGTCCTGGCAGTGAGGAAACATAATGGGTGCTTCTTTTTAGAACTGATTTGTAAAACCAAACCCTCCAAATTGGCCTCACTGAGTCTATTTCATTTGACTTCACATTGGTTGTGATCAAACCATGTACAAATGTTGGTCTTGCTTAATGGCCTAATCTTGTGTGCTTATGCTCAGATATAAAATCCATTCAATTCAGTGGGATATATTCCAAGGAAATTGAGCATAGAATTGCACCCTAAACTATTGTTGAGGGTGTATTTTGTTCTGTTCTCCGAATGCTAGGAAGGATTATTCTTTTGCTGCATTTAGTATTGGCCTGTCAATAAAAGAATAACTATAATATTATATGTTTCTGAATGCATACACAAAGCTGTCTTCTAACGGACTCACAGGTTTGTGAAAAATATGAATGTATCTCTCTCTCTCTCTCTCTCTCTCTCTATGTATGTGTGTATGTGTATATATATATATGGAGCTGGGCATCAGCGTAGAGTGTCTATGTTTTTATAGCAGTCTGCTGCTCATTTGAAAATTGGCAACAGGTGCAGTAACATTTTCTAGGATAATAGAGTGGCCAAGGTTAATGCTGAATAGGCGCTGAGTAGCACAGTATCTCATCCCATTCTGTATAAGTAACATGAACAATGATACTGATGGCCTGAATGGTAAATTCATGAATTTTTCTTCTCTTTTAAAACTCGAATTGCTAATGGAGAGGTTATACTACTAGATAGAACCTCAACCAATGTGACTTATTTGGAAGAACAAGCAGGAGGAGGAGGAGGAGGAGGGGGAGGAGGAGGAGGAGGAGGGGTGCATATTAATAAGAACTCTATATAAGGATGAGAAAATTCCCTGTTTATCACTGTGCATATTTTATGTTTTATTGGATGAAACAGCCATGCTGACTTGTGTGGGGAAAATAGGAAGGTGATGCTATATAGTATTTTATGGTACTTTGCCTCTTACATTCAACACAGTTTCTGTAGTTCTCTCTTCATGCTAATACATTGATTATGGCATAATACATCTATTATGTACAACAGATTTGTGTTTCCTCATACTTTTCATTCATATCTGAAATTTATTTAGTTCTTTGAGAAACCACAGCTTCTTCTGGAACTCACATAAGCCATTAGCAGATACTAAGTCATAATGCAAGTTGTTTGTTTTGGCTTAAAATTGTATGATGTGTAAACTTACCCATTACAGTATATTGATGAAGATTCTCAGTCATCCAGGTGGAATTATCTGGAGGTTGAGTCAGCTTGGACCAGCAGCGAAACATATCAAACCAAAAGAAAAGAAGTCCAGTTGCCATGACTCAACCTCCAGACAATTACCCATTACGGTTTATGTTATATGCAAATTATACCTCTATAGGTTTTTCTGCCAAATACAGATTTTAAAAATCCCTAGCTTAGAATGATGCCTACATTAAAAAGATTGGGTAAGGTCACTCATAGGGAAGAAAGCTGTTTCATACAAGGTGAACAGGAATAACACTAATAATAAAAAAAAAATAGGATTCTCTGAAAAAAAGGGAAGTTCTTTTTCCCCTCCAAGCACAACAACAGTGAAATTCTCACTTTTTCCTCAAGAAACCGAGGAAAAAACATGGAACTTTTCCTATACCATTCATTTCTTATTTTTTCAAGAAATAAAAAAAGTTGATAAATACCATTACTAGGTTGGTGACTCATGTAGTCATATTTTAATTTATCTCATAGAAATTAAGCATATTTAGTAGCCCTGTTCACTTGCCATGGTGCACCTAGTAAGCCCTTTCCACAGTCAATTCACTCACTTTTGTGCATTGGCACCAGCACACTATTATGGATGACTTGATTGTCAGCTGGAATCCATAGTTTCAGTCCTCCTGGCACTGCAAAGGAGATCTGGATACTGTTACTTCCTCATACCTGGAAATACATTATTTTTTAAATTGACAGTGGTATGATCAGTATGAGCTGTATCCACTCCCACCCTTTTCACCCCATGTGGCACTGAGTTAGTTGAAACAAGAAAGGCTTTTTGTGTCTGCATGTTTTTGAGTTTAGGAAACTTTTTTGATCATGGACATTTGACAGCAACCCCCCATTAAGTACTTTGCACAACATGGGGGAGAGGGATTGATTGGGGGAGTTGGTTTAGCTGCAAACACCACCAGGTCTGTTCAGGGTTAAATGAGATCCCATCTGGGTTAATTAGATGAGTCAATGAACTGGATTTTAGAATGCGAGTGACATGCTTATCCCATTTCCCATTATCATGTTGATAATTTGATAAGCGTGTTGTGCAAACAGGGCCATTCTGGATCAAATTAATCAGTGTCTGTCAATGGAAATTTGGATATGCAGAGAAGACCTGCTGTTGTGTTTTCTGGCTTTGGAGAAAAACATACTTAACATACTTGCTACAGCTGAATTGTTTGGCTTCTGATTGAGTTTTAGCCAGATGTGAGTGGAGCTGCTGTGGAAACAGCTGTCGACAAGCCATTACAGAATATAAGCACCTACTGTTTAGATCAATACCACCACTTAGATGCCAATGATTGTTCAGCAATCTAGAGATGAATGAGTTAACAAGGGGTTCATAGTGGTCATCTGTCAGATATTTCTCAGAGCAAGATGATATTGAATGATAAGCCTGACAAAAGGCCAACGGGCACAGCTGGGAGTGGAAGACATGCAGTAAAAATGAACTATGTTGAGAGCTTTCTGTTTAGTCAGCAAGAAAAAGAAGTAATTTATCATAAACACAGAGTATACAGCTCATTTGTACAGGGAGGATGGTGACTAGTTATCTGAGCAAGCTGTGAAAGATATGCTGCAGACTACAGAGTTGCAGCTTTCGAAGACAAGAAAAAAGATGTCTCCACGTTGCAGAACTCCTCCTATGAAAGAGATGCTGTTACTGGAAAGGGATGATAATTTGGAAGATGTGCTACTGTGCTTGTTTCCATTTATCTATATTTTAGAGTAAATCAATGCAAGGGACTTTGAAGATCATCTAGTCCAGTGTTGTCCAAAGTTGGCCACTTTAAGATGAGTGGACATGCTGGCTGGGGAATTCTGGGAGTTGATGTCCACTCATCTTAAAGTGGCCAAGTTTGGACAACACTGATCTAGTCAATGCACCTGCCAATGCAGAAATCTATTGCCAGAGCATCTCCAACAGTTGGCCATCCAGACTCTATTTAAACATCTCCAGTGAGGGAGAGACCACCACTTCCTGAGACAGTCTGTTTCACTACTTAACCTATAGATATATTTTTAATATCCAATCAAAACCTGTTTCCACTAACTCATTGTTTCTTGTTGTGTTCTCTGAAACAACACTATTCTGCTCTGTCTTCCGCATGATGGCCCTTCAAATACTTGAGAAAGCTATTATGTCTTCCTTCAGTCTTCTCTTCTCCAGGTCAAACATACCCAATGGCTTTAACAGTGCCTCATAGGTTTTTCTTTTCAGGTCCTTTATCATGACTCTTCCTGTCACTCCAGTTTGTTCTTAAAATGCTGCTTTGCATTTTCTAAATGCAGTATTACAAGTGCAGGATAGAGTACCATGACTTCTCTTGATCGTGACAGTATACTTCCTAAGATTGCATTTGATTGTTTTTTTACAGCTACATAACACTGTTGACTCATGTTCAGTTTGTGATCCACCAAGACATCCAGATCATTTTTTGCATGTACTGCTGCCCAGGATGGCTCCCCATCCTATACCTTTGCCTCTGATTTTCCCTACCCCAAATAAGGACCTTACATTTGTCCATGTTGAAATTAATTTTGGTGGTTTTGCACAATGTTCCAGTTTGTCAAGATTATCCTGAATCTTGATTGTCTTTGGGTCATATGCAAATTTGACAATCATATTTTGTAATTCCTCATTTTGGTTTTCCTTTACCTTTGGATTTAATAATATAGAGAGATGTTAATGCATATTTTTGCTGCCATCTAGTAAGCATCCAGATATTTGCAGCCCAGATATAGCGGCCAGTCTATAATGAAATGTTTGCAGTACTGTACAGTACTCCTCACCCCATTCATCTTCCCATGCAAACTTGCCTTCTCATAGTGCTTGCTGTGGAAATGCTGGAAACATATTTTTTCCAAAGCTTCACTTCTAAAGCACAAGGAGCTTGGAAACTCACTAAAATATTAGTTAGTTTGGAAACCCAATCTTTTCCAAAGAAGAAATCCCTAATCTTTAATGTGTGATGATAATGCAAGAGATAACCAATAATGATGAAAGGTATTCTGCACAACAAGGACAGACCTTTTTTTCCCCTTCCACCAAGGAAGGAACTCAAAATTACATATGTGCTTGAAGGGATGGCCAGTGAAATATTAAATTTCTGATGAAGGAGAATGGGTCACTGGCTCTGGTTACTTGATCCCCCCCCTCCCCCGCCGCGCCTTCTCTGACTGGCTTAGGAGAATCTGGCTCTCTAGACTGCGCCACCCGGAGGCAGAACCTCGGGGAGCAGGAGGAAGTGGCTGAGTCTTCCGTGGCCAACCTTTAGGCTTGGAAACTGCCCAAGCTTGCTTTCTAAAAGTACCAGACCCCCAAGCCTTTGCGTTGCTGCAGTACCCAGCGAAGACGACCAAGCGGCGAGTCCAACCAGCCCTGTTTACAGCGCTTTTTTTCTCAGCGTTCAGAAGATAGGCTTCAAAAATAAAACTGCCTCCCTTAGGCGGGCGTCTTCTGACGAGGACGCGTGCCTCGAGCGGCCCGCGCGGTTCACTCGCGCTCCGAAAGGAAACCTACCGCTGAGCTTCCTTCCAAAGGAGCGTCTGTTTCCCCTCCCGCCTCTCCTTCCTCATGAATATTCAGGCCTCTCCTCCCAGTGACGTTGCAGCAGTCCCGCGGTGAAAGCTGGAGAGCTGCTCCGGTCCTGGCAGTACAGCCTGTGAATGACTGAGCAGCGGCAGCCGCAGGAGTAGCAGTAATAATAACAATTGCAGACGCCGCCACAGCTGTTCTGGCTGCTTTTCCGCTCTTCCGCTGTCGCCAGCCTCGAACGGGCTGAGGGAGCGCACCTCCGAGCCGCCTCGGGCAGTGATAAAGGACGGCGGCTGCTGCAAAAATAGCCCCCCGAAAATAAAGCACGTTCTGCTGCTCGGGGGGCGGAGAGGATGAGGCAATGCCGAGAGTGGGCGCTGCTCTTTTTGGGGGTCGGCAGCCTCCTCGCCGCCAAAGGTAGGTGAAGTTTTTTTTAGGGGAAAAGCAGGGGAAGCTGCGCAGGTGTAAGGGGCGCCGCCTCGTTTGCATTTGCGCGAGAGCTGCGGGGACAACTCTTCCAGCCTCTAAAGGCGGCGACGCCGGCGGGGGGCTGGGGGGCGGAGTTGTTGTGTCTGCCTGGCTTGGGCGTTGGGGGCTCCCGATGCTGTAATGTCGCATGGTCGTGGGGTTTTAACGAGGCGGGGTAGTTTTCGGATTTCTTTTTCTTTTTCCAAATTGTTTTGCGGGAGTCTTCTGCGCGCTCCTAGGACCGGGAGGAAGAGGTTCCCGGCTATTCCTCAGAACTGCATTTGACGATGGGGAAGCTGCTCGGGTCAGGGAGGCAGCCAGAGAAAGGGGAGAAGGGACTTCATTAACGTGCCTCAGTCCTGGAGATTTTGAGAGTCTCCGAAAGTTTGAGATGTCGTGGGGACTCGTGAGAGAAGCGGGTGGAGTTTGGGGGATGAATTAGGTATGCGTGCTGCACCGCCGCGGGTGGGTTGCTGTTTAGCGCCTGGGAAGATTCAGCACTTGGACGCAGCTCGCCTTCAAGACGGGTGCCCCGGCGGATGCTCGCTTCTTTGTGGCTTAAACCGATTACTTTGCTGGCGGCCATGGGTGTAAATTTACGCCGTGATAAGATTGAAGGAAACAATTAAACTAGGAGTGAAATGGTTGTTTGCCTTGTAGAGGTTAATCTGTACAGAAGAGCGTTTTGGCTGGGCAGTATTATAAGACCTCTAGCATTTTTGAAAGGAACACCTGAAGATTCTCGTTTAAATGTATAACTTGTTGCTTATGTGAAGTTTAAAACATCTCTTGGTGGTGACTGTTCAGATTTCCTAGCAAATAAAATGTATTTATTTATTTGCATGGATTTCTCAGTTACAGAACACTTTGGTATTTTCATTCGTTCTAATTCAAGGTAAAGCCCCTTGAGACATTTTGTGGAAGTTTTGGTACCCTGTTCCTTTAAAAGAAAACCGTTCTTCAGAATATACTGGGTTGGGAGAAGAATCATAATTTCTGCAGCATAAAGCTGTTTGGATAAAGTGACTTCCTGTATTCCCTATATGATGAAGCACACTATTTATAGATTTATTTGGATGTTATGCATTGTTTTCTGCTTTTAATACTACTAAATTTGCTTTGGAGAACTACAGTTCATCTTGACTTCTGTGGGTTGCTTTGGTTCATAATTGTTATTTGACATCCTTTTCTCTAGTTGTCTTGCATTTTTGATTTGAAACAACTGCAGGACATCAACTGTCCTGTGCGAAGCAAAAATGATGAGAGCTCAGCTGCTTTGAAAATGTTTTCTTCTTGCATGAAATAAATTGTTTTGAAAAATGAAGTTTACATTTATCACTGTGTACATCCATAGGTAATATTTGTGAGAAATTGAAAAACAATGTTTTTCAAACTTAAAAAAACCCCAAAATTGACATTAAAAGTCAATCTGATTTACTGTTAGTCAGACTTTATGTAATTTGCATGACGTTTGGGCTTAGCATAAAAAACAGTGATGGTGAGTATATGTTGAAATATATCACTATTTATGGCTGGGTGTCCCTTTATTAATCTCCCTTAAAATAACTTCCATTCCATTGAATTTCTGTGGCAAATACTTGAGTTTGGTTTATAGGCATTTGAAAGTGTTGCAACAGTTTAAACCTGGTGCATCTGAATTCTGTCACGAGTTCCAGATTATGCTTTACCACAGGGGGGCTGCAGAGTGCATCCTTTGACTTCAACTATTTTCCATGTTCAATATTTGATATGAAAAGTTTTTTTTAAAAAAAAAAACTTTACTAAAATATAAGAAATGTTAGATATTTTAATATGAAGCTGCACAGCTGGCATCATTTCTGTCCCCTGTTGCTTGTTGTTGTTGTTTTTGTATATGGTAAAAAGTGAATGATAATTTGTATTTTGATGCATTATTTCACAAGGGAATGGCTTAATGCAAAAAGGACAGTCATACATTCTTAGATGAAAATCAAGTAAGCGTTACACTTCAGTTCCTTAGTAATTCCTATTAAAATGAGACTTATGATAGTGAGATGTGACCAGAAGCCTAAAGTCATAATGCTAAGCTCTACTGATTACATTTTACATTATTTAAAGAATAAATATTTTGGAGCAAGATACAAGCTTAATTGCTTGGTAGTCCAAAGAAAGTCTTTGTATATAGTGAACATAGTTTGGAATTATTATGTGATTTTGCTTCAAGATTCAGGAGTTTTTATGAATTTTGTATATATTTAGTTTCACAAGCCAAACAAGAATCCTATCTATGAATAGATAAGTAGGAAAAATCCTCAAGGGTTACACAGGGAAAAAAAAATGAAAGAATGTCCTTCAGGATTTTTGAGAATGATTTTCAGAAATTGCTGCAACCAAGATAGGTTCAGATGATATGTCAGCTCTAAGGCTACCTATTTAAAAAAATCAAACTCCAGACATTGATAAAATAATGCTATTAGATGCAAAGATTTATAATCAATGTATCAAATGTTGAGAAAATAAAGCGTATTGTTAACACGTATCTACTTCAGTAACCTGATTTTTCTTTAGATCCCATAAATCTTTTTGCCTTGTACTTCAGTATGCCCTTTGATGCCCTCCGCCCATTAAAAATGTTTGGTGTTCTATAGTAGGACACTGCAGAGTTCTGGATTTGAGGGCTAAAATGTGATATGGGACATGCATAGGGATGCATACAGCAGCTGTTGGAAATGTCTTAAAGCAGCGACATCTTTTCCTGGACTTACATAGTACACTGCACAGCTGATGCTCAATCCTGGAAAAAGATGCATTTGGTTTAATGTGCTCCTGTCAGGTGCTGTGCACATGCCTGTACATGGTTCAAATCACATTTTATCCTTTGAATCCAATCTTTTCCTGTAGTGTTTCCTGTAGGAGTGGAAATACCGCTCCTATGGACATTTAGTTTAATAGGCATCTTTAGTTTGAGAAAATGTATGAGTTATAGTTTCAAAGCTGCAAAACATGTACTGTAATCTTATCTTTTTTCAAAAAAAATTGTTCATAAGCTCTGATACATTATTTTGCACATTGCTATATAAATGCCTAAGATAATATGATAAATCTATTTCCATCAGAATACAACAACTAGCTAGAAGATGTCTGTATTCCCCCTGCCACTTTCCTAATGCCCCATAATTTATATGCAAGGTGCTATGGACATTAGAATGACTGTGAAATGTGCAGTTGAAGTTCTCTAAAATTATGATTGAAGTTCCTAGCTGTTGCGCTTGACGATACTAAGAAATAAGTATTAAAATGGAATAAGAGGTCTTGGTAATGTAATCAATAACGTATTTGCAACAGCATTGCTTATTCACAAGTATCTGTTTCTGGAATATTTCAAATAAAGTTTTAGCTAGGTTAATAGACATAATTGTTACCAGCATATGAACAAAATTTGCAAGCAGTTTTATACAGTACATATTTTTTTTAAAAAAATAATCTTTAGAAAGCAGTGCTTGATGAATTTGGCTAGTTGTGAGTAGATTTTTAACATGACCTCTGCTACTGTCTTCTTACCTTAGAAGCTAAAGAAGATATGGAGAAATGTAAAAAAAAAATGAGAATTCTGAAAAGTTATGTTTTTGCACCCTATGTTCCTGCACATAAAAAGTTATTTTCCTGCACATTCTTTTTATATAAAATAAGTCATGACTATTTTTATGCCAGAGATGTGCGACCTTGTGGTATGAATCCTGTTCTCTGTTTTGTAAATATGCAGGAAGAAAACGTCTAGGAGGTACTGAATGTATCTGGAGATACTGGAGAACAACTGATGTAATATGGTAGCCTCTAAGGTGGCTTAAATATTTAAGAAAATACTTACATTTACTAAATTATTTTAACCTACATCTACACACACAGATACAGACACACACACACAGACAGCCATGCCCTACATGCAACCATCTATCTATACGTACACGCACACATTTCAACCTGAATCAATCCATTACAGGATGAAGGCCTTTTCACTGGAGGTTGCATACTGTAATCTGTCATGCTGATCCAGTGCAGGCTGGTAGGCAGATGTTTTTCAACTTCTCAGTCTAGGGCTAAGAAAGAATGGTTGGTTTAAAAACACCCAGCCAGCTTCCGTACCTAAGGGAGAACTGGAATCTGGGTCTCCCAACTCCTAGTCCAGCATCTTAATCACTATACCACTGGCTCATGTTAGTGTTGTATGTGTGTTTTAGGTGATCATGAATAGTAAAATTCCCATAAAATACTTAATACGATAAGCTTTAGAAGCAGACGGATTGGAAATTCAATTTGTTTCTTTTTTTTTTCTAGTCAAATAATAAAAGTGTAAAATATAATGCAACTTAGGGTTATGCATTTTTAAAAAGACCATTAACTTTAGTATTGAAAACAAATTTCATTTAATCTAGGTATATACATTTTCCCCCTTTAGCGAGATACTGGCTTGAGACTATGTTATTGGAGATCAGATTAGAGATCAATCACTATGGATTTTTATTAATTGCCAGTTCATAATAGAAGCAACATTAAAACAGAAAATTAAATGCATTCAATTATCATCTTAGTAATTGCCCATTCTTATTATCTACATACTGCTAAACTAGTAGAAGGCTAATATTGTAAGAACAGTACTGAACTGGAAGGGATAGAAAGGAGAAGAGTTGTGCAGTTTTGTTAAGATGGATGTTCCAGTTGAACTCCCGTCCCATTTTTAGACTCTGCAACTATTCACCACCTCCCCCCACCCTGACTTTGGGGCAGAGCTTCATTTTCCCAAACATTGGACACAAGCACTGACTTGACTGGATTGGACCACCTTGTTCTGTATGCGATTAAGGACATTGGATTGGTTTGGCAGATTTCTGCAGCAACTCAACCTGGATCCACCTAAAATGACCCTGAAATGGATAAAGTAGTTACCAGCAAACAAATCCATTTCATTGCTTATCTGAACTCCATTTCATTTATAAAATATTTTAAAAGTGCTGCCTAGCTAAGTACTAGGATTTCATAAATTTTGGCTGTTCAAGAATGCTAAGCAGGGTCACTTGGATGAAGGACCATTTAGGAGATCCAGAGCTGCTTTACATTTATGATTAACCACAATATGTGGACATATGACATATTCACAAACATCTTACGATCATTATTTTAACTGTGCATAATTCAATGTTTTAGTCTTGTCTTTCGTTATGTAACTTAGTGCATATTTTAATTTGCTCTAAATTTAGCTACCCCCCCCCCCCCCTTATATTAATTTCTGGCTTGCTGGTCAGTGCTACCATGCTTATCACCTGTCCTTTTTTTTTTTTTTTTCAATTCTGATGGCTGGAAAGGGAAGGATGAACTCCCCACTCTGTATGTGCGCCTGCAAAGTGGGGACTACTTGTGAAAAGACATCCATCCTTTCTAAGGGAAGCTCTTTTCCAATGCTATTTCAGTCTTGTGAATGATATATTCATAAGAAATAGTGTGAGATGACTACTGGAGTTTTGACTTTGTCACCACTATTATGCAGTCTTCTGTAAGGTCATCTACAAAGGAATGTGGCCCTCAAACCAATAAAAACCTTTTTACCTGGGGACATGGAAAAAAATGAAATCTTTTCATCTGTGCTTGGAACTTCCTGTTGGAACTTTCAAGTGTTCCTAGGGAGTAGCATTTAAAACGTTTCAGGTGGTTCCAACATAGAAGACAATAGGAATTTGAAAAAAAAGCCTTTTGGTCCCATACTTTTTTTTGTTATCTTGATGCAAAAATAAAGTGGGATGATAGTCTATACTAGGTGCCCGTTACGACCCAACCATCAGAAAAATTTGCCACAGTGAACAACATAATAGTAGCAAAAATGCACATTCCTGATTATTGGCTCAAAGCTTCTTAATGTATATGCACAGTTCATACTTTTGCACTTGGCACTTTTGAATTGTCCTGAAAAATGCTCATATTCAGAGACTTCAAGGAAATAAATTTTATACATAAACACACAAAATACACAGAAAAACCTTTATATTACAACCATTTGATTTTAACTTTACCAATATTTTCAGATTCTTTCCTATGGAAATCTTAGGTATTAGATTGTGTCTGTGTTTTTGTTATGTCCAGAATGGTTCTGTCAGTCTCTTATTAAATGTTTAAACAAGTTGCTTTATTCTCTCAACTAAATCCAGCTAATGGTAGCAAGGATCAGATTTGTGTCTCATGTTTTATTTGCTAATGCATGTTTCAGATTTCAAAGGCCTGGGTTTTAAAACAAAATACAAATACACAAAGCAACATAAAATGATATGCCCTATTTTGTCCCGAGCTTGGGAAAACATAAACTGTTTGTTTTGAGCATAGGATACACAAAATTGTTATTTCAGCCTCAATATTTTGCATGCTGTAGAGTGACTGAAGAAGCTCTGTTGAGAAATACAAATGTTGTAACAGTTTGCTGATAGCGTGTCATCAAGGATAAAGTGTAAATATACATTTGACACTGGATAATTTTATGTTTTAATAAGGTACTACGTGCAATGGCTATTAAAACACATTGTAAGCAAACTTTTTAAAACTTGAGAAATATAGGAACAAAGTTTGGTGTGTCAGCAGAATTGTATAGAGAACTTGGTGGCTTCAAGAGACAGACAAGTAGAACAAGTTAAGATGGCTTGAGAAAAGGTTGATTTATTGTCCTATACTAAGCTTTTCAGAAATACTGCTGGAGTTAAATATAGGATAGAAGGCAGTGATATTTATGGGACAGCTGAATAGCATCTTATTTAGAGAAGAGCTTTTAAAGAAGACAGAGTTAACAGATCTGTAGCAACTGAAATTGAATGGCAACATACCACTCTCATTCTTCCAAGAAAGTAGAATTTAATGTGTTAATATCATCTGATTCACTACTGTGAACAGTATATCATATATGAGGCACCATTTATGGAGATCTGTATTATTTAAATGGCCCAGAAAACTAGTGAAGATAAGAACAAGACTTTAGTATAGAAAGAACTATGTAGGCCTTGATTTTCTTTCTTTCTTAAATTTTCAGACTTCCAATATAGTCAACATCAGAAAACTTGTGATTGAATCCCACATTACAGATAGGATTAAAACCTTTTCCCCACATGCCACTTTGACTTGGAACAAACATGATTGAATAATGCCAGTCTTTTTCTTTGTGCCATAGTATTGTCCTCATCTTCTCCCCAGCCCATGAATGAAACAGTTTTAAATTCTCATTAGGAATAGTGGATTGAAGATAGCATTTTCCCCTTTAAATTGATGCTATCCTATCACAACTTCAACATATGTAAGATCTGCAGCATCTGGTTATTATTTTGGCTCATGCTGCTTGTCAGTAGCCAGGATAGTCCATAGCTATTTATTTCCCAGCATGCTTTCTGTGAGTTTCCTGACTTTCTTTTATACAGTACTTGCCACCTTCTTCCTCACTGTTTTTGACACTAATGTCTCTCCAGGCTTTTAAGAAGATAAGGGCAAGAGCAGCAAAGTTCCACTATTCTTTTTGGGAAAGGAGAGGGGTGTTTTTGTGCTATTTTTATTTTAAGAGACTTCTAAAATGTATCTTTACCTTTAACTGCAGCAGTTCCACTTTTCCTCATGGCAGTGTCCAGAAAATAATAAGGGATTTTGATCTGGGCTTTTATTTATTTGCCAGTTTTCCTATATTTGTCAGTTTCAGTTCTTCCCCTCTCCAAGTCAGGGACCTGATTGCCCGGCAGCTATTCAATGTCAGTTATCCTACTCTACAGATACTTGTTAGGTGGACAAACATGCAATCTGCTCCTCTCCTCTCAGGGTTGCTTCGGACCTGGTATCTCATAAGTTTCTTCATTTCAAATTTTTAAATTTGGGAGATGCCCAAATGGTATGTGGGAGGAGAGCAACAACCTAGGGAAACAGGGTTTTGAAGTCAGACCCTATTTGTATTGCAGTGTCCTGATCAGAGGATATTGTTTACACTGGCTGATGTGACATGGTGAAGGGGGACAACAACAAATCACTTTGCCTTTAATGGCTTGCATTCTTAGATATCACAATGGTATCATTTTCAGTGATGCAGAACAGGTACAATAGAGGCAATATGGGGTTGAGCATAGGGACCACAAATTTATGTTGGTATTGATTTGTGCTGACTTAAGGATGGGTAAACAGCACTTTAACTCAGTTGTGGAAAGAAGTACTTACTCTGATATATTAAATCTGCGGAAAATAAAATAGAATATATAATATTTATTTATTTATATTAAATTTGTATGCCGCCCATCTCCCCCCAACAGGTGACTCTGGGTGGCTCACAGTTAAAATCAAAAACCCCATCAACAATTAAAATACCCCATAAATAATAAAATAAATTAATCCCTTAAAAATCAAGTATAAAAAACAAACTCTGTACATAATACTAAAAACATTTAAGATGACGGTGGGGGGTCAAGGTCAATAACCCCACAAGCCACCTCCAGTGGTGCAAGCCCCCATCCGGCCACCAGGCTTTCTGGCACAGCCAGGATTTCATGCCTTTCCTGAAGGCTATGAGTGTGGGGGCACACGGGACCTTGGGAGGCAGATTTTTCCATAGGGCGGGGGCCACAGCAGAAAAGGCCCTCTGCCTAAACCCCACCAATCAAAATTCCTTGACTGGTGGGGTCTGCAACATGCCCCTTCTGCTGACCCGAGTGGGGTGGGCTGAAGTAACCAGGGTGAGATGGCTCCTCAGATAACCTGGTCCTGTGTCATGAAGGGCTTTAAAGGTGATGACCAACACCTTGAATTGGACCCAGAAGCAAACTGGCAACCAATGCAGCTCATGTAACAGTGGTGTTATATGTGCCTTCCTAGGGTCATTCAGAACTGTCTGCGCCACCACATTCTGTACCAGCTGTAGCTTCCGGATACTCATCAAGGGTAGCCCCATGTAGAGTGCATTACAGTAATCCAACTGGGAGGTGACCAGGGCATGAGTGACTGTGTGGAGGGCCTCCTGATCGAGGAAGGGGCATAACTGCTGTACAACACAAAGTTGAGCAAATGCCCTCCTAGCCATGACTGCCACCTGCTCTTCAAACAGGAGTTGTGAGTCCAGGAGGACCCCCAGATTACACACCGGGTCTGTCTGGGGTATTGCAACCCCATCAAGAACCAAAGATGATAAACTTCTTGAGGCTCCCTATATCCACAGCCACTCCGTCTTACCAGGGTTCACTTGTAGCCTATTGTCCCCCATCCAGGCCCCTACAGCCTCCAGGCACCGCGAGAGGGTAGCCACAGCATCACTTAGGTCACCTGGGATGGAGATGTATAATTGGGTATCATCAGCATACTGATGATACCTCATCCCATGGTGCCGGATGATCTCACCCAACGGTTTCATGTAGATGTTAAATAGTGGCGAAAGCACCAAACCCTGAGGCACCCCACAGAATAGGAGCTGTGGATTGGACCTCTCACTCCCTATCAACACCTGTTGGGTTCAGCCTGGGAGAAAGGAGCTGAACCAGCACAATGCTGTTCCACCCAGCCCCAACTCCTGCAACCAACCCAGAAGGATACCATGGTTGATGGTATCAAAAGCCACCGAGAGGTCAAGAAGAGCAAGGATGGATGCACTGTCCCCATCCTGCTCTCGCCAGAGACCATCCAGAAGTGTGACCAATGCTGTTATAAGTTATATATATCTATATATCTATATATATATCTGCATTTTTTTATACTGTATTTAAATTAGGACTGTTTTCTCAGTTTAAACTCAACAGGTGTGTGGCTTTTTATACATACATGTATCTAAATGTTTTAGAAACTTTTCATTAGAGAGCAGTTGCTCTTAGCTCTACTGCTTTTGGAAAAATGACCTTTGCCTGGAAAACTATTTACAGTCTTTGGGGGTGGGGTGGGGTGAGAGAATGAACATCATGGGCTTCTGCTGGGTATAGTAATCTAAATCCAACATTGGGTCAGATTTATAAATACTTCTGATTTGTGACTTGGAGATTATCTGTAACAAATATAACTTGGGTTCTATATAGCAGTCATTTTATATATACAGTCTTTGGAAGGAATTTGGGATGTCTGCTTTTCTATTGTATTTAGGTAGTGCCATTATTACTATTTTTTTTAATAATAACTTTATTAAATTTTAAAAGAAACACAGTAAAAGCTAACAAGAACTAATATTGAAAGAGAAAATAAGAGAAAAAAAAAGAAATCAGGGAAACGAGATAGTAAAGATCTAAAGTGCAGAAAGCAAGAAAAAGAAAAAAAAAATTGACTTCTGACCCTCCTTGCAACAGATATAAGTAACAATATACATAACTAATGCTCTGAATTCACAAACCACTTCCATTATTTCTATTAACCCATATTATTTCTAATCCTCAAATCCATACAACATGGTTTCATTTTTTATGTTTTCTGCAGAAAGTCCAAAAAAGGTTATATATATATATAAACCTTACAGTCGTTATATATAAGAACAAAAATCCATAACTTTTATAACAAATTTATTTTAACCTTAATCAAATAGTTCCATTTTATAATCCATTTTATCATTTTCTCAAAAAAAACCCCCCAATATCTCACTATAAATCCACCTCTGTATATATTTACATTTGTTTTCATATATAAGAACAAAGATCCATAATTTTTATAACTAATATACTTTAATCTTAATAAAAAAAAAAGATCCATTTTATAATCCAATTTATAATTTTCTCTAAAAAAAAATCCTGAAAAATCTCATTTATACCCAAATCTCGAAAACCTCATCATTCAATCCTGGTCACAAGAAAATCCCATTAACAACTACCAAAAACCTCAACATATATATTAACCATAATCAAATGTTCACTTTATAAACCTTCTGTTTACTTTTTAAAAACTTGATCTTTAATGCTTTCAAATAGTATCCCCCAAACTGATTTCTTATCATTTTCTGTTTGTCTCCTCTCAAATTCAACTTTCCTGATGTAACACCTTCTTTTTGCAGGATAGGCAGACACTCCAAATCACACTTCTGTTTTATTATTTGTATGTCCCCTTGTATTTATATCATTGGTTGGTTTTAGTTGTAAATCTATTATGGCTTCTTTTTCAATATCACTTCTTTTCTCTCAGCTCCAACAAAGTCACATTTTCTGATCCTTTCTACAGTTCAGGATCTCTGGTCTCTGCTGTATTCTCCACCACTCTTTTAGTAACCTGCTTCATTTCTCCAGACCTTTGTTTAATTTCTCCAGCTATTTGTTTCACATAATTATTACTACATTAATGATATACTGTACATTAATGCAAAGGAAGGAAAAGAGTATTTAAATATGAACATGGTCTAATGAATGCAACACTGGAATTCACAGGTTGTTTATTTATGATAATCCTGTCATCTGTATCAGTAAAGTATAACATTTAGTAGAATCATACATTTGCTAAAAATAGGATATGTCATTAATTTGACCTTGCTTATGGTAGATTAGTTGAATGCTTGCAATAATTTCATTTATCATTGTAAAAATATAAATTGTGACCAGATGGTTAATACCATTTTCCCAAGGACTATAGACAAGAAAACAGTAAATCTATTTGACTGGATACAAATCAGCAGGATTTGATGAAATTCTCTGCAGGATGCTAAATCTCAAGTCAGATAATCTATCTAGAACTCATAGATAACAGATGAAATCTTACTTGGGTAGAGAGAACAATGCTGTGTTGGATGTTGAAATACAAAAAGAACATCCAAGGTATTTTAACACTGATGCAGAAAAACTTAGATATCAGCATGTGCACATTGACAGTTTCTAAATCATAAGCCACAGTGTGTGAGGTAAAGAAAAGTTAGCCATAATTATTTTTTAACTGATAAAAAAATTAATGCACAGCCAGGATTGGCTTGTTGTGTGTATTAACGCTGGCATTTCTGTAGTATTATATATAGTCTTAAGATAAACAACATCCTCTTGGTTTTTTTTACGATGATCCTGATTTAGATTAAGGGCTAAACTATGTTAGATATGTAGAGCAGGGCAGGAACAAATCTCCATACATGGGTGAGAGAGGCTACTTGGCATGCATACATTTTCATTCATTTTAAAAACTTTTTTCAATCTTTAAAAAAAGGGAGGGGGGAAACCTTGACTGGTGGCATGAAGAAATGATGCATACTAGTAACAGAATTGATTCAGCGCTTGAATTTCTGAGTCTGCAAGAGGAATGCATTTATAAGAGCAGACAGTAAATAACAGTTATACCCTGCTGTCTAACGACACAAGGAAGCAATTTCAGCATTTGACATTTAACAGAAATATTTTTATATTTCTAATTAAAGTACAGTACCATAAGCAATCCTGCAACCATTCTATCCTGCGGGTGAAATAAATGAAACAAGGCCCAGAATTTTGAAGTGAAGGAATTAATGTATAATGTGTGGTAAACAAAATATGATATCTGTATTTTAATAGTTACCATCTTTGAAATGATGGTGCCATAGGTAAATGAAAATAGAATACATAAGAAGCCTGATATAGCATATGCCGTCTGCCATCAGAATGAAGGAACTTCTTGGGGAGAGAAATTTCTAATGCATGGAAAGAGAGAAAGCATATTTAATGACTTTCCAGTTAATTGCAAATAATATTTTGTTCAATATTATGTCATGGCTCTAATCTTGGATAAGTTTAATTTGATTTGTTCAGCTTGATATACTAAGAGTCTGGGGAAGCTATAATTGGAGCCATACTGTTCTTAATTGCTAAAAGTTAGTGAATGAAAGTGAATGTCTTTGGGGGACATATGGCTATTGCTTTCTTATTTGGACTCCTGCAAATAAGGAATTGATTTTAGATGTTGTGAACAAACACCTATTAGAATTGTATGAAGCAATTATATAAATTTTATATAGAATATGTACTCTTCATCAGCCATAGACATTTATATGGCTCAATTCATAATGTTGAGTGTGTGGGTGTTGACTGGCTGTTTATAGGAGGGATCAATACATTAGTCAGATCATTAGCTCTTCTTGCCCAACATTATCTTCTCCCTTCTGTTGACTCTGAAAGGTCTTAAACAAAGCTCAAAGCTCTGTGTACAATCCCAAGAAAAGGTATGGCTGTTTTAAGAAGTTAGGGATTGGTTAAGGACATTCATGCTTCCGCATGCTCCAAAATTTTTTTTTCTTTTGAGAGACCAAAGTGCTGCACACCCCTATTATTGAAACAGTGAAGTTGAAAAGACACCATACTTTATTGAAACAAATGTAACTTTTCAAATATTATTTGCTATACCGGTTATAGGTCATCTTAATTTTGCTTTTTATTTCTGCAGCTGCTGTTTTTGGCCTTATCTCTTCTTCTTGCTTATGTGCTCCAGGAGCCAAGTTGCTGCATACTTATTCATTGTGTTCTCTCCATGTCTCAGTGGCCATAGGAATCCCTAGAGTCCTCCAACTATGGAGGAGGAAGAAGATACTCATTCATATTGTTCATAGCTGGTCCATTTTTTCAGTGGTGATGGTCTCCTGTAGCAATTCCAGGTCTGCAAATCCATAAAGGAAAGAAGTAGCATTCAGTCTAGTCAATGATGCATGTTCTCTGCCATTGGGGGCTGCCTCTGTGGCTTCTCAGTTTGTTTCCTTTCTCCTCTTCACACCATGGAATTTTGGTTAAGCCTTAATATATAAACCTCAATCAGATCACCACTAGTAATTTCTTTGTTTGGCACATTGCACAATATAGGCTGATTGCAATATTAGTTTCTCAAGTGACATGTTGTTTTGTATGCAACTTTCAAATAAACTCTGCTTTGTGTGAGCACTACTACAAAAACTGGCAAACAAAAGGTGGCTGTTTGCTGCTATGTTTGGTGCTAAAAAAGTCAGGCAATTATTTTGTATAATGAAGGCATCTGCTGTAAGTGTTCTTTATGTCCCTCGTTTATACATAGACAGTGAGCTTTTTTAGGAAACTCCTCAGGCTTTGTTACAAGGAAAATGCGCTATAGCTTGCAATTTTTTTTTTTTTTTGCCTATACTTTGGTGATATGCTGAAAAGAACTTCAATTATTTAGTGACAGTTTCCTTTTATATAATCACTATTGACTTTCCTCAGCAAAGATGTTGTTTGCTCTCATTCTCTTTTCATAGTTGTGCCTATCAATTCTTTTACATCATTAAAACTGATTATGTTTCCTGATTTTTTTTTTTTAAGCAGTCATTTTGGACCAGCAGATTATTTCTGCTGAGATGGACATTGTGCTTCCTGATGCAAAGTAAAAGCAGACACAGCAGGTCATGCTTACACAGAACTTGTTTGTAATCTAATGTATTTAGATATTATATATAATGTTTAAATTATGTATGCTTACAGGATTCATATCAGAAAAGGTAGCAGTTTTTAACATGACTTGCTTTCAAGAAACAAACATTATGAAAATAATTCATATTCAAATTTAAAGCTTTGATTTATCAAAAGGAATGTTCTCTTCCAACCAGTCTCCTTGTTTTAAAGGTTTATTTTGAAATCCAGATATTATTATGGGTATTTTGTCTTCTTTTTTTTATCAATTTCCTTTGTCAATTGTTCTGTTGATATTCCATTTCAGGAATACCAACAGAACAATGCTAGTATAAGAAAATTTGTGTAGTGATCAGTCTCTTTAAAAATGAAATAGAGAGAGGATGTTTCACCATTGCAGCATATTGTATTTTTTCCAAGTACTAAAGATACTGATTGAATTTTTGTACTTGTACTTTATGGTATGTTCCACTTAATTTTAAGTAGTTTATATGTCTAGACCTGATTACTGTAATTACACTACTTGTGATAGATTTGGATCAAACAACCAGGTTCTGAAACTGTGCAGGGAAATTAGCTTACACTGATTTTATTACACTAGCATTGTTCTGTTGGTATTCCTGAAATGGATGTCCTGGCTTAATCTCATTTTACTACATTTCATTGATCCCACTGCTTGCCTAGATACAAGACATCAGCAAAGAATGCCTGAACAGTACAACGGGTCATGAAGCCAAGAAACTACTGCAGGGCTTACACAGATTTCTCCCTGTTATTCTTTGCCATGAGTGCTTTTTACGTCCCCTTTTTTTTACTAACAAAATGGCTTGGTTCACATGTAATAACTAAGCTATAGCATTATATGCTTGTATTTTGCTCAAAAAATATTTTAACCTATCTATAGCTTATCATTATGCACAAAACCCCAAAGAAGAAAGTCATCTTTTTAAATCCTCTAGGTGGCTTTCCATTAAGTATGAACTACAGAAAGTTGAAGAATGGGCTGAAGCGTAAAATGAAAACACATGCAAGTACGCATCCATTGGCTATATCACTATAGTAAGGTATATCCTAAATCCTGCAGTTTAAAAAAAAAAAGTCAAAGAAAATTGTCATCTTTCTGTAATTTTCACATGAAATTTATTTTTGCTCCTTCGTTTAATGTATTGTCTTTTTTATATATACTTTTATTAAAAGTTTTTAAAAATAAGATGAAAACTAATACAGACTAATATAAAGTAAGAAAGAAAAAAGAAAAAGAAATCAAAGAGTAAGCTAAAAGTGCAAGAAAGGGGGAAAAAAAAGAAAAGAAAAATAGAAAAGGAGAGAGATACAAGTGGCTTCCAGTCTTCTTTACAGCAGTTATAAGTACAATTATAAATTTACCTCTTTCTTTAAAGTTACAACATGACTCTTCTTTCTAAAATCTATCCTGTCTAATCATCAAAACCATAAATCATAAGTTCATTTTTTCTGTTTTCTGCAAAAAACCCCCATAAGGGGTTTCTAGTCAGTAATAAACATTCTATTCTCTAATCGAAGAAGACAATTTGGCCATCTCAGCAGGTTCCATCATCTTCACCAACCCTTCCTCCATTGTAGGTAGTGCTGAATCTTTCGATCTTTGTGCATGCAATAATCTTGCTGCAGTTATCGTATACAAAAGCAAAGTTCCATGACTTTTTTCCAACTGTTAGTCCATCAGTCCAAAAAGAAAGACCTTTAGTCTCAATTGTATATTAATCTTTAAAATTCTCTGAATCAGGGTATGTATTTGAATCCAGAATTTTCTAGCTTTCTTACATATCCACCAAGCAAGATAAAATGTTTCTTCTTGTTCATATTTCCAACATGTATTTGAAGTGCCTTTATACATTCTGAACAATTTCTCTGGTGATATACACCAACAGAACATCATTTTGTAAGAATTCTCTTCAGGCTTATAGCATAGTGTAAATTTCAATCCTTTCAACCACATATTTCCCATTTTTCCATCTGTATATTATAACCAAAATTTTAACCCACTTTATCATACATTCTTTCATTTGTTCTTCTGTTTCAAATTTCAATAGAAATTTATGCATTTTAGCAATTCCATGTTTATCATTTGTACACAGTTCCATTTGAAATTCAGTCTTACAATGTGCACAACCATAAACCCTTTTTTCTACTTTAAATGTTTCTAATAACTGTAAATGAGAAAACCATTGGCAACTATGTCCCTCTGTCATCACTTCTTCTCTTGATTTTATTCTGTATTCCCCTTGACAAAAGTCTAGTATCTCACGGTAAGTTAGTCATTTGTATTTGCCTATTATTTCTTATCTGTAAAATGCTTCTTGTGCTGAGAGCCACAAAAGTGTTTTTGGGCACAACCTGGATTTGTATCTGTTTCATATTCTCAGTATGGAACATCTAACATAATGATTTTTAAAATCCACATTAACCTTGACTTTGTCATACCACAAATATCCATGCTACCCAAATCTCAGGTCATGTCCTTCTAACTCCAAAAGCCTCCTATTACTCAGCATCACCCACTCTTTCATCCAAACAAAACAGCAAGCTGCAGAATACAATTTCAAATCAGGTAAACCCAATCCTCCTCTTTTCTTTGTATCCTGTAACGCCTTATATTTAACTCGTGGTTTCTTTCCCTGCCACACAAATTTAGATATATCCTTTTGCCGCTGTTTAAATGGGGCATCAGTTGTCAAAACAAATATTGTCTGGAACAAAAACATCATTCTAGGCAGGACATTCATTTTTATCACAGAAATTCTCCCCAGCAATTACATTTGTATTCCCATCTTAACATATCTTTTTAAACCTTATTCCATGTCTTAACATAGTTATTTTGAAATAACTACAATTCATATTTGTCATAGTGAACCCTTAATGTATTGTCAAAAAGAAATATTTGAGAGCTTTCAGCATAGCATTGGTGAAAACTGGAAATACTTTTGTATAACTGCTAGGTATTCAAAGAGGAAGCAGGAGGACAAGAAACTAAAAAGTTCATGATGGCACTTAACTCCATGGAAATCAGAGTTATCTGACTAAGACAGGGGTCTGATGGAAATGTCTCTCTCTCTCTCTCTCTTTCTCTCCCCCCCCCCCCCCCACTTCTCAGCTGCTCTGGGACAAAAAGCAGATCTAATATTGAGCCATGATTGCCGTGGTGGTCATGAACTCATGAACTATTTCTCCCTTCCCCAGAGGGTATAAGTGGAGGTCCCTAGAACCAAAAGTCTAGCATACTCCAAAACCAAATCTTGGTGTGGATGAGCAGTCACATAAGGATAAAGATATGCAGCAGGGAGCTTTAGGTGCAGTAGTTCCCCTAACTTGTCTCTCATGCCCAACCTCACATACAGTTCCTCATGTCAAGTTATCTGAAAAACTGGCCTCTGGTCAGAGTCTCTTGGATGAAAATTGCCCTTCCACCAACCTACCCCATTCAAAGTCAAAACATGGACAAGGATAGCATTATTACGAGCAGATCTGGCATTTAATAGCATCAACTTGAGCCAAAGTACTTCATAGCCCCAAAGTCTGGTTCCTGAGATGTGATCAGGAAATTGGAAATCTTGGTACAATACCTTCTTCTAATCTCCTTTCTCTGAGGACAGTCTGCCCCCAACCCACTGTAACCCTCTCTGCCTGTCACAACTGCTCTGCTATCCCCTCCTGTTTACCCCTTTCCACCATCCATTCCAACAGCTCATGGAATGATAGAAACTCCAATTTCTCCCTATTTCAACCACGGTATGCTTTCATCCAGTGGTTGCTTTGACAAGGTCGCTATGCAGCCACTATCAGTCGTCCACATACCTTCTATCAAGTTACACCTCTTCAACCTCCCCCACACCCCCTAGATCCCACAGTCACATAACGATATTTTCCCCCGGCTATCATTATGAAGGAAAACACATTTCATTCATTCATTCATTCATTCATTCATTCATTCATTCATTCATTCAATTTGTATAGCTGCCCATCTCAAACCAGTGATTATGGGCAGTGAACAATCATAAAAACAGTTAAAACAGTTAAAACACAATACAAAAAAGAAATTAAATACAGATAGCAGTCAAGAGACATTATTTATCAGCGTCCACATAACCAGGAAACAGGGACCCTCGCATACTCAGAACCCCAGGCCCAGACACATAGTCAGGTCTTCAAGGCCTTCCAAAAGGCCAGCAGGGTCTGGCCCATCCTAATCTTAGGAGGGAGGATGTTCCAGTGGGCAGTGGCTACAGCAGAAAAGGCAGGTCTCCTGGTCCCCACTAGCTGACATTCCTTGGCTGACGGGACCCAGAGCATACCAATCCTGCTGAACTGGATTGGATGTTAGAAACAACTGGGAGAAGACAATCCCTCAGTCCTAAGCCATGCAGGGCTTTTTTAAAGGTGACAATCAGCACCTTGAATTGCACCCAGAAACACACTGGCAACCAATGCAGCTCCTGAAGCCAGTATCACCTTGTCTCCCACCTGACCACTGAATGTTTAAATATTTACTTGAATACATTTATATAGGAGAATGCTATATTGTATATCTTTTCTGATATAAAAGATCAGAAGGGGGATAAGACACAACAGTAGTGTAATAAATGTGGAGTTTCTATTGAGTTATTGGTGCTCTCTGAGCTTCTAATGAGCCAAGTTTGACTCCTTATAACTGCATGAACATATCCATGTTTTTTCTTAGTAATTACATGGAAGTGGTTTTGCAATTGTCTTCTTTGGGTTTTTTTTTTTTCTTCCTTACTTTCTAGTCTAGCCTACAGCCCTGGATCTTTGTCTCATAGTTTGCCTTTTTGAGATCAGGTTGATTAGGTTCTGCCACCTGCTGGGTCAGTGGTTTAATACTAGATAGCTAATTCTGTTTTAATAAGCATAAGGATGCATGGATAGATTCTTAGTGTAAATAATGCAGACTTTATGAATTTCAGTAGAAAAAAGATATGAGAGATTTTGGTTAGTGTACAGGCCACATATATTAAAAGAAAGTCATTTCCAGGACTGTTTATGCCTTTTGTATTTCTATGAACACTGTTATCACATTCATTTTTGTAGTAAAGATGCAGTTTTGGGTATTATCATTATTCTTATCACTATAAGCTGCTTTGAAAGAGTCGTACTGTTTTGTTCCCTAAAGAATCAATACATGTGTCTGTTCAATGTAGTACAGATGTTTTTTGTTCCCCTAAAATGACTTGAGTGGGGCTATGCTTCTTGAACCTTGTATAGCATATAGAGAAATTGTACTGTTTCAAATGTTAACTATCCTTACGTTGAGAAAAGAATAAATAATGTCAGTAGGAAACAAGTCTTTTATTATTCCGTTGATGAATTCTAGTAAAATAAAACTTGTTTACTGAAGTTTGTCAAATGCTGATTATCATGAGCCAAAAAGATCCACTGTGTTTTCAGAATACATAAAGTGTTAGCTCATTGTTTGGTAATGCCCGACAAAGCTTATCAGTTTGTTCTGTACTTCACAATAGCTTAAAGCTACATATTGTGCTTTAATCTACCTACTATCTGTTTTGGGTTCTGTCATGTAACAGTCCCTTGCTTAGCTGGGATTGTTCATATAATTAATCCAGGAAAGAAGCAGTGATAATTTGCAGTCCTGACCTAATAAAATAAACCTATTTTTGAATGCCAATTTCAGTTTAACCTTTGCTTAGAGAGGTGTCAGTGTAGCGCGCACCTAGGATACAACCTTTTTGTTCTAAAAGCCACACTTATCCCTTGAATAACATGTTGGGGGCCACATTCCAAAAAGTGAATGGGGCCAGAATATGAACCACTGTTATTATAAATGATGCCACATATTTATTTCCTGCAGCTACTGAAACTTTAAAGTGAAATAAAGTGTCTCAAGAACTAGATAAATTTTTAAGGCACTGGCTTTACTGCCTGGGTCATTAGAACTTTTTAATTACAGTATCACTTGTATGTACCCTTATATGGCGTTCAAAGCAATCTTTCAGATTGATGGAAGAGAATTGATCTTGTCTTGACAACTTGGTGAGATAATGAGACTTTAGTGATGCTCAATATCATCTCATTTCTTCATTAAAAAAAGCTTTACTTATGAATATTTTTTGAAAAGGCACAGAGGAGAGTTCATGTTAATTGTAGTGAGATTGTTAAGTGTTGGCATTGAAGATCAGTACACTTATTTTAAGTTATAAAATCATTAAGTTAATGTTTGGCTTTCTAGGATTTTTTGTTGATGCTATACAACTATTCAGTCACTTTGATGATTTGTTCTCTTGACTACCTTCTAAAAGATGGCCCCACTGCAAGCTTCTCCTTCAGGAAAAAGAAAACAAAAACAACAACTTTTAAACTTTTAAATCTGGGCTGCAAAACTCCAAAAGGCCACTAGATAGAAGCAATGAGATACAGATAAGTTGTAATCTGCTTTTGCCATCTAGTCGTTTCCTGGATTTTTGCAGCCCAGATGTGGAGCTGCTCAGGCCAGGTTTGGATCCAGTGTTTGAATCTAATGTGATATTTATTGCAAGAGAGCTTCCTTGTTCTCTTTGTCTAGCATTGAAGAAACATACCCTATAGCATGGGTTTTTAAGCTGTGTTCATTTAAATTTTCTGGAGGTTTTTTAAATTTTATATAAGCATACTTTCTCAGATAATACTGAGGCAAGGACAAAGACTAAGACTCTTTTACTTTCTCTCTCTCCTCTTAATACCTCACTCAAAAAAGCAAGCAGCCCCCTTGCTTTTAGTCTATTTCAAGGCTATTAACTGACCATAAGCATAGACAAATTCAGTAACATAAAGAAAAGGAAACACATACAACTCATTTAGATCTTAGGTTTGCTCGATATATATAAACATCTTCCAACACACCCTCTACCTCACATCCCTTTACTTTACACTTGTCATCAGTATTCTCTGTTTCTTTGTTACAGACAAGGATCCCTTCACTGCTCCCCATTTGCATGGGTTCTACAGTGCTGGAGTTCAAGGAGGCCACAGGGAGAAGGGTAGAGGCAATGAAAGGCTATAAAACCTCCTCCCCTTTATATTATTTTCCTTCTGCCTCAACTCCTCAGTCACTCATCCATTAACATGCGGTGCTTAAACAGTTATTCCAAATTATATGTTGTGCCTTATCATACTAATCATCCCTCAGTTTATCAGAAAGTCCTTCCCAAAAACTGATCAGTCAAGGCAAGATCATTCTAATACATGCAGCTGGGAATCAGATATGAACTCAGTGATTTCCTTGTTTTAGCTTGTGAATTTCACTGTTTCCCTCCTGGCTGACTCATCAGAGTAAGTTCTAAATCTTTGCATGAAGTTCTGGCAATTATCTGATAATATATCATTGCCCTCAATAAGTGGCACAGCCCATCTGTCTGCTTCTCCTTTCATCAGATTAAGATTATGGTTTTGTCTGTAGGAAATTTTGCTGTCAGGCTCATCATAAATAATTCACACTGTCTTGTGAAAATCAGGAATTGATCTTGAGCCCCTCCCCCCACCTCTCTGATGAACTTCCAGGAGAATGGAACAATGTTGACTATGCAGCAACTTGCAGAGTTGCTCATAGCAGAGATAAGCCTTGACCCTATTCCTGCATGACCGAAACATACAAAATTCTCAATTCTCTGCCAATATCTACAGGGCATCAGGCTGAACAGTCAGCTTTCCCTGATTTCGTGCAATTTTTTTAGACATTTGTTTTCTTTCCTGGTTAACCCATGTAATATTGAACACAGTATGTAGCAGAAACAAAGAATGCTGCATTCACATATAATGTTAAGCTAGATTGTTTTGACTGCAGCACTAAGCCACAATGTGTGATTTGCACATCAGACCAAACAAAAAAATAAGCAAGCTTCATAGCAGTTTTGGCATTATTTATGAATGAAGCCAATGGAAAAACATGGTTAACCAAACTAGAATTTGTAGGCTGGCTTGTCTGGAATGATTCAAACATTCAAACAAGTAATTCTGGGGGTTAAGCATCTTTTGCACAGCAGCTGGACTAGAATGTCAACCAAATGGCATCCAAGGAATCACTGCTTTTTTTCATTAAAATGCATATAAGAGATGGACAATGCATTGAAAATTATAGCCTTATGTATTTTATATGAAGAAATGATAGGTTAAATGGTGCAGAGATTCAAATGTTATATTTGAAATATTTTTTTAAAATACATTAACTACATTAGGCCCTTGATCATTTAAATGGACTAAGTGCTAACACTTCTACAATGTACTGGAACAACAGACATAATGAAATGTTAATGACTCTTTTCTGGCAGTTCAGTTCTCTGGTTCTATCTAACTAGAAGTAAATACTTTGAGAGGTAAGACAGACTAAATAAAAGAACAAAGAGTTAATTCTCCCAAACTATGTTCCTGAATTTGACAAATCAATTTTAATTAGCATCATAAAGATCTCCACGTTCTTTGAAGTATGGTTTTGATTTTTTTTTCCCTCAGTGGAATAAGTTGTTATGCTGCATTTTGCTTCAGTAATGAACCAGCTCTTGGTTGACTCGTTTCAGAAAACAAGAAACAAATACCTGATGACTAAAAGCAACATATATAGAAATCTGTTGCTTCTATAGATAATTTGGGTAGATAATTGGATTTTGATTGAAAATTTGATGAAGACCTAATAAAAGACAAGATCATAAAAGAATCCTAGTTTTGTTGCTTATTCTACAAGAAAAGTATACTGTGATACTGAGTTTTAAACTTTAATTATGTATTGTATTTAGCTCTAGATGTCATTTGTATTCTAAACAGAAATATATCTTCTTGGTAAATTCAATTTTTTAAAAACATTCACTTTTTTTTCATCTTTCCTACCTACCATTTATAGGTTTTAACTGCTTAAAACTTTCTTTATGGAATCCTACTTTCTCCACTCCCTTAGTTAAATACAGAAAGTTGGGCCTTGATAGATAGCATTTAGTGGACCTAACTATCCTGAATAACTATACCAACAGAAGAATTTGACAGGACATCAAAGCACAGGCATCAGGATCCAGAAGAGTCATTCACTTATGATCAAAGTACTTCATAAAATGTTTGCAAAGTCCTGCTTCCCTTCAACAAATTTCATATGGAAATATATAGAATATATTGTTGTGCTTGCGAAATACCCTTATTTTAATATTTATTTAGATTTTTTTTTTCTGAATATCCTTATTGTCATCAAGGAAACAGTTGTTACAACTGATCGTGTTAATTCTGATTTTATATAGATTTCATGCAAACCCAGAAGTTATGGTAATTTTTACATTTATTTTTTGAATATAAAGTACTTTGTAGTGGTATTGTTTTTTACATATTGCAAATAGTGCTGCTGTGTGGGTTCACATTCTTTAAGAAGGTAAGAGCATCACTAAGTTATTATTTGTGTGTGTGTGTCTGGTGGGAGGATCATTTTGCCTTCCTAATGCTCCCTTGAGCATTAAAAATGGAATGCTGATCTCTTTTTCTTTAGTACTGTATAGTGAACATTGTGAATAGCCAGTTGACACTCACAACATTGCAGCCTTCCTGCTAGTTTAAATGCCAGTGAGCATCTGTGTTTGAATACATACCATCTCTCAGGCATTGGCTTTAGCATGTACACTCAGGAGATCCCTCACCTCTCACTGAGAAAAAGCTTTTAAATTATAAGCAGAACTCTGGGGAAATGGAGCAAGCAGCTGGGAAAAGGATTAGGTGTATTACTTCTCCAGCAGCTCAGATAGATGTCTGGAATTCCTCCCTGGAAGCTTAGGGAGGTCTGAAGAAAACAGGGGAGTTTGCTTCAGGATTCTAGTTACCTCTAAGAAGTAGAGAAATGTTACACACAGAAACTGCATTAAATTATAACTTTATCTGTGTGTGCTTAAATCCAAGATTTTTTATATCACTGTAAAGTTACGCCCCTTCCTGGATCAGGAGGACCTCCACACGGTCACTCATGCCCTGGTCACCTCCAGGTTGGACTACTGTAATGCGCTCTACGTGGGGCTACCCTTGAAGAGTATCCAGAAGCTACAGCTGGTGCAGAATGCGGCGGCGCGGACAGTTCTCAATGCCCCTAGGAGGGCATGTATAACACTGCTGTTGTGTGAGCTGCATTGGTTACCATTTTGTTTCCAGGTCCAATTCAAGGTGTTGGTCATCACCTTTAAAACCCTTCATGGCACAGGACCAGGTTATCTAAGGAACTGCCTCGCCCCAGTCATTTCAGCCCACCCCACTCAGTCCAGCAGAAGGGGCAGGTTGCAGACCCCATCAGTCAAGGAATTTCGATTGGTGGGGTCTAGGCAGAGAGCCTTTTCTGCTGCAGCTCCCACCCTATGGAACATCCTGCCTCCTGAGGTCCAGTGTGCCCCCTCCCTCATGGCCTTCAGGAAAGGGATTAAATCCTGGCTCTGCCAGAAGGCCTGGGGGCCGGAGGGGGGCCTGCACCTGTGGAGATGGCTGGTGGGGTGATGGGTTTGCCCCCACCCAGCATCTTGCAGGTTTTTAGGGCTAAAAATTATAGGAGGTTTTTAGGGCATTTTTAATATATGTTTTTTAATTATTTATAGATTTTATCCATGGTTGGAGGGACTTGTGGTTTTTTTTTCCTTTTTTATTATTGTGAGCCGCCCAGAGTCACCCGTTGGGGGAGATGGGCAGCATACAATTTTGATAATAAATAAATAAAATAAATAAATAAACTCAATATTGTGATGGAAGACATGAGCGGGGAGGATTCTGGAATGGAACTTCAAGGTTGCCAGGAGGGGGAAGAGAGGTTCCAGGGAAAGCACCTCCTCAGCCCCCAGCCGGAGTGTGGGAAAGTCAAGAGGAGGAGATGGGCCCCTCCCTAAGGGCTTCATGGTTATAGTTGCTGTTGTTGGGGATTAGAATTAGTCTGGTGAGATTCTGTCTATTAGGTGTAAGCTAATAAAGGAGCTGAACTGATTCTGGACTGTCTCACTGTTGTTCTTGGGCTGAACCTGACAATGTTTACACTTCATGACAGCATGTTCCAGAGGAACTAGCATTTTCTTTTTTAAAATCTACAAAAAACCCAGATTCTATTGTTTTACACAAGTCCCAAACTGGATCCTCGACTTACAAACAAGCAATTACAATTGCTCCATTATCCCCAGAATATGCCCAAATTATTCCCTTGGAGTAATTATTACTACTAGTATTTTCTTTTTTAAAAATATTCTCCTTGTAATAATAATGCTAATAATAATATAGAAATCCTATTTACAGTAGATCAGTGCTGCCTTGTGGTAATTATCACCAGTTTAAGAACCACTGACTTAGAGTATTACATTCAACTTTTCTTTTAAATCAACCTCTTATTTATCTCCTTTGGCATCAAATGTTTGTGTTTTCTGTATTTAAAATTAAAAAAGAATTTTTATAGTTTATTTTCCTTTTAAAAAATGAACTTTGATTTTGTTTATCTCCTGTGAGATTGGTCTTCCTAAATGGGGAAAAATTGAATGAAACCTCTAATCACAATCCTTTATGCTACAAGTCAAGCAGATTGTATTAAAGGATTTATTTCTTTACTCATTTTTAATTACTTCTCAACCTTCTGACTAAGGTTAAGTATAGTATTCATTTTTACCTTTTTATACTTAGTAAGGCAATTCAGATGGTGAGGGCCTCATCTCTATCATATACTAGGTTTAAGGCAAGGGTGTCAACTTTGGCCACTTCTCTGGATACAAAATAATGAAAACAAAACAAAGACAAGAAGATACTGAAGAAGATGATTGTGAAAAACCTGTCTGTGAGATAACCCCCCCCCCCCAATAATTTGGTACTCTATCTGTCAGGATGCAACAAAGACATATTTCAAAACAATTATAATGAATTGTAGAAATAAAACTTCCCATTTCATATGGCAACAATTCATTCTTAGACAAAAGTTTGCAGGACTGGCAAAGAACAACCACTAGATTAATATGGAATGGAGGGGAAAAAAAGTAAGATGCAACATTTTGCAAAGAAAGAGGCGGGCTTGCATTTGCTAACTTGAAATTATATTATTGAGTAACCTATCTTGGATAAAAGAATGGATAAAATCTCCAAACATAGAATATCAATTATAGAAGGAACTGCCTTAACCAGTGGACTTTATAGTTATTTAAGGTATAAAGAAACAAAAGAAAATAACTTGAAGTGATGTCTTTTGAGATAAAGTTTGTTAAAAATATGGAATATTCTGAAAATTAGGGTAAGTCCAGTGATCTCACCCTTAGCATCACCATCAAGTGCTTTTACTTAAATTTGTGTTAATCACAGATACCAGTATGGTACATCTGGACTTACAAAACAGACTAAAGACATAGCAAGAACTGCTCAGTGTGGGTGGGAATTTACCATGGTTCATGTATTTACAAATTACTGTATGAATAAAAAGTGATCTCAAGAAAAAAAGGAAGGCATTGAAAAAGATGATAGAATTTCAAGAATGTATACAAAACTAAGATCATCTATTAGGATGTAAATATAAACGGTTATTGAAATATGACATGGAGATGGGAGAAATTAAAAATTGCATGATGAAGTAGATGCAAAACTTGAAAGAAGTAATTGCAGTAGAATAATGGGAAAAGTTTTGGAAAAAAATTAATAAAATTTATTCCAAGATCTAATTTGAGGGAAGATTGGTATAAAATGCTTTACAAATGGTATATAACTCGATCAATGATTACCAAGATAGACAAATCATATAACAGCAAATGTTGGGAATGTTACAATAAAGAAGGAACATTTTACCTCATGTGATTGTCATGGAAAAAAACTCAAAAGTATTGGAAGGAAATACATAAAAACATTCAGAAAACGTTAAATTTTGAATGGAAACCAGAAATATTTTTATTAGGAATAATTCCAGAAAACATACATGAAAAGTATCATAATTTACTGAGATATATGCTGACAGCTGCAAGAACAAATTTGGAAAAGTAAAACTCTGCTGATGATACAAGATTGGGTGGCCAAAATTTGAGAATATGCAGCAATAGTAAAGCTGACAGTGTATATTCCTAATTAGTTAGACTTAGTTAAACTCAAGCAGGAATAGCTTCCTTATCTTACCTAGAATTGTACCAACATAACCACCCCAAGGTATTTATGAGATGAAAGGGCATCCAGCTAGTCAGAGTTAACTGAGGGTTAACACTATGTCCAAGGTCAGCCTTATCATATCCAATACCAACCTCACATCATCCAATACGAACTGGATCATTGACATGCTACCCAACCTGCCTCCAGGAGTCAAGCTTTAAATGTGGAGAAGCAGCACGTCTCAGAACCTAAACTGAAGGCTCAAGCAAGCCAGATTAAGTCTAAAAGCAATGAAACTGAGAACTTCCTAGAAAAACCTTCCCTAAATGAGGATGCTATTCCAAGTATGACAGCTGGATATCATAGTGGATGGATATCCAGTAGTGGCCTGAAGGGATGCTGGATTCTTCATCATGCATAGGCACCATGACTGCAGATGGTATCAAGAACCAGCATTTGCCGTAGGCACCATGATTGCATATCCTGTTTGCCAAATGAAACTAACTTTTCAGTGGAAATGAGAATGGGAAATTTGTGCTGATTAGGACCATCCATATGCCACATTATTTGGGGAAAATTTAGCAGGACATACAGTATATGGGAGACCTTCCCACCAGGGAAAAGGATTGAAAGTCAGCCAAGATGGATCTAAACCTGATTGAAATGGATCATCTCAAACCTCCACTGGAAACCAAGGACAGAGATACAGGAACACGAGGGGCTGAGTTTAGATCTTTGCTCTGAGCAAAGCAGTAAGTTGGAAGGCCAGGTATCTCAAGAAGCAGAGAATGGATCTGCTCACTTAGACTCCCTACACCAGTTGGACAGCACAGTAGATTTTTTGGAAGGAAGATCCTACAGAGATGTCAGGAACAAGCAGTCTTCATGGGAAAAACAGGAGTTAGAGAGAGTGTAATAAGAATAATGGAGTTATCTATCACCAAGTACATAAAAGGAATCAAGGGAACTGATTGAAAGAGGTAGGTCCACAGAGTTTAATTTTTCTTCCAATTTTATTTACTTAACAGAGACAGTAAGAAACTATTTCAGCAAAGTTTTATTAAAACCTGACCATTATTGTTCCATTATCCAAATGGAAAGGTAATAAGAGTGAACCACTGGGGATTAGTATGTCAAATGTGCCTAAGAACGTGTTTGAACAAAATTTGGAACGTACAGTGTGGCTTTATGTTGGCAGAGAAAGTGCAGACCAGATTTTTGCATTTCATCATGTTGTTGAAAAATGTATGAATGTGATAAAGAAAAGAAATAGTATGGCTGTTCAGTTAGATAAAGCACATGATAAAGTAAATAGTACTGAATTACTTTGCAGAAGTGTGGACTTGAAGTTGCAATAAGAGGAGTATGTGATAGATGTAAAAGATGTATGAGAATAAATGGAGTTCTTAACCAGTGGAAGTTTAACATTGAGTGCAGAATAAGACAAATGTATGATATTTCTATGATTGTTTAATGTATTTATGGGGAAAAACATAAGGAATGTTTATCATAAAATAAAAATGTGTGGAGTAATGGTAAGTACTTGTACTTGTGTTTGTAGATAATGCCATGTTACTGGCTGAGAGCCAGGATGATTTGCGACAAATTTTAATTCAGTTACATGATAAAACTTTCACAACTTAAGAAGATGCTGGCAGGAAGTTGAACAGAACTGCTGTAAATCAATTTGTTTAATAGTTGAGCTGAGTTGTAAAACCATAAATCGGTTCATAATCTTTCATGAGTGTTGCAGAGGTCAGACAGAAGCAGTATTCAGAATTCCATGAGGGAGTCTGTCATCTTGGCTCTAAAGAGGTGAAGCACACGCCAGTCTAGAAGTTCAAGAGTTCAGAGAAAACAGGCAAGAGATTCTAAGCACCAAGAATGGGCTGTCAGTGATAGATGTTCTACTACAGTATAAATCTTCTAGGCAGCCTTGAATACATCAGCCCATTATACACCCCATCAGGATGCAGCTGAAACTCTGCAGCCTTGATTTGCCAGGCTCTCATCCTATAAAGCTTCAGCTCCCATTACTAGTTTTCCTTGATAGGAAGATGTTCTTTTGCCAGCCTCTGCCTCTCTGCTCTTTTCTTCTGTTGTCTCATGGGAGAGGGACTTTGCCTCTAATTCCAGGTTCAGTTTTTCAGAGTTAGAGTCAGGCATATTAGGACGTGCATCTTATCTTTCAGGGGTAGTACTGGAATTTGGCTACTCAGTGTGTGATGTACCAGATTCGTCAGCCTGATCTTTCTCTGAGGAAGATGATGTGATGGTTGTGGTCAGATAGCAACAAGAAGTACGAATCGGTAAATCAGTGTATCAAAAACCAAGGTAATTGTGCTTTATAGTGAAAATTGAGTGAACCATATATACATGGTGAACAACTAGAATAAGTATATGAAATGGCATATGTAGGCAGAATATTTACTGAAAGTAGAAAATGGATGAATAAATTTTAAGATGTACAAATGCTGGTAGAAAGATATGGGGTATGTTACAAGAAATTAAAGTTTATTAAAAGAAGTGAAAATGATTATAAGAGTGCTTCTGCTTGCTTTGTTATGTAGAAATTAAGGTTAGGAATGATAGAAGAAACTTTAAAATAAATTTAATGCAGTAGGATTAAGGTTACTTAAGAAATGTGTGGTGAGACAAGAAAAGGTAGGGTCATGAATTACTGTGGATTTAATACAGAAATGAGTGACCAGCGTGGAAGAAATATGCTGAGATGCTTTATTTTTACAGAGAGAATAAACAAGGTTTGAATCACAAAACAGATATGAAATGATAGATAGATAAAAGGCAAGAATCAGTGTATGGATCTGAGGACAGGAAAGTATGGTGAGGTATAGTGAAATAAGTTAGTGTAATTTAGTTTTAGTTATATTTACTTTATCTCATGCCTTTATTTTGCTTACTGTTTTTTACTCCTTTTTGCTCTTTGCTTAACCCAAAAAGGAATAGTGTGATAAATACATATGTAAGTAACTTTATTAGAAGACGAATATGAAGAAACACTGTAAGAAGGTTCCTTCTACCTTCTGTTTGCTAAGAGAAAACAGTTAAAAACAATAAGAACAATAAGATTTTGAATGGTTGCATTTCTGATCTATTGGAATTTTTAAGTTATTTTTGAAGTGATGCTTTGTTTAAATGGGGCATTCAGCATTTTTAGTGTTAAATTTTCATCTTTCTGTTTTTGCTATACAAATATCTATATTTTTCTGATATATAATATTTGTGGCATGTGTAATAATCCAAGATGGTACTAAACAATTCTAAGTCCCCACTGATAGGCTTTTGTTAGCATGCAATATTAAGATAGCTAATAGTTTCTTATAATGTGTATTATATTTAGTAGTTCTATAGTTTTATACAATAGGAATCTCAATGTCTGTTTTTCTTACATTTTTGTAACATGAGCATACAGTTATTTTCTAATTTGTATGGAGCATTATCAAGTTAGTTATGACACATCCTTCTGACTATTATCACATTTTTTATGGTAAACAAAAACTCACATCCAAAGAAATTGATTGATTCTTTGGTAAAATGTAACTAATGAATTAATGCACAATATTTTTAAATACCTGGATATTGCAAGTGGGAGTTTCATTTTCTTTTGAAACTTCTGAGCAAAGATGGCAGTTTGAATGTTTAATCATGCAGATGATAGTTCTAAAAAATATAAATTAATTTTTAATCAATATTGGTTTGAATTACCCAATTATTAAAGTTCAGATGTTGAATTTCTTTATGGAAAAATGGCTTCATATATTTCAGTTGGCTAGCAAAATGAACACATAATATGGAAACATGTAACAAGAATATGCATTTAATTTACTGTACTTTCATGAACTGTTGCATAGCAATTATATAGCTGACTAGTTTAAAACATCCTCTAATCAATAAAAAGCTAGTAATCCACAGGGAGCAAGCTGTCTTGTATCTTGGAAATGTCCTTGCATGAATAAGCATTCTTTATTATCAGGACTTCTGTAGGAAGAAACTGGGCAAGTGGTATAGCTGAACATCATAAAATCTCTTGAATTCATTCTTTAAAATAAATAACATTGATACTTTATATTGACTCTCTTGGAATTTATTTCCACAGAAAAATAGATTTCTTCTGGGAAAATATTTACTAGCTGTTTTTTTCCAAAAGCATTTTAGATAAGGGTGACTGTAAAAAGCTGTATGTTTTTATGCTCATTTTTGGTTCCACAATAAACAGACTGCATTACTCTAAGCTTTTTAGTTTTCTTTAGCAGTCACCAATTTACAATATTAGGAAGACTTAGAATCATGCTGGGAATGTAATTATATTTTACATACATTAAGAGTAATAAGTCTTACATTTTGATTATCTCTTGTCCATTTTTTTCTCTAGTGGCATTTGTTCCTAGTACAAATCAGCTACTAATTATGTCCAAATTGTGAACAGAGTATCTGCTTAATTGTCAGACTTAATCAGGGATTGGAGTAGATAAAGACTCTTCAGCTAAACTTCACATTCAATAATAGCAGAAGCTTCATAGACTTGACACGGCTAGATAAAATGCTTTCTTGAAAACATGAAAAAAAATCCAACACATACTGTATGTATGAACACACAAGATCCACACACAAGACCTACTCATTGCAGAACACATGAATCAAGTCATATATTTAAATATGTCACTCCTAGAATTTAAATCCTAGACATTTTCCTCCTGCCCTTTTGAGTCAATGGACTTTGGACCATACTTTTCTCAGCCTTAAGAGTCAAGAGACAGCTGTTCCATATTTACATAGTGGTTCTGTATAGCTTGGGAATCAAAATTCCCCCCTTGTGAGCTTCAGCCCTTCAATTACTTTGTACTGATGCTTTGTTTAAACTAGGCAGAACCAAAATGATTGTAGTTATTACCAACCTATACCTTAAATGATCTAAAATTAACCAGTATTTTTTGTAGATTAAAATTGAGAAAGAGTTAAAAATTGGAATCTTCATTTGTTGTTCCTATTTAAGGTACCCTCTACCACCACAGAAGAGCAGTGTTGTGAGAGGAGCAGGAGGATTCATTTTGGTTGTAAAGTGAATCACCACGGTCATTAAGTAAGTCATGTGGTTGTTAAGCAAATTTAGCTTCCCCAGTGGACTTTTTTGCCAGAATTTGCTTAATGACCATGTGATTTGCTTAACAACTGTGGTGATTCACTTTATGACCATTGTAAAAAGGTTACAGATTGCAAACACATGAATGCAGGAGGGTGATGCAATAGTTTGTGATGGTCGTAAGTGTGAGTACAGGTCATAAAGCACTTTTTCCAAGGCTGTAGTAACGTCAAAGCATCAATGAACAGTCATTAAGCAAGGACTACCTATATGCTTCTGTTTGGGTTATGGGAGATACTAATCATTTAATCAAGGGAGCAGATCAACCTAAGATGCTGATGGAAGAAGTTTGTGAAGTGAAAGTAGACCAGTGGAGAGGCTAAAGGATAAGCAGTGGGCAGATCCCAGCAATAGCAGTTAGTGTAGAAGAAAGGATCTGTGAGCAAAATAGTTGCTGAAGGAACTGGAGAAAACAGAAAACAAGCTACAATGGAAGGACTGCCTGGGCATCTTAACAGAGTAAAAAAACATGACCCAAGTGCTGACAAGGAATTATTTTCCTTTCTTCCCTCTTCATCTTTACCTTAGAAAAAGCTTGGATAATATAGAAGCAAAAGTAAAGCTAAGCTGTCTAGAGAACGAATTAATATAACACAACCCAGTGATTATGCTTAGTGTGGTTAAGGATGAGAGAGGAAAGGAATGAAAGCAGTGAAAGAATTTCAAGGATGCTTTGTAGATAAATGCATGTTAGATAAGTATAAGTTAGGCTTGTAATTATGAACTCATGTAGAATAAATAAGGACATTGTAAATGGACACTAGTATTGTACATTACTCACTATATTAGTCTTTGTATAATACAGGTAGCCCTCAATTAACAACTGTAATTGGGACCAAAAACTCCATTGCTAACAGATGTGCTTGTAAAGTGAAAAATCACATGACCATGCCAACTTTTGATGGCAGTTCTAGCAGTTCCAGTTGTAGTTGCTAAGCACATTGCATGCAGTCATTAAGTGCAATGTCATGTGACTGTGACTTGCAACTCCCTTTGAACGGTTGCTGTCAGGCCTAGCCCAAGGAACTCCAGGAGACCATGTAAATTCAGTCCAGCAATGTTTATTAGCTACAACCTCCAGCAAGAATCTTCCCAGACTGAAACCCAGCTCCCAAGTAACGCCAGTCACAACATAGTGAATTCCTCAGGGAGGTGCCAGCCTTATCCTCTTATCTCTTCCCCGCTCCTCAGGAGATGAAAGAACGTGTTTTCCTCCCTGAGTCTGGCGTCCATAATTCCATTCCATCACAGTTGCTGAATGAATGGTTGCTAAGGGAGAACTACTATAATAAAATATACTTTATTTGGCATCCTAACTCTCTGTGTTCCCTGGATGTTTTCTCTCCTTATCTCATCCTCCAACAGGCTGGGTCTTTGTTTTGTAGCACCATGACTTTCCATTTATTTACTTCTAAAGAATCTTTTTTTAAAAATAGCCATGTAGGGCTGCAAGCATAAAGCACCCCAAGTGTTTGCAGACATACTTGTGACCACTAGTGTCCACCATATTGTCTTCTCCATTTTACATTTAGGTCTGAGGATAGCAGCTTGTGCTCTCTCTTTCGATGTGACCTGTTTTAGGAGCTTTTGGGGCTGAAGGTGAAAAATTGTTTTAAATAATCATGTTCCTATTTACTTTACATGACCATCTTACAGAAGGAATAGAGCAACTTCCATCTCTTAATCTGTATAATACTAAACCATGGTTTAGCTTTCTGTAAAATACCTCAAAGAAGTTTTCTAAAACTATTTATTTATTTTACTAATTTTGGACTGAACTGTAAAATATTTTACTGAAATCTAGTTTTATTTCTTGTTTTTTTTAATACTTTCATTACTATCCATACAATAGCATAAGACCGTGTAGAGATCAGAGCAGAAAATAGACATAGATTCTTGTTCTCTGACCATGTATTATTTATATCCAATTTTAGATCATGTGAAACTGCTTAATGCAGAATATAAATTACATTTATGTGTATATGATTGGTCTTAAATATAAAATAACTATTTTTGTTTGACAAAGTCCTAAATAATTTATGTTGTGCTTGAATGTATTAGTCTTAAGGTTTAGGAAGCAGCAGTGTGTTTTAACTATTGTTTTCCTGCTTAAAAGCTTTATTGCTCAAGATATTTAGCCTTGAGGCAAATTGAATCTTTTACAGTTCTCTTGCAATAGGAGAAAAGCCAGGGCTTAAGTGGACAGCCCATGCAAATGTTGAGTGCAAAAAAAGATTTATAAGATAAAGTTTTAGTCTACCACACTGTATATTAAAACAGTTCTAATTAACAGGAAACTAGCTAGGTAGCTGCACCTAACCAAACCTAAACTGAAAAAAACCTAAGCAAGTCATACTGGATTAAGTACTAGGGTTAGAGACAATCAGGAAATTTTAGGGTTGTGTGCTAGACTGGGAAATCAAGAAAGAATCTTGGAAGAAGGCAGGATAGACAATTCAAACTGCATAGAAAATACAAACAGTGCTTCAAAAATTATGGCAATATTTTGTATATAGAAGATATAACTATAAATTAGTATAATATGACAATGATAATTTTTTTAATCAATGTTAACTAGCTCTAAACATCTAAATTTGGATACAGCTGCATTTATTATTTGTATGTGGCTACATCAGGAAAATGTTAAATGTGTGCTCAGGGTTATTGGAATGGAAAGAAGGAAAGTAAACTATCGTATTTACCGAATAGTAAGATTCCCCTCCCCACCTCCCAAAAGATCATTGCCTGTGATTTGGGGAATGGGTTTTCCTCCATTCTCAGAGAAGAACAGAAAGTACTGCTAAAAACAACAGTATCTGTAAGGAGCAGCTGCAGAAAAGGATGAATACCTTGGAGGATATTTGGGTGGGGCTCTTCCTTAAATTGGCATTCTTTCTCTTTTCTTCCCTTTCCAGTCCAGGTACCTGTCCCCCTCATTTCCATCCCTTTTGTTTTCCCCCTTTTCTCCTCCTTTTCCTCCCCCCCTTTTTTTCTTCTCCTATCTCTGCCTCCTCACTGTGGTTTGTTGGGTTGCTTTTGTTGGTAGGAGAGAGAAGAATGGGGTTAGGTGGTGAGTTTGGGATTGAGAGATTCCTTAAATTAGTTTTATAAATTGGATACCTTATTTTACAAGCAATTTTAAACAGTGGTAACTAATATAGGAGGGATTTGTTCCTGGGTTATTGTTTGCAGAATGATTTCTGTGTGGTATGTCTACACATATATCTAAATGCATGTACATATATACATGTGTCATATACACACAAATCAGGAAAATGACTGGGATTAAGTTTCAACTGAAACTGGCAAAACATTTACAAATTTGGGAAGCTGGATACTACATTGTGTTATTAGTTTTTATAAGTTTATGTATATGTTACCTTTGGGAGATGTTCTCTTAAATTCAGGGTTATTGTACTCTGCTGTAAATACAGAAATTCTAAATGCACATTTTTGTAACGACCAAACATTTTCTTTTGTTTCTGATATATAATGCATTAGGCATTAATTAGGGAAATTGAACTTGAATATGAATTAATGATTCTTTTGTTTATTCATAATGTTGATAGTTAATCACCAGAAATTTGGAAATCTTAACAGATGCATGTAAGACCCCTGATATTAATATATCATAATTTTAGCCAAATAGATCAAAATTTTGTTAATAATATTAGAGTTGACTGTTAGAGTAATTAGAGTTGACTGTTCTTATTCAGTGTTATTAAATCATAAATTGATTTATTTTCTCCATCCATCTGAAAATTAACAAATAGAAAAGTTTATGTAAGGAGGCAAGGGCAACAAACAGTTGTAACACAATGTAGTAAGACTGCATGTGCCTCACATTTAAGAGTATATGTATTTCATTATTATCTAAAAGGTAATTTTTATAGTTCCAGTAATTTTCTATTTTTTTTAAAAAAATCATGGAATTGACTGATTTGGTTGAATATAGTGTTTTATGAAAAATTCTAAGATTAAGAAAAAAATAGCTTTATAAGTGTTGAAAAATCCTTGTGGGTAATTTCCAGCTTACTTTGCACCCAGTACACTTCCAGTCAATCTCTATATCCAGATCAGAGCAAGCACACAAAACCACTTACTTTAGCTAGCAACAGGTACAGTTTGATGTTTATTTATTAAACATCAGCAAATCTTAAAAACTGGCAAAGTGGTATTAAGAGGCAAAGTCAGAGAGAGAGAGAGACCTGAAAGAAACATTACTTTATCTATATGTATCTATCAAAAAGCATATACTTTTCCAGAGCCACTGGAAGCAATATTGTGGGTAATTAGATGGACAGTCCCAAAGGGAGTAGCCTTCGGTTACATCAGCTTTTAACTTTGTTGTGTACAGGTAGTCCTCAATTTAAGAATGGGTTCCATTCCCAGTCTGTCTTTAAGCTGAATTTGTATGTAAGCCAGAACAGTATTATTGTATAATACCATATAAGTAGTATTGTGTAATAAACTTGAACCATTGTGTATTTAACTCAAGGCTCTGTTCTTAACTATGGGTTGTCTGTAACCCAGGCATTCTTAATTCAGGGACTACAGATACATAAAAGAAGAATAGAGATTAAAAGTAGGACACCAGGTGATCCTTACTTGGTTCTGTACCATGAAGGAAACAATTTGGTGGATGGTCATGATTTATCCAACAGTGAAGACATATAGGGGAGAAAAGTCATACTAAATTCTGTTAGGTTGAGAAGGAGGTGAATTCTCCAATAAATTAGAGGTGAGATGTCTTCTTTCAGGGACATTACACATATAAGCAAGTCTAAATGTGATTGGCCGCTGGATGTACATCCAAGTTGGGGGATGTTAAATTGTGAGTCAGATAAAATCAAAAGTTTTTTTCTTCTGTGCTTGCACATTTCTACAGCACACACTATGAGTATTTGCAACTAATTAGATTCCAGTGACTAGAGCTATTATATAGTGGTTCAAAAAATGCTGCTTTGTCAAGAGGGAATTAATTGCTGTTGAAAAGATGATAATATATTGATTTGAATCTGTTGACGTTGAATGAACATACTGTAGCTAAGGTATTCCTCCTTGCCAGAGAACTCAGTTGAAGTGTCTCACTTAGTTTCTTAAATTAAAACAACAGTAAACATTCTAACTGGTCTCTAAAAGTTTGTATAACTGAATTCAGTAAGTGTTTTATCCTTCTGACTTGGTTGTGTATTTGTTGTACCCAGAACGTTTTGCATATTGGCTCATAGAAATAAAGAAAACGTATAATCTAGAAGAAACAATATTAAAGGGATATCAGTTAATACCTAGCTGTGTCAAAATGGGAGCTATTACTTAATAGATTAAAACAAATCAGTATTAAAAAAAAACTTTTAGCATATTTGCCTTCAGCCCTTAAACTTAAGTAACTAAGCCTGCAATTTGTACCTTCAAATGTATCCCCAGGCACCATCCTTGATGCCCACCTGTCACTTTACTCATTCTACTTTTTAATTTAAAGAAATATTTTAATTTTAAAACTATTTTAAAAGGAAGTTGGCATGCCACAACACTAGTCTCCAGGATTATGTTATTCCTCAAGAATGCTTAGAGTCCCCCATAAGCATTTTTAAAAATGGTAGATGGCTGGAACACGGTTCTTTAAATATAATTGTATTCACTTGGTCAGAAAAGAAAGAAAGAAAGATAATCTGGATGTAGAGAGGGTAGCAGAGAAAAATCTCTACTTTGCTTATTAATAAATGAGTATTTTTTTATTAGTCATATCCATTATGGCACTGATAATAAAAAGTAGATTACTTGCATTCTGTTAAAAAAAGTAAAGAACTGATGGGATAGTTCCATATAAGTTATGTATGCAAAAAACCACTACAAGAAAGAGGGAGTTAAAAGGGAAAAACAGCTGATAGCTGAGTGCCATAAAAAGTGGAGGGAGAAGGAAATTAAGAACAGTAATATACAGGAATAAGCAGTTCAACAAGTATTCCCTGATTTATCAGTTAACTTAGTTAATTGGGTAAGAATTGACATATCATACAAATATTTCTAAATTGCAAGTTTTATTTAATAAATCCACCTCTCATGCAAAGATCCCCAGGCACTATTCAAAACAAAAATATAATTAAATGCAATTGATTATGTAATAAGATAGATGAATAAAATATGAAATCAGAATATTATTTCACAGACCTGCACCCCTCAGAAAGGCAAAAAAACCTCCTGCTTTTATGTAAGTGTGAATTGTCCCACAAAAAGCCTCAACACCTTTGTATGCCTACACATTCTTAGAAGACTGAGGTGGTGGTTGTTGTTTTTCATTTTTTTCTTCCCTCAGTTTATGCTTCATATAGTCAGCAAAGTATGCAACATCAAGAGCAGGGCCAGAAGATGGGGCCCTCCTGATAGTGTTATTATACTATGGGGAGGGCCCTTAGTATAATATGGGACCCTTGAAAAAAATTGCTGTAATAAAGTAACACTGATACAATTAAATAGTCATCCCACCTTAAAAAAAATAGTTCTCTAGAGTAAATTCTCTGTTCTTGTCATAGCTAAGATGAAACATTTTTTTAAAAAAGATTTCTAACAAATTCATAGTTTGCTTTGTTAGAAAATTCATTGAAGCAATGTGTATTAATATTAATAATGAAAAATCCAGAAGTTTGTTTTAGTTCTTGATTCCTAATGGTTTTACAAAATTGTTTTCATTAATTTCTAAAACTAATTGATCTAGAATTAACAGTGCATTCAGAAGACTCTGAAGGAAAGAATTTATTGTATTTTCTTTTTAATAAGTGAGACCTGAATCATGTTTTAAATGCATGATGAATCGGTTATAGACCAATGTGCAACACCGTGTGTTTGATTGTGGCCAATTGCACTTAGCAGTTATGATGCTTTAGTTCAGTTATGCAAGGGGAAAATACAAAAAAAGCAAGGATTATAGGGACTGCTGATCTGGATGGAAATGGCCTTCAGATAGAGTGTTGTTCTGGTCACTAACAAGCCCTTTTCAAGGAATGTCAACAGTTATTAAATCAACTGAGAATTTACAGAACACTTTCAGGTATTGTGAATGCTATTAGCCCTGGTAAATTGCCAGCCAGGTTATGCTTGACAGCTTTTCGTCGGTGCACTGCGAGAATACTTGTTGAGTGGAGAGCGACTATTATTCAGAGACATTTTCCTCCAGAAAGCCATTAGGCAAGACCTCCAGTAAATAGATTTAAGAATGAGAAACTGTGCTTTATGTTTGATTGTAGTTTAGTTTTTATATAACAGTGAAATCTTGGATTTCTTTAGGAAATGTTTTTAGTAACTCTAAAGGAACCCCCTGTTTATTTTCTTTTGTTTTGATTGACTAATATTTTTGGAAAAGGATTATTATATCCATGAAGGAGTTCTGATTTGAATTATCTAGTGATGTCTACTTCCATGTAGCCTGATATACTTTGCAAAATTCTGCATGGATTCTAATTAGTATTAAAAAAAATCCTACCCTATTTCCACAGATGCTGATGCTCAATCTCCAAGGATGCAACAAACAGATCTGCTTGCAGATTAACTTTTCAACTTTCCCTGCCAGATCCTTTGGTCTGTTTTCTTGGGTTAGACCAGAACTTTTAAAATAATTTCTGCTTTGAGGTATATTATCCTTCCTGATTATTCTGCCCAGGTAGGGAAAGTGAGAAAATGTAAACACAAGCCTTGAAATATCAATATAGCCCTTAAACCTTAAACACATATGGCCACTACATGAGTTGTAGATAAAAGGTGAACATTGGGTCCTTTTAGATTTTAATAGTAAAACCAAAAACCATTTTGCTTTAAAATTCCAACCTTCTTAGTCAGTGGGCACATTTTGAATTTTAAGTCCATGTTATAGAAGCCATAATACACATTAGTAAAAATAGATGCCATCCATAGAAACTATGTTCAGTTACAAAATATTGTTTTGAAGAGGACAAGACTGTCAAAGGCCTACTGTGGCAGGCTTTCAAGATTCTGTAATTATGCCCTTCAACAGTAAAGTAGAATTCCTGAAATCCTTACTTCTGACATAGCCCACTTCAAAGGACTCACACTCAGCATCCATGAAACTTCCTAATGACTTCTACTGGTCTACACAGCTCTCCTGAATTTTGTTTCCTCCTTCCCCTTCAGGGTTGCTGTAGGTGTCTTTCTACTCCTTCTTCCCACTGAATCTACCTCCAGCTTCCTTTTTTTTCCTGGTCACTAGGAGCCATTGGAAGTTAAAGGTTGTCTTCTGCTCTCCAGAGGCAATAAAGATGCCATAGTACTGAAAGCTAGTACTTCATTTTGAGGTACCTTGTCACAGAATCTTTGTGTTTTTCTTAAGTTTGAAAATATAGCTTTTTTCTTAGTTTGAAAATATAGCTTCTAATAATATGTAGTGAGAATAGAGGATGGCTTTGACATTATCAAGGCAATGATCAGATAAAAGTAGCTTGAGCCCAGACCAAGAAAGTGGTTTATAAAAGGCCTCAGACAGCCTCCCTATTCATATGAAGATAAAAGAGGGAGGAAGGGAAGCATCTTCAGATTTGTAAGATGTTGTTACTATAGCTGTTCTAATAAAAGTAGCATTAGGTCCACACAGTGTTTATTTCTTAGTCTGGTCTACATTATACAACTGACATATATTAATAAATACATGATAATTGAATAGTGTGTGAACCACTGGGAAGTAAAAGAGAATTCTTTATGTATTTACTATGATAGCCTTTTCAGCTCTACAGTAAGCTTAATTTTTGAAACCTTTATTCTTTTTGGGATATTTTAAGGGATCAGATACTCAAAATGAAATTCTGGATAACTTAGTGAATTGATGCAGTTGCCATAGCTCACATCCATCTGTTGTTTTTATTCTGAGTTCTTGAAGAATTCTTGTAATTAATTATTCCTTTCCAGATTCAGCTGAAGCAGTCTGTCCATTTCTGTGAAATATGAGAAGACCATAATGTTTTCCAGGCTTGGTTTTAATCTGAGCATATGTGCCCATCACACCATTCCTTTTTGGGTAAGCAGTATTACAGGTAGATCTCGTTTCATGAGCGTTTCATTTAGCAACCATTCGAAGTTACGATGGCACTAAAAAAAAATGACTTAGACTAGTGCCTGAAGTCACAGCACTTCCATGGTCACATGATCACAATCTGGGCACTTGGCAACCAGCTCACATGATGGTTGTAGTGTCCCGGGGTCATGTGATCACTATTTGCCACCTTCCCAGCCTGCTTTTGGTAAGCTAAATCAATGGGGAAGTGTGTTATTCACTTAATGACTGCATGATTTGTTTAATGACCACACTGCAAAAAAGGTCGTAAGATTGGGTCTGGTCATGTGATGATTCACTTAATGACTGCATTGCTTCGCAACCTAAATTCTGGTCCCAACTGTGGTTGTTAAGTGAGGACTACTTGTATGCAGAATGCAGAAAAGGAGTAAGAAATAATAAGTAAAGAAGCTGAATGATTAGATAAAGAAAAAGAAATATAGATAAAATTAGTTGATACTCAAACTATTGACTATACGTGTCCGTGCCTTTATAACTTTCGAAATCTTGCTTCCATCCTGTCCATCTATCACTTCATACTCTGCCTTTTTTCTTTAAATTTCTCTCTTTTTCAGGATTTCATTAACTTCATCCAGTTATGACTTTGTTGACCTTTGCCTCTCAACCCATTCACTCTTTTGTCATATCTTCCTTTTGCCATATATTTCTCATTCATTCTATATATCAGATCAGGGGCTGGCAAACTATGACCCAAAGGCCAAATCTGGCCCACTGCCTGGTTTTATGTGACCTTGAGCTAAGAATGGACAGGCAGATGGACAGCAGATCACTAGGCTTGAGCCTCAGTTGAATTATTCAGTAAGCTTTCCATTGATTCTCATGTATGTTTGTTTCCATCATGTCCCAGGCCTAAGCACATTTAGCAACCAATTTTGACTTCCATGTTCATGGAAAACATTCCATAATTCAAGCCTATTTATTTTATTATATACTTTATCTAAATCAATAATTATACTGTTTTTTCTCACTTTCATACATTTTTCAGTGACCTGCTAAAGAGCAAAAACAGGTCTGCACATCCCCTGCCACAATAAATCTCACAAATTTTGCTATTTCCCCTTGTACCCTTTCAGTTAGAATTCTGCCAAATATCTTTCCAAACACGCTTATAGGCTAACCCCACCTCCTACCCCTGTAACTTTTGGGTTTACTATTGGTACCTTTCCTTTTGTATCTGGGAACAATGTCATTTTTGGATGTCACTAAGATAGGAAAAGTCAAAGCATATTCTTATAATCATGGTGACTTGTCTCTACATGCCATGTTTATATAAATCTGTGAGTACATATTTGTGTGTTTCTACATACACACACGAGAGCAGGCATCCACCCACCCATCCATCCCTAGATTTCTCTGTTGTACTGTGGCATATCTTCTACTCGCATGTGGCTTCTTCTTCTGTAGTAAAGTAACTCTTTGGTCATGGTGTATCTGTGAACATTTTGCTGTTAGCAGGTTCCTGAAATATGTGGTTGCATATGTAGAGTGTTGAGATTTATTGCTATGGATAAAAATAGGTGGTTATGAGAGGGAGGCATGAAATTGGAGTTCATGGGTGAAGAAAAGTTAAAAAGAGTTAATTATTTTGAATGGTAATGTTCCTAAGCTGAATAACTGTTCTTAGTACTTAAGATAATGATTAGAAAGATTCTGTCAAAATAACCGATCTGTCAAAAATTCTGTAATTGAAAGAGTAGTTCTTGCAACAAGATGCAAAGAATAAAATTAAGATGTAAAAAGAAAACCATAAAGGCTGTAAAAAGACCAAAGTGAGAGCAAATCCTTTCAGAAATGTGTAATAAATTATAGAACTGATAGAAACAAACAAGCACTTGGATTAAATATAAAGGTCATTTTTTTCTTGAGAGGTGATTACATTTAATCCTCTGTTTGTTCCATATTTTCCAGAGAGAACACATAACAGGGTAAAGAAAATGAATGAGGAATACTACTTTTTAAATATTAGATACGGGCCAAGCTATGTGTTATCTCAGAATTAATGTAAGTCTTTGAGTGGCAACAGTAGTATTTAAGGAAAGGAAAAGTTATTAAAGCCACCAAAATAGTCAGATTATAGAAGAACTGATATTACTGAATTTTTCTGAGATTGCTTTAATGGAAAAAGATTATTCAGTGGAGTACCATTTAACAGTAGAAAACAGATGGGAAAGCTTTTAACATAAAATTTGGCTGAGAGAGGAAAAGGAGAGCCACTGCAAGAAGATCTACTCTTTAAAATACATACTGATTTGGAACAAATGCAGTTTTCATTTTGTGATAGTAAAATAAAAAAAAAAAATTCCCTTCAAATAAAAATATAATTATTTTAAATAACTATTTTTATTTTGGAAAATAAATAATTGAATTATCACTCTTGATTGGGCATGTTGCAGCTGATTTCTCTTGGTTTTTTGCAGTTGTTATGAGGCACAAATTACTGTTGTGAGTCCACCTGTTCCATCTAG